>OY728129.1:320006148-321458218 GCA_963277665.1 Viscum album
TAATAAAATTTATTGTTGAATTTTATAACAAATTTAGAAGAAAAACTAGTTTTGAATTTAAATTCAGTATTTTTCACTATTCATAAAAACCATCAGCAAATATTAAAAATAAATCACCATAAACTATTTTGTATTTGTGGATTAAAAAATGCAGTTCAGTTTTCAATTTATAACAATGTAAAAAATCATATATAATGTAGTTGTGGCATTAAAAAGGTGTCAAACTACTTTCTAAAAAATATATGTTATTATGCGTAAAATTGGGTTTGTTCTTATCATATGACTATAAAATCTATTAGATGAATGTAAAAAATATTATATTGAATATATTATATATATATGAGGTTAATATCACTCATTAATTATAATTAATTTAATTTATTGAAAAAAATAACATTTGGAGAATAAAAATAATTTTTTTATAAAAACATTACCCTTACATTCAGTTGGTTCTTATATTTATTTATAATTATTTTGTAACAAATGAATTAAAAAATGTAGTTTTAAAAGTTATTAAAGAATATTCATAACTATAAATTTAATATGCAGGTTTTATCTTATTATATTAAATAATAATAAATTTACAAATATATTATTTTTTGGTAAAACTCAGTCTTACAATTTATGCAAGCCATTTTGGAAAGTCATTATTGAGTATAACACACTATATACTTAGTATTTCATATAAGGAAAGCTAAATTTTATGTTTTTTGAAATATAAGGATTAATTATTGTTTCTCATAAATCAATCTAGGAAGAAAAATTAAATTTATTATAAAAATAAAATATTTAAAAGTGTTGGAGTGTTACATTATCCCCATATGAAATAAACTATGTCCTCACAATTCACGGTTGATCAAGAAAATAAAAAGAATAATTTTTGAAAATTAATTTTTTAACAAATAAAAATCATGATTAGGGTAAATAACACAACTTTTTAACAAGAGAGAAAATTAATTACAAGGGTTACGTAACTAGGTTTCCAAGTATAACTTAGGTGGGAAATAGAAACATGGAGACAGGAGAAAAAAATCTAACAATCAAGTTATGATGGAGAGTTATATAGAACATTTCAAGATTAAATTTTATTAAAACAATTCCATGAACCTTAGGTGTGAATATATGGCAGTGGTATCATCACCAATGATTACTATAGGAAAAAAATCAATACCATTTTTCCTATAGTTGAGGAATTGTTTAACTCTATAAGAATATAAATAAATATAGGTTTTTATTTCATAAATAAAATCTTGTCATTTTGTTGTTCCATTAACTATTTATACTTTATTTCATAGAAGAGGTTTCATCATATGGTGATGTAATACATTAACCACTAAAACCTCATCCAGTGAATAACTTAATCCATTTCATAAATGGATAAATTTTCTAAATATTATGATTACACTCTTTATAATAAAGGTTTATAAATTTGTAAATTTAACTTATCATTATCCTTAAATAAAAATGTATTATCTATTTAATCATCACATACTGAATACTTGAACACCTTCTTCATGTATTATTTTGAAATATAGTAATAATATGAATTATAATAAAACCTTATTAGAAAAATGAATTATTCCTTATTACTTCATTAAGACACGTGTTATTAGATATATTCCTTAAATACAAAATAATTATGAACTCCATTAAATGGTGTCCAAAAAATCCTTTCAACAAAACATTAATCAGTTCCAAGGAAGTTGATACTATCCAATTTACTTTATCTAAATCAGTCATTTCTTTACTTGATCATCATTATCTTAGTATTAAGAACATATTAAGGGTTATCTTCCTCTTAAGCAGGTGTTTTCAAAAAAAGTTTAACTTTCTAATAAATCACTTTTCTTTTTACCATTCAATATGTGATCTCAAATCCTTAATGAAACAGTACTAGAGTTCAATCCAAAAATATTTCATAACTCTTACAAATATTACATAATTGGTAAAATTATAAAATAAAATAATTATTTAATCTAAATATAAGCCCATTAATCATCCAACATTAGTTGTGTCAATAAAAAATATTTACTTTTATCCTGTATATTTTTTAAAGGTATTTTTTATTAAATATTTGGGAATTTGTTTGTGTAGTTCCTCTTATCCTTGTAGTTGTAACACTAAATACTAGCCTTTTTTATTCTCCCCACTGTATTCTTCCCCCTTGTGAACGTTTTCTCCCTACTTATAAAAAACTCCCAATCCTTTCAACTATTTAGCAGGGTGACTCTTTATATAGTTTTTATAACATGGAAATATCTCAAAATTATTCTTCTTATTGGATGTATTCCCTTTTTAATGATTCTTAGGTTACGTCTTCTTGTCTTGGTTCCCTCAGAATATATCGATCCTTGAAAATCCCTTCTTTTTATTGATGGAACCTTATATTTTCTATTCAAAAGATAATTTTTTCGGATACTATTTCCCATTGAAGATTTGGTGTAAGATCTTCAAAGACGTTTTCAATATTTCACTCAATGTTGTGTATGTAATCAATAGGATACGTGGATAACATTGTAAGTGTATGTTCATATTATGAAACACATTCATCTTCCTTTTTATTTATAAAATGAAATATTATATTCATATCAATTTTTTATCAGCAGGGATTTATTTATCGAATAATTTATACTTAAATTTTCATTATTCTATGAGTTCTATTTATTCTTTGTACCTAGTATTCTATATCAAGGACCACTATTGATCCAAATCACCCTTGAGTTAATACATTATATGTGTAAAATTTTCCTTTTCACCACATCTTATGTCTATGAATATCTTCTCTCGATATTTAATCCAATTATCAGTCACAATTTGGTCAATAGTCCCACTAAATTATAGGTGAATTTTTTTAAATATTCTCTACATTAGAGAATCTCATTGTGGAATGGGATTATCTATCATGGGAAGGTTATGTGTTATATCCTAATTAATCATCCCAAATATATCCATAACATTATCCTCTACAACACCATATATAATTTCTTTATCGAGGGGAAACCACTATGTTATCCAAGAGTATTGAAACACTACTTCATCCCTACTTCCATTTCTATATAATGTAATATACACGATTAGCTAATATATGGTTTATTTTTGTAAAATTATAAATATGGTTCAACTCTTACCATAAATTTATAAATCATAAATATTAGAATCATAAACATTGGCTTATTTGGGCATAATTAACATTTAATTCCTTTATAATAGATTATAAATAAAATAGTAATAATTCTAAGTGTATCACCTGGGAGTGTCAAATGAGGTGAATTGCAAGGATTATTGTTGTGTACCCAGTTATGCTTGATTTAAGATAGACACATCTTGTTAGTGTTGTAACTCCTAGATACACATGTTCTAGAACCACACCCACTTATAGTGTCAAAAAATGGATGTACATTTAGGAAGACCCACATACAGTATGTTACTAATATTCATAGAGGTTCGTCTATATTTATTCTCAAAGTTTATATTAGGGTTCGGTTCCCTAGTATATCTTTTCTAAATTTAAATTCTAAAGTTGATGATAAACCTACTATGATACTAATTGTAATTAGAAGACCCCAAAATCATGGATTTTGTGCCTTTATTATATTTTCATATATGAAATCTTCAAATCCCAAGGGATTAAATGGTATATTATTATTTAAAAACCATATTACATACCTAAAACCCATTATACATTTGGAATATAAAATAAAGCATAATATATATAAAGGCTTAGAATCCATGAAACTCATTTTAAATATTTCTCTTCAAAAATTGGGGAAATAATACATAGTAAGGGTGTTTTTTAATACCTTATAAGGGTTTTTAAATAGATAGCAATAATGAATTGGTGAGAGAAAATCAACATGGAACGGTTGATAATTTATAACTCCTTCCATTCACATAACATGATAAGGGATAATCAATATTGAATGGAAATAAACTAAAAACACATTCCATTTACTAAATAAACATATAATGATGTGCATCCATTGATATTTCGACACAAAATTTCAGGGATAAATAGAAACTGGGTCTAAACAAGGAAAATTATTAATTATTGGACACTAGTATTCCTAGGCACATGGTTCCTTTATCGTCAAGACCTTTCAGAAGAGGGTTTATAATATCAGGTAAAAACCTATCTAATTTGGTATTGAGATTCATCTCAGGGGACTACTGATGCATTAATGAGTTATCTATAACGAAGCCCCATAGGTGTTATACTTGTCTAAATCATTCTTCATATATCTTATAATAGATTTAATTAAAAAAATATGTCTTATAAGAAAATATCTATATTGAATAAATAAGTCAAATTTATTAATAATAACCCATCATAGGATAAGTATCAATAAGGTTTTCTAATTTTGATGGATTTAAATACCATTGAAAGCATTTTTGGGGGAAATAATCATTAAACATTCCAAAGTATCCCATAAAACTTTAAAAAATTGGAAACATAATAACCATGAAGGCATAAAATTAAATGAAAACTATATCACATTAAAATAAGTATATTCATTATATAACCTAAATAAGGAATGTTTATACACAAAAAAAAAGTTGTGAAAATGGTGGACGCCTCACAGAAAGAAATGTGGGAGAAGAATACCTTACTTGTGTTTCCTTCTTTTTGAACATAATTTATCCTCATAAATAATTGTTTTAAGAATGTTATTAACTTATTATAAAAAAATATTAATTTTTATTAATTCATATATGAACCTTGTATAATGTCTTATTATATTCTTGTTAGTAATCATTCATTATTTTCACTATTTTAGGTGTTCATTGCCTAGTTTCTTGAGTAGGTTTCTACTTATTATTTATTTTCCCTATTAGATAGATCATGATTTCATCATAACCAAAGTGTAAAAAATTATTTAATATCATATATATTCATTATATATATATTTAGATTAATCCATAATATTTGGAGATAGTAAATGAAATGTACCGTTCACGGAGACCTTAAGTCATATGTATCCATGATGACTACTTTAATTTACTTATCATACTCAAAGAATGTACACTAAATGATAAATGTGTATATTATAATTATAATATCATATTTATGATATATATTTCATGTATGTTTATCAAAACAATCACATATACATTTTATGTATAGCATGAATGAATCAAATCACTTTTAGGAGGTTGTAGTCCACCCTTCCACAAACGATCTTATTGCATTCGCATAAAATGGATAGAATGAAGTTATGTGTAATAAAAGAACATAATAAGAATAAATAAATTATAAATATCACATTTATTATATATAAATAGAGTTAATATAATAATTACAAACCATTAAAGGTGGTAAAGGAAAACTGACTGACATCATTTCGTGAGGCGGCATTTCATAGTACAAAGAAATGGTAAGCATGTTTCCTATTAGATGGAAGTGTGTGTATGTTTCAGTAGAAAATTTATAATAAATAAATATAATTATATTTAGTTTAATAAAGTTTTTTTATAGTAATTTATTAATTATATTTGTGTATGTGGATAATGGTAATAAAACAAAGTAGTTTAAGGGAGGATGTTTCCTCTTCTTTGGGTTTCACCTCTTGGTTTGCACCAAAGGTCTTCCATGGATGGATTTGTGAAAAATTACAGGATTATATGATTAGGGGATATATTTTGGTATCATATTTTTTCACTTTTTGGATGATCCAAATTTCATGAGAAGTGTGAATAAATAGGATGAGTGAGCACTTTTTTATAGTGGAAGAGGAGTGACATTTTGTTTAATTTTTTAAAAGTGAATTCCACCCATATTTTTAACATGTAAAGTGGATAAAATAATGGTTATAATTAGATTATATTTAGTATAAGGAATAAATATTAACATAAAATGGATTTTTAAATGTGTCTAGGTCATTCTGGGTATTATATTTAAGGTTTAGTCCATTTTATTCTAATTTTTTCTTAATCATTGTATTTAATTTTAGTCACATTCACTAATATTTATACTCATAAAATAATTTTACATTATAATACATTATAAAATATTCTTATTCCAAAATTTGAATCTATATTTTCCAAATTTCAAACATTGAAGTGGTATAAATTAATTAAAAATTATCCCTGTAGATGGAACAACAATGTGTGTTTTTAAAGAAAAAATGTTCAAAATTTTGCTATGTTTTTGTATTAAATTTCAATGTAAGATTTAATACAATTACCTAAATTGTATTAATTGATATATAATGTATAGATATAATATTTAAAACCAATAAAATTTATATTTTAACTTTATAAATAAATTATATGAAAAACTATTTTTGATTTAGAATTTTGTATTTTTCATTATTGATCAAAACATAAAACTTCACAGAAATTTACCAAAACATCACTCATGTTTGATTTTTTTGTTTCAATTTGAAAAATTAAGTTTGTTTTTTATATTATATTTCTAAATGTGTCATGAATCATATTTAAATTTGGTATGCAATTAAAAGGTGGTAAAACTACTTTTACACAATTATAGGTTTTTATGTATAAAATTTGGTTTTTTATTATCTTATGCATATAAAATATATTACATGAATGTAAAAAAATATTATATATATCATATTTATATTAAATTAATAAAACTCAATATTTTTTTATTATTCTAATTTATTAGGATAATGATTTCTTTAGTATAAAAATTGTTATTTATAAAAACATTCCCTTTATATTCAATTGTTTATTATATTGTATTATCTTTAATTTGTAACCAATGAGTTAAATCATATATTTTAATAGGTTAGATAATATTATTCTTAAGAATATAACTAATGTCTATGTTGTATTATATTCTATAAAATAATAATATCTTTAATAATATATTATAGTTTGGTAAAACTCGATCTTGCGAGTTACACAAGCCATCAAGGAAAGGTAGTCTTCCAAGTAACAAAGTCTAACCATGGTGTTCCATGTAGATCAAGATAAAAATTATGTTTCATATAATATAATTTTAAATTTTTTTTCCTATAAATAAATATTGAAATACAAATTAAATTTATTATAAAAAGAAAATATAGTAATGTCTTAGGGTTTTTAAAATTTTGAATTGTTTGGAAGTAACTGTGATAACTGAACACAAGTGAAAAGTAGGAAAGGTAAGGAATTGATCATGTGAAATTCCCACGACTGAAACGTTTTCAATTCCTATATGTAAACATGATAAGTGACCATTATTAAAAATTTGGATATGTATGGAACTGTTCATGAGAACTGGTCATTTGTGAAAATTTGGCAAGGCATAGAACTGGTTGTGAGAACTGACCATGAGAGAATATTTAGCTATACATGGTACTTAATGCATAAATCAAATTTACAGACCACATAAATTAAATTATAAATAATTTAAGAATAAAATATTTTTGACCGCAAGTTGAAATTTGGAATATTTTAAACGTACCTTATGACATATCTATGGTCACTTAATTCCTTTTTAAAGATTTACCTCTAAACATTATATATTTTATTTATAATTTTATATTATAAATTATAATAAGTTTTTTTCAAATATTTATCTAAATTTAGTATTTTATTAAATAGTTATCTATTACTATATTACTACAGGATTTCATTTTGATGAATTTTATATTACATTTAATTCTTATCACATTGGTTGAAGATTATGATTTTTTTCTTGGGAAAACATAATCTCTAAATAAAATTTTGTTTGAATTTTAATAGATTATCCAAAATAATTTATGTTAGTTTTACAAGGGAATTTCAAGTTCATTATAATTTATTTTTACTACTCTATTAAATATTCTAATTATTTATCATGGTAAAAAATTATATAAATATTACACATTATCTAAGTGACCCATGTGGGTAAATTTCTTATATAAATTCAATATAGAAATAAAATGTATAATTTAAAGGATAAACATCAATGAGATTCATGCTTTTATGCATATATGCAAATGAGAACTCTATATAATGATTTCAATATATTGAGATCAGAAAAGAATGAGTTTTAGGATTATCTTGAATAATAAAATATTTTCATTATTTGTTGATAAAAAATTACTCTCATACAATCTAATATCATTTAATACTTTTTTGTTGGATAGTTTAGTACTTCCTCAACTTTGTGACCATGAAACATTTATCTAGATCGATGGGATTACTTCTTACAATTATATTTCTATATGGGTAATTTTAGATGTTTATAATACTCATTAAAAAGTGGGTAAATGGGCTATGACTCAATAAAAAAAATTCTATCTTTGGGTTGTTCTTAAAAGTGAAAAACAGTTAGTCTTTTTGGGTTCTACAACTAGGTAGAACAAGGTAGGATTGGTTTTGTTTTAAGCCACAAGGGGGAGAAAGGCATCATAATGTGGTTGTAAATCCATGTGAAAAAATCATTGTAAGATTCCATTATTGTGGTTATAGTGGGTTCTATATCTCTTTATACATGTGAGGGGTGATTAGTGGAGTAGGATAATTTATATCTGATATACTATAAAGATATCTTTCTTTGATTTTATTTTATTTAAACTACAATAACTTTAATATTTGTACATAATCTTAAATACATTTTTAAAGGTTCAATTCACCCCATCCTAGATATCCTATCATCATAAATCTATACCAACATAATTATCTTGACATGTTTCAGTCGGGGATTCCCAGAATTGGACTTTAATATTACCATGGGAAATAAATGAAATATTTTTTATTTGAATATTTTTTTTTGCATTCAAGTATTTTTAATACCGTAGAAAATAGATATGGTTATGAAATTGATTATTGAATTCTATGTTCCTAGTTTTCCTTATGACATGAGAGAGTTCAATCCTATGAATTTCATATGGGATTATATAGATTCTCTTTTTTTAGGTATGATGATAATATCTTATCAACCTGAAGGACTTTAAATGGGATCATTGTCAAAATCAAGAATAAAAAAGTTGATAATGATCCTAGGACTCAAGAAATTATTATGGAAAACATTTATATAATGAAAAAAATCCGAGATTAAACTAGTTTATTATTTGTATGAAATAATGTTTTTTAAAACGAATATATGTTTCACTTTTTATATAAATAATATTATAATAAAAATACTATAATGAAGAAGAAAAATGATGTAAAATATAAACTAAAAGATTAATCCACCTCATGAAAAAAAATATTCCTATGGAAAAATTATAATATCAACTAAAAAGTATATATTTGACTAGAAAAGATAACTTGATGAATTTAGAAAATATATTCAAGAATTAAAATTATGGAAAACTTATTTCAATCATTTTAAATTGTATGTTAAATTGATTAGAGCAGATGATGTTCAATTGAAAAAGATAAAATAGTTGAAAAAAATCATTGAAAACAAAAATGTATCTAACATGTTTACTTCATTTTAACACCAAAGAATCCATAAAATAGGTCAAAACAATTATGAGGAAGAGGATAAAATTTAAAAACATTAAATCTAGAAAATGAAATCTAATTTTATGTGATTTTAAAGGATAATATTCTAATGAATTTATTACACTAGAGGCTTTGGATTCAAGTGAAGAGGTGAGAACATCATAATATGAGGAGAATATATTCAAAGACACAACTAGACTATTCTCACCTTAAAAAGTTATATATTAATCATCTACAAAAGTTTTTTCTCATTAAAATTATCAATCATTAAGGCCAGTTAGTTCATCAGAAAATAAATCTGTGGATGATATAGACATTTTCAACCAAAAAAGAATAGAAGTTGACGAATAGACAATCTTACAAACTAGGGAATATCTATTTACTCATAGATAGATGAAAAATAAAAATATCCAAATGATATATAGTGTAAGGTAATTGATGTTGAAAAATTTAGATGAGGCACAATACTCTTACATTTTTGACAACTTGAATGTTTTTCAAAAGGTGAAGGAATATAAAAACATTATACTGAGAGATGAAGATAGTAGGGATGGGATATATGGTAATTTAAAAGATAGTCCCTCATAATATAGATCGATATGTATTAGAATAGGGAAAAAACAAAAGATAATGGCATAACAACTACAAAAGTTGTATAAATCTATATATATTATTCCATAGATATAATGTAGGATATGTATTCTAATATATACTAGTTGATGAACTAATTTTGTGAATGATAATGAATATTATTTGTCTTCAAGTGGAATTTAAATCTGATTTATCTTTTTTTATGTAATATTGAAGTATACGCTTCTAGAACATAAATAAAATGGCTATGTATGAGAAGAATTATGGAATTAAAATGAATATTTTTCTTCACCAGAATGTTTCATTAAGGGAGGAACTATATGGATCCAATATTGTTTTTTATGCATCTAGATTGAAATTTAATGGAGTAAAAATATATGTAAAATGGATGGTAAATTTATCTTGAGTTTTTGAAGAATTAATTAATTGATGGGAGGATTGTTTCAAAAGTGTATATTTAAAGGCTTAAATGATATAGAAATTAATTTAAAAATATCTGATGAATTAATATTTTTCAATTTATTTCGTTCTTTATATTCGGAAAAATATTATAAAACTTATAAAATTTGTGTTAATAAATGTTTTTATTGAGGAATGTGCCATCTTAAATTTATTAAATTATTTTAGAATATCAAAAAATGGGAGTATACATTTTGGTTTTCATTAATAGTTTGTGACATGGGGATATTATTAGAAATTATAGATGTTGCAAGTTTATATCCTACCATTAATTGAACATCACGTAAGTAAATATATATATAATTGTAATAGAATACAAAGGGTAATGGGAAATTTATAATTCTATTTTATATATGATTTTATCAAAATTTTAATGTATTTCCCCTTTTTGTGTATTTATTTTTAAAAATCCCAATGCAATTGAAATTATGGGAATGATATTTTTCACTTTATTTAAGGGGGGATATTTTTTTACTAATTTTTTATTAAGGTTTAGTCCTAAATCTGGTTAAATATATGATTTATGAATGAAAAACCTAGACCAATCATCTATTAGAACATGTTAGGATTGTCTATTTTAAATTTTAGTCAATCTTAACTTTTTTCATTCATGTTTTGTGATTTTCAATAAAGGGTCATTATTTGATAGATTGTTAGTTTACTTGAATACTTTTTTATCTTTTGTTTTGAAAATCACAATACACTCATGTTTAATTAAATTTAACTTGATTTTTTTGTTTCTGTTTTATTTTTATTGACTATAACTTCTGATTCTAGGTTCTATTGAAAATAAAATATCTATATAGTTTTTAAAAACTTCTAAATCATTTTAATGGTATGCTAAATGTGTCATAAAATTATTGATATAAACTCCTCAATAGATAGTGTACCTTTATATTTTATTTCAATTGAACCCATATAATGTTGAATATGACCATTGATTTCATTTTACAACGGTGATAATTAATTGAATTAATTATTTGAAAAATTAATGTTGGTGAAAGATACTATTTTTTTATTATGATGAATTCTTTTACCATCTCATTATTGTGTGCACTTTTGATAGAAATTTTTATAGTGATGTTCTCAATGAGGTACAGTTTTGGTGAGGTTTCATTTTTATGATCTTATTTTTCCATTTTAATTATTTATATTATTATATTTATGATCGATAGGATTCCATTGAGGAATATTCCTTATTTTATCACTATGATAAAAGATTTTTTGGGGCATGAAAGTTATAAATCTCTAATTACAGAGGTCAATAATTTCTACGGTTCATGGAATAATACTGAATAAAGAGGTCAAAGCAGTTCTTAAGGATAGATCTACCTATAGTTCATTTTATTATCGAAGCTATTCTTGGGGAATAACTTTTTCCTTCCAACTCATGTTGTTAATGAAGATACAGTTTTTACAGCTTGTTGATACACATGATCTAGTAGTGTTTGTTAACAAAATATCCATTAGAGGTATATATTTATTATTATCCAATATATTTTTAATTTCTATTAGAACTATATATATTTTGATTTCTTTACTTATTTTTGTTTTTGTTTTTGGTTTTAACTTAAGAATAACCAATTTTATAATACTAGAAAAGCGTAGCCAGAGGCAGAACCCCTGAAAATTTATTATAATAAAAGAAAAGATCAGGAAAAAAGCATCACATTCCCAACACAACCATTACATATCCTCAAAATCACACATATCACCACCTTCTTAATAAAAGTATTCTTCGGCAGTCGCAGATTCCCACTCTGAACATTCATAATGATTCAGAACTTCAGCATACTTACTTCTCAGATTCAACCGCTCCAGTGAGATAAACTCAGTAAAATATTGCATATTCGTGAAAGTAGATCTGGTAGACATTGAATTTGGAAAATGGGAGTAGTCCTTTCTCATCTTTACTCTTGAAGAAGCAATCATATTTTCCTGGGTCACTGAAAGCATTGTGTTCACCAATTTAACAATGTAACTATATGATGGCCTGACCGTGTCACCATCATTTTTTTATCACTATCAGCATGATCCTACAACTTTCCATGGATATACATCTTTGGATACTTCACTAACAAGTCTCACTGAAAATGATGATTTGTGTGTCTCATAGCCAAACAATGGGGGTGCTCCACCACTCTCTGATCAGCATTTATCCCATATTTACGCGCTGCAACATCCTCTTTGACTCATTCTACATGTTTTCAATACCATGTAATAGAGACCTCTCATCCATAGTCACATTTCCTATCCCTTGAAATCGATTCCCCATGGGTATTGTAATCATCACACCACTATCATCATTACCCTGACCACTACAGCTACCAGCAAAGGCCTCTGGAACTCCCAAAATTCTATTAGTATTACATCCAGTAGAATCCAGCACCTTTACTACAGGAGACTGCCTATGGTCTTTGTCTATATCCAAATCAATCCCCTGCATTCCCTTACTTACAACACCACTACTTCTCCCCCTCCTCTGATTAGCCTCACCAGCATTAGTCCAACTGATTCCAATAGTAGTAAGAATATCTTGCTTCTACAGATCAGAGGCCTCTGGCTCCTTCTAAAGGTCTGCAATCATCAGTTCATCTGAATGGATTTCCACACCACCACCACCAGCACCCCTGGGATCAATTTCCTTCAAATCATTCCCCTTATTCAGATCTCGCCTAAGCTAATTTAACACAACTGACACCAATGGATTCGATGGAACTCATGCGGATGTGTCAATAGTCATTGTATCCTAAGGTCCCAAACTGGTTTTCATGCCAGTATTATCCACAGTGGACATTCTGTTCTCTTTCCTCATACTCGGTCCTGGTGGCCTCCTTCTCTTGATTCTAGTATGACATCTCAAACATGAGTGCCCCAATATTTTGCAGTTTGAGCAGTAGTCAATCTAGGATTCGTAATTAACAGCTTGTTTCCATCTGAATTCCACCCTTAATGAGATCCAATCCCATTCCACCAGAGGTCATAAAATTTCCACCTCAACACAACACTGAGGATTGATCTGGTGGCTCAAAGTAGACGTACGCACATCGGAGCATAAGAAATGACCTACCATGTTCCCAAGAATACGAATAATAACTGGATTTTGAAAGGGTAAGTGAAGGTGGGTGAGACTTACCCAAATCAGAATGGAAGTAGGATCTCGGTTCATACATAAGTCAATCGTCCACTGAAAGAGAAATAAATTACAACTTTTACATCACCAAGGAGAGCTAGAACATGAACAAACCAGATCTTCTTTAGAAAAAAATCGGATCATGAAATGATGATTATCAAGAAGACCAAAAAATGCACGAGATTATATGTCCCATTTACAAAATATAAATCGATCAAATTCATCCACTGACGGCCTTTAAGAGTTGAATTGAGCCACCAGGGTCATATCTAGGTGACTCGTCGCTTCAGAGAACTCCAACACCAAGATCGGGAGATGGGGATTTCCAAGATGAAGATTAGGTACCTTCGGATTTAGCGCAATCTTCAGAAACTCTGGAAGATAATTCGGGTTAGTAAAAGTCACAAAGGGAGTCCGGGGTGTCAGAGGTGGTAAAACCAAATCATCCTCCCCCTTACCGCCACCAGGAAGGGGCAGAAAAGCTTCATTAAACATGCGCTTGAGTTTCACCACCACAAGATCCATGTAGAGATTCCTCTCTCTTCCAATTTTATAATATTCAGGTATTTTTATAATATATAATTACATTTATTACTATAAATGATCATATTTATATCTTCTAATTATTTTACTCTTTTAGGGGTATAAAATATGTTTTTTGGTTTTACACTTGCAATAGTTCCCCACATATTGTACCATATCTTCTACATTGTAGGATAAAAAATCATTAACATGTGATGAATGGTTCAAGATCAATAAAGTATCTTGAATTCCAAAATAACATTGAGAATTTAGATCACTCGAGTTGTTCATGAGGTGAATGAGAATGTTGGAGAACCAATAAAGAAGATAGATGATTTCTTATAAAAGAAACTGCTAAATAATAAATGTTGAGTTATTGTAGTGCTTGATTATATGATAAAGGTATTCTTTCGTGATAATAAAAAAACACTTTTTATATGAAGTTATTGATTTGAGAAACACACAAACGACCCAAAAGTAAATCGGTATTTCAGTGTAGACATATATGACAAAACCACACTTATAGTGCTATTTTTTTGGAAAGATGGATTAAAAATAGTATGTGTGTTTTAGAGATAAAAGGCACTTTAATTCATAAGAAAAATAAATATAGATGTGAGAAAAATCAAATGATCAGTATTTTTTAGATGGATACTCATTTTAGTGTGATGTTTATACACTAAAATCAACGAATATATCAACATGAATGAAAATGATTATTTCAATGGATAATCAAAGGGGAAAAAGAATGTATATAAAATCTTCATTAATAGGAAGATAAATTAATAATCTATTTTCATCTTTATAACATGCATCAAGTATAAAAAAGTTATCCTATGATTTTTAAATGATTACGTTTTGAATATCGTTGTCTCTAGAAAAGATAAAATTTTATAATAGTCATAAGAATTAATGATGTAAGAGAATTTGAAGGCCTTCGTCATAATTTTCTATGATAGAGAAACATGTGTGTCTCATAACATGTAAAATATTTCACCAAGATGTCTTATATCATAAAAATAGTATATAGTTCAATTTTGACTCAAGGTAATCATTTAAGGGATGATTTATATCTAATTATTGGAGAATAATATGTCTGGTACCTATGAAATGGAGATTAATGAAGGGTTCGAAAAGAAAGGATCATCCCCTATTAAAAACAATCCTTTGATGATTTAATGAAACTTAATTTGTAACATGAAATCCCAATAGTTTAACTTGACTCTACAAAAACATTCTATGTTTTAAAAAAATGAATGAAAATTCAGAAGATATATAATCTTAGGGATATACATTTGAATTATCAACAAAATTGTAATAAAATTTTGTATGGAAGTGATAAAAAATTGAGTATCTCAGGGGCAGAAAAACAACTACTTATGTTTATGAGGAGTACAATAATGATTATAAGGTTGCAATATTTTCACTTTATTTATGGAAGTAAATTAATTCATGAAAAAAAATTAATAAAAAACAATTCGTTGTTGGATAACTCAAAATAAAATGCTAATAATTATGTATTAAAGCTCAAAAATATATTTTGATTAAGATATATGTGTTGGTTATATTCCTACTCTATTTCAATTGGTATGTAAATACAATATGCAATGTAATTTGGTGATGATAAATATCCCAATGAATGAAAAACTTTATGCTCTGTTTTTTAGCTTGGGGAGTTACTTTGATTGCAATTTGTGATGCATGGCATTGTAAATGTTGTTAATGATCCATTAAAATATTAAAAAGGGAATTTATTTGAGTTATTTTCATTATGAAGTATGGAAAAGAATAAGAAGATACAGATAATGAAAATAATTCTTGGACATTTAGATTGAAGGAATCATCCAACATATATAATGATTATAGAGATAAAATTATTCGAGATTAAAGGATTGGTGTTGATGAATTTTTAGAGCATTGCCTAGTAGGTGTTCTTGATTTATTTTAAATAAATGATTTTATTGAAGCTTGATTATGAAGATCCTTCAAAGCTATATTTGATAAGAACCATTTCTGTATTATTTGTGATGAAGGATCCTCAAATAAATAAATAATATATTTTGGATGATTACTGAAAAATAT
Organism: Viscum album; assembly: GCA_963277665.1. Classification (NCBI taxonomy): domain Eukaryota; kingdom Viridiplantae; phylum Streptophyta; class Magnoliopsida; order Santalales; family Viscaceae; genus Viscum; species Viscum album. Next base: position 320,022,317 of record OY728129.1, read on the forward strand.
ACATTTGAAGCTGAAAATGATGAGGAAGTAATGTTTTATGAAAATAATAAAATATAGTAAACACATGCTGTAAGATTATTTTGGATTGTCATAATGATATTTGATAGAGTTTGATATATTCATAAATCATTTTGAGTTGGTTTTGTAGGGATAGAATTTTTTTAGAATGTAAATTCTATATATTAGTGATTAAAATAATAAATTACTCTTTAAATAAGGGTACTATTGAATTTATATTGAATAAAAATATTAATGTTGGTTTTCAAGATGATGCATATGGGTTTTATAATACTTAAAAGCTGGTAATTGGAAAAGTAATATGTTACACTATGATACGTTAAATAAGATTACTTATTATGCAAAGGTAATAAAAATTATCAATGTGATAAATATGTGGGGAATCTTCCAAACATCGATATCCAGAATTTATCCATGGAAGTTACTTTTAGAAAAAAGAACCCCTAGATTATATTTTATTGGAAGGAATCACTCTGTTTGATATAACATAACATAAAATGATTAGGGAGCACCCTAAATTTTCACTTGAAGCTAATCTCTTCACACACAATCACACAAATCCTGAAAAACATCCATAAAACATGAAATTAAATTATTAATGAACTAAACATGGTTGGGGTTACTTGGTTCAAATGTGAGCCCTACATCTAGGGGAGTATACCACTTCCCTGTTTCCATAAAATTAAAAGCTAAATAGAATTGTAAAAAATTTATCCAGATATGTTAAATAGATAAAAACTATAGTTAATTTTTTTATCCAATCATACAATGTGGGCAAGTGATCTCACCATCTAATTTTGGGACCCAATAAGTCATTAGGTACTACAAAAATTTTATATTAATAAAAGAACCTCTATTGAGCATGAAAATACTGATTACCAATAAAATATCTAGGAAAATTCTTAGACAATCAATGAATAGTATAAGGCACTCTTACATCCCCCTGAATGACTCTTGGGAATCAAACCATTTATTTCAAAACCTAAATTGATTGAATTCCACATAAAAACATTCTATATTCCCAACAAAGACTTGTATGATCCCTTTTCACATTCTAGTTCACTGACTATTTCACATCCATTGGAATGTAACAACTAATGATGAACCTACCCCATAATATTTTACATTATACTATTGTATTCATCTAGCCAAAGGTATCTTTTAAATCTTCTCCTATAGATGAAACCGAATCTAAACATGAAAATTCCTCCCATTCATAACAATCCCCCTATTCAATACTACTTAATGGAAGCTATAGAAACCCTCGAATGGTTAGGAAAATTAATTCCTCACTTATATATCACATAGTTTCTCTAGCCTCCTCCCATTAATTAAACTTCATACGAGGCACAATTTTAACTCAAAATTTCTTGGAATATAACCATAGTGAATATTTAAGCTTAATTTTTATTCATGTATCACTTTTATAAACGCTGTAATATTTTTCAACCATGTTTTTGATAAAATGATATTATAGATCGATGTGTTTTTTTCTATGAATGAAACATAGTATTCTTCACCAAATGTATTGCACTCAGACTATCATGTTATAAAAATTTATATTCACAACAACCATCTAAATGTTGTTTCTCTATTGGAAAACAAAAAATTTATAGTGAGATTATGAGTATTTAAATCCACTACAATGTCACTATCAACATAACACTATAATGGATTTACCTTCCCAAAGACAATATATGTATCTTTTAAACATTTTTGATACAAGATTATATAAAATATAGCTTTATAGTGTTCCATACATTGGTTTGATAGTAAATGACTCACAATTTCCACAATAATGTTAATGTATAGCCTTATACATCTAATGATGTACTTTAAAGTACCTACCATTGTGGTAAATGGAACCCTATCTTTTTACATGACCAAATATTCTATTTATTATTATTTCCCCATAGTAAATTTTATATTTAAAAGAAATGATGATAAAACAAGCATATATCTATTCATTGAAAAAAATTCGATTATCTTCTATATATAGTCCCTTTGAGATATATCCAGTGCTCCAACTCTCTAATGTCTCTCAATCTACATCCTATAGTGTTTTTTTCCAGACTAAAAACATTCACATGGAATATTCTATAGATTACATTATTTAGCCTATGAATAATCTTAATTTTTGGATCTTTTAAAAAAATATAATCTATATTAATGATATATATGATTAAACTCATGTCATCCCATTTCTTTTGGTAGAAATAGAGATCCACACTACTGAAAGTTAAATCTTCATAAGACATAAATGAATTGGTTTTTTGATTTCATGACCAAAATTAATGATACAATCCAAAGTGAATTTTATTCCACATAGAAACCATGTCCCAATTTACTAAATCAAAGAAACCAATTGGTTTCTTCATGTGAATATCATTCATAATCCACCATGAAGGAACATGTGCTTAGATATTCTGATCCATGTTTCATTTATTGGTAGCCCCTATGCTCAAAAATATCAATGTTTTGACATTTTAAATTGCTGATGCAAATATTTATGACATGTTTATATTATTTTATAGAAATCCATTCACTAATATCCATTCCATTAATGATTTATTCTTATTAATATCTGACACTAATAAAAAACCCATTAGTTTCCAAGTGATTTCCACAATTTTGGAAATTCTTTCATCTATTATGTTATATTAGAATCGAATGAAGAAATTTTTACTTACATGGTTTCTAATGTAACTTTGAGTAGAAACTTCTTTTAGGATTTCAAGTTCCCTAACATCCATTATAATTATGAAATTCATTTTTTTTAATCTTTAAGTCATGTTTCTAATTTTAGATGACTTCTACTGTTTACCTTGTATCTGTTCTCTTTACTATAACACAACATCTAAAGCCTCAAATTTTAAATCCCCCTCTTATGGATATCTCATCCAGGATTTTATAGTCTTTGAATATTCATGTAAATTCTCCATTGGTCCATTGTTTAGAGTTTTAGTGCTACCATATGAACTGTCCATAACATTTTTTTGGATACACCTACTCTAGGTCAGTTGATTCTTTGTAATCAACTTCATTCTCATCCATTTTATAGTTTATTCAAAAGAACATCTATAGTGACTTGTGATTAACATATATGGATATTAAATCATTTTATATGAATATTTTGTACATTACAAAAATGCATGCCCAAGGAATGTAATAGGTTAGTGTCTTGGGAAAATTAGAAACAAAATATTTTATCCAAGTGAATGATATTCAACATCTTATATAAAGATCTACACCTTTAGTAGTCAGACATAAAAACATTATTCATGGCCTAGGGAAAAAACATATAATAAAGGGGTGAGACCAGTTGCTTAGTAAGGGTAAATAAGGGGAATATGTAAGAATAATTATGAGAATGGTGGTATGAGAACACGATAATAAAAATATAATTGAATACCCTACATATCAAAGATAATATACATGAAGCTTGGAATAAAGCATGGCAGTTCCTAAGAGATGAATCATACAGAAATAAAGAAGATAACCCATGAAATAATAACAAAAGAATAAAACATGGGATTGTGGGAGACACATAAACATATAATATGATTTCTATTGTAGCCAAATAATTGCTTCCAAGACCATCTTGGTTTTATGGGTTCAGTGCCCATACCATCTTGGTAATAATGGTTCACGCCCATTGTCATTTAAGTAGCATGAGTTTACTTCTCATACCTTCTTGGTAGTAATGGTTCACTCCCATGTAAATCATTGTAGCATGATTGCACTCCTCATAACATCTTGGTAGTCATGGTCCACTACCATGGTCATTTAATAGAATGAGTTCACTCCTCACACCATATTGGTAGTCATGGTTCACCCCCATTTCCATATTACTAGTCAAGGTTTATTACCAATGCCATCTTATTGTATATCATGAGATATAAATCTTTATCTGATTCATTAGAGGGAGATTTATGTCCTACCCATCTCATAGATAAATCATAAATATATATTCCATAAAATCATAAACAGTCATACCTTAACCCATGAGAATAAATGGGTATCATAAACACATTAACATATCCTAACTTCTAGAAAAGATACTAGTTTGATCATCATTTCATCAAAACAGTAACTTATGAAGGAGAAATGAATTTCATAAATATATATCCATTGAATGAAAAATGGATTTCATAAACAAAATACATGTGTAAGAGAAAAGTGTTTCATAAATACAATGCCATTAAGCATAAAAAATTAAAAGAAATTATATGAAGGGAACCACTAGATCATATACTAAATGGTCATAAGTAACATCAATGTAAACCATATAAGGTGGAAAATAATTTTTAAATAACTTTAAAAATCATTTCTTAAGGATAATTCCCCTTATTCATATAAAAGGGATTTTTAATACATAAAATTATTTGAATGTAATTTTCTTACAAAATACCTTTAAATCATATAAAAAATACTTGAAAAAAATTGAAAACATTTTTTATTAAGATGATATAAAATAAGCTCCAAAACATTTTAAAATTCTTTTTCCTTAAAAGAACATTGAAATATTATAATGAAATACTGAAAATGTTTTGAAAATATGTTCATTAAAAATAATTTAAATACTTATAAAAAGTTCATGAAAACATTTTGAAAAGTATTTTCCTTGAAAATTGTTTATTTTTTTTTTAAATAAATATTGAAAAGGTTTTTGAAACCCATTTTCAAGGATATTAATTTGCAAACATACAAATAATTCTTGAAAATTTTATGAAATCATTTTTCATTGAATACATCTCAAAAAAGCTTGAAAAAATTTGGAAAAACATTTTCCATGAAAATATATTTAAAAAAAATCTCACGAAATAATTTTTCAACAAGAAAATAAATCATTAAAGTATTAATGATGTATAAATATATATATATGTCATATGAGGTAAAAATAACATTCCATTTTCATGGTAAAGAGGATAGAAAATTTACCCATTTGAAAACTGACAAGAAGATTCCTTTGAAAATGTTTGTAAAAAATAATGTTAAAAAATTATTTTAATGAATATATCATATTAGTCGAATATTCTAGGGAACCCTTTTTAGAAATCTTGGTTTTGATGGAACATAGATCTCCGACAGGAGAGGGGATAAATTCAGGATTTCATAAAAACTCTTCCTTAACTATATTATGTAAAAATGATTAAAAATGGTACCACTACATTAATATAGCATAAATAATCAAAGGATAATAATATTAATTAATTTCTTGATAGATGGAATATATAAATTCATCAAAGGAATATAAATGTAAAAAATCATGAAAAAGGATGAGATTGTCTCAATAAACTCTTATGACCTGGTAACATGGGATCATCTTCTCTATGTGTGAAACTTAAATTACATAATGCTTAAAATATCAAGAAAATAAGGGTATTCATGATATAACATGTAAAATAAAAGTATATAAAGCTCAAAAAAAGATTATGGGAATAAAAAACATGATTTTTAATGAATGAAATTGAGACAAAACATTTTTACTTATTCTGTAAATTTTGAAACATAAACCCCATGAAAAAAATTTCATAAAACATATATGTAAATAACAATAAATTTTGGAATATTATCCATATAGAAAAATCATTGGTAGTACTTACACAACACATAATAAATGATTAGTGAACATAGAATTCATCTCATAAGAATAAAAGGTGAGATGAAATCCCATTACATTGGGTATTGACTCTCATCGTATGCGATCAAACCACTTGTATAATAAATATAAATGTTTTATAAATATATTAAAGAAAAATATTATCATATATAATACCATATATGGTTTGATTATAACATTATATTACCCACGTTTTAATAATCCTTCTTTAGGTTTCACTTTGTGTAATATTCTCTTTATTAATCGCATGTGTCTTAATTTGTTATTTCTTTAGAATTTATACATTATATCACTATTTACTGTGTGTAAAAAATTATATTAATATCCTCTATATAGATTATATGTTTAATATCATTATCTATAGAATATATAAGTATGAAATTGAATACAACGTTCATGGAGATGGTAGGCCATATGTACACATAAACATTATTTCCGTTTAATTATCGTTTTTATAGAATGAAAGTAAAATAAATATATGTATATATATGTATATGTATATATACCATCATTATAGTAGATTTATTATATCATATAAATATTATATGGTCAATATAAATGTCCTTAATACAATCTTTGTGGTGTATGAATGGATCATGTTGCTTTGAGGGGGACTTAGTCTATACTTCCTCAATGGAAATTATCATAACAACACCCAATTAAAATAAATAAAAAATTTGTAAAAAGGAATATATAATATTAACTAAATAATAAATTTAAAATATTACATATATAAATATTGTCTTCACAATAATTTCAACCATGGTAGGTGGTAATGGAGGAATGAACTGTCATCATTTTTTGAGGCAGTAGTTCACCGTACGTAGAAACAATAAGTTCCTTACCCATTATATGTAGGTGTGGGTATGTTTTAGTTAAAAAATTTACATAACAACATAAAATTATATTGGGGTTGATTTTTTTATTATATAATCAATGAATAAAGATATTTTGAGGGGGTAGATAATGAAAATAAATCAAAGGACTTCAGATAATACTTTACCTTTTTATCAGGTAACTCCTTCTGGTTTGTGCCAAAATACATCCTTGGATTTCCTTATTCCAAATGTAAGTATTAAAGGAGGATGGGTGAAACTATGGAAAGTGTATTGGGTATTTTTTTTAACTAACTTGAAAAGGTTTAATGGTTGTAATAAGTGTTAGAGGTAGTGTACTTTTATAGGGAAGGAAAAGGACACACATGGAATTTTTAAAAACAAGTTAGGTATACACATGTACTTAACTAAAAAATTCATAAAAATAGATAAAATAAATAATGAAAGGTTTTTTTCTATAATATATATATCAAATTGTTGTTGTAAAAGTTTCTTTGACATTTGGGACTTTAATTTCAAGGTTTAGTCCCTAATTATGATTCATTTGACTTTAATCACTGGGATTAATTTTAATAACTTTTTCTAATATTTATTGTCAAAAAATATATTTGATATTATTAGAGATTAAATATTATAATTACTACAGTGGTGTATTTTTGTTTTTATAAATTTAATTCACAGTATTAGAAAAATTATTATTAATGCAAATCTCTCAGACGGGACGAAATTATGGGTTTCTAAAGTAGAAAAGTGTTGAGAAGTTTGATAAGTTTTTATATTCAATTTCAAAGTGAAATAGTTTATAATGAACTAAATTATATTAATATATGTATAGTTTATCTAATGAGAACTTAGAACAAATTTTAATTTTAGTTTATCAATAATAATTAAATAAACAGAACTCTTTGGAACAAAAACATAGTAGTTTTCACTATTAATCAAAAAATTGAAGTTTCTCAGAAAAATCCCAAAAAACAAAGCATATGATAAGTTTAAAATTAGGATTTAAAAAACAAAGTTTATTTTATTATATTAATTTTTTAAAAGTGGATCATATTATTATTATTGTTTTTAACAGATGTACATGAAAAGTATTTTATTCGAGAAGAACATATTTTTTAAACATATAAAGGCTTTAAAAAAATTAAATTTTTTATTATTAACATATTATAATAATAGTTGAAAAGCTTCTTTTACTATTAATATTACTATGTTTTAACAGATAGGTTATAACTAACTCATTTAAAAAAAATTAACAGTATAAGGATGTTTCGAAGAAACTCATAATTGTGTGTACGATACAAAAAGTGGATGTTTCGTGTGAAAAGAATATTTGACATAGATAATTGTAATACATAAATGAGAATTTAATTTATTAGTGTATAATATATTTTCAACAATTATAATATTTCCTTTTATATTCAATATATTTTCAATTTTCATTTATAATTAATTAGTAAATTTTTAAGTCATTTTATATTGAATAAAACATATATTTTCATAAATGTGATAATAAAATTTATAAAATATAATATAACATAATTTATTTATATTAATATAATAAATAATAATATTTTTATAATACATTATTGTTTAGTAAACTATTGTATTTCTTGTTTCAAAAGTCATGAAGGAAAGTTATTGTGGATAACACAAGCTAAAATCGTGTTACGTATAGATTAAGAAGATGATTATATTTTGTGTAGCACATGATTAAAATGGTATTGTATAAATCATATTCCAAACATATTTATTTAATATGAAATTAACAATCATCAGTGTTTCATGTATTGAAAAATATCGAAAAGTTTAAATTAATTCGAAAAAAAATTATCAAAATATGAGGGTGTTACATTGTACCCTACTAAAAATGAATTTCACCTTCAAAATTCATTTAACTTTTAAAAGGATTAATACATGAAAGTTTCATTCATAGAAACCCACATTATAAAAATTAATACTAACTATTCCCTTAAAATGTATAGTGATTAACACAATGTTCACCCAAAGTAACATATAACTTCATTTATGAATAGGAGAACATAGGTTGGGAGGGAATAAGTTACATGAAGAATAATAATAAATATTTATAGGTAGTGATTGAGTTCATTAATCACAAAAAATTGAATGACCAAAGTAAATTTGAGGGCCTAAAATTCATAAATCTGTAATGATTTTAAAGGCTATCGGTTCAAAAAAATCAAGGTATTAAGAAAACATTATTTTTTCACTTTCAGAACATTTGGTAATTCTTTATATATTTCTATTAAAATTTCAATTCTTTGGTTTTTCGTTGAAAAATTTAAAATAAATCTATTAACATAATGAATGAATATACAAAAATTATCTTTGATTAATAAGGTACTAAAATACACTTCTAATAGATCTTATGACCAATAAATGAATTAAATGTATGACTATTTCTCTCTCCAAAATGAATATTCATTAATATAGAAACATAAAAAGTTACAATACTAATTAATCATTGACATTTATTCGTAAAAAATAATTATACATTAACCAGGACATCACTTAAGACATTGGTAGGCATAAAACCCTTATGGTCCTTCAATCATGCTCTTAAGACAGACAACCTTACCCGAATAGATTAGTTGTCACCTGACATACATGATTTTATTTTATAAAGCCACACTAATGTAATTTCATAAATAAATATGATATAAATACTTGAAAAAATGTTAATCACTAAATAAAAATTTGTCCGAGGTTCTTAATACAAACTCAGTACATAAATACCTTGTTCATGGTTTAACATAAATTTTTCATGAATTGTTAACCTTATAACCCTTCTGAAAGATAGAAATACAAAGCTTTATAACAAAATCCATGAAATCAGCTTGACATTGATCTACCATATACCACAAAGTTACACTTCTTTAACACATTCCAAACATGTTAAAAGACATATTGAATATTCCATTGAAACATGGTAATAACTTAAATTACTATAAATCATTTGGGAAAACATGATTTCTTCCTTATTCCAAATTATACTAGATATATTCCTTAAATTCTAAAATCCTAAAAACTTCATAAATGTTAGAATAAACCACATATTAAGAAGTCCTTACTTATTTCCATGGTAATTTGTACCGTCTAATTTACTTAGGAATATCATAATTATCTTAACATAATGAACATATTAAGGGTTACCTTCCATTAGTCAAAATATAACATTGTCATTAAATCAGTACATCACTCCATCAGAAACATTCCACATAGACATTTAATTACTGATTGAAAAACATAATTATAACAAACCTTGTAAATTTCATCATTCAAATTCCATGAATTTAAATCCAAATAAATATAAACCTCGATTATTACACTTCATCCTTATTCCATTGGCATGGATATGTCATACTAATACACAATACCTCTTTAATTTTACATTTGATCTATAGTCTCATCAAAATCAACTATATAACCATCACCCATAACAATTTTCGGATCCTCTTCAGGAACATTCTTCTTGGAACATTGAGTTTCATAATGACTTTTATTCCACATTTAAAACACTTAACCTTCAATGATTTATTTGGGAGACACATGTTCTCATAGATTCCATTGATCGAAATCTCCATTTTTACCTTGAAATCACTTACTTTGTGTAGTTATTTTCTATTGTCAAAACATCCAACTCTTCCTCTATGAAATTCACATAGGTTATTCTTTCAACATTATTAACATAATGGTAAACTAATCTTATATCCTACATGTTCTATATTATCCAAAAACTCAGAGAAATCCTTATTTATCTTACTTAGTGAGTGTGAGATTTGGTTAAGATAAATGTTGTTAATCAAGATCCTTAAAATATAATTAGAAATGATCACAATCTCATTCATTGTAGTGATAATCCAACTTGACTTCCCATCAGAAAAAGAGTCCATCAAATTGAATATTAATCAAGTTCATTCCATTTCCTACCATTTAATAAAACTAGAAGAGTAGTGTGATCATTACATATCATAATAGAAAACCACATTGTTATGAAAATATTTACTTACAGGATATCTAAATCACGAAAACATCATTAATCTATGACACCCTAGGTTCATCCTATGTTTTTCATAGCAAAGATATACTTTAATCCTTCATGATGGTTCATGAAGAGTTCATGAATTTCTAAATCGTATCCCCTGAGAGTGTCAAGACACATGTGTAGAAATGCCAATTATAGTGTACCAGATTACCTATAGTCAGGAATGTACATCCTTTTGGAGTTATGACCCAATGGTATATCTCTACAAGATCCAGATCCAATTTTAGTATTCATATTGGGTTTTGTTTCTAGGAAACCACTCAATCTACCCTTTCCTAATTTCCAAGACATTTTCCTAATCATTGACTTAGCCTTATACTAATACCAAGAGACATCCCTATATATATCCTTAGAAATATACCTAGTTATCTCACTAATGTTTCCTCATGATAGTTTCCAAAGGATGACTAAACATTTCATTTGATACCTACTATAGTGATATAGGATTTAAAAATGTGGATATTACATAATGAAAAATGAATATTTAGTACATTAAAAAATATACGCCCACGAACCATAATAGTTTAGTGCCTTGGGAAAATTTGAAACAATATCATATATCGTGGTGAAAAATCCTCAACATTTACACTAAATATCTCTATATATAGTAATTTTAGCTAAAACCTTTCTTCATAACCTGGAGAAAGTATACATAACAAAGGGGTGATCTCAAATGATCAATAAGGGTAAATATGGGAGATATTTAAGCATACATATAAGAATAAGGTCATGAGAACATGATAATGAAAATAGAAGATCGTACCCTATATATCATAGATCATTAACATGAATCACAAAATAAATCATGATAGTTCATAAGATATGAATCATAAATAAATAAACAACATAATACATTGATGCATAACTTTAGAATAAAATCTAGAATTCTAGATGACACATAAGCATATAATTTGATTTCTATAGTAGTGAAGGTATCATTTAAAAGACTATCTTATTAGTATGGGTTCACTCCCCATACCATCATAGTTGTCATGGTTCACTCCCAAAACCATATTAGTAGAATGATTTCACTTTCCAAACCATCTTGGTAGTCATGGTTTACTCCCATGTCTATATAATTAGCATGAGTTAACTCCTAACAGCAACTTGGTAGTCATGGTTCACTCCCATTTCAATCATTGTTTTTAAATTTAACTCCTTAGAACATATTAGTCAATCTCGTGAGATATAAATATTTACCCAATGCATTAGATGGAGATAATGGTTCCAAACATATCATATTTAAATCATACATACATGTGAAAAAATCACAAAAAATGATATCATATCACATAAAATAAAATAGGAATCAGAAATATATAAATATATCATAACCTATGGATAAAGATATGGGTTTCATAATCATTTCAACAAAATCATAACCCATGAATGAGAATGGGATTCCATAAATATATAACCCATGAAAGAAAAATGTGTTTCAAAGTGACTAAGACTTTAAGCATTGCTTATTAATAGAATGAATATCAATGGAACCATTATATCAATTCCAAGATGGGAATGAGTAACATCTACAGAGGTCATCATAGCTGGAAGACCATTTTGAATATCTTTTATAAAAATTTCTTGAGAAAAATAACTGTTTTTCTTTGAAAAATAATTTTTAATAATTTAATAAATTGAAAATAATTTTCCTTGAAAATAAAATTAATTAATTTTAATATTAATTAAAATAATTATGAAAAACTTTTTCGTTGAAAACCTAAAAAATGAGATTCAAAGTAGCATAAAAATCCATTCTTTAAAAACACATTAAAAACGTATAAAGAATGTTTGAAAATATTTTGAAAATATTTTTTCTTGAAAAAATATCCAAGAATATTGAAATTTGTTTGAAAATAATTTCCTTGAATATGTATTGAAAAACTGTAAATAAGGCTTGAAAACAATTATATGACTATTTTCCTTAGTAAATTATAATAGAAGATACAAAAATATTTTTAAAACATATTTTAAAAAAACATTGTATCACATAAGTAAATATTAAAAACGTTTTGAGAATAAAATTTTCATAAAATTTACATTTTAAAACATTTTTTTAAATATCATTAAAAATTAAATGGGAGCTTCAATGATATGACAGTGGGTAAATCCATACATATTGTATGAGGTAAAAAAGAACATTCATTTTATATAGTAAAAAGGTTATAAAAATTATTTGTACAGAAAGAGAAAAATATATTTCTTTAAAAAAATTAGTAAAAGACAAAAGTGTAAAAATTCTATTTAATTATCATTGGATATTGGAAGAATATACTTGGAATCCCTTTTTATAGGATACGGTTTTCTAACTGAAGATAGGGTAATGTTGGGATTTCTTAAAAACACTTTCTTAACCATCTTATATTCCAAAGATTAAAAATATGGTACCAATATATTAGTACAGAATGAATAACCATATGGAAATAAAATTCATTAATGTATTTATACAAGGGTTAAAATATTAACACAATGGAAGAATAAATCTAAATAATATTGAAAATCGATGGTACTGTCTAAATAAAATTCTATATCTTGGTAACTTGGGATCATATTATCCTTGTAATAAATTGAAATTTTATAAATCATAAAATATAAGGAAGATAATTTGGTTTGTCATAGAACATGGAAAATTTGGAATATATACACCTCGAAATGGAATTTAGGTGTATAACAAATCATGAGTCTCAAATAAAGAAAATTGTGACAAAAATATTTTACAAATTTTGTAACTTTGGAAAGATTATCCTCATAAAATAATGATCATAAAATTGATAGGTGAATACCCATAAATTGTAATATAAGATTCCATGAATAAAACTGTGGTCAGTACATACACCACCGAAAAGGAATTATTAGCGAACATTGCATGTATCTTATGGGAAAAAAGTGAGATGAAATCCCCTTACCTTTTGCCTTGACTCTCATTGTACTCATTCAAACCATGTTTATAATAAAAATATATTTATTATACATATATTATAGAAAAATGTTATTATATCCAATATGATATATGTTTCTTATCACCTTATATTACCCAATTTTGAACAATCCTATGTTATGGTTTCAACTCGGTAAATATTTTCTATATTCTTCGCCTGTGTCTTAATTTTTAATATATTCGGTAATTACACATTAAATAATGATATAATGAATATAAAATATGATATAAATATAATTTATATACATTATATCTGTATTATAATAATCAATATAATATATATGTGTGAAATAGAATACACAGTTCACGGAGACGGTAGGTTGTACGTATACATGAATGTTATTCCAGTTTAATTATCATGTAGAAATAAAAAAAATCATATATAAATATACATAAATAAATGATAAAATATATTTATGATTTAATACTTATAATCAATATTAACTAAATCCATCTTTAAAACAATCAGTTTTGTGTATGAATGAATCAAATTGCTTTGAGGTGGTGGTTGTCCACACCTCATCAAACAAAATTATTGTATTAACACAGGATTGAATGTAAAAAGTTATTTTATGAAAAGAAAATATAAGAATAAATAAATTAAGAAATATAATATATATCATATATTAATAGAGTTACCAACATAATGGCCACTATGATAGATGGTAATGGAGAAATGACCAATCATCATTTCATGTTACGTTGAAACAGAATGTCCGTTACCCATTAGATTGATGTGTGTTTAATTATAAGTAGAACCATATACATAGAAACATCCTAGTATATTGTCTATAAATTTAATGTCATATAGAAATATAATAAATATATTTTTAGGTGGTGGAGATGTAAAATAATAGGAACGAATTTAGATAATACTTTACCTCTTAATCGAGTAACTCCTTTTGGTTTGTTCTAAATGGATTCATTTGTTCCCTTCTCTCCCTGGGAATGATTATAAGAGTATGAAGTGAAGTTTGGAAATGTATTGGGAGATCATTGATGAACCTAATTGGTTATATATGTGTGAATATGTGGGAGAGGTGGTGGCCTTTTATAGGGAATGATAACGACTTACTTGGAATTTTTAAAAACAAGTTAGGTGTAAACATGTTATTACCTAAAAAAAGTCATAACAAACCAAAAAAATTAAATGGAATGTTTATGGATAAATTATATCAATAAAATGTTTTTGAAGAAGTTTATAGGTCATTTCCCCTTAATATTAATGCTTATCCTCTAATTATGTTTAATTTTAACATAATTGTTGTGATTAATTTTAATAACTTTTAAAAATAATTTTGGTTAAAAATTAAGTTGATCATATTAAAATTTTAATTTGATAATTATAATATTGTTTTATATTTGTTTTTAAAATTCAGAATACATAAGTGGAAAAATAAAAATTAATTTTAATCTTGAAGATGAGATGAATCTACGAAAATTTAACATAGAATGAAGTTCAAAAGTTTATGAAGTTTTTATATTAAATATAAAACATAATTTGATATTAATGACCTCAATTATATTAATATATGTATAATTGATCTAATTTTACCATTAAAGAAATCTAAAATATAATTTAACATTAATAATTAATTAAATAACGTTTTTTAATTAAAAGTAGTTTTTTTCACTATTCATAAAAAATGATGTTTCTCAAAACAACTCTAAAATCTACCCACAGATATTTTAAGAATTGAAAATTTAAAAATAATGATTATTTTATCAAATTAAATTTCTAAATGTTTCCAAAATTAATTTTTATACAAAAAGTGGATCATTTGAGTGAACTTATTTTTATATATAAAAGTAATTTACCAAAAATGATTTCATTCATTATCAATATGTTTTATCTACATAAAAAATAACGAACAAGGTACACATTGGAATTTTAATACATTACATCGAAACTGTGATGGACTCTTGAGCATCATGCCGATGGGATCTCCTTTCACGATGATGACCTAGCACCATGCTGCCGGGATCTGCTCGCCCCTCCCAATAAGATGGAGGAGTTTTTCATTCATTGCCTCCTGGGAGGGATGAACCTTTGACATACCATGGATCTCCCCCCTCCCCATTCCATAAAATCTCTATTTTCCAGAATTTTCTAGATATTTCCGGGAGGAGCCCTATTTATCTATTATCCTAACGGAACTCAATAGTGTTGCAGATCTTTTCATGTATACCTTGGTGTCTCGTTTTCTTCCTTATTAACCTTCTGTGGATGTGTTTTATTAGGTTTTCTATAAATCTTGGGAGATTCATGAGCGTGCGGTCATCGGGTTGCTTGATCGAAGGCATATTATGGTTTTTTTGGATCATAGGAGGATATGATTATGAGTTGGTTTAGGTCCCCTGGAAGGTGAGATGGTTCTTCTTTTTATTTTTTCTGATGGTGTTTCGAATTTGAAATGTGGCGTGACCCTTCGTCGATCGCGACATTTGTATGTATTCCCGGCCTCCCTCTTTATTTTCAAAATCCTTCTATTCTCTGTGCAATTGGAAATATTATTGTGCGATATGTATGTTCTCGTCAATGAACTGATTTTGTGTCTCATCTGATTTGTCCGTGGATCTGTGTCGAGGTCATCAGTGCATGGCCTCTTGTGTGTTGTTCTTGGATTATTAATGACAAGTATTTCCGCTGGATGCAAGGTGTTTTCTTTGAATCATGGATGCTATTATGTGTGAAGTGTAGACAATTTAGGCATCTGTAGGCCATTTTCCACAATGGTGGGATGAGTGTCAACTCGAAGGTGATGGAAGGGAGAAGAGGTGATGGTTGTGTTGTTCGTGATGCTGAGAGGCCGACTCAGGTGGTGGTGAATGGTGTTCTTGGGGAAACTTTGTATAAATGTGGATCTGTGAACAGGGGTATGAAATCCCCTACAGAATCCACTGAGTGTCCCAGACCTATATGATCTTCTGGGTTAGGAGCCCGACTGGATTCCTCTTGCACTGTAGTTGATTTGGTTGAAGAGTAACCTAATGGAAATGTGGAGTGGGTGATGAGGTATGTTCGTCCTACTAATTTTATAGGCCTTCCATGTGGTTTGAATACGGTGTAGGCACCATTGAATCCAAATGTAATGCATGTATTTGGAAGACTTAAGGGAGATCTTGGAGTTGGGTCCCGGTCTGCGGTGGAGGGTAGTGCATTCCACCTAAAGCTGGTTCCATTCTCTGAAGTGCATTTGGTCATTGCCGATTGTGATAATTAGGATATGAACATAATTTCTAATAGCACTAGGTAAATTTTGATCTAAAATCCTTTTGGAAGTCTGGATCATGAGGAGATTCCACTAGTGATGGAGGGTCCCTAATTGATCAATTGTGTTGTTTCACCGGATGTAGTAACCAATAAAGCCGGTGATGTGGAGGAGGAAATGGGAAAGGAGTCCTCTGTTGGTCCTGGTGAATCTTATTGTGGGGAATACCGAAAAATTTTAGTGATTATGGTTAATAATAGTAACTTTCAGCAAGAACGGGGAGGTGAAGATGGTTACCAGGAGGTTTATATATCTGGAAATTGGGGAGACATATCTGATAGTGAAAATAATAATGATGGAGACCGGGTTCGAACATCCTATATTGACATTGTTATGGTTGGAAAGTAGAGTGTTATAAGGAATGAGGAATCCATGATCGCTCAACCATGAAAAATAAATAGGAATGATTATTCTTATATGCATAAGCTATTGTGTATAGGGTCTTCTTTCTATAAGGGAAGAGGTGTGCAGTTTTCTAAGGAGATTCTATATTTTGAAAATTTAAATCTCAGAAGGAAGTATGTTATGACTCTGAATCATTATGATAGCTATGAGTGTGAGTCATCTACTATGGATGAAGATATGTATGATGGATATGGTGACATAAATTATTTTTATAATATGTAGTTGTTGTTTTTTTGACTTCTGATACTTTCTTGTTGTACCTTTCCATTCATTTAAGAAATGGTCAGAGACTCTTTTCTTTCTGATCTATCCCAGTATCTATATTAAAAAATTATAAAAAAATATGTTGAAAACTAGTTATTACTATTAATATAACTATTTTTAATGTCTAGTTTAGGATTTTCTCATTTAAATATTTATAACAATGAAATGATGCTTCATCAAAATATATGTTTTCCATGTAACGTACTCCAAGTCAGTGTTGATGGTAGCACAAGACACGTCTTTATTGTGTGTAGCACAATCCAGGTCAGTGTCGTGTGAAAGGAATTTTTTTACTTAGTATTTTAATATATATAAATATAGAACTATTTTCCAGTGTCATGTGAAATAAAAAATATCAAAAAATATAAATCAATTCGAAAACTAATATTTCACAAAATCTAACGGTGTCATAATTAGTCCACATGTATCTAAGAAATATGGTACATATAGCATTAAAATGATACTTTGATACAAAAAACGTTAGTCAAGAAATAATTAACATGATTTTAAAAACCAATATCTTTTAAAACTACATGGGATAACATCTATACATATATAAGAATGTGTGATCTATATAGCCTTGCTTGGAAATAAAAAAAGAACAAATACATGAAATTATTTCAATTTTGTCTATATGGATATAAATTTTATGTAAAAGGGTAAAAATCATTAACATGAACATCATCACATGATGTATGATTTTAATATAAAGGCCACATAGGAATTTTGAAACATCATTAATCATGACATAATAAAAATGGTCAATGATAACTAAAAAGAATTCAAAACATTGTATAAATATTCCCATAATGTATTATTTTTACTCTCTAATAGAACAAATTATATAAAATGATAATGAAACATTACCCAGTTTATTTGAGTGCTATATAATTATGGGCACACTAATTACTTTCATATCATTTACAACTATTAGTGTGCCATATTGATCATTCAACATAAGCTCATATTTCACCAGTATTAATTAAAAAAATATGGAGTTTGAAATAAATACAATGAAGCCACTAGAATAATATGGATTGGTATGTCTAGGTGAAAACCCTTTAATTAAAATGGAGATGGTACCCAAATTATAAATGATTGTCATAGAAAAAATCATGGGATAATATCAATAGTATAAGAGGGGTATATAATGAATCATGGGATGGATTAAATTGAGTGAAAGGGATATAAAATAACATGGAAATTATAGAATATGTAATATGGTTGTGGTAAATCATATACCATCAATAGTAATTAGAAGAATTAAGGCATCACATAAAACAGGTTTTTGAAAAAACCGGAATATGATAGAATCCCTTCCCTTAAGAGGGTGTTTCCAAATTCATGGTAGGATATTCTAGAGAGGTTAGGGAATCAATGTGATGTGTATAGAGAAGAAATGGTACTTTAAAATAATTTTCTATGGAATATTACAGAATTTGAATTCGATATTGGTTTCCCTATATAAGAAAAGGCTTGGAAATTCCTTGTTAGTTTCCAAACATAGGTTTTGGATATATTATAGTAATGTATTCAAAATCAAAAGCCTTCACATGGGTTATCACAATAGTTTCTTCCAAAGAGGAGTGATTTTTATTAATTTAAATGTAAATATTCTCATATGATTAAAATAATACCCATGGTAATTTGGAAGTGATTCATTTTTTCAAAGAATTATGTGTAAACCCTTAAAATATAATAATGTATTTAGACGATTAATAGAGTGGTTATAAAATTATTCAAAAAACACACATTTTTTAAAAGGGTAATTAAATTTTTGGTCATAGATACCATTAATGACATATATTACATGACTTTTGGATCATTATGAAGTCATAAAGCATATTAAATATTTGTAATGTTTTTAATTTTTTCCCAAAAACTCAACTAGCTAGTAAAATTATTAAAAATTAATAATGGGAAACATTCATTTTCTATTTCCCAACAGTAAATTTATTTTACCAAAATAACTCTCTAAATATGTGAAATTTCACTTTTAAACAAAAACTTTGTTTATTATAAAATACACGGTTTTAGATAATAATAGTTCTCTAACCCTTATAAAAATTACATTTTCACATGGTAAAACATATTTTCATTTATATTTTATATATGCTATTTTATATATACAATTTTCTTAAAATATCAATTACTTAAAAATCATAAATTCATCAAATTGAATGTCTTAATTATAATTATATATTACCCAAAGTACAATTTATTAACGTATAAAAATATAATTTTCATCAAATTCATTTATTTAATTATTTATAAAGTAACTACAATATGGAAAATATATTCATCATTTTATTAAAAATAAATTATGCATATTCATACTTTAAGGGTCAAGATACAGAACACCATATTACACTAGTGAACACTCTAATGGTATGATGTGTGATGGTGGGATTTTCTTAGTTTGGTATTTCAAACATGATGTTTTTTGTGATCTTGTTGAGATTGAAATTCTCCCATTAATGTTTTCACCCCTAATTTGGTTATTGAATATATTTTATCGCTTGGTCAATGTAAAATTCTATAGATGAAAACTACCTGAGAATATCTATCAACATGGGATTCATTAGGTATAATCATACTAGTAAATTTCATCCCTTATTTTGATAGTTTCAATTGGATTTATCATTTACCTTCATATATACTAAACATATGATATCTATTTAATGAATATATTTTCAATTTCCATTATACATAATGGACTTTTATATTATATAGGATGCAACCAAATAGGTGCATGTGATTTCTACAACAACATTACATAGTGGATAAATTAATTTAATTAGAAAAGGAATTTCATTTACAAAAGACCAGGTGGTTAAAATAAATGTTGATGTTTATTGAAAAATAAGTTGTTTGTGCAGATAATATTCAATAAAAATAGTTATTCTTTGTTCATTTTATGAGACTATTTGTGGATGAAATGATTATTCATATGTAATATCGAAATAGTGTGTTTATTTATCTTCTATCACCTCAATAATATAATTTTAAATATTAATATTTATATAATGATTTTTTTATTTTAATGGTATCACAATTATATACACTTCCTAATTCATTAAGAAAATGACAATATTATTCTTATATACTTGTTGACTACCACCTCTAAGGTAAAAGATAATCTTTCATTCATGAGAACCATTTCTGGATTGTTCTACAAAAATAGATTATTAATAAATATGATATTAATAAAACATTTAGTTTCAAAAAGACAGTATGTTTTTTACAATTCTTTGATTCTATCGAATAAAATCCTCTTAGTGTTTGTGCAGACTATCACCTCCATGGTCCGACATCGTTTATTTTCCTTCACCACCAACATGGATGGTATATGAATAAAATTAATGAAGAATTATAATATCATTATTTTAATAATAGATTAATAGTTTTCAAGAGATAATATTCATATTAATCTCATTTATTAAGATACCACAATTTGTTCATTAAAAATTGTTGAAACATGCTTTTCGTTTGTTTAAGTCTCAACTATCATAACTCAAACATTAATGGGTTCAAAATAGAATATTATTAATAAATATAGAACATATATTCTAGTACAAAAAATAATCTTAGAATTATGAACATGGAATCAAATAATAGAGATCAACATCAACATATTAAAGCATGTGTGGTGACATATGATGATGAAAATAAGCTAAAACTAATTAATAAAAATATAATAAATAATTATAATTAATGATTATATTGGGTAATTAACATGGTTAATGCTATAAAATAGTTAAATAATGTATTTACTTTTATTATATTGTATATTAATTCACATGTCAAGACCCGTCCTCGAGGCCCATGTCGTGACTACCCCAAGCCCACCTTTCATAGGCCAGGGGCTGGCGACTATCACCAAAGGCGTAAATCCCGATTAAAGGGAAGGCATTGCCTTTATATAAGTAATGAAACACAACAGAGTACACAAGCTAATGTAAACACTGTGTTAACTGAGTAAAAAAGTAAGTACAGAAAAGTAACTGGGCTAGAATACAAACTCAACTGAAAGTACAGTACAACAGAAAAGAAAGTACAACAGTAGTAAAGTAAATCAACAACCACCGAGTCATCCTCTGGCTATAACACCTGAAGGGTGAGTACATATGGTATCCTCATCTCCTCAGGTCCAGCCGTCCGCTCCGTGTATGTTCTGCCAAGTGGTCCACCTCCAGGTACTATTCCGCTCCACAAGACTCCTCAATTAGTGATTTCCGCCGCTTGCATCCAACACAACGTATTGCGGGCATAGCCCATGCTGGGGTGGGTATACGATACTCAGAAGGGACCCCGAGATCCCCTAAGGTCTCCCAGAATCCATAAAGGATAAACCACAAATGAAATATAAAAACACAAAGTATCAACCAACTCTACTTAGGTATATTCCCATACATATACCTAAGTCATCAATTCTAGTTCGGCTCCAACTCAAGAGCCCAAGTATAACCCAATCCACACAGGAAAGCACAAGCTAGTCAACATAGGAAAGTAAGTCAATCATATCGATGATATTTATTGAAAGTCATGACTCAGCTCACACAAGTATACTACTCATGAAGAGGGGTGGAGATGATAGATATAACCTCGGAATCATCTCCTCTTCCAAACCCTAGTAGGATCCAAGTACAGAAGTCGTCGCTGCCGAACCCATGTAGGATCCAAGTACAGTAACCCTCACTGTCGAACCCACGTAGGATCCATGTACAGTTGTCATCACTGCCGAACCCACAGAGGATCCATGTATAGTCGTCCTCGCTGCCGAACCCACATAGGATCCTAGTATAGTCGTCATCGTCGTCGCAGTCGCATCCAGCTCTAGGGTTCCTGCACATAGCACGCTCAATTCTGGGAGGGTCCGCTCCACGAGCCAAGGGGGGTTGATATCTAAACTGTCACAAAGTCTATAGTTGATTTATCCCAATGTTACATCTCGTCTATAGGAACTCTACGCAACTGACGGCGCGTCAATTGGATGCCCGGTCGGAGTGATATTGGCTTTTCCGTTCCAGGGGCCCTGTTAGAAATACACTCGTTTCTAACCCGTCTGATATCCAAGTTCATCCAAAACTCACATAGAGTATTGCAAAAGGATCATCTCATCGAAAGATTCCTAATGCCGTAGACGGCTTGTCAATCAGACGTGCCGTCCTTAAGATATTCACGTTTAAGTGAATAACGGGCCCTGTCTGTTTAGCCCAGTGGGCCGACGGGTCGGGTTTACCCAGTTTGACGGTTCCGACCCAGCAGGGGTGTCAGACTGGTCTGAAGAATTACCTAGCTCAGCCTGAAGGGACACGGCCCGGCCCAAAGTGGAACGGCACGGCCCGGCTCGGCCCGGCTCGCTCGGCCGAAGCAGAGCAGGATCTAGGGGTGCGGCCCCCCGGTCTTCTGCACCGGTGGGGCAAGACGGCGCCACCCTTCCCCTAACCAGCCGGCTAGACCGGCCGATCTTCAGCGCACGTGACCCACATTGGCGTTTCCCCGTTCTCCAGCACGGAGCCCTCCTGGCGCCGCGGTTCGTTCTACACAACTGGCGCGACGACGCCGTTTCCCTTCGTCACGATCCCGGCATGGCACGACGGTGCCGTGTTTTTCCATCGCCTCTGGTTTCCAATTCCAACAGAATAAATTTCCAATGGAGTTTTGTCGGGCCTTGTTCATTCAGCCCACACCCTCCACGTTAGAGGGTATCACATGGCCAGGAATGCACAGGGTTCATGAAACACAACGAATAATTTTATTCTCAATAAAATTGAATCAATACACCCTACCTCAATAAAAGATTACGAGGGTTGGCATCGTGAGAAGATGGTTCATAAACGTCGACGGAGAGCGTCTGATGTAACACCCCAAGCTTCCATGATACGCTTCTCTTTTAATAATGCAATAGCTTGCATTGTACGCAAGTTCGAGATTCTAACACACCACGACTAATCAAAGTAGCCGTTATAAATAGTAATACCCACTTTTTGAAATTATATAAATTTTATATTTCAAAATGGACTTTATTTTTGGATTCGGAATATCAAAATCAGCCTATGTTGAATTTTTGGTATTTTTCCGAGAACTTCCAATTTTCAATGAATAGTGAAAAATACATAGAAACAACTTTTTTAATCAAAATAATTTATACTGATAAATTATACTATTTAGTGGTTTAAAAGTAGAATTATAATATAATTTTACCATTTTATCCAATGGTGGTAATTAGAATTATTTTAACTTTGAAATTGGACACAAACAATTGTCAATCTTTTGATTAATATTGTTTCTTAAAAACACACTATTTGTTTTGACAACGAGAATTAATTATAAAATTAAATAATGAAATTTATATGTTTGGAATTTTTTAAAATAGACATAATTTTTTAATTCAGAATATCAAATATAGCTTAGGGTGAATTTTTGGTATTTTTCTGAAAAACATCAATTTTTAATGAATAGTGGAACCACTAAGTGGTAGTTTAAAAACTAATTTTTCATGTAAATGAAACATTACCACTTCTGTGTATTGAATTTAAAAATTCCAACATACATTGTTTTCATTAAGAAGAATAATTTGGTTCAATGAGATGAAAATAATTTTTGGTGAATAGTAACTTTTAAGTTTTATTAATCGCGATTAAAGGTAATTAGTGAAATTTAAGGTAAAAATGATATTATAAAAATATGAAAATATCATGACACTTGTCCTACCCTTATTGGATGAGTCATGGCCGACCAAGACAATCCATGGGTCAACTTTGGGACCCCATGGATCCACTTGGGTAAGAAAATGACATTAATAACGTTTTATTTAAAGTAAAAATAAAATTGTCACAAACATGTGTTGTTTTACTAAAACAATTATTAAATGGGGTTATATAAGTTAAAGTTTTGACTATAAATGGTAATTGGAAAGATAAAACAATTTCCTACATCCTGGTAATTTTTTTTTTAATTTTTAGACATTAAATATATTAAATTTTCCATGACACCATGATGATGCAGCAATTACCTCATTAATTAACAATTTAAATAAAATGACCAGTTAATGTATAATATAAGACTTACACTTTTCAAAAACCTATTGGATGAGTATATTTAGAACCCTTATCACCTAATCCTAAAAATATATAATTGTGGGACCTTTGAAACCTGAAAAGCAATTCATAATAATGTAACATTTCATGACTTTACAAGAGTGCCCTTCCTCTCCTCTTATAAAAGGCCCCCAACTCTACCACCATATTCACACCGTAAAAGCCATTTGGCTCATACAACCTCTGAAAAAATACTCTCTAAACTTCCCTATCTTACTCATAGAAGCTTCACTTTGGGCAGAAGTCTTCCCAAGGAAGCCTTTGACTGAAATCAAAAAGAGTTACCCAATTTTAAGGTAATTTCTCCTCTTAAGTTCTTTTGTTTTATTTTGCTTCTCCAACCCATAAAATCTTTTTATTGTTTTCTTTCGTAACAACACCAGTATCCTTAATATAGTTGGATGTTGTTATGAGAAGTATTTTATTTACACTTACACACAACTTCGTCTATGGTTAAAGAACATACTGTTTCTATGGGTGGCGAATTACAGACTCACGAAATGATGATTGTTCAATATTATTTTAACACCTCTCATGGTGGCCATTATAATGACACTATTTTTTTATATATGATATATATTATGTTTATTTTCTACTTATGCTTCTTTATTTTTCATTTATGGCATACCTTTATGATTTCCATTATGGGCAAATGCGATAATTTCATTTTAGGAATTGCGGACTACCGCCCCCTCAAAGTGATTTGAATAGTTAATTCCATATTGGGACGTATAAAGGATGGAGTAAATGATATTATATATGATATTATACTGGAATTATAATATACCTTTATATCATTATGATTTCATTCCATTAAATATGAAATATAAATGAAAGTAGGGTTCATGCGTACGTACGGCTTACCGTCTCCATGAATGGTACATTTCATTTCTTACCTCTAAATGTTATGTAATATTATAAATGCATGTATATACTGGATATATATGATATATATGATATACACATCATTAATATAAATCTGGAGATAATGGATATTCTACCACATAAACAACTTGTAATTATAAGAAGTTTATTTTTGACTCAAGTACCAATGATCGACAAAACGACCGTTATTGACATACATGACTACATAATTCTCATAACATGGTAATAAGTGATATAAAATGAATAATGAATTTGAAAAAGGTTATTAAAAATGTAAAAATTAACTCTATATTATTATTCATGAGATTAAAGAAAGACTGATTCAAGTCGGACACGAGGTAAGGGAACTTCTTAACCCAATTTCTGTTCTTTGGGTTAATCTCATACTTTCAAATTATGTCATGATATTATTATGTCATATCTTGTATTTGTACTTTAATTATGTGTACTTATAGTGAATACACATAATAGATCTATTTTATTTAAAAAAATGATCATTGTAATGGACTTCGTCTCAATCTTCTTTCATTGAGGCATATTTTGTTTTAATTCAAGACTTTCTTTTATATGGTGTATAAACCCATTTGACTTTTACGTTTATTCAAAAGAAATCTTTTTTATACAAATTGTTTTACTAAATGACAAAAGGGAATGTTTTTTTCCGTACGTATGCGGCGACAACAACTTCTCTTCCGCCGTGACCATTATTTGAGTTTCGGCTTCCTCCAAAAGCCTTAACATTTTTTGAAATGAAAAATAAATACCAAGTTTTACTTTTCTTTTATTTTCATATTAAAAATGGTTTTATTATATCAATGTGTTTTATTGATATCTTTTGATTGAAACGTGGAAATTGTATGTTTCATTTATCCATGTTTTCTGTGATACGATTATGTTATGGTTTATGATATGTTTAAACCTGTTCATATGAGGAATGCATTGTACTTAAAAAGTGATGGGTGGAGCCTGCTATAACTCCTCGATGAATCACTAGGTCTCATGAGACAAACTAGTGTCTTGGCATGAGGCCATGAAAAAATCTTTTTTGTAGTCTTGGCACGAGGCCTTGGCTACGTGGTTATGATAGTCTGGCATTATGCATTCCATCATTTTGAAAGTGGTTATTGATATTGCATGTGATTATTAGACCAGTAGAATATCCATGTGAATAAGTAAATGACATTATTTCATTTCACTTTTTCCATATTATGCTGATGTTCATGTTTAAAAGGCTTTTGTTCAGTTATACATTGCCATAAATGTTTATGTTTATTTAGGAAATCTTCCGCTATATTGTTATCCTTACTACGCATCTGAGCTCACCCCTTTCAATGTTTAAATTTTTCCAGGATGTGAAAAAGTATTTTATGAATGACCTGAAGGTATTATATGGAGGGATATGAAGATAAGATGTTATTGTAGTTTTGTATTACTTTATGGTGTAATGTAAAACTAATGAATGTATCTAGGGTTTCATGGATTCTAAACTAATCGGTCTTTCAAAACTTGATCTTTGTGATCATGCCAATGTTACGTAATAATGCACCGACTCTGGGTAATTGGGGTAAGGGCATTATAGTTGGTATGATAGGAAGTTTAGTACTAACCATGGAAGATATATTTAGATAAACTCTGATTAGAGCACATATCCCTAAGATAGACTTTGAGGATTAGTATAGAAGAACATCCTAGAATTTTGGTATTATAGAGATTTTGTGAGTTTTCTGAGCAATACATCCCTATCTGGATACGAGCAGGTTGAGGCGGCTCTGGCACAGATGTACCTAGGGGTAAAACCCAAAAACACCGCTTTGAGCTTGACTCGAATAGGAACTGGTGCACGACAACGGGCCTTGCTACACTCTTGTTTATGACACTCCTGGGGGATATTCTTAGGATAATTCTCCTTTTCTTTAAAAACCATTATGAAGGTGTTATGAGTATATACTTCCTCAAAGAAAACATTTTTATGATTATGGATTATATCCATAAACTGTTCAATTTATGTTAAGTGTTTTACAAGTATGGAATTATGTATTTCGATTCATAAACTAATATAGTTTATGAAATTTTTCAGAAATGGCACCTAGTGGAAGGAATGGAAACTGTATCAATGCACGCACTCCATTTAAGGATTTCCCTCCTGCTCCAGATAATTATAGTGGAGCAGGTGATACAACTGGTGCTGATTAACTTATCACCATACTGGGACAACTCACTAAGGTTATGAATAGTAACCTTACTCGTATGGAGCACCCTGATCCACAACGTGGACGATCAGTGTTAGACCTCTTCATGAGGCAACAACCACCAAAATTCAATGGGAGTACAAATACCTTAGTATCTGAACAATGGATAAATTATTTAGAGAAAATATTCCATTATTTGGGAGTAGTGAAAGGGAAAAGGTTATCATGGCAGTTTACCGCCTCACTGGAGATGCTGATCAATGGTGTTCGTTAATTCAAAATACAAAGGAAGATGAATAAGTATCAAGTATGGAATGGAGAGAGTTCAAAGAGTTTTTCTTAGAATAATACTTTCCTCGTGACCATCGAGTAGATATGGAAATGAAATTTCTCAATATGAGGTAAAAGGAGGATGAGAATGTCGCAAAGTATGAGGCTAACATTACAAGGTTAGGGTGACATGCTACAAATTATATACATAACCCAAGAAGTAAGATTGCTTGTTTCTTTGATGGGTTAAAACCATTTCTCCATCGAGCTTTAGTATCACAATCTTTCTCAACATACAAAGATATAGTCTCGTGTTCTATCAAGACAGAAAAGAAATTCTCTAAATCTTATGATAATAAAGTAAAGAAAGAGAAGAAGAGAATGGTGGAATAAGAGACAGATAAAAGGAAAAAGGGAAAGATGGATTTCCCATTATGTGATGATTGTGGGAATAATCACCCCGGTACATGCTTAAAAAATGGGATTTTGTTATAAATGTAGAGAAAAAGGTCACCAGGCTCGTGATTTCAAGGGAAAGAAAGAGGCTATAAATGTTGAATACTACAATTGTAGAGAAATGGAGAATTATGCAAATGAATTCCCAAAGCACCAAGGAAACTTACCTCAGAAAAGGCAAAGGTATTATGGCCAATCTTATGTTGTTACTATAGTTGAAGTGGAATAATTATTTTATTTGTGTTCTTGGACTCAAGAACTATATTATGGTTATAAGAATAATGTGATATATATAAGGATTTTACTGCAGTACTTATTGTTTTCATTAAGGTTTTAATATGATGAAGGTAATCATATTTTTAGTATGTGAAAATAAGATAAACTTTACATTGTTTGGGGAATCTTATGTTACAGTTGATTTTGGAATTTAGAGACCTTTTAGAGAATGTCTGGACAGAGGTATTTTGGATTACTATAAAGGATGGAATGGATTAAGTTTAACATTGGATAGTATTGTTTGAGGTTAAAACATTTCTAAAGATTATTTTTGGAATATTATAATACTATATTTTTAGGAAAAGGACAACCGGCAGGTCAGGGGATAACCCATTGCGTCGGACAAAGCTGTAGGAATCGAACCCACAACCATAGTGCGACATGCCTTTATTACCTACCAATAGCCTACACGAAGTCCCTAATTATTACAAAATATTTTTCCAAATCTAAATGGTATGTGTTATTATTTTGAACCTTGTAATATTAGGATAAATATAATATTTTTGAGTTTTATTATCTTTTTGAGTAAAATATGAGTTTGTGGTAGAAATTAGTTGAAGGATGAAACTCTACCTGTCAAATATATATATATATATATATATATATACCTCTCCCTTATTCTATGAAAAAATTAATTCTTAAACGCTTGGAATGGTATATTAAAAAAATTGTGTTATCCTAATACCTTATGTTTTGTTGAATTGATGATATTTTAAATCACCATAGATTGAAGGTTTTGAGGCCCTCGATTTTACACTTGTTTGTGATTGATGAACTCAATCACTCCCTACAAATATTTACATTTTTCCTCCAATTTCCACCAATTTTCTCCTAATGTAGGTCATAATTTGGTGGTGACTTTTTTCTTTTCCCTTTCCCTCTTATCAAGGATAAATTTTATTATCCTTATTTTTTATGTAGGTTTTCCATAAAGGTATTTACTATTTTCTACCTTTTATTTTCAAAGAACATTTTCAAATTGCGAGGACGCAATTTATTGAAGGTGGGGGGTATGTAACACCCCATGATTCCATGGTACACTTCTCTTTCAATAATGCAATAGCTCGCATTGTACGCAAGTTCGAGATTCTAACACACCGCGACCAATCAAAGTAGTCGTTATTAATAGTAATACCCACCTTTTGAAATTATATAAATTTTATATTTCAAAATTGACTTTATTTTTGGATTCGGAATATCGAAATTATCCTATGTTTAATTTTTGGTATTTTTCCGAGAACTTCCAATTTTCAATGAATAGTGAAAAATACTTAAAAACAACATTTTTAATAAAAATAATTTATAGTGATATATTATAATATTGAGTGGTTTTAAAGTATAATTACAATATAATTTTACTATTTTATCCAATGGTGGTCATTATAATTAATTTCACTTTGAAATTGGACACAAACAATTATCAATCTTTTGATTAATATTGTTTCTTAAAAACGTGCTATTTGTTTTGAGAATGGGAATTAATTATAAAATTAATTAATGCAATTTATATTTTTGTAATTTTTTAAAATAGACATAATTTTTGAATTCAGAATATCAATTAGAGCAGAGGGTTAATTTTTGGTATTTTTATGAAAAATATCAATTTTTTATGAATAGTAAAACCATAAGTGGTAGTTTAAAAACTAATTTTTCATGTAAATGAAACATTACAACTTCTATGTATTTAATTTAAAAAATCAGACATACATGGTTTTAATTAAGAAGAAAAATATGGTTCAATGAGATGAAAATAATTTTTGGTGAATAGTAACTTTTATGTTTTATTAATCGCGATTAAAGGTAATTAGTGAAATTTAAGGTAAAAATGATATTATAAAAATATGAAAATATCATAACACTTGTCCTACCATTATTGGATGAGTCATGTCCGACCAAGACAATCCATGGGTCAAGTTGGGGACCCCATGGAGCAACTTGGGTTAGAAAATGACATTAATAACTTTTTATTTAATGTAAAAAATAAAATTGTCACAAACATGTGTTGTTTTACTAATACAATTATTACATGGGGTTATATAAGTTAAAATTTAGAATATAAATAGTAATTAGAAAGCTAAAAATATTTCCTACATCATGGTAAATTTTTTATAATTTTTAGACATTAAATAAATTAAATTTTTTATGACACCGTGATGATGCAGCAATTACCTCATTAATTAACAATTTAAATAAAATGAACAGATAATGTAAAATCTAAGACTTAGACAAGGAAAAAACCTATTATATGAGTATATGTCGAACCCCTATCACATTATATTAGAAATATGTAATTCTGGGACCTTTTAAATCCGAAATACACTTCATAATAATGTAACATTTCATGACTTTCCAAGAGTGCCCTTTTCTCCTCTTATAAAAGGCCCTCACCTATACCACCTTATTCACACCATCAAAGCCATTTGGCTTGGACAACCTCTGCCCAAATACTCTCTCCAATTCCCTATCTTACTCTAGAAGCTTCACTTTGGGAAGAAGTCTTCCCAAGGAAGCCTTTGGCTCAAATCAAAAAGAGTTACCCGATTTTAAGGTAATGTCATCTCTTATGTTCTTTTGTTTTATTTTTCTTCTCCAACCCCTAAAGTCTTTTTATTATTTTATTATGTAACAAAACCAGTATAATAAATATATTTGGATTTTTTTATGGGAAGTATTTTATTTACTCTTACACACACCTTCGTCTAATGGTTATAGAACATACTAATCTGTGGGTGGCGAATTACTGCCTCACGAAATGATGATTGTTCAATATTTTTTTAACACCACTAATGGTGGCCATTATGATGACACTATTTTTTTATATATGATATATATTATGTTTATGTTTTCCTTATGCTTCTTGTATTTTTCATTTATGTCATACCTTTATGATTTCCATTATGGGTAAATGCGATAATTTCATTTTAGAAAGTGCAGACTACCGCCCCCTCAAAGTGATTTGAATCGTTAATGACATATATGGGATGTATAAAGGATGGAGTAAATGATATTATATATGATATTATACTGGAATTATAATATACCTTTTTATCATTATTATTTCATTCCATTAAATATGAAATAGAAATGAATGTAGCGTTCATGCGTACGTACGGATTACCGTCTCCATGAATGGTGCATTTCATTTCTTACCTCTATATGTTATGTAATATTATAAATGCATGTATAATATATATATATATATATGATATATATGATATCTACATCATTAATATAATTATGGAGATAATGGATATTCTACCACATAAACAAATTGTAATTATAAGAAGTTTATTTTTTGCCTCAAGTAACAAAGATCGACAAAATGACCGTTATTAACTGAAATGACTACATAATTTTCATAACATGGTAATAAGTGATATAAAAGGAATACTGAACTTGAAAAATGTTCTTAAGCAAGTATAAATTAACTCTAGATTATTATTCCGGAGATTAAAGAACGATCGATTCAAATCGGACATGAGGTAAGGGATCTTCTTAACTCAATTTCAATTCTTTGGGTTAATCTCTTACTTTCAAATTATATCATTATATTATTATATAATATCTTGTATTTGTAATTTTTTTATGTGTACTTATAGTGAATACACATAATAAATCTATTTTATTTAATAAAATGTTCTTTGTAAGGGACTTCATCTCAATCTTCTTTCATTGAGGCATATTTTGTTGTAATACAAGACTTTATTTTAAAAGGTTTATAAACCCCTTTGACTTTTATGTTTATTCAAAAGGAATCATTTTTATACGAAGCATTTTACTAAATGAAAAAATGGAATGTTTTTTCTGTCGTACGTATGCGGCGACAACGACTTCTCCACTTCCATGAGCATTATTTGAGTTTCAGCTTCCTCCACAAGCCTTAAGGTTTTTTTTATTGAAAAATAAATACCAAGTTTTACTTTTATTTTATTTTCATATTGAAAATGGTTTTATTATATCAACGTGATGTATTGATCTATTTTTATTGAAATGTGTAATTGTTATGTTTCCTTTATCCATGTTTTATTTGATACGATTATGTTATGGTTTATGATATGTTTAAACCTGTTCATATGAGGAATGTATTGGACTTAAAAAGTGACGGGTGGAGCCCGCTATAGCTCCTCGATGCATCGGTAGGTCTCATGAGAAATAATAGTATCTTGCCATGAGTTCTTGACAAAATATTATTTGTATTCTTGGCACGAGGCCTTGGATACGTGGTTATGATAGTCTGGAATTATGCATTCCATCATTATGAAAGTTTTTATTGATATTGCATGTGATTATCTGACCAGTAGAATATCCATGTGAATAAGTAAATGGAATTATTTAATTTTACTTTTGGAAAATTATGGTGAAGTTCGTGTTTAAATGGATTTTGTTTAGTAATACATTACCTTAAATGTATATGTTTATTTATGAAAGTTTCCGCTATATTTTTATCTTTACTGAGCATCTGATATCACCCCTTTAAATGTTTTAATTTTTCAAGGATGTGAAGAAGTGTTTTATGAATGACCTGAAGGGATAATATGGGGGATATAAAGACAATATGTTTTTGTAGTTTTGTATTACTTTATGATGTAATGTAAAACTTATGAATGTATCTAGTGTTTCAAGGCTACTAAACTAATCAGTCTTTCGAGACTTGATCTTTGTGATCATGCCAATGTTACGTAATAATGCACCGACTCTGGGTAACTGGGGTCGGGGAGTTACATCTGAGGAGGAAGTGGTGTCTCCGCTTTTTGTCACAGGGATAAGATTGAATGGCGTGACGTCGTTGGTGAGTTCCCACATTGGTGTCTCGTCCATTGTCACAGAGGAAGAAGAGGACGAAGAAATCGAGGTTGCCAAGTCGATGTTCTTCGTCGAAGAGTTGTCATTCTTCTTTGAGGATGAAGTTCTTCAAATAAAACAAGAGCTCTCTCCCCAAAATCTCAACACAACATGCCAACCCCAGAAATAAAATAAGGCTTCCCATATTTTATTAAATCATGCCATGCATTCAAATTTACAAAAATTCAAACACTTAATTAATTAATGAAGAGTTTAAATTATTTAATTAATGTGTGTGTTGGCATGCAATAAAGAGGGTGAGAGGGAGAGTTACTTAACTAACGAGAGTTAACAAGCTTTTAAGGTGGAGTTTAAGAGAGTTATGAAAATGTGAAGGGTTAGGGCTTGTGTGGGCCCCACCTCACATTTATCCTCACATGGGTAGTTAGTATGTTAGTGGGTCCCACCGTAACTTCTCCATGTTGGTTATAACCACTTAAGATATAAAAATAAAATTGTTCCACAATTTTATTCATCTCTCAATTAATCCACAAAAAATTAACTTCTTCTCCCGTGAAAAAGCATCTTTGGTGAATGTCCTGTTAAGCAATTACCGGCGCTGCGAGTTCACCAGTGCCCTTAGATTTCAATTTTGAGCACCGGTTCAAAAGATAGAAAATATAGCTCATTCGTTTACTGAATGTACCCGAGCTAAACTTTGGAAATTGATTCTGGGAACCCCGGGACTCGGAATCAAGTGTCGTCAGAAGACATAGACTCGTAAAATTACAAAGAATTTAAGAATTTTTTTTTGAAATTTCTAGTTCTTTATATTACTCCCACCTTAGTGCTTTACATCCATGTAAAGATACAACAAAAACTAGGGAAATAAATGAGGGTACTGTGCACGCATCTGCGCCTCCCACTCCCATGTGCTCTACTAGAGGTTCCCGTGCTGGCACCTAATGCGCATTAGAGGAATCGACCTTCCACGTAGGACCCACTCCTATCGATCCTCGATCTCCACTGGGACCTCCACAAAATTCACCCTGTCATCAATTTCCAGCTCCCCGTGATCAATGATATGTGTCGGGTCATGTACGTATCTCCTCAGTTGAGATACGTGGAAGATTTCGTGCACTCGGTGCAACTGAGGTGAAAGGGCCAAGAAATAAGCCACCCCGCCTACCCAGCAGAGAACCTAGAATGGTCCGATGAAGTGGGAGGATAAGTTGCCGCCCCGGCCAAATCCCTATAATCCACATCGAGGTTAGACCCGTAAGAAAGCGTGGTCGCCATCCTCAAACTCTAGTGGTCTCCACCTCCTATCAGCATAGGATTTTGGTCTGCTCTGTGTAGTCCCCATCCACTCCTAGAAGATATGCACCTTCTCTGTCATAGCCTAAACCATCTCTAGTCCTACGAGTGCTGACTCCCCAGGGTCAGTTCAGCACAGAGGTGATCTACATGGTCGGCCGTATAATGACTCGTATGGTTGCATGCTGATGGTGGAGTGGTAGATGTTGTTGTACAAAAACTCCACCAAGGGTATGTGATCCTCCCAGCTGCGACCAAAGTAAAGGACACATGCACGGAGCATGTCCTCAACTGTCTGAATGGTCTTCTCCATCTGGCCATCTGTCTGTGGATGAAAGGCAGTTCTCAGGCGTAGGTGTGTCCCAAAATCCTCCTGCATCCCCTTCCAAAGTCGAGAGGTAAAGCGAGAGTCTTGATCAGAGACGATTGATAATGGCACACCATGAAGTTGTAAGATATCCTTTGCGTAGAGGCGTGCCAACCTCTCCACTAAGCTCTGCTCTCTAATAAGTAGAAAGTGGACCAACTTGGTGAGTCATTCGACAATCACCCAGATTGAGTCATGACCTATGGAAGTATGAGGGAGCCTCATCATGAAATCCATTGTTATCTTGTCCCACTTCCACTCCGGGACCTCTATGGGTTGTACCAAGCCTGCTGGTACTTGGTGTTATGCCTTCACCTGCTGGAAGGTGAGGCTCGTGAAACGAACTCTACCACAGCCTTCTTAAAAACCGGCCACCAGTACTGTCATCTGAGATCCTAGTACATCTTTGCTACTTCAGGATGTACTGCCAAAGGGGAAGTGTGAAACTCGCCCAGCACCTCCTCCTATAATGAAACTGGTACCATGGTACGTCCCCTGAAGAGGATGACGTGTTCTGCTCCTTCATAAAATCCATCAGGCGTCTGTCGTATGCATATTTGTGCACATCGCGTCTCATAGTCAACGTCCCCACGTTGTGCCTCTCTGACCCACTGAAGTAGTGGAGGAGTGACTGTCGAAAGGTTTCTCCATCTCTATCCATGAAGGATATCTACAACATGGCTAGCTACTCTGTTGCCTCTCCAAGTAGCTGAATGTCTGATCTTCTGCTGAGAGCATCAGCTACTATGTTCACCTTCCTAGGAGTATAGACTATCTCAAATTCATAGTCCTAAAAGAACTCAATCCATCGCCGCTGTCTTAGGTTCAGGTCCTTTTGCGAGAAGATGCACTTGGGACTCTGGTGGTCTGAGTAGACCCTAAAGCGCTCTCCCATCAGATAGTGGCGCCACATCTTCAAGGCAAATACCACTGATGCTAACTCCAGGTCATGGGTAGCGTAGTTCTACTCGTGCCGCCTAAACATTCGTGAACCATAAGTGATCATCTCCTGCTCCTGCATTAGGACACACCATGTAACGACCCGAAATTTTGAATAAATCTTATTTCCTAATTTTTTGTGTTATTTTATTTTTTTATTTTTTTTTATACTCAA
Organism: Viscum album; assembly: GCA_963277665.1. NCBI lineage: Eukaryota > Viridiplantae > Streptophyta > Magnoliopsida > Santalales > Viscaceae > Viscum > Viscum album. Next base: position 320,058,498 of record OY728129.1, read on the forward strand.
CAAAACTGTTTCATTGGATAACATGAGTATAATTATAATGAGACTATTGGGTTTTGACTGTTATATGACCATTGGTCAATATGACCGCTAGAAACTAAACATTTTGATATTTGTCTCTAAATACAAGTGATCTTGGTTAATTAATACAGAAAAAAGATTTGACGGCCTCACCTAGTAGTCTTAGACTGATCGAATCCCATCTAACAGAACTTGGGAAGGAGGTAGCACCACTGAGATTTTCTCTGGACCAATCCCAAGACGAACTTCATCGTGTGAAGCTAGAACGGAATCGCCTTCGCGATTAGTTCAAACTGATAGAAATTACTACTCGTGCGATGTTGGTCGAGCCTCCCTCGGATTCTGTCACCTTAGCACACCTTACACTTAGGTCCTATCATGGTGTGATAAGAGGCTATGTAAAGAGACTGTAACGTCCCTGTGTAATCCATTGATTTAAATAAAAATTTTGATTTCTTCTTATGATAAAGTTTATGAATTTCTAAATTTCCGGATAAATATAGTATGCGTATTTTTGGTGAATTTTATAGATATGATATTTTAAAAAAATATTTATGTAAACCTTAAATAATTAAAAATGTGTAATTTTTTTTATAAAATGGTCTTCTACAATTATGTTCATCACGAAATTTAGAGTCTAATTAGATCAACTTAATTTTTGATGAATAGTAAATTATGAATAGTGATTTTAAGCTTAGGATTAGTAATGTGACCAAATGGATTAGTAATCTCACTTAAATAAAGCATTAATATAATCTAGGCACCTTGGTTATGTAATGTGATTCAATAAAATGGTTAAATAATGGTTTCATAAATTTTTAGTCAAGTATTAGTTTTTTCGGGTGAATAGTCTTTTTTAATTAAAAATTTAATTAAAAATATTTAGAAAAATATTTTTATAAAATGGATTTAATTTTTGAACTCAGAGCATCAATATTATGTTAAGGTAATTTTTGGGGATTTTTCTGCTAAAAAATGAATTTTTGGTGAATAGTGTATTTATTTAAAAATTAAATTAAAAATATTTAGAAAATTATTTTTATAAAATGGAGTTCATTTTTGAAATTAGAGCATCGATATTTGTTCAAGGTGAAATTTTTGGGATTTTTCTGATAAAGTTGAATTTTCGATGAATAGTGAAAATACAGTTTTTAAGTTACGGGTGTCTAATGACATCATTAAATGATGTATTAAGTATGTAATAAATATGGTCGACTTATGAATAGTAAGGTAAGGTATTCTGTTTCCCATGTTTCCAATACCATGGGCAAATACCATGGGCAAGCCCATGGTTTTTCGAAAACCACTAATGAGGTGTCCCTTGGCCATTAATGCCTTGTCCCCTCACTTTCCCTATAAATACCAAGCCATCCTCTCATCCATTAGACTCCAACTCTCCCCCAATATAGCTCTGGTCTCATTACCTCCCATGTAGTCCTTCTAAGGTGCCCCCATGCCCTCAAGGTCCCAACCTTTGTGTTTTAACTATTACGTTTTAAGGTAAGGGATCCTACCTCCCTCTTCCTTTTCAAGTAATCTCTTTTATGTCATTTCTATTATGCTCCATGCTCTTATGTTGGAGGATGTTCTTTTATAATCATCCTACATTCTTTTTCATGTTTATATGATGAGAGATCCCCTCTTTATCTCATCATTTCAGTTTAAGAATGTTAAAGTGGAGTTGTTAGGATGCCGAATTATTAAGGGATTCTTTCACCCTTCTCAAGTTCTATTTTCATGTAAAGTATTTCAAGTTCCTTTTTATTTTGTTGGGGTATGATATCTATATCTATCATACTGATATTTTATGTTAATATGATGAGAGCACTTATTTGATCTCTTCAATTTAGTATTTTGATGTTTTAAGTGGCGCCGTTAGGCTGCTGAATTTTTAAGGGATTCTTTCACCCTTCTCATGTTCTATTTTCATGTCAAGTATTTCAAGATCTTTTTTATTTTGTTGGGGTATTATCTCTATATCTATCATACTGATCTTTTATGTTCATATGATGAGAGACCCTTCTTGATCTCTTCAATTCAGTATTTTGAAGTTTGAAGTGGTGTCGTTAGGCTGTCGAATTTTTAAGGGATTCGTTCACCTTTCTCATTTTTCAAATTCTACTTTCATGTCAAGTTTTTCAAGTTCCTTTTTATTTTTTTGGGGTATGATCTCTATATATATTATACAGATCTTTTATGTTCATATGACGAGATACCCTATTTGATCTCTTCAATTCCGTATTTTGATGTTTTAAGTGGTGCCGTTAGGCTGCCGAATTTTTATGGGATTCGTTCACCGTTCTCATTTTTCAAAGTTCTACTTTCATGTCAAGTCTTTAAAGATCCTTTTTATTATGTTGGGGTATGATCTCAATATCTATAATACTGATCTTTTATGTTCATATGATGATATACCCCATTTGATCTCGTCAAATAATTTTTTTATATTTAAGTGACGTCGTTAGGCTGCCGAATTTTCATAAGAGAAATATTGTTTTTGTCTTCCTTTAATATTCTTTATTTCATATGGTATATCTTTAAAATTTCATTACCATGTTCATATATCCTTCATATTCTGCCCCTCTACTGTTTTATAGGTTATTTATGAATGTTTGACCCATGTCCCCTCTCTTTTCAATGTATTCTAAAACCCCAAAACATAGTTGTTATGCTGTCGAATTTCCGTCTCAAAATGTATCTATATTTATCTAAAGTTCTTTTATTTTATTATGTTAATACTCAAAGATCTCTCTTATATATGGGTATTCACATATATATCACAATGTACTATTTTAAATTCTGTTATTTACATACATGAGACCCACCTTCCTTTTCTGTGGGTTTTAAAGTGACACAAAGGTCATGTCTTTAAAGAAGTTTTTAAAACGTTATGATTATGAAATGAAACCCATTCCTTTTAAGCTATATGGGTTTTTTATGAAATGATTTATGATGATATATTTGGCTCACATGATAATAAAGGCATGTTAAGGGTGCGTCCTGATAGCACTCCAATGCATTGGTTAAAGACTTAATCTCTAGAGATGACTATTTTTAACGACGCCTTGGTGAATAACCTTGGTAATTTTTAATGATACCTTGGGGATGGACCTTGGTGAAACAAAAATTATTGTCAATATTAAATGTTGTAGCAACATCTTCAAGTTATGAAAAACATTATTTTTATTATGATATGACTCATGATTTCTTTCTCATGCCTTAAAGTTCTTTTTCATGACATTGTTGATGTATCTGAAGTTCACATGTAAATGTTTCCCCTTGTTTCCCTTACTTGGCCTTCTGCTCACCCTTTCTTTTGATGTATGTCCCCAGGTTATGAGATGCAGTAATGAACCTAGGATGAACATAAGGAGAATCCTTTCAAGTGTTTATGAATAATGTTTTATGTTTTCATGTTTTATGTTCCTGGTTTCCAAGACACTAAACCTTAATGATCCTCGGTTTTGTAAAATGTAATGAATGTTTATGTGATAAACAGGCGGGATGCTACAGTTGGTATCAAAGGATGCTTTAGGTATTGGTGGAAATTAGGATATGGAAACTTTAGGAAGAACCCTAGAGAAAAGTTTAAATATAAGAAACCTTCCTGGTATTTTGGTGAGTATTGAGTAAGGGGTTTCCAAGCAAATACATCCTTGTCTGGATACGAGCAGGTAGAGGTGGCTCTGGCACAAATGTACATAGAGGTAAAACCCGAAAACACCGCTTTGAGCTAGACTCAAACAGGAACTGATACACTACAATGGGCATTGCTGCAGTCTTGGTTATGACACTCCCGGGGGATATTCTTTGGTAAATTCATAAGCTTAGTATGAACCATTATTAAAGGAACAAAGATAAAATAAAATAAAGACTCACATAACAATATATTATCAGGGATAACCTAGATTGGTCCCTAGGGGATCACAAATTAAGGTATAATTTTCTTTAACAAGTTTATCCTTCTATGCTTTATGTTTCCTTTTAATGATTATTGGATAAGTATTTAAGCCCCTAATTGTACTTTATTTCCTTAGTTAATGGCAGGAAATTGAAGAACATGTCCCAACTACTAATGTGACCATTGCCGTATTCATATGACAGAGATGATTAGGGGATTAAAAGATGATTATTATTTTGGAAGATGTTCACTATTTTGGGAACCCTATTTGATTGAGGTAAATAGATTACTATGGTATTTTCTTTGAGAAGTAAAGGTTGAATTATATTTTGAAGAATCGATGAATTTAAGGTGAACTTATGGTATTATAGGTTACTTATGGAAATTATTGACCTATCATGGGGAAAATATGTTTAGGTTAGTTACTATTGTTAGAAGATGTTAGGAGTGGTTGATGTTGTTTGGAGATGAACGATAATGTTTATCTTGGAAGACTATGTTATCAAGTCCTTGTTTTTGGGTTTCAATTTTAGTTTGGGTTATTTTGAGGAATATTAAGGGCAGTTAATTATGGAATGGTCTATGATGATCTCTGGGTAGTACTTTGGAACTTTGAAGATTTAAAATTACTTTCCCTTCCTATGGGATTCTTTCCTTTTGAAGAGTTGTTTTATCTTACCCTTTCTATTTTTTGGATAAATATTTAATGATAGATAGTTTTTCTTTTGTAGAATACGTGATTCTCTAGAAGATTATTCTTGTTCTTTTGATGAGACCATGTGTTTTTTAATTCTCATCATTTGGAGAAAATATTAGTTTTGGTAGAAACATATTAAAGGATAAAACTATACTTGAAGGTAGGTATATGTCCTTATGTTTTTATTCTATGTAGTAAATGAATTCCTCAATACTATGAAAAGGAACATAAAACAAAAAATGTTGTCTGTTAACGTTTCCTATTAGGAAATCAAATACCGTTTGACCCATCATAAGTTTTTGATTTTCTTGTTGTTAACTTTCTCCTAATCATGTTTCCTATCACTCTCCCTTAGAATGTGACCCTTTGTTTTTTCCTCCATGTCCATGTTTTCCTACATGGGATCCTAGTATGGGTTAACTCGGGTGACCTTTTTACTTCCCTTTCTTTCTTTTAAAGTAATAGTTTTACTGACTCCTTTTCCGGTGTGGGACATTTAATGAAATTTCAAAACCTAGTTTTAAAAATTTTGAGGACGCAATTTCTTAAGGGGGAAGGATTGTAACGACCTGAAATTTTGAAAAAATATTGTTTTCTAATTTTGTGTGTTAAATTTTTTCTTTTTATACTCAACAAAACTGTTTCATTGGATAACATTAGTATAATTAAAATGAAACTGTTGGGTTTTGACTGTTATATGACCATTGGTCAATATGACCGCGGGAAACTAAACATTTCGATATTTATCTCTAAATACATGTGATCATGGTTAATTAATATAAAAATAATATTTGATGGCCTCACCCAGTAGTCTTGGACCGATCGAATCCCATCTAATAGAACATGGGAAGGAGGTAGCACTGATGGGCTTTTCTCTAGATCAAACCCAAGCCGAACTTCATCATGTGAAGTTAGAACGGAATCTCCTTCACGAGAAGTTCAAACTGATAGAAATAACTACTCGTGCGATGTTGGTTGAGCCACCCTCGGATTCTTTCACCTTAGCACATCTTACACTTAGGTCCAATGCTGGTGTGATAAGGGGCTATGTAAGGAGACTGTAACTGCCTTGTGTAATCCTTTGTTTTAAATAAAAATTTTGATTTCTTCTTATGATGATGTTTATGAATTTTCAAATGTCCGGATAAATATAGTATGCGTATTTTTGGTGAATTTTAGAGAAATGATATTTTAAAAAAATGTTTATGTAAACCTTAAATAATTAAAAATGTGTAATGATTTCAAAAAATGGTCTTCTACAATTATGTTCAGTACGAAATTTAGAGTCTAATATGATCAAAGTAATTTTTGATGAATAGTAAATTATGAATAGTGATTTTATGCTTAGGATTAGTAATGTGACCAAATGGATTAGTAATATCACTTAAATAAAGAATTAAAATAATCTAGGCACCTTGATTAAGTAATGTGATTCAATAAAATGGTTCAATAATGGTTTCATAAATTCTTAGTCAAGTATTAGTTTTTTCAGGTGAATAGTGTTTTTTAATTAAAAATTTAATTAAAAATATATAGAAAATTATTTTTATAGAATGGATTTCATTTTTGAACTCAGAGCATCGATGTTATGTTAAGGTAATATTTGGGGATTTTTCTGCAAAAATTGAATTTTTGGTAAATAGTGTATTTATTTAAAAATTAAATTAAAAATATATAGAAAATTATTTTTATAAAATGGAGTTCATTTTTGAAATCAGAGCATTGATATTTTGTTAAGGTGAAATTTTGGGATTTTTCTGAGAAAGTTGAATTTTCGATGAATAGTGAAAATACGGAATTTAAGTTACGGGTGTTTAATGACATCATTAAATGATGTATTAAGTATTTAATCAATATGGTCGACTTATGAATATTAATATAAGGTATGGTGTGTCCCATTTGGCCAATACCATGGGCAAATACCATGGCCAAATACCATGGGCAAGCCCATGGTTTAGCCAAAACCACTAATGAGGTGTCCCTTGGCCATTAATGCCTTGTCCCCTCACATTCCCTATAAATACCAAGTCATCCTCTCATCCATTCGACTCCGAACTCTCCCCTAATTAAGCTCTGGTCTCATTACCTCCCATGGAGTCCTTCCAGGGTGCCCCCAAGCCCTCAAGATCCCAACCTTTGAGTTTTATGAGTTATATTTGAAGCTAAGGGATCCTACCTCCCTCTTTCTTTTCAAGTAATCTCTTTTATGTCATTTCTTTTATGATCCATGCTCTTATGTTAGAGGATATTCTCTAATATTAATACTACATTCTTTTTCATGTTAATATTATGAAAGATCCCCTCTTGCTCTCATCATTTCATTTTAAGAATGTTAAAGTGGCGTCGTTAGGCTGCCGAATTTTTAAGGGATTCTTTCACCCTTCTCAAGTTCTATTTTCATGTCAAGTATTTCAAATGCCTTTTTATTTTGTTGGGGTATGATCTCTATATCTACCATACTGATCTTTTATGTTCATATGATTAGAGACCCTATTTTATCGCTTTAATTCAGTATTTTGAAGTTTTAAGTGGCGCCGTTAGGCTGCCGAATTTTTAAGGGATTCTTTCACCCTTCTCATGTTCTATTTTAATGTCATGTATTTCAAGTTCCTTTTTATATTGTTGGGGTATTATATCTATATCTATCATACTGATATTTCATGTTCATATGATGCGATACCCTATTTGATCTCTTCAATTCAGTATTTTTATGTTTTAAGTGGCGCCCTTAGGCTGCCGAATTTTTAAGGGATTCGTTCACCTTTCTCATTTTTCAACGTTCTACTTTCATTTCAGTCATTAAAGTTCCATTTTATTTTGTTGTGGTATGATCTCTATATCTATAATACTTATTTTTTATGTTCATATGATGAGAGACCCTATTTTATCTCTTCAATTCAGTATTTTGAAGTTTTAAGTGGCGCTGTTAGGCTCCCGAATTTTTAAGGGATTCGTTCACCATTCTCATTTTTCAAAGTTCTACTTTCATGTAAAGTATTTAAAGTTCCTTTTTATTATGTTGGGGTATTATCTCTATATCTATCATACTAATATTTTATGTTCATATGATGATAGACCCTATTTGACCTCATCAATTCATTTTTTGAAGTTTAAGTGACGCCTTTAAGCTGCCGAATTTTATAAGAGAAATCTTATTTTTGTCTTCCTTTCATGTTCTTCATTTCATATCGTATATCTCTCAAATTTCATTACCATGTTCATATATCCTTCATATTATGTCCCTATACTGTTTTATCTGTCATTTATGAATGTTTGACCCATGTACCCTCTCTTTTCAATGTTTTCTAAAACCCCAAAACATAGTTGATATGTTGTAGAATTTCCGTCTCAAAATGTCTCTCTATTTTTATAAAGTTCTTTTGTTTTATTAAGTGAATACACAAAGCTCTTTCTTATATATGGGTATTCACATATATACCAAGTTTTTTTTAAAAATTCTGGGATTTACATACATGAGACCCACCTTCCTTTTCTATGGGATTTAAAGTGACACAAAGATCATGTCTTTAAAGCAGTTTTTAAAACGTAATGATTACGAAATGAAAATAATTCCTTTTATGATATATGGGTTTTTTATGAAATGATTGATGATGATATATGTGGATCACATGATAATAAATACATTTCAAGGGTGCACCCTGATGGAGCTCCAATGCATTGGGTAAAGAATTAATCTCTAGAGATGACTATTTTTAAGGACGCCTTGGTGAATAACCTTAGTAATTTTAAATGACGCCTTGGGGATGGACCATGGTGAAACAGAAATGATTGTCAATATTAAATGTTGTAGCCACATCTTCATGTTATAAATTTTTTTTTTATTATGATATGCCTCATGATTGCTTTCTCATTCCTTAAAGTTATTTTCCATGACATTGTTGATGTATCTCAAGTTCACATGTAAATGTTTTCCCTTGTTTCCCTTACTGGGCCTTCTGCTCACCCTTTATTTTTATGTATGTCCCCAGGTTATGAGATGCAGTAATGAACCTAGGATGAACATAAGGAGAATCCTTTCAAGTGTTTAAGAAGAATGCTTTATGTTTTCATGTTTTAAGTTCCTAGTTTTCAGGACACCAAACCTTAAAGATCCTCAGTTTTTTAAAATGTATTGAATGTTTATGTGATAAAAAGGCGGGATGCTATACACCAGAGTCCGGTCCATGATGCATCGTAGTATACTACGTACCCTATTCCCTCTTCCGGTAGACTCAAGATGGGTGCACTGGTCAATCTCTGTCTCAGCCCTTGAAATCTTTGTTAACATCTATCTGACCACATGATGTGTTTTCCCTTTTTCTTCAAAGATTAAAGTGGTGCTGCAACTCTAGAGAAGTCTCGCATAGATCTCCGATAGTACCCAACCAGACCTAGGAAACTCCACACCTCTATCATGCTCCTGGGTGGCTCCCAAGATAGTATTACCTCGATCTTCACAGGATCCACCGCAACTCCCGCCTCAGAGATGATGTGCCCCAAGAAGTGGACCTTTCTATTCAAGAACGGACACTTCGAGAGCTTGCCATAAATCCGGTGCTCTCAGAGTGTGTCCAGTATAACCTATAAGTGGTAGGCGTTCTCCTCCTTAGTATTCGAGTAAATCAGTATGTCGACGATGAAGACAATGACAAATCGATCGAGGTAAGGCTAGAAGATCCAATTCAAGAGACTCATGAACACTACTGGAGCATTGGTTATGCCAAAAGGCATAAAAAAGAACTCACAGTGGCCATACCGACGCCTGAAGGCCATCAATCCTTGGAAGTTGATACTTGTTCTTCACGTTCAACTAGTTCAAGCGGCGGTATTCAACACACAGTCGTAAGCTCCCATCCGCATTCTTGGAGAATAAAATACAAGAAGCCTAGGGTGAAACACTGGGTCGGATGAATCCCTTGCCCTGAAAGTCCACCAGTTGTACCCGCATCTCACCAACCTCTGCGGGAGCCATCCAATATGCTGGAGTAGATATCGGGGCTGTCCTGGGGTACATGTCAATATAGAAGTCTACCTCTCTTCAAGGAGGTAGTCCTAGAACATCGTCGGGAAAAACATCTGCATACTGATCCACCACAACAGGAAAACTTGGACACTGCACATCAACCACTTCGAGGATGAGACTAGCCAACTGATGTGTGATCGGCTGCCCTCTCCTCTGCATAAGCATGTCCTATACTGCAAAGGCTCCCTTCTCTCCAGTGAAGGTGAAACTACTCCCATCTGTATGGAAACACTGCACATTGCGCCTAATACAGTCGATCTGAGCATGGACTGTAGATAACCCATCAATGCCCAAGATGACGTCGTAAGGCCTCGACGCCGCTACAAGAATTTCCCAGCCGAAGTGCTCGCCTCCTAGAGTAAGCTCACATAGCTGGCACCAGTGTGTAATCATCGAGTCTGCTTTTGTAAGAGTCTCTAGCTGTAAGGATCGAGCCAACGGCACCATCGGAATCTCCGAGCTTCGAACAAGGGCAGCAGCAATAAAAGAATGACCCGCTCCTGTGTCTATAAGAACTACAGCAAGGGCAGAGTAGACACAGATAGTACCTCAAATCATCTCAGGTGCACCGTGGTTGTAACACCCGAGACTTTTATGTTATATAAATCATCAAAGGAATCTTTTTCTACACAACACTTGTTTGGATTTCTTTTCACGCAATCACGACCTTCCTCGATAGCTTGTGGTGTACGCAATATTGAGTTTCACTAAACAACAATATGCTATTAAAACTAGCCGTTATGAATAGTAATAACCACCTTTTGAAATTTTATAAATTTTATTTTTCAAAATGGACTTCATTTTTCGACTCAGAATATCGAAATTAGCCTAGGGTGAAATTTTGGTATTTTTCTAAAAACTTTCAATTTTTGATGAATAGTGAAACCACTAAGTGGTAGGTTAAAAACGGAATTTTGCATAAAACTTAATTTTACCGCTTCTGTGAATGGAATTTCAAAAATCCGACAGACACGGTGGATATCAGTAAGTAAAATGTGGTTCAATGAGATAAAAATAATTTTTTGGTGAATAGTAACTTTTTACTTTTTTTACCGTGGTTAATAGTAAATAGGGTAACTAAGGGTAAATATGATATTACTATTACCCTAACACATGTCCTAATTCTATTGGACAAGTTTAATTCTACCAAAAACAAACTTAGGAATAAAATATGACCATTTAGGTCCACTTGGATTAGATTAGGACATTTATTATTAATTTATTTAAAGAAGGGTTAAAATAGTTAAAATCAAAGTTTAATAAGTAAATCATTTTTAATATTGGGTTATACATAAGATAAATTAGACTATAAATATTCATTAGAAAGATAAGACTATTTCCTACATAATGGTATTTTATTTATAATTTTTAGACATTAAATAATTCAATTTATTTATGACACAATGATGATGCAGTAATTATCTTATTAATGAAATATTCACATAATTGGTGTTATAAACACCAAAATAAATGTCATTTGAAACTTTTTATGAATTACACTAATTTTCTAGGTTACTATGATATATTATTGTTGACTTAATCAACTTTATTCTAACATATAATTCTGTTATGACTTTCACAAAAATCATATATCAAATAGTGTCAAAATTAACACAAAATAGTTTTTAAATAAAATATTATATTATTAATTGTTATTTTATTCCTAAAAATCTAAGGTTCGGCCAAATGACTTAGATAAGGATATATATATAAATAATAAACAATTTGGGGTTCTTTTGGCATGTTATAGTAAGTGTATTAACCATATAGTGAAAGAAAACAAAAAGACACGGTAAAAGTTAAATTATTTAACTTAGAGTAAAATCTAATTGATAAGGTTAAACTAATACCCTAAACTTGTCTAAATCCTATTGGTTGATATTATTTCGACACATACCCACTTTAGCTTCGAAATGAGACCATTTTTAACCATTATAAACCGATTTTGACTTTAATATAAAATAATATTTTGAGATATTCCTAAGGTGCCCCTCTCCTCCCTTATAAAAGGGCACCTCCTCCCCCTCCTCCTCACACCAATTTGAGCACTCAAGCTCGGACAACCCCTGCCGTTTTATCCTCTCCACTTCCCTAGAATAATCCTAGAGGTCCTGGTCTTATTCAAAGACCAATATTAGTTCCCTATGTGGAGGATTCAAAGAGGCGTTCCAAAGAAGAGGTAATATCCATTACCGATCTTTTCAATTTCTTTCTTCTTCAACTTCTTATTCTTTAGTTGTTTCATGATAAAGTAATAACATCAGTATTACTTACATACTGATATTTTATTATAAATATTAAACAACCCTAATTCACCTTCTATCCATCCCATGGAAAAATGAAATCACCGCGCGTGCGTACGTACGGAATACCGTCTCGACGCCGTGGTGTAATCTATTTTTCCACCATCACTTTACAAGGATGGGTATAATGGTGTAATGAGTAACTATTTATGATTATTATAAAGTAATATTGATACTGAAATAATATATATATACTCCAATACAGTTCCACGATCATAGGAACGATATCATCACTCGTGCGTACGTACAGAATACCGTCTCCACGATGTGATGCGACTCGTTCTACATGATCATCATTACATAGTAATTATATAAATGAATTGAATGAATAAATATGATATATGTTACACTAATACCATTCTGGATATAAGGTATCTATAACCTTAAAAGAAGAAGAATAATTTATTCGGCAAAACACGCATAAGAACAAAAGGCAATAAAGACCCGAGTAACAAGTAACAATGAAATATTACTAACAAGAAGCTATGAATATGACCATATATGATATAATATCAATATGTATGATTATGGAATAAGTCAATAACATTATTTAAACCATTATACAGGAGCTTCGGACACATACAAAGAAAATCGGACCTAAGGTAAGGGAAATATCACAATCTCATTTTTATCCGAGATTGTTTATTCGTAAGTATTTACTGGGGTGTATTTTATCATCCACATCCATGTTCCCTAAATGTGTAATATTATTTCCATCCTTATACAATATTTTATATCCAATTTTACCTTTCGGTATGTTTTTTTGTAAAAGATATGAAAGGAATCTTTTGTTGTTTTTCGTACGAGGTACTTTTTGACTTTTCCGACAAAAGTACGAAGAATGTTTTTTTAACATATACGGCATGAATGGATTTTTAAAACATTGTTTCCAAGAAGATTCCTTTAAAAGTTTTCAAGTTTATTTGTAATCGACTTCTTTTATTTTAAAGACGTATGACATGTTAAGAAAGTAATAATTTTTTTGAAGAAGAAAGGATATTTTCCTCAAGAATGGAGTTCAAAAGTTTTATCAAAATTATTTTCCATCTAAGATAATATAGGGTTATGTTTTTATCCCTATTATTACATTAATTTGATTATGTTGTGAGGGAATTATTTTTATTAAGTCATTTACCTTATATGGTTTGTTTTATGATGTCATGATGTTTCAAGAATCCCATTTTTGTAACATGTGTTATGCGATGATGTATGATTTATGATTATGTGGCACACATAAGAAAGGATTCATTATAAGATGGGTGGGACCTATATCTCCCTCCTATGCATTGGGTAAAGATTTTATATCTCATGAGATAGACATGGCTAGAACGGTAGGTTATACCGGTTCAGTGAAACCGGACTGGAACGAGGGTGACTCAGTTCAGAAAGGGACTTTGTCCACTAAGATAGTCTTGGCAATGAGTCATGACTAACAAGAAATTATTTTCCATGATTATGTGTTCATTCCACAAAGTTTCAAGTTTCATGTTATGATTATGGGGATCTCATTTTCACTTCTATGATTTAGTCCATGTTAAGATATTATGATCTCTTTTGCAGGTTATGATTTTCAAAAAGATATGATATGATTTTTATTTCCTTTATTTTCCCTTGCTGAGAATTTGAGCTCACCCTTTTATGTTTTCTTTTCCCCAGGTCAGGAAGATGGATATTAAGTAGAATATGCTAAATGGTACCCTAGATATGATGAAATAAATGGGAGACACTGTAGAAGATTTATGAACCAGTTGTTTATGTTTCCCAGTTTCTAAATACACTATACCTATACGGTCCTTTGTGGTTTTGTCATATGTTGTAATAAGTGTGCTTCAATTTTTAAGTATTAACAATGTATTTAAAGTATGGGTCGTTATAGTTGGTATAAGAGGAAAGGTATAGTCAACATTTGGAAACTAGGATGTGAAAGCCTTAGTAAGAACCCTAAGGATAAGTCTAAGCATAGAACACAATATTAGTGTTTTAGAAATGGCCTTGAATAACCTAGGATAAGACCTTAAGCATGAAAATTTTATTCTTGAATTATGTGGTTTTCCTATTATAATTAGTGTTGCTCACACTATTCTTCTTGGTTTTAGTCAATGGCTGGAACCCGAAGGAACCGTGTTAATGCGGAATGCGATGGGCAATGCAATGATTGTCCCCCTGAGCAACCAAACGATATGGGAGCTGGAATGCAAAATCTTGTATCCATGCTCACACAACTTTCTCAAGCTATGAATCATGTAGGACTTCCAAACGAGAAAAGGAAGGAGCAACATTCTGTTGAATCCTTCATGAGGCAGCGTCCACCATCTTTCAGTGGGTCTACTGATCCATTAGTTTCTGAACAATGGATTAGTACTACTGAAAAGATATTTTCAGTTCTTCAATGTTCTGAGCATGATAAAGTCATCCTAGTAGTGTATCGTTTGGAAGGAGATGTTGATCAATGGTGGAATCTTATTAAGAATATGATGCAAAGGGATGAAATTGAGTATATGGAATGGGACGATTTCAAGAACTTATTTTTCAATAAGTAATTCCCTCATATTCTCCGAACAAAGATGGAGAAAGAGTTCCTTGAACTGAAACAAAGGGATGATGAATCTGTTGGTACCTATGAAGCAAATTTTACAAGACTTGCAAGGTACGCTTCTGGTATTATTATCCAACCTGAGAGTAAGATCGATCGATTCTTTAGTGGCTTAAAACCAAGTCTTCGATGGGCGTTAGCCATAAGGGACTTCAATAGCTACGAGGAAATCGTTCGATGTGCTCTCAAAGTCGAGATGGAGATTGGAGTAACCCATCAGTCACATGGGTTTGATAAGAAGAGGATGATGGAATTCAAAGGAAAATCTAAAGAGCACACTGAAAAGAAGATGAGCTTTCCCTTATGCTCAAAGTGTGGAAAGAAACATGGAGGGAGTTGTCTTAAAGGGACAAGTAAATGTTTTAAGTGTGGAAAGGAAGGTCATCGGGAACATGAATTCCGTGATAATGGGAAGAAGATGTCTAATGACGCAAACAAAGGAAGGGATACATAGAATGAACCTACTACACTTCAATGTTTCAAGTGCAAGGAGATGGGGCATTATGCCAATCAATTCCCAAATCCAAGGGTTGATGATGATGGTCGACGTCAACAAAATCTTAAGGCTAAAGACAAAGTAATGTCACATGCAATTTCTATCAGCGATGTGGATTACGATAACGAAGTGGTGAAAGGTACACTTACCATCCACTCTAAAGTAGCAAATGTTTTATTTGATTCTGGATCCACCCACTCTTTTATTTCTGAAAAATTTTCTAAGGGTATCACTGTACTACCTCAACAATTAGATGTTGAGTTAGCTGTGACAACACCTAATGGCACAACAGTCGCATCAAAAGTTTATAATTCTTCTCCGATCGAAGTTTGTGGGAAAGTGCTTCCTGCAAATCTTGTGATCCTTTCTTTAGTGGAATTTGATGTGATTCTTGGCATGGATTGGATTTCTCTACATGGAGCTCATATAAATTGCCAAAGAATGGAAGTCACATTTCATATTCCAGATCAATCTACGATCGTCTATCGATGCAAGGATGAATATAACCTTCCAGTGGAAATTCCTTCCATCTTATGGGTGTTGATTCCACTAAATGAATGTTATTTATCTCAAATGGTTGGTGAGAAACTCACGATTAAGAATATGCCCATTGTACGGGAGTTTGATGATGTCTTTCCGGAGGAATTACCGGGTCTTCCACCAAATCGTGAAGTTGAGTTTTCAATAGAACTCATACCGGGTGCTTTGCCTATTTCAAAGACACCTTATAGAATGACCCCAATTGAGTTGCAGGAATTGAAGAAGCAACTCCAAGAGAATCTTGATAAGGGATTCATACACCCTAGTGCGTCACCTTGGGGAGCACCTGTTCTATTTGTTAAGAAGAAAGATGGATCAATGAGACTCTGCATTGATTATCGAGAACTTAACAAGATCACTATCAAGAACAAATATCCTCTCCCACGCATTGATGACTTATTTGACCAACTACGCGGAGCTCAATACTTTTCCAAGATTGATCTTCGTTCAGGGTATCATCAATTAAGGGTCAAAAGGGAGGATATACCAAAGATGGCTTTCCGTACAAGGTATGGACACTATGAATTTATAGTGATGCCGTTTGGTCTTACTAATGCCCCTGCTATCTTCATGTATCTAATTAATAGAGTCTTTAGAGACTATCTTGATCAATTTGTGGTAGTCTTTATAGACGATATTCTTGTCTATTCAAAGAGCAAGGAAGAGCATGAAGATCACTTGAGAATTATATTGAAGACCCTGAGAAAGGAGAAGCTTTATGCCAAATTTACCAAGTGTGAATTTTGGCTTCAAAAAGTTGCATTTTTGGGTCACATAATCTCAAAAGAGGGGATATTTGTGGATCCAGTAAAAACAGAGGTTATCGAAAGATGGTCGAGACCAACAACAGTAATTGAGATCCGAAGTTTTCTTGGTTTGGCTGGATATTATTGACGTTTTGTAAAAGATTTTTCACGATTATCTAATCCACTCACCAAGTTGACTCGGAAAGGAGTTAAGTTTGTCTGGACAGAGGAATGTGAAGAGAATTTCAAGGAGTTGAAAAGAAGGTTATCCTGTGCACTTGTGCTCACACTGCCTTGTAGTGGAGAAAGGTTTGTGATCTACAGTGATGCATCCAAGAAGGGATTGGGGTGTGTTCTTATGGAAATTGATATGGTGATAGCTTATTCCTCACGACAGTTGAAAATCCATGAGAAAAATTACCCAACACATGATTTGGAGTTGGCTGCGGTAATCTTTCCATTAAAGATTTGGAGGCATTACCTTTATGGTGAAAGGTGTGATATTTATACTGATCATAAAAGTTTAAAGTATATTTATACACAAAAGGAGTTGAATATGGGTCAAAGAAGATGGTTGGATCTGATTAAGGATTATGACTGCTCAATCCATTACCACCCTGGGAAAGAAAACAAGGTGGCAGATGCATTAAGTCGACAAGAACATGCTAGTTTATCCATGATGAGGATAACAAAAGATCCAATATTTATGGATTTACAAAGGATGGATCTTGGAATTATAATGGAAGGGGAAAAATATTATCTTTCTCAAATGAATGTTCAACCATCTATGCATGTGAAGATTAAATAGGCACAGAAAGAAGATGTCGAGTTACAAAAGAAGGTGAGAAATGTTCTTGAATTCAACCTTGATTGTGATGGGATAATAAAGTTCAGGAATCGGGTTTGTGTTCCTCCCATCCCCGAATTAAAAAAGGAGCTGCTGGATGAGGCTCATAGTTCATCATTCTCTATTCATCCTGGAAGCACGAAGATGTATAGGGACCTGAAAGAGTACTTCTCGTGGGATGGCATGAAAAGAGATGTTGCTGAATATGTCTCTCGATGCTTGGTTTGTCAACAAGTTAAAGCTGAGAGACAGAAGTCTAAGGGGATGTTACAACAATTACCCATACCCGAATGGAAATGGGAAAACATCACTATGGACTTTGTCACAGGACTTCCTAAAACATCCAAAGGCAATAATGCTATCTGGGTCATAGTTGATCGTCTTACAAAGTCTGCACACTTCATTGCTATTAGAGAGGATTTCTCTCTAGATCATCTTGCCAGGATAAATGTAAAGGAAGTGGTAAGATTGCATGGAGTACCACTTTCTATTATATCTGATCGAGATCCGAGATTTACCTCGAAGTTCTAGAGAAGTCTTCAGCATACTCTGGATACAGAGTTGAGTTTCAGCACTGCTTATCATCCCCAGACAGACGGTCAGTCTGAGAGAACAATTCAAAACCTAGAAGATATGTTGAGAGCTTGCTCTATGGATTTCAAAGGAGGTTGGGATCAACACCTACCTTTGGTGGAATTTTCTTATAATAATAGCTTTCACTCCAGTATTCAGATGGCTCCTTATGAAGATCTCTATGGAAAGAAATGCAGGACTCCAACTTGCTGGGATGAAGTTGGGGAAAGAAATCTATTAGGACCTGATCTCATTGATGAAATGGCAGAAAAGGTCAGATCTATTCAACAACACATAAGAGCAGCTCAGAGTCGACAGAAAAGTTATGCCGACAACCGAAGAAAAGACCTAGAGTTTGAAGTGGGTGATAAAGTGTTCTTACGAATATCTCCCTGGAAGAGGGTTATGAGATTTGGAAAGAAGGGGAAGTTGAGCCCTAGATATATCGGTCCTTTCGAAATACTGGATCGTGTTGGGAAGGTAGCTTACCGATTGGCGCTTCCACCGAATCTCTCTCAAGTTCACGATGTGTTCCATGTATCTCTCCTGAGAAAGTACATACCTGATCCTTCACATGTACTCAGCTCAGAAGTTGTACCGCTGGAGCAAGATCTTTCTTATGAAGAACAACCGATAGAGATTCTGGATCATAGCGAAAAAGTCCTACGAAATAAGACCACTCGATTGGTGAATGTTTTATGGAGGAACCACCAACTTGAAGAATCTACATGGGAGCTTGAGGATATGATGAGGGAGAAGTATCCTCATCTGTTTGTTACAAAGTGACGAATTTCGAGGGCGAAATTCTTTTTAAGGGGGGTAGAATGTAACACCCGAGACTTTTATGTATTATAAATCATCAAAGGAATCTTTTTCTACACAACACTTTCTTGGCTTGCTTTACACGCAATCGCGACCTTCCTCGATAGCTTGCGTTGTACGCAATACCGAGTTTCACTAAACAACAATATGCTATTAAAAATAGTCGTTATGAATAGTAATAACCACTTTTTGAAATTTTAAAAGTTTTATTTTTCAAAATGGACTTCATTTTTGGACTCAGAATATCGAAATTAGCCTAGGGTGAAATTTTGGTATTTTTCTGAAAACTTTCAATTTTTGATGAATAGTGAAACCACTAAGTGGTAGGTTAAAAACTGAATTTTGCATAAAACTTAATTTTACCGCTTCTGTGAATGGAATTTTAAAAATCCGACAGACACAGTTGATATTAGTAAGTAAAATGTGGTTCAATGAGATAAAAATAATTTTTTGGTGAATAGTAATTTTTTACTTTTTTTACCGCGGTTAATAGTAAATAGGGAAACTAAGGGTAAATATGATATTACTATTACCCTAACACATGTCCTAATTCTATTGGACAAGTGTAATTCTACCAGAAACAAACTTAGGAATAAAATATGACCATTTAGGTCCACTTGGATTAGATTAGGACATTTATTATTAATTTATTTAAAGAAGGGTTAAAATAGTTAAAATCAAAGTTTAATAAGTAAATCATTTTTAATATGGGGTTATACATAAGATAAATTATACTATAAATATTCATTAGAAATCTAAAAAGATTTCCTACATAATGGTATTTTATTTATAATTTTTAGACATTAAATAATTTAATTTATTTATGACACAATGATGATGCAATAATTATCTTATTAATGAAATATTCACATAATTGGTGTTATAAACACCAAAATAAATGTCATTTGAGACTTTATATGAATTACACTAATTTTATAGGTTACTATGATATATTATTGTTGATTTAATCAACTTTATTCGAACATATAATTCTGTTATGACTTTCACAAAAATCATATATCAAATAGTGTCAAAATTGACACAAAATAGTTTTTAAATAACATATTATATTATTAATTGTTATTTTATTCCTAAAAATCTAAGGTTCGGCCAAATGACTTAGATAAGGATATATATATTAATAATAAACAATTTGGGGTTCGTTTGCCATGTTATAGTAAGTGTATTAACCATATAGTGAAAGAAAACAAAAAGACACGGTAAAAGTTAAATTATTTAACTTAGAGTTAAATCTAATTGATAAGGTTAAAATAATACCCTAAACATGTCTAAATCCTATTGGTTGATAGTATTTCGACCCATCCCCACTTTAGCTTCGAAATAAGACCCTTTGGAACCATTATAAACTGATTTTGACTTTAATATAAAATAATATTTTGAGATATTCCTAAAGTGCCCCTCTCCTCCCTTATAAAAGGGCACCTCCTCCCCCTCCTCCTCACACCAATTTGAGCACTCATGCTCGGCCAACCCCTGCCATTTTCTCCTCTACACTTCCCTAGAATAATCCTAGAGGTCCTGGTCTTCTTCAAAGACCAATCTTAGTTCCCTAAGTGGAGGATTCAAAGAGGCGTTCCAAAGAAGAGGTAATATCCATTACCGATCTTTTCAATTTATTTCTTCTTCAACTTCTTATTCTTTAGTTGTTTCATGATAAAGTAATAACATCAGTATTACTTACATACTGATATGTTATTATAAATATGAAACAACCCTAATTCACCTTCTATCCATCCCACGGAAAAATGAAATCACCGCGCGTGCGTACGTACGGAATACCGTCTCCACGCCGTGGTGTAATCTATTTTTCCACCATCACTTTACAAGGATGGGTATAATGGTGTAATGAGTAACTATTTATGATTATTATAAAGTAATATTGATACTGAAATAATATATATATACTCCAATACAGTTCCAGGATCATAGGAACGATATCATCACTCGTGCGTACGTACGGAATATCGTCTCCACGATGTGATGCGACTCGTTCTACATGATCATCATTACATAGTAATTATATAAATGAATTGAATGAATAAATATGATATATGTTACACTAATACCATTCTGGATATAAGGTATCTATAACCTTAAAAGAAGAATAAGAATGTATTCGGCAAAACACGCATAAGAACAAAAGGCAATAAAGACCCGAGTAACAAGTAACAATGAAATATTACTAACAAGAAGCTAAGAATATGACCATATATGATATAATATCAATATTTATGATTATGGAATAAGTCAATAACATTATTTAAACCATTATACAGGAGCTTCGGACACGTACAAAGCAAATCGGACCTAAGGTAAGGGAAATATCACAA
The DNA here is from genome assembly GCA_963277665.1 of Viscum album. Taxonomy (NCBI): domain Eukaryota; kingdom Viridiplantae; phylum Streptophyta; class Magnoliopsida; order Santalales; family Viscaceae; genus Viscum; species Viscum album. The sequence continues at coordinate 320,079,408 of OY728129.1, forward strand.
TCTCATTTTTATCCGAGATTGTTTATTCGTAAGTATTAACTGGGGTGTATTTTATCATCCACGTCCATGTTCCCTCAATGTGTAATATTATTTACATCCTTCTACAATATTTTATATCCAATTTTACCTTTCAGTAAGTTTTTTTTGTAAAAGATATGAAAGGAATCTTTTGTCGTTTTTCGTACGAGGTACTTTTTGACTGTTTTGACAAAAGTACGAAGAATGTTTTTTTAAAATTATACAGCATGAATGGATTTTTAAAACATTGTTTCCAAGAAGCTTCCTTTACAAGTTTTCAAGTTTATTTGTAATCAACTTCTTTTATTTTAAAGATGTATGACATGTTATGAAAGGAAAAATGATTTTGAAGAAGAAAGGATATTTTCTTCAAGAATGGAGTTCAAAAGTTTTATCAAAATTTTTTTCCATCTAAGATAATATAGGGTTCTGTTTTTATCCCTATTATTACATTGATTTGATTATATTGTGAGGGAATTATTTTTATTAAGTCATTTACCTTATATGGTTTGTTTTATGATGTCATGATGTTTCAAGAATCCCATTTTTGTTACATGTGTTATGCGATGATGTATGATTTATGATTATGTGGAACACATAAGAAAGGATTCATTATAAGATGGGTGGGACCTATATCTCCCTCCAATGCATTGGGTAAAGATTTTATATCTCATGAGATAGACATGGCTGGAACGGTAGGTTATACCGGTTCAGTGAAACAGGACTGGAACGAGGGTGACTCGGTTCAGAAAGGGACTTTGTCCACTAAGATAGTCTTGGAAATGAGTCATGACTAACAAGAAATGATTTTCCATGATTATGTGTGCATGCCACAAAGTTTCAAGTTTCATGTTATGATTATGGGGATCTCATTTTCACTTCTATGATTTATTCCATGTTAAGATATTATGATCTCTTTTGCAGGTTATGATTTTCAAAAAGATATGATATGATTTTTATTTCCTTTATTTTCCCTTGATGAGCATTTGCGCTCACCCTTTTATGTTTTCTTTTCCCCAGGTCAGGAAGATGGATATTAAGTAGAATATGCTAAATGGGACCCTAGATATGAAGAAATAAATGGGAGACACTGTAAAAGATTTATGAACCAGTTGTTTATGTTTCCCAGTTTCTAAAGACACTATACCTATACGGTCCTTTTTGGTTTTGTCATATGTTCTAATAAGTGTGCTTCAATTTTTAAGTATTAACAATGTATGTAAAGTATGGGTCGTTATAGTGGTCATAAGCCTCCACTGCTTGAAGCTGAGGCTGCCTCTGTCCGCCAGCTCCCTATGGTCGGGGTGGACCTCTTGATGGTGGCGGTGGTAGAGCCTCAAAGATTCTCCCACCACCCACTGCTAGGACAGCTCCTCTGCCTCGTCCGCCTGCTCCGTACAGACCACCACGGTCGAACCTCTGCCTCTGCCTGGGTGGTCCCTCAACCGTCTGCTTCTCCTCTGCATGGTGGGGCAGGCAGTCACAAGCCATGTGGCCATGCCCGCTGCATGCATAGCATTGCCTGCCTCTCGTATGACTAGCTCTACTGTGTGTGCCCCGCACATCTGAACCATTATCCTGAGGTCACCCAGCTGATGGCCTGGTCCACTTGGACCTCTGCGACATCTGTCTACTACAGAATGCAGAAGACTCTGCTACATGTCTCCATGTGGTAGGCCTGGCTGCTGGTGTAGGCTCCGCAAGGAAGCTCTCCACAAGAAGGGATCTCTCCAGTACTCCTTCATGCGTCAGAATGATGAGGGAGATCATCGAAGCCCTAATCTCATGCCTCAGTCCATGCTCGAATGTCCCGACCTAGTAGAATGGATCCCGTACCATGTTCGTGGAGTAGCGCGAGAGGTCGGTAAATCTCGCATAGTACTGGGCTACTGTCATGCTGCCCTACCGCTACTATGGTAACTCTTGGATGTGCACCGCAAAGAGTGTGGATAGAATGAACTCCAAGTGGAAGAGGCTCCTGAAGTCCGTCTAAAGTAGAGATGCCACATCATGCACATGGGGTATCAAGCTCCACCATCTACCTGATGCTGCGTCCAGGAGACTCGCGGCAAGGATCACCATAAGATCTAATGGGGTCCCTACCAATCTGAAGACTCGGATAACAGCCTCCAGCCAATCCTTGGCTACCTGAGGGTCCGTCTCTCCGTGAAATGTGGGTAGCCTCTATCGCTGAAACTCGTGCAACACACTCAGGCGGTGTTCACTCTCCACTGCCAAGGCTGGTGGTATCGGTGGCCCAGCGGGTAGAGGTACCGCTAGTGGCTCTGCTGTAATGGGGCCCTGCACTGAGGCATCGTCGCTTGGTGGGCTTTCATCTCGCACAAATCTTGGAACCCTAGTTGGCTTCCATCGCGGGGCTATCCTGAAAAGAAACAGGTGTGCCATAGTTAATACAATGTACCTGGTGAGCTGACACAAAGTAATCATAAAGAAAACTTTTGAAACACACATGCAATTAGTGTTTTTGAGCACTGAGTCAGAAATCAGAAGTCAGGGTCCTAGTGTATGGATACGTTGGCCGCCGCACCAACACTGGACTCCTTGAACTGATAACCACACTTAATATGATTAACACTATTGCCTCATAGAAATAAATTATCAGAGTCCTAAGTTCTGCGGTAGAACCGACTCCTATGATACCAATTTGTCACGACCCGTCCTCGGGGCCCGTTTCGTGACTACCACAAACCCGCCTTCAATAGGCCAGGGGCTGGAGACTAACACCAAAGGCGTCAATCCCGATTAAAGGTAAGGCATTGCCTTTATATAAGTAAATAAACACAATAGAGTACGCAAGATGAAGTAAACACTATGTAAAATGAGTATAAAAGTAATTGATGGAAAGTAAATGGGCCATAATACAAACCCAACTGAAAGTAATGTACAATATAAAAGAAACTACGACAGCATTAAAGTAAATCAGCAACCACCGGGTCATCCTCCAGCTATCCCGCCTAAATGGTGGGTACAGATGGTATCCTCAGCTCCTCGAGTCTAGCCTTCCACTCATTGAACTTCCAGAAATGTGGTCCACCTCCAGGTACCGTCCTGCTCCACAAGACTCCTCCTTGATCAGTGTTGTCTGTTGTCTGCATCCAACACAACATAGTGCAGGCATAGCCCATGCAGAGGTGAGTATACGATACTCAGTAGGGACTCCAAGACAGCCGGAGGTCTCCCAGAATCCAAAAAGGATACACCACAATGGAAAGATACAAACAAAAAGTATCAACCAACTCTACTTAGGTATATGCCCATACATATACCTAAGTCATCAATTCCAGTTCGACTCCAACTCAAGAGCCCAAGTACAACCCAGTCCAGACAAGAAAACACAACCCAATCCACACAGGAAAGTAATTAAATCATATCGATGATAATGACTGAAATTCAAGACTCAGCTCACACAGGTATACTACTCACGAAGAGGGGAGGAGATGATAGAAGTAGCCTCTAAATCATCTCCTCTGTCGAACCCACATAAGATCCAAGTACAGAATTCATCACTGCCGAACCGACATAGGATCCAATTATAGTAACCTTCACTACTGAACCCACGTAGGATCCAAGTACAGTCGTCATCGATGACGAACCCATGGAGGATCCAAGTACAGTCGTCCTCGCTGCCGAACCCACGTAGGAACCTAGTACAGTCGTCATCATCATCACAGTCGCAGCCAGCTCTAGGTTTCCCACACACAACACGCTCAATTCTGGCAGGGTCTACTCCACGAGCCCAGGGGGTTCGATACATCAACTATCACGACGACCAGAGTTGATGTATCTCAATGTTCCGTCTCGTCAATAGGAACTCTAGGCAACTGACGTTTCTTCAATCGGACGCCCGGTCTGAAAGATATTGGATTTTCCGTTCCAGGGGCCCGGTTAGAAATATGAACATTTATAACCTTGATGATATCCACGTTCATCCGAAACTCAAATAGAGTATCGTAAAAGGACCGTCTCATCGAAAGACTCTCAGTGCCGTAAATGTCACGTCAATCAGATGCATGGTCCTTAAGTTATTCACGTTTAAGTGAATAACGGGCCCTGCCCGTTTAGCCCAGTGGGCCGATGGGTCGGGTTGATCCAGTTTGACGGGTATGACTCAGTAGGGGGTGTCGGACTGGTCCAAAGAATTACATAACTCGGACTCAATGGACGCGGCCCAGCGGGGCGCGAGGCCCGGCGGGCTCGCCCGAAGCCGAGTAGGCTCCAGGGGGGAGGGGCCCGGCCCCCCGGTCTTCTACACCGGCGGCGCCGCCCTTCCCTGAACCGGTTGGCTAGACCGGCCGGTCTTCAGCGCACGCAGCCCGCATGGGTGGGATGCCATTCTCCTGTGTGGCGCCCTCCTAGTGCGCCGGTCCAGCTCTGCCTGGCCGGCCGACGGGCCGGTCGGTCCTCAAACGCGGCACCCTCCTGGTGCCACTGCTCCACTTCGCACGACCAGCGGACGGGCTGGCCGGTTCATCCACCGAAGCGGCCCGCAGTTTGTTCCCCACAATTAGTGTGACAGCGCTGGTTCCCTCCATCACGATCGCGGCAGGGCGCGGTGACACCATGATTTTCCTCCGCCCCCGGTTACTAATTCCAAAGGAATAAAGTTCCAGCGGAGGGTTGTTTGGTTGTGTTCGTTCAGCCCTCACCCTCCACGTTAGACGGTATCACATGGACAATAATGCACAAGGTTCGAGAAACACAACAAACAATTTTATTCTAAGTAAAATTCAATCAACACACCCTACCTCAACAAATGATGATGATTGTTGGTGTTGTGGGATGAGGGTTTGTAGGCGTCGATGGAGAGCGTACAAGGAGGAAGTGGCGTCTCCCCTTTTTGTCGCAGAGAGAATATTGAAAGGTGTGACATTGTTGGAATGTTCCCACATCGGTGTATCCTCCCTTGTTGCAGAGGAAGAAGAGGACAGAGAAACCAGTGTCACTGAGTCAATGTTCTTTGTCGAAGAGTTGGCGTTCTTCGTTTAGGATGAAGTTCTTCAAATAAAACTAGAACTCTCTCCCCCAAAATCTCAACACGACATGCCAACCCCAAAAATAAAATAAGGCTTCCCTTATTTTATTAAATCATGCCATGCATTAAAATTTACAAAAATTCAAACACATAATTAATTAATGAAGAGATTCAATTAATTAATTAATGTCTGTGTTGGCATGCAATAAAGAGGGAGAGAGGGAGAGTTACTTAATTAAGGGGAGTTAACAATCTTTTAAGGGGGAGTTTATGAGAGTTATGGAAATGTAAAGGGTTGGGGCTCATGTGGGAACCACCTGAAATTTATCCATACATTGGTAGTTATGATGTTAGAGGGTCCCACCCTAACTTCCCCATGAAGGTTATAACCACTTAAGATATAAAAATAAAATTTTTCCACAATTTTATTCACCTCTCAATTAATCCACAAAAATTTAACTTCTTCTCCTGTATAAAAGCATATTCATTAAAGGTCCTCTTATGCAATTACAAGTGTTGCAAGTTCACTGGTGCCCTCAGATTTCAATTCCAAGCACTTGGTCAAAAGATAGAAAATCCCGCTCGTTCGTTTAATAAATGTACCTGAGCTAAACTTTGGAAATTAATTCCGGGCACACTGAGCCTCGGAATCAAGTACCGTCAGAAGCCATAGACTCGTAAAATTACAAAGAATTTATGGAAAAATTTCCTTAACATTTCCGGGTCTTTACATCACATCCATGGAAATCAAGAGTAATAGGTATGGGTGTTTTTACTCATCTTGTATTGTTGAGTCACAAACATTTCTGCTATTATATGGTTTTAAAATTGGGTTTTATTTTATTTTATGATGATATTATAATTCTATTCCATTGTACATTCAACAAATATACAATTATGGGCCTATTTCATCATAAACTATTATGAAGACATGAATACAACACATTTACTAAAAATAAGCTCCTTTTCTACCTGATCAATATTTATCCATCTTAAAAATTTTCTCCATTCTCATTTTGAAATACTATATGTTTTTTCTTTGCACTCAAAAATTTAAATTTTCCACTTTTCAATTGATAAGTTCATCATTGTCATTATGATACTGGTTTCAATAGTTGTACTTTAAAAAATTTTAATTTTTTTTTCTTTTCATCACTATACATTTTAACTTCCACTTTTTATTTCTTCTGGATGAAATTGATAAATTTTCAAATTTATGTTATTGAAATATATTTCAAATTATTTTTTAAAAATTAGATCATTTCAATTTCTGAAAAATGATATATTTAAAAGTCACACATAACTCCTTTTATGAAAATATAAAAAAAATGTTTACTAAAAAGTATTTACTATTAGACATCCATTATATTATTTAATTATCTATCGAATATGGAGTTATGTTTTATGAATCAACTTCTAACTGAGTTAATTAAATATTATTTTTTGTGATTAATCTTTTTATATCAAGTTATCTACTTTTGATATCATATTATTTGAAACTATATTGAATTGATATGGAACCCATTTTATTTCCATGTTTATTTTTATATGATGAATCATTAATATTTTATGGAACACATATGTAGGGATGTAAATCATTGGGGTCATATATCACCCACCAATGAATTGGTTAGTAATTTATATCTTATAATAAAAATAATTATAGAAATTGTGGTATTTAATCACTGCATAATGGGTTGTTATTCTAGTATCTTTTTCACAACATAAAGGATGGACATAAATAGGTTTTTTAACATATGGGTTGAAAATTATTGTATTTTTTTCATAACATAGAGTTGAGGTTTTCTCATAATATGGTGTTTCCCAATTATTTTTTCCATAATTACATATTATTATACGAATCGGTGACATGCTATATTTATATGTCATATACCAATGATTATTTTATATGGTCTATATTTATTTCCTCATACTCTAATTCTATAGAAAATATTTTTTAATTTTATATTTCGTGTTATCCTATAATGAATAATGGAATACTATTTTGGATGTATTTTATTTTTAATATGATATTACTATTAGGCCCATGTTATCTTATATACATATTATCTAACCCTTTGAGAAAATGTTGAATATTTTTCCCTGATAAAGTGTTTGAGCTCTCCCCTTTCAAATATTTCCAATATCAGGGTTATGAATATGACTAAAAAATATTAGTACAGATGTCTTTCAAGTGTAGATTTATTGTAAAGAAATGTTTATAAGCGTTATAAAATTAGTTTCTCTTGTGGATAGTCTAGAAAGAAACTAATCATTTTTAATGGTATTGTGTTTTTAATATGAGATATAATGTTTACTTATTTCAATAATGAAAAATAATGTTTTTTAGGACGATAAATCTAACTATATATTAATCCCAATTTTTAATTTATGTTTTCTTCACTGCATCATGCATTTTGGAACTAGAATTACTTTTTTCGTTTCTAGGTATGTTTTTGATTGTAATGTCTCATATTTTTCGTTTATTATTTTTAAATATTATATGGATTTATTTTGAGATCGGGCGTGAAGACGACACTTCATTCCGAGGTCCAGTGTGCTCAGAATGGTGGTTTTAACTTTTTTTAAGTTGAGTAAGTCGACACTTGTGCGTGGTTGAGGCAATTTCTAAACGGATTCCCGTATTAAAAATCTAAGCACAACGTTGCGTCCGGGACAACGACATTACCTATGAATGAGGCTAACCTCTACCGGTGCAGGTCGAGGGAAAAAGTTAGTTTTTGGATGTTTTAAGTAAAATAAAATAAAATAAATTAACAAGTTTATTTTATTTAAGTAAACATCCACTACAGCGTGGCTACGACGCAACTATTTCCTAAATTAATGGCGCATCATAATAACTTCAAAATGGCGAGTCGACATCATTAATGCTGCTGCATAATTAAATGACAACATTTTTCCCTTTTTAATGCGTTAAGAAATTGTTGATCATTGGTGACATTTGAGAGGAACCTATGCCAAATCTGCGGCGTGTTTAAGCAAATTCTCAACGATGAATGATGACGGATAGAAGTCTAGAATCACTACACCAACAACGTTGAAGGATCTTGATGACAACAGCAGTGCCTCTGCTTCGTCAACGATCAATCCATTCAAAAGGTAGGGGTTGTTATTTCAATTTCATTTCCCCATATTTGAGTTTAAATTATTAACGCAGATCAGCCACAAACAAGTTGATCTGTGGATTCGAACGTTCTTACGAGAGGGATTATTCTTTGAGAAGATTATGGGGAATTGATCCAAAATTTATGTTGTTGTTGATTCTTGCTCTGTTTAAGCCTATTAAAAGGAGCAAATCAATGCTGTAACGAACAACGAAGGAGGTTCGTTCCGTAATTTGTTTATTTGGATTTCTTCCCCCTTCTTTCCTCATGCATTCTTCGCGTTCCTCGTGGGGAGATGAACAACTGATCATTGCGTATATGTTCTGCGATGAAAAGATCCCAAATCGAACATTCAACATCGCAACAACCTTGTGGAGGTGCGGCCATGATGGTGGATGACGAATCAGACCGGATCAGAACGAGTGTTTTTCGATCGTTCTGTTGGGTCGGAGAAAATGGGAATGATGGCAAGAGGGGGGGGGGTGAATTGCCTTTTTAAAAAAGGTTAACAAATTAAAATCAAAGTATGTGCAGCGGAAAATAAAAGAGGCAATCACACAAGAAATTGATAACGGAGTTCGGCCAAACCCGGCCTACGTCTCCGCTCCCAACTCAACCGTTGAGAGATTCCTACCGCTTGCTTTTCAATGGTTTTAGCAAGAAACCCACTAGGCTTTGAGGTAGCACTAGGACCTATTACAGCTTGCTTTTTGTGGTTTAGCAAGAACCCACTTGCTTTTAATGGTTTACCAAGAACCCACTATCCTTCTTACAGGTGAAGGATAGCTCACCTATGTCTCAAGCTATTTAAAGGAAAGCTTGACAACCTTTTCACACCTTATTGGTGATGTGAAACCAAAAAGAAAGGGAGGATGAGAAAAGTTTGGGGTTTGTAGGCACAAACCCAATTTTAAGCTCAAAAAGATAAAAACAATAAAACTCGTAATTGGAGGAAGTCTTGGGCGCCTTTGATTGATTGGAGATGTTGAAGGCCGCTTCCAAGCTTCTTTGAAGGTGCTCTTGGATGTGGAATTGGATTGGAGCACGTTGGGTTCCTTGAGGAAATCCGCCGGAGGTTTGCCAAAATGATCAACAATGTGTCCGGTGGCTTCACAATAGTTCCGGTTAGTGTCCGTTGGAGGGCTTTGGAGCCGTTGGAAAAGGCCTCGGAGCCCTTGGAGGCCAAAAGAAGGTTGACTGGTCAAAGCCAACGGCTAGTTTGACTGGGCTACCGGCTGGCCGGTGCAGGGCCACCGGCTGGCCGGTGCCTTGGATGTTGAGAAGTCCTTCTGCCCAGGCAGCACCGGCCGACCGGTTCCAGAGCCACCGGCTGGCCGGTGGTGAGACAGCAGGTCTCACTATTCATATGGGTGCCACCGGCTGGCCGGTGACAGAGCCACCGGCTGACCGGTGGAGCCTGGCAGTGGGCAATGCCTCTGCCAGGTCCACCGGCTGGCCGGTGCTATCACACCGGTTGGCCGGTGGACTGAATTTCAGTCCACTTGATGTGCTTCAAGGCCCATTTCCTTGGCAATCTTTTTCCTATAAAACAAAAACACTTAAAACAATGTTAGACACATATGAAAGTGATTGTGATCATGAAAATCAAAGAGCGAGGGGAACGAGAGGTACAAAAATCTCCCCCTATTTTGATGATCACAATCACCAAAACAATTAATGTAAAATGCTGAGATGAAAGACAATATTAAGCATGATGAAAAGGATTCTCCCCCAATCAATCAAGAAATTTCTCCCCCTTTGTGATTATCAAAATAGCGTGGGCCATAAAAACTTGATTGAGGGAATGGGTTTGAAAAACTAGATATGAGAATTGAAAAATCAATTGAGATTTTTTAAATTGAAATGAAAAATTGAATAACAGTTTGAATTGAAAGTGTTGAATCAAAAACCAATTGATAATTTGAAATTTGAAACCAAATGAAATTTTTGAATCAAAAATTGAATAACAGTTTGAATTGAAAGTTTTGAATTAAAGAAAAATTCGATACCAACTGTTGGAAATTTAGAAATGAAAATTTAATAGAAAATTTTGAATTGAAAGAATTGAATACACAAAAAGACTTAAAAGATCCTAACTCCCCCTAAATAAAAACAATGAATCACCGGGGAGAGGGATTTTGAAAAGAAACAATTTTAGGCCCGGAGAGACTCGCTAGAAGGGATTTTTCAATCCATACTTGTCTCATGGCGGGTCTTCTCCTATAGAATTCGTATGAATAAAAAATAGATTTGGGTTGACCGTACCGGGCATTTTTGCAATCACACTCATAAATGAGGTGCCCGGGTTTCTTACAATAATTGCAAAATTTAAAGCTAGAGCTCCCCCTTACAAAAACAGTGGGTGCATGGGAGGAGGAGGCTTGGTTGGAGTAGCCAAGTCCATGGGTGGTTCTAGACACACGTTGGGAACCAAGGAGTTTTGAAAGGTTTTGTTCTCCGTTGGTGAATTTGGCTAGGGATTCTCTAAGGTCCTTGATGGTTGATTCCAAAGAATCAACATTTGGGAAATTTTGGATTTTTAGGGAGAGTTCCTCCTTCTCTTTGAGAAGTTGGTCTTTTTCGGAGGAGAGTTTTTTGAAATTCTTTTTCAAAGCGACAAATTTTGATGAAAGCTCATGAAAACCATTTTCTAGTTGGTCTCTAGCATGTTGGAGTTCTTCATATGATAAATGATTGAAAGAATTAGAAGAACTAGAGGAGGAGTCGGAAGATGTTACCTCATGGAATTCCATTAGGCATTTTGTACCTTGGTCACTCGAGGAGGAGGAGGAGGAGGATGAGGAGGAGGTGTCACTCCATGTTGCCTTGAGGACCTTTTTCTTTTCTTTTTCCTTAGCCCGTTTTTTGTTGAGTGGGAAATCGGGCTTGTAATGGCCCTTTTTGCCGCACCCGTAGCATTTCACCTTGGGCTCGGATTTTTCGGTGGGTTCTTGCTTTCGGTGCTTGCGGGATTTCTTCTTCTTGTGCTTCTTCATAAATTTGTGCATTTGGCGGGCGAGATTCTCCATTTCCGAGTCGCCGCTTGATGATGAAGAAGATGAAGATGATGATGAGGAGGAGGAGCTTACTTCTTTTTGTACCTTGAGGGCGATGTTCTTTGGTGTCTTGATTTGTGTGCCCTCCTTTTGAGCTTGCCTCCTCATCGTGATCTCATACGTCATTAGGGATCCGATGAGCTCTTCGACCGGCATGTTCTTTACATCCTTAGCTTCTTGGATAGCCGTCACCTTAGGTGCCCATGAGCTCGGGAGGACCCATAAGATCTTCTTGACCATCGTCTCGGCTGAAACATCATCACCAAGAGATTTCCTTCCATTTCAAATGTCAATGAAGCGTGTAAACATATCGGTAATAGATTCGGAAGAATGCATAGTAAAGCTTTCAAAATCTTGTCTATACATGTCTAACCGAGTATCCTTAACTTTGTTAGTGCCCTCATGAGTTACTTCTAAAAGTTTCCAAATTTCATGTGAGGAGGTGCAAGTAGACACTCGATTGAACTCATTTCTATCTAAGCCGCAATGAAGAGCATTCATGGCTTTTCCATCAAGCTCAAAATTCTTAATATCGGCGGGGGTCCATTTGGATTCATCGGGGGAAGACAAAGAATAACCTTGCATGAAAATTTTGTAAATAGGATATCCTATGCTTCTTAAAAAAGTGGTCATGCGGGTTTTCCAATAATTATAGTCGGACCCATCAAAAAATGGAGCCCGACCCAAAGAGTAGCCTTCGGGGGCGAAAGAGGTAGATGCCATCACAATGGATCTTTGAATTTGAAACCGTTTAAGGTATTACTCAAATTACCCCTCTGATACCAATTGTTGGGTCGGAGAAAATGGGAATGATGGCAAGAGGGGGGGGTGAATTGCCATTTTAAAAAAGGTTAACAAATTAAAATCAAAGTATGTGCAGCGGAAAATAAAAGAGGCAATCACACAAGAAATTGATAACGGAGTTCGGCCAAAACCCGGCCTACGTCTCCGCTCCCAACTCAACCGTTGAGAGATTCCTACCTCTTGCTTTTCACTGGTTTTAGCAAGAAACCCACTAGGCTTTGAGGTAGCACTAGGACCTATTACAGCTTGCTTTTTTTGGTTTAGCAAGAACCCACTTGCTTTTAATGGTTTAGCAAGAACACACTATCCTTCTTACAGGTGAAGGATAGCTCACCTATGTCTCAAGCTATTTAAAGGAAAGCTTGACAACCTTTTCACACCTTAGTGGTGATGTGAAACCCAAAAGAAAGGGAGGATGAGAAAAGTTTGGGGTTTGTAGGCACAAACCCAATTTTAAGCTCAAAAAGATAAAAACAATAAAACCCGTAATTGGAGGAAGTCTTGGGCTCCTTTGATTGATTGGAGATGTTGAAGGCCACTTCCAAGCTTCTTTGAAGGTGCTCTTGGATGTGGAATTGGATTGGAGCACGTTGGGTTCCGTGAGGAAATCCGCCGGAGGTTCGCCAAAATGATCAACAATGTGTCCGGTGGCTTCACAATAGTTCCGGTTAGTGTCCGTTGGAGGGCTTTGGAGCCGTTGGAAAAGGCCTCGGAGCCGTTGGAGGCCAAAAGAAGGTTGACTGGTCAAAGCCAACGGCTAGTTTGACTGGGCTACCGGTTGGCCGGTGCAGGGCCACCGGCTGGCCGGTGCCTTGGATGTTGTGAAGTCCTTCTGCCCAGGCAGCACCGGCCGACCGGTGCCAGAGCCACCGGCTGGCCGGTGGTGAGATAGTAGGTCTCACTATTCATCTGGGTGCCACCGGCTGGCCGGTGACAGAGCCACCGGCTGACCGGTGGAGCCTGGCAGTGGGCAATGCCTCTGCCAGGTCCACCGGCTGGCCGGTGCTATCACACCGGTTGGCCGGTGGACTGAATTTCAGTCCACTTGATGTGCTTCAAGGCCCATTTCCTTGGAAATCTTTTGCCTATAAAACAAAAACACTTAAAACAATGTTAGACACATATGAAAGTGATTGTGATCATGAAAATCAAAGAGCGAGGGGAACGAGAGGTACAACACGTTCATCATGCGGGAAGATCAGAACACGTTTTCGGAGCCGATCAGAGTTCTAAAAACGACGGAAGTGGCATTGTGGTGTCTAGGTGACCAAAACCTGGATGTTTTGCTGCAATCAGATGGCCGGATCGATGATTGGAGCACCACGGGAGGTGCGCCGGCGATGGGCGCCGTTTCTGGAAATTTCTAAAATACATGGCGTGTACATCCGAAGAACATGCTGTGTAGTACTGGTGGTGGAGGATAGGGTTTCGGGGTCAGAGAGGAAGAACAGGGCGTGTGACCTCGGTCACGCAGCGTGTTGGACATTCCCGAAAGCTCGGTGTGTACTTTGGGTAGTACACAGAAACGGGATGAGCTACACGGCTTCAGGCGGCATGGCGAGTATAGCGCGATAGAAGCAGCTACGTGGATCTCGGCGTGTATCTCGTGGATATGCGGACATGGGATAGAGTACATGACTATGTACTCCATCACACGGCCAGGTGAGGCCAGCAGCACGGGTCACCCCATGTGTGGATTACATGGGACAGAGTACACGTGTTGGTGACTGTGTATGGGCACAAGGCCAGAGTTTACGGAGCCAACCCCAGTTACCCAGACACGGCGTGTACTCGATACTACACACTGTGTACTGTGTTTTTCTACACGACCATCCTTTGACACGGGTAGTTGTACACTTGCAGTACCTGGGGTCAGACAACACGGCGTGTAGCTTTTCTACACGCCATGTAATTTTTTGGAAAACAACTTGGTCCTTTCATTCACCTTACCTTGGACGTATTTCATTTGGGTTAGTCCCCTTCTTCTCGTTCCCCTAAAGGTCAGGCATCATTTCCCACTCAAGAGTATGATCCCTTCAACAGGAATTTCTGTGATATATTCAGGCATCCATCCGAGAGGCCCAGATCGAGATCCTCTATCCATTCTTGACCCTAGTTAGAGTCAGGCATCGACGTGACCAACCTTACCGGGAATTGATCCTCTACCAAGTTGGTGTATCACTTAGCAGGTGAATTCTGGATGAGTCGCGGTATCCACCATGGACCTGGTAGTGATCCTCATCTGTGTATCGTGACCTTTCCCACTCAGAAGTTGTCTCCTGTAATGAGAGTATCTATCTACCATAACCTTTACAATCAAGAGTGTCTCTCTCATAATGAGTGTAGATATCTCTCGTGACGGTTCCCGATGAACAACACTTCTCGGACGGACGTCATCAGTGCTATATGACTCATGGTGTGTGTTCTCTTGAAATCAAGTGCATCTCAGAATCTTCAAACAGAAATCCCTAACAGGGGAATGCTGTTTGGTGACTTGTCTCTAGACTATGGGTCTGGGTCTTGAGTATATATGGTTTTCTCTATATGTTCCGTAGAAATATATTGTGCATAGATTATTGTACCTTTACATTGTTTACTGCTTTGTGGTTTTTGGGGTCTTCTAATGAGTATTGTTATACTCACCCCTACACGGGCTTTTCCCGCACGTCTGGTGTCTTGTGCAGACTAGCGTCCTTTTGACAGAGTCCAGGGTACACTAGGACAGGGCCGAGCTTTCTGAGTTCCCTACAGGCCGAGGTGTTCCTACGGCTATGAGCAGTAGTCCCAAAACCTTTTCTGCTTATAGGTTGGACTTTGCAGTTTTCAGACTCTTGTTTGTTTTTTTGGTGGGATTGTATTTTTGGTCCGGTTTACTTTTACAGTCCTCTACCTTTTATCGTACTCGGTTGGTTGGGTTTACTTGAATGCATGCATTCTCTTTCGATTGTGGTTTTTATATTTCATCATTTGTGGGCTTAGAGATGTGTGCTTGTGTACAGGTACATAGGCAATGCCTCCCATGTTAGTAATATGCCTACTCGGTTCTAGTCACCAGACCCTGGACTATTGGAGGCAGGCATGGGGAGTCACGGAGCGGGCCCCAGTAGGACAGGTTGTGACAGAGTGGTATCAGAGGTGGTCAGTTCTACCTTAGGACCAAGAGTCTATGATTTTGGTTTGTGGAAATAGTGTTAAGTGTTTCAGGATCAGCTTTCAGGCCAAGGACCCCAGTGTTGGTGCGGCGGCCAAAGTATCCATACACCAGGACTCTGATAACCTAATTTTCGACTCAGTTCATGAATACACTGGTTGATGGGAAATAAAAGATACATGCATCATATAGGAATGGTTTGTGTTTTCCATGTCATTTATGTCGGCTATCCAGATATAATCTTTGACCATGGAACATCTTGTTTCCTTACAGGATGCCTCCGCGACGCATATCCGCTAGGATCCTGCAGCATAATCACGAGGATGACCCCCTCAGTGACGAGGGTTCGATACAGGGACCAGATCCCCAGGCGTTGCCACCAGGTGGTGCACCTGCTATACCACCACTAGTGGAGCGGCCAGTGGTACCCGCGGTACCGACCGACGAGGAGAGAAGGCTCAAAGCACTCCATGAGTTTCAGAGACAGAGGCCCAATAGATTCTGAGGCAAGCCTAACCCTCAGGCGGCTGAGGACTGGCTTGAGGTGGTGACTAGAGTTTTTCATTTAGTGAGGACACCAGCAGACCAGATGGTGATCCTAGGAGCGAGCGTTCTTCAGGGATCAGCGGGATGATGGTGGAGTCTGACCACAGGGACTCATGACGAGGAGACTCTTTCGTGGATGGAGTTTGAGCGAATCTTCAGGGAGGAGTTTTCTCCGGTTACACTGAGAGTTGTGTGCATCCAAGAGCTTCTTCAGCTCCATCGGGGCAGTATGATAGTGGATGACTATTCCTCGAGGTTCACCAACCATGCCAGGTACTAGATGGATATGGTCAGGGATCAGTACTTCAGAGCTAACACCATTGAGCGAGGTCTACGACGAGACATCCGAGATAATGTCTTTACTCTATGCATATCGACTTATGGTAGAGTGCTCGAGCAAGCTTTGATGGTCAAGAGCTTCTTGGCGGAGCAGAGACAACCGCCAGCAGTCAGCAGCAGGCAGACAGGTGCGGAGACTTCAGCACTAGGGAGCTGATGTCAGGCACAGGGATCAGGACGTGAGAGACGTCGGAGGAGGACCCAGGATAGGGGATCGATAGTCCAGGGCACTCAGGCGGGATCCAGTCATCCTAGGGAGAAGCGATGCTACGCATGCGACGGAAGGGTACATCTCGCTAGGGATTGCCTGACCCGTCGAACTGCTGATAGGGAAGGAGTGGATAAACCACCGAGGCCGAGGTAGAGAATGGAACAGGTATACCCACCAGGCAGTGGATGTGGCAGAGGATCAGGGAGAGCTATGGGTGGTGGCAGACACTTTGACATACTTCCACCACCACCCCCAGGATGTCTGCACTAGGCTCGGGGAGCTGGGGGACCGGGACGGGGACAGCTGCATGCGGTCGAGGCATACGACCCAGGGGCTCTAGGGATAATTCGAGGTATGATCTATGTCTTTTCTACCTTAACTGATGTACTCATAGACATAGGTGCCAGTCATTCCCTTATAGCCACATGTCTTGTACAAAACCTCGAGATTCCGGTTGAACCAGTAACTCGATCCTTATGCTTGCAGAGACCTACGGGAGGAGACTCGATGATCACACACCTTTGAAGAAAGTGTGATCTTACCATTGGAGGCAAGATTTTTGGTTGGAACCTCTTGGTGGTAGCATCACGGCCTTACGACGTCATTCTCGGTATGGAGTGTTTATCTTTGGTCCATGCCCAGATTGACTGTTTTAGGCGAAGGGTGTGGTGTGTCCGCCGTGATGGAACAAGGTTTTGCTTTGTCGGAGAAAAGCAAACCCGGGCAGCACAAAATGGGATCATTCATAGGTGGGTGCAGCCAATCACTCATGAGTTGGCTAGCCTTACCCTCAGAGTAGTAGATGTTGTGAGCTCTCAGTTCCCAGCAAGGTGGCGGAGTATGAGGACGTCTTTCCCAAAGATGTTGCAGGAGTACCTCCCCACCGAGAAATTGACATCTGCATCAACTTACACCTCGGGATGGAACCGATCTCCTCATGGGCATATCGGATGGCTCCTGTAGAGATTCGTGAGCTTGGAGGATTTGTAGAGAAAGGGTTTCATGAGACCCAGTGTCTCACCCTGGGCGGCCCCAGTCTTGTTTTCCCAGAAGGAAGACTGGAGTCTGAGATTGTGCGTGTATTACCAGCTACTGAACCAGGTGACGGTGAAGAATAAATTTCCACTGACAAGGATCGATGACCTCTTCAATTGGCTAAGAGGGGCACATTGGTTCTCTACGGTTGACCTTCGATCAGGCTATCACCAGCTACAAACGAGTGCTGGATGAGGATATAACGAAGACGACTTTCAGATGCCGCTGCGGTCCCTATGTGTACTTGGTGATGCCTTTCGACGTGACGAACTCCCCTGTAGTGTCCATGGTGCTGATGACCCGGATCTTCTAGCCATACTTGGACTGGTTCATAGTGGTCTTTATCGATGACATCCTTGTGTACTTGGTATCATAGGAGGATCACGCGAGACACCTTCGAATGGTTCTGGACGTACTCTGGGAGCACCAGATTTATGGGAAGCTCTCGAAGTGTCAGTTCTGGATTATAGAGGTCCAATTTCTGGGACATGTCATCTCAGCAGTTGGAGTGGTTGTGGACCTAGCCATGTTGGTGGCTGTGTTAGCATGGGATCCACCTTGGAGTGTAATAGAGGTGACACGCTTCCTTGGATTGGCATGATATTACCAGAGATTCATACCTAATTTCTCCTAGATATCTGCACAAATGACAACCTTGACCAGGAAGGGGAAACACTTCATGTGGACATGAAAGTTCGAGAAGGATTTTGAGCAGGTGAGATAGAGTATGACGAGTGCCCAAGTCTTGATATTTCTGGGGGAGGGTGTCGAGTACATAGTTTTCTGCGATGCATCAGGGACCGGGCTCGGCTGTGTCTTGATGCAGTGCCATGAAGTGATTTCTTATGGTTCGCTCCAGCTTAGGCCACATGATCAGAACTATGCGACCCATGATCTTTAGTTGGCAATGATGGTCTTCGCATTGAGGATGTGGTGCCACTACCTTTTGGGAGAGAAGTTTATTGTCTACTCTGACCACAAGAGCCTCAAGTACATCTTCTCACAAAAGGATCTGAATCTGAGGCAGAGGAGTTGGATACAGTTCCTCCAAGACAATGATTTTGAGATCATCTATACTCTTAGAAAGGGGAACAAGGTGGCATATTCCCTTAGCAGAAGGTCGAGCTCACAACGGTTGAGTGAGGCGACACAACAGTTGGCCACATTACAGTTATCCATCATGGATGGAGAGAATATAGTTGACCTACAGTTGATGGTTGTCACCCCTCCACTCTTAAAGAAAGTTAGGGAGGCACAGCTTGGGGATGTCGAATGTGTGGTTTTACGTGCTCAGTTATCCATAGGACATGCTCATGATGGATATTCACATGATGGGGAGAATGTACGTCTTTTCAAGGGATGCACTATTGTACCAGTGGCGTTCCAGGAGGAGGTCCTGAGGGACTTTGATACATCCCCTTTGGTGGTACATTCCATAGTGGAAAAGATGTACCAGGATCTCCGATGATAGTTCTGATGGTCAGGCATGAAGAAGGAAGTAGATGGGTTCATTTCTCGATGCCTCACATGCCAGCAGGAGAAGGCTGAGCACCAGGTTACAGCAGGGTTAGCTCACCCCCTAGAAGTTCCAGTGTGGAAGTGGGATGGAATATCAATGGACTTTATGACAGGCTTACCACAGACTTCCAAGGGGCATGATTCCATCTGGGTGATCGTTGACCAACTCCCCATGTCGGCCCACTTCCTAGCCATCAGGGATCAGAGTTCCGTAGAGAGCTTGGGACGCCTCTACATGCAGAAGATAGTTCATCTTCATGGTGTCCCATCGACTATAGTATCATACTTAGATTCCCAATTCACATACCGATTGTGGAAGGGATTGCAGGAGACTTTTTGGACTCAGCAACACTTAAGTACAGTATTTCATCCCCAGACAGATGGTCAGACAGAGAGGACCATTTAGGTTCTGGAGGATATGTTGCGAGCCTGTATCTTGGACTTTGGTCACAGTTGGGAGGGCCACCTACCACTGCTGGAGTTTGCGTAAAAAAAAGCTACCACTCCACCATTGCTATGGCACCGTTCGAGGCCTTGTATGGGAGACCCTGACGGTCACCACTTTGCTGGGCCGACCCCGGAGAGTCAGCACTCATGGGTCAGAGTTAGTGTGAGCCACCACAGAGAAGGTGAAGATTATCCAGGACCATATGAAGACTGCACAGAGCCGGCAGATGTCTAATACTGACAGGCGACGAAGACCTCTGGAGTTCGAAAAGGGAGACCACATCTTTCTTTGGGTCTCACCATGATGTGGGTTGCAGATATTTGGCCGAGGTGGCAAGCTATATCTGAGGTTCATCGGACCTTTCCCAATTCTGTGCAGAGTTGGCGAGGTGGCGTACCGCCTAGCTCTACCACCACAGTTGCATCAGGTACATGATGTCTTCCACGTGTCGTAGTTGAGGAGGTACGTGCATAACCTATCACACGTCATCGACTGGGTCGAGCTGGATATCGAGGATGGAGGGAACATTGATGAGTACCCAGTGGAGATTGAGGATCGGTAGGAGAGGATCCTTCGTGGGCGATTGATTCCCTTGGTGCGCGTCCGGTTGCAGTGTGAGAATCTTCAGAAGTGCATGTGGTAGCGGGAGGCCCATATCCGTGCCCAGTACCCTCATCTTTTTGAGTAGCCTTTGTTTTGGCTCTTCGGGGACGTAAAACCCCCATGGTGGGGAGAATGTGATGTCTCATATTTTCTGTTTATTATTTTTAAAGATTATATGGAATTATTTAGAGACTGGGAGCGAAGACAGAACATCATTCCGAGGTCCAGTGTGCCCATAATGGTAATTTGAACTTTTTTTTAAGTTTAGTAAGTTGGCACTTGTGCGCGGTTGTGGCAGTTTCCAAACAGATTCCCAGATTTAAAATCTGAGCACGCCATTGTATTTGGGACAACGACTTTACCCAAGAATGAGGCTAACCTCGACAGGCGCGGGTCGAGGGAAAAAGTTAATTTTGGGACGTTTTAAGGAGAATAAAATAAAATAAATTTACAAGTTTATTTTATTTAAGGAAACATCTACTGCAGCGTGGCAACAATGCAACTGTTTCTTAAATTATTGGCACGTCATAATAACTTAAATATGGTGAGTCGACTTCATTAATTTCTCCACGTAATTAAATGACAACATATTTCCCTTTTTAATGGGTTAAACAATTGATGAACGTTGGTGAAGTTTGAGAGGATCCTCTGCCAAATCCACGGCGCGTTGGAGCAAACTCTCGGTGACGAATGACGACGGATTGAAGTTGAGAATCACTACGCCAACAACGTTGAAGGATCTTGACGACAACGGAAGTGTGGTGCCTTCGTCAACGATCAATCCTTTCAAAAGGTAGGGGTTGTTATTTCAATTTATTTTCCCCATATTTGAGTTTAAACGACGAATGCAGATCAACCATGAACAAGTTGATCCGTGGATTCGTACGTTCTTATGGGAGGGAGTATTATTTGGAAAGATTATGGTAAATTTAACCATGCATAATGTAGTTGTTGACTCTTTCTCTGTTTAATCCTATTAATGGGAGCAGATCAACGCTATGACAAACGACATCAGAGGTTCGTTCCTCAATTTTTTTACTTGGATTTCTTCCCCCTTCTTTCCTCGCGCTTTCTTCGCATTTTTCACGGGGTGACGAACAATGGATCGTTGCGCATCCGTTCTGCGACGCAACGATCACAAATCGAAGATTCAACATCTCAAATACCTTGTGGAGGTGCGGCAATGATGGTGGATAATGAATTGGACCGGATCAGAAAGATATTTCTTCGAGCGTTCTTCTTGCGGGAAGATCAGAACAAGTTTTCAGAGCAGATCGGAGGCCCAAAAATGACAGAATCGGCTTTTTGGTGTCGGGGTGACTAAAACCTGGAAGTTTTGCGGCGATCGTATGGACAGATCGATGATCATAGCACCATGGGTGGTGCACTGGTGAAGGGGGCCATTTCTAGAAATTTTTAGAATACACGGCGTGTACTTCTGAAGAACACACCGTGTAGTAATAGCGGCGGTGACTAGGGTTTCAGGGTTAGAGAGGAATAACACAGCGTGTGACCTTAGTCACACGGCGTGTTAGACTTTCCCTGAAGCTTGGCATGTACTTTGGGTAGTACACCAACACGGGATGAGCTACACGGCTTCAGGCGGCATGGCATGTACAGCACGGCAGAAGCGGCTACATGGAGCTCAGTGTGTATCTCGCGGATACGCGGACACGGGATGGAGTACACGACCATATACTCCATCACATGGCCAGGTGAGGCCAGCAGCCCGGGTCACCCTGTAAAGACCTGAATATTTCAAGGAAATTTTTTTTCTTAAATTCTTTGGGATTTTACGAGTATGCAGTCTCTGACAGCACCTGATTCCGAGGCCCGGTGTGCCTGGAATCAATTTCTGAAGTTTATCTTAGGTACGTTTAGTGAACAAACGAGCGGATTTTTCTAACTTCTGAACCGGTGCTCAGAATCAAAATCTGAGGGCACCGATGAAACCGCAGTGCCGAGAATTTCTTAGGAAGACTTTAACTGGAGTTGCATTTGCTCGAGAGGTGTAGTTAAAAAAGAAGTGGTTTAATTGATGATTGAAATAAGATTCGTATTACAATTTTATTTCTATTCTAAGTTATTATAACCAACATGTGGAAGTTGAGGTGGGACCCACTAAATCCTAACTCCTCTTGATAGGATATTAGTGAGGTGGGCCCCACACGATCCCCACCTTTTCAAATTCCTCTATCCTCTCTTAAAGTTGGAAACCCCCCATTAATTTGTAACTCACCCACTCTCCCTCTTTAATGGCATGTCAACTCTCAAATTAAATTGATTGATTATAGTTATTCAATTAATTTAATTTTGAGTTTCAGTTTTTGATGATTTGAAAATGCACGGCACGTGTTAATAAAATAAGGAAGCCCTTATTTTATTCGGGGGTTGTTTTTGTTGTGTGAGGATCTTTGGAAATAATTCTCTATGTCTTGGAGAATTACATCTTCTTCGCGAAGAACGTCAAGACTTTGACAAAGAATGTCGTCACCATAAGAAGAGATCAACATGTAATCTCTTCTCCTCTATGCATCTGGTGTGTTACGCCTTTCCTGAAGAATGACGGTGTGCCCTCATTCGATCTTCTTCCCACGTCAAAGGAAGGGGGATGCCACTTACACCTTGGATCTTCTCCGTCAACATATACGGATATTCACCTCACGACACTGTTTTCCACGATGATCAACGTTCGAAAACTTCTTCGAGGTAGGGGATTGCTTTACATTCGTGATTAATTTTTCATTCATTTTTAATTTCATTATCCACTTGTTATCGAATTAACGGGAGAAAGCTGGAATGCACAAACATGGCTGACCCTCCTCCACATTCTTGTTGTACTTCGTTATGGATTGGAACAGAGGCGACATGGTGTCATCGCACCGCGCGGGAACGAGAGGACCGCAGCCGGTGCGGGCTGCGGCGAAGGAGCGTGGTGCTATCACACCGCACTGGTGAAGCCTAAGGAAACCTCGACCGGAGTCAGGCCACGACGGAGGGGCACGGCGCCGTCGCGCCGTGCCAGAGCACCACGGAGGGTCGCGACCGGGGCATGCCGCGGCGGAGGGGCGCGACGCCGTCGCGCAACACCGGTATGGGAAGGGGTAGCGACCTAAGGCCCCAGCGATGCAGAGGAGGGCGGACGGATCTACTGGTCATCGGCACATCAGAAGGCGGGACCCTTGGGGGTCCAGTCGCGGCACACCGGTCGGCCATTATGGCCGGCCGGTTTTTGGAAGACTGTGGGTCGTAACCCCCAGCAGGTGGCAAGTGAGGGCCCACCATGTGGGGGCCACCATTTCAAAATGCGGGGGTAGAGCCCCCCCCCCCCCCCCCCCCCCGCCTTCCGCATCCAGCTCGGCCTCGAGACAAGACGCGACCCGCGCTGGCCCGGACCGCTAGCGCCGGGTCAGACCGCCCGCGCCGGGCTGGACCGCCCGCGCTGGGCCAGACCGCCCGCGCTGGGTCGGGCCGCCACGCTGGGTTGAGCCGCGCCAGCCGTGCAGGGCTGCACCCTAGTGGGCCGGACCCGGACCCAGGTCAGGTCAACCCAGTTCAGGACGACCCAAGGGGTATTGGGCCGGGTCGGACCGGGCCCAAGCCCCCTGTTTTCAGACAGATCGGTTCATACGCCCATAACATGGGCTACAGACCTCCGATCGACGCACCGTCAGCTGCGTAGAAATCCTTGAATCGGGATGGTCATTTCAGTATATTACACTTAATATTTAGGAGAACTTTGGGTGTGTCCAGGTTGGTTCGAACACAAAACAAACCGGGCCCTCGAAGTGGAAACAATTATAACTCGAGCTCTGGATGTACTATTGACGTGCCGTCGACTTGGATGGTTTCCTATTAGTGGGAAAGTTCTTTTTTCTTACTATATTCAAGGTTTGGTCATATTTGGAGTACATTTGGGTTGGTTTTGACTTAAAAAACCAACAGGAACCCTAGGACGAAGAAGCCAATAACTCTCAGACCGGGCATCCGATTGACGCACCGTCTGTCACGTTGAGTTCCTTTTGATGAGAAGAAACTTTGGGATACATAAACTACAGACTATGTGTCAGTTTATGTATCAACCCCCTTGGCTCTTTGAGCGGACCCTCCCGGAATCGATCTTGCTTTGTGCGGGAACCCTAGAGCTGGCTGCGACTACGACGACGATGATAACTATACTGGGATCCTCTGTTGGTTCGGCAGCGACAACGACCACACTGTAATCCTCCGTGGGTTCAACGACGATGACTAGTGTTCTTGTATCCTATGTGGGTCCTGCAGTACTTGACTACTGTTCTTGTATCCTATGTGGGTCCAACTGTATTTGACTCTGTACTTGTATCCTACGTGGGTCCGGTAGAGTAGCTCATCTTGTATCCTTTATGGGTCTGACAGCTTATCTGGTCTTGTATCCTATGTGGGTCCGACAGCTTAGTTGAATCAGTGGCTACATCTGATCATCTCTATCATATTATGAAGAAGTATACCAGTGTGAGTTGAATTTTGACTTTGAATAAATACCTTCGATATGATTGACTTGCTTTCCTGTGTGGATTGGGTTGTGTTTTCCATTATGGATTGGGTTGTACAATCCTTTGTGGACTAGATCAAACTTGGTCTTAGATGTTGGATCCGAACTGGAATTGATGACTTAGGTATATGTATGGCCATATACCTAAGTAGAGTTGGTTGTTACTTTGTGATTGTAACTTTCCTTTTTGGTTTATGCTTCGTGGATTCTGGGAGACCTTCAGGGGTCTCGGGGTCCCTACTGAGTACCATATACTCACCCCTGCATGGGCTATGCCCTCACTACGTTGTGTTGGATACAGACGATGGACATTGCTGATCGAGGTGGGAGATCGTGGCGCTGGATAGTACCTGGAGGTGGATCACTGACAGGACGTACTCGGAGCGGACGGCTGGAGCCGAGGAGCAGAGTAGACTATCTGTACTCACCCTTCAGGTGGGATTTCTAGAGGATGGCTTGGAGTTGCTACATTACTTTTCTACTGCTGTAATTTCTTTCAGTTGTACTTTACTTGCATTTGGGTTTGTATACTGGCCCATTTACATTCCAGCACTTAATTTTGTACTGAGTTTACTTAGTGTTTACTTCAGCTTTCTTACTCTATGGCGTTTGTTTTCTTACATAATGGAAATTCCTTCCCTTATATCGGGATTTACGCCTTCAGTGCTAGTCACCTTCCCCTGGCCTATGGGAGGCGGGCATGGGGTAGTCACGGCATGGGTCGCGAGGACGGGTTGTGAAAAATCGGTATCAGAGGAATTCAGTTCTACCGCAGTACTCGGGACTCTGATCATTCTTCTATGTGAAGCAATAGTGTTAAGGGTATTGAGTGTGGTTTTCGGTCCAGGGAGTCCAGTGTTGGTGCGGCGGCAAAGGTATCCATACACCAGGACTCCGACTTCTGATTTCCGACTTAGTGCATGAAAAACATGATTGCATGTGTGTTTCAAAAGTTTTCTTTGTGATTACATTGTGTCAACTCACCAGGTATACTGTATTGACTATGACACACCTATTTCTTTTTAGGATGGCCCCACGACCGCAGCCAACTAGGGTTTCGTGCTTTGTGCGAGACGACAGCCCACCGACCGATGAGGCCTCGGTGCAGGGCCCTGTTACAGAAGAGGCACCGGCGGTACCTCTACCCGCCGTGCCACCGATGCCACCATCCCCAGTCACTGAGAGTGCACGTCACCGTAGTGCACTACACGAGTTTCAGCATCAGAGACCACCCATGTTCTGTGGGGAGACAGACCCTCAGGCAGCTGAGGATTGGCTGGAGGATGTTGTATGAGTTTTCAGGTTAGTGGGGGCACCGGCTTACCTCATGGTGATCCTTGCAGCGAGTCTCCTGCACGCGACAGCAGGTAGATGATGGAGCCTGATTCTCCAGGTGCATGAAGAAGCATCTATTCTTTTGTTGGATTTCGAGAGCCTATACTTCTCGGAGTTCGTACCAGCCACCTTCTGTGCGATGCAAATTCAGGAGATACTACAGCTGCGGCAGGGCAACATGACGATAGCCCAGTTGTAACACCCCGAGATTTTATGAAAAATATTCTTTTTAATTTCATTAATGTCTTGTGTTGTACGCTACACAAAAAGAAGCTTCCACAACAGGCATCCTTGACTTGCCTTGCATTACACACAATCAAGACCTTCCTTGATAGCATGTGTAGTATGCAATACCGAGTTTCACTAAATAATGATATGCTATTAAAATATTATTAAAACTAGTCGTTATGAATAGTAATAACCACCTTTTAAAATTTTATAAATTATATATCTCAAAATGGACTTCATTTTTGGATTCGGAGTATCCAATTTAGCCTAAGGTGAAATTTTGGTACTTTTCAGATAACTTTCATATTCTGATGAATAGTGAAAATTACTAAATTTTAATTAAAAACAACTTTTTAATCGATATAATTAGTAGTGATAAATTATTAATTTGAGTGGTTTTAAAGTATATTTAGGATATATTTTTACAATTTAATACAATTTTGGTCATTGGATGTAATTCTACATTTAAACCAGACATAAACAAGTGTCAACCTTTTGATAGTTATTATCTCTTAAGAACACGCTATTTGTTTTGACGACGGTAATTAATTTTTAAATTAATTAATGCAACTGAAATGTTTTGAATTTGGTAAAATAGACATCAATTTTGAGTTCATAATATCAAATATATCTTCGGCCTAATTTTTGGTATTTTTCTGGAAACTTTCATTTTTTGATGAATAGTGAAACCACTAAGTGGTAGTTAAAAAAATGAATTTTTCATAAAACATAATTTTACCGCTTCTGTGAGTGGAATTTCAAAAATTCTAGAGACACAGTTGATGTTAGTAAGTAAAATGTCATTCAATTAGTTGAAAATAATTTTTGGTGAATAGCAACTTTTTACTTTTTTTACCACGGTTAAAAGTAAATAGGGTAATTAAGGGTAAAAATGTTATTATTATTACCCTAACACATGTCCTAATTCTATTGGAAAAGTGTAATTCGACCAAAAAAACCTTAGGAATAAAATATGATCATTTATGCCCACTTGGATTAGATTAGGACATTTATTATTAATTTATTTAAAGAAGGGTTAAAATAGTTAAAATCAAAGTTTGATAAGTAAATCATTTTTAATATAGGGTTATACATACAATAAATTAGACTATAAATACTCATTAGAAATCTAAAAAGATTTCCTACATAATGGTATTTTATTTGTAATTTTGAGACATTAAAAAATTTAACTTGTTTATGACACAATGATGATGCAGTAGTTATCTTATTAATGATATATTGACATAATTGATGTTATAAATACCCAAATAAATGTAATTTGAGACTTTTTATGAATTCCAATAATTTTCTAGGTTAATATGACATGATAATATTGATTTAATTAACTTTTTTCGAACTAATCATTCTGTTAAGATTTTTACAAAAATCAATTACTAAATAGTGTCAAAATTGACATAAAATAGTTTTTAAAACAAATATTATATTATTAATTGTTATTTTAATCCTAAAAATATAAGGTTCGGACAAATGACTTAGATAAGGTTATATATATTAATAATAAACAACTTTGGGTTCTTTTGGAATGTTATAGTAAGTTTATTAACCTTATAGTGTAAGAACACAAGAAGACACGGTAAAAGTAAAATCATTTAACTGAATGTTAAATCTAAATGATAAGGTTAAAATAGGAACCTAAACTTTTCTAAATTCTATTGGATGAGAAGAGTACTACCCATACCCACCTTAGCTTAGAAATAAATCATTTTAGAGCTATTTAAAACCGAATTTGACTTTATAATAAAATAATAGTTTTAGTTATTCCAAAGGTACCCCTCTCCTCCCTTATAAAAGGACACCTTCTCCCCCTCTTCCTCACACCACTTTGAGCCTTAAAGCTCGGCCAACCCCTGCCAAATTCTCTTCTCCACTTCCATAGAAACATCTTATAGGTTCTGGTCTTCCTCAAAGACCAATTTTAGTGCCCTAAAAGGAGATCTCAAAGAGGTGCTTCAAAGAAGAGGTAATGTCCGTTACCGATTCGTTCAACTTTTTTTCTTCTTCCACTTATTATTATTAGGTTGTTTCATTATGAAGTAACAACATAAGTATCACTCATATACTTATATGATATTATATGTATGAAACAAACCTATTTCACCATCTATCCATCCTACATAAAACGAAATTACCGCACGTGCGTACGTACGAAATACCGTCTCCACGCCGTGGTGTAATCTATTTTCGACCACCACCTTACTTGGATGGGTATAATGGTGTACATAATTACTAAAAATGATTATTGTAAAGTGATATTGATTCTGTAATAGTATACATACACTTCAATTAAATTCCACGATCATGAGAACGATATAATCGCTCGTGCATACGTACGGACTACCGTCTCCACGACGTGATGGGATTCCTTCTCCACGTTAACCATTCATGAATGATTATAAAGTATATATAATAAGTAATAATGAAATATATGACATAATAATGAAACTGGATTTATGTGTATATATATGTATGTCATCTACTTAATTCCATTCAACTTAACAAGGAAACGAAAACAGCGTTCATGCGTACATACGGCTTACCGTCTCCATGAACGGTGTATTTCTTTCCATTTACTGATTTATTATATATATGTATATTATGAATATATATTATATATAAATCATGTTTTATATTCTGAAGTTAAGTAATTACGATCTATGTAATCATATGAATAATTAAAAGTCAAAACACAGACGACAAATGGAACAATTTTACCCAAAACGCTCTTTAAAATGAAATTTACAAAAGAACGGGTAATATAAAGTCATAAGTGAACCATATATGATATCATAACAATGAGTATGATTCTGGAATAAGTCAATGACATTATTTAAATCATTATACAGGAGGTTCAGACACTTACTAAGCAAATCAGACCTAAGGTAAGGGAAATATCACAATTTCATTTTTTATCCGAGATTGTTTATACTTTGGAATTTACTGGGGTGTATTTTATCATCCAAATGCATGTTTCCTAAATATATAATATTTATATCCTTATACAATAGTTTATATCCAATTTTACCCTTCGGTGAGTTTTTATTAATAGATATGAAAGGAATATTTTGTCATTTTCCGTACGAGGTACTTTTTGACTTTTCCGACAAACGTACGAAAATAGTGTTTTCTTTTAACTTATACGGCATGAATGGATTTTTAAAACATTATTTCGAAGAAGCTTCCCTTACATGTTTTCACGTTAATTTTTAATCAACTTCTTTTATTTTAGAATTGAATGACATGTTATGAAAGGAAAAGTGTTTTTGAAGTAGAAAGGATATTTTCTCAAGAATGGAGTTCAATTGTTTTATAAAATTTATTTTCCATCTAAGATAATATAGGGTTCTTTTTCTATCCCTATTTTTACATTGATTTGATTATGTTGTGATGGAATTATTTTTATGAATTCCATTATCTTATATGAATTGTTTTATGATGTCATGTTGTTTAAGAATCCCATTTTTATTACATGGGTTATGCAATGATGTAGGATTTTTGATTTTTTGGAACACATAAGAATGGTATCATTATGAGATGGGCGGGACCTATATCTCCCTCCAATTCATTGGGTAATGATTTTATATCTCATGAGATAGACATTGCTGGAATGGTAGGTTATACCGGTTCAGTGAAACAGGACTGAAATGAAGAGTGAACTCGGTTCAGAAAGGGTCTTTGTCCACTAAAATAGTCTTGACAATGAGTCTTGACTAATAAGAAATGATTCTCTATGATTATGTGTGTATGAAACAAAGTTTCATGTTTTAGGTTATGATTATTTGGATTACATTTCACTACTATGATTTATCCCATGTTATGAAATTATAATCTCTTTTGCAGGTTAAGATTTCCAAAAGATATATTCTTATGAATATGATGTGATTGATATTTCTTTTGTTTACCCTTACTGAGCATTTGAGCTCACCCTTTTATGTTTTTTTTCCCCAGGATATAAAGAAAGGATTTAGGTTTTAAAAAAATAAGATCTTTATGGGAGATGTTAAAGATCTTTCAAACCGATTAGAAGATTATATTCCAAGTTTCCAAAGACACTAAACTATTACGATCCTTGTGTGTGTGTTTTTGTTATGTACTAAGTATTCCACAAAAGTAATGTAATGTCCATGTACGTCAAGCTTCGGGTCTCTACAGTTGGTATCATAGGAAAGGTTTAGTCAACCTTTTGAGACTAGGATGCGAAAACGTTAGTGAGATCCCTAGAGATATTTCTAAGGTATGTCTAGGGATGTCCCTAAGGTTAAGTATACGTATAGGTAATAGTACTAGAATTACGCTAACGATTATAGAATTTAATCTAAGATGTTAGATATTGAAGGTAATCCCCCTTTATTATGTTGTTTTCCCTATCATGATTTTTGCCTCTCACACTATTCTTTTTTGGTTTTAGACGATGGCTGGAACCCAAAGGAACCGTGTTGATAAATGCAATGGACAATGTAATGATTGTCCTCCTGAACAAACAAATGTTATGGGAGGTGGAGTGAAAAATCTTATTGCTATACTTACACAAGCTATGAATCATTCTGGACATCCAAATGAGCAGAGAAGGGAACAATATTCTATTGAGTCCTTCATGAGGAAACGTCTACCTTCTTTCAGTGGGTCTTCTGATCCACTTGTTGCTGAACAATGGATCAGTACCACTGAAAAGATATTTTCAGTTCTTCAATGTTCTGAACATGATAATGTCAACTTAGCAGTATATCGTTTGGAAGGTGAAGCTGATCAATGGTTGAATCTTATCAAGAATATGAGGCAAAGTGATGAAATTGAGTCCATGGAATGGGACGAGTTCAACAAACTATTTTTCAATAAGTACTTCCCTCGTATTCTTCGAACAAAGATGGAGAAGGAGTTTCTTGAACTAAAGTAAAAGGATGATGAATCTGTTGGTATATACGAAGCGAATTTTACAAGGCTTGCATGGTATGCATCTGGATTTATCATCCAACCTGAAAGTAAAGTTGATCGATTCTTCAGTGGCTTAAAACCAAATCTTCGAAGGTAATTAGCTATAAGAGACTTCAGTAGATATGAAGAAATTGTCTGTTGTGCTATCAAGGTAGAAATGGAAGTTCTTGTTACTTATCCATCTCATAGTTTTGACAAGAAACGAAAGATGGAGTTCAAGGAGAAATCTCAGAATAATGGTGAAAATAATATGAATGTTTCCTTATGCTCAAAGTGCGGAAAGAATCATGGTGGAGATTGTCATAAAGGGACAAGTAAATGTTTCAAATGTGGAAAGGAAGGTCATCGGGAATTTGAATGCCGCAATGATGGGAAGAAGATGTCTAATGATGCAAACAAAGGAATGGATACATAGAATGAACCTACTACACTTCAATGCCTCTAGTGCAAGGAAAAGGGGAATTATGCTAATAAATGCCCTAATCCAAAGGTTAGTGATGATCGACAAGAGCAACCACTTATGGAAAAGGACAAAGGGAAGTCACATGCGATCACCATTGGCGATGTTGAATATGGAAACGATGTGGTTGAATGATTAAGTGTTTAGGTAATGGGATTCCAAAATAAAGTTGTATATAGTATCGTGGAGTATTGGAATATTTATGTTTTGGTCTATTGTGGTTTTCAATAATTTTATAGCATCGGTAACCATGAAAAGTGATTGAAATATTTTTGGAAAGCAGATGATATGCACATAATGAAGGGAAAAAGAGAATCTAATATGTTTGATAGTATTAATGAGCTCATGATTGATATAAGGAGTAAGTGATATCATGGTTTGAGTATATAGAATTTTGATGATTTTGGTATGTTTAAAGTGTAAACTTTTAACTACATTCATGTTTTCACTAAGCTTCAATGGGTATTCAAGAGAATACATGATTAAGGCCTTTGAATGTTTGTAATGTAACCAACAAGACATATCTTATGATATATGGGGATCAACGATGGTATTAAATCTCTGGTAATCGTTTTCACTATATTATGAGAATGGACTGCGTTATTATGGATATGCCTAAAGATTGGAATGGATTATGTTGGACATAAGTTAGTATTGTTTAATGAATGAAGTTTTTTTTGATATTATTGATGGGATGTTATAGTAATATAGTTTTAGAAAAAGGAAAACCTGTAGGACGGACGACAACCCATCGCGTCGGACAAGGTCGTAGGAATCGAACCCACAACCGAAGTGCGACTGGCCTTTATCACCTACCACTGGCCTACAGGAAGTCCCTATTTAGTAGAAACTAGTTTTATTATATTAAGAAGTATGATATATGAAGTATAAGTCCATTTTAGAAACCATATATGATTAATCTCACTATAGATGGACTTATGTATTTTTGATAACTTTTATAACCTTTTGTTTGAGACAGATGGAATGACCCATCATTATATCACATGATCTGCTAACACATCACGAATGACATATTCAACTTCATTTCTTTAAGAGATGAACTGGAAATTGTCCAAAGAACGACCAACGGTGAGACTATACCGAAATCACGAAAGTATTTCTTCTAATTCCAATTTCATCATCTTTAGGGAAACGATCTTGAAAAAAAAAATGTTGTCCTAGTGCTCGTATATCTGATGAATCAGATGGTACCTTAGATCGTCACAAATCAATAGCTTTGTGATTGTTGGATTTTTCATAGCCATGATCTCTACCACTCTCCATCAGAACTTGATGGTTATATTTTTCTTCCGTATCCATATTTTCACCTATGTTCTCGTACGTGGAAACCCAGTGATGAGTTAATTTGTGTAACCGTTACATTTCATTCTTTAGTTTTTAAAGCCATGTTTTGGTATTCCTTTTTATGATGTGGGTTTCTATTAAACAAACTTTCGAGTACTAAACCATTTATAACCTCGACGAATTTCGAGGGCGAAATTCATTTTAAGGGGGGTAGAATGTAACACCCCGAGATTTTATGAAAAATATTCTTTTTAATTTCATTAATGACTTGTGTTGTACGCTACACCCAAAGAAGCTTGCACAACACACATCCTTGACTTTCCTTGCATTACACACAATCACAACTTTCCTTGATAGCGTGTGTAGTATGCAATACTGAGTTTAACAAAACAATGATATGCTATTAAAATATTATTAAAACTAGTCGTTATGAATAGTACTAACCACCTTTTAAAATTATAGAAATTATATCTCTCAAAATGGACTTCATTTTTGGATTCGGTGTATCGAATTTCGCCTAAGGTGAAATTTTGGTACTTTTCTGATAACTTTCATATTCTGATGAATAGTGAAAATTACTAAATTTTAATAAACAACAACTTTTTTAATCGAAATAATTAATAGTGATAAATTATTAATTTGAGTGGTTTTAAAGTATATTTAGAATATATTTTTACAATTTAATACAATGTTGGTCATTGGATGTAATTCTACATTTAAACCAGACATAAACAAGTGTCAATCTTTAGATAGTTATTATCTCTTAAGAACACGCTATTTGTTTTGACGATGGGAATTAATTTTTAAATTAATTAATGAAACTGATATGTTTTGAATTTGGTAAAATAGACATCATTTTTGAGTTCATAATATCAAATATAGCTTAGGCCTAATTTTGGGTATTTTTCTGGAAACCTTCATTTTGGCTTGTTATTGTATGTTTATTAACCTTATAGTGTAAGAACACAAGAAGACACGGTAAAAGTAAAATTATTTAACTTAATGTTAAATCTAAATGATAAGGTTAATATAGGAACCTAAACTTATCTAAATTCTATTGGATTAGAGGATATCGACCCATACCCACCTTAGCTTAGAAATAAATCAATTTGGAGCTATTAAAACCGAATTTGACTTTATAATAAAATAATAGTTTTTGTTATTCCAAAGGTACCCCTCTCCTCCCTTGTAAAAGGGAACCTCCTCCCCCTCTTCCTCACACCACTTTGAGCCTTCAAGCTCGTCCAAACCCTGAAATATTATCTTCTACACTTCCATAGAAACATACTAGAGGTTCTGGTCTTCCTCAAAGACCAATTTTAGTGCCCCAAAAGGAGATCTCAAAGAGGTGCTTCAAAGAAAAAGTAATGTCCGTTACCAATTCTTTCAACTTTATTTCTTCTTCCACTTCTTCTTCTTAGGGTGTTTCATTATGAAGTAATAACATCAGTATCACTCATATACTTATATGATATTATAATTATGAAACAACCCTATTTCACCATCTATCCTTCCTATGGAAAACGAAATCACCGCGCGTGCGTACATACAGAATACCGTCTCCACGCCGTGCTGTAATCTATTTTCCCCCACCACCTTACTTGGATGGGTATAATGGTGTACATAATAACTATTTATGATTATTGTAAAGTGATATTGATTCTGTAATAGTATACATACACTTAAATACAATTCCACGATCATTAGAACGATATCATCGCTCGTGCGTACGTACGGACTACCGTCTCCATGACGCGATGAGATTCATTCTCCACATTAACCATTCATGAATGATTATAAAGTATATATAATAAGTAATCATGAAATATATGACATAATAATGATACTGGATTTATGTGTATATATATTTATGTCATCTACTTAATTCCATCAACTCAATAAGGAAACGAAAACAGTGTTCATGCGTACGTACGACCTACCGTCTCCATGAACGGTGTATTTCTTTCCATTTACTGATTTATTATATATATGTATATTCTGAATATATATTATATATAAATCATGTTTTATATTCTGTAATTAAGTAATTATGATCTAATTAATCATATGAATAATTACAAGTCAAAACACGGAAGACAAATTAAACAATTTTACCCAAAACGCTCTTTAACATGGAATTTACAAAAGAACGGGTAATATAAAGTCATAAGTGAACCATATATGATATCATAACAGTGAGTATGATTCTGGAATAAGTCAATGGCATTATTTAAATTATTATACAGGAGGTTCGGACACCTACGAAGCAAATTGGACCTAAGGTAAGGGAAATATCACAATCTCATTTTTTATCTGAGATTGTTTATACTTTGGAATTTACTGGGGTGTATTTTATCATCCACATCCATGATTCCTCAATATATAATATTTATATCCTTCTACAATAGTTTATATCCAACTTTACCTTTCGGTGAGTTTTTAGTAAAAGATATGAAAGGAATCTTTTGTCATTTTTCGTACGAGGTACTTTTTGACTATTCCGACAAAAGTACGAAAAGAATGTTTTCTTTTAACTTATACGGCGTGAATGGATTTTTAAAACATTATTTCAAAGAATCTTCCCTTACAGGTTTTCACGTTAATTTTTAATCAACTTCTTTTAGTTTAGAGTTGAATGACATGTTAAGAAAGGAAAAGTGTTTTTGAAGTAGAAAGGATATTTTCCTCAATAATGGAGTTCAACTGTTTTATCAAAATTATTTTCCATCTAAGATAATATAGGGTTCTGTTTCTATACCTATTTTTACATTGATTTGATTATGTTGTGATGAATTATTTTTATGAATTACTTTATCTTATATGAATTGTTTTATGATGTCATGCTGTTTAAGAATCTCATTTTTATTACATGGGTTATGAAATGATGTATGATTTTTGATTTTGTGGGACACATAAGAATGGTATCATTATGAGATGGGTGGGACCTATATCTCCCTCCAATGCATTGGGTAAATATTTTATATCTCATGCGATAGACATGGCTGGAACGGTAGTTTATACCGGTTCAGTGAAACAGGACTGAAAGGAGGAGTGAACTCGGTTCAGAAAGGGACTTTGTCCACTAAGATAGTCTTGGTAATGAGTCTTGACTAATAAGAAATGATTCTCTACAATTATGTGTGTTTGCCACAAAGTTTCTTGTTTTAGGTCATGATTATTTGGATTACCTTTCACTACTATGATTTATCCCATGTTATGAAATTATAGTCTCTTTTGCAGGTTATGATTTCCAAAAGATATGTTCTTATGAATATGATGTGATTGATATTTCGTTTGTTTACCCTTACTGAGCATTTGAGCTCACCCTTTTATGTTTTATTTTCCCCGGGATATAAAGAAAGGATTTAGGTTCTAAAAAAGAAGATCTTTATGGGGGAAGTTGAAGATCTTTCACCACGATTAGAAGATTATATTCCGAGTTTCCAAAGACACTAAACTATTACGATCCTTGTGTTTGTGTTTTTGTTATGTACTATGTATTCCGCAAAAGTAATGTAATGTCCATGTACGTCAAGCTTCGGGTCTCTACAGTTGGTATCAGAGGAAAGGTTTAGTCAACCTTTTGAGACTAGGATGCGAAAACGTTAGTGAGATCCCTAGAGATATTTCTAAGGTATGTCTAGGGATGTCCCTAAGGTTAAGTATACGTATAGGTAATAGTACTAGAATTATGCTAACGATCATATAATTTAATCTATGATGTTATATATTGAAGGTACTTCCCCTTTATTATGTTGTTTTCCCTATCATGATTTTTTCCTCTCACACTATTCTTTTTTGGTTTTAGACGATGGCTGGAACCCGATGGAACCGTGTTGATCAATGAAATGGACAATGTAATGATTGTCCTCCTGAACAAACAAATGGTATGGGAGATGGAGTGAAAAATCTTATTGCTATACTTACACAAGCTATGAATCATTCTGGACTTCCAAATGAGCAGATAAGGGAACAATATTCTATTGAGTCCTTCATGAGGAAACGTCCACCTTCTTTGAGTAGGTCTTCAGATCCACTTGTAGCTGAACAATGGATCAGTACCACTGAAAACATATTTTCAGTTCTTCAATGATCTGAACATGATAATGTCAACTTAGCAGTATATCGTTTGGAAGGTGAAGCTGATCAATGGTGGAATCTTATCAAGAATACGAGGCAAAGAGATGAAATTGAGTCCATGGAATGGGATGAGTTCAAGAAACTATTTTTCAATAAGTACATCCCTCGTATTTTTCGAACAAAGATGGAGAAGGAGTTTCTTGAACTAAAGCAAAAGGATGATGAATCTGTTGGTATATACGAAGTGAATTTTACAAGGCTTCCAAGGTATGCATCTGGATTTATCATCCAACCTGAAAGTAAAATTGATCTATTCTTCAGTGGCTTAAAACCAAATCTTCGAAGGGCATTAGCTATAAGAGACTTCAGTAGATGTGAAGAAATTGCGCGTTGTGCTATCAAGGTAGAAATGGAAGTTGGTGTTACATATCCATCTCATAGTTTTGATAAGAAACTAAAGATAGAGTTAAAGGAGAAATCTCAGAATAATGGTGAAAAGAAGATGAATGTTTCCTTATGCTCAAAGTGTGGAAAGAAGCATGGTGGAGATTGTCTTAAAGGGACAAGTAAATTTTTCAAATGTGGAAAGGAATGTCATCGGGAATTTGAATGCCGCAATGATGGGAAGAAGATGTCTAATGATGCAAACAAAGGAATGGATACACAGAATGAACCTACTACACTTCAATACTTCAAGTGCAAGGAAATGGGGCATTATGATAATAAATGCCCTAATCCAAAGGTTAGTGATGATCGACATGAGCAACCACTTAAGGCAAAGGACAAAGGGAAGTCACATGCAATCACCATTGGAGATGTTGAATACGACAACGATGTGGTGGAATGATTAAGTGTTTATGTAATGTGATTCCAAAATAAAGTTGTATATAGTATCGTGGATTATTGGAATATTTATGTTTTGGTCTATTGTGGTTTTCAATAATTTTATAGCATCGGTAACCATGAAAAGTGATTGAAATATTTTTGGAAAGCAGATGATATGCACATAATGAAGGGATAAAGAGAATCTAATATGTTTGATAGTATTCATGAGCTCATGATTGATATAAGGAGTAAGTGATATCATGGTTTGAGTATATAGAATTTTGCGGATTTTCGTATGTGTAAAGTGTTAACTTTTAACTACATTCATGTTTTCACTAAGGTTCAATGGGTATTCAAGAGAATACATGATTAAGGCCTTTGAATGTTTGGAATGTAACAAACAAGACATATCTTATGATATATGGGGATCAACGATGGTATTAAATCTATGGTAATCGTTTTCACTATATTATGAGAATGGACAGTAGTATTATGGATATGCCTAAAGATTGGAATGGATTATGTTGGACATAAGTTAGTATTGTTTAATGATTGAAGTTTTTTTTTTGATATTATTGATGGGATGTTATAGTAATATAGTTTTAGAAAAAGGAAAACCTGTAGGACGGGCGACAACCCATCGCGTCGGACAAGGTCATAGGAATCGAACCCACAACTGAAGTGAGACTGGCCTTTATCGCCTTCCACTGGCCTACAGGAAGTCCCTATTTAGTATAAACTAGTTTTTTTATATTAAGCAGTGTGATATATGAAGTATAAGTCCATTTTAGAAACCATATATGATTAATCTCACTATAGATGGACTTATGTATTTTTTGATAACTTTTCTAACCTTTTGTTTGAGACATATGGAATGACCCATAATTCTATCTTATGATCTGGTAACACATCACGAATGACAAATTCAGCTTCATTTCTTTAGGATATGAAGTGTAAATTGTCCAAATAATGACCAACGGTGAGACTATACCGAAATCAAGAAAGTATTTCTTCTAATTCCAATTTCATCATCTTTAGGGAAACGATCTTGAAAACCAAAAATGTTGTCCTAGTGTTCTTATATCTGATGAATCAGATGGTACCTTAGATCATCACAAATCAATATCTTTGTGATTGTTGGATTTTTTCATAGCCATGATCTCTACCACTCTCTATCAGAACTTGATGGTTAGATTTTTCTTCTGTATCCATATTTTCACCTATGTTCTCCTACGTGGAAACCCACTGATGAGTTAATTTGGGTAACCGTTACATTTCATTCTTTAGTTTTTAAATCCATGTTTTGGTATTCCTTTTTACTATGTGGGTATCTATTAAACAAACTTTCGAGTAGTAAACCATTTATAACCCTGACGAATTTCGAGGGCGAAATTCATTTTAAGGGGGGTAGAATCTAACACCCCGAGATTTTATGAAAAATATTCTTTTTAATTTCATTAATGTCTTTTGTTGTATGCTACACCAAAAGAAGCTTGCACAACACACATCATTGACTTGCCTTGCATTACACGCAATCGCGACCTTCTTTGATAGCGTGTGTAGTACGCAATACTGAGTTTCACTAAACAATGATATGCTATTAAAATATTATTAAAACTAGTCGTTATGAATAGTAATAACCACCTTTTAAAATTTTAGAAATTATATCTCTCAAAATGGACTTAATTTTTGGATTCGGTGTATCGAATTTTGCCTAAGGTGAAATTTTGGCACTTTTTTGATAACTTTCATATTCTGATGAATAGTGAAAATTACTAAATTTTAATTAAAAACAACTTTTTTAATTGAAATAATTAATAGTGATAAATTATTAATTTGAGTGGTTTCAAATTATATTTAGAATATATTTTTACAATTTAATACAATGTTGGTCATTGGATGTAATTCTACATTTAAACCAGACATAAACAAGTGTCAATCTTTTGATAGTTATTATCTCTTAAGAACACGCTATTTGTTTTGATGACGGAAATTAATTTTTAAATGAATTAATGCAACTTATATGTTTTGAATTTGGTAAAATAGACATCATTTTTTAGTTCATAATATCAAATATATATTAGGCCTAATTTTTGGTATTTTTCTGGAAACTTTCATTTTTTGATGAATAGTGAAACCACTAAGTGGTAGTTAAAAAAATGAATTTTTCAT
The DNA here is from genome assembly GCA_963277665.1 of Viscum album. NCBI lineage: Eukaryota > Viridiplantae > Streptophyta > Magnoliopsida > Santalales > Viscaceae > Viscum > Viscum album. The sequence continues at coordinate 320,119,141 of OY728129.1, forward strand.
AAAACTTAATTTTACCAATTATGTGAGTGGAATTTCCTAAATCTGAGAGATGCGGTTGATGTTAGTAAGTAAAATGTGGTTCAATTAGATGAAAATAATTTTTGGTGAATAGTAATTTTTTACTTTTTTTTACCACGGTTAAAAGTAAATAGGGTAATTAAGGGTACAAATGTTATTATTATTACCCTAACACATGTCCTAATTCTATTGGATAAGTGTAATTCGACCAAAAATAACCTTAGGAATAAAATATGATCATTTAGGCCCACTTGGATTATATTAGGATATTTATTATTAATTTATTTAAAGAAGGGTTAAAATAGTAAAAATTAAAGTTTAATTAGTAAATCATTTTTAATATAAAGTTATACATACGATAAATTCGACTATAAATACTCATTAGAAATCTAAAAAGATTTCCTACATAATGGTATTTTATTTGTAATTTTTAGACATTAAATAATTTAATTTATTTATGACATAATGATGATGCAGTATTTATCTTATTAATGAAATATTGACATAATTGATGTTATAAATACCCAAATAAATGTAATTTGAGACTTTTTATGAATTCCACTAATTTTCTAGGTTAATATGACATGTTAATATTGATTTAATTAACTTTGTTTGAACTAATAATTCTATTAGAATTTTCACAAAAATCAATTACAAAATAGTGTCAAAATTGACATAAAATAGTTTTTAAAACAAATATTATATTATTACTTGTTATTTTATTCCTAAAAATATAATGTTCGGAAAAATGACTTATATAAGGTTATATATATTAATAATAAACAACTTGGGGTTCGTTTGGCTTGTTATAGTATGTTTATTAACCTTATATTGTAAGAACACAAGAAGACACGGTAAAAGTAAAATTATTTAACTTAATGTTAAATCTAAATGATAAGGTAAATATAGGAACCTAAACTTATCTAAATTCTATTTGATGAGAGTATTTCGACCCATACCCACCTTAGATTTGATATAAATCAATTTGGAGCTATTTAAAACCGAATTTGAGTTTATAATAAAATAATAGTTTTAGTTATTCCAAAGGTACCCCTCTCCTCCATTATAAAAGGGAACCTCCTCCCCCTCTTCCTCACACCACATTGAGCCTTCAATCTCGGCCAAACCCTGAAACATTCTCTTCTCCACTTCCATAGAAAAATCCTAGAGGTTCTGGTCTTACTCAAAGACCAATTTTAGTGCCCCAAAAGGAGATCACAAAGAGGTGCTTCAAAGAAAAGGTAATGTCCGTTACCGATTCTTTCAACTTTATTTCTTCATCCACTTCTACTTCTTAGGTTGTTTCATTATGAAGTAATAACATCAGTATCACTCATATAATGATATGATATTATAATTATGAAAAAACCCTATTTCACCATCTATCCATCCTACGGAAAACGAAATCCCCGCGCGTGCGTACGTACATAATACCGTCTCCACGCCGTGGTGTAATCTATTTTCCACCACCACCTTACTTGGATGGGTATAATGGTGTACATAATAACTATTTATGATTATTTTAAAGTGATATTGATTTTGTAATAGTATAAATACACTTCAATACAATTCCACGATCATGAGAATGATATCATCGCTCGTGCGTACGTACGGACTACCATCTCCACAACGCGATGAGATTCATTCTCCACGTTAACCATTCATGAATGATTATAAAGTATATATAATAAGTAATCATGAAATATATTACATAATAATGATACTGGATTTATGTGTATATATATTTATGTCATCTACTTAATTCCATTCAACTCAATAAGGAAACGAAAACAGTGTTCATGCGTACGTACGGCCTACCGTCTCCATGAACAGTTTATTTCTTTCCATTTACTGATTTATTATATATATGTATATTCTGAATATATATTATATATAAATAATTTTTTATATTCTGTAATTAAGTAATTATGATCTAAGTAATCATATGAATAATTACAAGTCAAAACACGGACGACCAATGAATCAATTTTACCCAAAACGCTCTTTAACATGGAATTTACTAAAGAACGGGTAATATAAAGTCATAAGTGAACCATACATGATATCATAACAATGAGTATGATTCTGGAATAAGTCAATGACATTATTTAAATCATTATATAGGTGGTTCGGACACTTACGAAGCAAATCGGACCTAAGGTAAGGGAAATATCACAATCTCATTTTTTATCCGAGATTGTTTATACTTTGGAATTTACTGGGGTGTATTTTATCATCCAAATGCATGTTTCCTAAATATATAATATTTATATCCTTATACAATAGTTTATATCCAATTTTACCCTTCGGTGAGTTTTTATTAATAGATATGAAAGGAATCTTTTGTCATTTTTCGTACGAGGTACTTTTTGACTTTTCCGACAAACGTACGAAAATAATGTTTTCTTTTAACTTATACGGCATGAATGTATTTTTAAAACATTATTTCAAAGAAGCTTCCCTTACAAGTTTTCAAGTTTATTTTTAATCAACTTCTTTTAGTTTATAATTGAATGGCATGTTAATAAAGGAAAAGTGTTTTTGAAGTAGAAAGGATATTTTCTTCAAGAATGGAGTTCAAGTGTTTTTATCAAAATTATTTTCCATCTAAGATAATATAGGGTTCTGTTTCTATCCCTATTTTTACATTGATTTGATTATGTTGTGATGGAATTATTTTTTATGAATTCCTTTATCTTATATGAATTGTTTTATGATGTCATGTTGTTTAAGAATCCCATTTTTATTACATGGGTTATGCAATGATGTATGATTTTTGATTTTGTGGCAAACATAAGAATGGTATCATTATGAGATGGGTGGGACCTATATCTCCCTCCAATTCATTGGGTAAAAATTTTATATCTCATTAGATAGACATGGCTGGAATGGTAGGTTATACCGGTTTAGTGAAACAGGACTGAAACGAGGAGTGAACTCAGTTCAGAAAGGGATTTTGTCTACTAAGATAGTCTTGGAAATGAGTCTTGACTAATAAGAAATGATTCTCTATGATTATGTGTGTATGCCACAAAGTTTCATGTTTTAGGTTATGATTATTTGGATTACATTTCACTACTATGATTTATCCCATGTTATGAAATTATGATCTCTCTTGCAGGTTAAGATTTACAAAAGATATGTTCTTATGAATATGATGTGATTGATATTTCTTTTTTTTACTCTTACTGAGCATTTGAGCTCACCCTTTTATGTTTTATTTTCCCCACGATATAAAGAAAGGATTTAGGTTTAAAAAAAAGAAGATCTTTATGGGATATGTTGAAGATCTTTCACCACGATTAGAAGATTATATTCTGAGTTTCCAAAGACACTAAACTATTATGATCCTTGTGTGTGTGCTTTTGTTATGTACTAAGTATTCCGCAAAAGTAATGTAATGTCCATGTACGTCAAGCTTCGGGTCTCTACACTAGTACTCAGTGAGATTTACCGATCTCTCGCGCTATTCCACGGACATGGTATGGGACCCATTCTCTTGGGCCCAGACCTTTGAGTAGGGACTGAGGCATGAGATCAGGGAATTGATGATCTCCCTCAGCATTCTAACACAGGCAGGTGTACTGGAGAGAGCCCTTCTCGTAGAGAGATTTCTTGCTGAGCCTACACCAACAACGAGATCTACCGCAGGGTGGCATGTTGCTGAGACTTATGCAGCTGGTAGTCGACGGATGTCATAGGGGTCCAAGTGGACCAGTCCATCAGGCGGACGACCTCTTGAAACTGGCTCAGAGGTGTGGGGCACACGGCGCAGAGCAAGTCTTACGAGGAGCAGACAATGCTATGCATGCGGCGGGCAGGGCCACATGGCTTGTGACATCCCGACCTGCCATGCAGAGGAGCAACAGACGGTTGAGGGACCACCCAGGCAGAGACAGAGGATCTACTGTGGTAGTCTGTAGGGAGCATGTGGATGAGGTAGAGGAGCAGGCCGAGAAGCAGGTGGTGAGAAACGCTTTGAGTCTCTACCACCACCACCACCAGGAGGTCCACCTCATCCATAGGGAGCTGGCGGACAAAGGCGGGATCAACTTCAGGAAGTAGAGGCCTACGACCATGGCGCACCAAAGTTGATTCGTGGTACTATCTGTGTCTACTCCACCCTTGCTGCAGCTCTTATAGACACAGGAGAGAGTCATTTTTTCATTGCTGTTGCCCTTGTTCGGAGCTCGGAGATTCCGACGGAGTTTTTGGCTTGATCCTTATGGGTATAGACTCTTACGAGAGCAGACTCGATGATTACGCACTGGTGCCAGCAGTGTGAGCTTACTCTAGGAGGTGAGAGATTCGGCTGGGATCTTCTTGTAGCGGCGTCGAGGCCTTACGATGTCATCTTGAGCATGGATTGGTTATCTATAGTCCATGCTCAGATCGACTGTATTAGGTGCAAGGTGTGGTGTGTTCGCACCGATGGGAGAAGGTTCACCTTCAACAGTGAGAAGGTAGCCTTTGCAGCGCAGGATGGACTCAAGTAGAGGAGAGGAAAGTCGATCACTAATGAGTTGGCTAGCCTTATCCTAGGAGAAGTTGATGTGCAGTGTCGGAGTTTTCCTGTAGTGTTGGATCAGTATGCAGACGTTTTTCCGGATGACGTTCCAGGACTACCTCCTCGTAGAGAGGTAGACTTCTATATTGACATGTACCCCAGGACAACCCGGATATCTACTCCAGTATATCGGATGGCTCCTGCTGAGCTTTTAGAGCAACGGGTACAGCTGGAGGACTTGTAGGGCAAGGGATTCATCCGACCCAGTGTTTCACCCTGGGCTTCCCCGATTTTGGTCCCCAAGAAGGCGGACGAGAGCTTGCGACTGTGTGTCGATTACCGTCGCCTGAACTAGGTGACCATGAAGAACATGTATCCACTTCCAAGGACTGACGACCTCTTTGATCATCTCAAGGGAGAACGTTGGTTCTCGAAGATAAACCTCAGGTCAGGCTATCATTAGCTCAGATTTCGAGATGAGGATGTGTAGAAGATGGCTTTCAAATGTCGTTATGGCCACTATAAGTTCTTGGTTATGCCTCTCGGCATAACCAACGCTCCAATAGTGTTCATGAGTCTCATGAATAGGATCTTCCATCCTTATCTCGATCGATTTTTCGTGGTCTTCATCGACGACATATTTATATACTCGACTACTTAGGAGGAGCATGCCAACCACTTGCGGGTTGTACTGGACACACTCCGAGAGCACCAGCATTATAGTAAGCTCTCAAAGTGCTAGTTGTGGATATGGGAGGTCCACTTCTTGGGGCACGTCATCTCTGAGGCGGGAGTTGTGGTGGATCCTACGAAGATTGAGGCAGTGCTAGCTTGGGAGCCACCGAGGAGCGTGACAGAGGTGCAGAGTTTCTTAGGTCTGGCTGGGTACTACCGAAGATTTGTGCCAGAATTCTCTAGAGATTCGGCACTGCTATCAACTTTGACGAAGAAGGGTAAACCCTTCGTGTGGTTAGATAAATTTTTGCAGAGCTTCCAGGAACTGAGACAGAGATTGACCAACGCACCTATCTTGAGGCTACCGGAGGAGTGATTAGGGTACATAGTTTACTACGATGCATCATGGACCGGACTCAGGTGTGTCCTGATGCAGGAGCGAGCAGTGATCGCCTATGGATCGCAACAGTTGAGCCAGCATGAGAAAAACTATGCTACACATGACCTGGAGTTAGCAGCAGTGGTCTTCGCCTTGAAGATGTGGCGACACTATCTGATGGGCGAGCACTTTACAATCTATTCTGACTACTAGAGTCTCAGGTACATCTTCTCGCAGAAATACTTGAACCTTAGACAACGGCGATGGCATGAGTTCTTCCAAGACTATGACTTTGAGAGAGTCTATAATCCTGGAAAGGGGAATGTAGTAGCCGATGCTCTCAGCAGGAGGACGAGAATTCAACTACATGGAGAGGTGCCGGAGCAGCTAGCCACTTTGCAGATATCATTTGTGGATAGAGATGGGGCAGCCTTCCTTCAGTCGCTCACAGTCACACCTCTACTTCTTCAGCGGGTCAGTGAGGCATAATATGGTGACATTGACTGTGAGACGTGACATGCACAGATTTCCACAGGACATGCACCTGATGGTTTTTCTATAGAAGGAGAGCACGTCATCCTTTTTAGAGGACGTACCATGGTACCAGATGCATTACAGGAGGAGGTTCTGAGTGATTTTCACTCTTCCCCTTTAGCGGTACATCCAGGAGTGGAGAAGATGTACCTGGATCTCAGACGATAGCCCTGGTGGCCGGTTACGAAGAAGGGTGTGGAAGAGTCCATTTCATGATGCCTCACCTTACAGCAGGTGAAGGCGGAGCACCAGGTACCAGAAGGCTTGGTACAACCCTTGAAGGTACCGGAGTGGAAGTGGGATGGAATATATATGGATTTTGTGACTGGACTGCCACGTACTTCTAGAGGAGATGACTCTATCTGGGTGATCGTCAACCAACTCACCACGTCGGCCCCCTTTCTACCCATCAGAGAGAAGGGCTCAGTGGTGAGCTTGGGATGCCTCTACATTCAGAAGATTGTACGACATCATGGTGTTCCATCATCTATCGTCTCCGATCGATATGCTCACTTTACTTCCCGGATTTGGAAGGGGTTGCATGAGGCATTCGGGACGCACCTACGTCTGAGCACCGCCTTTCACCATCAAACGGATTGATAGAGAGAGGACCATTCAGACTCTCGAGGACATGCTATGTGCATGTGTCCTAGACTTTGGTTGTAGCTACGAGGATCACCTACCCTTGGTGGAGTTTGCATAAAAAATAGCTACCACTCCACCATCGGGATGGAACCATACGAGGCATTGTATGGACGACCTTGCAGGTCACCTCTATACTGGACAGACCCTGGGGAGGCAGCACTTGTGGGACCAGAGATGGTCCAGGCCATGACAGAGAATGTCCAGGTCATCCAGGAGCGGATTAGGACAGCTCAGAGCCGACAGATGTCCTATGCTGACAGGAGGCGGAGACCACTAGAGTTCGAGGTTGGCGACCGCATTTTCCTGCGGGTCTCACTTCGACATGGATTATGGAGATTTGGCTGGGGCAGCAAGTTATCTCCACAATTCTTCAGACTATTCTAGGTTCTCAACAAGATAGGAGAGGTGGATTATCATCTGGTTCTACCACCTCAGTTGCACTGGGTGCACGACGTCTTCCACGTATCTCAGCTGAGGAGATACGTGCACGACCCAATGCATGTCATCAACCATGGGGAGATAGACATTGATGACGGGGTGTCTTTTGCGGAGGTCCCCGAGGAGACCGAGGATCGACAAGAGCGGGTCCTACGTGGGCGGTCGATTCCTCTAGTGCGCATCATGTGGCAGCACGAGAACCTCCAGGAGAGCACATGGGAGCGGGAGGCTCAGATGCGTGCTCAGTACCCTCATTTGATCCCCTAGTTTGTGATGTATCTTTAAATTGACATAAATCCCCGAGGTGAGAGTAATGTAAAGACTCATAAATTTCAAGGAATTTTTTTTCTTAAATTCCTTGGGATTTTTCGCGTACACAGTTTCTGACGGCACCTGATTCTAAGGCCCGGTGTGCCCGAAATCAATTTCCAAAGTTTAGCTTGGGTACATTCAGTGAACGAACGAGCATGTTTTTCTAACTTTTGAACCGGTGCTCAAAATCAAAATCCGAGGGCACCGATGAAACCACATCGCCGGTAATTTCTTAATAAGACTTTCACCGGAGTTGCGTTTGCTCGGGAGATGTTGTTAAAAATGAAGTGGTTTAATTGAAGAGTGAAATAAAATTCATATTACAATTTTATTTCTACTCTAAGTATTTATAACATATATGTGGAAGTTGAGGTGGGACCCACTAAATCCTAACTCCTCGTGATAGGATATTATTGAGGTGGGCCACACATGAGACCCACCTTTTCAAATTCCTCTAACCTCTTCTAATGGTGGAAAACCCCCATTAATTTGTAACTCACCCACTCTCCCTCGTTAATGGCATGTCAACTCTCGCATTAAATTTATTGAATAAAGCTATTTAATTAATTTAATTTTGAGTTTGAGTTTTTCAAGATTTGAAAATTCATGGAATGTGTTAATAAAATAAGGAAGCCCTTATTTTATTTGGGGGTTTTTTTTTGTTGTGTAAGGATCTTTGGAGAGAATTATCTAAGTCTTGGAGAATTCCATCTTCTTCGCGAAGAACACAAAGAATTCGATGAAGAACACCGTCACCGCAAGGAGAGATCGAGGTGCCATCTCTTCTCCTCTCTACATCCGGTGTGTGACGCCTTTCCCGAAGAACGACGACGCTCCCTCTTTCGATCTTCTTCCTGCGTCAATGTAAGGGAGACACTGCTTCCTCCTCGGACGTTCTATGTTAACATATACGATGCTTCACCTCATGAAGCCATTTTCTGCGACGATCAACATTCAACAACTTCTTCGAGGTAGGGGATTGTTTTACGTTCATGAGTAATTTGGTGTTCATCGTTAATTTAATTAGCTACTTGTTATCGAATTAACGTGAGGAGGCCAAACTGCACAAACACGGCTGACCCTCCTCCCCATTCTTGTTGTACTTAATTATGGATTTGAACGGAGGCAAAATAGTGTCATCTCACCGCGTGGGAATGAGAGGACCGTGGGAAGTGCGGGCCTCGACGAAGGAGCGCGGTGCCGTCGTGCCGCGCAGGTGAAGCCGAAAGAATCCAGGACTGGAGTCGGGCCACGACGGAGGGGCGGGGCGCCGTCGCGCCGTGCCAGTCGGACAAGGGGCCATGACCTAAGGCCGCGACAGTGTAGATTAGGGCGGCCGAATCCGCTGACTGCCGGTTCTTTGGAAGGCGGGACCCGCAGGGGTCCCGCGGCGGCACACCAGCTGACCATTACGACCGACCGGATTTCGGAAGACCGGGGGTCGTAACACCCGACAGGTCTCAAGGTTGGGCCCCCAAGTGGGGGCCGCCATTTCAAAACGCGGGGGGCAGACCCCCCCCCCCCCGGACCCGGACCCGGGTCGGGTCGACCCGGTTCGGGCCGACCTAGGGGGTATTGGGCCGGGTCGGACCGGGCCCAAGCCCCCTGTTTTCGGACAGATCCGTTCAAACACCAATAACATGGGCTTCAGACCTCTGATCAATGCACCTTCAGTTGCGTATCAATACTGGGATCAAGACAGTAGTTTTGGTATATTACACTAAATGTTTCAGAGAACATTGGGTATGGTCCGGTTGGTTCAAACATGAAACCAACCGGGCCCTCGGAGCGGAAACACTTATAACTCGAGCTCTAGACATCCGATGGACATGCCGTCGACTTTGATGGTTTCCTCTTAGTGAGATGGTTATTTTGGCTAACTCCACTCGATGTTTGGATGCTATTGGAGTATGTTTGGGTTGGTTTTGACTTAAAAATACAACCAGACCCCTAGGACGAAAAGGCCAATAACTCTCAGATCGGGCGTCTGATTGACGCGTCGTCTATCACATTGAGTTCCTTTTGAGGAGACAGAACTTTGGGGTACATCAACTCTGGACTTCATGTCAGTTGATGTATCAGCCTCACATGGATCATGGAGTGGACCCTCCCGGAATCGAGCATGCTGTGTGCGGGAACCCTAGAAATGGCTGCGACTGCGACGACGATTAGAACTGTACTGGGATCCTCCGTGGGTTCGACGATGATGAGTACTTTCCTTTTATCCTATGTGGGTCCGGAAGGTCTTGACTACTGTTCTTGTATCCTATGTGGGTCTGTCAGTATTTGACTATGTACTTGTATCCTACATGGGTCCGGCAGAGTAACTGGTCTTGTATCTTTTGTGGTTCCGACAGCTTAGCTGGTCTTGTATCCTATGTGGGTCCGACAGCTTAGATAAATGAGTGACTACATCTGATCATCTCTATCATCTTACGAAGAAGTATACCTGTGTGAGCTGATTCTTGACTTTCAATCATTACCTTCAATATGATTTTCTTTCTTTCCTGTGTGGATTGGGTTGTGTTTTCTTGTGTGGATTGGGTTGTACAATCCTGTGTGGACTAAATCGAACTTGGGCTCAGATGTTGTAGCCGAACTGGAATTGAAGACTTACGTATATGTATGGGAATATACCTAAGTAGAGTTGGTTGTTACTTCATGATTGTAACTTTCCTTTGTGGTTTATCCTTATTGGATTCTGGGAGACCTTCGGGGGTCTCGAGGTCCCTACTAAGTAGTGTATACTCACCCCTCGATAGGCTATGCCTGCACTACATTGTGCTGGATGTAGATGACGGACATCACTGATCGAGGTGGGATCTCATGGAGCTAGAAGGTACCTGGAGGTGGATCACTGAATGGGATGTAATCGGAGCGGACGGCTGGAGCCGAGGAGTAGAGGAGACTATTTGTACCCACCCTTCAGGTGGGATTTCCAGAGGACGGCTCGGAGTTGCTGCTTTACTTTTCTGCTGCTGTACATTCATTCAGTTGTACTTTACTTTCAGTTGGGTTAGTATACTAGGAAATTTACTTTCCATCACTTACTTTTGTATTTGGTTTAATTAGTGTTTACTACAGGTTGCATACTCAGTGGTGTTTGTTTTCTTACATAAAAGCAATTACTTTCCTTATATCGAGATTTACGCCTTTAGTGCTAGTCGCCAACCCTTGGCCTGTGGGAGGCGGGCTTGGGGTAGTCCCGACATGGGTCCCGAGGACGGGTCCTGACACACCCCGTGTGTGGATTACATGGGTCGGAGTACTCGGGTTGGTGACCGTGTACGGGCACATGGCCAGAGTGCACGGAGCCAACTCCAGTCAACCAGACATGGCGTGTACTCGATACAACATGTTGTGTACTAAGTTTTTTAACACGACCAGCCTTTGACACGGGCTGTTGTACATGGGCAGTACCCGGGGTCAGGAAACACGGCGTGTAACTTTTGTACATGTCGTGTACTTTTTGGAAAATGGCTTGGTCCTTTCGATCACCGTACCATGGACATCTTTCGTTTGGGTTAGGGCCCCTTCTTCTCGTTCCACTAATGGTCAGGCATCATTTCCCACTCAGGAGCATGATCCCTTCAGTAGGAATTTCTGTGATAGAGTCAGGCATCCATCCGAGAGGCCCAGATCGAGATCCTCTTTCCATTCCTGACCCTAGGTAGTGTCAGGCATCGACGTGACCAACCTTACCAGGCTTTGATCCTCTACCTAGCTTGTGTATCACCTAGCAAGTGAATTCCAGATGATTCATGATATCCACCATGGCCCTAGTAGCGATCCTCATCTGTGTATTGTGATCCTTCCCACTTAGGAGTGTGTCTCCCTTAATGAGTGTTTCTATCTACTGAAACCTTTCCACTCAGGAGTGTGTCTCCCGTAATGAGTGTATCTATCTCTCATTATGGTTCTCGACGAACAACACTTCTCGGACGGACGTCATCAGAGCTATAAGACTCATGGAGTGTGTACTTTGGGAATCGAGTGCATCTTGGAATCTTCGAACTGGAATCCCTAACGGGGGTATGCGGTTGGGTGATTTGTCTCTAGACTAGGGGTCTGGGTCTTGAGTATATCTGGTTTGTTCTATATGTTCCGTAGATATATATTGTGCATAGTTGTCTGCACCGTTACTTTGATTACTACTTTGTGGTTTTCTGGGTCCTCTACTAAGTATTGTTATACTCACCCCTGCATGGGCTTTGCCCGCACGTCTAGTGTCTTGTGCAGACGAGCATCCTTTTGACAGAGTCTAGGGTGGACCCAGACAGGACCGGGTTTTCTTTGTTCCCTACTGGCCGAGGCATTCCTACGGCAACAAGCAGCAGTCCCAGTACCTTTTGTGCTTACAGGTTCGAGTTTGTAGTATTCAGACTCTTGTTTGTTTGTTTTTTGGTGGGCTTGTATTTTTGGTCCAGTTTAATTTTACCGTACTCTACCTTTCGTCGTACTCTGTTGGTTGGATTTAGTTGTATGCATGCATTCTTTTCCCTTATTAGTTTTTACATTTCATCATTTGTGGGATTAGAGATGTGTGTGTGTGTACGTGTACATAGACAATGCCTCCCATGTTAGTAATATTCCAACTCAGTGCAAGTCACCAGCCCCTGGCCTATTGGAGGTGGGCTTGGGGAGTCACGACACAGGCCCCACTGGGATGGGTCGTGACATAGATAATTTTTGATATTATAAAAGGTATTTCTGATATTGTGATGGGAGGACTCTAGTAAAACCCTGAGTGATGAGTCTTAGTATTTTATAACATCCTACCATTTTAGAAATGATTATATTTTATATCTTATAAAGGAAAAAATATCATATTGGATAAAATAAATTGATATAGGCTCTAGTATAGGTGCTCTTAGGGATAATAACCATGAAAACGATTTGTTGAGGATTGTCTCAATGATCAATCAGTGAAAAAAATTGTCCCAACTACCCAACTAGATTGACACACTCGGGAATGTGATGGGATTAGTTTACATTATATTTGAGTACCATTATAATGTATTTGAATCAATTTATGTTAGATATATAAATATAAAATAACCATGTATAATATATTTAGAATCCTAGTGATTAATATGATAGGAAATGCACTACTTTTATTAGTTTTTTATTCAATGATTATTATTTAATTTTATGTGTTCGTTAATTTACTCTTTTTTCATCCTTCCATCACTTAATAAATGATTGTGGTAATGTGAGACTTAGTTAATAATGGGTGAAAAGGGAAATAAAAGGACTATCCCAATGAGTAACCAAATTAGATTAGAGTTGGAGTGAGAAATATTTTTTTTTATTCCGAATGAACTACATTAAATTATGGTTGATAAATTGAACCATGTTTAATTTATAAATAATGGGAAAATATAGTTTTGATAATTTTTAAGTGATAATTACCACAATTGAATGGAGATACAATTTCAAATGTGTCATGAATGTGGGAATAATAACATGGGTTAATTTTGTTATGGAATTGGAAGATGTTTTATTTATAGTAATAGAGGATATTAAGAAACATATTGTTATTGAAAAATGTAAATTTAAATGGAGGGAAATCAAGTTCTTCATAGCATAAAACTAATTGTTTAATGTTTTAACATGTGAGGATATTGAGAATAATCTGAGTCAATAACCTAATCTAAGGGTAAAATGGGTGATGATTATAAAAAACCATTAGATAAATGGAAAAAGGATGTGCCTATACATGAAATTCATTGAAATATATTTTGATAGTTGAGGTGCACTTTTCATCCACTATATATTCTTAATGACTAGTGGGAATTTGAATTTAGGAACACTAGTATATCAAATATGGTTTCTAAGGGAATTAAATCACCACCTCGAATATATAATTATCAAACGAACCATATTTTTTCATTGTTATTATATCACAATTCGATGTTTGTGGGTATGTTTATCATGAATATATTATTAATAATAGTTTGATGCGATTTTTGAAATGGATTATATATCTTCAAAAAACCCATGTTAATTATAAAAATAGGTAAATCCCATTTTTTATTTAAAACCAACCTATGATCATCTATCAATGTGGGCAAGAAAATGAACTCTCGAAGAAACATTTTTCAGTTAGTCAAGGTACTCAATCTAGTGGCGGTTTTAACTAATCTTATTATAGAAGAACTCAATATTATATATACTCGTATTCTAAGCAAAAATATATCATACTTATGTTTATAGGGATAATATAACTATATAAATTATATCATGAGTATTGTTTATCTTATAGATACCCTTGAATATTTTCATTAGTAATTGATATTAAAAATTATGAGGACATAATTTATTTAATGGGAAGAATATAATGACTCAATTTTTTATTATAAATTTATTCTTAAGACAAATACTATGTCAACTATCTTATTTCTCATAGTCCAAAAAACTAAAAATAAAAATGCATATTTTATTGAGATAACTATAAATATTATAAATTATTCATTTAATAGGTGGGTATCGGTAGAGGTAACATCATTAATGAATACTTAGATAAATACAAATAAACATCACTTTTTTTTATAAATTTAGTGTTGAAATTTAGTTAGTATAGATAAATTAGAAAAATAAGATCATCTATTCATTAAAATATTTATTAAAATAATATTTTATGTACAATGTGTTTAAATTTAAAGAGATTATGTATTTTATGGTTAAATTATGAAAAAATATATCTGTCATATGAATAAAATATTATTAATATTTTAACTGGAAATTAATTTGAGAAAGGAATAATTAAATTTTCTATTTCAAAAATTCATTTACCTTATAAAATTTGTTACACAGATATTTTTTTATTGAATTTAAAAGATTAATTCCATAAAAATTAGAACATAAATTTTAATAAACGAACATATTTATTTGGAATAAGATTGAAAATCATATATTAACATAAAATTGTGTTATTTTTCTGAAATTATTGATTCATATATTAATATTGAAAAATATCATTTTTTATAATTACCTAAATATTATGAAATCATTTGGGTATAAACATATTTTGAAAATTTATGAATAAAACTTCCAAATGAATTATCTTTCAATAAGTAAAATTATACAATTAAAATATAAATGTTTATTAAAGCCCAATTTTAACAATTGGAACTCATGATATATTATTCCAATAAAAACATTTTTTTTCATTTATTTAAATTAAATATACATATGGTGTACATAAGTTTGGATCTATTTTATAGTTAAATAAACTATATATTATTAGTATTAAACCAATTGATTTTTTTAAAATTATTCTCATTGATAATTTAATCATAATCATAATTATGTTCTAAAAATTACACATGCTATTTAAAAAAGGTTATTTTTCTTGTTATGTACACTAATATTAAATAATTTTTTGTAGACATTCAAATTTATATTGACAAAATGTTCTTCATATTTTAAAATAATTTTTTTCATTATTTAATCAACATAATTTTAATTTTTTTAATAAAATAAATTACTAAGGTTATGAAATGTGTTAAAGTGGAAAAGATAAACTATGGTACAATATAAAACCAATGATAAATGGATTAAAATCCGTCAAAAAATTTCTCAAAATTATTGATTGAAAATAGACTAAACCCGTGCTAAACCCCTATGTATTATTTTCAAATTTTGGATCCACTTTCCTTGAATAGAGACAAGTCCTTTAATATTATTGCAAATATTACACTCTTTTCAATTATAAAAGGTGGCATCCACGACCCCTTAAATATAAAACGTACAATTAAATTTTATCTTGAAAATATTTCATTGTTATTTTCTATAGACTTATATCTCACCTCTATAATACCCTAGATTCCTAAAATGGCCCTGAATATTCTTTTTTCAAGAGGCCTTCCCATATAAGGATAAAACTATTAATGTGAGTATTAATCACTTTGTCATGACCCGTCCTCAGGGCCCGTGGTGTGATTACCCCAAGCTCGCCTTCCATAGGCCAGGGGCTGGCGACTAGCACCAAAGGCATAAATCCCGATAACTGGGAAGGCATTTCCTTTATAAAAGTAAACAAAACATCCCAGTGTACAAGCGGAAGTAATACACTAAGTACAAAAGAAAGTGCTGAAAAGTAAGTGGTCCAGAATGAAAACCCAACTAAAGGTTCAGCTACAACTGAACGAAAGTACAACAGAAAAAGATAAACAACTAGAAGAATGGAAGCAACTTCTGGGTCTTCCTCCATGGATCCTACCTGAAGGGTAGGTACAGATAGCGCAGCTCCTAGATCGTCCACCACGAATCCAACCTGAAGGGTAGGTACAGATAACGCAGCTCTTGGATCGTCCACCACGGATCCTGCCTAAAGGGTAGGTAGAGATGGCCTCCACAACGATCTTGCCCGTCAACCTCCTCTTAGTGTTGTATCATTGTGAAGTCCACCTCTGGATGCTGACTCGTCCTGAATTCCACCTCCAGGTACCATCCAATCCTCGAACACTCGGCCTCTGTCAGCGCTGCCCGTCGTCTGCAACCAACACAACGAGGTGCGGGCATAGCCAGTGCAGGGGTGACTATACGATACTCAGTAGGAACCCAGAGACCCTCAAGGTCTCACTAAATCCAACAAGGATAACCACAAAGAAGGATCTCAATAGATAACCCTTACTTACATATATGCGCATACTTATACGTAAGTTATCAAGTAACCCATCTCAATTATGAGGAAACACAAAGGTTATAAAATTAACAGATAACCACTACCTAGGTATATGCACATACATACACCTAAGTTATCATGTGACCTATCTCAATCATGAGGTAAACACAAAGTTCATAGACTCAGCTCAAACCAGGATTTTCATTATTGAAACTGTAACTGCTGAAGAGCCCCGTCTCTGGAGAGTACAGGGATCCTGTCACGACTCTGAGGTACTGCTCACTAACCTAAGACTGCTGAGGTACTCCTCCTGTCAAGTACCGCAGGTCAGCCACCCAAACACAGTAGTGCTTCCCGCCGGGGTCTCCCACCCAAACACAGTAGTGCATCCCCCCTAATAGCCTGCAGATGTACTCTCCGGTCGAGTACCGCGGGTCTGCACCCAAACACAGTAGTGCTCCATTCACCATGGGTCTGCACCCAAACAAGTAGTGCTCCATCCAATCGGCTAGTCGACTCACTCCACGTCATGGCGGTCAAGTGGTCGTTAGGTCTTAGCTGGCTACACGGTCTCCGTACTCCGTAACCTCGTCTCCGGGAGGGTCCGCTCCACGAGCTACTGGTCGATACTCCATGTATTGAAAAGTCCAACGAAAAAGTATCTCAAAGGACCGCCTCATCATAGGGGTCTCAACACAGCAGACGGCGCGTCAATCAGGCGCCCGGTCTGCGAGTTATTAGCCTTTTTGTCCTAGGGTCCCAGTTGGTTTTGTGTGCGATCCAACCTGGACATATCTAAAATGTACCCTGAACTCTCATAGGGTATACTCATAGGGACTGTTTCTCAACGTGTTCACCAACTCCGCTGATGGTTCGTCAAATGGACTTCCGGTCTGAAAGTTATCAGCTTTTCCGTTCCAGGGGCTCGGTTGGATTTCGGGTGAAATCCAACCCGGCCATACTCCAGCTGCGTTCAAAACTCAGGCGAAGTATGCCAAAAGTTTCTTCTCATCAAGTGTAATCCAACAAAGTCGACGGCATGTTAGTCGGACATCCGAAGCTCAAGATATAAGTGTTTCCGCTCCGAGGGCCCGGTTGGTTTCGTGATCGAACCAACCCGGCCGTACCCAAAGTTCTCCGAAACCCAGAGTGTAATATACTGAAACGACCGTCCCGATCCAAGGATTGCATCTCAACTGACTGTGTTTCGATCGTAGGTCCGTATCCAATGTTATTGGAAAATGACTGGAAATAGTCTGAAAATAGGGGTTTCGGGCCCCGTCCGACCCGGCCCTAGACCCCATGGGTCGACCCGACCCGGGTTCGGGTCCGGCCCGTTTGGGCACGGCTGGGCCCGGCCCACGTGGGGGCATGCTGCCCTCCTGATTGATGAACCGCGCCCCCCTCCCCCCCACGTGGGGCCCGCTATCCTTCCAGCCGGGGGTTATGAACCACCAGTCTTCTCAATCGGGCGGCCCGGCTGGCCGACCGTGCTGCTGTCGCGGGACCTCCGGGGTCCCGCCCTCCTGCTCTGGTGAGCCGGCGGCCGGTAGTCCGTCCGCTGCTCTTTGCTCCGCCGTGGCCTTGGATCGACCGGCACGGCGCGCCGGCACCGCCCCCCTCCACCATGGCCCCGCTCCGGCCGCGGTGTCTTCGTAGTTCTCCGGCACGGCGTGACGACGTCGTGCCCCTTCGCCGCGGCCCGACTCCGGCTGCGGGTTCGTTGGTCCTTAACTACGTTGCACGATAGTGCTGTGCATCTTTTCCACATTTTCCCATGTTACCGCGTGGTGTCATTGCACCGCGCCACCTTCTTTCGAACCGCCACAAACATAATCATCAAGGGGGAGGAGGGTTGGCCCTGTTCGTGCGTTCCGACCTCCTCTCGTTATTGCGATAACAGGCAGCCAATTTAGAAAATGATGAATGACGACGGAGTATTTATGAAGAAGAAATTAACCCCTACCTTGTAAAGACCTCGCACGTCGCCGAGCCACAGAAAGAGGGAAGCATCACGATGATCGGACGCCGCAGAAGATTGGTGCTGATTCTGTTGACGTTGGAGGGTGAGTCATCATCGATGGTGAAATTCCCTGCGGTGTTGTCTCCTCCCTTGATGCAGAGGAAGAAGAAGATAAGGCACGTCGTCGGTGACTTCGCATTCTCCGTTGGAGGCGTTCTTCGTCGGAGGTGTTGTTTTTCGTCAGAATGAGGGAGCTCTTCTAAATTCTCCAAGAATTCCCCTCACAATATTTTCCCAACCAAATATTAAAATGAGATTTCCCCCATTTTAAAAGGAAATCCAACCATTCAAAATAATTCAAAGAGTCACTTCATTAATTATGTGTGTAGACTACATATTTTAAGAGGAGTTTATAAATTAATTTGAAGAGTGATAAAAGGGGGGTTTTGGGAGTTGAGGGGGAGGTGAGGAGTTAGGGTCTCGTGCGGGCCCTACCACACTAAACTCTCCCATGGGAGGTTGGGTGGGTGTGGGCGCCACATCAAACTTCCCCATTGTTGAAAATAACCACTTACCATGAATAAAACTTGTGTTCGACAAATTTTATTTAATTCAACTAAACCCCAAAAATTAACCACCTCATGCGACAAAACCCAACTGCGCTTAAGATCCCCTTAAGAAATTATCAGCGCTGCAAGTTCATCGGTGCCCTCAGATTTCAATTCCGAACGCTGGTTCAAAATATAGAAAAACCCGCTCGTTCATTCACTGAACATACCCGATCTAAACTTCAGAAATTGATTCTGGGCACACCGAGACTCAGAATCAGGTGCCGTCAGAAATCACATACTTGTAAAATTCCAAAGAAATTAAGAAACAATTTTTATTGAAATTTCCAGGTCTTTACACACTTCTTAACCCTTATTATTTAGTATGTTTCTCTAAAACATATATTTTTATCATCCTAATATAATTACATCAACATTAAAAATTCACTTTTATTTTATTATTTTAATTGTATAATCATTAACTACCCATCACAATTACTCATAAAAATTACAATGTTACTCATTCTTAAGTGTCGACTAAAGCCTCTATAAAACAGAAAATATCTATTTATATAACCACATTATGTGTCTGATCATAAATATTATTTAATAGAAAAATATAATATTTAGTACATGTTTAATATTTTGAAAAGATATAGAATTTTCTACTTTTAGATCATTTTAGGGAAAATGAAAACAACTTCCATGTTTACCTATGGATTACTACCTCCATAGAACATTTTATATATCTTTTAAACACTACCCTACATGTATGGTCATAATAATTTAATTAATGAATAAATATTATATTAATATGTAAATAATTAATTTTTCTCCCAAATAGTAATCTAAATATTAATAGCATTAAATAAGATAGAATCAATTGTTCCAAAAAATATACAAACTAGCTCATCAGTGGATTAATCCTCACTAATCATAAATAGAATACTCATAAAATGAACGGAAAAATTTATAAATAATTATATAAAATTATTATAGTACATTAATTAATATTTTAATGATGAACTTCATGTTAGAGAATGTGGATTTACATCAATACATTAAAGAATTATCAAAAAAATATAAATTTGCAACATATAATTAGGAAAATAAACCTATATAACTAATAAATGTAATATAAAGTCTTTTAACTGAATATTTTTTAGATTAATATGTATGAATAATCTTTTTAAAATATGTTATTAATATCGCTTTGTTTATTATTCATGAAGATAAAGTGGTTTCATGGAAATAAGTATTTAAGGGTAAGGGGTTCTTTTGACTCAAATTTTGTTGTGTCATAATTATTATTCTATAAATATGGTTTTTTGAGATTGACATATTCTCTCTAATAATTATATAATAATTAATTTCATATTTATTTCAAGGGAATTGCATTGATTTTCCTATTTCTTAATAAAATTAAATGATGATAAGTATAATTACCATTATCTACAAATGTGTTCTATTCCTTCTATGTCCATATTCACCCTTACATCCAATTTTATCCATTATTATTTTGAATTTTTAATATTTATTAATTTTCATTATCATAAAATTTATCTTTCCAAATTTTCACCCGAAATATTCATCAAACTCTTTATAATTTTGGATTTAAATAATGGTTTTATTTAAAAATTGAAACAATTGTCTCTTTCGTGACTATCCATTTCAACGTCCAATCTACATTACCACTCGATGAACATTATGTATTTTAAAGGAATATTATTTCAAATTTCATTCGCGTTTAAAATTGAAAAATATTGAATTTCAATTACAGAGAAATTATATATGCATAAGTGAGTCATATTATGTTTTTTGTATCAATGTTAAAAATTTATTCTAATTACTCACTTATCTATCACTTCTTTTTTTTCATTTTTGAACAATATAAATAATTTAAGTATATTTCTTATGAATGAAATTTTAAATTACATGATTATAAACAAGTTTTGGTTTATTAGAATTTTGGAATTAACCAATAAAATTTAGATATCACAATATGTGACACCATGTGGAAATTATATAAAACCACTTTTGTTTCCATAGTTTTTAATGATTTGATATATGATTGATATGTTATAGAACACATATGTATAGATTTCTAATGGTTGGGTACAATAATATAGTGACTAATACATTATATATATATATATAAATATATATATTACATCTTCACCCATTAAATTTCATTACATAACAAATCAATACGTGCCAAAAATATTTAATTATTATATATTTGGAAAAATTGAAACATAAAAAAATATAAACATAAAAAAATTGTAAGAAATATACATAATCTCCCACTTATTTCCACAAAACTAGAAACCTTACTAGACATATATTAGATAATATTTTTCTTCATAACCCAAGTAAAGGAAACATAAGAGAAGGGCGAGCTCAGATTCCCAATAAGGGTAACAAGAGCGAAATAAATGATCACATAAGTATAACATGAGGATAAGGTTGAAAACATTAACTTATATATCAAATATACAAATAAAAATTCTAGTAATGAATGTTTAATATTCTAACTAATGGAATCAATGAATATTATATATGAGATCACAACACTAGCATAAGTCATGGAATTATGGAATTTACAAAAGTAGGGAAATCATATCCTTAGTAGTCAAGGATAATTTACAAGGATTTCATAGTGAAATGGGTTTACTCTTAAAACCATTTTTGTAGTAAATTTCAACTCACAATACTATCATATTGGAAATATTACATTACAAAACTAGATTCACTCCCTAATCCAGACCTATTTTTCTGTTTAGATATACATCATTCCCTAATGCTTTACATAGAGATAAAGGTTTCACCCATCACATAAAAAAATAAGAAAATTGGGTTTCACAAGATCATAAATCATTAATCATTTCATAATCAATGAATGTAAATGGGTTTAATAAACATTTAATCATATCATAATCTATTAAAAAGAAATGGGTTACATCAACATTTAGTTATTGTATAACTCGTGTAAAAGAAATGAATTCCATTAACATCTTATCATAATAAACATTATACATCCATAGAAAAAATATTGAAAATATCTATGTAAAATATCCCAAATAAAACTTAATTAATATCAAAGTATATCATCTTATATTAAAAATTATTTTTAATGATCATTTGGAATAATTCTTAATGAAATTAAACTGTCTATTCTAAAATCAATTTCATAAATGAACATATAAATTAAAACATTTTATTTGATTATATCATTGAAAAAATTTAAATAAATATTTATAGAAATTATTAGTCATGAAGGTGGGAATATATGTGCATTATGAATAAGTTAAAAAGAACATTCCTTCAATTTTGTTGTCTAAAAAGTCACAAAGTACCTCTTTTGGAAAATGGTGAGAATATTCCTTCCAAAAAATTATTTAGAAAGTAAAAAATATATAAAAATGAAATTAGAAAATAACAATACAATGGTAAAATCCATATAATGATTTTTTATGACATATGGATATGGAAATACAATATTCCCCAGTGGAGACTTAAACATAAACAACCTTAAGGATATTTTGAAATAAACCTCTTTATTCAATTTTTCCTGACATTGAATTCAATATGACCTATTTTATAATAAAATTAAATTTATTATAACCATAAACCATATTCAATTTAATACAAAATATATAATATATTAACCCATTAAAATATTTAAAACACCCATTTATCAATAACATCTTATAAAATTTTTAGTTCTCAGTGTTAATTGTTTCGTTTGTGATGACTATTTTAGCTGAGTAATTTATATCATTACACATTTTTCTAGGCTAATCACCTCAAGAATATAAATAATTATATAATTTAATATATATATATATATAAATTACATATATATATTGTCATATATAAAATTTATAGATAGAAAAACGATATTACAAGTTCATAGAGACTGTTTGTCATACGTACGCTTAACACTGTTTTTATTTTGTTACTGATGAATTGAATGAATATTGATTATTAATTAAACATTATTGTAAAATTATTATATAATATATATCATATATAATAATAAAATTACACCTCATTACCATCCAATTAATACATATATGAAAAATAGATCACATCGTTTCGTGGGGGTGGAAGTTCACACGTATGCACAGACAATGTTATCATTTCCCATAGAACTTTATGGTAAGAAAGTAAACATTATATTATTGTTATACATGTTTAATTGAGTCATTAATATGATTTAATATTTTTAAACCCATCATAACACTCATCTATTAATGATGGTGATGAATAATTAATTATATTGTTACAAGGAGAAGGTAACTCGTACGTACACACAAGTTATACATTCACTTCTTATTGGATTGGAAGAAGGGTGTGTAATGGTGTTTCCATAATAATAATAAAATTTCATCATATTTATGATAATATAAATAATGTTTTTTATAAATTATAAATATTTAAATTATATCAATAATATTACAAAATAATGTGATAGGGTAATGTGATTACCCCTTCATTGAAATTACTCATCTAGATCTCCACTAAAGGGATCTATGGATGATATTATGGGAAGACCAAAAATATAAAAATTTTCAAAGAAATATGAAAAGGGAAATAAGTAGATATTGGTTAAACTGTCATAGTTGGATGGATATGTGATGGAAAAGGTTCCCATTCATAATTGGGGTGTGGGCACTTTTGGAATTTCCCAAAATATAAAAGTATAATTAATTTATTTTGAAGAAATATGCATCCTAGTGGAAATAGAAAAAATATAAATTAACATAGGTTATAATCCAACGGAATAATAGATTTTAGACCATTTTTCTTATTTTAAATATTATCATTTTGATTAACCCTTTGCTAACGAATTTCAATTTAAACTACAATGAATAATTTTCAAATTTTAATGGGGTGATAGTATTTACATATAAGGATAAAATTTATAAAAAAATTGCATATATATAATATTCTAGACCATATAATATCCATGATGTATTTTTCATGATATTTATGATTTTCAAATAATTTATTAAAACAACCTTTTTTGTGAAATATCATTGTCTTAAATTCTGACACTATTCGTATAATTTAACATTAAATATATCAAGACAAAGAGGTAATTAGAATATCATTATTTCAATCCTCAATAATATGTATTATAATACTATTTAATTCATGTGAAACTTAATATTAGTAAAATTTTAACAATTAATATTTGGAAAATCAATTATTATATTTTTAATAAAATGGATAAATATTACATTTGTGTTTCACAAGTAGTTATTCTCTTTATATAATTACTAAAAAATTTAAAAATCTGTAGAATAATTTTTTAAATCTAGATATAAAAAAATATTATTTCATAAGCTTCTTTTTTCCCAAATGGATAATTTATAGATTTTAAAAACAAAATGAGATTAATTTTTTAACATTCTCTGATTTAAATAATATGTAAGACATTTTTATAATCAAGTTTCTTTTAAATAAGTCAATTTTAACATATGGTATGATGGGTTGCATTAAATTCTAACAATAATAATTAAGATTCAATATAATGGCCTTATCAGATGTTTTCAATCCAGATTATCCATATTTAACCTTTATCAAGGTTATAAATTTTACCATGAATACTATTTATATTGGAGAAATATAAGGGATCTAATAATCAAATTTGAAATCAATAATTATAAAATGGAATTTATTTTTTTCAATTAAATAATTATAAATAGTAGAACATTATTTTAATCTGTGTGTGGAAAATGTGACAAATCTACTTTTTAGAAAAAAGTACATTTGTAAGCATAAAATTGGATTTATTCTTACCTTATGATTATAAAAATATATGTCCAATTAAAAAAACTTCAAGTGAATAATATATACAATCGAAAAAAAATTATTTATGGCAATGGTAATTTTTATCTATCGAAATAAATGTATATTTCATTTCTAGATAATATTTTTTTATAACATTGTTATTAAAATTCATTCTCCTTAATATAATGTTGAAGATGTAACTAAAATATAATTATTCAGTAATTTTATACGGTTTTCTATACTCGGTGTTGTGTGTAAGAAAAGATATCAAAGAAATCAATTTATTTAATGAAAAATATTTCATAAAAATATTATGGTGTTAAATCACACCACATTTAAAATTAATTTATCCCTAAAAATTTAACAAAACATATAAATATATATTATTAAATATATTCCTTATTATATCCTTAGGTTCACAAATAACTTCTGAAAATTAGTGGTTTTTTTCTACAAAACAATTATCTAGTGAGTGGTTTTGTTTCTTAGAACATTCCCTCAATGATATAAAATATCTATAATTTGTTTCTTCATTAAAATGATCATTCTACAATGATATGAGATAAGTCATATATAAATATAAAGCACTTGGTAAATTCTTCCTCAGAGATATACATGAAACACACCATGATCTTTTCAGAGGTTTAGTAGAAGTAGTAATTAATAATTTTTCATCATGATACGATCAAGAATACAATATGGCCAATATGTAACATCCAAATAATTTATAATATGGACATCCTATATAATATCCTGTATGAAATGAAATAAATAAACTAAAGATAATATAACACCCAGATGATTTATGATATACCTATCTTGGACTAAATTAAATTTATTTTAAAGATTGTAATGCACACAACAGCCGGTTTAAACGAAATAAAACACTCTACTAAAATATTATTCATTAAACAAGATGATTATAATCTAGTATTTATGTTAGCATGTATGAATATGAATAACCATATTATAGAAATTATATGGTTTAAAAATGTATAAAATAATTATAATAGTTACCTATTGATCAAAAATAAAATAAGAATAGTTTTAAATAGAAATAATTGTTTTCTAAAAAACTGTATTATGTGAATGGATATTTAGTAACTTGTTTAATCATAATTTAAATTAATTTTTTACAATTTTCATAAATTTAAATGATAAAATAAAATTCAATTTAAAAATATAAGCCTCAAAATTATCTATGGGGGATTGTCTCTGAATTTTTGGAAGAGATTAATTTTTTGATGATCGGTTAAAATTTCTTAATTATAATTGAACACAACCTTTTTGCTGAAATTTTTGATAAATATATTGTATTTTAAATTGTAATTAATGTATAATTGGTTAAATTAAATTATAATTCAACAATGTAATGTCATTGGAATCCATTCAATATTTTATTTTTATAATGAAACATTATTTTTTTAAACTTTTGTCTGTGAACACTCACTTTTTCATCGTGTATGCAGGTAAAATTTTGAATTAGATTTTACCTCTTATATGTACTAAATTTAAAAATATATATTCAATATTTATAATAATAATAATTTATATTTTCTAACATTTTCAACTTAAATTTTTTATATAAATAATATTCATAACAAAGTAATTAATTTTTGTGATTAAGGTGAAATGGGTTTACCAATGGGTTAAAATTAAAAAATAAAGGGTTAAATGACCTATAATATTTTTAAAACATTTATTTTATGGAAATATTTAAAATTTTTAACAAATAATATTCAATAATTTCCCATTTTAAGATTCTTCTCATATAAAAAAAATTAGTACACCATTTTATTTAAAAAATTTGAAATGTACCACTCACCTCACAAATAAAAGGTCAACTCTCTCTTATTATTTTAACATTTACAGTACCCATTGGTTTATCCAATCATTATAAAAAATCATAAATTAATTCCACAATAAAATATTATATATCAGGGTTTGATCATAAATCTACTCTAGGAACAATTTGGGTTAAACATGAATAGGTTATCTGATGAAGAGGTAATGTTATTAGTTTTGCCTGTTTTGGTTTACTTCTTCTAACTCATTGAAATAATTTAAAATTATTATAAAATATTGACAATTCTATCTAATTTATATTTATATTTTATTATTTTAATATCGTATTAAATATCCATCTCCATTTGCATAAAATGGGTTATTAAATTATCATTCATGTGTACGGTGGACTACTGCCTCACGAACCGATGTTGTTTGTTTTCCATTGCCGCCTTTAAAGGGATGGTATAATGACGAAATTTAAAAATTTATATGATTTATATGAAATTTTTATTCTATTAAGAATATTATATTACATATTTGTTCTTACATTCTAATCTATGGTGGTATAATGACGTCACTCATGTGTACGACAAAGTATCGCCTCTTGTAGTGATGTGATTCATTTTTCGATTACGGTTTATATGAATGGTAGTGAAGTTAAATTTAAATAATTTATGTGATATTTTGGGTATAAAAATAAATTTTAAGAAAATAATAACACATATGTCTTCTTAATTTTAATCCATTAGAAAAAATAATATCGTTCATTCATATGACCTACCTTCTCCAAGTACAATGTAATCCAATTTTTCTCAATATTTTTCTAGATTACTATAAATATACATATAATGAATATATATTTTATTTAAAACACTGTTAAATGTATTATATTGTGTATCCATGATAACAAAAATTACATTACCAACACATCCATGAAAAATGAACCAATTATCCCCCAAAATAATGATTTTATAAAATATTTACTTGAAAACAAGTGATTAAAGGATATAATTAAATCATATATGGTATGATGTATTTGTGTATGATTTTTAAAGAATATTTCATAAATTAATATTTATTATCTAGGTATTTTGTTCATATACAAATGAATTGTAACAATTGATAGGGTTTTCTCATCTCACTTTGACTTCTGTGGGGCATATGCCATATTCATCGATTATTAATTTCTATGGATTATATTCTATTAGATTTGTTACTTTATGTAATGAATCAATTTATATTCCTGGAATTTGATGTTTTATTTGATGTTATTTCTTTTATGTGTCTGCAGATTGACAGTTTTCTCAAGTGGAATGTGTATAATTCACAAATTTCATTATTATTCAGGGTTCATTACATTTATGTCTCTATGAGGGGAATTAATTGGTAATCATATCTTAAAAAATATATTTTCTTCACCTAATATAAATAATTATGTTTTTATTTAATTGTTCTATTTTCAATGGCATGGTTATGAAAATTTTTGATAATATTTTTAATAAAATATGGCAATTTTTCTCTTCGGTGAAAATTATTTTTTCATCAAATTTGATGTCTTCAAAAAAAATAATTTTCATATTTTTTTGATCCATTTAAAAACGATTTATTGAAGACATTACTATGATCTTAAGATTATGATTACAAGATAATGAAAGTATAAGATCATACCCTACATATCAAAGATAATATACATGAATCATGGCATAAAGCATGGCAGTTTATAAGATATTAATCATATTTAAATAAAGAACATAAGCCATGAAAGAATAACATAGGAATAAAAAATTGGTTTTTGTTAGACACAAAAGAATATAATATGAATTACATTGTATCCAAGAAATTTATTCCATGCTTATCTTGGTTTTATGGTTTCAATCCCCATACCATCTTGGTAGTCATGGTTTACTCCCATATCCATCTTAGTAGAATTTGTTTACACCTCATACCATCTTGGCAGGAAGGGTTTACACCCATAACCATTTTTGCAGCATGATTTCACCTCTCATACAATATTGGTACTCATGGTTCAATCCCAAGGACATATTAGTAGCATGATTTCACTCCTCATACAATATTGGTATAGAGGGTTAACTCTGATGACCATATTAGTAGTCAATGTTTACTCACAAGACCATCTTAGTCTATCTAATGAGATATAAATCTTGTACCTTATGAATTGGAGGGAGATATAGGTACCAACTTTCATATAGTGAAATCATGCAATCATGTTGCACAAAATCATAAAAACCTTTAAAAACCATGAAATTAAATGGGTATCATAAACTAGTTACCATATCATAACCTTCAGAAAAGATAATGGTTTCATAATAATTTCATCAAAAGAATAAACCCTGAATGAGAAACTTATTTGATAGACATATAACCCATGAAAGAGAAATGGATTTCAAAAAATAAAACCCCTAAAATAGAAATGGGTTTCATAAATACTATGACATTGTGTATAACCCATACATAGAAAGTTAGTAATGGAAACATTATCTCATTTCTTATAAGGGAATGAGTAACATCAACATATGTCATTATACAAGGAAACTAATTATGAAATATCTTTCAAAAATATTTCTGGATGAAATTATATTTTCTTCTTTGAAAAATTATTTTTAGTACATAAAAACATATGATAATCATTTCAATAGAAAATACTATTAAAACTAATAAAATATAATTGAAATAATTTGAAAGCATCATTCCTTGAAATGATATAAAATAAGATTAAAAACATTTTAAAAACATTTCTTTGAAAAAACATTAAAAATATATAACTAATTTTTAAAAAATATTTGAAAGAAAATTCTTTGAAAATACATTGAGAACTTACAAATAGTGCTTGAAAACACTATGAAGACTCTTTTCATTGAAAATAATTTCAAAACATATAAATAATGATTCAAAATGTTTTCAAAACTATTTTTCGAGAAAATATTTTTAAAAAATATTAATATATCATGAAATAATTTTTAAATACATTTTCCTTGAATAATTATAAAATAATATTGAAGGCATTTGGAAATAATTTCCCTTGCAAACTTATAAAAATGGTTTACAAGCTTTTTGAAAACCATTTTACTTGAAAAATTATAAAAAAAGTTTTAAAATTTTAGGAAAAACATTTTCTATGAAAATATATTTTTAAATAAATTATTAAAAATAACCATTAAACATGAAATGAAAGATTCAAAATATTTGTGGTGGATAAATCCAAACATATTGCATGAGGTAAAAAGAATATTCCTTTTTCATTGTAAGAATGATAGAAAATTGCCTAATTCATAAAAGGGTGATAATATTACATAAAAATGTTTGTAAAAGAAAAAATGTGTAAAAATATATTATAATGATCAAAGTATATTACTAGAATATAATTGGACACCCTTTTTAGAAAATATGCTTTTGTGGGAACCTAGATTTCCCACCAAATAGAGGGTAATGTCAGGCTTTATTAAAAAACCATTATTAACAATATCATATGACAGATAATATTAAAAGGTACCAAACCATTAATATTTCATTAATGACCAATGTAAAATAGAATTATTGAATGTTTTGAGATATGGAACATAATAATTCATCATAGTAAGTATAAACGTAAACAATCTCTAAAAACGATGAGATTGTCTTAATATACTCTTATAACATGGTAACTTTGGATCAGACTCTCCATGTAAGAAATAGAAATTAATTAAATCTCAAAATATTATTCATATAAGGATATTCATGATAAAACATTTAAAATTGATATATATATACACCTACGAAAATATTTTTGGTGTATAAGAAAGCATGGGTCTCAATGAAGGCAAATTGAGACAAAACATTTTTACCAATTTTGTGACATTCGAAAGTTAAACCTTATGAATGAATGTTTACAAAAATTTTATGTTAATACCCATAAATTTATATATAATATAAATATAACACAGTAATTGGATTTAATTACACCTCAAATGAGGAAATAGTGTTGAACATTTCATGTATCTCATGATAATAAAAAGTGAGATAAAATGCCATAAACTTCTGTCTTGACTCTAATCTTATACATTTATACAACCTATATAATAAATATAAAATTTTATACACATTTTAAATAACCATATTATTATATCTAATACCATATATAGTTTTATTATGACCTTATCCTATTCTCTGGTAAAAAATCATATGTTAGAGTTTCACTTCATGTACTATTCGATTTATTATTTTCATTTGTTTTATTTTGTATTATATTTCAAATTGATAAATTATATCAGGATTTAGAGAATTTAAAAAATTATATAAATATAAATTATATAAATTATTTTTTTATTATAAAAATCTAATGAATATATAAGAATTAAATGTAATACACTATTCATAGAGACGGTAGGTCATACGTATGCATGAACACTATTTTTGTTTAGTTATTGTGTTGATAGACTGAACGTAGAAGACAAATATGTATATATATGTATATATATATCTATATTATAGTATACTTATTAAATCACACATATCTTATATATTCAATAAAATCATCCTTAACACAATCAGTGTGGTGTATGAATGAATCATATCGGTTTGAAGGGGCCGTAGTCAATACTTCCTCAAACAAAATTATTATAGTAACAAAAAATGGAAACTAAAAAGATTTGTTTTTAAAAAGGAATAGAAATGAATAAAAAAAATAATAAATTCAATATATGACATATATAAATATATCGTCCAATGTAATTTCCTCCAAGGTAGGTCGTAATTGAAGAACTAACAATCATCGTTTTGTGAGGTAGTAGTTCGTCGTACACAGAAATAGTATGTTCATTACAAATTAGATGGAGGTGTGTGTATGTGTAGTTCAAACAATTTACATAAAAATATACTAATATAATGGTGATGTTGGCATTGTTATATAATCATATAATAAAGGGAGTTGAAGGGGTCAGAGGAGTAAAATAAAAAAATGATTTGAGAGACGACCATACCTCTTAATCAGGTAAGTCTTTTTAGTTTGTGCCAAAAGGATTCCTTGTGTTGCCTTCTACGGAAGGGAAGGATTATAGAAGGAAGGGATGATTTATGGGATGTGGATTGGGTATGGATTTCATGAGCATAAGTGTTCTGAGATGTGTGGAGAAGAGGGAGAGTTAGTGGCCTTTTATAGGGAAGGAAATCAACTCACTTGGAAATTTTGAAAACATGTTCGGTGAACACATGTCCATACCTAAAAAAAGTCATACCAAAAAAAGTTAAATCAATAATGGAAGGATTGTGTCTGATCAATAGGCAACAGATTGGTATTGGACAAGTGTAAAAGTCATTTGGGATAATAATTTTAAGGTTTAGTCTCCAATTACGTTTAATTTGACCTTAATTATTATTATTATTTTTTATCATATTCACTAATATTTTATACAAAAAATTAATTTAATATTATTAGACTCTAAATATTATAATGATTATAGTGTTGTTTTTCAGTTTTTGGAAATTCAATTTATAGTATGGCGAAAAATAATATTTATTATAATCCTGTAAATAAGTCAAAATTATAGGTTTTTAAAGTAGAAAAATGATTAAAATTTTGTTATGTTTTGATATTAAATTTTAAATTTGAAATTATTTATACTGACCTAAATTTTATTAATATAAGTATAATTCATCTAATGTGATGTTAAAACAAATTTAATTTATACTTTAACAGTAGAGCCCCCCCGGTTTGAGGTATGTAGCCTTGGTTTATGCCTTTTTATGTGTGTAAAGTGCATGGGATGAGTTGGGAAGTGGTTGGGTGTAAGCCCTAACCATAGTTACCTAGAGTCAGTGCATTATTTCATAACATTGTAATGATACAAGGAATCATGTCCAGAAAGACCAATTAGTTTAGTAGATTTGGAAGTACTAGATATATAGTATTTGTTTTAAAAAAACACAATTATGTCAATTTTGACACTATTTAGTATTTGGTTTTTTTGAAAATCCTAACATCATGATTACTTAGACAAAAAATTATTTAATAAACCCTAACATTTCATATTAACATATAAATTAGTTTAATTCATCAAAAGTCTCTAAATACATTTATTTGAATATTTATAATATCAAATATTTTAATATTTCATTAATAAGGTAACTACCGACTCATCATTGTGTCATAAATAAATTGAATTATTTATTGTCTAAAAATTATAAATAAAATAAAATTGTGTAGAAAATATTTTTATATTTCAAATTAATATTTATTGTTTAATTTATCTTATGTATAACCCAATATTAAAAATGGTTCAGTTATTAAACATTGAATTTCACACTTTTATCTCATCTTTAAATAAAATAATAATAAATTTCCTAATCTAATCCAAGTGGACCCAAAGGATCATATTTTATTACTAAGGTTGTTTTTGGTCAAATTATATTTATCCAATTGAATTATTACATGGGTTAGGGTAATTATAATATCATTTTTCCCTTAATTATCCAATTTAATTTTAACCGTGGTAAATAAAAGTCAAAAGTTACAATTCACCAAAAATATTTTTCGCTTATTTAACCAAATTTTATATACTGATGTCAACCATGTATCTCATATTTTTGATATTCAACTCACATAAGTGGTATAATTATGGTTTATATAAAATTTGTAATTGCTCCTAGAAGGTTCGTAAAAGACGGTAAAAAGTTCGATAAAATTATATATATATATAAACATATTATAAAATGTCTCCAATGAATTATGTCGAACATATATATGTATTATGTATCTATTTTGACATATAATAAAAGAAAAGAAAATAAATAATTATTAAAATAAAATGTTGGTTTTAAATAATTACATATTGTTTTTGATCATGTATGTTAGGAACACAAAGTCTCTTCCCAAATTTCAAAATTCTATCTTCATATATGATGTCACTCAATCTCCCATTGTTCACAACTTCAATTTTCTTTTGAAAGTTCTCATCATCAATCTGAGAACTTTTTATCCTTTCGAGTAATGATGGTTTGCAATCCATTTGAAAAAGAATTGATGTTTAATCTTCCATGGTTATTCCTATATCCAACTTTACTAGATCCATGTATATAGGATCCTTTTCAACTCTCATATTGTGCAAAAGTCCATGATTCATTATTCTAAAAGCATATTTCACGTTCTATTCCTTCACCGAGTGGTAGTGTATAGTGCAATCATAATCCTTGAGTAGTTCAAGACACCTTATTTTTCTCATGTTGAGTTCTTTATGTGAGAAAATATATTTCAAACTCTTGAGATCAGTATAAATCTCACATTTTTTATGATATAGATACTTTCTCCATAATTTTAGAGCAATTATTATAGTCGCTAACTCAAGATCATGAGTAGTATAGTTTTTCTCATAAATTTATAGATTTCATGCTGCATAGGGAATTACTCTATCATTTTTCTTAAGGACACAACCAAGTCGTTTCTTTGAAGAATCACAATAAATAACAATCACATCATTCCCTGATGCTAGAGTCAAGATAGGGGCATTGAATAATAGTCTCTTAAGTTCCTCAAAACATTCTTCACACTCTTTTTTTCAAACAAATTTAACCCCTTTATGTGTGAGCTTGGTTAATGAGTTAGCCAACCGGGAATAATTATGGATGAAACGTCGATAATAACTTGCTAAACCAATAAAACTGAGTACCTCAGTTATACTCATCAGTACTGGACATTCTTGGATTTCCTTGGTCTTTGAAGGATCTACATGGATTCCATCCTTAGAGACAATATGGACTTGATATGAAATCTCTTGATTTCTGAATTCACATTTTCTAAACTTCCCATATAATTCATTTCTTCTAAGGGTTTTCAAAATAGTGCGCTAGTGATTTTCATGATCTTCATATATTTTTATGTATACCAACATATCATCAATAAATCCCACTATAAAGTCATCAAGATATTCGTTGAAAATTATATTCATTATATCCATGAAGACATAGTGTGAATTATTCAATCTAAAAGGAATTATTGTAAACATTTAATGCTCGTACCTAGTTCCAAATGTTGTTTTTGTAATGTCTTACTTCTTCACAAACAACTGATTATATCCAAATCGAAGGTAAATATTTGAAAAATATTGATCTCCGTGAAGATGGTCAAATAAATCATAAATGCGAGGTGGGTGATACTTGTTCTTTATTGTTATAGAATTGATCTCCCTATAATCAATGCACAACCTCATAGATCTATCTTTCTTCTTAATAAAAGGATAGGGGCTCCCCATAGAGAACCACTAGGGAAAATAAATCCCTTATTACTCAATAAATATAGTTGTTTCTTTAGTTACACTAATTCCTTAGTGGACATTATATAAGTGGTCTTCGATATGGGCCTTGAACCAGGAATTAAATAAATGGAAAACTCAATTTCTCATTCTGGAGGATATCCAGGTAAATCCTTTGAAAACACATCAACATATTCTTGCACAATAGAAACATCCTCTATTCAAACATTATTTTCCTAACCCATAGTTATTTAACTCTTTTCTTCCCCAGTAATTGAATTTAGTAGAGCTTCTAGGGACGAATCAAGATAAGAATCATGTGGTGACCATTTGGCTCTAAAGATAAGGTACTATTTAGCATCATTGAAAATTGTAACCTTCTTCTTCTTACAATAATTTTTTTGCATCATTGTATGAAATTAAATCTATTCCAAGGATTATTTCAAACTCAATCATGGGTATGACGATGAGATCAATAGATGAAGAACATTTATATGCTTTAATGGGAACTGATTCAAAAAAAAATTATTGCGATGATACTTCCCTTAGTTGTTTTGTCTGAAAAATCCCCTGTTAAGTCAAATTGAAAATATAAAATTTCCATAGAAAACAGGGAAGATGTGAAACAATGTGATGATCCAGAATCTACTAAAGCAATGGATAAACACGAGGAAACCATTAAATTACCTGCAACCACGTATTTCATAGATTCAACCTCAACAGTAGTGATGGCATAAACATGGCCTTTCTCCCTTGGACTTTTTGGAGGTATGTTCCCTTAGCACTTAGGACATTCATTTACATAATTCCCATTTTCTCTACAATTGTTGCATTCAACATTGACAACCTCTTTCTTCCTCTTGTAATCAAAATATTTGTGTCCCTTTTCATCACACATGTAATAGACTCACATTCCCTTCAGGCAAGTACCAGAGTGTTTCTTCCCACATTTACCACATGATGGATATTCAACTATTCCCTTCTTCCCTTAATTTCCATTTCAAGAGTGTTCAATAGATCTCTTTTTCTCTTGATTTTATTTAATGTTGTAAGATATATAGAATTAATTTTTTGTCTTGATAGCGCATGAGACAATATATTTGTACGATGAGAAGGATTGTGAGTCTAATTCTCTACAGAGAAATGGTTTTAAACCCTCAAATAATCGATAAATCTTAGTTCTTGTCTTATGTATATAATAAGCTGCATGCCTTTCTAACCTTGTATAGTTAGCCTCATCCTTTTCGACGTTATCATACTCATTTTACCTTAGACTCAAAAATTCCCTATCCATATCCACGTGATGGTCATGAGGAAAGTACTTTTCTACGAAAATTTCTTTAATCTCTCTTTATTCCATGATCAATATTTATTCATCTCCCTTTGTGTTCTGGATTGATGACCACCATTGATCTGCATCTCCCATGAGGCGGTAAACTACTATGAAAACTTTTTCCCTTTCACTACTCCCCCATACATGAAATATTTTCTCTAAGGAACATATCCATTTCTCAAAAACTAATGTATTTGTACTCCCATTTAAATTTGTTTGTTGTTGGATCGTGAAGCGGTGTAACATTAATCCTTTATGTTGTAGATCAGGGTGATCTAGATGAGTATGGTTATTTTTCATAACCTGAGTGAGTTGACTTAGTATGGTGAAAAGATGATCAGCACCAGTTGCATCACCATCTCCACTATAATTATCTTGAGTAGGTGGGAAATACCTATGTGGATTACATGCAATGATATGGTTTCCATTCCTTCCACAAGGAACCATTTTCTAAAAAGTATCATAAAATAGATTAGTTTATGAATCACAATACCTAATTCAAGCTTCAAAAGCACTTAACATAAATTGAAAGGTTTATAGATATAATCCATAATAATAAAAATGTTTTCTTTGAGGAGGTATGTACTCATAAATCATTCATAATGGCTTGTAATGAAAATGTGAATTTTCCTATGCATATCCCACAGGAGTGTCATAACCAAGACTGCAACAAGGCATGTTTTCGTGTACTAGGTTACCCCGAGTCATTCCTGAAACACCTTGTTGGAGTTTTCACTCCTAGGTATATCTATACCAGAGAAGCCTTTACCTCCTCGTATCCACAAAGGGATGTATTTCTTTGAAAATATAAAAAATCCCTATATAACCAAAACTCAAGGATGTTCATTTATACTAATCCTCAAAGTCTGTCTTAGGGTAATGTGATCTAATTAGATTTTATCTAAATCTAGTTTTCAATGATTGTACTAAAATTCCTTTGATAGTAATTGTAATTCCCCAACCCCAGTTACCCTGAGTCGGTGCATTATTACATAACATTGGCATGATAAAAAGAATCATGTCCCAGATGACCGATCAGTTTAGTTGCCTTGAAAGTACTAGATACATTCCTAAGTTTCACATTACATCATGAAATAAAAAATCAACCACCTTTTTTCCACTTTTGAACCCACTTATATCCTGATTCTATCCATGCAGGTCACCCACAAAATACTATTTCATATGGTGGGAAAAATAAAACATTGAAAGAGGTGATCTTAGATGCTCAATAAAGATAAAAATATAGCAGAAACTTTTATAAATAAGCATAAAAATTCAAGGAAATGTATAAGACAAAAATAGAAGACTTTTATAATTAAACTTCAACATAATATGGCAATGGTAAAATCAAATAATTCCTTTTACTTATAGATATAGATATTCTACTAGTCAAATAATCACATGCAATATCAATATCCACTTTTATAATGATGGAATACATAATTCAAGACATCATTACAACATATTCAAGGCCTTATGCCAAGACTATAAATAATATTTTGTCAAGGCCTTGATCCAAGACACTAGTTTGTCTCATGAGACCTACCGATGCATCGAGGAGCTACAATGGGCTCCACTCATCACTTACTTGGTCCAATGCATTCCGCATATGAAAATGTTTGAACATAACATAAACATTCGTATAGAAACTAGTATAATAAATGTCAATACATTTTCCATAAACCATTAATGATGTAAAAATAACACATCGACAGTGAAACATATCACAAAACCTTCAATACAATATGAAATATTTGTATCATAATAATCCAATGTCAAACAAGTTTACAATCCATCAAAAGATGTTGAAATAGATGAAATGATAACTATTTGAAATAAATAACATTTTATATTTTGAAAATATTTTTATAATCTTTTATGGGATGCTTCGACAGTGATATAATGGGAGAAAATAGACACACCCGCCATATAAGTTAACAAAAGGACATTTTTACCTTAATTTTGATGAGAAGGTCATAAAGTACCTTGTTTGGAAAACAAAAAAAAATATTTTCAAACCATTTTACAATAATTCAAAAAAGGGAATAAATGAATTTAACCTATAGTTTAGAAAATAGTAAAAAAAATCAAATACATTTTTAAGAATAATGGATGTGGCTGATAAAGAGATCCCAGTAGATACTTACGTAAAAACAATCTCGGATAATAAAGAGATTGTGAAATTAACCCTTACCTTGTACTTTTACTTGGTAAAGGGTATGTTAACCTCTTGTATAATAGTAAAATTATTGTTATTAAATTATACAGGAATCATATTCATAAATATGATATCATATATGTTCTTCCAATATTGCTTTGTTAATAATATTTTAGTAGAATCATCATTTCAGGTGTTAACAGATTCGTTCTCTTTTATATTCTTTCTATGTAAACCATGTTTGTAATGAATAGGATGTATTTGATTCATATCCAGAATTATTTTAACTTCATAAAAATTATTTTTAATAATATAATCTAAATTATTCTTGAATTATTACGATGGGGAATGAGGCTCATCGCATTGGTGGAGATGATAACCCGTACATACGCACGAAAGACAATATCATTATATTGATGGTGTAATAGAATGTAATTGGGTGGTATATCATATATTAAAAATCAATAACATGTTATATTTATTATTAAATTATTTATACTCATTATTATACCCATCCAAACAATGAAGTGTTCGAATAACAAAATACACCACGACGTGGAGACAGTAAGCCGTATGTACGCTCATTTGGTGACTGTGTCATTAATAATAGGGATAGAATAATGAATATGGTTGTACCATATTTTTAATAAAATCACAGTATATAGTAGGTATTGGAGTTATTATTTTTGTATGGAATCAACCAAGAAATATGTAGTGGAAGAAGAAATGAACTTGAAAGACGATTGTGACATTATTACATATTCTTCAGGTGTTTCCTTTTGAGTTGATCAATAGGGCACCATAGGTTGGATTTATGATCAAAGTAATGACTCTATGTTGATTTGAGGGATATTGGGAGGACATTTGGGGAGGGGTTTTTCGAGCCAAATGGCTTTGGAGGTGTGAAATTATGATAAGTGGAAGTATCCTTTTATAAGAGAGGTAAGGGTCACTTTAGAAAAAACATGAAATATTATTTTATAATAAATAATTTTTATTTTCTAATGGCTCCAGAATGATTTATTTCATGGATAAGTTGAGGATGGGTCGAAAAAAATTCCACCAATAGGTTTTAGATAGGTTTATATCACCATATTAACCTTATCTTTTATATTTAACTCTTAGTTAAAGAGTTTTACATTTACCATGTCTCTTTGTATTTTTATATTATATGGTTAATAAACTTACTATAACAAGCCAATCAAACCCCAAGGGGGTCATTATTAATATATATTACATTATCTATGTCATTTGGTCGAAACATAGATTTTTAGAAATATTTTATCGTTTAATAATATAGTATTTCTTTTAAAAACTTAATTATGTCAATTTTGACACTATTTAGTATATGATTTTTTGTGAAAAAAATTACATCATGATTAATTCTAAAAATAATTATTTAATCAACCATAAAATGTCATATTAACCTATAAAATTAGTGGAATTCATCAAAAGTCTCAAATCATAATGATTTGGATATTTATAATATCAAATATTTTAATATTTCATTAGAATGGTAATTACTGCATCATCGTTGTGTCATAAATAAATTAAATTATTTAATGTCTAAAAGATATAAATAAAATACCATTATGTAGTAAATTTTTTTATATTTCT
Source organism: Viscum album (assembly GCA_963277665.1). NCBI lineage: Eukaryota > Viridiplantae > Streptophyta > Magnoliopsida > Santalales > Viscaceae > Viscum > Viscum album. The sequence continues at coordinate 320,158,724 of OY728129.1, forward strand.
AATGAATATTTATAGTCAAAATCTTCTTATGTATAACCCAATATTAATAATGGTTTAGTTATTAAACTTTGAATTTAACACTTTTAACTCTTCTTCAAATAAAATAATAATAAATGTCTTAATCTTACCCAAGTGGAACAAAAGGATCATTTTTTATTCTTAAGTTTGTATTTGGCCGAATTAAACTTATCCAATTGAATTATTACACGTGTTAGGATAATTATAATACAATTTTTACCCTTAATTCCCCTAATTACTTTTAACCGTGGTAAGTAAAAGTCAAAACATACTATTACCCAAAAATTATTTCCATTATATTGAACCAAATTTTACGTACTGATGTCAACCGTGTCTCTCAAATTTCTGAAATTCAACTCACAGAAGAGGTAAAATTATGCTTTCTACAAATTTGGAAATTCTCCTAGATGTTTGGTAATGGACGGTAAAAAGTTTGAGAATATATATATATATATATACATATAATAAAATGGCTCTAATGAATTATATTGAACATATATAGGTATTATGTATCTATTTTGACCTAAAATAAAATAAATTAAAATAAATATTTATTTAAATAAAAAGTTAGTTTTAAACAATAACATAGTGTTTTTCAGTATTCCTAAAAATTGAATGTTTTCAGAAAAATACCAAAAAATCTCCCTAAGCTAATTTTGAAATTCCGAATCCAAAAATGAAGTCAGTTTTTAAAAATAAAATTTATAAAATTTTAAAAAGATGGTATTACTATTCATAACATCTAGTTTGATTGGTCGTAGTATGTTAAAACTCCAAGATGCGTACAACACAATCTACTGCATGATTAAAAGGGAAACATACTGTGGAAGCCTGGTGTGTTACATTGGGAGAGTATAGAATTGTTGTAAATAACATTGGAGTATTTTCTAAGTGTTCATATTTTGATCATGGTTATGGGAAACCGTACAGTTTCTCCTAGAAACCGTGCAGGGGTAGACAATGGGATTTACACAACCTGTGCATAGTTTTCCAAACTGGGTGAACCCCATCTCTTAAGGTATTGGTGTGCGCATAGTTAGTGCATGGTTTGTCAAACTATGTGGCCTAACCATGCATCCACTTAAATAATGTTTTATTTAATTTAGTCTCCCTTGGGATTAACCTATTGCACTCCAATTCTGCTCCCACATGATCCTCACCCAGTATTTTAGGTCCTCAATGGTTTAAGGTGCTCTCCAACTCATTTGGGAAGCAAATCGAAGGGGTTTCTTGGTGGATTGAATTCGGGTCTTCTCAGGTATGTATCTCTTCTTCGTTTCTTTTTTTTCTCATGGTCTTCCCTTCCCTCTCACTTGGTTTTCTATATCTAAACCAGTTGCATCAAGTTATAGTGTTGTGGTTTCTTTGGTTGTTTATTTTGAGGCTTGTTGATGACATGTAAAGAGATATAGAGTGGTTTTCATGAAGCGATTGATCATATTGGGGTGTGGTTTCTTATGGGAAGATTTCGTAGAAACCCTAAATGTAGGTGGCTTCCCTCTCGACTCCACTTGTATAGAAAGAGTGGTTTTGGTTACAATTAAACTTTTTTTCTTGAGATTAAATATTCTTTTGATGTGGTAAATTTGTTAGAAATCCCTTTATTTTTATTTTGGATTTTTTTTGGAAAAAGGGGTTTTGTGGTGAAATGCTCTTATTATTGATTTTAAAAAAGATATTCTAAAATGGGTTGCAGATATTCATTTGTGAAAATGGATGATGAAAAATGGCCTTGAATAAAGATTTTGTTTATTGAAATTTTGTTTTTCATAGAAAATGATTAATGGGTGTTCCAATAAATGGGTCATTTATTTATGTTAATCGGAATGTGTTGGAAATTGTTATGTTATTACTATGCAGCCTTCGTGCTTTGTTCTTGTTGGATGATTTAGTGTTATGGATTGTGTATGTTTTGTGGAAGATGGTGGGAAGTCTCACTATACAAGTTGATGGATAGTACTCTAAATAATCGCCATATTGTAATGTGTTTGGGGAGAAAAGCTAGTTGTGAATGGGGTGAATGGGATGGGTGGAAGTCCCACTGTAATGGTTGATTTGTTGTGTGTTCCATTGAAAAGATGAATTTTTTTGAGCTAATGCGTGATGGGGATATAGATAATGGAATTTTATGGCTTTACGTTGTTTTTGATGGCATGATAAGGGTATGTTTGGCATGTTTTAAGTTGTTTCACTATTAAATTTTGTATATAAACTTCTTATTATAAATGTGCTAGCTGTTTTATACTAGTGGCATGTGTAGGGAAGTCATTTCGGGAAAACCTATTGAGTATTTATACTCACCCCCTACCTTGTCACTTGGGTGATTTTCTAGATGTCATATTATAAGACATAGGTAAAGTTAAAGCATCTCATTTCCAGTGGCATGTGGTGATTATTGGGAGATTATTTGGTGCTTGGAGCATGGAGCTTGGTGTAGAGCTATGGAGTGTGTCTTGGTTTATTTTGGGGTCTCTTGTTTAGTCTTCCGTAAAGTAGGCTAATATTGTGTTGGGACGTATTGGTTATGGATTTTATTTTGGAACAACTTGGTTTTGTTTTTGGCAATACATGCTTGAATGTTTTATTATCATGCATCATATAGTTTTTGTTAGTGGATGGTTTGGTTGATTTTTTCTTCAGGGAAAATTGTTCCCCAATTTGTTCACGAAGCCCTCAGATTTATTGCCAGACTTTAGTGCCGTGGGATCTTCTCTTAAGGACAAGTATGATCCATCCCCCCTCTCAAGCCAATGAGATGGGGTGGGATGTTACAAGTGGTATCAGTCTATTCAGTCCAAGGATTTCAAGTGAAAGTAGTCATTCCATCAGTTGGTGTTGATTGTTGGTAATGGTGTTGACATTCGTTCAATTTTTATTCCTCTTGTTTGGATGGTATAAAGGAGATGTTTTATTGGAACATGTAATGTATATCATAAAAGGACATATCTAACCCTTTTATGTTGAACTTCATGTTACCAGGGAGTTGGGTATATAAGTTTTGAAGACACTTATTGGCATTGGAAGTCAAATTGTCATGGGTGTAGCCAATGAGATGACCACTAAATGCATGGTTTAATTGACTTCCCTCTAGGATGAATATCTGATTGAGGATTAATGATTTATTTTGTGATATAGATGTTTGAATTTTGGAAAATATGAACTGGGTTTCAAAACGGAAGGATTTGAAACATGGAATCAGATGGTATTTTGAAAATGGGTTTCTATTCAAAACATGGAGGATTTTGTAAAACAATGTAGTGCGACATGAGAAATGTGAACATGGAAAAAACCTAGTTGTGATAGTTGTTATGTAATTTAACATGAACTTGTAAGTCTTGTTGTGTTCAAATAGAAAGACTCATGGTTGTTTTTTGTATGAATAGAAATGGAACTGGATAGGCGTCGTAGTGACCAACTAGAGGAAGTAGTTGAAAATGTGGTTTCGCCTGAGCCCTGGGTGAACCAGAAGCTAGTGCATAGTGTAGTTCATGCTTTCAAAGTTGTAAAAAGTGTGAATAAATTGGATGAACCAAGGCATGTGGATCATGGAGTTCAATTTCAAAAGAAAATCCACCCATTTTCGAGGATGATGCAGACCCAAAAATGGAAGAATCGTTGTTGAATAGAATGAACAAGATCTTCGAATTCTTGGGAACCTCGATAGAGTAAAATGTGAACTTAGCCACATATATATTGTAAGAACATGCCCTTCAGTGGTGGGAGATGGAAGTCCCTGCTAGATCGGATCAAGGGAAGACATGGGAAGGATTTGGGTAATTGTTTAACAAATAGTTATACCCTCATACATTCAGAATTCTATGCACAATGGATTTATTCGGTTTGAAATAGGAGAACCATTCGGTAATAGAGTGTGAAGCTATGTTTATGAACATAGTGAGGTTTTCACCCAAGGTGTTGGGTAGTACATCATTGAAATATTGTATCTTCGAAGCTGGTTTGATCCAAGAGATTTACTCTAAGATAGTAGTAATGTGTATAAACTATTATAAAGAGATGGTGAATAGATCCTAAGTTCCCTAAAGGGATCTCTTGAGGGATATGATCGGAGGAAGTTTTATCGTACTCATGGGGAATAGGTGGAACTCGAATGCAGGGTTCAATAGGAATATATATGGACACTTATTTCATGGGTGGGAGTATGACTTAGAATCAAACTATTGGATCATTTAATCTTTTTCTGAAGCCTCAGAGTAAACCTGTATGTTTTTAGTGTGGTTATCAAGACACATCAAGTGGTATTGTAAGACACAACCTCAATAATGTGATAATTTTAAGTGGATGGGGCACTATCAACAATATTGTTAGAATTATCCAAGCTCGGGTGTCTATGACACTTCTCAGGGGTTTTATGCCTCAACAGGACCCGGGAAGTAGTATACACATCATCAGCAGAGCCAATTCAGTCATTTTGATTCTAGGAACACTAGGAATCCTCCATATGGAATGCCTCAGCAGGTATGCAAGGAACAGAGTCTCGCAAGCATGCAGTTGTTTAGTGCTAAACTGGTTGTGATATATGATCCGTCAAGACCATCCACAGTGCGAGGTACAATTCGTCTAAGTACAATGTTGATGTAGGATTTTTTTTGATATTATTACTTCAAAATATTTTATTTATTCTTTCATCATTTATTTTTTTGATTTAATAGTAGAAATGATTCCTATGGTTCTCAAACTTCAAACTCCCTTGGGTGAAAAAGAGTGTACATCCTTCCTGTGAAGAGCATGTCATGTAGTGCTGAATGAAGTTGACTTGATGTTGGACATCTCAGTACTTGGGATGGATGTGTACGATATAATCCTAGGAATACATTGGTTTACAATTTTTAAGGATCACATTGATTGTTTTACATGAATGATTAGTTTTGGGATGGAGGATGAAGTTATACATATCATTAGAGGGGGAAGGAATGAGAATCATAGTCCAATACGAATTTTGGAACTGGTGGTTGGCATGATATCATACTGGTGAGCAGCATTGACTTTGGTAGCAGTGGAAGGTGTTGAGAAGATTGTTCTTCAATTAGTTTTGGATCAATTTATGGATCTCTTTTTAGAGAAATTATTAGGGGTAACACACATGAGAGAAGTGGAGTTTACGATTGATCTTGTTACGGGGACAAGTCCTATCTAACTTTGGTCTTATCAGATGAATCCTTCAGAATTATTGGAACTAAAAGTATTGTAGGAAAAGTTAGAGGGTAAAGGGTTCATCTAGCCTAGTACGTCTCCATGGGCAGCACCAATGTTGTTTGTTTAGAAGGAGGATAGAGCGTTACTGTTATTCGTCGACTATCGTAGACAAAACCAAGTTATGATAAAGAACTGATATCCACTTTCACACATTGATGATTTGTTTGACCAGTTGAGGGGAGCTCAGTTGTTCTCCAAAATTGACTTGTAATGAGGGTATCATCAGTTGTGGGTATGGAAGGTGGATATTCAAAAAATATATTTTCGAAGATGATATGGTCATTACGAGTATGCGGTTATTCCCTTTGGCCTAGTGAATTCACCAGGGGAATTTACAGCATTGAGGAATCATATATTTCATAGATATCTACATTATTTTGTGGTGGTATTTGAAGAATATATAATTGTGTATTGCATTATAAGGATAGATCAAGAGTATCACATGGAGATTGTGTTGGGGATCTTGAGGGATCATCGGTTGTATGAAAATTTTTTAACGTGTGAATTTTGGATACATGAGGTTCATTTTCTTGGCCATGTTATTTATGAGAGTGGTCTTTCAGTTGATCCAGAAAAGATAGAGGCTGTTATCTCCTGGAAACAGCCAAAGAATGTGCTCGAGATATGGATATTCCTTGGTCTAAATGGGTATTATTGACATTTTTTCATGATTTCTCATGATTGTATTCATAGATGATATCTTTGACAAAGAAAAAAATCCCATTTAAATGGGATGAGTAGTGCTAGAAATGTTTTTAATAGTAAAAGGGTCACCCTACATCAACACAATTCATGGTTTTTATAGAACTAGGTAAAGGATACGTGGTTTATTGTGACACATTAGGATCGGGTTTGGGGTGTTTTCTCATGCAAGGGGATCATGTGGTGGAATATGGCTCACGTTTGTTAAGGGTGCATGAGAAGAACTACCCAACACATGATTTAGAGTTGGCCGCGGTGGTTAATGATTTAATGATGTGACATCATTATATCTTAGGTGATAAATTTATGGTTTTTACTGACCAAAAGAGTTTTAATCATATTTTCTCACAAACATATTTGAACACGAGGAAATGAAGAAGGTTATAATATCTTCATATGTGTGATTTTAACATAATGTAAACATAGGGTAAGGGACATTTGGTGGTGGATGCATTATGTTGGAAATCATATGCTCAAGTGGTGAAAACAGCATCTGATGGGTGGTAGTTTATGTCGGTCATAGCCGTTATGTGATTGGAATATGAGGATCGGGGTGACAGAGAAGATTTCTTTCAAGTTTCATTGGTTCCAAACATGGATGGTTTGCTAAAAGAGGCACATGCATCTGATTACAAATGTATGGTGATGAGGTCAATACTCAATGGTTGGGAGACCATTTACAGCTGGATACTAAATGAGAATTCAGTTTTCTGTTTTTGTAATCGGATGCTTGTACCAGTGTCTTTTCAGGAGGAACTTCTCAGGGATTATCATCATTCCAGGTGGGCTGTCAATCCTAGAATTCAGAAAATGTTTAATTCATTTAAGGAAAACTTTTTGTGGGCTGGTATGAAAATGAATGTGGTTGGGTTTGTCTCGAGATGCTTGACTTTCCAGTAAGTCATGACAAGGAATCAGAAGACAGTAGGAATTTTGTAGTCTTTACCTATCCTTGTGTGTAAATGAGAGAAAATTTAAATGTATTTTGTGATAGGTCTCCCAAATGTGGTTAGGAAATACGATTCCATATTGTTGATTGTGGATTGGATCAAAAAGTCCTCTCATTTCATCCCAATTCATGAATCTCATATGGTGGATGATCTTTCCAAAATCTATACCCAGGAGGTGGAAAAAAAGGAATGATGTTCCTGTTTCCAATGTATCATATAGAGATATGAGGTTTACATATCATTTCTAGAAATACTTTCACAAATGACTTGGGACACATTTGACTTTGAGCACTGCGTATCATCCGCAGATGGATGGCCAATCTGAGAGGACCATTGGAACCTTGGAGGATATGTTAAGGGCTTGTGTGATTGATTTATGGGGTTCATGGGAGGTGAACTTACCATTGGTGGAGTTTTACTATAATAATATTTATTAGGATACAATACATTTGGCTCTATTTGAGGCTTTGTATGGGTGTCCTTATCATTCTCAACTATGTTGGTTGGAAAGGGGAGAGACATCGATGCTCGAACCACGCCTCGTCCAAGGGAGTATAGAAAAAATAAAGTTTTTATGGAAGAGTATAAATACAGTTCAATGTCATCAGAAGTCGTATGCGGACCACCGTCAACGACCGTTGTTTTTTGAGGTGGGTGATCATGTGTTTTTCAGAATCTCTCATATGATGGGACATTGTTGGTTTGGGAACCAAGGTATGTTATCTCTGAGGTATATTGGGCCTTTTGAGATATTTGAGTAGGTTGGAGACGAGTATTATCGTTTGTATTTTCCACAATGGTTTATTATAGTGCGCAATGTGTTTCATGTGTCACAGTTGAAAAAGTATCAGTCAGATTGTGACCAAGCGATTCATTGGGGTCATGTTTAACTAGAATCAGATGTTTCCTTTGTGCACATGCTAGTGAAGATTTTGGATACAAAAGAGAAATTATTTCATGGTAAAAGTATCAGTTAATTTTGTTTTTTGTGGAAACATGTTCCGATTCAAGAGGAGAGTTAGGAGTAGGAGAAAGAGATGGTCGAGCAATGGCCCAAGAGCTTTTACAATGCAATGGTTTCCTACATTCCAATGATGAAATGTATAATTGTGGGGATAATGTAGCACCCCCTATTTTAGGTATATTGAATTGTTTAGGCCTTTTTACGTGTTTAAGTTCATGTGAGGAGTTCATAATAGGTTGGGAGAGTTTTGATATGGTTTTGAATATGATTGGATGATTTCATATGTGTGAACCGTTTGAGAACAGTTTCGGGAAATCATGCAGGTTCTCTAAGAAACAGTGTAGGGGGAGACAGTGGGCTTCACATGGCCTAGGCGCGGTTTTCCAAACCATGAGATGAAATTTTGTGAACCCCCTCTCTCGAGGTAGTTTATTGTACATGGTTAGAGCACAATTTTTCAATCAATGAATGCTAACCATGCGACCACTTAAAAGATGTTTTTTTATATTCAGGATCCCTCAGTCTTAACCTATTGCACTCCAATTCTTCTCACACTCAATCCTAACATGGGATTTTGGGTTCTCAATGATATAATGTTCTCTCCCATACATTTTGGAAGTAAATTAAAGTGGTTTATTGGTGAATTGAAGTTAGTTCTTCTTGGTTAATTCTCTCCTCTTTGTTTCTATTTGGTTTTCTCTAGGTATTCTCTTCCATCTCTTTCGGTTTTTTAGATATACATATGTTTCATGTAGATATAGTGTTTGGGTTGCCATGGTTTTTATTTATGAATTGTGTAGGATATGGAAGGATATCTCAAGTGGTTTTCATGAAGTGTTTTCCCGGATTTGGGTGCAGTTGCTTGTGGGTCGATTTCACCGGAACCCTAATGGTAGTTGGATTATATCTTAACTCCACTGGGAAAAAACTAGTGGTTTTGGTTATAATTAATATGGTTTTCTTGATTTTAATTGTGTTTTTGATGTTCCTCGATGGTTTTAAATCCCTTTGGTGATGTTTTGGCAGTTTTTTTGGAAAACAGTGTATGTGGTTAAATGCTCATGTCGTGGATTTTAAAATGGATATTTTAAAATGGTTTGTTGAGAATAATTTTTAAAACAGATGATGAAAAATGGTATTCAATAAATATTTTGTTTATTTAATTGTTGTTTTTCATGGAAAATGATTAAAGGGTGTTTTTAATAAATTAATGATTTATTGAAGTCAATTGGCAATTTTTGGAAGCGGTTGTGTGCTTATTGTGGTGCCTTGATGTTTGGGGATTGATGGGTGATTGGGTGTTATGGCTTCTGTTCTTGGTGTGGAAGTGGGAGTAAAGTCTCACTATAAAAGGTTATTGATAGTGGTTGGATGAACCACTATATTGGATAATGGTCTACGAGCACAACTAGTTGTGAATGGGGTGAATGGGATGGGAAAAAGTCCCACCGTAATAGTTTCTTTGTTGTGTGTTGCTTTGCAAAGATGAAATTTTTTGTGCCATTGCATGATGGGGATATGGATTATGGAATATTGTAGCCTTCGATGGTTTTTCATGGCTTAGAAAGGGTATGTTTACCATGTTGTAATTTGTTACACTATTAAATGTTTTACATAATATACTAATTATAAATGTGCTAATGGTTTTATCCTAGTGGTGTGTGTAGAGAAGTTGTTTATGGAAAACCAATTGAGTATTAGTACAAATCCCTTGCTTTGCAATGTGGGTTCTATGGAAGATTTCATATTCTGGGAAACATGGAAAGGTAATGCATCCCATTGCTAGTGGATTTTAATGATTCATGGGGGATGTATTGGTTCTTGGAGCATGGATCTTGGTGTGGAGCTGTGGAGTGTATATTGTTTTATTGGGGTCTCATATTTAGTCTTCCACATAGTATTTTCATATTGTGTTTGGTTGTATTGGTTTTGGTATGTATTGGGAAACAACTTTGTTGTGTTTTGGTAATACATGCTTGAATTTTTTATTGACATGCATCAGATAGTTGTTGTTTGTTAATGATTTGGTTGGTTTTTTCTTAAGGGAAAATAGTTCCCCAATTTGTTTACGAATGCCTCAATATTCATTGACAGCATTTGGCACCTTGGGAATGTCACTTAAGTCCAAGTATCATTCCTCCAGCCTCTCAAGCCAATAATATGAGGTGAGAAGTTACATTAACATTAATAATTAAACTAAAAGGTAGTTTTTAACCAAAATGTAGTAGCTTTCACTATTCATCAAAAAATATAGTTAATAATAAAATTCTCAAAAAAATACCCTGCAATAATGTCGACATTATGGATTAAAAATGATGTTTATTTTATACAATTAAATTTATAAAATTGTCCAAAGTTAAATTTTTTTCATAGATGGACATGAAAAGAAGTTCATTTCAGAAAAAAGTATTTCTTAAAAAATACAATGGCTTTAATAAAACATATTTTTTTAATTATAAATATGTTTTAATTATATAAAATCATTATAAAAATATTTGAAAATTAGTTATTAATATTCATATTGCTATGTTTTAACAACTACATTATAAAAAACTTGTTTAAATAATTATTGCAACAAAATGATGTTTTAAGGAAACTCGGTATTTCTTGTAACATATTCCAAGTCAATGTTCTGTATGAAATGAATTTGTAACCAAGTAAATTGAATTAAATAAATGAAAATTTAAGTTATTAGTGTAAAATATCTTTGTGACCATAATAATATTTCTTTTTATATTTAATCAGTTTTCATATTCTTTTACAATTAATTGGTTACCTATAAATTCATATTATATTGTATAAATCATATATATTTATAAATTAGTTAATAATATTCATTGAATATAAGTTAACATCAAGGTTTTATCATGTCATATTAAAAATAATATTTTAGTAATATATTATTATTGGGAAAACCTCAAACATCTGAGTGACACAAGTCATTGAGGAAAGTCATTATTGTGTATAATGCAAGTTAACCTCGATATTTTCATATTGGGATGGCCAAAATTTATATGGTGAGTAGTCCATGATAAACTTGGTTTTGTGTATATCTCATGAAAAAAATAGTGCTTTAATATAAAATGAACTATCATTAGTGTTCATGAAATGAAAAATATCAAAAAAGTTATATTAATTTGAAAACAAATTCACAAAATCTCCGGGTGTTACAACATATATTTTAATAGAACATCCTAGATCTGGATTATTATCTGATGATTAAATACCAAAGTTGGAATATGAAATTTCTATTTTAATATCCTAATAAGAAACTTACCTTAATAGTTATATTATTGTTTCCCCAATCCATGAAATTGATATGAACATATCTTATAAACTCGAAAAGTTAAAGTGGATATCAACCATAGGTTTACAAGATAATAGATACTCTTTAAAATCCAATCCCAATAGAGGAGAAATACTTTTATTGACTAAATATGATACCATGTTAACTACTTTCACCCAAAATTCGTTTGTAATTCTTGATTCTAACCTAATTCTGTACAAATTATCTATTAATGTATAATTCATTTACTTAGAAAGACCATTTGGATGAGGTGTATGAGAACAAATTTCATGTAGACTGGTCACTTTAATCTAATAGAAATTTAAGAAGACCCTTTCATTATACTCACCATGATGGTCAAATCAGAGATACTTTAACTTCTAACCAGTCTTCCTTTCTAGTATGGACTTTCATTGAAAAGACATTCAAAATATTTCAAAATTCTGATTCAAAAAGTAATCACAGAAGATAATTACTGGGTTATATACTAAAGTAACAAAGAAAAGTGTCCCATTGTGACAGTATAATAGGGGTGGATCCTAAAAACTGATAAAAAAAGATCTATCATCTTGAATATAGTCTCCCTACCATTTTGGATGAACAAAAACAGTTTTAATTCTAAATCCAACAACTCCCACAACATATGAACTCCATGGGATAGAGATTAATCATGTTTTTTCCAATATAATATTTTGTTCTTGTCACTAACGTGTATGAGATGATAATTTAAAAAACCAAAAAGATCAATATTTATTACTCTAACAATTTTTACTCTATATGAACTTTTGATTAGATATATGGTACCATCCTTGACACGTCATTCCAATTTCTTGGATACTATAATAATATTTTAAATTCTAAAATAAAATATTATACCAAACCTTACATAATCAAGATATCATAAATAAATTAGTTTTTTCAATATCCCCTTGAGATGTGCTTTTTTATTTAAATTACATGAAGTAACCATCTTCCATCCAGATGTTAACATCACTGATACCAATATGTTTTAGAGCCTCATCATTTTCAAAATGAAAATTACTGAATATTTAAAATATAAAATTTATAATTAACCATTGATATATTTTTAAGAGAAATGGTGCACCATAATTAATCACCCATGATTTTTTGGAGTGTTGAAACCTAACAACAAGTTGATATTCCCTTTATCTGAGCTCACAAGACATGAACTTATGAAATCTATCATTATGATATTTTCTATATGATTATTTCACTCATTCTTAAGATGTATTATATTCCCAAAATAATAATATCTAGGTATGGGACTAGATGAATTTCAGTGGAACCTTTCTCTATATTTATCATCCAATCTATCTAAACCTGTTAAATAAGCTAAAACTAAACGGCATTCCATGTTTAGTGAATTTATGATGGGTTCATTGGATTCTCGTTTGAGATATTAATTTAGAATGAGATACCGGACATACTCAAATATTAGGCTTAAAATCTCATAATAATTTCTCAAAATAGTTATCATTGCGTCCCAAATTTTCAGTATAAATGATTGTAACACCCTGATACTATAGACAATAATTATCTTTAAAGAAGATTTATTTCTTTGTTAATGGAATTTCATACAACACCGAGTTTTAATAAATTAAAATACACTATTAGAATATTATAATGTCAATTTGATCATTATTACTCTGCTATAAAAATTGGAAGTATGAATATGAATAACAACATTATTAAAAATAAATGTTTTATATGAATAAGATATGTAGGTAATTTGTAAAAACCATATCTCTTATATCGTGAAGCCAATTTCAAAATTATTACATTGGTATTAGATACACGAAATCACACCCCAAATTACTATATAGTTTAGTAGTCATGGTAAAAAGATATATTCCTGATTTTTAATTACTTTTTGAAACATTAAATAAAATATTGTGAAAGTAAAAAAATTATTTATTCTTAAACTCATTTAAGGATTCTTTATTCACATACGAACAATAACAAAGTTTAGTGTATTTAAATAGAGATAGTTTTCATATCGAAATGGGTTGGTTTTTAGTAAAATAATTCCATGGCTTGTTTAATTAAATTTGTTCTTTGTGGGGTTGGAGTTGTATTTTATAATTAATGAGTTGGACACAAATGGAATTTTTGAAATGAATAAAGCATACCAACATTTTTCACACACCACAAGGATCAAAAATGTCATATTCTTGAACCCTATATGTTATATGGAATAAATATATATATGTAAAATAGTATTATAAAAAAATAGGCCATTTTATCTCTTATCTAAACTGGTTAACCCCTTGGTAAACCCAATTTCACCTTAACCATGGATTATTTTTTACAATTTTCATAATTAATTACGAAAAAAAACTAAGTTGGAATTATTATATAATATAAATTATTAAAATTAAAAATATGGAATCTATTTTTCCTAATTTAAATTGCATAATTTCGAAAATTTAATTTAAAATAAAACCTATAGATGTTTCAAAATATGAGGTTTTCAAGGATTCCATTTTTCTAGTATAAGATGATATTATATTAACTATATGTTTAGAAATCATAAAGAGATTGATTTAAATTAATATATTTAGATATATAATAAATATATTTTTATTAAATAAATATTAAATAAATATTATTTTAATTCATTAAAATGAACGGCTATTTTGCATTAAAGAAGTTTTTAGACACATGAGTTTTTAAGATTAAAAATAAACTTATATCAAAATGAACATAATTATTATTCCAATGTAATTATTTATTTTAAAATTTATTAAATAATACTTATGTTACATTTAAATAAAAATAAAATCAAAATGGGTCACTAAAATTAATTAATTTAATGAAAATAATTAATATTATTTGAAAAATTATCCTTTTCAAAATTCATTGAAAAATAAATCATTTTATAAAAATATACAAATTTCACACTAATATAATTTTAATATGAAGTCCAAAAGTGTAAAGTTAATTTTATGAAATACATTTTATAAAATTAAAAAAATTATAATATTTGGTCATAAACAACAGTAAAAATTAGTTTTGATGAACACAAATTTTTGAAAATTCATAATACTAAATATTTTGTGATTGTTATCTAAAAATTTGTATTGATTGGGACCTCAATATATTTTTCATAATTCAATTAATCCTTATCATACCCACTAATTCAACAGATAGCTTATAATTATCATATTTAGATAATGTATTTCATGAACAGTTTAAGCCAATATTGCATGTGGTATATGCTATAAAACATAATTTTCCTCTTTTAAAATCACAGGGATGCATGTATAACGAGATATAAATGAGATTTAATTTATTTAAAATAATTATAATTTAAAAAATCGATGTGTTACATTATATTCACCTTCAATATATTATGTTCTCATAATTTGAACATGCACATGGAAATTAGGGGACTAAAATTTGGAGAGTGATTTGACCAAATCAAATATCACAAAAATATTTAACAAAAAATTATCTTAATAAGAGATATAGGTAAGTGCTAGGGTCATTTATAATAACAAATAATTGGGTTTCTATATAGGATAACATTTGTGGGAAATGAAAATATAGACATGGAAGAATATAATAATTAATTTTAGAGAGTTGCCTAGATCATTGATCATATGAAATTATATGATCAACAGAATGTTATTGACCAAAAAAATATATGATGATTTAATGGACTGTTTAATTCATCATATATGCTGGTAATGGGATAAATTTTTTATTTCCATATCATTTTCCTAAAATTTAATAATTTTATATATTATAAAATATAATATTTAAATTTAATAACATGAATTATTTTTATTTTATATTCACAATTTCATCATTCAGTTGATCTTCAGTCAATTACACCATCATCTATTACTCAGAAATAAATATCCAGAATGAATTTTTATTAATAAATAACTAAAATTTCATTTATATTGATCATAATTTTTATAAATATGTGACCAAAATTTTCAATAGTTTATAAATATTTATGAAAACTAAAATGGTTACCACATGTTAATACAATACATTATTCTTGAATTCTTAACAATAACACTGAAATTTTCACATAATATTAATTTATCAATTATTTAAGTAAAAAAATCCTATTAAAAAATAAAACACATAGCCTAGTGGTAGGAACGACACCCTTATCACCCTTTGGATGTGGGTTTAAACCCCACTACCTCACCTAATGTGGTTGTTTCTTCACAGATTATGGAGATTGTCCTTTTTCCAAATCAATGTTAATATAATTTTGATAAAATTACCATGTTTTGATGACCCATAATTATTACAAAAAATATATATGTTAATCCTTAAATTTTACCAATAAATTAAATCGGGAGTCCTCAAAATTTAGTGGCATTTTTATTTAAATATATTTTTTATATACTAATCTAATGGGTTGTATTTCTTTAAATGACTGGAAAATATCCTAATATTTTTAAAATCTCAAAATATAAAACCTCAAAGGGGAGTTTAAGATATTTAATTTATGAGAAACTTTAAAATCATAAAGCCTTGATGGTATATCTAATTTTAGAGTTAATATTTGATGGATACATACATACTTACAAAAATTAACACAATCATTATTTGTTTCTTGATTCTTATTACAAAAATAAAATTGATAAAAATAGTTTTATTGTTTAATTCATGAATCTAAAAAAATAATTCAACCCTTTTACTTAAATATATTTACATCCTTAGTATCAGATTAAACCATTAAAAGAAGATATTGACAAAGATAATTCCCAAGTTCCCCATATATAAGACAACCAATAGTAAATGGATTCCAAAGATGAAATGTATTTCTCTCCAATGAACTCTTCACTTTTCCTTGAAAATTCATCACCATATTACATTATTTTCCAAACGTAAAACATTTTAATGTTCCTTTGATACATTATCATGGGTGTAACTTTCTACATTTTTTACATGAAGGTAATCAAGACATTTTTCTTATATGGTCTCCACCACGCATTATCTTAATGTACAATATTCTTCTCTTATAATGGTGATTATGATAGTTAATTATTTTATATGTTTTTACTTATATATCTTGATACTTTATTATGAATAATAATTATATCTTTTACTCCACTCATCTTCACATTTGGTTTCACTTAATCAACACATTAACTATCATATTAAATGTTAACATGATTCCTTTAGTTCCATCCATTCACTAAATTAATAAATAAAAGTGTCAGTAATAATAATCATAGTTGGAAAACCATATAATCATTTATAGGGTATGAAAATTATGAAACCTTACATTGAATCCAAGATAACTTAGTTATAACCTTTTTCATTCATTTTTATAATATATTTATATTATTCATAATATTTTGTATATATAATGTGAGTTTGGAAAAGTATATCTCTTAGAAGTGTAAAACAAGGTGCATCGTATGTCCCATTTTCATGCACCAGGTAACAATTGAGACAAATATAATTTCACCCCTTTTGGAGTTATCAACCCATTGTACAATTATAACAGAATGACATCCACATATAGTATCCAAACAATGATGTATTTAACGGGAAAACCATATAATAAATTCTTTAGAAAATCATTAGGAAATTTTTCAATACTTATCCCCAAAGACTGCCATAGTGTTATGTTCCATAATCCATGTATTTATAAATAATGTCCCCATGGATTATACTAAACACACTCATATACCCAATATAAAACCCCCTACCCCAGTTGTTTGGAGAGTATTTCTACTTTATTATAGTGGTTCTAGATTCATGTTATCAAATCCTAAACGAAGGATTTTTATATTAGTATTGGTAAACAAGATACATACTATATTTTTTCATAACATTTGATCACATTAAATTTTAATTTGTGAACATAAAAATTTTAGAATCCTAAAAGCATTCAAATATTCCTTCTTTATATCATGTGGAAAAAAATAAGTGTGAGCCCAGATAATCAGAAATAATTACATAAACTAGAAACTATCATGAATAAACAAAGTATAATAGATAAAGAATAATAATTATATAAAGGTAAAATTTTTATCTCAAATTCTATTAAATCAATAACATTAAAATATTGATGATATGAGGCCTAGTTAATTTGTTATGGTAAATATCTAAACGTACATTCCGTTAATCAATAACATGGGAAATAATATCATACATGGATAATATCAATGAAATAATCACATGGATAATAATTCCAAAAAATTTATAGTGGAAATTATTAATATTGGATGTCATGATCTTAGAAAACATTATATCTATACATTCAAGACCTTTCACAATATTGGTTAAAAATACTATTTAAAACAATTTAATTCACGAGTACTGATTCACCTCGTGAAACTATCGATATGTTGAGGGGCTATATAATTTTGGGGCCCACCTCTAACTAAATGTATAACACATTCATCATATATCAAATGAGATATTTAACTCATTAAACGTATTCCTTATCAATTAATAAATGTATTACATAAATAATATGCAATATTAATATTGCCTTAGTAATCAAATATCATTCAATGTAAAACATCATATTTAGATATGATATATGTTTTAATCAATAAGTATAAACATGAATATTAATAGATATATTTTTTGTAAATTATTATCTAATGATTAAAAAAAGTGGATATGTCATGGAAATGTTAATGATTAAAAAATTAATCAATAAATAAAATTTCAATACATTTCTAGATCATGAAAATCATAAATCTTCCAGAGAAAGAATAAGGATGGAATCAATAGAACACGTCCCTAGTGGAGTATGTGTAAAATAAATTAATTAATTTATTGATAAATATAAATACATTAAAAAGTTAATTAAAAACATTTTTGAAGAAAATCATTTTTGAAAATGAGAATTCATTTTAAAAAACAACTAAAAATTTCAAAAATATTAGGGAAAAAAATTAATTTAAAAATGAACTTTAAATATTTTAAACAAATTTCTAAAACAATGAGTGGTCATGGTGGGTGGAAACTTCAGTCCATGTTGAGTAGGTTAAGATAATTATTACTCGCATATTTTGGTAAGAAATTTCAATTTTTTATGTGGAAAATGGTAGGATGCATCATTACAAATCATTTTGTAAAACCCCATTTATGTTTGAAAATTCATTAAAAAATAATAGTAAAATATTTTTGAAAACATCACTAGAGAACATGGATTTGAAAGATACTAATTCCACCATTAATTTATGTCTTGACAACTGAACTAGTGTTCCTTTAATTTCCATGTTTCCTCCCAATTCACTTCCTGATAATACTAACTCCACCATTAGGGATGATTTTAATTCTCATAACATCAACCCTCTTAATGATACCAGCCATGTTATTTATAATTACCCTTTCTCAAACTCTGAGGATTTCCTCATTTGGGAGCCTTCTTATAATGGTGTTCTTGATACCAATATATTTTACAATTATAATTTCATAAATTCTGATTCTGCCTTATGTTGGTTAAAATCATTTAGAAAACCATGGATTAGGCCATTGAGATTTACTCTTGTTTTATGTATCACTCATAATAGATTCCCCGCTCAAGTTTGTCTACAATATTTTTAGATTTAACTTTTCTTTGGATTTCACCAATGAAACCAACATAGAGAGAATGTTAATAATTTGTTTCTATCTTGTGTTACAGCTACATCTCTCTGTAATTACATTCTTGATACTTTCTGTTAAATATGGTTACTTCGCAATTCTATTAGCTGTCAATTATAGTGTAGTGTAAATTTTGAATCTTCTCAAGAAAGCAAGAATCTTTTTTTGACTATTGTTGATGAGCTCCTCCTTGTGATCTGGTATGATATGAATAATAATATTTGTAATAATTTCCCATATAATCTTAATGCAGGTAAGGCACCAACTCTCATTTCCATTTAGGATGTTTTCTCGATTCAAAAAGTGTATTGTGACAACACTATTGGTGACTTTGAGATCCTACATGGACTTAGGATTTCTAGTTTATAAATTAAGCCTCGATGCACCCTTCAGGTATTTTGGCAAGCTCTGCTTCTATGAAGGATCAAAGTGAATGTTGTTGGTGTATATAAAGGCATACATGGAACGACATGATGCAATGCTATCTTTAGAGACTATATTGACAGGTTTCATGGATGCTTCTTTGGTGGATGTGGTATGACCTCATATTTGGAAGTGTAAATGTTGGGGGTAATCCATTCCATTTACATTTGAAAAAAAGGGTTACAACATTAATTGTATTGAAAGGGATTCAACCACTATTTTCTAAGATATTTTGAATGGGGTGGTGCATCTTATCAGGACACTTACATCTCGTTCTATGAATTTACTTACTTCACACATGAAAATTAACTACATTGCCACTCATACCTTTTATGAAGGGAACATGGTTGCGTATTGTCTGGCCAACACGGGAGTCAAACAGGACATTACATGGTAGGACGATTTTCCTGGTGATTTTATTCATTATTATAATAATGATTCTAATAATATTCTGTCCTTTCGACTCTTGTAATATATATATTATTTCTTATTAAATAAATTGTGTCTGGGTCTTTGACTAAGGCCACAATTTCCAAAAAATTGGATTTGGATGAAAATAGAATTTTAATCTACGAGAGAAATGAATTCAGATTTTATTTACAAAATTATCAATAATTTTAAGGTTCAAAAGAGGGAAATTGTAGTATTACGTGAAAAATTCATGAATAACTAGGTGAGAAAAAATTAAAGCTGTTCATTAGAAAATAATATAACAATTTCATTCAATTATAATTAATATATAAATAATAATAATTAAAATGTGGCTGAAAGATAAATATTTTACCATTTCCCTAGATTTTGAATCGTAATCCCCATGAAATGAATAACATAAAATGTTACATTAAATTCTATGAATATCGTTATATTCATGTTTTAAAAAATAAAAGTTACAATAGATACACTATATATAAAGAGATAGTTTTATAACAAAACATATGAATCAAAGAAAGAAATTTGAGTAATTTTTTTTACAATGAACATAATGTAGTGGTGACAATTAATTAATTATCCTATTATGTGTTTCAAATTTAAACCTATATAAATAAAGTTGAAAGAAACAAATTATAATCAAATGTTATTAAACACAAAATCATAGAACATCAGAGATAATGAATAAGTAATATAACCCTATTAATAGAAATTGAGTTTTGAAATATTTTACCACATGATAATTTTCAAATCGAATCCCCTTCGATTAAATAATTGAATTAAAATTAATAAAACTACAAAATAATGAATAAAAATAAATTTATTAGTCAAAATAATTACCCTTGAGTAGAATAACCTCCTATAAATCTCTTATAAAGGGAAAAATGGCTGGCCTTTTGGGAAGACCATCAGCAATAGAAAGTTCATAAGGATTTTGGGAAGATATTTGGCAGTGTTTGGTGAAGACAAATGGATTAATATGTTTGATAAAGTGAGAGGATGGTGATATCATTTATACAAGAGGAGGAGGACACATATAGAATTTTTGAAAATTATAAATCATACCCACACTATTCACATGCCACAAGGATCCAAAATGGATCCATACTCCTCTTTATATGTTATAAGATCTAAATATTCACATGAAATATTATTTAGACAAGTTTTATGAGATTTTATCCCTAATATTATTTGTTTAACCCCTAGTAAACTCTACTTTACCTTTACCATGTTAATGTATTTTAACTTTTTTTACAATTAATTATCACCAAAATTTGTCACAAAGTTATTATTTTATATAAATTAATCTCATTAAAAATATTTAATCTATTTTTTTATTATTTAATTCATATAAGTGACTTAATATAATTTAAATTAAGACTGTGAGGCATGTCAAAAAATGGGTATTGGAGGAATGTATTTTATATACATGAGATTATCTTATATTAACTATAAGAATAGTAATCATAATTACTTGGATTTAAATTCCAATATTTATATATATAATATATATATTTAATTTATATCATTCACCAATTAATATTATTTACATTAATTAAAATAGAGTAAAATTATGCGTTAAAATAGTATTCCGAAATATACATTTTTAAGCATAAAAACATTCTTATATCAAAATAAAGTATAACTATGATTAAAATACAATTAATTATTTTATATATAATTAAATAATATTTTTTAACAATTAAATCATTTTAAAATCATAATAGTACATTATAATTAATTATTTTATAAATTAATAACTTTTCGTAACATTTATATCATTTTAAAACTAATTATATTGTATTCATAGAAAGAGAAGTGGAAATCATTTGTGACGAATACATTTTTCTCAAAATTGAGTTTACTAAAATCTGAGTGATTTTTACTCGTAAATTTTTATTGATTAGGAACTCCGTAAATATTTCAAAATTTAATTAATCCAACACATACCCTCCAACTGAACAACTAGGTTATAATATGTATGTTTATATAATATATTTTTGGAATTTTTTCAGCTCAGTGTTGTGTGTTTTATATGCTACCAAACATAATTTGTTTCTTTTAAAATTCTATAGCTTTGTGTACAAAAATATATAAAACATTTTTAATTTATTCAAAATAAATATAATATAAAATATTAGGATGTTACATAATTAAGTACATAAATTTTAATAAAGTCTTTATATGCTTAAAAAATAATTTTTCCATCAAAATCAATTTTTACTAGTTTTTTTAACAAATACAAAAAATTAATTCATAAAATCATAGAAAATTTCATTAATAAATTGACCATAATTTTTTTAAATCATAATATAAAATATTATCTTAGAGTGGATCTTAGAGAAATTTACGAAATGTTTTATTCTTCGATGATTAATGAAATTAATAAGTTTTTTTGAAAACATTCGTTTAATTTAATTCTTTTAAAAAGATCCATTTTCTTCTCATATAGATTTAAAAGAACAATTATTTCAATAATATTATTAATTATCTAATTGGGGATGTTGTAGTAAATTTTTATCTTGGATTTTTTTGAAAAACTTTTATACATAAGATAACTTTCTCCAGGTAAAAACGTTGTTCATCACATTTTTTTGGGTCTAATATTAAATTTAATAATTTTAATTCAATGATTAATATTTGTTAGAATATATTAATTATTTGGAATCATCATAATCAAAATAATATAATAGGTAAAACATAATTTTTGGACATTTTGAATAGTGACCATAGTAAATATTTAACCCCTCGATAAAATATGTAAAATTTGGTGAAAACCATTCAGTGACCCATTAAAAGAGCCCAAAAAATGAATTTAACTTATTTGAAGAGTTTTTTTCAAACAAATATTTAATTATTAAATAAATTAATTTATTTTAAATATTTATTTTTAATTTGGGAACCCTAGATTCACTTTTGTGAAGACAAGCTAAATTCAATTAAAAAAATATTATTGGATCTTTTCATTTAATTGTATGGTTATAATATTATAATGGTTTTTTAATAGCCCAAAAGTATAAAATAACCTAATTTTTTAATTATTTAACTGAAAAAAAAATCATGTAAACATTTTTATTACTTTATTTAAAGGGTAAATAAATTTTACTTTCAAATCACCTTTTTTCCAAAATATTTTTTTAAAGTGTTTTCAGTTTTTATATTGATTGTTATTTCTATCATAAAATTTAATTAAATTTTATAATATGGGTTCCAATTTTATAATCATAATTTTTTTATTTGGTTAGGTGGCCCCAATTTTGTCACATAATTATGTTTTCATTGTAAAAAGTTATAATATAATGGTTAAATCTAATGTGGATTTAATGTAATTTAACTACAAGATAATATTAAAATGAATCCAAAATATTTCAGAATATGATTGGATGAGCTTATTTTTACACTATAACATATTTTCAGTCATTTTGTATTTTCTTTATGGCAATTTATTGGATTTTGATATATAATTTTTAATATTTTAAGAAACATAATGTGTTCCCTTTCCCTCCATTATAAAAGGATACCACATATCCTTTCTTCTCGACCAAGAATGAGATTTTTATAACATAAAACCCCAAACATAATACCATACATTATTACTTAACCACATTCAATAGATTCTTGTCTCACAAAAGGCCATCCATTCAAGTATTATGGTGTTACCAAAAGTGGTTTCATAATTGAGAGGTAAAACTCTTAACAGAGAATTTTATATTTTATTTCTTATTATATCTCCACTAAATATATGATATATATTATGAAACTATTTCTTGTGAATATTCAATACAATTATTTTTTATTATGATTATGTAAAAATCATAAGATATATATGATACAAAAAACATATAGGCGAATCATATAATATATTATTTTTTTACATGAATGTAAAAGGATATAATTAATGAATATATTTGTTATATATGATAGAAAATTGATATTATATTGGTTAATTATTATTTAACTTTATATGTTCCATCCTTTGAAAATTAGAAACATTGTTTATGCATATGTACGACCTAACATCTACATGGATGGTGTAATTCAATTTTCTATCTATACCTATTATAGATGAATCAAAATATATATAAATTTATTATAAATAGTCTATATTTTTTTATTAACACGATGGATATGATTGAACCGTGATCAATGTAAAATTTGAAAAACTACTGGAATAAAATTCCAATGAAAAATGAAATAGGTAACACCTTGAAATATTTATTTTTATAATGAATTATTAATAAATGGTTATTAAAATTTTATAATGGAATAATATTTTATATTATTTGTTTGTAAATTATTTTTCATACATTTATAATATATTTAATTTTATTACACATGAAGTTAAAATTATTTCAAATCAAGTCAAACCAGAGGTAAGGGTTTCTCTTCTCACTTTTAGTTTTCTGAGACTGATTCCATATTCCACAATATTTTCCTATGGGTCATTAATATACTACCTAGAGACTATTTTATAATAATTTCATGAAAATAATATGTATTTAAAAATTCATATTATTTTTTTATTGCATATGGTTTTTATTGGTAGATTACCGGAGTAATATTTGTTTTATATTGCAATCTCATTATTTACCATGATTTTTTTATTGTTAGGTTTCTAGTGATGAAATTCTAGGATATAAATCTCTATAATAATAATTATTTTAAATTTTCATTTATTTATTTCTATATATAACATTTTATTCTTTCATTTTCCACTCTTTATATACTCAATAACCAAAAAATGTGTTTAATGAAAACCGACTTTATTTATCTCTTCGGTTGAAAATAATTTTTCATCCCGGTCCTTTATTACTAAAATTTTTTTCTATGTGGTTTTAATATCCTAATATGATTATTTAACATAATTTTTACCCAAATTTTAATTTTTCTAAATGGTTAATAAGGAATATTGGTAAACGGTGTACTTTTGTGTTTTTACTTAAAATATGAACATAATCATTATTTTAACATACTTATCTTTAATGGATTTTACTAATATCGTGAACACT
Source organism: Viscum album (assembly GCA_963277665.1). Lineage (NCBI taxonomy): Eukaryota > Viridiplantae > Streptophyta > Magnoliopsida > Santalales > Viscaceae > Viscum > Viscum album. The sequence continues at coordinate 320,183,318 of OY728129.1, forward strand.
AAATGTTTTAATGACTCTTTTACATGTATCAATTTTTATTTCAAGAGAATTTATTTACATAGTATTTTGGAATATTTTTTTTAACAAACTAATTTAAAATTGAAAAGTGTATTTTCCGGAATAAATATTCCAAGTGATACTTTAATGTAATTCTTATCTAATATGTAAAAATATGATGTCAATTAATCTTTAAAAGAGATATTATATAGTGAAACAATATATATTCATTCTTTGGATAGTATATGATTATTATGATTAGATTTTGATTGAACAAATTTATTTTCAAAGGGAAATTCTATGATAAAATGTAGAACTTTTAGGAAAATCATTTCCTTTCCATGGGTTATGATATAAGGTAAATGATTTATGACCTTGTATCACACATTTTAATGGATTATGATTCTATGATGGGTGAGATCATAATTATATATCCATCCAATTTATTGGTTAAATATGAATATGCTATGAGATAATAAGGACTGAAATTGGTTGTGAAACTAGAACAGTAGGGGAATATGGCTGCTTAGATAGAGATGGGAGTGAACCATGAGTGAGGATACGATGGTGGGTGGAGTAAACTCGATCCACTATAATAGTATTGACATCGAGCTTAGGATACTAAGGAAATGATTTCTTATTCTTATTTTTAAGTGAAAAATGTATTTAATTGTATAATTTCATTCCCTCATGGATCATGTTCTTCAATTATTTTACGATCTATGAAATGATGGGTGTCAATTTTTATTTTTTAATTGCATGTTTTCATAATATTATACTCCTGTTATGATAAATTTATCATTCATGTGACCCTTTTTTATTATTGGGAATTTAATATCACTATTTATTTTGTTTCGATTCCACTGGTTATGATGAATGATTTTATGTGTGATATATCAAATAATTATTATAGTTATAAAAAACATAGTCTAAGATGATGAAGATATCTTATGAATATGTTTTTATATCCAAGTTTACAGATACACTAAATCTATACCATTTTAGGATGGATCATAATGTTATTTAAATAATTTTCATATACTAAGATGTGATGTCTATGTTAGAAATATATTGGTCATTATAGTATGTATAAGAGAAATTTGTAGTTACCTTTTGAAAATGGGATGATAAAAATTTAGTGAGAACACCTAGGATGGTCCTATATATAGTATAACTTCCTATGTTATAGTAAAAATTAGGTGTGCTATTATTATAAATACATCCATATCTAGATACTAGAAGTGGATGTTGTTTTTTCATAGATTAATCTAGCGGTAATAACCCAAAATGATTTTTTTGAGTATATCCAAAAAATATTTATGGTTCATAATTAATATTCCCTTACTATGAACTTAGTTTAAAACTATCAGGGGATATGTTTTGGATAACTCACATTATCTTTATGAATCTTTGTGAAGTATTAGAGTTGATGATGACCATGAATTTCCTTGGTTACTCTAAAAGTTTCATTGATTAAAAAGAAGGTGTCATTAGTTATACATACTATTCATTATTTTTATTGATTACATGATTTCTCCCTATGATTATTATTACCCACACTAGTATTATTGGTTTTAGTTAATGCATGGAACCCAAATTAACCATCTTAATAAAATATCTATGTGATAATACATTAATTGGTCCCCTGAGAAATAAAATTTTATTTGATCTAGAAGGAAGAATTTTTCTAATACACTTACACATCTTTCTTAAGAGATGACTCATGCTGAGATTCCAAAAAAATCAATAGAGGGAACAATGTTATATTTTGTCTTCCACAAGGCAACATTTAACATCATTCATTAAATCCATTAATAAATTATTCTTTGTAAAAGGGATCATTACCACTATTTTTTATTTTTTTTCCAATGTTATGAATATGAAAAATTTATTTTATTCTATTATTTTGAAGGATAAGATGATCAATGGTGGAGTCTCGTCAAGAACACGAGGCAATATGAAAAAATTGACTACATATAGTGGGATATGTGTAAGATATTTTTTTCAATTAATATGTTACTTGAATCCCTCATATGAAAATTTAGCAGATATTCCTTGAGATAAAGAAAATGATTATGAATTCCTTTATATATATGAGTCAAAATTTATTATACTTGTGAGGTAATTTTTTAATAATATCATCCAACCTAAATGAAATATTTCTTTTTTACTCTAGTGACATAAAACAATGTATTTAATAGTTATCATCCTTAAAATAGTTCAATATGACTGAATAAATTGTTCAATGTTCTATCTAAGTGGAGATAGAGATTATAGTTACCCTTAAATGTCATTGTTTTGATAAGAAAATTTAGATAGAGTTCAATGGAAATTATTAAAATCACTGAATGAAGAAGATGATCTTCCCTTTCTACATAAACTGTGGAAGAAAATATAGAGTAATTTGTCTTAAAGAAGCTAGTGAATCTTTTATGTTTTAAAATAATGGTCAACAAATAATCCAATACTAATTATATGGGACAATATTTTAGCTAATTATGGATAAAAATCATTATTGAATGAACCTTCATACTCTAGGGTTTCAAATTCAAAGATTATGGGAATCATGTTTAATATTTAATTAATATAATGTTTAATGATGTTGATTTAAATCAGAAACCTCTTGAGCCTAGATATAAAGGAAAATTTAACTTTATCACTATTACCGAGGAGTTTTATGATAATAAATTAGTAAAATTCAAACTTACCATTCGATCTAGAACTACCTATTTCTTATCTGATTTTAGTTCTACTAACTATTTGATATCTAATGAATTTTCTATGTCTAATGAAATACGAACACAGTGGTTAGACTTTGAATTAGTAGTGAAACCCCCTAATGGTATGATTATCATACAACAAAACTCAGATTCTTCTCCAATTGAAGTTTGTGGTAATTTTCTTTATGAAAATTCTGTTGTTCTCCCAATAGTTGAATTTGAAATTTTCTTATACATGGATTGGTTTTATTTATATAATAAAACACCAATTTATGAGGATGGAAATTGAGGATTGGTATTCTAAACCTAATAGTGATCATCTATCACATTGATACTAAATATGAATGTCTAATAGAAATTTTGTCTATTATATTAAACATGATTCCAAATAAAAAAGTGTGTTTTTCTACGATAGTTTGGGAGAAACACAACATCAATGCTATTCTAATTATATGAGAATTTATTTATTATTTCTGGATGACATTCATAATATTTATCTAAATAGTGAAGTTTCTTTTCTAATATAACTCATACCATGTGTTAATACTATTTCAAATAATCTATACAGAATGGTCCTAATTGAGTAGTAATAATTAAAGATTCAACCCCAGGCTATTCTTGATGAGTGGTTCATTTGGCCATGTGAATCACCATATGGTGAGCCTGTTATTTTTTTAAGATTAAATGTGGACTATTGGGACTCTTTATTGATTATTGGGAACTAAATAAGCTCACTATCAAAAACAATTACCCACTACCTTGTATTAATGACTTATTTGATTAACTTAAAAATCCCAAGACTTTTAAATGATTGGCATAAATTTTAGTTATCATCAATTATGTGTAATGAAGTATAATTTAGCTGATTAATAATTACATATAATTTATGGACACTATGAATTTATAGTGATGACTTTTTATCTTAATAATTCTTCTTATGTCTTCCAGAATTTAATAAATATACTGTAGATATTACCTTCATTGGTTTATGGTATTCTTATATATGAAGGTATTATATATTCAAAGAGAAAGGAATAGCATGAAGATCACTTGAGTGTTGTACTAAAGACCCTAAAGAAGAATAAGTGGTATTAAATATTTACCAAGTGTGAATTTTGATTATAAGAAGTTTCATTTTTTATTTATATATTTTCATGAAAGGGTATATCTAGTGATCCATCAAAGACAAAAGTCATTAAATGTTTCCCAGGACTAACTATTACGACTGAGGTCAATATTTTTCTTGTATTGGATGGATATTTTTTATGATTTGTGGATAAATTCTCATGAATATATAATCCACTCACCATGTTAACTATTAAGGGAGAGTATTTTCTTTGCATATATGAATGAGAAGAAAATTTCATTTTAGTGAAGTGAAGGTTAGCCAGGAAACCTTTCCATATAGTTAAATATAGAGAAGCAGGTTTTTTGATCTATATTGATGCATTGAAAAAGGGACTATGATGCTTCCTCATGAAAAATTATTTGGTGATATATATATACATCATGAAATTTGAAGGTAAATTAAAAACATTTTCCCAACTCATGAGTTGGAATTAGCTATGGTAATTTTTTCACTAAAGGTATAGAGAAATTATCTATATGGAAAATTTAATGACATATATGTTGATCAAAAATTATAATGTATATATTCACTTATAAAATTTTTTATATTCTCTAAATAATATGGTTGGAGTTGGATATTGATTATGAATTCTCAATAAATTATCACAGTGTGATGAGGAATAAAGTGGAAAATTCTGTAAGTTTAAAGGATCATTCCATATTATCTAACATGAGGATCATAAAAGATCCAAATTTTATGGGTTTTCAAAAGATGGATCGAGAAATCTTGAATGAATGTAAGAAATCACGTCTTTCACTAATTTGTTTTCAATAGTCTATCAACATGAATATTAAAAAGGGGATGAAGGAATATATAGAGTTTCAAACGAAGGTTAAAAAATTTCATGATTTCAACAATTATTTTGAAGGAATGATAATGTTCTAGAACCATGATTGTGACCTATTAATACTTGATTTTAAGGGTATTTTGGATGATTCCTACAAATCACCATTTTTAATCCGTACTAGAATTATGGAAATGTATAGATATCTGAAAGGTTATTTATGGTGGGAAATTATAAAAAGTGATATTAGATTATATGTGTCTTGTAAATTGGTATGTTAGAAAGGTTAGGGTGATATATAGAAATCCAAGGGGATGTTCCAATTGTTACACATATTATAATAGAAATCATAAAACATCACCATGTATTTTTTTCATCGAAATCCCTAAAACATATAAAGGCCAAAATTATATTTTGGTTTTAGTTAATCACCATACGGATTTCGCACACTGAAAAAGAATTTGAAAATATTCATATATTGGTCAAATTTCTACTATATATATTAAGGACATGGAAAGGATACATGGTTTGCCACATCCCATTGTATCTAATTGGGAATTGAGGCTTACCAAAATGTTTTAGTGAATCCATCAACAAGATATAGATTCATATTTATATTTAAGTACTTTTTAACATTCATAGAAATATTTTTAACATGATAAAACCATTCAAAACATAGAGGTTAAACAAATAAATTATTCAAGGGATTTCCATGGTGGTTGGGATTAACACCTTCATCTAGTTAAGTTTTCTTGTAACAATAATTTTCATTAAAGCGTTCATATGGCTCATTATAAATCCCACTATGGTAGGTATTAAAAAACTAAAACCTACTAGAATAAAGATAGATAAGTAAATCTATTGATATGTAAGATATGTGAGGAAATAATACATCATGTTTTATCCATTAAGTGGCACATTTCAGTATATCAGAGTCGATAGAGAACTTATGGTGACAACCATTAGTGAGATCTAAAATTATAATCCATTGATAATGTATTCCTATGAGTTTATACATTAAATAATAATGTTATATTAAAAAATAAGTGATGTATTTTCCCTACGTATGTTGGGGTTTTTTGATTTTTTATCAAGAAGGAACAATATCTTATCATTAGGTGCTTCCACCGAATCTCTCACAATGTCACAATGTGTTCCATGTATCTCTCCAGAGGAAGTACATAACAAATCATTCACGTATGATGAAATAAAAGGATTTACCATTGGAGGATGATAATTTATATGAATAATATACTCTATAAATATTTGATCATACAGATAAATTCATACAAAATAAGACTACTCACTTTGTTAATATTCTCTGGTGGAATCAAAAATTCGAACAAGCTACATCAGAACCTGAGGATGTGATGAAATAGATGTATCCATGTATATTTTTATTGAATTTATGGAATTTAATGGGGAATATTATTTTTAAGTGGGATAGAATGTTACTCCCTGAGGATTTAAAATATATTTATCTTATAATTAATTTTCCTATTTTGATAACTTGTGTTTCATGAAACACTGAGTTATAACAAACTATAATATACTATTAATATATTATTATTTAAACATGATCATTAAAAACTAGAAAGTAATATTTAAAATAATAATATGTATAAACACACTATAAAAAAATGTGAGACAGTTTAATATATTAAAAATATATGGATAAATATGCAGTTAATTTTAAGTAATGTGTTTTTTGCTTCAAAATTGAATTTTTCCTCAAATATGTTTTTTTATTATTTTATTGTGAACAAAAAAATAATTAATTTATAGCACTTTTCAAAAAAAATTGAGAAATTTAAATTTAATTTTAAAATCATGATGTTTATAAATCATAGAGTGAACATTTTTGAATTTTTTTTAAATAATTTTTATTAAATAAATGGTGTAAAATATTTGTTCTAGTTGAAGAATTCAATTTTATTTATTGAACAGAAAGAGTTATATTTTGTTTAAAAATGATTTTAAATATATTTTTAATTTAATTATATTTTTAATAATATAATTTAGATCATCGTGATATATTTTTATTTTGAATTTTTATACCAAAAACATTGATACTTACACAAACTTTTTATTGGAAAAATTGCTTTCGTCCCATTTTTAGGTTTTATTTTAATTTCAATTTTTCCACATTTGTAAGATTAATTTGGTATTATGGATTCAAAACTTGTAATTATTATAATGAATATAATATAATAGGTAAATTTTAATTTTGATCATCATGAATAGTGGTCATTATAAATATTTGTCACATCCGTAAAAGAAGTAAATTTGGGTTAAAAAACAAAATGACACAAATGGTTTCCTTAATCATCTTTTATGAGTGGTTTCAAACCCCAATATTCAATAAAGACTAAAATCTATTATTTTAATTCAATTTTCGGAATTTTTGGTGCCCTAGCTTTACTTTTGTGAGGATATGTTATATTCCATTCAAATTAATTACTATTTTTTGGACTTTGAATTTAATAGATAGTTTAGAATATGAAATTAAGTTTTTGATTTTATCAATAGTCTAAAGGCCTTAATTTTTTAATTAATTAAATAAAAAAATAATTTATTACAATTTATTACATTATTTAATTGTTTAATTAATTTTACTGTTAAATAAGGTATTTTTAAAAGTTATTTTTCATAAGTTTTGTGTTCTTTTTTATCAGTAATTTCTACCAACAATGGAAATTAAATTTGATTAAATGGATTAAAAATTTAGAATAATCATGTTCAATATTGTTTATAATTCCCATTTTTATTTTTGTTCATATAATTATTTTATCATGGAAAAAATTTAGCTTATCATGGATTATGTTGAAATGGGTTTTATATTATTTAACTATAATATATGGATTTAAATTTATATAAAAATTTTCCAAATTTTGTTGATTAAGTTTATTTAAATCATTTTACCTCTTAACATATAATTTTTGGTTTATTAGTTCCAATTTATCTTATTTTGATTTATATATTATTTAATCTTTTATGTAAATAAAATTGTGTCATTTCCTTCCACTATAAAATTATGACACCTCTCCTCTATTAGACACAATTAATGAGTCTCCTATATTAGAAAATACCTACCAATATAGCTTTCTATATTACTAAAACACACCGTAGAGATTCTATTCTTTAAATAAGACAATTTTTTCAAGGATTAAGGTTTAAGCCAAATGAAGTTTCTCAATGAATAGGTACTACTCTTAACCGATCGTTTCCAAATTTTTTTATTCTTATAAATTATATAAACATATTTTCATCCATTATAATGTTACAAATTCATTATATTTGATAAACTTAATTGTTATTATGATGATTTAACAACCTTTATTTTTTTCTTTCTCATCCGTTCAAAAATTATAATATCGGTCATCTGTTTGTGTGGACTACCTCCTCTATAAAACAATGTAATTTGATTTTAATTTTTATTTCACAATTATACTAATAAGGATATATTTACAGAATACATATGAAAAAAATGATATAAAAATATTTAATTAATGGTGAATTATTATTTACCTTTATTATTTTTCATCCATCAAAAAGTGAAAACAACATTCTTGCATATGTATAACCTAATGTCTCCATCAATGGTGTGAATTATTTTTCTCTCTCTACCTTTTATTGATGAATGAATATAAATATATATTAATATATATATTGAACAGATATTATATTTATTTATTATTAACCTTCTGAATATTATGAAACCAAGATTTAAATACAAGGACTATACCTACTGAACAGAAATTCTCAAGATAAATGAAACACCTCAAACCTGGAAACAATGATTTTAATAAAGAATTATTAATGAATGAGTGTTAAAGTGTTATAAGTGAGTTACATATGATATTATATGTATATACATGATCTCATTATAGGTTTATATAAATTTAAATTTTTTATATATGAGTCTAAATTTATTTCAATTTAATTAATACTTTTGGTAAGGGTTTCACATATCACTTTTATTTTTGTGATCCCTATTCCATATTCACCACATGTTTCCTTTGAGTGGTGTATATTAAAGACTCTAGGTCACCCAAAGAGGTGGGTGAATTAGGATGTCGTGTTTTTGTCCGTTTTGTTGGATCTTTTTCACAAGTTTTAAAGAACATAATTAAACATGTATGATGGCTTTGTGTAGTAATTAAAACATTCACATATAGAAGTAAATCCAATCGCTTTTACATGGTTCACCACTAAGGGCTAAATATAAGGAGCATATATTAGAAGGATATCAGTCGTACATATTTCCAAAAATCATTAAAATATGTGGATTAAAAGATTAGGGTAGAGTCACTCTATCCCTAGCACACTACCTTTAGAAAAGTTCAAGGATAGCTCACAACTTCCCTTAGATCAATTCTGTTGACTCCCCTGGAATCATTTCCCTTGGTGAAGTAAAACTCAATTTATGGATGTGAAGGTCCATTCCATGGATAGGCATGGAAGTCTTTCTCTCCTGATCATATTGAGACTTCGCTTTCATCGAGGCCTAGAGTTGACGCACATTCACATTCAATCTTCTCCTTTAGTGAAACAACCATATGTACTAAGACCTATTATTATTCTTCTCTAGAATAACACATCCTTTTGTGATTGTTCAAACACTAAATATCAGTTCACTAGGCATCATCATAATCATCTTTTCTTTTTCAAAGTATGCATGTGACCATGTATGTAGTCTTTAAATGAACTCTTCCCTTTATTTTACTTCTTCTTATTCTTCACACACATGGACCCACTGTTGGGGATCTTTCCTTAAATTTCTTCACATAGGCTAGAAAGCATATACATTCTCTCCAAATTTTAATAATTCCTTCTTCAGAAATGAACACAAATGTTTCCTTGAATTTATTCAAATAAAAAGTTCATGTATATACGTACTTTCATTTGTCTTCTTCTCAACTATACTCCCAAAGACTTATTTAGTTTATTCAATTTGATTGTGTCATGTATATGTTTATACATGAATCCCTTTTAGAAACCAAGTAGGGGTAATCCACTATTTGGTTTATTCTTTAAAACATGGTAGTATCCAAACATTCATATGATTCTCATGTACATCAAGCATGTGATATCCACTTTTTCATTAAACACGCAAACTAAATCTTGATTATTATGGTGTCTATGTTTTTCTTTTTCACACTGAGGGTACAGGGTTATTCTTTTCACTAAGTGTGTGTAACGACCCAAAATTTTATTAATAGAAATTCCTCTCGATCCAATGAAATGTATAATTATGTAAAATGGTTATATAAAATATTCACCTCATTGGTTTTTGATTCTATAATACCGTTAATAATTGTGGTTGATTATAATATAGATGTTGAACAATGATCACATAATTAGTATAAATAAAGGGCTTTAACAAATACAATCTACTCAGACAAAGTAAGTGATAGCCTCATACAATATTCTTTCCCCATATGAATCCCATTTGTTAGAGCTCACAATGGAGGTGCAATCATTGGGATTCTCTCTTGATCAACCACAAGCTGAGCTTTAACATGTTATGATTGAACGGAACTGCCTATAAGAGAAGTGGAAGTTAACAGAGATTACAACTCATGCGATATTATCTGAGCCACCCCAAGAGTATGTCACCATCGCACACCGTACCCTTTGGTATTATGTGGGTGTGACAAGGGGTATGTAAAAATACCTTAGCACTATAATTATGTTCATTTTTTTGTATATAATAATGAATATACATTCATTTTATTATTGTTACTGTCACGACCCGCCTTCACCAAAATGATGTAAGGGTCCGAAGACTGATAGGACCGTCCTTCTATAAGTTGAAGGAGAGATAATGACCCCCGAAACCCGCCTTCAATAGGTCCTGGAGTGGCGACTAGCACCAAGTGTATAGGATCACACACTAAATGGAAGGCATTACCCTTTTTCTATTTTACAAGATCTGGATATAAGATGATGGAACCCAACAAATCCAAAACTGAAATAAAAGTAAAGCCAAAAATAAAACATTCCCACATGCATGTTTCAAATGTAAAAGCCACAATGTACAAAAGGTGACTACAAAGGTATGTACCAAAGAAATAAAAACAGCAACTGCAACAACCCCAAAGGTCCGAGCTAGTATGGTCCTGCATGATCCCCGAAGTCATCCTGGAAACCTGAAAGAAGTTTTATATACGAAAGGTGAGCATACAAGTACACTCAGTAGGGAAAACCAAAGACTCTCGTGCACAAGTGGGGGAACGTATTAAAGTCCCATGATAAAAAGGAGTAAATCAAACACCTTTCCATGTAAACTATCCACCCAAGCCTCACCAAGGCACACTCCCCAAATAACGTAAGTCAAGTAATATATATAATAAGAGAACATCGATTTTTGGGTACCCCGCACCACTTTCCCACTAGTTATTGAGACATCCTACACATCGAACCAATCCCGCCATTCTCACCGCAGTCCCACCTCCACACCCACCCGCACACACCTAGGCCACAACTGCACGCAGTCCCACTACCGAATCCTGCCCGAAAACACCTGGGCGATAACTATCACACGTAACCACACCTGCAAACACCTAGGCCTGAACAACTACCACCACGCCCGAAGAAACCTGATCTAGAAGATCCACTACCACGCCCGAAGACACCTGGGCCTCATCCCATAGAAACTTGGGAAACCACCAGCCGGACACACCTGGACAACCATCACACTACCCCGCCCGAAGGTTCTTGGGATAATAATGGAACTCAGGCCATCACAGCCTACCCGAAGATACTTGTGCTATCCGGGAATGGGAGCAGAAAAGGAGCTAATAACTAGCCACAAAGTATAGTGTTGGGAAAAACACCCTCCCCCATGAATGGGGGTGTTCAGCACTAAGTGCTCAACTTAGGTGGTGCGCGAATAAGAAACACAAAGCTACAAGTATATATATATATATATATGTAACAATCACTCACCCAAGATAGGTTTTTCTTCAAACAGCCTACAGATCACAACAGCACTCAATTCCGAGTCATGACTCTCGCCAACAAAACCCATTTGTCCCATTCTTATTTCATGTTTAGTGATAAGGTTCAAATATGTTCACGTACTACTAGGAAACTAACACCATAAGCATAACCAAGGAAAATAATCCAGTCATTCATTAATTTAAACATCCACAACCGGTTCTCTTTTAATGTTACAACAACAAGGGAATAAGGGAGATCCCTCGATGTACTGGAACCAAAGAAAGACCCACGAGACACTACCCTGTCTCCCCCGAAATGGTATCTCATCAACAGAGGATCCCACCCCAATTCTTGATATAAACAAGTACCCAACCTGTCTTAAAACTCACAACCACAGAATCCGTACCAATAGGGGATCCCATCCCCAATTTCACACAGCCACCGAGAGCATATAAAAAACAAGGGATCCCATCCCCTCCCGCATTTCCACCAATCAGACCGTGAAAGAAAACAACCAAACCACTGTCACCAACACTAAGTAGGGTCATGCCTGTATTTTCAGATTTATAAGATTCAACACACTCCATGATTTCAATACCGTATTTTGACTGGGGTTAGCACAGAAGGGATTGATCCTGGTGCTTTCAATTTATTCAGCCTGGTATACGTGATTAACCAATTTACTTTTCACATTAGGAGATTACAATTAGGAATAAGAAATTTAAAACACCACGAGGGGTTCATTAGGGAACAAACAACGACCACAAATAACCTCAATTTTTAGAAGGCGCAGGCCGACACAAATAAGAAAGATGATCATAATTTAAACAACATCAACGATCACAGCCGCCCATTCATTCTTTATAGATTCAGTTTATTATCTTTATTTAGGTATGGTTTATCCAATTCTATAGAATCAAAATCATGCCCACCCCGCATGATACACAAAAGAGAGAGGCGTAGGAGAAATTCCCTACCTTTTGGATCAGCGGTCTACGCTGAGGCCGGGGGAGGAAGTCCATGGATAACGATGCGGCACGCCTGAATGAAAATCGCTTCGTCTATCAATGCTTAGGCCAGGTGAGGAACTCGACACATAATGATGCGGCTCACCCAATGCACCAGAAGCTGTTCGTGAAAATCCATGATCGAGGAAAGAAGAAACCATGGATAACCCTTAGTTTATAAGAGCCGCGGATAGTTGAGATGAGAATGCCAAACCGCGTAAGGAGCGGGGGTCGTGGGTTGACCACACGGTTGGTCAGTTACACACGGAGGTCTATCAAGATTTTTAGGAATTAATTATGGGATTTAAATGGTTTTAAATGGATTAAAAGAAAATATTTACGTCGAAACTTACGTTGTGGGAGCAGAAAAGTCAGGTACTGGAAAAAGAATGAAAGGGGACACAGTGCCACCGTCACGGTGTCACCCTCATGGTGCCACCCTCACGGTGGCACCGTCACGGTGCCACTCTCACGGTGCCACCCTCACGGTGCCACCGTTTTTGTGGAGCCTCACTTTGGAAAAGTAATGGTCCAGGAGGGTCCGAGCCATTACATTAGATACCTCTTAAATGATTCTCGCCCTCGAGAATCAAAACAACCCAAGAATTAATGAGAGGGTCTGAACAACCACCTCGAAAGATACCTCTTAGAAGTGAACCCATGCTAACTAAAAACACTTCCCTATCAAGAACCAAGCAACATACCATGCCAAACTTTCCAGGCATGTGGGTTGGGGAGTCTCCTCCCCCATGTCAAGATATTATCCGCTTTGGGCGGCACTGACTCGCCCACACTGGTTTTATCGCATCCACCTTAATGCGTCTTGACTAGGGGTCGCGTTCTCTCCTCTCCCATAGCCAGGGATTTTCACACACAATCAAAGGAATGAAAACCAGTACATTTCATAGCCAAAAGACAAAACGTTCAACCACAACAGGTACAATAAGGAACAAAACTTAAAACAACACTGGGTACTGGGTACGCATCCGTGCTTCCCTCTCCGACGTACTCTCCTCAAGCCCGCCATGTCTCCATAACACACGATCCAAGGGAATGGTTTGCCCACAAAGAACCTTCTCCTTGCGATCCTCGATCATCAGTGGTCTCTCCACAAAAGTCACGTCATCCTCGATGTCCAGCTCACCCCAATCAAGGACGTGTGAATCATCATGCTGATACTGACGGAGCTGGGAAACATGGAAGACATCATGTATCCTCAGTAGTGGTGGTGGTAACTCTAGCTGATAAGCCACTTTGCCGAACCACCACAACACTTCGAAGGGTCCGATGAACCTGGGAGAAAGCTTACTCCCCTTGACGAACCTCCGCCGCCCACACCGAGGGGAGACCATCAAGAACATGTGGTCTCCAAAATCAAACTCCAAGGTCCTCCTCCTGGTATCAGCATACGACTTCTGTCAGTCCTGGGCCACCTTCATCCTTTCCCGTATGATTTGAACCTTCTCTGTCGTGCTCTGTACCACTTCCAGACCAAGGATGCCTACCTCTCCTACTTCGGCCCAAGACACAGGTGAACGGCATGGCCTCCCATACAAAGATTCAAATGGGGCCATGCCAATGGTAGAGTGGTAACTATTATTGTAGGAAAACTCTACCATAGGCAAGTATTGCACCCATGATCCTCCTGAGTCCAAAACACATGCCCGCATCATATCCTCCATGGTCTGGATGGTGCGCTTAGTTTGTCCATCTGCCTGGGGATGGAAAGCAGTACTCAGGCGTAGCTAGATGCCAAAAGCATGCTGCAATCATCTCCATACACACGAGGTAAACCGTGAATCCCTATCCGAGACTATATACCTCGGGACTCTATGCAACCGCACCACCTCATCCACATACCGTCGTGCTAGAGCATCCCCTACACTCGACACCCTGATCGGCAGAAAGTGAGCCGATTTCATCAACCTGTCCACTACCACACAGATGGCTTCGTATCCCCCTTTGACCTTGGGTAGTCCCATGAAGAAATCCATCGAGATATCATCCCACTTCCACTCGGGGACATCTAGAGGCTGCAGTAGGCCACCTGGAACTCGGTGTTCAGCCTTCACTTGCTGACACACTAAGCACATGGCCACGAACTCTGCCACAGCTCGCTTTACTCCGGGCCACCCAAACCGAATCTTCAATCCCTGGTACATCTTGGAAACTCGTGGGTGTAATGCCAAGGGTGAGTTTTGGAACTCACTGAGAACCTTGCCGCGCACCGCCTCCGGAACAAACAACCTTCCCTTGAAAAGCATCCGGTTCTGACCATCCTATGTCCATCCTTCTAGAGCATTTCCCTGGTCAACTCGGTCATACATCACTTCGCATTCCGGGTCTCCCCACTGAGACTCCTCCACTTGCTGAAAGATATATGACTGCATTTTCATCTGATATAGGCAGCCTCTACTGCTATCCATCCTCACATCTAGGTGTAAAGCAGCCAACTCCTCCATCGCCTTCCAAGCATCCGCCGACTCTCGGACTGCATACTTCTGAGTCCTTCTGCTCAAGGAATCAGCCACTACATTTCCCTTTCCCTCAGTATAAGAGATCTCAAAGTCGTAATCCTAGAGGAACTCCACCCATCTCCACTGTCCCAAGTTTAGGTCCCACTGAGAGAAGATATACCTCAAGATTTTTTGATCCGTGAAGACCACAATGTGTTCTCCGATGAGGTAGTGCCTCCATAAATATAGCGCAAAAATGAACGATGCAAGCTCCAGGTCGTGGGTGGCATAATTACGCTCAGGAGGGCATAGTTTCATGGACCCATAAGAGATCACCCCTTGTTGCTGCATCAACACACATCCCAGGCTCTGTCCTGAAGCATTGCAGAACACCTCATATGCCGCCCCTTCTTCTGGCAATCTCAGCACTGGGGCAATGACCAGCTTCTCCTTTAGATAGTTGAAGGCTAACTCGCACTGCTCACTCCACATGAAAACCTGGTCTTTCTTGGTCAGGGTTATCAAAGGGGCTGCAACTCGGGAGAAGTTGGGTACGAACCTCCGATAATAACCCGCCAGCCCAAGGAAACTACGAACTTTTGCCATATTCTTGGGTACTGCCCAAGAAACAACTGCCTCAACCTTTGATGGGTCCACCGCTACCCCCTGCTCGGACACCACGTGCCCGAGGAAGTGCACTTCTCGTGTCCCGAACATGCATTTTGATAACATCCCATAGAGCTGATGATGTCAGAGGACCTCCAGAACCGTCCTCAGGTGCTCTGTATGGTCCTCCTCTGATCTTGAGTAGACAAGGATGTCGTCGATGAACACAACTACGAACCGATCTAGGTACTCCCGGAAGATGGAGTTCATATGCCCTATGAACAAAGCTGGGGTGTTTGTAACACCGAAGGGCATGACTACGAACTCAAAGTGTCCATATCTGCACCCGAACGCCGTCTTTTGGATGTTTCCCTCCTTCACTCTCAGCTGGTGGTACCCACACCGCAGGGCGATCTTAGAGAACCATCATGCCCCTTTCATCTGGTTAAAAAGACCGTCTATCCTCAGAAGAGGGTAGAGATTCTTGATCATCAGCTGATTCAGCCTCCTGTAGCCTCTGTACAACCTGAGACCACCATCTTCCTTCTTTGTGAACAAGACTGGTGCACCCCACGGTGACGCACTTGGCCGAACATAACCCCTTATCATCAGATCATCAATCTGGATCCGCAACTCTCGTAGCTCTGATGGTGCCATCCGGTATGGAGCCATCAAGATCGGACGAGCGACGGGCTGCAGGTCTATCCCGAACTCGATATCACGTCGAGGGCGTAGAGTGGTCACCTCCTTAGGAAAGATGTCCATAAACTCACGGATAACCTCTGGCACCTCCACCATCTCAGTATCTACTGACTCTATTAACAGCTCAGATATTAAGGAGAGGAGGGGTTCGTCTCGCCTGTTGCCCTTTTGACCGCCCTGCTCACTGGTGAAGGTAACACGCCGGCCACCCAAGTATGAGAACACGAACCTTCCTTAGAAACAGTCGATGATAGAACACATAGAGAATAGCCAGTCGATGCCTAGGATGACATCGTATGGCTGTATCTATAGCAGGAGAAGATCCATAACCGACTGATGTGGCCCTATCATCAGTCTATATCCTCGAAAAACAAACAACAAGTCGGTCTGACCTCCGACTGGTGTGCTCAACACCAGGGGCACTGGAAGTCTCTCGGCATCTAGACCCAAGGCACGAGCTAGACTGGGTGCAAAAAAGGAGTGCGAAGCTCCGGTATCGAACAAGGCATATGCAAGAGTGCTAAAAAAACTGATCATACCTCGAACAACCTTCGTCCCCGCTGGAACTGCTGCCTCCGCGGTGTGTAGCTGTCCATGCCCAGCTCCTTTGCCCCTCGGCTATCAGTCCCCTCCCCGACCATACCCTAGTCGAGGTCCCTAAGGAGCACCCTGAGGTCGGCCCCCTCCTCCCACGTCTATCCTCGGAGGAGCGGGAGCTCGCTATCCCTGCTGTTGTTGCTGGAAGGGGCTGGCTGGAAGCTGCTGATGGGGTGGGTGTTGGGGTTGTCCGCCACCGCCGTACTACTCCCGGTCCGGGAACTGACTCCGGAGATGTCCAGGGCTCCCACAGACGAAGCACCGCGGTCCCGGGCCCGATGGAAAAGGGCAAGGACTGGGGGATCGAAACTTAAACTGTTGCGGTCTGCTCCCTGCTGGTCGAAACCTGGAGGGCCCCGACGCTGGAGGCCTGGTGCTGACAGCCTTCCCCTTCAATGGTCCAAGCTGGATCCCCTCTCGTGACACACCACCTTGAGCGTGCATCCTCTCCACCACTTCGGCCTTCTTCTAGACCTTCAAGTACATCGTCAGGGTAAAGGGGGTAACATGATACTGGAGGGAGGGTTGGAGCACCTCCTCCAAACGTCTTGCCCGAGACTCCTCCTCAGGAAAGAAGTCCAGAGCAAAATGTAGGAGGTCCTTGAACTTGATCCCTAGCTCCCTCATGGACATACTCCCCTGTTGGATGGAGAGTAGCCCTTGTCTCTTTTCTACCTTCATCGTCGAGGAGAGGAATTCCGCCCAGAACTCCCTCTCAAAATTAGAACATTCCACCTCATCCTCTCTCCTCTCCCCTAGGTAAAGTGTCCACCACTGACGCGCATCTCCCTGCATCTTGCTGATGGCCAGAGGGACCCAGTACTCGGTCGAGGCCCTAATCAGGCCGAAGGCTATCACTAGATCCTCTAGCCAGCCTTCTGTCTTCATTTCAGAGGTGTTTCCCTCGTACTTCTCGAGGGTCTATCACTGGAAGGCCCGAAGAGTCTTCTGCCACTGGCCTTCCTCTTCCTCTCGATCAGCTCCCTGCCGATCGGCCACAGTAGTCTTCGGGGCCTCGATCGCCTGTACCAAACATGGTCGCCTTCCAGGTGCCATAGCTGTAAGGTAAACAAGGAATGCCTAAGCCCAAGTAGTGCGGAATATCATTCTTAAAACTTCATAAAATTTTAATTTATTCTTATTTCGCAAGAAATCCCAGAAACACGAGAACACAAGTCATTATGAAGCATGTACCTTTCCTAGGGTCTCTACCCTGCAACTCACTTGGTCATTTGGTAGGTCCAGAGTCCTTGCATCGGATCACGGGGGTGGGGGGGGCTAAAATCTCGTGTCCTAGCCGGTTTACCCTGGCCTAATTCACGCACAAAGGTCACCCAACACTGTTGCCTTACCATCCCATGCAATCCTCACTGTTCCTAACTCAAGACTCCATCCTATCTCTCAACCATCTGCCTCTGATACCATTCTGTCACGACCTGCCTTCACCAAAAGGAGGGAAGGGTCAGCAGACTGCCAGACCATTTCTTCTTTAAGTCGAAGGAGAGATAATGACCCCCAAAACCTACCTTCAATAGGTCCCAGAGTGGCGACTAGTACCAAGGGTATAGGATCACACACTAAATGGAAGGAATTACCCTTTTTCTGTTTTACAAGATTGGGAGATAAGATGATAGAACCTAAAAACTCCAAAACTAAAAGAAAAGTAAAGCCAAAAGTAAACCATTCCCACATGCATGTTTCTAAAGTAAAAGACACAAGGTACAAAACGTGACTACAAAGGTAAGTACCAAAGAAAGAAAAACAAAAACTGAAACTGCCCCAATGGTCCGAGCTAGTATGGTCCCGCGCGATCCACGAATTCCTCCTGGAAACCTGAAAGTAGTTTTATATATGTAGGGTGAGCATACAAGTACACTCAGTAGGGAAAACCAAAGAATCTCGTGCACAAGTGGGGGAACATACTAAAGTCCCGTGAGAAAAAGGAGTAAACCAAACACCTTTCAAGGTAAACTATCCACCCAAGCCTCACCAAGGCACACTCCCCAAATAATGCAAGTCAAGTAATATATATAATAAGAGAACATCGATGTTTGGGTACCCCGCACCACTTTCCCACTAGTTTTTGAGACATCCTACGCATCGAACCAATCCTGCCATTCTCACCGCAGTCCCACTGCCACACCTGCCTGCACACACCTGGGCCACAACCGCACACAGTCCCACTGTCAAATCCCGCCCGCAAACACCTGGGCCACAACTGTCACATGTAACCACACCTGCAAACACCTAGGCCTTATTCTATCACGACCCACCTTCACCAAAAGGAGGGAAGGGTTAGAAGACTGCCAGGCCCTACCTTCTTTATGTTGAAGGAGAGATAATGACCCCTGAAACCCGCCTTTAGTAGGTCCCGGAGTGGCGACTAGCACCAAGGGTATAGGATCACACACTAAGTGGAAGGCATCACACTTTTTCTGTTTTACAAGATCAATAGATAAGATGATGGAACCCAAAAACTCCAAAACTAAAAGAAAAGTAAAGACAAAAGTAAACCATTCCCACATGCATGTTTCAAAAGTAAAAGCCACATGGTACAAAAGGTGACTACAATGGTAAGTACCAAAGAAAGAAAAATAGCAACTCCAACTGCCCCAAAGGACCAAGTTAGTATGGTCCCGCGCGATCCCCGAAGTCCTCCTGGAAACATGAAAGCAGTTTTATATACGTAGGGTGAGTATACAAGTACACTCAGTAGGGAAAACCAAAGACTCTCATGCACAAGTGGGGGAACGTACTAAAGTCCTTTGAGAAAAAGGAGTAAACCAAACACCTTTCAAGGTAAACTATCCACCCAAGCCTCACCAAGGCACACTCCCCAAATAACGCAAGTCATGTAATATATATAATAAGAGAACATCGATGTTTGGGTACCCTGCACCACTTTCCCACTGGTTATTGAGACATCTTACGCATCGAACCAATCCCGCCATTCTCACCGCAGTCCCACTACCACACCCGCCTGCACACACCTGGGCCACAACCGCACACAGTCCCTCTGCCGAATCCTGCCCGCAAACACCTGGGCCACAACTGTCACATGTAACCATGCCTGCAAACACCTAGTCCTGAACAACTACCACCATGCCCGAGGACACCTGGGCTAGAGGATCCACTACCACGCCCAAAGACACCTGGGCCTCATCCCGTAGACCCTTGGGAAACCACCTGCCGCACACTCCTGGACAACAATCACACTACCCTGCCCGAAGGTTCTTAGGCTAATAATGGACCTCAGGCCATCACAGCCTGCCCAAAGATACTTGGGCTATCCGGGAAAGGGAGCAGAAAAGGAGCTAATAACTAGCCACTAAGAATAGTATTGGTAAAAACACCCTCCCCCGGGAATGGGGGTGTTCGGCACTAAGTGATCAACTTGGGTGGGGCGCGAATAAGAAACACAAAGCTACAAGTATATATTTAGGTAACAAGCACTCAACCAAGCTAGTTTTTTCTTCAGACAAATACAGATCACAACAACACTCATGTCCAATTCATGAATCTCGCCAACAAAACCGATTTGTCCCATTCTTGTTTCATGTTCAGTGATAATGTTCAAATAAGTTCATGCACTACTGGGCAACAAACACCATAAGCATAACCAAGGAAAAGAATCCAGTCAATCGTCAATTTAAACATTCAGACCCGGTTCTCTTGTATTGTTACAACAAAAAGGGAATAAGTGAGATCCCTCGAAGTACTGGAACCAAAGAAAGACCCTCGCGACACTACCCCGTGTCCCCCGAAATGGTTTCTCATCAACAGAGGATCCCACCCCAATTCGTGATATAAAAAAGTACCCACCCAGTCTTAAAACTCACAACCACCGAATCCATACCAATAGGGGATCCCTTACCCAATTTAACACAACCACTAAGAGCATATAAAAAACAGGGGATCCCATCCCCTCCCACATTTCCACCAATCAGCCCGTGAAAGAAAACAACCAAACCACTGTCACCAACACTAAGCAGGGTCATGCCTGTATTTTCATATTTATAAGATTTAACACACTCCATGATTTCAATTCCTTGTTTTGACCGGGGTTAGCACAAAAGGGGTTGATCCTGGTTCTTTCAATTTATTCAGTCGGGTATACGTGATTAACCAATTTACTTTTCAAAGCAGGAGTTTACAATTAGTAACAGGCCATTTAAAACACCACGAGGGGTTCATTAGTGCACAGACAATGACCACCGATGGCCTCAATTTTCAGAAGGCGCATGCCAGAACAAATCAGAAAGATGATCATAATTTAAACAACATCAACGATCACAGCCCCCCCCCTTCATTCTTTATAGAAAAAGTTTATTATCTTTATTTAGGTCTGGTTTATCCAATTATATATAATCAAAAGCACGCCCACCCCGCATGATACACAAAAGAGAGAGATGAAGGAGAAATTTCTTACCTGTTGGATCAACGATCTACGCTGAGGCCGGGGGAGGACGTTCACAGATAGCGATGCGGCTCGCCTGAATGAAAATCGATTCGTCTATTAATTCTTAGGTCGGGAATAGAACTCTACGCATAATGATGCATCACTCCCGATGCACCAGAAGCTATTCATGAAAAGCCGCGATTGAGGAAAGAAGAAACCACGGCTAACCCTTACTTTATAAGAGTCGCGGACGGTTGATATGAGAATGCCAAACCACATAAGGAGCATTGGTCGTGGGTTGACCACGCTGTTGGGCAGTTACACATGGAGGTCTCTAGAGATTTTTAGGAATTAATTATTTTATTTAAATGGTTTTAAACGGATTATAAGAATTTATTTATGTCAAAACATATATTGCAGGAGTAGAAAAGTCAGGTACTAAAAAAAGAACGAAAGGGGACATGGTGCCACCGTCACGGTGTCACCCTCACGGTGCCACTATTTTGGTGGAGCCTCAATTTGGCTGTGTAATGGGCCAAGAGGGTCTGGGCCATTACAGTTACTTTGTAAATTATTTTTAAAGGAAAAATAGTATTATTAGTTTATATTCAACTAAGAAATATATTTTGATGAATTAATTTATTTATGAAGTAAATAATATTTTAATAAAATATTATTATTATTATTAAATTAATTTTTATTAAATATAAATAATTGTATAATTTTATGAATGCAATTGTAATTTTTATTAAGGTTTGAAAGAAATTTTTGTCAAAACTCTTGATTTTTTGATAAATGTATGTTTTTACTTTAAAAGAGAAAAATCTCATATTTAGAAACTTATTTAAATAAAATGAATATTATTTTTGGAATCAGGATATCAAAATTATCCAACGGTGAATTTTACATAATTTTCAGAGATAGTCTAATTTTTATGTAAAAATCACTATTGGAAATTCCTCCTATACCAACATCTCTATCCCAACGGTTTTGTAAAAACCATTGGGATAGGATTACTATACAAATAGTTTGTTGAAATCTATTGGTATAGTAATTTTTAGATTTTATTTTCCCAACGGGTTTTCAAACTGTTGGGATCGGCCAGTGTAGAGAAACTTTTACAAACGATTATAGATAACTGTTTGTATAGGTGATAGTTTTCCCAATAGTTTCTTTGAAACCATTTGGATAGGGGCATATGTTCCCCCTATGAATATGGTACTTTGAAACTATTGGTATATGATTAATAAAAAATCCCAATGTTTTTTAAAAACTATGGGGATAAAATGCCACAAATGCATCTCCCAATTCCGATCCTGATCCACCCACATGGCGTCCTAAACGAGAGCTACCATTTTTCCAAAGTTCAAAACCTTCTTCCCATCAACATATTGATTTTTATTCCACATCAAATTTGTAATCTATAACTGATTTTTATGTTCTACCTCCATTTTTTTCATTTTTTTCCTATTTCTT
Organism: Viscum album; assembly: GCA_963277665.1. NCBI lineage: Eukaryota > Viridiplantae > Streptophyta > Magnoliopsida > Santalales > Viscaceae > Viscum > Viscum album. The sequence goes on from OY728129.1 coordinate 320,206,136, forward strand.
TGAAGACAATGTAGTTTTTTGTTTTTTGTTTTGATTATCTCTAACTGATAGCTCCCCTATTCATTTCAAACCCTTCTTCCCAACCTATGACCGATCCTTGATTAATGTAAGTGTTTCTTTCACCATAAATATATGGTAACACAGTGTAGCGTAATTACCCTAACATCAGACATGATTCCTCTATTAGAATATCTATTCAAATGGAGATTCCTCCAGTTCAAAAATTTTTATATATGGAATGTTATTCCCTTGAATAGAGTTCCTTTGAGCATCATTTCACTACATAGAGTTCTTTTAGGTGTTCTATTAAGACCCTTTTAATTATATGCATGGTTCATGTCTTATAGTGATATTTAGTGATGTCATATTATATTGATTTGACATGGTAGTGAGTTCATAAAATGTAGGGATACCTATTATGGGTCTCCATTTCATAATTTATTATTCGAATCAATGGGAGGGGGAATGTGTAGTGGGAGGGTGGGGTTGTGCAGTGGGAGGGGATGGCTATGGGGGGGGATGTGCACTGGGAGGGGGTTTTTCCATTGGGAGGGGGGTAGGGGGAAGGGGTGTAGTGGGAGTGGGGGGTGTGCAGTGGGAGGGGGGTTGGCTATAGGGGGATGTGCAGTTCTAGGATGTAGGGGGTTGTAGGGTGTGGATGTGAAGGGTGGGAACAAAAAGGGGTGAGGGGGGATATGCAGTGTGGGGGGGCGATAGGGGGAGGTGAGGGAGGCCATTGTATGTTACTTGGTGGAATTTCATAGGAGGGGAGGCTGCTGGAATTGTAGAGGGGAGGTGTCTAGAATTGCAGAGGGGAGGATGATGGAATTGTAGAGGGGAGGCGGATGGAATTATATATGGTATATTGTTGTATAATTGAGGGGAGGCTGCTGGAATTGCATAGGAGGGGAGGCTACTATATGCTTGTTGGATTTGTAGTACTACAAAGGGGAGGCCACTATAATTATAGTGGGGAGGTGTAGGTTTTGTCCATCTTAGGTTGTGGGAGGTGAATGTTTATAGTGGGGGTAGTATAGGATATTCCAACAGTTCTGTAAATCATTGGTATACTATATGTTGCACTACATATCCCAATGGTTTCATTTAAACCATCGGAAAGAACATATGTTTCATGTATACCAAAGGTTCAGAAACCATTGGTATAAATATTTTCATGGGGTTTTCTAAAACCATTGGAACATGTTAGATGTTGGAAATTATGTGTACCAATGGTTCTTGAACTGTTGGTACAAACATATACCAATAGATTCCCTTAAACTTTAGGTAAACTACTAATTCAAACGGACTATACCAATGATTTCTAATAAACCATTGGCATAGGTCTATTGCAAAAAATAATATACCAAAGGATCTGGAAACCATTTGGATAGGCTATCCAAATGGTTTCATGCCATATCCCAATGGTTTCAAACTATTGGTATATGTCAAATCTTCATTAGTGAATAAAATACCATTTAAATACGTAATGAGTTTTATGACGTCATAATGACCAAATAGTGATGTAATAAAATACTATAATCTTCATATTCATCCATTATATGTTTTACCATTAAAATAATATGATTTTAGGTTTATTTGATTTAATTTCTGATGCCTTAGTGCACCCTCCCAGACTTATGAAACATTTTATCTTTTTAAATTTATTTCCTTGAGGGTGTGGCTCACCTCCACATAAGAAAACCTATTATTTTAAAATGTTCGGCCATTGGCCTTTTAAAATATTGTTTTCCACTCACCTTTGGAAAAAACTAAGGGAAAAAAGCATGGGCTGGATTGTGGTTTTGATTAGTTTAATGTGTGGTGTCCCAAACATAAAAAATAAACAATTCTCTATCATTTCCTATATAAACCCACCAAAGCTCTCACTTTCTCGCCACTCAAAGAATTTTTAGTACTTCCAAAATCATCCCTCGACACTATAGAATCATCCCAAGGTGCCTGAAGATCCCAATAAGCCACTCTCAAGACTCTCCCAAGCCTTTGGGCTCACATGCTCAAGTAAGGGATTCCTTCCTTTCTCATTTTATCGAAGTTTATTAACATTGTTATGCCCTTTTATTTTCAATTTTAAACGTTAAAGTATGGTTTCTAACCTCCCCCATACTATTGTTTTTTATTTTATAATAATGAGATACACCTTTCACTCTCATTAATTCCTCCCATGTTCAACCGTTACTATGCCTAAATTTCGTAAGGAATCTCTCTCTCCTCATTTACATTCAAGAAATTCATTTTTATTATGAATCTAAATTCCATTACATATGTGAGAAATGTTTATACATGACCCCATTACTGTCAATTTTATGTAAATATAATTTGAAACCTCATTCCCTCTCATCAACCATTTTTATGAATTCTTATGTCATGATGTTACGCTACTGAAATTGCATATATTTTCCAAGCCAATGTCATTGTGTATTGAATACCATGCCCATTTGTCTATCAAGGGTATTCACCATTATACATATTTACTTATTGATTATAATGTTTCATGTATGTATTCCACATACCTTTATTGTTGAATAAATTATGATGAATGATTCCATGTTTTATGATCCATGTGGCACACTTATGCATGAAATGAAATGTTTAAGAAGGGTGTGCCCTGATTGTGCTCAATGCATTGGGTAAAGATTAGTACCAGGATACATCAAGTGAAATAAGGGTTTAGTCATGATAATTCAAGTAAAATTAGGTTTTACTCATGCTAATTCATGTGCAATGAGGGTTTACTCATCCTCCTTTGCAATGAGCCTTGGCTCATACTAATTCCATGTTAAGTGTTGTTCCCACATTTAAATGTTATGATAATCATGCTATATATTTAATTTCTGTTCATGTTTATCTTTAACTCCATTTATATTCCTATTTCTTAACATGTAATGTAATATTCATGTTATACTTCTTTTACTCCCTTTATGGGCTTTATAGCTCACCCTTTTGTTATACATGTCCTCATGTTATCCCATGCAATGCAAAGTATGATGGAATGTAGTGGTCATGTAAAGGATGTTTTCAATAAGATGTTGTGTTTTATGTTATATGTTTTATGAAATGTTCCTAACCCCAAATATACTATACCTATCGACCTTCTATGTTGAAACAATTGAAGGTTTCATGTAATAATTTATGTTAAGTTTGTAATAAAAATAAGGGTTGTTATAGATGATATCAAATGAGAAGTTTAGTTATTTTTGGGATTAGGATTAGAAAACCCTAGTGAAGCTTAGAGAAATGAATATGTATAATAAAAAAATCTCTAAATTCTGGTGAGTACAGATTAATTGGTTTATCAAGAAAATACATCCCTGTCTGGATATGTGAAGGTAGAGGGGGCTCGGGCACAGGTGTACCTAGGAGTGAAAACTACGACAAAGAGTTTCAGGCTTGATTAAGGGTATCCTAGTACCTGGAAACGGGCCTTGCTGCACTCTTGGTTACGACAATCCCAGGGGATATTTTATGTTAAATTCACAAGATTAGTATGAACCATTATTAAGGAAATAAAAAAATGCATCTATGTATATATGATAGAATGTAGATCATGGATAACATAGATTGATGCCTATAGATTCATAAGTAAAGGAAATAAAAGTTTTCTATAAGTCATCTGTTTTTTCTTTGGATTACCCTTTATTTGTAACCCATAACTTTTCTTTTTTTCCAACCAATGGCAGGTAATATGAGGACCCAAGCAAACAACTGTTGTGAAGACCAATGTGATGACTGTTCTAATGCGATTCCTAATTAGATGGGAGCAGAAATTACATAATTTTTCATGATACTCTCTGAGTTAACACAACATTTGAATAGAAAATTTGGTTAGGAAGAATGCTAAAACCCCCTAAAAATAACAAGTCTCTATCGAATGCTTCAGTTAACAAAGGCCTATTACATTTAATGGATCAACTTATCCCTCAATCTCTGACAAATGGATCAATTACATTGAAAATATATTCTATATCCGTAATGGTAATGAAAAAGTGAAGGATCTTTTGGCTGCTTATCATATGTAGGGTAAATCCGATCAATGGTGGACATTGACAAAAAATACGATGCCTGAGGTGGATATTGATGTGTTGGAACGAACGATTTATGGAAGATCGTTTTTGATAAATATTTTCCGTGCACCCACCAACAAAGGATTGAAAGGGAAATTCTCACCCTCAAGAAAAAATAAATTGAATCCATTAGAGCATATGAAGAAAACATTACAAGGATTGCATGATACACCACTAGATTTTTTGTTACCCCTGAATTTGTGGTTGATCACTTCTTTGGTGGGCAGAAAGCTACCCTACGGAAATCCCTGGAGATCCAGGACTTTGGCAGCTATGAGGAAATTTTCTGATGTTCCCTTAAGGTCAAAATAGAAATCGGAAAATCTCAGGGGTATCATGTGGATAAAAAGTATAAGGTGACCATAAATTTTGATAGTTCGATGGATTAATCCAACAATGCTATAAAAATCCAGCACCCCACTTGCCAAAGGTGTGGAAAGAAGAACCCCAGAAATTACTTGATGGAGATGAGGAAATTCTTTAGGTGTGGAAGAGAAGGGAACCTAGCCATTAACTGCAGAAAAGTAAAATCCACGACTGTAAAATAGAAGAGGAACACTCCATTCAAACCTCAACGTGTTGTTCATTACATCTACTACAAATGAATTAGGGATCCTTGCAAATTAGTTCCCAATGCCAATGGTTTATGGAAGAAACCAACACTCTACAAGGTAGAATGGTTGAGATTTTTCCATCACTACCGTGGAAGTAAACCCCGAATAAAAAGTGGTGACAGGTACACTAGTTATTAATTCATGAATAGATAACATTATTTTTTATTCTTGTTCTTCCCAATTTATTGTGTCCAAAAGTTTTTGTAGAACAATCCAAAAACCTCCAGAAATCATGGAAGTAAAGATGTCTGTGAGTATTGAAAATGGGGAAATCACTAAATCCAATGAATATACCTCTTCCCCTATCATAATTTATGGATTGATCTTCCTGAAAATCCTTTTCATACTTTATCTTTTGTAATTTTATGCAATTCATGGCATGGGTTGGATTTCCCTGTATAGATCCAACATAAGTTTCTTGCGATAGAGAATTACTCTCCATATAGAGATTCGACCTCCGAATCTATACATGTGCAAGGAGGAAGATGACTCTAATTTAGAACCATCACCTCAAGCATGGATATTAATTCCCTATGAGCACATGAATATAGCTCAGATGATTGATTCCATGTAATTAACCATTCTTGAAGACTGGCCTATTGTGAGGGAATTCGCTGAAGTGTTTCCTGAGGAATTGTTTGGTCTTCCTCCAAGAAGAGATGTGGATTTCTCAATGGACCTCATACCAGGGGAATTGATAATATCCTAGACTCCGTAAATAATGCATGTTGTGGAGGTTGAGGAGATGATGAAACAACTACATGAGAACTTGGATAAAGGGTTTATACGCCCAAGTGCTCTACCATGGGGTGCACAAGTCCTCTTTGTCAAGAAGAAGGGTGGGTCAATGAACCTTTGAATTGATTACCGTGAGCTCAAAAAAACCATGATAATGAACCAGTATCCTATTCCACAAATTGATGAATTGTTCGATCAAATGTGTGAAGCACAATAATTCTCTATGGTGGATTTGCGATTGGGATATTATCAAGTAAGTGAGACAAAGGATGATATCTCCAATACTGCTTTTTCATACAAGATAAGGGCACTATGAATTAATTTTAATGACTTTCAGGCTCAATAATGCTCCAAAAATCATTATGGACTTGATGAAAATAGTTTTTAGATATTACCTCAAAATATTTGTGGTAGTATTTATAGATGATATTATAATATACTCCAAAACTCTGGAGGATCATGAATAGAATCTAATAACTATACTAGAGACCTTGCGGATGGAGAAGATCAATGGAAAGTACAGAAAGTGTGATTTTTGGTTGAAGGACGTATCATTCTTGGGTCATAAAATCACAAAAAATGAATATCTGTAGATCCATCCAACACAATTGCAATTGAGGGATGGCCAAGGCCCACATCGGTAATAGATTACCATAGCTTCTTGGGGTTAGTAGGATATTATCGTTGGGTGGTGAGAAATTTCTCATGATTGTACAACCATATTACCAAGATAACATGGAAGGGAGTAAGGTTTGTCATTGAGTGATAAATGTAAACAGAACTTCAAGGAGTTCTAAATGAGGCTTATTTTTGTGGTCGTGATCACACTACCCACAAGTGGTGAAATTTTTGTGGTATTTAGGGATTCTTTGAAGAAGGGCATGGGTTGTGTGTTGATGCAAAATGGTAAAGTGATAGACTACGCCTCAATACTTCTGAAACTCTATGAGAAAAACTGTCCCACGCATGATCTGGAGTTGGAAGATTTGATTATTACATTAAAAATTTTGTGGCATTATCTCTATGGGGAGAAGTGTGAGATATATACTGATCACAAGAGCCTCAAATATTTTTTCACACTACAATATAATAACATGAACCAATGAGGATGGATATAACTCCTCAAGGATTGTGACTGCTCAATCCAATACCATCCCGGTAAGGTAAATAAGGTGGCAGATGATCTAATTAGAAAGGATCATGAATCATTATTAATAATGAGAATCGAAAAGGATCCAATCTTCTTAGACATGTTGTGGATGGATATGGTAATCATTAAGGGAGGAGAAAAATCAATCCTTCCTCAGTTGAATGCTCAACCATCCCTTATGGAAGAAATAAAGGATGCTCAAACAAAGTATGTGGAAATTATGAAAAAGGTGTAAGCTATTAGAAAAGGGAAATAATCATATTTTGTGGTCATCAAGGATGGGATTGTGTGATTTGGGTGACAATTATGTGTACCATCCAATACATAGATAATGAAGGAGCTTCTGAATTCCATACATAACTCAACCTTCTCAATTCACCTAGGGAGCACAAAGATGTATCGAGTTCTCTGAGAAAACTTTTGGTGGGACAATATGAAAAGGGAGATTGTTGAATATACATCAAAGTTAAAAGTTGTTGACTCTACTTTCCATCATAGAGTCCAACGAATGGAAAAGGGGAATACCTTAAGCCCAATGAGGGTCACCCTTTGAAGAACATCAAAACTTGACAAAGGGATGAACCAGGAACTCATTTGGAGGGCGTCACACAAGTATCTTGCACACCGCACAAGTCACTTTTGCGCCCCATATGGGTCGCGCAAGTCACTTGTGCGGCCTATTAATTTTTTCACCCAAGGTGCCCAGTGGCCTATAAATCGCCCCGGTGGGCCCCCCATTTCGGGGAAATTTTTCCAAAACGTAGATTCAAGCTCTGGTAGCCCAAGTCTTTGTCTGAAGTCTTCCAAACACTTCTAAGGCAATTCTTTACCTAGAATGGAAGCTCTAAAGAGGAATAATAAGGCCTAAGTGTTAGAACTCATCAATACTTAAAGCCTAAGTCTCTAACCATTAAGGGAAATGGAAACACTTTCGATCCAACTTGCCCTCTTAAGGGAACTTGTGCACCAACCTTTTGGAAGCCTCTAGGGATGATACTAAGGGCTTGAGATCAAAGTCGCCCAAGTACTACCCTATGGATTCTTCATCTCCCAAGGTGACTCATGTCGCACAATTCTACATGCACAACCAGGACTTGCGCACCAGAAAAATACTTTAATGCCTCCATCTGAATCACATCCTTTCCTCAAATTCACCTCTCCTCTTCAAGACATGGCCTTCAAAACCTTCTTCAAGCCATTTATTACATGATTCCTTTGTTCGGTTCCTTATCTGAGAGGAATTCATTGGGCCTCCTCCTCAGATTTAATTCCAAACCATAATTTTCGTTAACAATGGGCCTCCTCCTCAGGATTAAGCCCCAATCATATGTTTCTTTAACATTAGGCCTCCTCCTTAGGATTACACCCTTGGTTATAAGTTCCCTTTAATTGGTAATCTTCCTTAGGAGTAAGCCCCAACCTTATTTTCTTTTGATTTGTGCATTATTCTCAAGAATAAAACCCAATCATAAGTCCCTCTTAATTTGGGCTTCCTTTTCAGAGTAAGTTTCAAGTTAAAATTCCAAATCTCCATAAAGTACAAATACCTTTATGGACCCTGCTCATGGGCTTCTTTCCAAAACTAAGTCTTGATCTTCATTTAATTGGGTCGTCATACATACGTAATCCCTACATCATTTCTCATGACGACATCTTTCATGGAACCATTGTCAAATTTACTGATACCTCTTTTTTCTCACACTGAGCATGACTCACGTGGACTTAGAGTCTAAAAGTAATAACGATATCTCTTTTTGGTCCATAAACCATGCTTAAAACCTATTTTTATTTACCCGAACAACATGGACTTTGATCTCTTCCTTAAAAGTAGAGAACGTAGGAAGACTTTATAAGATTCAAACCTATATTTCAGGAATAGTTTTCCATCTTATATGAAGTTAAACTATATCCTTCATATCGAACTACGTGGGTTCTGATTCCTTTATTTTTTAACAAGGAGACGTAGGTAGCTTATATGCGGGTATGATCCCAAATCTGAAATATTCCCTGTCTTTTTGAATGAAAATAAACATCAAGTGTCCCACTGAGTGGATTTAAAACCAGTATGGTAATCATAATCACCAAAAGAGTTCTATATAATTTATTTAATGATACCATTGACTAAGAATCTCCAATACACATGAATTATTCTCTGTCAATGAAGAACCTCAAATACATATAAAAGATTCTCTAAATCCCATACGTATCAATCATTGATTACGAAATCTAATGCAATAATAATTTTCATACTTGGTGAATTAATAAAGATACATGAACCTAACTTACATCTAAAAGAGTGTCCCGGAGTAGGTAATAAATATGCTCAAAAATAGGTGTGATGAGCCTGACCTCCCATCCTCTCGACCACTGATAATTCTTAAGCCTCATCGGTCTACAACTAATGATCACCTACCTTTGGAAAGTAGGTCAAAACGGATATAGAATCATTGGATGATTATGGTTCTATGGATAAAACTATTAGAAACCTATTAGAAAGTATGAACCTTAAACAAATAATGTCATCCCCATTTCAAGAAGAAAACAAAATGGTGAACTCAACGTGAATCCTTAACCAAGTTAAATGATGTTTTGATTATTTTTTAGTCCCATATTAAATTCAACATGATGGACAACAATGAAATAAAACACATATGTGTTCATCCAAAAGATGTAGTCTATCCAAGATTATCTTAATTATGTCTCTTATATCAAACATGCAATCTTTTCCAAGATCTCTCTGTAATAAAGTAATGGATTCATTTATGTTCACACCTGTGAATGCCTCGACTGCTACTCCTGATCGATCCTTGTCCGCTCTGAAGAAGACATCACCTACTTAGTGTCTGCAATGCTGGGTCTCAAATGTATTGGTGAGGGAATACCATCAAAAGGTACCATCCTGAATCTAGAGGCCACTCGACAAGACCTAGATGTTAACAACTCACCCTGGTTGTTCGGACAGCGACGACTAGTGGTAAAGAAGTAGGTGGTTCCAACCACCATTTCCAACCGTTTTAGGTTGTTATCTCTAGAACACAACAACCAGTCCATCCCATATTACAGGGAGATGAATGAAGAGGTCACTCAAGTACTTGATTCAAGAAGTAAGGAGTCCTTCCTGAGGACTCCCACCAAAAATCATCGCCAGAATCGTGTGATAGTGCACTCTCAACATGATGAGGGTATCACCTCTAGGTGTTCAGATCAGGTTCCTCAGACCCGAGAAAGCAAGAAAAACAACTAGAGGTAAAATTTGTTCAATAGGGAGTAGGTTCTTACCTCTTCCCCCTCCGGAGAAGTCCATCAATATAGCTTGATGGCAAACAACGAGCGGGCATATACACCCGTCCATCCTAATTTCACCTCTCAACAGACTCGTATGGTAGTAATACACAAATCCTGCCAGAAATTCGGGTAGAGTACTATAGGCAGGAACATAAGCTTTTTTATAATTCATCAGCCAGTCAGCAGGCTCATCTGATGGCATCCAAAGAAGCTCTCCAATCTAATATGGTGGCAACTGGTAAGCAAGGACATACACCTGTTTACAATCACCAATTCTGTCAGCAGTGTCGTCTGCCAGTATTAAAGAAAACCTGTCAAAAATACATGAAGGAGAATACAAAGCATGCACATACAACTGCCAATGTTCATCAAGCCTGTCAACAGTCTTGTTTGGTAGCACCCGGAAAAGTCATTCGGAATGCTCCGACGAAAAATCTGGAGCAGACTCAACTCTCTTCCCCTATGCATAAGTACTCTCAATATACATTGAAAGGAAAAGGAGTATAGGAGGAGGCACATACACCTACTCAAAACATGGAATAGACCTATATTCTAATTTCGGCATGTGAAGTCACCAAGAACATTCTGACAATGGTGATAGAGAAGAAGCAAACCCCTTCCCATATTTTGGATACCTGTTAGAATATCGTAACAACTTTTGCAACATCATAGGGAAAGAAATAAAAATCTATACCTATCAGTGGAGTGAATCATTAATAAATCACTCCGGAGCAGATACACACCTCTATTCCAGTCTTGGAGGGTCGTTGGGCATACTCCCCCATGTCATATGGACAATCAAGTCCGGTACATACACTTGATTTAAATGGAGGTAATCAGCCTATCCTAGCCATTTCTCTAGAGCAAGCACATACACCTTCTCATTATAACAACTTTCATCAATGAGTGGTTTCCAAAGTGATTAAGAAGGAATCCAAGAAAGAGACCCATCCAACACAGTTGAAAAATCAAGATCCAATCTGCAATAAGGCCTTGCTCAATGCTGGAGTTCTTTAAGCCCTCACACAATTATCTATTGCAATTCAAGAGTCAACTCAATTTCAGATTCCTGAAGTAACAACAATAATTATGAAGGTCTTCATCAGAAAATTCCTCAAGAAGGCTTGAATCAGGACAATTCAGTCAATCTCAAAGTATCATCTTCCGATTAGAGCTAAAATAATAGTATGCATGGCCAAAAGACCAAAGAGCAAGGGGTTTCATCTTTTTCTATAACCCACCAAGGTGGTCCTCCCTATGATGATGAATTTAGCTGAGAAATTCCTCTTTAAAGTAGTAATTCGTATTGCATGGAAAATTCTTCAATGGACAATGTAGTAACAAGAAATAACTCTTATCTTGAGGCACTTTCAAATGCAAATCCAGTCTTTTCTAATGCCTTACCACTGCCAGGTGAAATAATTTCTCAATCAGAAGATAGCCCGGGGTGTAAGTCATTATCCAAACCACCCATGGTTTATTCATATTCTAATTTGAAAAATGAATTCTCTACCAATCTGGTTGAATCTGATGAAGCAACAAAGAAGCATCATCTTTGGTCTAATAAGGTAGACGAATATTCATCGAATGACAAAGTGGAAGTGTTTCATATGAGAAAACATCTCGCGAATGGTGAAATAAAAGTCTTGTTTTGGACTTTGGATGACTCTCAGAATGATATTATAGAAACATTGATAAAAGATTGTATTCACGATATTCATCTCAACATATGGAAAACTATTTTCACTTAAAAGTGAAAATATTATCTTATGATGAATATCAATATCATGTCAAGATAATATAAGGTTTACAACGCCATATTGACTTGGAATCTCTCTCAGTTTCCCGACATCCAAAGGTTGAAAAGCAGCAGATTCCCTTCCGCATTCATGCCTTGGCATGTTGAAATGGTTGCACCAGTTATTTACCAATTCCCCATATGGTATTCATATTATGTGATGGGGTGTTAATGGAGCATTTCATTTCACTGTGCTCTCCAGTCAACTAAGCCCTCCAAAAGTGGTTTAATGCAATGTTATTTCCCATGGAAAGCCACATCTAACTGGTTTTGTGCATAATCAAAGGATTTCTCAAGAACATGCCTTATCTAGTTCTTCCCAAAGTCAGGCATATAATGAAAAAGTTGTCGAATTACTCTTGCATCAAGAAAATGGGAATATCGAATAGGATTCTTGTTTATAGCATGCAAATCATCAGGTGACAGAGGTGTCAAAAATAATCCAACGGTCATCTGAGCCAGGTGATTTGACTGGATGTAGGTTGATGCATCTGGCTAATTTCTGGACTAAAATCCACCAAATATAGAGGGATTTTAAGAATTTCTTCGATGTAGTAGCTCAAGAACCACATTATCTTTATAGACCGGGGACCATATTAACTCAACCCTCAGGATCAATAGACAGGATTCGAGGAGTTGAGCTGAAAAAATAGGAACATCCCCAGTCCACCAGACTGGGAAATATTTCAAATTCTCAATCTCTTCTTTAGTGAAAGTTAGTCTTCACTCGATTAGGGATGAAGCCTCAAGAGGAACGCAGAGCTGAATTGTTAGTAAATTCACTCCAAATTAGGGTTCATCAAGAAGTTCCAGAGGGATCAACCAAACAAAAGGCAATGTCTCATAATGTTCATGGAAGAAGAAAGTATCACAGAAGCACTGGCAGAAGGGTTGCAATGAGTTATGCATCAATAAATTTCATCAATGTCATTGTCACTGATCCCCCAAAACATGTGTCTCACTCAGAGGGATTATATGAGGAAGTTCATGTTCAAGAAGTGGTACAAACAGAAACGAATGAAGTAGGTGTGCATACCAGAAGATAGAGGGTTGACCAAGGGAAAGACATTTCTTTGGGTAATGCCCTTCCATACTCTAGAAAGGCACATACCAAGGAGAAGGGTAAAAGTTAGGTTACATTCCACACATCCTCTGGAGAATTATAATCACTCTCATTAGAGTAATGGTTCACACAATAAGAAGAATAAGTGAAGGAATTAAAGAGGTGAAATGCAGTTTTACTTCACGTTAGTCTTCCTCCTAAGCATGTTGGTGTTAATAAATCAAGGGAATTTTTTGTGGATACTAGGATGGATCAAGAATATCCCCCTTTATAAGTACACAATCATAGGGCCAATCATATGGGTCATACACAACAACTAACAATACTACCATTAGTGGCAGTCTCGATCGCCACACCCGTCCAAAAACCAGTTATTGCACCTTCTTAGGTCCAAGATCAACTAGATGTTTCTCAAAAATTAATGACTACCATTGAGTCATTAACAACTTGGTTGGAAGCTATGGAAGGAAAGCATGCACAAATTAATCCAGAAAATATAGCTTACCCTGAATGGGTGGATGCAATTCCTCCCCCATCAAATTTTTTGAGTACCACATTCCCAATTTTTAATGGTTCGGGAGATCCAAAACAACATTTAACACATTTGGTTTCTCGTTGTGATCCTATGATGGGAACTCTTCAACAACAAGAAGCAGTTATGCTCAGGTGTTTTTTATAGTCATTACAAGGACCTGCTTCTGTCTGGCATACATGCTTGAAATCCCGGTCAATTACTGGGTGGGAAGATCTTCATCAAAGGTTCCTTCTTCAATTCATCTCAACATTTCCGAAGACAACAGTTTTCTATCTTACCAATTGTAAGAAAAGGAAGAATTAAAGATTTTTAGATTTCTTTGCCTGCTGGATATAATTAATATATTCCTTAAGCTTAGCACTTCCTCAAGAATAATTTTTTTCAATCTATGTGGAAAATCTGCGGGATTAATTATGCACACCATTGATCCTTGTGAAATACATAGGAGGGTTTTGAGACATTACTTCAGTCACTCAGCATATCGAAGACTCTCTAAAAAGACTAAGGATAAAACTCATGTAATTCCATCAGTTAAAGGAATGATAATAGGTAAAGAAGAAAATGCTATAGTTACAATTAAACAAGCACATGTACCCACTTCTACTTCAAGACCTTCATCATGTCGAAGGGCTCCACCTCCTGAGCTTCAAGAACAATGGCCACCTCTTCCAGATGATCTAAAAGATCAAAGGCGGAAATAGTTTGATGATTTAAAGAACAACGATTATTCTTTCTCTAATGAACAAGTTTTGGGTTACTTCATCTCGGCTCTGGAAAACAACGTGGTTCAGTTTCCAAGGCCCAAAAGGCCAAACTAGGAAGGAGATGAAGACCTCCCCAATTATTTCCCATTTCATCAGATGTTGGGGCATCCCATTCAAGAGTGTTTTCTCTTCAAATACCTCCTACAAAAGATAGTGGATTCCAGATAGGTAAAACTAAAAGTTTCTTCAGCCCAGGTAGCATGTGTTATTGCTACTAATCCATAAGAAGAGGGTGAGTGGAATGAAGTCAAAAGTTAAAATGTTCCAAAATATGATGATTGGATGGTTAGGAAAATGATCAACTGAACCCATTCCATTTTACGAACACAATTGAATCATCTAATTATTTCTTATGCTATGAATGACACAACAAAACCCCCTTCATTAGAAGAAAAATCCTCAAATAAGAAATGTAATTTGAAGATAAAAGGGAAGTCAGAATATGATGAGTTCGTGTCAAAGTGTAAATTGTCTTTGACTCTGGAAGATTTTATGCCATCTTCTTCAAAATCACGGGCACCGCCCCAATAAATGGCATATCCTAGACTGGCTAATCAGGCATAATCTTCATCAGATGAAGAATTATTCTTTGGTTCTATTAACAAAATTCATTTAACTTATCCTTATGCCAATAATAGTTTCGATTGTGATAATCCTATGTTCCCTGTATCTAAAAGAGGAATTAGAGGAATAGGAATATGTCTCCGATATAGGGGAAGATGTGGATATTACAGAAGCCAATATTTCAATCCTACCCCTTCTAGAACTGTTGATGTGGTAGAAACTCGTGGAAAAGCCCTTCAGCGGGCTCAATAGGAAGAAGAATGTTCTTCCACACATGGAAACTTTGGTCCTGACACAGTTATTTTGGAAGAATGGTTAACGGTCCCAACTTCTTCCTCCCAGCAAATAGATAGACCTAGTCGGTCTAATCTACCAATTCCAGGAGTGTTTCCAACTCGTACCTCGATACGGGATGCATCTACTTCCAAAGAATCAACTTCTAAGGAACCTTCAAAACCACATTTTCATGATGGAAAACGCAGACCTTTGGACCAAAAGTATGATGTATTGAAACATTTAGCCCATGTACCCGCCAAGTTATCAATTGTTGATGCCTTGAATATATAAAATTAACTTCAATAGGTGGTCATTGAGGCTTTGAAAAGCCCTCAAGAATTCAAAAGTTAAATTTCTACGGCTGAAGTCTATAATATAGAGAATGATCCTGAAAAATTACATGCATTAATATATTTTACAGATGAGGATGAAGATGATGTTGTACATGGACATATCAGACCTTTGTATCTACCAGGAAAAGTAACTGATGTAGACATCCGATGAGCTTTCATTTATAATGGATCAGGGTTCAATCTCATTCCTATTCATACACTCCGTAGATTGGGTGTCACCGAATCTGATTTATCTCCTTCTACTTTGATGTTGTAAGGATACGATAAGAATGAACAAGAACCTCTGGGCGAAATTACACTCAGAATTTAGTTTGGAGACCTTGTTTCTAATTCATATTTCATGGTTTTTCATCAGGACACAACATTCAACATTTTTCTTGGAAGACCTTGGATACATAAACATGCGACTGTACCTTCTTCATACCATCAATGTCTCAAATATTATTTCAATGGTCAAATCGGGAAATTGTATGGTGACAAAGCCCCATCCAAAACCTATGAATCTCAATAAATTGAGGCAGAGATTTATCACATGGACGAAAAGGAAAAATCCACAGCGAAGAAGGTCACCAAAATTAATGCTCCATATGGTTTGGAAAGGATTCCAGTAAAACCATTCATACATGTGAGTACAGATTATGTGTTGCCTATCCGTCAAAATGATGGAATAGACCCAAATCCAAACACTCTTATGGAGACTTCCATAATGTCAATTATGGAAATCGATCCAGATAGCATGGGTGAAATTGTTGATTGGCCAAGCAATGATGAAAGCTTAAATAGAGATGTCTTCATTTCGTCCGCTGAAATCCAGCAATTCTATACTCCATCAACTAGGGCAGAAGAGGATATCACAAAACCAGAGGAAAATAATGATGTCGATTCTCAATCCATCATCTCATCTCTATCATCCCAGGAAGACCCATCATCATCATTAGTGTCAGAAATTGCAGCCTCTTCTTCAAAATGATCAAATTTTAACATCTCCCCTGATCATGGAATTTCTGCTTCGTTATATACTATGAAAGTAGAAGTAGAAGAAGTAACACATATTGAATAAGAATAGGAGAATCTCAGGGATTCTCCTCCAGCATTTGGAGAGGGTATATCTACCACTGTTGATGAACTCAGAGAAAAAAATCAGGGTACAAAAGAAGATCCACGCCCAACATTAATTAGTGCGGCCATGACTCTTGAAGAGAAAGAAATGTATAATTCATTTTTAAAGAAAAATCGTGACGTATTTGATTGGAATTATACAGAAATTCTAGGTCTTGATCCCGATGTTTCCACTCATCATTTGGGTTTCCTAGAAGAACATCGAGGATTCAAGAAAGCCGCAAGAAGAACACACCCAAATTATGCATCCTAAATTGAAGCTAAAGTTGATAAGCATATCAAAGCTAACTTCGTTAGAGAATTTCAGTATCCAAAATGGATAGATAATATTGTCCCTGTGAAAAGGAAGAATGGACAAATTATAGTTTTCATTGACATTATATGATCTTAATCTGAATTTTCCTAAGGATGATTTTCAAGTTCCAATCACATAACTCTAAATTGATGAAATAGATGGCTATGAAGCTCTTTCTGTCATGGATGGTTATTTTGGGCACAATAAAATACGAATGTCCCTAGAGGATGAGGAGCCTATAGCATTCAGATCTCCCCATGGTGTGTTTTTCTATCAGGTAATTCCCTTTGGCATGAAAAATGCAGGTGCAACGTATCAACATGCCATGCACCATATATTTAAACCATTTTATGAAAATTTGTTGAATGTTATGTGGATGATTTTGTTGTTAAATTCAGACAATGTTCTGATCACTTGACTGATCTTGAAATCATATTCAACAAACTTCTACAACACAATTTGTAGATGAACCCCTTGAAATGTTCTTTTAGGGTAACCTCAGGAAAATTTCTCAGCTTTGTTGTATGCCATCGTGGCATCGAAGTTGATCTTGAGAAGAAAAAATCAATCCTTGGTATGTCAACTTCTCTAAATTTTAATGAATTAAGAGTACTTCAAGGACAATTGTCCTATCTTCAGCGTTTCATTTCCAATTTGACAGGAAAGTGTTTACCCTTCACAAAATGAATGAAGAAGGGAGCCACCAACCAGTGGACTGAAGAATGTCAAGAAGCATTCAATATTATCTAGAGATATCTCTTGAGTCTACCAGTATTAATGCCATCCATTGAAAGAAGACCACTTATTCTCTATGTGACAGCTTAAGGGCGATCATTGGGTGCCTTCCTTTCCCAAAAGAATGTTGTTGGGAATGATAAAAACCTTTATTATCTTAGTCAGACTATGCTTGAGGCAGAAACATGATATTCAAGTATTGTAAAGTGATTCCTAGCATTAATATTTGCAGTTCAGAAATTGAGACACTACCTGCAACATCATTTGGTCTAATTGGTTTCTCACAATAAACCGCTCATGTTTATCCTTAGTCTTCCAATGCTTACAAGACGTCTGGAAAGGTGGGAAGCTATCTTGTAGCAGTCTAATATCCAGTATGTGTCTCAAAAGGCTATGAAGAGCCAAGACCTGGCTGATTTCCTTGATGAACACCCATATGTAGAAGATACATATTTAAATATTGAACTTCCTGATGAGGAAGTCTTCTCTATTCAAGATTATCCTCAAACATGGGAAATGTACTTTGATGGTGCCTCTAGAAGTCCAATGGGAAAGAAAATGGAAGATCCTAAATTCAAAAAAATTGGTTTAGGAATTGTGTTTATTTCACCGGAAAAGGCAGTGCTACCATATTTCATCTTATTGTTGGAAGGTGGTGCAAATAATGAAGCAGAATATCAAGCTCTCATTGCAGGCTTGGAATTGGCACTTCAGGCACAGGTGAATCACTTGAGGGTAAAAGGTGATTCAGATTTGGTAATCAAAAAAATAAATGGAGATTATTCCATCATAAAAGAATAGTTAATCCCATTGTGTGATTATTTCAAAGATTTAATGGCGGAATTTCCCTCAGAACCGACATTTTCTTATGTCCCGCGATCACAAAATGCCCAAGCTGATGCACTAGCTAATATAGCCACTGCCCTGGAAGATCCAAATCGAGATGAAACAATCATCATTATTGCCCAACGTCATGTATTTTAACATTTTTTAAAACAGAACAGAGTAAATCAATGATATAAGTCCTATTTCGGAACCATTTGGTCATACTATAGGATGGATGACACCTATCAGGGAATACCTTCAAAATGGAACACTCCCACCTGATAGATCTGGGGAAGAACAAGTCCAGCGACCTGTGGTTAATTTTACTCTTTATGATATCCCATATCACCAAAAAATTTCCAAAAAGAAATGTTTTTATGGAATTCTCATCAGATGTATTGATTGTGAAGAGTCAATGGCTATCATGAATGAATTACACACAGTATTTTGTGGTTCCCCCCAGTCTGGACATAGACTTTCTCATAAAATTCTATGGCTTGGATACTTCTGGCCTTCAATGGTGCCAGATTATGTTGATTTCACTAAGAAGTGTCATTCTTTCCATGTATGTGCCAACTTCATTCATCAACCCCCAGATTTGCTACATACAGCTAAATACTCATGGTCATTTTCCACAAGCGTATTGGATGTAGTAGGACCTTATCCTCTAGTTACATCCAAGAAGTTTAAGTATATTATTACTTCTACTGACTTCATTTCCAAATGGGCAGATGCAATACTTCCAAAGAAGTCAGTTCTAAAGGCATTGTTAGCTTCGTCAAGTCTAACATCATTACCAGATTTGGTGTCCCTCATACCATATTGACGGACAATGGCACCAAATTTTGTTCATCCGAGGTGAGAAAGTTATATCAATAATGCAACATCAAATCCATCCATTAATCTTAGTATCATGCAGTAGCCAATGGACACGTAGAAGCCTTCAAGAAGACTCTTTCACACATACTAGAAAAAATGGTGGATAAATATAAGAAATCATGGCCTGATAAACATTTTCTTTCTTTATGGGCTTATAGGACCACCACTCGAACTGCTGCGTGGTCAACAACATATTCATTGTTATATGGAACAGAATTATTCTTGGCCATTGAAATTCAATTACCTTCACTCAGAGTAGCCATTTGTGATCAGTTTTCTATAGATAACAATCACAAAAGTGATTTTATGAATTGGAACTATTAGATGAAAAAAGATCGTGCACCCTGCACCACTAGGAAGTCTATCAGAATTGAACAGAATGATCTTTCAATAAAAAAGTTCATCTTCATTCATTCATTCAAGGAGAATTGGTATTGGTTCTCAAAACTCCAATGATACCAGGAATCATACTTCCAAAGCTTGAGCCAAAGTGTGAAGGACCTTATTCAGTACATAAGGTCTACTCCAATACAGTTTATTATTTAATATCAATGGATGGAGAACTCATTACAACTCCAACCAATGAAAGATTCTTGAAAAAGTATTTTGTGTAACAAAAATACACCCGGTAGTCCTTACTGAAGGACTTTAAACTGCATGGTCTCTTTTATTGTTGCAGGACATTAAACATCATAGCCCCATTGTCATCCAACATGACGTTAAACTATGCACATGTCCTAGAAGACGTTAAACTACAATACGTATTAGCTACATGATGCTAAACTATACAACACCATTTTGTCCCAAATGACGTTAATCTTTGCATCATTAGGGTTGTTGTTACTTCTTATTTCTCACACCGAGCATGACTCACGTGAGCTAAGAGTATGCTTCAACCATAACACCCTCTTTGGGCCGCTAACCACGTGTAAGTCCCAACACCATCATCGGGTTGTCCTAATTTACAACTCGATCACCAATTCATTCTCAACCGAACTACATATACTTTGATCATTGCGTTTTAGGATGGGTATGTAGGCAACCTCATGAGGTTGAATCCCAAAACCCATATCTTCAAATTGGTTCACCTCCATCTCATACGATGTTGATTCGTGAAGACCACCCCCTGAAACCAATATATTCACTTTGGTTCATCATCGTCCTTGCTATATGATGTTAAACTATACAACATTGGTCCATGCATATGACCTTAATCTATTTGCACTTTTTTCCTATATGACAATATACTACAATAGTTTCTGACACCCTCACCTGAGAGGGAATCATTATTGACATTGATCTCCAATCATGCTATCTTCCAAGGACTACGTGCATACCTGGCAATGCCCAAACCTTTAATCTTGGATCCAACAATCATTACACTAAATTCCCCTTTCACCCTTGACATGTACAAACCAAATCTAAACATAGGGTATTTCAAGAACTACATATGGCTTGATTTCCATACTTATGGGATACGTAAGAACGTTCGATCATCCCTCGAACCTAGCCCCAAGTCTTTGGGCCTAACCCCAAACTCAACTGTCAGTCCCTTGGCTGAAAAGTCCCCTTGTGAGCACATGAATGTGGTATGAAAACCCTGGTCTTTATTCACATTAGTTTATAACAAACAAACAATGTGTCTCCCTCATTATGGTCTGAACTCTACAACCCTAAAATAAGATCTCCTATGCTATCGTACCACATGATGTTAAACTATATTTCAAGAACTACGTATGGCTTGATTCTCATCCTAATGATATATGTAGTGATGTCCAATATCTCAATTGAGGACCCACCCACAAAATGATTATGGTCTACATTGGTCTATGTATCTCATTCATGCATTGGAAAATACCCATTTTTATGTGTCATACTCATAACCTTAAATAATTCATGATCTTCATTACCCTTTTATTGAATTCTGATCACAAAATGTCTGATACCCTGGAATCATTTTGCTTAACCATGCAGTATGTTCCCTTAGGTGACCTTGCATAAGTAGTCTACATAATGGACCAGTCAACCAAAAGATTCTATTATATGACTATGCATCCAATGCCCTCAAGTGGCCCTGCATAATTCAAACCCCCTTATAGGATTGTGAAATAGTGGTAACATCATTATTGGGTGGAAAAACTCTTTTCTCCTTATTGGTCTTAACGATGATATGTAGGGATCCGCAAAAACAACCATCCTTAACTTGTTTGTCCAAAACTCCTTTTCATGATCTGAAATTATTAAAGTTTATGGTTTATATTTCCCTTCCCAACATTTGGGTCAGACCATCAATGGAGTGATATTGATCCAATTCATTGAAAAAATTTATTGGGAATATCTTCTCCATATTCAAGTACCTATCTCCATATAGCAGACTCTGTGCTTTGGAAAATTTGAACCTCCATAAACTTCCACGGGCTTATAGAAATAGAAAAGTAAAATTTATGAGAGTTATTTTGCCTAACTATGCAGCATGTTCCCCTAGGTGGCCTTGCATAAGTAGTCTACATAATGGGCCTGTCAGCCAAAATATTCTATTATTTTACTATACAGCCAATGCCCTTAAGTGGCCCTGCATAATTCAAACCCCTAATGGGTTTGTCAAATAGTTGTAACTTACCTCTTAGGAAATACTTTATCTAATTTCTTTTATCACTTTTTTCATATCATCCCTCAGACTCAAAATTTCCTAAGCCATAGTTTATATGTTTTCCCCCATACATGAATGTAGTAATATGTTTTCAAAAAAATTATCAAGGAATTGAGTCAATTTTAATCCATTCAGTCAAAGTTATTTGTCCTTATATGTTAGCCTTTTTATGTACATGAATGACATTAAACTGTCAAAAAAAGGCAGGTTACTCATTAACATGGGAACTTGTAAAACAAACTCTAACCAAAAGCCGAGTCCCAGCTCGCTAAACATACATATTGTATGATTTAGGCAATATTGAGCAACAAAAGATGCAAAGTTTGTGGGGTTTTTTGTATAATCCAAGAAAAATTCAAACTAATCTTACTAGGACCATTCGATTAGGTAAATAATAATAATAATAATATAAGTAATTAGCAATTGAATGCATGTACAAATGATTGAAGATGAAATGTCTTTATCATTGATGCACAAGATTATATGAACATCCATAGATTGGAGTATCTTCTCTTTTTCCAGAATTACAAGAGGCTTTCAACATAACTTCTCATTTGATTTATGGCATCATGAGCATCATTAGGAGCCTCTTGATGTTCATTCACTTGACCAACTTTATTATTTTCATCTTGAATGAGTGCCTTCTTGGCATCTGTGATGGCTTTCATACCCTTCATTTGGACTCCTTCCAATGAATTGTTAAGCTGGTGAAGTTACCCAGTAACAAAATCAAACTGTTTCTGAAGATGCATCTATTGGAAAACGGTCTCCTTTATCTTATTCTTTAGATCCTTTAGATTTGCAGTATGATCAGCCTCATGTCGAGACATTACAGCCTCAAATTAACCGATATTGGTCAACAACCTCGCTCTAGTAAGATCTTGATGGCACTTTTTGTCCTGCTCCCTCCTTAAGATGACTTGTTTCGCCACGGTATGGATCTCTTGATATCCAAAACCACCACGTCCCATCATGACGAACAAGGACGAAAGTCGCAGGATCTTTGAAGACATCACTTTAAGAGGCACTTTAGATATGATCTTCCATATATTCTTCCATGCCTTCCGACGTGAGAATTTGAGCACCTTTTGCACCTCTGGGTCTAATTCAGAATCACTATCACATGGGGGAATATTGTCCGGGATTAATTCACTTAAGAAAGTTCCCTATTCTCCACCTTCCCCCCTGACCCTTGGTACATCAATTTCTACTCCCGTTGGGGCTGAGGATGAGGCTTCACCTTCGGATCTAACCACAAAAATTGATGGCCCTCCATAGTCAATTGAAATCTATGGTTAGTTACAAATGATAACAAAAGTTTAATATCTATCTTGAAAATAAAATACAGCCACAAATATTATTATATTTTACCCAACGGTAGATCAGTATCATGAGAAGGCACCTCCCCGTCTTTCCTTCCTTCAACATGATTTTTAGGATGGATTTCAGGAATCTAGTCTAGGTTAATCTCCACTTGAGCTAGAATCTCTACAATGATAGGTTTGTCTCTACCCCTTTCAGGCATCGACAGATTAGCAGCTTGCTCAGACGGAACTGCAAATTTCAACCAATCATGGTCAGATATGTAATGATTTTTTATAGGATTAAGGATAACACTCACATCCAAAATCATCAAAATCACATGTAAATTTAGTATGATATAAAATTTATTCAAAAGACGTTCCATGTTTCATCATTTCATCCAGTGATATCTCAAATTCCTGGTTACTCTCACCAGTGGGGGAATTTGACATGTCTTCCTGGCGAACCTCCTCCTACGGCCTCCGACCCCGAACAACTTCCTCAGAGAAAATTGCGGAGTCAGTTGTAGTGGTTACCAAATGTTATGGTGTAGGTGTTGAACCTAAATCATATCAAAATGGAAGTTAGTTTATGTCCTCATTCTACATTCTATGAAGTATTGTTAATTTACTAGAAGTAGTCTCTTCTCTCCTTGCAGTAGAAATATGAGCAGTACTAGGAACAGATGCTAGCTCTTCTACTCTCCTCATTTCTTCATGAGCAGCCAGGCCAGCATGAATTTGTGACTGTTCACCATCACCCTCTATCATCCTCAGAGGTGGGTTAGTCCTCTCCTTCAAAGAGAAAATATAAGAAGCCCCTGAAATCCTAATAAGTATGAGAAATCCTTTCATGAGTTAGGATTCATGACTATACTAAGGGCTTACCACCAATGATGAAGCATTTATCTATGGACTTCTTCCATCGATGCCTTTGATTATTTGACTTTTTGGGTGTGTTGACATCATTACATAAAAATACATGTATTGGAGGGTGAAACGACCTTTCTAACTCCTCGTCCATGGATTTCCGGTCTAATGATACCTCACCCAGCTCACGAGGAGATTCAGTGGCTTCAAGAGCGGTGCCACCATGGTTGTACTACGGTGAAGGGACCTTAGTAGTTCCTTTCTTAACAAGCTGTAGAATGAAGAAATAAATTTCCTTGAGTAACAAATCTTTGACTGAAATTAAGTTTAAAAGAATATAAGTAAAGAAATTTACATCTTCAGGAGCCACATAATCATGCCACTCCTCGTCTACTGAAGCACAAATCCCCTCAGTGGTGCCACAATTAATCATTTCTTTCACCCACATGGAAATAGTAATGGAAACATCAATGGAATATATGATCATTTTCATCTCTCTGATACAAGACCACACTTCATTGGGATTATCCTCAAAGAGGATATCAGCAGAAGCCTGGAGATTCCCCACTCTAGGGATATGAAGCCCTTCACATAAGACCATCCTGGCGGTTTCAGCATCACAGTATAAACTCCTCCATGTATAGATAGCCTCTAGTCATAAATATTCATTATGTGCACCAACAGCCTGCGAGGAGGGTCCTACAATCTGGGACTTCAACTTCTTCCCAGCTCCTGCAATTACAGATAAAGGATAAGAAAATGAAACATGAAACTTGTTGCTCTATAAAATAATGGCGCCTAAATTGCCTCATTGACATAACTCTCCAGGAGTCGATGGAGTAGGTCTCCTTACTCTGGTAAGAGGATTATATCTGGAATGAGTCCGCTTTGATGCATGTCGTGCCTCCTCATCCCCATCCTGGGAATCCGGTGAATCAACCCCAGGTGAGGAACCCGGTGAATCAACTCCAGGTGAGGAAGTATCAACTTCCAGATGAAGGGTTTGTTTTCTGATGGTTCTCTTTTTTCCCCACCTGAGGGACCAGATGATTCAGTACCCCTTCAGGGTATGATGCTACCCAGTTCTCGGAAAACCATGTTTTCAATTGACTTGCCACTCAAAAAACTAGTAGATAAAACACTTCCTTGATTTTCTTCATATCTGTCAGCAACAATAGTTGTCGAGAAACCATTGCATGTTTCTATGACCTGAAGTGCACGAGGGGGGACACAAAAATCTTCTACAGACTCTTGAATTGACGTGCAAATCACTATGGAGAATAGGCCCCACATATAATCTCTCCATCAATTCTGGCGGCCAATACACCATCTCTGCAAGCCTGCATATATAACCTCAATTACAGGATAGCTCTTCCATCATCAAAAAACTGGCCAGTTGTCAGGTTTCCAAAAGGAAAAAATTGTAATTCCTTGAACATGCTCAGGCTCACCTTCATATCATAATGATTGAGGGACAACTATGAAATTCTGGAAAATGCCTGCACTGATGGGCTAATAGAACTTCTAGGAACCTGTACTCCGCTCTATACAGCATATGTCCTAATGTGAGTGGAAATCCATCCCCACAAAACTTTGAATGGTCCCACTATTCTCAAAGGAGACTTACCCATATAGACATGAAGTAAGCTCCTATGAATCTTTTCCAAAATTAGGCTGGCCAACCCATCCATTTTTCTCTCAGCCAATTTGACTGCAACAACGAAGGACCCTGGCATGATGCCTCCCTTAGAATCCCTAACTGGAAGAAGATAAAAACGGATACACAATGATAAAAATCCCTCCATATGGGTCTTATCTAGGATTCGTTGATCCACTTCATACCTCCACATTTCAAACTCTCCCGCTTCCAGAGTTTGCCATAATTTACCAAGAGAACCCCTCTTCTCTGTTTTGGGGCAACTGGTAGGATGAGTACAGGTGGACCCCTTCCCCTTCTTCTTGATGAGAAACATATCCATCTAGTCCCCTAGATGAATATCCATTCTAGAATGAGTTTTTATGGACTTTGAATTCTTGTGCTTGTGGAAAATTTTCAATAACTCTCGAGCCAAATCCGATGTCTTCTCCAAATCATTCCAGGTCACCTTGGGGCGATGAATTCATCATACATATCTCCCAAAATTGGATCCCCCTATGATCTTGTAGACATTCCCCAAACTGATGCCTACGTCTCCATGAGTCAGATTGAATGAATTGGTTTCCGGTCTACGACGACTGATTAGATCTGGAAAAAAATTATCATTTATATAGACATATGTCTGCCCAGTCCAGACAGCTTCATATATTGCAGCTCTCTTCAGATCCTCAACAAACTCTGCATAGGTTTGTCTCACCCAATATGCCCACATCCAAGTCGGCTTCACACCTCCTCCAGGACAAAAATCCCAACTCTTTTTCCATCCCTTGGATTGATCCATCTGGGAATTTCGAAAAATAGTGGGATAACAATGAGGCTATAGATCATGCTTGTGAGGCTTCAGATCTGGAGCACATGGGATATGATTCATTATATATGCCTTCTACACTATTCTAGAATTGAAAAATGATCCTTCAACTGAGACATTTGCCTAAGAGAAATTGTTGTAAGTCTGAAACCATGAATGAGGAATATAATTCTTTTCTTCTAGAACGTTGACTCCTTGTAGATGACCATGTCCATATGAAGGAAAGTGGATGGTCTGTGGAAAAATTTGCATGATATTTCTTCAAATACTTATCCAATTCTGGGAGAGTGCTATCGTAGATATCATAATAGTCATGGCCAACGATGTTCATCATATCATATATTCCCTTTCTGGCCAACTCATCAACTAGTAAAATTCTTCTTGGAGCCATTGAATCTTCCCAAGGATCAAATAGTTAACGTTTTAGACTGTTTTTATGAAATAATTGTGAAGAAAAAAATGGCCAAGGAATTAAGGCGCACAAGTCATGTTGCACAATTCATATCGTGCAAGAAATGCCATGAAAGTATTTCCATGCAAGTATTGCCGCACAATTCAAAATACTTACTGAAGAAGCGTGACACAAAGAAAAGAAATTGATCAAGGAAATGAACACACTTGCAGGATGAGAGGTAAAAATCATTGAAGGCAAGATGGTTAGCATGATGTGACACCCACATATAGAGGAGATCCTGCAAACCTGAGCGTCAGAACATGGATGCCGGAACCTGCACGCCAACATATGTGCGCCACCAAACCCCTGTTTCTCATTTTCCTCAGAGTCAAATGCTTTTAACGTTTTTGGATCCAACTCTGAGGGGGGAATTTTTTTGATGCTCCTTTCCATCACAGAGTCCAAAGAATGGAAAAGGGGAATGCATTAAGCCCAATGAGGGTCACCCTTTGAAGAACAACAAAAATTGACCAAGGGAAGAACCAGGAAATCATTTGGAAGGTGTCACAGATGTATCCTGCGCGCCACGCAAGTCACTTTTGTGCCCTGTTCTTTTTTTTCACCCAAGGTTCCCAGTGGCCTATAAATAGCCCCTGTGGCCCACCCATTTCAGGGAAAATTTCACAAAACTCATATTCAAGCTCTGGTCACCCTTGTCTTTGCCTGACATCTTCCGAAAACTTCTAAGGTAATTCTTTACCAAGAATGGAAGCTCTAAAGAGGAAGAATAAGTCCTAAGTGTTAGAACACATTAATACATGCATTCCTAAGTGTCCATCCCTTAAGGGAAATGGAAACACTTGCACACCACCTTGCCCTTTTAAGGTAACTTGCACACCAACCTTTCGGATGCCTCTTGGGATGATTCTAAGGGCTTGAGTTCAAAGTCACCCAAGTACTACCCTATGGATTATTCGTCTCCCAAGGTGAATCATGTTGTGCAAGTCTACTTGCGCGACCAGGACTTGGGAAATAGAACAATACTTGTGATCCTCCTTCATAATCACCACCTTTCCTCAAATTCACCTATCCTATTCATGACATGGCCTTCAAAACCTTCTTCAAAGCCATTTATGGTATGATTCCTTTGTTGGGTTCATTATCTGAGAGGAATTCATTGAACCTCCTCCCCATGATTAATCTCCAATCATAATATCCTTTATCTTTGGGCCTCTTCCTCAGGATTAATCCCCAATCATAAGTTTCTTTATCATTGGGCCTCCTCCTAATGATTATGCCCCAGGTTATAAGTTCCATTTAATTGGGAATCATCCTCAAGAGTAAGCCACAACCTTATTTTCTTTTGATTTTGGATTCCTTCTCAGGAATAAAACCAAATCATAAGTCCCTCTAAATTTGGGCTTCTTTTTCAGAAGTAAGTTCCGAGTTAAAATTACAAATCTCAATAAAGTACAAATACATTTATGGACCCTCCTCCTGGGCTTCTTTCCTGAACTATGTCTCGATCGTCATTTTCTTGGTCTGTCATACATACGTAATCCCTACATCATTTATCATGACTGCATCTTTCATGGCGCCTTTTTCAAATTTACAGATACCTCTTGTTTATCACAACGATCATGACTCATGTGGTCTTAGATTGTAAATGTAATAATGACATCTCTTTTTGGGCCATTAACCATGCATAAACTCCATATTGTTTTACCCGAACAATGTGTAATTTGATCTCTGCATTAAAAGTATTGTACATAGGAAGCCTTTATAAGGTTCAAGCCCATATATCATTAATTATTTTTCGTCTTATTTGATGTTAAAATATATCCTTCGTATAAATCTACATGGGTTCTGATTCCATTCTTTTTAACAAGGATACATAGGTAGCCCATTTGCAGGTACGATCCCAAATCTGAAATAATCCTTCTCTTTATGAAAGACAATAAACTTCAAGTGCCCCACTGAGTTGCTTTAAAACCAGTATTGTCATCATAATGACAATGAGATTTCTATATAATGTATTGAAGGATACCATTGACTAAGAATCTCCAATACATACGAATGAGTATATATGAATGAAGAACCTAAAATATATAAAAAAGATTATATAAATCCCATACATATCAATCATTGATTTCCAAATCTAAAGGAAAAATCATTTTCATACTTGGAGAATTAATAAGGATTCGTAAACATAAATTAAATCTATAAGAGAGTCCCAAAGAAGGTAATAATTACCCTAAAAAAAGGTGTGATGAGGCTGACCTCCCATCCTCTCAACCAATGAAAATTCTTAAGCCTCATCAGTCTACAACTAATTAGCACCTACCTTTGGAATGTTATTCCAATTTGATATAAAATCATTGGATGTTTACGGTTCTGCGAACGAACCCGTTAAAAACCGATTGGACTGTTTGAACATTAAACAAAAAATTTCATCCCCATTTCTAGATGAAACAATAGTATGTTAGCAAGTGAAGGCTGAGAAGAAAACGTCTAATGGA
Source organism: Viscum album (assembly GCA_963277665.1). Lineage (NCBI taxonomy): Eukaryota > Viridiplantae > Streptophyta > Magnoliopsida > Santalales > Viscaceae > Viscum > Viscum album. The sequence goes on from OY728129.1 coordinate 320,235,410, forward strand.
ATGATGCAACCACTACGCATACACACATGGAACTGGGACAACATTACCATGGAATTTGACACTGGACTTCCAAGGACATCCAGATGAAATGATGCTATATGGGTTGTTGTGGATCGTGTTACAAAGACATATCAATTTATCGTGATTCCAGAGCACTTCTCATTGGATCAAATTATACAGATTTACATCAAATATGTGGTAAGTCTTAATAGAGTACCACTATATATTGTGTATGATCATGATCCTAGATTCACTATGATGTTCTGAAAAAGTCTCCAACATGCTATAAACACTGAACTAAACATCAGTACAACCAATCAGCCTCAAACTTATGGGCAATTTGAGCGAACTATTCAAAAACATGATGATATGTTAAGATTATATTCTATATACTTCAAAGGAGGATGGGACCAACATCATGAACTAGTTGAATTCTCCTATAATAATAGTTTCCACTCAAGAATCTAAGTGACACCATATGTAGCCATTTGTGGGAGAAGCTACAGAACACCGATTTTTTGGGATGAAGTCGGCGAGTGTAAGCATATAGGACTTGAATTGGTTGAAGAAATGGTGGAGAAGGTAAAAACCATTCTGCAACATATCAAGGAATCCCAAAGTCAACAAAAAAGTTATGCAGACAACCATCGATGATACCTTGAATTCAAAGTTGGAGACACGATATTTCTATTCATATTTTAGTGAAAGAAATTCATGAGAGTTAAAAAGAAAGGGAAGATAAATCCTAGGTACATCGACCCCTTTGATATTCCTTATCGTGTCGGGTGTGGCCTATCGACTAGAACATCCACCCACCATGGACAAAGTACATGATGACTTTCATGTATCCCTCTCAAGGAATTATAGTCTAGACCCTTCACATGTACTCTCTCTAGAGTTAGTACAATTAGTGGATGATCTTTCTTACGAGTAGGAACCAATGAAAATATTAGATCGTAGAGAAAAAGTTCTATGAAATAAGACAATCCCCCTCATTAAGGTGTTGTGGTGAAACCACAAGTTTCACGAGGCAACGTGGGAATTATAGGGAGTGATGAAGTAGAGTTACCCACATCTGTTTTAGTGTGGAGAAAAGAAAATTTGTAGGGAGATATTTCCTAAGTGGGAAGATTGTAATGACTCAAACGTTTATTAATGGAAATTCCTCTTGATCTAATTAAATGTCTTATTATGTTAAATTATTATGTAAAATATGAACTACTTTGGTTTTTTATTTTAAAATACCATTAGGAATTATAACCATTTCTAATATAGTTGTTGAATATTCATAATATAATTAGTATAAATAAAGGTCTTTAAAAAATCCAATTTACCCAGAAAAAAGAAGTGATGGCATCATCCGGTAGACCCGCCCTATAAGAGGTCCATTTTTTAGAGCTCGAAAAGGCGGTGTCATTGGGCTACACTCTTGACAAATCCCATGCTGAGCTTCAATATGTTAAACTCAAATGGAACTGCCAATGGGAGAAGTGGAAGTTGATAGATATTACCACTCGGGCGATGTTATCCAAGAACCCCAAGATTCAGTCACCATCGGACACCTTACCCTTCGGTCTTATGCAGGTGTTATAAGGGGTTATGTAATAATACATTATCACTATTATTATGTGAATTATTTTTTTATATAATCAATAATATAAATTCATTTTTATTATTATTAGTTTTTAAATATATTATAAAGTACATATAGTATTTTTTAGTTAACATTAAAATAAGAAATCTATTTTGATAAATAAATGGATTTTTAATTAAATAATATTTTATTAAATTATTATTATTATTATTATATTATTTTTATTATATATCAATGATCGTATAATTTTTATTAAGGATTGAAAGCTGTCATTTTCAAAACCCATGATTTTTCGATAAATGTGATTTTTTATTTTAAAAGTGAAAACTCACAAATTTAGAAAATTATTTCGATAAAATGAATATTATTCTTGTAATCAGGGTTTCCAAATTATCCAATACTGAATTTTTCATAATTTTCTGAGATAGTTGAGTTTTTGGGTAAAAATTTAATTCTGTTTAAATATTTAATGTGTTTTAGGACATCATAATTACCCAATAGTGACGTAATAAAATACTATAAACTCTATATTCAGAAAAATTATATTTTAAAATTAAAATAAAGTGATTTTAGATTTATTTTATTTATTTTACAATGCTTTATAGGTCCCTCCCAAACTTATAAAACATTTTATCTTTTTAAGTTGATTTCCTTGATGGTGTGACTCACCTCCGCATAAGCAACCATATTATTTTCAGAAGTTATTTTATTAGCCTTATAAAATATTTTTTGTCACTAACCTTTGTAAAAAACCATGGAAAAAATCCATGGTCTGGTTTGTGGTAGTGATTAGTTTAATGGGTGTTGTCCCAAACATAAATAATAAACAATTCCTTCTCCTTCCCTATATAAACCCACCAAATCTCCCACTTACTCTTCATTCAAAGCCTTTTTATTTCCTCCATCATATTCCCCCATCACTATATAATCCACTAAAGGCATCCCAAGCTTCCAGTAAGCCTCTCTAAAGCCTCTCCCAAGCCTTTTGGATCACACTTCCAAGTAAGGGATTCATTACTTTCTCATTTTATCCAAGATTTATAATATTGTTATACCCATTAATTTTCAATTATCAATGTTGGGTTATTGTTTAAAACCTACCCCATACTTCCATCTTTATGTTTGAATGGTGATATACTCCATTATATCTCATTAATTCCTCCCATGTTCTCTCGTTACTATGCCGAAATCCCGTAAGTAATTTTTCCCTCCTCATTAACATTAAGAAATTATTTTGTATTATGAGTCTAAATTCCATTAAATATGTTGGGACATGTATTTGTATGACCTATCTACTGTCCATTTCATGTACATATAATGAAAAACCCCTTTCTCTCTCATCAAATATTTTTATGAATTCTTATGCCATGCCTTTACGCTACCAAAATTGCACTGATTTTTCAATTCAATGTCATTGTGTAGTGAATACCATGCCCATTTCTCAATCAAGGGTATTCACCATTATGAACATTTACTTATTGATTATAAAGATTCACGTATGTATTCTATAGCCCTTTATCGTGGAATAAATGATGAGGAATGATTTAATGTTGTAGGATCCATTGGGCACACTTATTAATGAATTGAAATGTCTAAGAAGGGTGCACCCTGGTAGTGCTCCAATGCATTAGGTAAAGATTAATAACATGATACGTCAAGTGAAATTAGGGTTTACACATGATAATCCAATTTCAATGAGGTTTTAATCATGTTAATTCGTGTGCAATGAAGATTTACTCATCCTCCATGTTCAATGATCCTTGGCTCGTGCTAATGCCATGTTAAGTGTTGTTGCCACATTTCCATGTTATGATAATCTTGCTATATCACCCCATTATGTTTGTGTTTCTCTGGAACTCCATTTATATTCCTATTTCCTAACATGTATTGTAATATTCACGTTATGCCTTGTTTACTACCTTACTGGGATTTATAGCTCATCCTTTTCTTATGCATGTCCTCAGGTTATCCCATGAAATACTATGTACGAGGGAATGTCATGGACATGTATAGGTAGTATTCCAAAAGATGTTGTGTTTTATGTTATGAGTTATTATGCAGTGTTCCTATGCCCCATAGAAACTGTACCTCTCAATCTTCTATGTTGTATCAAGTGATGGTTTTATGTAATAATTTATGTTATGTGTGTAATAAAAGGTAGGGTTCTTATAGTGTTCAAGTATCCTTCACGACCCAGGATTGTTCAAGTCTCCACCACACGCACGTGATGCGTGGAACTCCTACACATAGAGAGTCTAGGAATCATTTGCGCACCATGTGGTATGTGGTTCTCCACTTTGCCTAAATAGAGCTGGTTTATGGCACCTAATCTTTGTAGAACTAGAAAGATACATGGTACCATTTCCTCACAAAACCAGAATGGTTCATCGGTACTCTATTCATGAACAAAGAATCGTTTGTCGCTCTCATGCTTCACAAAACCAAAGCGGTATGTGGTTCCTTATTTCATTATCCCAAGAGGTACACAGAACTCCTAATATTTTCATAATAATATTGGATAATGGTTTACACTTCATGAATGCAGAATGATTCAATGATCTTGATTGCCCCTAGAAAAATTAATCATCAGAGAGACCCTGTTTCTCAATACATGAGCTCTCAAAATCTTGGGAGCAGCAAACTCTTATTGTATCGGTGGTTCAATTTTTATAAGTTGAGATAAAATATTTTCTGAAATAAATTTCTTCAGGATATGCCACGAAGATCGCAGTTTTGAAATCATCAAACCACTGGTATTAGATACACTAAGATTCTCAGTTGTTTCCATTTTTATGCATGCGACCATCTCCTTTCATAAAACAAATCTCATGAATGCATTCAATATCGCATGCACCTCTTGAACACTAATACCAGAGATCCATGAAATGTCCTCAAAACTTCGCTTGCCTAGTCCATGTTTGAACTTCTATATTTTGTTGCATGCATGAAAATGAAATTTCATGCCTGATTTCATGACAACCATATGAGTGTAATGATGTGAATTGGATTTCAAGTGATGGTCTGATGCTCAAGAAAGGGGGTTCGATCATTTCACTAGAGAAATAGGCCATCAGGAGCCCGTCGTGGGTTTATAGGATAAAGATGATGACGTGGTCGATCTACGGGCATGGGATCGACACAGATCAGGCACAGGCAGAGAAAATTAGATCACAGGTTGCGAGATGAGGCATGCGGTCGAGATCATGCGTGGGATCATATAGAAGGGTTATATTAGTTTCTTCATTAAAATATTGGTCCCACATCAAAACAGAGATTTGGAAAACCCGCAATTTATCAATTAATGAATGCAGCCTTAGCGCTAGATTACTCCTCTCCCCCTCTAGTGCCGCCCCGCACCGGTTCTCCTCGGGCGCACTCTTAGTGCCCACTCTGCCTCCTCAGGCGTGCCCCTAGCTCCCACCATGCATACCCTGGGGTCCTAAACATGTCCCACATAAGAGTCTAGCGGGCTGTCCTTAAGGGATTCACTTTGGGCGTGGTTGACCCTTGGGTCCCACATGCATGTGAAGTTTGAATTCCTCACCTGGCCTTGTATGTTGGTCCATATTTTTTGTACAGGCATACAAAGAATTTACATTGTTAAAATAAATTATAAACTAAATTATATACCATAAAATAATAACCAAAACCCCTTCCTCTTATCTTCTTCATCATGATGATGTAAACATGTATCCCTTTAATACGAGTCTTTTGAATCTTGGAAAAGCTCAACAATATTCTAATTAAAATTCTCCATTTTACATAGAAGAGTTCCTTTATTCATGTTGATCATTATTAACATCCATTGACACCCATTGAAAAAAAAATCATACACAACATGGTCCCCGAAATCATCCCCTTTGAGATTGTTGTCAACACATCAACATTCTCTAAAATGATATTGTCCATGTTGTTGGCACCAAAATATGACCCCAAAAGGAGGGACGAAAAAGAAGGTCGGCGCGCTGCCTCGCGAAGCACCGATGCGAAGCACCGACGCGAAGCGCCCCGACCATCGCGGCCTCACAAAGCTCCAGAGGCGGTAAACCTCCACGAACGCATTTGACGTTCACGAGCCCGCCGCGAAGCCCCAGAGGCGGTAATCCTCCACGAATACATTTGACGTTCGCGAGCCCGCCGCGAAGCTCCAGAGGCGGTAAACCTCCGAGAATGCATTTGACGTTCGTGAGCCCGCCGTGAAGCTCCAGAAGCGGTAAACCTTTGCGAACGCATTTGACTTTCGCGAGCCCGCCGTGAAGCTCCAGAGGCGGTAACCCTCCACGGATGACGTTGACGTTTGCGAGCGCACCGTGAAGCACCGGATGCGGCGCGCGAGTTCTGCTTCGTGGCACCCCTTCCCTATAAATACGGGACTCCCCCTATGTCCCGAAGATGGACAATCCGACCTTTCGGCTTCTCATCTCCCGAATCACGAAGCACTCTTTGCCCCGGGAAACATGAGCTCGGCGAGGTACTTCAACTTCGCGAGACGCCTCTGCTTTGTCTCGTTTTTAGCCCCTCTTCCGAGAGGGATGCCCTTCACGAAGCTCAAGGTAATTTGTGAAGGAAGGGGATTCCCAAGGGAACCCAGGCAGCCGCGGAGCATTTATGCTTCGCGAAACACCCAACCTGTTCTAGTGATCCCTATGCTAAGGCAGGATCGCTACACATCGCGAAGCACACTACTTTGTAGGACCCTGCTTCGCGAGTCACCTCTTCTTCGTGAGGCAGTGCTCCGCGAACACTGTTCCACTTCGCGAAGCACCTTCCACTCACACCTATGCCCCATGCTAAGGCCAAGGAACTCCACTTCGCGATGCACACTCCTTTCCTTAGCGATTCCTCTTCCCGTGCGACCCTCCAGGTTTGCACGATGTGATTTCAAAGTCCCATGGACAATACCACCAGTAGCGTTGCTTCGCCTAATGCCTCTTCGCATAGGCATGATAATGGTTATTGCTTCTTTTCATAGACACGCTAACGTGGACCCCTTGATGGTTCGTTCCACAACCCCCCTTGACCATGGCCTTACTGGTACATTCCCTTCCCCAAGGACCAGAGGGTATTGGTTATGTAAGTCCTAGGGGTGCGGAGTGAACCCACCTCGTCCGAGCTGCAGGACCTTAAACTTCCAAGCACCACGTCCTCAACACATGACGTTAAACTGTGACCTGACCTCGTGCCTCTCACGAAGGGTCCCCCCAGCTCGAACATTATTTACGCCACTCGTCTCCACAGGAATGTAATCACCCATCCACAAGGGATGATATCCTCCTTACTAGAGTGGCGTATGTTCATAGGAGAAGGGCGACCCTAGTTCCCCAACGGATGGTTGCACCTCTGCATCTCCGTACTTCCCCACTACCAAGGCCAGTGGGGGGCATGATAGGGAACGAGGAACCTCCCACCATTGGTCCCAAATCCCTCTTTCGCTGCGCTTTGTCGCACCATGGGCCTCCATCCTGGAGTAAGTCCCAGCACCATGGGCCGCCTAACACGTAAGTCCCTCTTCGCTTCTCACGGACGCATCCTTCACGATGTGATCGTCAGGTCCTTGCAACCTCTTGTTTCTCACACCGAGCATGACTCACGTGGGCTTAGAGTGAGCACCGAACCTGACCCCCACCCCTCGAGAACTATGAGGACTTCGATCCATGTTAAGGAATGGTACGTAGGAAGCCTCCATGAGGTTCAAGCCACATTGCTTGGTCATTCATTCATGTCGAGTTTCTCCCTCGTCCAGCATGACGTTAAACTGCACGCCCCGTTCGGCATGACGTTAAACTACATGACCTCATCCATCATGACGTTAAATTGTATTCCCCCCCCTCGTCCTGCATGACATTAAACTGCACACCCATTCCCACCTAAACTACAAGGTCTTTGATCCATGTCAAGGCATGGTACGTAGGAAGCCTTCCTGAGGTTCAAGCCCACCACTCATTGGAACAAGGTCCACCTTCACGTCGGTCCGCCGAAAAAGCCCCATATGAACTACGAGGTCTTTTATCTGTGTCAAGGCATGGTACGTAGTAAGCCTCCACGAGGTTCAAGCCCACCCATCATCATTCACGTCGAGTTCTACCTTCGTCCAGCATGACTTTAAACTGCATCCTAGTACGATGGTAAGCCGTTGTGACTAACCCGAACTACGAGGACTTTGATTTGTGTCAAGGCATGGTACGTAAGAAGCCTCCCTGAGGTTCAAGCCCAAAAATAATTGGCCCAAACCGTCTCCTAGTCAGTGTGCCAAGCCCCCATTTTCATCCGAACTATGAGGACTTTGATCCATGTCAAGGCATGGTACGTAGGAAGCCTCCCCGAGGTTCAAGCCCATCTCCCATCGGACCAAGGTCCCTCATTTATGTCGGTTCGCTGACACCCACCACCCATCGCTTATTCACGTCAGGGTGCACTACCATCCCGCATGACGTTAAACTGTGTTCCATCAACACGAACTATGAGGACTTTGATCCATGTTAAGGTATGGTATGTAGGAAACCTTCCCAAGGATCATGCCCACAACTAGTGGATACCCAGGTCTACTTTCACGTCGATACGCTGACGATGCCCATCGTACCAAGGTCCACCTTCACGTCGGTTTACCGGCACCACTCCGAACTACGCTGACTTTGATTCCCTGCAACGAGGATACGTAGGAAGCCTCTTCATGGTTCAAGCCCAACTTCACCGCCGCCCCTTCTGTTGGTCCCATTTCACTCCGCCTCCACGCCATTCATCCACCTATCACCCACCCTGATTCTCGCACGGGCCATTAGATCTCGGTGAGACCATGTCGGTACGCTCCCCTTCAAAGCAGCCCATGGGCTGGCCCCGGTATCGGCAACCCTTCAAGGGGAATCCCTCAATCCGATCCGTCCTAGATAATGCTCTGGTTGGGTTGATCCGTCTCCGCTGGACGTTTAACTCACGGCGTACCCTGTGTTAAACACGGGAAGCTGAGGAAAACCTCAGATGTGTGTCCATGACATATAATTCCTCGCGCTCGATGTGGGATGCCTCGGGCTTCCACGCCATCGAGAAGCCATGTGACCAGGGATAACAGACAGACATGTCAGGTTCCCCAGCATCCAGACATGCTACTGATGCCTCAACGTGACTACTCCCTCGATTGAAGGTTGCTGCCCTGACTGGACCCTTTGGAATGTCCCGACAGAAGCAGTGTAATTAACCGGCGTCAATGGAAACATGGCACTGGGAAGAGGTTCACGAACTACGTATTAAATCTACGAGGGAGACCCGGACTAGGTGACGAGTTTTGAGGAGGAATCCCCAGAAGGAAGAACCGACATCCCATCATCCCGTTTCAATTAAGGAGCAGACGTCCCTGAATAAGGAGCGAATGCCACCCGCCTTTGGAAAGTGGGAATGCGGGGCAACAAAGCGCCGCGCGTCCTCCTTCGCGGACGGACGGATGCGCGCGTGCCCTGGTGGAAAGTGTCGGAAAAAGAAATGGTGAACCCGACGTGAAATTCTTCTCCTCAATATGGAGATTAGTAGCGTTCGAGACACCAGTAGATTGACGTGTCACCAGATCCAGATATGTGGTACCTGGTCCCGCCAATCAAATAGCGGGCCTGTCGTGAAACTTACCGGAAGTCGTTGAAGTAGAACGTGGGGCACTCCATTCTGCAATGTGTTGGCGTGGATCCTTCTTACAGACGAGGAGAATGGAAGGACGCTGGGGCACTGGCTGTCAATCCTTTTCCTCTTAGTGCTGATGAGTTGATCCCTTCGTTTCTCAGGAACCAGGTTGCTATTACAGAGACGCGATCACTGCCCGCTCGCCTATGCAGGGGAAGGGGCAACATCGCCATAGCCACCCCACATGGTGCCGCTACCTCCACGACGGCCGCCACATCGCGGAAGACGGGGCGCCCACACCCCCTTTCCCCATCAGAGGTCATCCAACGAAGGGTGATCAACAACCTCGTGCGCAGGTACGAGGAGGAAGAAGTCATCCCAACAAGGGATATGGCCCGCCTGGACCTGGAGGCGTCCAGGCCCCGCCGTCAACGCCGCCCTAACAGGCCGCGTAGGGAGCCCCTGCTCCCCACCCCAACGTTGAACCGTTTCGGGAGCCTGTCCACGGAACGCCTTGACGACTCCTTACCTTACGCTGATGAGGCGGGCGCCGTCTTGCTCAACCCGCTCAGGGTCCCAGCCCAAGGGCTCCAGGCGAGAGCTCCCAACCGGCCACGTCAGCGCCGCCGTCCAACCCCATAGGATGAGCAGGCAGGCTACATCCCTGCACCACCTGCACCAGCCCGCCGGACGCGATGTCAGCGCCGGGCCCGGGCTGAGGACGCTCTCCCAGGCGCATCGACGTTGACAGCTACAGTGGCCCGAGCCACCGCCGATGTGCATCATGAAGCCCCTGCATACACTGAGCAGGGGCACTCCTTAACCTAACCAGGATCGAGACCCCAACCGCCCCACGGGCAGGCTGGGTTGACTCTCCGGGTTGCAGGCCCCGGTGGTGATCGCCGCGAACTAACCCGCGGTGATGTCACCCCATATGGAGGCCCTCCCCGTACCACTACTCCACAGAGCGTGGGCCTTCCCTGCTCCGAGGTTCTTCATGGAGGTATGCAACGCGCTACCCCCATCCCGAAGGAAGACCTGCCCCGCGGCAGTGACGCTCAGTGCAGAAATCTTTCCCGCACCCACTATACAGGGTATGGAGTTCATCCTCCTGCCCCCGACTGCAGATCTGAAGGAACCGTCCATATGGTCCTTCTCCAACATGGGGGCCCTCCCTATGTCCTCTCTAAAACCGACGAAGGTCCTCCTCGCTCCAGCAACTCGAGGAGTGAAGGTCAGCCACGCTCCGCCCGCATCGACCATGGAGGTCGTCCCCATGCTCCTGTCGATTCCAACAGAGGCTCCGCCTACATGGGTGCTGCTCATGGAGGTCCTCCCCATGTACCCTTCGACATTTGCCCTGGTGCCCCTCGCACCTCGGCTATCTCGAGTGGGGGACCTCTCCGCCATGGCGCCAGCGCCGCCCCGAGACTGCCTGATAGGGATCAACCCTATCCCGAAGAGCCACCCCGGGGTAGGAGAGCGGGTCGTCACCGCCACAAGAAGAACCCTGGGAAGGCCCGAGTGGAGATCAAACCTGCCCGCTTCTCTGACTCTGAAGCGGAATGCAATTCAGCGATGGAAACTTCTCCCCGCTCCTCCGTATCAAGGACTGGGGCAGGAACCAGAGGTGTTAGCCTCATTCTCCCAGAATTTGAGGTCTACCAGATTCCCATCTATCTCCGCAGGTACATCCAGGAGGAAGAAATCTTGGGAATTCCACAGGTCTCGACCGTGAAATCACTGCCTTTGTCACCAGAAGCGCCCTCTACCTCTACCAGAGATCACGGGGAGCTATTTTGGGGGGCCAACGGCGGTAGAGCGACGACACGACCTGTCGCTGGTATCCGTGACTCCTTTGCCGGAAGCTGTGGCTATCATCCCGTCCTATCGTGACATCGTGGCCAGGTCACCTCACTCTTCGGAGGATGGCCCAGAGTTTGGCGGCCAGTCAGCTCATTCGCCGTATTCTCCACTGCCGAGCTTACTATCCCAGAGGTCCGCCTCGGTACTGCTATTGTTCCCTCAGCCGCCCCCGGTTGACGAGTGGGGCAACACATGGCCAGACCCTGAGTCCGAGCCCAGGAGCTTCTGGAGTATTCTCACAGCGGATTACTTCCCGGAGATGTTCTGGCCGATGGCGGCGCTGAATTTTCACGTACCAGAGTCTCTTACCCCTGAAGAAGTAGGGATCTTTTGTCGAACCCTATGGGCGACACACTTCTGCCTTCATTACTAACGGGTGGTGTACCCCGGGAGTCGAGAGCACTTCGAAGAAATCGGTGAGCAGTGCCGCCTGATCGATGCGGCCGCACTTCTTGCGGCCCAGCACACTGAGTCGCCAGGCCGCCAGAGCGCCCTTCAACAGAAATGCGTTCAGAGTTTTAAAGCACTCTGCAGAATCGTCAGGGAAGCCACCCCCCATGTGCAAGTCCGTGGTTGGGGACACTATGCCGCTCTCCTCTTCGACCCTATCCGACGGCTGCCCGATTCACTATGCGACATCGAGGACATGCCCTCGAGAGGGGTCGCGGTCCACATGGCTTACATAGTGGACAAGGAAGACGAGCTTGAATTCCTTGATGGAGACTTACCCCCCGAGGGAGTACCGCCACTGCTGGACCCATCAGGGAGAGTTACCCATCAGCAGAGGAACCTGCTAGTTCTCCCCGCACCCACCGAGTCGCTGGTACTCAGTCGAAACACCGGCACGAGTAAGGAGAACGTCGGAACTGTCTAGCACTCCGACTCGTCCGCCTCTGTGAAAAAAATGGACGAAGATCCCAAGAAGACCACGTTACGCCAGCAGCTTGCTGAGAAAAAGAGGCTAGTTGACGAACTCTTGGTTGAGCGCACCGTAGATCGGCGACCCGACTACGGTGATCCTAGGCTGGGGCAGCAGGGGCAGGAACAATTTCCCCTCGGTGAGATGCCTCTAGGAAACCCTGATCATGCTATTGCCGCAGATAGGGCATAAGCCGGAACGTATGGCAAGAGGGCGCGATACGTCTCCCCAACCCCCCCCCCGAGCGACGGGACAATCTGACAAATCCAGTCCGGGTTCCCCCAGTCGCCCCACAGGTCGTTCTGCCAGTTGATCCATGAGCGGCCGACGCAGTCTACCGTGTTGAAGAACCTAGAAATTCACTTGTGGTTATGGATCCCTGTCAGGACAGGGACCCCCACCCGGATGATCTTATTGCGGCGCTCACATCCCGCCTTGAAGCCTTGGAAACGCGGCAGGTAGCGGTCCCACCAGATGGAAAGCCGTATCCCGTGTGGGTGGATGATATGCCCGCACCTCCGGGTTATGGGAACCCCACTTTCTCACCCTTCAATGGGACAGGGGACCCGCCACAGCACGTGGAAGATTTTTCTTCCAGGTGTGGACCCATGCTGGGGACCCCGGCTTAGCAGGAAGCCGCCATGCTCCGATGTTTCGTACAGACATTGGAAGGTCCGACATTCATCTGGTATAGCCAGCTCCCTATCGGATCGGTGACCGGTTGGGTGGACCTCCGCCGGCAGTTCTTATACATGTTCAGCTCCACCACGCGGAAGACCAGCATTGCAGACCTCTTAAAGTGCAAGCAAAGGCCCGATGAGCGAGTCGCAGACTTCATCGCCCGGTGGAAGGGACTTACGTATTCCCTTGATATGCCACTGAATCAGGAGAAATTACTGACGATGTGTGTGGGTAATGTCAAGACGGAGCTGTTACCCTCCCTGATCACCCAGAACTACCCTGGAGGGTTCAGAGATTTCTCAGATAAGCCTTAGCGCCTTGAGGAAGCCCTGCAACAGGCTAGTCAGGCACGTTTGTTTCCCCCTATGATCCCGGCCAGGAGGACCGCCAGGGCTGAACCCGCTGCGGTGGCCCAAGTAGAAGCCCCTAGGTAGCTAGAGTTACTACCAGCGGCACCACCCCCCGCAACCCCGCAGAGGTCCTCCACCTCAAGCACAGGCTCCTTCCCAGCAGCGACTGCCTCAGAACCGACAGGTTCCCCCGCACAATGTGCCACCGCCACCTAGGTGAGACAATCAGGCACCGCCTCCTCGGCAGGCCCCTCCGGCCCCTCGTCTGGACTAGGCCCCCAGGGCCCCCTATCTGGAAAGAAGGCACCAGACTTATTCGTTCAATGAAAATTAGGTCCCTGGCTACTTCCGAAGTGCTCTAGAGCAAGGGATTGTGCGTCTGCCCGAGTGCAGAAGGCCGGCAGAGGCGAATCTCACCGATCACCCCAACTACTTCCCTTATCATCAGATTCTGGGGCACACCCTCAAGAAATGCTATGTGTTTAGAGACTGGATTCAAGACCAGGTCAACAACAACATAGTCAAGTTGGCACCAGCACCAGTGCAAGTGGCGGGTGTCTTTGCAGGGTCAGAGATCGGTAGCGACAGCGAAGGCGAGTGGCAGCAGGCCCCCAGCCGCGGATCCCGGAAGTATGACGACTGGATGGCTCGAAAAACCGTCATCCGTGCCCATGGTATCATCCAGGCGCACCTGAAGCAGCCAGAACCTTCAGAAGAAGTAGCCGGTACCCCCACATCATCTTTACAGTCGACCTCTTCCCAAAAGGGCAAGCAGCGACGACGCAAGAAGAAGCAACGCGCACCGCCGGTGTCGTCGTCATCCCGCACTCTCGGCGACTTTATGCCCCCTGAAATGGGGATTCCTCCCAGAATCTACCCAGCGGTGGATGACTCTTCGAGAGACAGCCAGGGGTATGCTTCGGTTAACACCGTGGAGCTGGTAAATCCCTATATGACTCCCGATGAGGGGGAGCGCTAGGCGAACCTCCCCAACGTTTCCGGCCGACGTCAACGTCAACAGAATCTCAACTGCGTCGGTCATCGAGGTACGTCAGCGGGCACTTTTGGCCAAGCCGTGCACGCTACTGAGACCAGGCAGCAGGCTCAGCGCAGAGCTCAGCACGCGCAACCCCATCTAACGCACTCGGCTCTACCTCTACCGCCGTTCGTGCTACTAGATCAGGGAGAGCTGCCTCGTTCGTATCATAGTCAGTCTCGCCCGGCTACTGGCCAGCCTCCGCCACCCAGTCCTAGTCCGGCGACTACTCCTCAGGCTTCTACTAGCAGGCAGCAAGATGTACCCAGTACTAGTCTATCACCGGTTCAGCCGGCAGGATCCGCTATGCCTCCAAATGCCGAACAACCTCCTGTAAGCAGAGGTTCGCGTTTGGCATGAAAGTATGATGTTCTGAAGCACTTGGCCAGAATTCTTGTGAGTATTTCTATCCTTGAGGCCCTTCGCCTGTCATCCAAAATGCGCGAGGCACTTGCCGAGGCCCTAAAGAGCCCCCTCCAGTTTGAGATGGAGGTAGCAGCTGCAGAAGCCTCCCATACCGAGATGATTGAAAACGCCGAATGTCAGGCGGTTATCTCGTTCTCTAGTGAAGATGAGGACCCTCATATACAGGGGCACATTCTCCCGCTGTACATTACTGGCCACTTCAATGGTGTGGAAGTTCACCGCTGCCTCGTTGACACGGGTTCCAAAATCAATCTAATTCTGACCCGGATGTTGCGAAAGCTGGGTCTGTTTGAAGGTGAATTAACTCCCTCTGACCTTAGAATCCAGGGGTACGACAGGACCGAGAAAACCCCAGTCCGCAAGATCCGCCTGAAGACCTAGTTCAGTGGATTAATTTCCAGCATCGAGTTCATGGTTGTCTCTCAGGACACTACCTACAACGCATTGATGTGTAGGCCATGGCTCCATCTGCATGCAACAGTCCCTTCGTCGTATCACCAGTGCCTCAAGTACTCGCTCAATGGTCGAGTAGGCATGCTCCAAGAAGACGCATCCCCTTTCGCTTCTTGTGAGGCCCGCTATCTGGATGCGGGTTATTACAAAAGAAAGGATAATAAAATCCTAGTAAGTGAGGATGAACCCGCCCCGGTCACAAGTGACCCCTGGGCAAGCATGGATGATGCCTACATCCTCTCGATCCACCGGTTGGAGGCCACGACCCCTGACATGGGGCAATGTTTTGTTGTTTCGGGTATGCAGGGAAGGCATGTTCCCGTGTCCAAGCGGTGGCAGAAAATCACCTCGTACTCCTACATCAACCAGGCTCAGGACATCCCGGAACCTCCTACCCCTGTACGGTACCGGGAAGTCAAGCTTATGACAATGGCGGTGCGCCATACGTGTCTCTTTCGCCGAGCTGGAATTAACCGACTCAGGCCGACACGTCACCACTGCTTTGATATTATCAAAGGTGGCCCCTAAGGCCGAAGGCCAGATGGGATAGGGTCAACATCCGTCATTTCTATGGTCTCAATGGCGAGTGAGTCTCCCGATGTGATGACCGCTGCTGCCCACGTCGGCACCAGCTGCCCCTCAGGTTTTGATAGCCCAGAAGTATCTCCCGTCGTGGGCAGTCCCCCCATGGGTGGGGAGGAAGGCCTGGAGGATGCTCCCCTAACTTTGAAGAAGGCGTCTCTACCACGGTTGATGAACTGGTACAGGTGAACCTTGGTAGCGAGGCAGATCCGAAACCCACATTGATCAGTGCAGCCATGTCCCCCGAGGAGCGGCAGCAGTACGTAGACTTCCTCAAACAACACCGTGACATGTTTGCCTGGAGTTACAACGAGATTCCTGGACTAGATCCCTAGGTAGCCGTTCACCGTCTGGGCCTCCCGACAAAACATCGTGGGTTTGAGCAGCCTCTCAAGAAGATTCACCCTTCTCATGGTGCTATGGTTAAGGCCGATGTTGACAAGCTAATCAAATCCAACTTCGTTAAATAAGTCCAGTACCCCAAGTGGCTTGCCAAAATTGTGCCAGTCAGGAGGAAGAATGGACAGATCAGAGTCTGCATCGACTTCCACGATCTTAATCGCCACTGCCCAAAGGATGACTTCCCACTTCCGATGATGGAGTTGTTGATTGACGCCACGGTCGGGTTACAAGCTCTCTCTTTTATGGATGGGTATTCTGGGTACAACCAGATCCGGATGGCCCCCGAAGACGAGGAGTCCACTGCCTTCAGGGCTCCCCAAGGTACCTTTTTCTACCAGGTTATGCCATTCGGTTTGAAAAATGCAGGTGCCACTTATCAGAGGGCCATGCATCGCATATTCAAGCCGATTCTCAGGGCATTGGTGGAATGCTACGTGGATGACCTCGTTGTCAAATCACGTCATCACCAGGACCATCTCAAAGACCTTGAAAAAGTTTTCGGTTTCCTCTGTTCCCGTCACCTGAAGATGAACCTGTTGAAGTGTGCCTTCGGGGTCACCTCCGGGAAGATTCTTGGCTTTGTTTTCAGATACCGAGGTATCGAGATCGACCTAGAGAAGATCAAGGCCATCAGCCAAATGCCTCCCCCGAGCAACATTCGGGAGCTTTGAGGCCTTCAAGGCCACTTAGCCTATATACGCCGATTAATCGCGAATCTGGCCGGAAAGTGTAAGCCCTTTTCCCGGCTCATGAAGAAGGGCGCCACCTACGAATGGGATGAGGAGTGTCGGACCGCCTTCGAGGAAATCAAGAAGTATTTGCTCCAACCTCCGGTCTTGATGCCACCCGTCTCCGGAAATCCACTGGTCCTTTAGGCGACCGCCCTGGAAAGATCCCTCAGTGCACTGCTCACCCATAAGAATAACAAGGGTACTGAGAACAGTCTCTACTACCTCAGCCACATGCTTCTCGATATGGAGGTCAGATACTCCCCTATAGAAAAGAGATGCCTTGCGCTCGTCTTCCCCGTGAAGAAGTTGCGACATTACCTGCAGCACCATGAGGTGCAATTGGTCTCCCGGGTAGACCCACTGAAGTACATTCTGAACCGCCCCATGCTGACTGGCCGACTAGCACGGTGGGAGGTGATTCTCCAGCATTTTGACATCAGGTTCGTACCTCAGAAGGCCATTAAGGGACAGGCATTGGCAGACTTTTTAGCTGCCCATCCAATCTCCACGGATCAATCCCTGGACCTGGATTTCCCTGATGAGACGATCCTCTCAGTCGATCATGCTGTCCCATGTTGGCAAATGCATTTCGATGGCGCCTCCCGAAGCCCCACCGGTAGGAGGCTCAATGATCCCAAGCTCAACAGAGTGGGCCTGGGTATTTTCTTCATTACCCCGACGCAAGCCGTCCTGCCATACTCGTTCCTGTTGTTAGAAGGCTGTACGAACAACGAGGCAGTGTACCAGGCTCTCATCACCGGCCTCGAGTTATCCCTCGAAATCCATGTGCCCCATCTACATGTGAAGGGAGATTCTGAGCTGGTAATCAAACAGGTTAATGGCGACTACGTTGTCAGGAAGCCGGAGCTTGCACCATTGCTGGTGTACACCCTCTGCCTAATGGCCCAGTTCTCTTCTCGACCAGAGGTTACCCATGTCCCACGGTCGCAGAACGGTCAAGCAGATGCCTTGGCTGGCTTAGCCGCGTCACTCACAGAACCCGAGAAAGATGATTTGATCATACATGTGGCACACCGGAGAGTCATTGCCCCCGTCACCCAAGAGGACAATTATGGCCTCTGGGTGGGTCATCTCACCACCGGACCCTCCACGACAGGGGTCCCAGGTTCGTCAGACACAGTGGTTGAAGCCACTCCCGACTGGAGGGAACCTTTTGTTGATTATCTCCAAAATGGTCGCCTCTCGAACGACCGGGCCGAGCGCGAGCGAATCTGACGCCGCGCGCTGCAATTTACCCTCCAGAGCGGCCCCAGTCTTGAAAAAATCCTTTATAAGCGGAGTTTCGATGGTGTCCTCCTCCGTTGTATCCAAGGAGTAGAGATACCTCACGTTATGCAAGAGGTTCACGCTAGTTCCTGTGGCGCCCATAAAGTTGGGCCGAAGTTGTCCCATAAAATCCAGAGGTTGGGGTAATTTTGGCTCTCTATGATCCACGATTGTATTGGGTATGCCACGAGATGCCAACCGTGCCAAGTTCACGCCATCTTCCTGCATTGGCCGTCGGAGCCCCTTCACCCCACCAAGTACTCTAGGCCATTTGCGATATGGGGACTTGATGTAGTGGAAAGTATCAACCGGCAACAGCCCGCCAGTGTAGGTTCATCCTGACTGCTACAGATTTCTTCTCCAAGTGGGCAGAAGCAGTTCCGCTCAAAGAGGTCAAGGCCCATTCCATCGTTGACTTTGTGAGCTCCAACATTATCCACCGGTTTGGAGTCCCTGACGCCATCCTCACCGATAACGACACCAACTTCCGAGCGGCTGAACTAAAGAAATTGTACACCAAGTACGACATCCAGTCAAACCATACCTCCCACTACTACACGCAGGCGAATGGACAGATCAAGGCGTTCAACAAGACCCTCTTTAACATTCTGCAGAAGATGGTTGGTCAGAACAAGAAAAGTTGTCCGGACAAGCTCCCCAACGCCCTCAGGGATTAGCAGACGACGACTCACAACTCTACCCAGGTGACCCCATATTTCCTGGTGTATGGAGCCGAGGCCATCCTACCCATTGAGATCCAGCTGCTGTCGCTACGCACTGCAGTTTATGATCACCAGACATCAGAAGAGGTAGCTGAGATCCGTCTAGCTGAATTAGAAGCACTGGACGAGAACCAGCTTCGTGCCCTGCACAATCTGTAAAGGCATCAGGATAAGATAGCGAGGGCCTTCGACAAAAAGGTTCGTCTCCGCTCTTTTCTACAGGGAGACCTGGTACTGGCCTTTCGAACGCCAATAATCCCCGGTAGGAAACCACCAAAATTAGAACCCAAATGGGAAGGGCCTTATATCATCTATAAGGTTTACCCCAATGGAGCATACTCTTTGGTGACCACGGATGGAGAGCATATAACCCCTCCTACAAATTCCAAATTCCTCAAGCGATACTTTTCTTAGGAAGAAAGGGTCTTGCCCGACCCTAAACTGCGAGATGGTCCCGCACGACCATAAACTGCACCCCCTTCCTCACTGCAAGACGTTAAACTACAAGCCAGTCAGGCCTTCCTGACCGAGGCTCAACCTCAGGCCCTTTGGCCTCCTTAGGCCCATGGCCCACCGTCCTCACTACAAGACGTTAAACTGCAAGCCAGTCAGGCCTTCCTGACCGAGGCTCAGCCTCAGGCCCCTTGGCCTCCTTGGGCCGCTGGCCCCCCGTCCTCACTGCAAGACATTAAACTGCAAGCCAGTCAGGCCTTCCTGACCGAGGCTCAACCTCAAGCCCTTCGGCCTCTTGAGGCCCCTGGCCCCCCGTCCTCACTGCAAGACGTTAAACTGCAAGCCAACAAGGCCTTCTTGACCGAGGCTCAGCGTTAGGCCCCATGGCCTCCTTGGGCCCTCGGCCCCCGTCTTCACCGCGAGACGTTAAAAAGCTAGCTGGTCAGGTCTCCCTGATCGTGGTCTGGCTCCAGGCCCCCTGGTTTTCCCCGACTTACCCTATTGCGGGATTGTACGATATGGTATGGGATAATGTCATCATTCACGTCTGATTACTCATCGTACCGTACATATCCCCCAAATTAGATGCTCCTCATCCCGCATGACGTTAAACTGCATTTCAAGAACTATGTGTGGCTTGATTCCCATCTTTATGGGATACGTAGGAACGCTTGGACGCCTCGTCTTGAGCCCAGCCCCAAGCTTTTCTCTTCCACTATCCCCCCTGGGAATAGTTTCCTTGGAGGATCTTTGTGTAGTAGGGATTGGGCTTTCTTGGCCCCGCTCATAAGACCCCGTTCGCACAAGGATTGTAAGGGCCGCACCATGTGCCCACTCCCGTTCTTCTATCCTCCCACGTCCTCATCGCACGACACTAAACTGCATGTCCTTCAAGAACTACGTATGACTTGATTCTCATCCTCATGAGATACGTAGGAACACCCGGGCATTTCGTCCGTGGGCCCAGCCCAAAAGCCAAAATCTGCCCCTCGGGTCAAGACATGGCCGGGTGCACACTTTTGCCCCAACTCACATCGAGCAAGCCTCGACCCGGCTGCACATCCCCCCTGGTTATGTTTGCCTCTTTCATGGATGGATACAGCTATGCTTCACCCACACCTTGACTGGGATTCCATCATTTTTCACACCTAGAGGGACCCCCAAGAACGGCATGGATACTACGCCCAAGGGCTCTCCTAACGTTACGGGCCAACGCCCCCGAGGGTTTTCAAGAAACAAGCCGATACAAGTCCCGCGTTGCGAATTTGGTCAGCGGTCGACGCTCATTTGTTGCTCCCATACCAGGTCACCATAGGAACGATGTGTTTCGAACATGGTCAAAAGTGTCCTGGATCTTCGGTTCCACCCCGAGATGTCCCAGACATCGAGTGCAGTGATTCGTTGTGCCCCATCTCGAGGTGACAAACTTCCCCCCGGGTGGTGCTATCAATTGGGCCCACGACCCCGATTCCCCACCGGAGTGTATGGTGTGGTGTAGGACTACATCCTCATTCACGTCGGGATCATGTACCATGCCGTACGCCCCCTCTTACGAGGCCCAGCCTCAGGCCCCTTGGCCTTCTCGGGTCCCCGACCCTCGTCCTCACTGCAAGATGATAAATTGCAAGTCAGTCCGTCCTTCCTGACCAATGCTAACCATCAGGCCCCTTGGCCTTTCTGGGCCATGACCCAGGTCCTCTCTTATGGGAGTGTACAGTGTGGTGTGGGACTATGTCCTCATTCACGTCAGCTTCCTCGCCATACCACACACCTCCTTTGTTTAAGGGTATATTACTCCCCTTCTCGTCCCATATGACGTTAAACTACATTTAGAGAACTACGTGTGGCTTGATTCCCATCCTCATGTGATACGTAGGACCACCTGAATGTCCAGGATCCGGGTCCAGCCCCATCTCTCGGGAATCCTCATCCCGTCTTGGCCCCTTGGCCTATCCTTCCTCCATGAGGGGATTATATGGTGTGGTGTAGGACTACGTCCTCATTCACGTCAGTCTCGTAATGACCACGCCATGTACCTCTCCCTCCTGAGATGTTTCGTCGATCCCTTTTCGACAGTTCACTGATGTGCCTAAGAGTACTCCGGTTTATTACCTGGAACGCCAAGCTTTACTCGGACACGTCCGCAACCGCTTTCCAGGCTTGGTGTATCCCTGCATCAGGGCTTTCATCATCTTTTACACCCGGAGGGACCCCCAAGAACGGCCTGGATACTACGCCCAAGGGCTCTCCTACCATTACGGGCCAACGCCCCCGAGGGTTTTGGACAACAAATCGATAAAATCCCGCGTTGCGAATATGGTCAGCAGTCGATGCTCGTTTGTTGTTCACACCTCAGGCTAATGCGATATGGATGCTGTGTTTCCACCATGGTTAACGGTTTTCCTCTATCGCCATGCAAACCCATTAGGCCCAAATTGTCGGGTTCACAGTTCACACCATTCATCACTTCACCGTGTCCAAGTAGAATCTCGGAACTCTGGGTACTTTTCCTCCGTGCACGTCTGCGCATTGAGGGAACAAGCCGCCTCAAAGGTGTCCTTTGGGGTTCTCTGCCGACTCCCCTTCGATGGGCACCCCAAGTATTGCGATAAGGATATTCCCCCCTTGTTTCCCACACCGATTTTATCCCACGTGGGCTTAGGGATCGGGTTGACATCTGTGCTTACTCGGGAAGTCGTCACCATTCACGGTCCGAGCTCTAAGACCATAAACTAAGATTCTCATCTGGAACTACGTTCAGCTTGATTCCTATCTTGATAGGATACGTAGGAATGCCTAGACCCCTTGTCTTTGGGTCCAGCTTGAGTTCAACAAGTTCACCTCTCTGGTCCTGCCTAGAGGGCCCCGACTACGGGACCACGTGGCATAGTGCGTGATTATGTCCTCATTCACGTCGGGTTTGCAATGGTTGCACTAGGCACACCCCCGTTCTGAGGGTTAGTCCTCCCATTCCTTGTCCAACATGACATTAAAAGGCACCCTTCAGAACTACGTGTGGCTTGATTCCCATCCTCATGGGATACCTAGGACCACCCGGACGCCCTGTCTTCAGGTACAACCCATTTAGGGAGCCAATCTCTCCCCCGGTTTCACCTCTTACCTCTATATAGGCCCCTCGGCCTAAGGTCTCCCTCCCCGATTGGCGTACAAATTGATGTGGGATCATGTCTCCATCAATTTTGTTTTATAACACTACACATGTTCCCCGCCTAGCATAGTCTCTACTACGTCTGCGCTGCATGACGATAAAATGCATGCTTGGTCCTATCATACGACCATAAACTGTGACATTATCTTCCTGGCCGCACGACGAAAAATGGCACTGCATTGTGGTAACCTCATTGTAGAGGAAATCACATTGGGTAATGGTCACATGCCATTCCATTTGTCAACACCCATCATGGGTTTATCCTTTTGGCGACATCACGACCTACTATTCTAGGCCTGTCGCTTCACAAAAAAACCATTTACCTTAAAGAACAAAAAAGATACATCAAATTCCGCTTCTTTTAGTGCAAGGGCCACGCCCTCACTCCCCTTTCCCCCCGGCACTGGTATCTTACCATGTCATCTTTCAGAACTACGTATGGCTTGATTCTCATCCTTATGAGATATGTAGGAGCGCCCGGGCACTTCCCCTTGGGCCCAGCCTGACCTTTGTGTTCGGTCCCTCGACTCGAGCATTTCCTCAGTGAACACAGGGTAAGTAGGGCTTAGGTCCTCCTTCACGTCGGGTCTTGATGCCATGTGTCCCCTGCTCCCTTTACCCATTTATGGTCTAAGGTACATCAAGAACTACGTGAGGCTTGATTCTCATCCCTATGAGATACGTAGGAGCGCCCGGGCACTTCCCCCGCGGGCCCAGCCTAACTTTCTCTTTCGGTCCCTTGACCAAAAAACCTCTCCCAAAGGGGTCATGCGATGCGATATGGGATTACATCCTCATTCACGTTAGGTTTTTCATCGCACCGCACACTCCCCCTATTCCCATTCACGCCAGGTGTTTGGGTTAATCCACCATGTGTACCTTATGTCTCCTCCCATCCATGGTCCGAATTCTACGACCATAAACTAAGATCTCCCTATGGGAAAGGAATCTGCTCCCTCTATCTAATACGTCTCGTTGCCGTATTCAGATGTGTTTTTACAAAGAGCCCGAAGTGTGGGATTTTCACACGAACATTCCCCTCGTCCCATGACCAAGCTTCGTGAGCTCGCTATTTGGATCCTCATCCTCTTCCACATCCAAAAGGACCCCCGGATGACATGGATACTTGGCTTAAGGGCTCTCCATGAATGATGGACCTATGGGCCCTCCAATCATTTCGGGCCAACGTCCCTACGGATATTTGAGAACATTTGTGACATGGTCCCGTGTTTCGAACATGGTCAACGGTCAACCCTCATTTGTCTGTCCCCATTCTAGTCTAACGCGACAGGATGCTATGTTGCGAATACGGTCAGCAGTTATCCTCCATCATCACGCCACCATCATCGTGATCTGAATCTCGAGTGCCATGATTCACACGCTTCCACTCCCTCATGTTCAAGTGGAATTCCATCAAACTCGTCTCTTTCTCTTCGCGCATCTAGGTGCGCTAAATGATCGTGTTAGTGTCATTGGGCCGTTGTTCACCGAGCGTCCCTTTTCCCTATCCTGACCCTTGTTGTGTCAGGAAATTCCCACCACTACTGCTTGTTTCCCACATCGAGCACGAATCACGTGGGCTTAGTAGTTCTAGCGAGATGTGTACCAACACGGCTAGGCTTCTCATCATCCTGCATGACGTTAAACTGCGTCTCCAGAACTACGTATGGCTTGATTCCCATCCTCATGGGGTATGTAGGAACGCCCGACCACTCTACATCAGGCCCAGCCCAATCCTCACACTTGGCCCCTCGACTTGAAGAGTTTCCTCCGTGGGTATGTGGTATGATCTGGACTCCAAGTCCTAATTCACGTCGGTTTCATATCTAACGCGCCACACGCTCCCTGGGATCTTCCCTTTTATTCCACGTCCTATCGTATGACGTTAAACTAGAGGAGTCCATATGTCCTCAGTGCATGACACTAAACTGCGGTTCTACCCTGAACAAGTTTAGGATGCCCCAAGATACCATTGGGATGTGACAGATCCCCTCGCCAGAGAGGCCCTGACTGAAAGAAGGAATGATCCATGATCAAACCAATGCTCCCATATGGCGTACTCCCCCCACGGTGGTGTAACTACCTAAGTGTTGGATTCTGTTTGGACAAACCATCACTCCATATTCCACGCTTTGCGTGCCCCTTATTCGTACCCTAGTCCCCTTTCATGTCTGAAGGGACCCCCTAACGGCCTGGTCTCATGCCGCATCGGCTCACCTACCGTCCTGGGCCAATGTTTCGGAAGACGGGTCATGTCTAGAAGGACCCCCTAACAGTATGGATGTCGACCTATGGTCCGCCCACTGTCCTGGGCCAACGTCCCGCAGGATTGATCGACAACATTTGTGACATGGTCCCATGTTTCGAACATGGTCAATGGTCGACCCTCATTTGATGTCTCCATTATAGGCTAACACAGTAAGGATACCGCTTCTCCTCCAAGGTTAACGGTTGTCCCTTATTGTCACGCCATCCCCACAGTGTTCTGAATCTCGGGTATCGTGATTCACGCTTCCCATTTTCATCTGTTTGGACCGATTTCAGCACCCATGGCGTTGCCCCGTTCGTTCATAAGAGCACGCTGAAGAAACGGTAATTCGGCTATCCTGGAAATTCCTTCTCCAATCAAGCCTCTCCCATATTTCGGGAATCTGGACTGGTAATCCGAATCCCGGATGCCCGGTGCATGGTCCCCACTCCTATGATAGGTGGGATGAGAGGGCAACTATCTCCTGTTTCTCACATCGGTCTCGACCCACGTGGGCTTGGGGAATTGTCGCCGAACGTCCAGCAAACATTGTAGGGACGTAACAAGGAAATTCAAACAGTGGAAATCGTGTGCGCTACAGCATTCAAAGCAAAGAAGAAAAATTTGAATCATGAAAGTACCAATAAAAGGTTTCTGGGATTGTTACAATACTCGGGGGGTCGACTCCCCCCATGGATGGGTTGACCCCGTCAAAAGAGCGTTGCAGCTCTGCCACCCGTTGGCTTGTGGCATCCAAGGCTTGCTGCCACTGATTTAGCTCCCGCTCCTCCTCAGCAGCGGCGGGGCGCAGTTCGTCAGTCCTGGCTTTGGCCCTCTCTACGCCATCTTGAATGGCAGCCATCATTCTGGAGGTCTGCCTCATATGCTCTTCTGCCTCTGCCAGCTGGGCCTTAAACCGTGCGACCAGCTCAGATTGTGAATTGAGAGAGGCTGAAATCTCATCTGCCCGGGTCTGCATCTGTCGGACCTCGCTTTTATCCTCCTGGAGCTTCTTGATGTTGGTTGCCTTCCTCTGCTACCAGCCCACGCTGAGCCCACGATCATGCTCCTGGATCTTCTCAGCCATAAGATCTCGGATAAGTGTGTGAGGACGTTGGGCATCCACTCCCCCAGCACATAGTTCGTGCAACCGCGAGCGGAGTCTATCCATTTCAGCCAGCCATTGCGCTTGGGGAGTGTCCTTGATAATGCGAGTGATCAGCTTCCACGACCGGCGGCAGACTATGCTGCTGTCCTCCTCATCGGAGGCTGTTTCGTCCCAGTCCGCGCGATTGGCAGGCTCATACGCGGGATATGCCCGCAAGAAATCCTCGATAGGATCTACATCTGGTGTTGAATCCAGTACGAAACCTAGCGCCGAAGTGGGCATGACAAGACTGGGACCGACCGGTTGATCCTCTTCATCGGATTCCACCTCAATGACTTCGGGTACGGCCCTGCTGGTGGTCCCGCCAGTGATGATGTGCGTCGCAGCTTGAGGAGATGGGGGGACTATCGCCACCATCACCGGCATGCCCCTATGAGGGACGCCACCAGACATCCCGACCAGTCTATCCGCAGCAGCCCACGCCAGTCGGAGAACTGTATGACTGAGAGGGACATACACGTTAGTTGGAATGGTCTATATGTGGCAACGAGGAGACCGGTAGAGGAGACTTACGGAGATCGACCTCCTGGTGCTGCTCTTGAGCCGGTACTGACAGGACCCCGAGGCGAGGCCCTCCGTATACTGTTGGAAGGTCTGGAGATTCCAGAGGAGCCACTCGGTTGCTTTGGTCCCACCAGGTGCGGAACTAGACGTAGCCATATGCGCAGGTTATAAAGGTCCCGCATAATCACTCGCCAAGGAGCGGGAACGAGGCCTGCGAACAAGTTCCTCCTGCATGGCTCAAACATTGGTGAGAAGTTCATAGTGACCCAAGGACGGATCGTAAGGAATGAAGTTCAGAATGCCACCTTGAGAGCCTCTGCGAAATCATCGGATTATGAGCCTTGGTCTCCGACCTCACCCTCCTCCAACGGGCTCCCTCCTCCAGCCTCATCCTCCCGAAAGGAGTCCTCTGATTCTTCCGTCAGGGGGAAGCACTCCCTCAGATCAGCAGCCTATAACTATGGGGGGACCGTCTGATTCAACAGAACCCTCACCCGGTCTGTCATTGGGAGTGGGACACCACTGGAGTGGACGTAATCCTCCATCTCGTCCAGGTATTGTTCTGCCTCCACCGGAGACACCATGAATCCAGCCCGCACTGGGCCTATGCCCTGTAATTCCATCCCGAGGCGATTCAGGTGGGCCCATATCTCGGGTGGGATGAGGAATTTCTGGTTGACATCCCAAATGTCCCAAGCTTCCGGGAAGACGGCCTTCTTCTGCCATATCGATATGACGCAGGCGCTTCCCCGGAGCCTGAGTGGATATCCTACGAAATCCCCTCGGTGGCCGCCCCTCTGGATGGTCGTGCTCTTCCGGAATCAACGGATCCACCGCTGCTGCCATACCCTCGGCCGGTGCGGGTCTCGCAGTCATGGCAGTCCCGCTACTGTGAGCGGCCCTAGTTTCCCTACGGCCCCGACCTCGAGATAGAGGAGGCCCACAGTCACCAACCCGAATAGTTGGTTGCTTCAGCATCTCCCCTGGGTAAGCAGCCTCCCAACTGATGGCGTACTCCCTCACCAATCTGAAGGAAGCGGTGGATGGAGGCAATGCAATCCGCATCTTCCCATATTCCCTTGTGAACATGAGCCATAGCTGCCTCATCACACACGGGTGCTCCTCGTAACGCGCCTCCCAGTAGACCTACAGGGTCAGCCGTTGGAGGCACCGAAACTGCCTCGCAAACCGATATGGGGTGTACGGTTCGCAGAGTGGCTCACGATCAATTTGTGCCACCAAAACTCCACCTCGAAAGGCTAGGAGGTAAGCCCGATGTTCTTCCGTTCACCGCCTGTCATCAGTAAGTATCCCCGTCGGCAATGGGAAGGGGTGGAAATTAAACTCATCCGCCCTCCACACACGATTCAGCACCATCGGAGCGGCTAGTTTGAACAGGAAGCTCCTGACCGCGTTCAGGATGGAGGGGCGGAAGTTAGATCCTGGCGGAAAAATGGGGTTTGGATACTCATAAATCCCCCTGATATGCGCTTAGATCCACCCATACAGGAGGTGGAAGGACCCACATATCCTTGGCGTCTTTTTACCCTCGCTAATATGCCGCAGCATTCTGTACAGTTTGGTGAGCATCAGAATCCCCAAATTGATCCGCTGCCCCATGGACAACATCAACACCATAATAAACGAACTGGGCCGCACCCCCATGCATGTATCCCTCACCGGTAGGATCCAACCACAGATGAGAGCCGCGATGAACGCCGCCAGCCTGACTATCGGCTGTTGTTCAGTACTGACACTGAAACCCCAAGTCTTCCATTGGCTGTCCTCCAAGACCCGCCAATACGAGTTCCCCTTGCCCCGTTGGGCCGCCCTTGGACAAGTTCGAGGCCTCGGAGGGAACTCTCGATTCTCTGGGAAATTCATGAAGCATTTGAACCATCTCCTAAAGTGAACATCCCTCACTGCCTCCTTGTCCTCTCTTGGGACAAGTGCCACCAACGCTGATGCCAGTCGCGGCATTTGCTCCGTATCCTCCCACCCACTGATGACGGGGATGAACTCATCATACACGACCCCCAAGATCGGGACCCCAGAAATCTGGTGGACATCCCACAGGCTGATGCCCACCTCCCCGTGATGCAGGTGAAAAGTGTTGGTCCTAGACGACCATCTGCTCAGTAGTTTCGGCATCAGCTGCTTGGGTTGGTAAATGTGGAATTGGGAGGCCCATGCCGCCTCATACAACCCCACCCTCCTCAGTTCGGCCCCAAACTCCTCACATGAGGCACCTACCCAGTAGGCCCAGGCCCAGTCATCAATAAAGTTGCCACCCTGGCACGTGTCCCACTCATCGGACCATCCCTTCTTCGAATCCTGCAAAGCTGCCTTCAGCATGGTACGGTAGGGAGGAGTGGACGTCTCCAGTTGCAGTGGCTTCCCGTCAATGTTGTTCACATGGTTGTAGAGACAGTCAGTGGTGAAAGGTGTGAAGTTCTCTTGTGTGTGACCATTGGCCGCCCTGAACCATTGATCCTGGCATGGTATGCTCCTAAACCAGCAAGCTGGTTCATCCCTACTTGCCTCATGGATGAAGACGTCATCCCTCAACCCAAAACTATACAATGGCAGTTTCTTGCACTGCAGATAATCCTTCTGACCCTCCGATAGTAGATCTGTCAAAGAATTGTGGTCCGAGTGGCTTCGGACCATCTCCCCCAAGCCTGGACAGTTGGCCATCTCATCCCGACGAGCAGCATCTGTAAGCACCCCCAATACAGCCTCTTGACGGGCCATTTTGATTCCGGACCTCAGAAAAGAATTTTTTCAGATGGATCGCGAAGCTTGACCGCGAAGCTAAATCATGAAGCCAGATCGCGAAGATCTGTCACGAGACCAAGCCGCGAAGTCAGGCCAAGTTCGACAAGCAGAGGTTCGCTTGGCGCGGACGCGGAGTAGAAGACCCACGGTTCATCGCGAAGCTCGATTCGCGGAGGGCTGTCGCGGAGTACGTGGAGCTTCGCAAAGTCGAGAGCACAAAAGGACAAGGAAGGCACGTAAAGACAAAAGAAGGCGACCCCCTATTTATAGGCGGCGACCCTGGAGCATCGCGGCGTGTCCGGATCCATGGCTCCGAGGAGCACCGCGGGGTCCCTTTGCGATGCCGCATCGCGAACCACCGACAATTTTGGAGATTTTCCCTCAGACTTCGACCCTTCACCCTCCACGGCTCCAAGTCTGAGAGGGGGCATTTGTTGGAGCCAAAATATGACCTGAAAGGGAGGGACAAAAAATATGTCTGGCGCGCTACCTCGCGAAGCACCGACGCAAAGCGCCCCGACCATCGCGGCCTCGCGAAGCTCCATAAGTGGTAACCCTTCGCGAATGCATTTGAAATTAGCGAGCCCGCCGTGAATCCCCAGAGGTGGTAATCCTCCGCGAACGCATTTGACGTTCGCGAGCCCGCCGCGAAGCTCCCGTGGCGATAACCCTCCGCGGACGACGTTGACATTCGCGAGCCCACCGCGAAGCTCTTGAGGCAGTAAACCTCCGTGAACGCATTTGACGTTCGCGAGCCCGCCGCGAAGCTCCAGAGGCGGTAACCCTCCGCGGACGACGTTGACATTCGCGAGCACGCCGCGAAGCACCGGAGGTGGCGCATGAGTTCTGCTTTGTGGAGCCCCTTCCCTATAAATACTGGACTCCCCCTGAGTCCCGAAGACGAACAATCCGACCTTTCGGCTTCTCCTCTCCCGAATCGCGAAGCACTCTTTGCCCCGGGAATCATGAGCTCCGCGAGGTACTTCTACTTCGTGAGAGGCCTCTTCTTTGTCTCCTTTTGAGCCCCTCTTCCAAGAGGGATGCCCTTCGCGAATCTCAAGGGCATTCACGAAGGAAGGGGATTCCCAAGGGAACCCGGGAAGCCGCTGAGCGTTTATGCTTCGCGAAACACCCAACCCGTACTAGTGATCCCTATGCTAAGGCAGGATCACTACACATCGCGAAGCACACTGCTTCGCAGGACCCTGCTTCACGAGTCACCTCTTCTTCGCGAGGCAGTGCTCTGTGAACACTGTTCCACTTCGCGAAGCACTTTCCACTCACACCTATGCCCCATGCTAAGGCCAAGGCACTCCACTTCGCGAAGCACACTCCATTTCTTAGCGATTCCTCTTCCCGTGCGACCCTCCAGGTTTGCACGATGTGATTTCAATGTCCGATGGACATTACCACCCGTAGCGTTGCTTCACCTAATGCCT
Source organism: Viscum album (assembly GCA_963277665.1). Taxonomy (NCBI): domain Eukaryota; kingdom Viridiplantae; phylum Streptophyta; class Magnoliopsida; order Santalales; family Viscaceae; genus Viscum; species Viscum album. The sequence continues at coordinate 320,265,823 of OY728129.1, forward strand.
CTTCGCATAGCACGCTAACGTCTATTGCTTCTTCGCATAGCCACGCTAACTTGGACCCCTTGATGGTTCATTCCGAAACCCCCCTTGACCATGGCCTTACTGGTACCTTCCCTTCCCCAAGGACCAGAGGGTACTGGTTATGTAAGTCCTAGGGGTGGGAGTGAACCCACCTCGTCCGAGCTGCATGACGTTAAACTGCCACGAACCACGTCCTCAACACATGACGTTAAACTGTGACCCGACCTCGTGCCTCTCACGAAGGGTCCCCCCAGCTCAAACATTCTTTACACCACTCGTCTCCACAGGAATGGAATCACCCATCCAAAAGGGATGATATCCTCCTTACTAGAGAGGCATATGTTCATTGGAGAAGGGTGACCCTAGTTCCCCAACAGATGGATCCACCTCTTCATCTCCGTACTTACCCACTACCATGGTCAGTGGAGGGCGTGATAGGGAACGAGGCACCTCCCACCATTGGTCCCATATCCCTCTTTCGCTACGCTTTGTCGCACCATGGGCCTCCATCCTGGAGTAAGTCCCAACACCATGGGCTGCCTAACGCGTAAGTTCCTCTTCGCTTCTCACGGACGCATCCTTCGCGACATGATCGTCAGGTCCTCGCAACCTCTTGTTTCTCACACCGAGCATGACTCATGTGGGCTTAGAGTGAGCACAGACCCTGACCCCCACCCCTAGAAAACTACGAGGACTTAGATCCATGTCAAGGCATGGTACGTAGGAAGCCTCCATGAGGTTCAAGCCACATTGCTCGGTCGTTCATTGACGTCGAGTTTCACCCTCGTCCAACATGACAATAAACTGCACGCCCCGTCCCGCATGACGTTAAACTGCATGCCCTCATCCAGCATGACGTTAAACTACACGCCCCGTCCGACATGACGTTAAACTGCATGCCCTCGTCCAGCATGACGTTAAACTGTATGCCCCCCTCATCCCGCATGACATTAAACTGCACACCAATTCCCACCTGAACTACGAGGTCCTTGATCCATGTCAAGGCATGGTACGTAGGAAGCCTTCCGGAGGTTCAAGCCCACCACTCATTGGACCAAGTTCCCCCTTCACGTCGGTCCGTCGACAAAGACCCATATGAACTACGAGGTCTTTGATCCGTGTCAAGGCATGGTACGTAGGAAGCCTCCATGAGGTTCAAGCCCACCCATCATCATTCACGTCGAGTTCTACCTTCGTCCAGCATGACTTTAAACTGCATCCTAGTTCGACGGTAAGCCGTTGTGACTAACCCGATCTACGAGGACTTTGATCCGTGTCAAGGCATGGTACGTAAGAATCCTCCCTGAGGTTCAAGCCCAACAATCATTGGCCCAAACCGTCTCCTAGTCGGTGTGGCAAGCCCCCATTTTCATCCGAACTACGAGGACTTTGATCCATGTCAAGGCATGGTACGTAGGAAGTCTCCCCGAGGTTCAAGCCCATCTCCCATCGGACCAAGTTCCCTCATTTATGTCGGTTCGCCGACACCCACCGCCTGTCGCTTATTCACGTCAGGGTTCACTACCGTCCCGCATGACGTTAAACTGTGTTCCATCAACCCAAACTACGAGGACTTTGATCCATGTCAAGGCATGGTACGTAGGAAACCTTCCCACGGTTCAAGCCCTCCACTAGTGGATCCCCGAGTCTACTTTCACATCGGTACGCTGACGATGCCCATCAGACCAAGTTCCACATTCACGCCGGTTTACCGGAACCACTCCGAACTACGCAGACTTTGATTCCCTGCTACGGGGATACGTAGAGAGCCTCTTCAAGGTTCAAGCCCAAATTCACCATTTCCCCTTGTGATGGTCCCATTTCACCCCCTCCACTCCATTAATCCACCTATCACCCACCCCGATTCTCGCCCGGACCATTAGATCTCGGTGAGACCATGTCGGTACGCTCCTCTTCACAGCTGCCCATGGACTGGACCCGGTATCAGCATCCCTTCAAGGGAGTCCCTCAATCTGATCTATCCTAGCTAATGCTCTGGTTGGGTTGATCCGTCTCTGCTGGACGTTAAACTCGCGGCGTACCTTGTGTTAAACACGGGAAGCTGAGGAAAACCTCAGATATGTGTCCATGACATATAATTCCCCGTGCTCGATGTGGGATGCCTCGGGCTTCCACTCCCTCGAGATGCACTGTGACCAGGGATAACAAACAGACATGTCAGGTTCCCCAGCATCCAGACACACTACTGATGCCTCAACGTGACTACTTCCCTGACTGAAGGTTGCTGCCCTGACTGGACCCTTTGGAATGTCCCGACAGAAGCAGTGTAATTAACCGGCGTCCATGGAAACATGGCACTGGGAAGAGTTTCACGAACTACGTATTAAATCTATGAGGGAGACCCGGACTAGGTGACGAGTTCTGAGGAGGAATCCCCAGAAGGAAGAACCGAAATACCATCATCCCATTTTGATCAAGGAGCAGACGTCCCTGAATAAGGATCGAATTCCACCCGCCTTTGGAAAGTGGGAATGCGGGGCAACAAAGCGCCGCACGTCCTCCTCCGCGGATGGACGGATGTGCGTGCACCCTGGCGGAAAGCGTCGGAAACACATGTCAAAATGAGAGTCTTCTATATTCTCTATCCCTTTCACTTTTCAAATTTAATTTGACATTATCTCCCCCTTATTGACATGAAATACAGTTTTTATAGTAGAGAGGGTATCATTCCATACTTAATAAATTGTTTCATCAATCATTTCACTCTAAGTCTACTTGAGCAATTCTTAGTGTAGAAAACAAGTTGTTTTGATCTTGACAACAAATATATCCATTATCCCTTGAGCATGATACCTCTTGTAATGAGAACTCATATACATCTCATCAAGGGACCTTCCAATTTTCTTATGTCACTGATTGATTTAGTTACTCCCCATTTTTAGAATAATTTTAATTTTGAGTAACCTAGGATGAGAGATTGAGAAATGACATACATTTTTCGAATTATATTATCTTAAGACATTATTCAGAGTAATTGAATTTAATACCAACCGAAGTTGATACTAATTGAAATAATAACTCTGGTAGCTTCATTATGTGTCTCCCCCTCTATGAATCACTTCTCTGGTTATCCCCCTGAGTTCTTGCTTCACCTTCAATTCCCTATAAAATAATCACAATAAAAAAAGTTTTAAGGGAATAAGATGTATACTCTTTGATTCATCAACGTGAGAAGAAAGGAAGAGACAATTTTATTAACCAAGATTCTCTATTTTTTCCACTCCTCACACATGCACATTTGATCATTAGTTCTAACTTTGGTTGGGTGGATCTCAAGATTTCGTCCATCTCTTTGTGTGTGAGTATTCTTCCTTCAATAGCATTCAAAGCACTAGAATCACCTAGTGCAACATTCATATTCTTCAGTTATTCTTCTAGACATGGAATAAATGCATTGAAATTATTTACATTGTGACCAGAAATTTTTCATCTCAGACACATGACATCTTGATCATCCTGTGAAATCTTTTTATTTCTTATTTCCCTATCTTATGCCAATGTTTCTCTTTAATTCTCATTCTTTCCAAAACTTTAGTCCAGATATCCAATATGTCTCTGGGAACTAATGGAGAAAGATTTGATTTTCCACATGGACTCTTCAGAGTGTCATCATTATTATGAATTATTTTGGATATAACAATCTTCAATTTCTTGTAATTTGAATCCAAGTGAATCTCACCGTTCCTTTTCAAGTAGTCTTGGGAGGAGTTTTTTGCAACATTCTTCTGATTTCATCTCAAAGTAGCTTCTTATTTCTTAGCTATATTGTGTGTTCTTCTGTTGTTATCAACTCAAGATATATGTTGAGATAAGTATGATCTATTCTTGTGACCACTCTGATTGCATACATAACAAATGTTGTCCAGAATTACAAATAATTTTGCAGTATACAGATGCTTCTAGATCTATGGATGTTACTTCTTCTTCTATAGATATCTCTCTATTGACATATGATTTATTTTTTCTTTTTTATTTAATGTAATGTACCAACAATCAAGTGCACAATTCCCATATTTTTTTTAGCACAAAAATTGACCCACAAATCTTTTCTTCGTAATATCTTCTGTATAATGTTGTTGGGCCTTCTTCTTAATGTTTTGTGCTCAATCTGGGAAACCATATTCTAGCTTCCAATTCATATCCACCCTATCCATGGGGATATGTTCCTTCTCATAACCTTTGCTTATTCATACTTGCTTATATTTTTCGTCCAACTTGTAGTTTTTTAGAAACATATTTAGAAACAATAGTACAATTAGGTATGGGTGGTACCTTTACTTTATCTGCTAATTGTTGAAGATCAATGAGTGATTTCGTGATCTTCTTATCACAGGTTGGAGATATTTTGACAGTAGAATCCTCTATTAAGCATTGAATGAAAGCAACAATTGATTCCTTATTTTAGGAAGTCGCAATATGTGTCTTCTCAAGATTAGTCAAATGGGATTCCAATTTTAGAAATTCCATGTTGAGGATGTTCTTATAATATTCAATCATGATCATCTTCTCTTCACAAAACTTTTTCAATCATTCAACCCCATCTTCAGGAATCTTAATTTATCTTTGTAACAAAGAGTCAAGATCTTTGTTCTTATTGGATGTTTTATCCAAATTTAAATCCTTGACTTCTCTGCTATTTTTCATCCCTTCTTTAAATGCGTGGATATTTTTTTACAGTGTTGTATTGACTACCTTTTTCTCTTTAAATGCCTCAATCCATCTAGAGAGCTTTAAGAATTCAAGAATTTTTTCTTCCAATCACTGTTCCACATTATTATCTTCCCTTTCTTGGTGGGTGATCTCATCCTACATACATTGAAATATTTTACAGACATAAAAAAGTATTTCGTCTGGAATATCATGTAATTATGTTCCTAATTTCTCCCTTTTCAACTCATGTGAAATAGAGGTTTGATTATCATCATCACTTGTGTTGGAATCCTTTATTTTGGTAGAAACCTAATCCACTTTCTCTTTAATTTCCAAGCCTGATAGGTATTCATTATTAAAAAATCATGGAGAATAAGATATTGCATCTTCTTAAGGAGAGAGGGACTTCTGCAACTGCTTCTTCTCTTTCTATTTTTTGTCTATTAGTGTCTTCCTAGATATCCGCTTATTCTCAGAAGTAACTGATTTTACATCAAGACTGCACTTCATTATTGACATAGGAATGAAAAATCAAATCCTATTCTAGATATAATTACTAAAGATTATCCAACATATGTAAATTTTTTTAATTTGATACCAATTGAAAAACCCTATGTCACCCTCATAGGAGAGGGGGTAAATCATGGTGTGAAATTTTACTTCATTTTATTGGATCTTGATCCCACATTGGTAGGAACATACTTAAACATGTATTATTGATATGTTCAGTAATTAAAATATTCACATGCATAAGGACAACACAACACTTTTACTTGGTTCACCACTACGGGATACATCCATGGAGCATACGCCGATAGGTTTTTTGTCATACCTAATTCCAAAAATATTCACTAGCAGTGGATTACAAGGTTTTTGTACAATCACTCTATCTCAAGCACATTGTCATTACAAAATTCCAAGGATAGCTCAATGATTCCCTCATATCACTTCTGCCGACTCTTCCTATCTCACTTCCCTAGGTGAAGTCACACTTAGTTTTTGGACATGAAGGTTCTTTCAATGGATAAGCATATAAGTCATTATCTCTTGTTCTATGCGAGACAATGATTTCATCATGGTCCAGAGTTGAGGCTCTTTAATGTCCAATCTTTTTCTCTAGTGAAATAACCAGATGTAACAAGACTTATTATTCTTAATGTCCAGAATCAAAAATCCTTTTGTGATTGTTGAAACATTGAAAATTAGTTCAATAGGCACCATCAGAATCATCTCTTCTTCTTTCATGTATGCATGTGACCACACATGTAGTATTTAAATGATGCATTCCCCTTATTTTACGTCTTCTTATTCTTCACACACGTGTACCCATGGTTGTGGATCATTCATTAAATGTCTTCACATATGAATGAATACATACAAATTCTCTCCACCTTTAATTATTCTTTCTTTAAAAATGTACACACATACTGCCTTGAATTTATTCCAATGAAATGTGCATGCATGTTCTTACTTTTGTTTTTCTTATTCTAATGTGTAAACCCAAAGCCTTATATATTTTATTCATTTTTGAGGTGTCGCGTATATGTTTATCCATGAATCTTATTCAAAACCTATATGGGGGTAACCCACTATTTGGTTTATTCTTGCACACTTGGGAGTCTCCAATCATGCTTATGATTTTCATGTGCACCATTTATATTATCTCCACATGTTCTTTAAACACACACACTTCCTTGAGTTTATTATGATGTTTGTGTTTTCCTTATTCACATCAAGGGTATGGAATGATTCTTTGTAGCGAGTGTGAAAGGATCCTTTGTGAACAAGGATGGTTTACATCTCCTCCACATGAAAAAGATGTGAGGAACTCTTATGCATAGAGAGTACGAGCCTCCTTTGAGTTCCAACTGGTATGTGGTTCTCCACTTCGCCGAAATTGTGCTGTTTTCGAGAGGATCTCTTCACAGAACCATAAATGTATGTGCTATCATATCCTCAAGAACCTAGAATGGTTTGCGGGAACTCTCTTCATGATCCAAGAATGGTTCGTGGATCTCTTGATTTGTGTACCCCTGCCGTGCGTGGTTCCATGCTTCGTGAACGCAAGAGGTATGTAGAACTCCTTCTCTTCGTGGAATAAGAGTGGTTTGTGGTTCACTGATCACAAACATAGTATTATTCCGGGCACTTTATTTCCCCTAGCAAACTGGAGGATCAGAGAGACTCTGTTTCTCAAAATCGGAGCTCTTGGAATATTAGGAGTAGTAACCCCTTCTTGGATTAGTGGTTCACTTTCTATAAGCATGGATCAAATCATTTCATTGATCAAATTCATCAAAATATGTTGTTGAGATCACAGTTCTAAAATATTCAAACCCTTGGTATATGATACACCAAGATTCTCACTTGTTTCATTTTGACATTTGTGAGACCATAACCTTTCTTGTGAAAAACATCTCATGCATGTATTCAAGATCGCATTAACCTCTTGATCACTAATACACCACGTCCATGACATGGCCTCGCAACTTCGTTTTGTTGGGCCATGTTTGAACATCTCTTCTTTTTTTCATGCAAGAAAATGAAATTTCATCCGTGATTTCATGATGCCCATATGAGTGTAATTAAGTAAATTAAATTCCTAGTGATGGTATGAAGGTCATGTAATGGGGTTAGATTTTAGAATTGGGAAGCTGTGCCATCAGGAGCCTGTCGTGGGTTTAGAGTGTTGAGATGGTATATGTGAGTATGATATACTCTATAATACCAAATGTAGGATCAAAATAATATAGATACGTAATAAAGTATCTAATAATGATCAATATACAAGAGGGGGGGGGGGTGAATTGTATACTTTAAAAAATGCCTTTGGAACTTTTATAGATGGTTATGTTTAACAAGGTTAAACAAGGTAATTCAAAAAACCTCTAACTCTACAAACTTGCTTGATTCAAGAAATATGATTCCATGAATGTGAATCCTGAAAGATGGTTCCGGAAAATGAAACTTAATGAAAGTTTACAAGGACAATGATTCTACCTTAAAGCGTATAGAATCTAAATAAAACAGAGTATACAAGTATAAGGAAGTATAAGATAGTTATGCTTTCCTCAACAAACAAAAATTCAGCGGAAAACATGTAACAAGACAAGTAAGAATTAATAAATATTTTAACCCAAAGAAAAGGGTATCCAACAAAATTGGACAACATCCCCTTGATTTATACATTCAAGAATGTCTATATTACCCACACCAGGGTAATCCCTCAATACAAATATAGGAGTCGGTCTTGCTATCCACGCAAGCCCTCAACTTCATGGTAGTCGACACCTTTTTCTTCCTCAGCAAGGAAGCCCTCAACTTTAAGGTAGTCGGTACCTCTTTCTTCCTATCCCCAGAAGCCCTTGAATGTACTCATCAACATTCACAGTCACACAAAGAATATATGAACAAGAATTTCATTACACAAATGGCAATGAGAGTGTCTCTCTATAAATCACTTCGAAAACATGTAATCTGTAGAGTCTTAGAACAGTTCATCAATGTTGTGAGCTCTTTCAAATGAGCTCTTATTTATAGGCACAACACCAACGGTCGATTCCCTCCTCCAACAGTCATATTTTCCATGAATTTTAGAGGGTCCAGTACACGTTCCACTCAAACAATGGTTAGTTAGTAACCAAATCACGATATCATTTTATAATAAAAACACGTGTAAGCAATAATATGGTTACATAACCAAAATAAATTATTCGGAGTGTAAAAAATTAAATGTTTTGGAGTCTAATAAAAAAATACATTCGGAGTCAATAATACATGGATATTCAGATTATGTTTTCTAAGGAATTTAAAACCTGAACTCTATAGAATTCTGGAGTTTGAATTTCAAGGAAATTAGGAATATGGATTCACAAGGATTCAGATCCTAAACTTACAATGTTCGGAGTCAGAGTTCATGAGAATTCAGAGTCATAACTCAGAAAGTTTGAGGTAAAAATTTATTCGAATTCGGAGTTAGAACTCACAAAGTTCAGAGTCATAATTCATTAGAATTCAGAGTCAGAACTTCCAAAGTTTAGATTCAGAGTTCATGAGAGTTCAGAGTCAAAACTCACAATGTTAGGAGTCAAAATTAATTAGAATTAGGAGTCAGAATTTACAAAGTTAAGATTCTGTGTTAATGATGATTCAGAGCAAGAAATCACAATGTTCAGAGTCAGAATTCATTAGAATTCAAAGCCAGAAAACAGAATGATCTTTATCTATGTATTACATGATTATGAGATTTTAGTTTTGAAACAAATTTCTACACAAATAAAAGATAATGAACAATGAAAAACGTGGTATGGAAAAATTTCTTTGGGGAAGGAAAACATTCCATAGAGAAGTAAAATACAGGGTAGAATGAGATTTTACTTAAGATAATGTGTTTGGGATTTTCAAAACTAGAAGGAAAGGTAATTTTATAAGGATAAATTATTGACATAACAATTTCCTTCAAACATGAATTAATGGAATAGTTATAAGAAAAACCTTATTGACTCAAAAATCTCCCCCATTTTGGAATGCACAAACATCCGTATGAAAAAAAATAAAAGGACATAGTCAATATTTTTCTAGAATTTGAAAATAAAACATATCTCCCATTTATACATGGACCATGATGAATACGAATAACTCCCCTTAGGCTTTGAAACTCTAAGGATCGTATTCTAGATTTCCGGAATGAGACTTTCCATTACCTTGAGTATGGAAATCTCTGTAATGAAAACTCCCCCTTGGATAAACTCTCCCTTACTTAGGGATATTTATTCTTTTCCTAGTATTGTTTTTTTCCTTTCTACCCCTTTTTGATTTTCAAAAATAATTTGAGGTAATGGAAAAGAAATTATAATACCAGCAATATTAGTACAAAGCATACAAACAAAGTCAAAAATCCAAAATTTCATTAAGATACGAAGAATTTGTACAAGGAAGAAAATAAAACAAAAGATCAGATTGGATCTATTTTCATTCTTTCTCCTTGGGTATCAATTTCTTCACAACGTTTTTCAGATTTTTGAGTTCTTTGTGGTCTTCCTCTACTTGATTTAGAATCTAACCATGATCCTCCGCTTTCTTCTCTAAAGCTTTGATCTTTTCTTCCTGAGCCTCGAGATCCTCTACCTGATCCTTCAACAACTCGTCTTGCTTAACTAGATTCTCTACGATCTAGATCCGAAGATCCTTTTCCCTCTTCCAACACTGGGAAACAGAATAAATCTTCCCATTTAGATCCTTTACCTCTTAAATCCGAGTATTCTAATAAGGGTTAGCTTTTCCTTAAATCTAGTCATGAGATCCTTGATTTTACAATCTTCATTATCAAAAGCTTCCTTAACATCATGTTGAAACTCATCAAGCTTTCTCAAAGCTTCAACTGTTTTCATTGACCTGCTAAACACTTTCTTACAAGATTTTTTGTGGGCATCAAAGTTGATAAAGAAGTTCTTGAAATTAGTCTCAAGATGGAAAAACTTATCCATCACCATGGATACTGAATCTGATTTTTGATTCATGATGTGTTGGAGCATCTGACATCTCATGCCAATGCTTGGAAATATCTGAATGGTGTTAACAAGCTTCTTCAAAGATTGAATGAAAAAAATCATGTCCTCGGGAAGATGATTCCGAATCTGTGAGTTTGCATGGTGAGGAATCTTTCTCTAGGTCTACAAGATTCTTCTTCGAAGATCCACCATCATCCTTTTTTCATAAAACAACTTTAGTAGGTGTATCCTCAACCACCTGTTTCCCCTTATCAATTCTCGGAATAGCTTCCTCATCTGGAGACTCTTGTTCACTGTCAGACAGCTGAATAACTCTATATTCATCTAACTTCTCCTTCTCACCCCCTGCCTCAACATCTTCAGGGTGAATGAAATGTTGAATATAAATATCTTCCCCAGAGAGCTTATTCACTTCATCTTTAGATTTAACATCAATCCCATGAGCATCAAGATCTAATGATTCGTCTTGAGACGTCTGGATTGAGAATTTCTTGGAAGCTCTTTCCTTCTCATGAAAGTGTTCAACTTACTGAATGAGGTCTTATGTGTCAACACTGCTATCTTTTTCTCTCACATCTTCCATTTCTTCCTTCTATTTAAAAAACATCTCTTGGGATTTTTCCAGATTCATGTACTTCTTCCCCGGAGTCTCAGGTAAGGGTTCTACCAAGAAGGATTATGGTACCAGAATATTCTCAGATGCTATTTCATTTTCCCTCAGAAGGGATTTCACAATCTCAGCTTCTGACATATTCTTATTTTGCTTCTTTTCCTTGGATTTCTTCTAAAGATCTTCTGTTGTCTTCTCTTTCAAATCCTTGGCCTCAGCAAGATCAGTAACAAACTGTGGCTCTCATTCCTCTTGATTCTTTTTTACTTTCCTACACTTTGCAACAACCTCACCCGGATAGGCTTTCTGCTTCTTGGTCTTTGGAGGTGCGGATTGAGCTTCCTTATATTTAGGTGCTTTCTCTTATACTTCCACTTATTTGAACTTCCTCTTCTTTCCATCCTTTTTTATGGTTCTTCCACCTCTTGCTTCTTTGGAACGGCTTCTGCTTCCTCCTCTAGTAAGTCATAGAACTCTCATGATTCATTAGAGAAACCAATATTCATTCTCTTCAAAGTATCATCATTTACCAATATGACTTTTCAAATCCTTATCTTGGAACTGCAAGGGATTTTGAAAGACTCCAGACACCGAACAATGAACATGGAAATAATAGCTTGATACATTATAATCTGATCTTTGAAATTCCCATTTTTTATATTCTCTATCATAATTAGAATATGCTTCATCAAGTTGATCTTCATCATATTCCCTTGAAATTCTAGGAAATACATGTCTCTCTTCTTCAAGGTGTCCTTACCACCTTTTCTCGGAATGATAAAACCATGAACCCATAATTCAAGGATCCGATTATTTGTTGAAAAATTAGGAATCATCAGGGTCTTGAAATATGATAGTCCAAGACACTCTATAGATTTTACCATGACAAAACTTCCTTGTACATCTGGAAATTTATGGGAACAAAACTCAGCTTCCCCATCAAATGAAACTCCTACCAAACTAGTTGCCTTTGTGTATGATATATAATAGGTCTTTCCATAGATTTTGAATGAGAACTTCAATCTGCCGTCATCCATAAAGAAACTAACTGACTGATCAAACTCGGTAAGAAGATCTGAATACACCATGTCTTGAGCTCTTGGATTTGAGATGTAAACTCTTTCCCATCCATTCAACCTGATGTTCTTTTAAATAATAGAATCATATGTGGCAAAGAAATTTGGATGCACCAACCTCTCTCTGTAAATATGATACTCTAAAATGGACTTGATAGTTGAAATTTATTGAGATGGATCTTCACCAAAAATTCAGATTTGATCAAGATAATAGAAGTTCAGAACGAGCATTTGAAAGGGGGCAGAGCTTCAGCATGCCAAGGCATGAAATCCGATGTGGGATCACCCATCAGGTGTCCTTTATATAGGTGTTGATTCAACGGATGAACTTCCAAACTCGATCTAACAGCTGAAAATCCTTCTGATTAGATCTAAAGGTTGAAATGATTGCCTCATGTAAAATTTGTTAGGATCTGATGTTTTAAGGGTTTAAAAAAGAAAATTCAGATTTAAGGAAACTAGAATTCAAAAAATATAAAACACAAAAGAAAAATATCAGCATGTAAATAATGATTATGAAGACTTAACAAAGACAACATTACTTTCGGATTACCAGGAAGATTATTCGTATTAAAGAAAAAATTTCTTCTTTAAGAAATTTAGATTCCAAAAATTTTGATTATGAAAAAAATAAAAACGAAGGAAAAAAAACATTACGAAAACAAATTTCAAGTACGAAAATTTTCATTATGAAAATTTCAAGTATGAAAAAAATAAGAACAAAATTTTCATTATAAAAATTTGAGAAAATTCATTATGAAAAACTTGAAAAACATCTTTATGAAATATATTAAAAAAATATCATTACAAGAAACTTCAAAAACAATACTATGAATGTTTTGAAAAACTTCACTACGAAAATTATGAAAAACGTCACTATGAAAATTTAAAAAAACTACCAAGAAAATGTACTCCCCCTATGAAAATGAGTTTATTACTGAAAGGAGATTGGTTTAACATAATGTTAACAAAGAGGATTACCTTACGGTTATTATTCCTAACATCTATTTAATTTATTGAAATCTATTGGAGGGTAATGAATTTATAAGAATAATAGCAAGTTGATCTAGCATTCCAATAAATTAATGAATGATATCTCCTTTAAGTGTTTGATCTCTAAGAAAGTGATTCCTAATATCTATGTGTTTTTCACGAGAGTGACGTATAGTGTTTTTAATAAGGAAATGGAACTTATATTATCACACAAAATTTTTGTTTTAGTAAAACTCATACCATAGTCTGTGAGTGTGTGTTGAATCCACAACACCTGAGCACAACAACTTCCAGCTACTCCATATTCAACATTAGCAGTGGAAAGTAATATTGAGTGTTTCTACTTGCATGACTAAGAAACTAATGAATCTTCTAAGAATTGATAAGTTGCGTATGTACTCTTTCTATCCATTCTACATCCACTAAATTCAGCATCTGAAAAACTTTTTAAAACAAAATCATTTCCAGATGTATAGAAGAGTCCTAAATCCATTGTTCTCTTTATGTAGTGAAAAACTCTTTTCACTACCTTTAAATGAGATTCCTTAAGATTGGATTGATATCTTGCACATAAGCATACTGAAATCATTAAGTCTAGAATACAATCTTTCAAGTAATGTAAACTTCTTATCATACCTCTAAAAGATGTTTGATCTACTGGTTTCCCAGCTTCATCAAGATCAAGTGAATTTGAGGTACTGATAGGAGTACTTATACTTTTAGTGTTGTCATATCCATACTTTTTAAGAATATCTTTAATATAATTATGTTGGTATATATAGATTCTTTATAGTTTTTGAGAAATTTGTAAACCAAGGAAAAATTTTAACTCGCCCATCATACTCATTTCAAACTCAGATTTCATTAGATCCACAATGGAATCAGTTAAAGATTTCTGATTTGAACCAAATATAATGTGTTCAATATAAATATGAACAATAAAAAAGTTTTCCTTATATCTCTTTATAAAAATGGTTGGATCTTCATTTCCCTTAACATAATTATTTTGAAGAAAATATATTGTAAGTCTATCATACTAGGTTCGAGGGGCTTTCTTAAGTCCATAAAAATCTTTGGTAAGTCTAAAAACGTGATTAGGATGTTTTTTTCTTCAAAACCTGGAGGTTGTTCAACAAAAACTTCCTCTTGAACATATCCATTAATGAAAGAACATTTACATCCATTTGAAAATGTTTTTAAATTGAAGAATGCTACAAAGGCAAGTAAGATACTAATTGATTCAAGTCTAGCTACTGGAGCATAGTTTTCTTCGTAGTCTATTCCACATTGTTGATTATAGCCTTTAACAACTAATCTAGATTTATTTCTAACTGTGATTCCATTTTCATCACACTTATTTCTGAAAACCCGTTTTACTACAATAACAGAAGTTTCCTTAGGTATTTCAACCAAGGTCCAGACATTATTCCTTCTAAATTCATTTAGTTCATCTTGCATGGATTTTATCCAAACAACATCACCTAAAGCCTCAACAGTGCTATTTGGTTCTAATTGGGAAAGAAATGTCCGATGTTCTACGTCATTCCTTAAGGAACTTCTAGTCCTTATGGGTTTATTTACACCACCAATGATACTATCATTTGGATGATTCTTATGAAACAATTGATCTGGGTTTTGTAAAACTAGTTCATCAACATAGGGTAGAAACTCTTCTGCAGTAAATTCCTTAGAAGCATCTTCTTGGACATTTTCCATATTAGAAAGATATTCTAACAAAGGATGATAATCAGTTTTTTAAAACACATCCGAATATGTAGGTTGGGGTTATTTAAAAACAAAAGGATTAGTTTCCTCAAATTTTACATGTATTGTCTCTTCAACAGTATAAGTGTTTTTTCTGAAAACTTTATAAGCCTTTGTGGAGTAGCCTAATAAAATTCCTTCATCTAATTTTGGTGCAAATTTGTGTAGATTATATTTAGTATTAAGAATTAATACATTGAAACCAAAAACCTTGATGTATGAAATTCTATTCTTTCTACCATTCCATAACTCATAAAGAGTTTTATTAAGAAAAGTTCTAATAAAAACATGATTTATAGTATAAAAAGCTGTATTTACAGCTTCAGCCAAAAAAAGTTTGGCTATAGAATATTAACTCAACATGGATCTTGTTATCTCATGAATAATTCTATTTCTTCTTTCAACAACACTATTCTGTTGAAGAGTTCTTGGTGCTGAGAAATTTTGAGTTAAACCTTTTCTACTACAAAATGATTTAAAATCAGAATTTTTAAATTCTCCACCATGATCACTATGAATAGTTTTCAATGGAAGGTTTTTCTCATTTTTATCTTGGGATCTAAAACTTTTAAAATACGATAATGCTTCAGACTTCTTTTCTAGAAAATAGACCCATGTAAATCTAGTGTAATCATCAACTAAAACAAATACATAATACTTTCCTCCAATACTTCCAGTTTGTGTAGGACCAAAGAGATCCATATGCACTAACTTTAATGCATCAATAGTTGAGACTTCACCAATTGATTTAAAACATGATTTATATTTCTTGTCATATTGACAAGGGTCAAAATCTTTTTAAGAATTAAATCTAAGCTCTGGTAGATCCTTAACTAGTCCTTTATTAGAGATTTTACATAGGTTCCTAAGGTTATAGTGTCTTATCCATCTATTCCACAACCAAGAATGATCTTCCATTGCACTAAGGCAAGTCTTATCATGCCACCTAAGGTATACTATGTTTAGTGTGTATACATTCTCTTACCTATGGGCAGAAAGAATAAAATCTTCCTTGGAATTTTGTAATAAGAACTTGTCATTTCTAAAATTTACAAGGTAACCTTCATCACATAATTGGCTTATTCTAATGAGGTTATGCTTAAGACCCTTAACAAATAAAACATTTGTAATCATAGTTTTTCCAAGAAAAATGATGTTAAATATACCAATAGTTTATCCCTAAGAATTATCTCCGAAAGTTACTTTTCCTCCTTTCGTCATGATAATATTTTCAAAATAGATTTTGTTCCCAGTCATATGCCGGGAATATCCACTATCCATGTACCAAGTGTTGCTTTTGATACTCTCTCTATTTTCCTGAAAACAAAAGAGTTAGACTTTCAAAATCCCAACTTTCATGGATCCAGAAATATCAGAAATCAAAATCTTAGGTACCCACATTTTCTTAGAAAAATAGGCTTTATGAATTTCTGAATATTGAGTTTTGTTTAAGGAACAATTCTTTTCCCAGTGTCCATCACAGTGACACTTAGTGCAGAATGGAGCACTTTGAGGAACAAAATGATTGTTCCTAAAAATCATTTTAGAACTAGTATAGCCTAACCCAAAACTATTCATTAGAGGTCAGATTTGGGAATAAATTTTATCAAAAATTTCTTTACCTAAGGTAAATTTTGACAAATTCTTACTCAAGGAAAAAAATTCAGATTTAAGTTTGAAAACCAAGTTCTTGTCTTCTATAAAATCTGATTTGGAACTAAAGTTAGGATCAAAAACATTTTTCTTAGAAATTATGTTTTCTAGATCCTTATAATAGTTATTCTTCTCAGAATTTACTTCCTCATGATTTTTTAAAACATTTTCAAAATAAACAATTTCCTTATCAAGATCTTTAGAAATATCTGATACTTCTTTAGTAAGATTAGTATTCCTATAATTTTCATTATGTAGTTTTTTCTTGAGTTTTGAATTCTTAATTTCAAGGAGTTTGGAAAACCTAGAAACTTATTCATAGGAAGGTAAAGTATTATCTTCATTAGAAAAAAATTCTTCATCCAAAGATTCATAATATTTATTATTGCTATAATTTTCATTTAAAGAAACATTGGTCATTGATTCAGCATTGTGTACCTTAGCCTCAATGTAATGATTTTCAATAGGTAATATGGTTATTAGACCAAGCTTCTTCTGTCCAAAAGATTTGTAATCTGAAGATTAATATAAAGAGTCACCATCCTTGGCGCTGTAGGTGTCATTATCTTTCAATACTTTTTTAGAATTAGCTTTGTAGTACTTTATTTTGTTTCATTCGGAATTCTTTTCCTTTATTTCCATTCTTTTGAGCATGGGACAATCATGCCTTATATGTCCAGATCTCTTGCACTCATAACATGTGACTTATGAATCATTCTTTTCTTTCCTTTCCTTTTTCTTATATCTGGATTGAATGTTCTTCAGTCCAAAAATCTTGTTCATCCTTCGAGAAAGACATGCTAACTCATTTTCTGAAGATTCACATCCACTAGATTCAGATTGGATAATAACCTTCTTGAATTAGGATCTAGTAACTCTCTCTAGAGTCTTGACTTTCATATGATTTGAAGTAGTTGTAAAAGAAACCCCTTCATTCCCATTCTTCTTTTTAACATTATTAGTATCTCTCTTTATTTTGGTCTAATGCTGAGGAAGAGTTCCAAATAGAACATCTACGGAAATATAGGTAAATTTTCTGTTCTCATCAATTGATGTCCTCTTGGACTCCCACTCATTTTGAATAATGTTTACGATCTTATCTACAAGAGCCCCATCATCCAAACATTTTTCTCCCATAGACTGTAAGATATTCATGATAGTCATAAAACTTTGCTGAACTTTGCTTATAGGTTCTCCATAAGGAATGTTAAAGACATGGTATTCATCTCTCAACCTATCTCTTCTTGTTTCTATAACATTAGAAGTATAAAAATGTGTAACTTCAAATTTCGTCCAGATACTGTTTGCAGCTTCACAAGAAGATATTTGTCTATATATATTTTTAGTCATAGAACAAAGTAGGGTATTGTGTACCATATAATTCAGTTGATATTCATGCATTTCTTGATTGGTGAAGTTAATAACTTCCTTGTTAGGGATCTTATAGCCTCCAGTAAGCATAACAAAATTATCAAATACAGTATTGATAATCAATGTCTTCATGCGATCTATCCAGTACTCATAATCATTTCTATATAAAATAGGTTGTATTGTTGGATTTATGTTTTCAATAGAACCAACATTGATTCCTTCCATCTTAAAGAAAATCATTCCACAAAAACTTGTTAATAGTAAATGTTTGTAAACAAGGAAAATATTTTTCAGCAAGGAAAATATAGAACAAGAGTATCTCTAAGAAAAATATGAATCCGAACTTAATGAGTCTGAAAATATGATTCTGAAAAAAATAGAAGAAGAATATTTATCTTCTGAATCTAATCGTGAGATTAATTCAGATTTAATCAAAATTCTGAAGCCAATTGTTAGACTGGTTCATGATACAAGATCACCTCCTCTGATACCAATTGTTGAGATGGTATGTGGGAGTATGATATACTCTATAATACCAAATGTATGATCGAAATAATATATATACTGAATAAAGTATCTAATTATTCTCAATATAAAAGAGGGGGGGGGGTGTATTGTATACTTTAAAAAAAATTCTAGAACTTTTAAAGATGGTTATGTTTAACAATGTTAATCAAGGTAATTCACAAAACCCCTAACTCTACAAACTTTCTTTATTCAAGAAATATGATTCTGAGAAAGTGAATCTGGAATGCAGGTTTTGGAAAATGAAACTTAATGAAGGTTTAGAAGGATAAAGACTATACCTTAAAGCATATAGAATCTAACTAAAACATAGTATAAAAGTATAATGAAGTAGAAGATAGTTATACATTCCTCAAATCAAATGTATCGGAAACTTGTAACAAGATAAGTAACAAGTAATAAATCATTTAACCCAAAGAGAAGGGTATCCAACAACCTTGGATAAGGGTCCTTTGATTTATAATTTCATGAAAGTGTGTCTTACCCACACCAGGGTATTCCCTCGATACAAATATCGGTTTATGTCATGCTATCCCTACAAGAAATCAACTTCAAGGTAGTCGACACCTCTGTCTTCCTTAGCAATGAAGCCCTCAACTTCAAGGTAGTCATTATCTCTGTCTTACTATTCCCATAAGCCCATGAATGTACTAAGAATCTTTCGGAGTCGCACAACGAAAATCTGAACAAGATGTTTAGTATGCACAAGGCAATGAGAGTCTCTCTTTAGAAATCAATTCAACTACATGTAATATCTGGAGTCTTAGAATAGTTAATCAGCGTTGTGAGATCTTTAAAATGAGATACTATTTATAGGCACAACAACAACAGTCATCTCCCTCCTCCAACGGTCATATTTTCCTTGAATTTTGGAGGTACCTGTACACGTGTCACTCAAACAACTGTTATTAACTAAAAGAATGACATCATTTTATAATAAAAACAAGTGTAAGCAATACTATGGTTTCATAACCAAAATAAATTATCCGGAGTGTATGAAAATAAAATATCAGAGTCTAATCAAAAAAACATTCTGAGTCTATAATATAAGGATATTTGGATTCTATTTTCTAAGGAATTCAGAACCTGAACTCTATAGAAATTCAGAATCGTAATTTTAAGGAAATTGAGAATCTATATTCACAAGAATTCGGAACCGGAACAAACAAGGTTCGGAGTTAGAGTTCATGATAATTCAAAGTAAGAACTCCAAAACATCATAGTGAGAATTCATTAGAATTTAGAGTCAGAACATACAAAGTTCGGAGTCAGATTTCATGAGAATTTGGAGTCAGAACTCACAAGGTTCAGAGTCAAAATTCATTAGAATTTGGAGTCCGAAAATAGAATTCTCATTATCTATGTATTACAAGATTCCGAGGTTTTAGGTATGAAACCGAATTTTACACTCAGACAAGATAATGAACAGTAAAAAATGTTGTAAGGAAAAATTTCCTTGGGAAGGAAAATTTTCCATAGAGAAGTAAAATAGAGGGTAGAATGAAATTTTATTTATGATAAGGTGTTTGTGATTTTCAAAACAATAAGAAAAGGTATAGTCATCAGGATAACATATTGACTTAACAATTTCCTCCAAACTTGAAGGAATGGAATAGTCATAAGGAAAACCTTATAGAGTCAACATAGAAGATGAAGATGGTGACATGGTCTGTCTTCTATCATGGGATCAACAGAGATCGAATGCAAATGGATACGATTAGATCACATGTCTTGGGATGAGGTGTGCGACTGAGGTCATGTGTGAGATTATTTGGACGACTGTGATTAGTTTTCTCATTAAAATATTCATCCCAAAATAATATGGAAACTCAGAAAAACCATACTTTATCAATCAATGTTCAATGACATAGGGTGAGATTACTCCTCTCCCCCCTCTGGTGCCACCACAGACCAGTTCTCCTCGGGCATGCTCTTAGCACCCACTCTGGCTCCTCAGCCACAAACCTAGATCCTACTATGCATAACTTATGGGATTATACATGACTCCATGTGCCTCTTGGAGGCTGGACTTGAGGGCTTCACATTAGATACGGTAGACCCTCATATCCCACATGCGCATGAGGTTTGAGGTCCTCAGTTGGCCTTGTAAGGTGCCCCATATTTTTGGTAAAGGCATATAATAAATTTACATTGTTAAAAACAATATATAAACATGATTATATTATATAAGAAATAAAAAATCCCATTACCATTCTCTTCTTCTTCATGATTTTGTAAACATGTATCTCATTGATAAAAGTCTTTCGAACATCGGAAAATCCCAACAATCATCTAATTTTTAGTCTCCTTTCACATAGGAGTGTTCCTTTCTTCATGTTGATCATCATTGACATGCATTGACACCCATTTTCAAAAAATACAATATTCATACACAATGTGGCCCCAATAGTATACACTACCCAATAATATATTTTATGATGATTCCATTAAAATCAAGTTGATTTAAAGGAACATATAATTTTTACTCTTTCATGAGGTTTTGATTTGGATATTACCAAAATAATAAGAATTTATGTTATAATATCATTGTTTATTGAGATTCTTTCTGATTATGTTTCCAACGATTAAATTTAAACAACTTACTCACAATAATTATCATGAAATTTTATTTTACTCTAGTAATTTCTAGGTTTTAAATGTTTTACTCTCATATTAATCTCTTTAAGAACTCAAGCTACCAAAATAATGTTTTTAATGAAACATGTCTTTTTTTCTATATTTAGTTGAAAAGCCTTTTTCTTTCACGTCAACATATTCTAAGAGGATTTTTAATGATATTTTCTGATTTTCTATGAATTTTTAAATTAATTTTTATTAGTTTTTAATTCTTTTTTAAAAATCATTTAAATAGAATCTTCAATCCATTTTTCAAATGAGTTACATTTGTCTTTTTACTAAAAATGTGGAATGAATCTTTTTTAACCTAAACGAAAAGAATAAAATAACCACCATCATTGGAACCCAATGTTTTGAGTTCTACTATATTATTTTCCTACATTATTTTCCAATTAAAAATTTTCCTTAATATTTTGGAATTTTTCAGATTTTGAAAAACTGATTTCAAAATGAAGCTATTATTTTCCTCATTAAATACTATAAGTAATATTTCAAATGAATTTTTATATAAGATGATATATTTTGATGTTAATTGTATTTAATAGGTGTAGGAACCAATGAAATCATCCTTATTGTTTCTCATGATGGTTTGAAATTATGATGATGATATGTTATGAAACCCATTTTTTATGGGTTATTCTATGATGAAATATTGAAATATTTAAGAAACTCAGATTCATTCCATATGTTATGATATAATAGGAATGATTTATGTATTTTTTTCACACATATAAATGGTTAATAAATATGTTATAGGTGTTCCTAGAATTCAATATCCCTCTAATTACATTGGTAAAGATCGATATCCTAAGAGATAATAAGGATTGGAATGAAGAGTGAACCCAATTTAGTAATGGGCTCTATCCACTAAGATAATCCTGGGAGTGATCCTTGATTAAAGATACAATTGATCTGAGAGTGAACTAAACTATCTATCATAGTCAAGGAAGTATGAATTGAGTTATAAGTAAATTAATTTCAATTCTTATTCATATTCCATTAAATTATTTATTTTTCCGGCATTATTCTTTCATGGATCATGATTTTTGATTTTTTTATGACTCATGTTTTATGAATTTTATGATTTATGACTTCATTACAATTTATTATCTAATAAATATTGGGTGGGAATTTTAAATTATTCAGCTCATGTTTTTATAAGAATATTTTCATGTGATGTTTCAGTGATCATTGATATCTCCCTTATTTTCCCATACCAAGAATCTGATCTCACAATTTCTTATGTAACATTTCCCTATGATTATAAGAAATGTTTAAAATGTGATATGAATAATAATAGTGATATATATGAATAAATTATTGGGGTATTATGTAGATCTATTATGAATAAGTTTTTATATATAATTGTTTCCAAGGGAAGAAACTATATGATTATATCCTGGATAGTAATGATAAGTAAAAAATATTGATCTATTATGATGTGAAATCTATGTATGAAAATCCCGAACCATTATAATGATTACAATAACAGTGCCTACAAATATTTTGAGAAAATTAAATTCATAGATTCATATTTACTTTGAATCATATTAATACAATTATCATGATATTTTTTAGGTATCCATTTCAATAACCTCTTTAAAAATATCCTCATCCTCATGAGAAACTTATTCAAAGAAGTTATCCCTTATTACATGTCTTTTATAGTTTAAATCATCTCTACTATGTTATTTTTATTCTAGATATTAAATGAATATTTCAATGGAAATTAAATTCAAATAAACCAAAGTATTTTGTTATCATTTTATTCCAATTCAAATTTACTTATCTTCTATAGTTTTACTCCCACAAATGAAACATCTATATCCATTTAAATTATATTGTCCTCTATTTATTTCATGAGAGGAAATAATCTATTGCATTTAACTTTTTATCCCAAACAAATTTTCTAGTGGCACCATATCTTTTGATCATAATACAATATCAAAAAATAAGAAAATATATAAGGGAACATAATGAAACCCAAGTCTCATATAAAAATTATATTTTAGTGCCATGAACTACATGATCTAATACAACTTCATTGGATTTTTCTGACACATGATGTCCAAAAGTTATCCACTATAATTTTACTATAGTAAAAGAAAACTTACCTAGAATTTATTGATAGGAAGGAATCCCCTACCTTGTTATACTCAAACATAAGAATATAAATATATGTCTTAATGAAAACACTAATAAATTGTTTTCTTACACACTTACAAATACCCTCAGAAGCCTACAAATAAGTTAAAATTAACAAAAATAATAATTGAACATTGTTGGGTTTATGTTTTTTTACTCGATAATTGTATCTATGAGAGAAATAAACTTCCATATATCGTAACTATTCCCACATATGGGGAATTAAAATCATATTTATAGCACCTTGACTAGTATTTACACTCGAATAGTACACATTAATGGTTGGCCATCGAGCCTTTGGCTTGCCTCATCGTACACCAAAGGCTGCTAACTGGAAGTAAGAGTGTAAATAAATAATATTTTGTAGAATATAACCTATGGTGATGATAATTAGAGTGGTCTATATGTATATATCATAGTGTAATATATATCATAAAACTATAAGCCTAGTAACCCTCAATAGAGGATGAATAAATAGACACAAAAATCAAAAATCTCAGATATACCATTTTTAAGATAAAGCACCCATTTTAGCTAAATGAAAAACATAATACCATTTTTGGAATCATTCAGAAAAGTAAATTCATACATAATAGTATGTATGAAGGGTCTCCTAGGGAAGACCTTAATATATTCAAATATAATCCTGGTGATACAAAAAGGAATACACAAAAGTAACTCCATATGATGTAGGAACCCAAAGTCTATTCTATCCATCCCATGCTAAGTAACACTACCTAATCAATATGGTTCAACACTTATGATTTATTCCTTACCTGATCATAAAATCATAACATTTACACATATCCCAGGGGGACATATAGGGGTGAGAATAAATATCATTAAGCCACCACTAAGATGTTCCATTATTTTCTCTATGATAAAGTAGGTGTATACTCAAAATAAATACAAAGGCACTACAAACATGTATAAATAAAAACCTTCTTCCTTTTGGAATAACAACTACAAGGAAGCGACCAATTTCTTCAGTGAATGCCAATATTCAACATGCCCCAATTAAATATATGGAATAAATAAACATGTTTTCATATATATATATATATATATAACTATAGTGGAAAAGATCCTCATCCTAAATAAATAGGAATCCCTAGTTGTGAATCATCCTAGGTAATTCAAACGGTTCTACCTCTAAAAGCATCACCTGACACCACATGCCATCATTCAGTAATTGGCATCCAAAATGGAATTTCCAAATGATAAGTACCTGGTCCCTCAGACCACTTCTCATAAGCTCCCATTGTCTCAATGAATAATATACCAAGGCATAAGGATGCTCTATCAAAATAAAAACTAACTCTATCATCTCAATAACATATATTTTGCAGAACATCAATATCCATCTCCCATAATAATCTTGGCCCAATGGCCTCAATATACGGTGAGCCTCATCTCGTAACTTATGGTCTCATCACAATCAATTGATGGATCTATACTATCCACATGGATTTATATAGCAATCACCTCCAACCTCACTGATGGTCAACACCATCATAATTCATGGCTAATGGAGTCCTCTAACCACATGAGTGGTCAACATCATCTCATCATCTTAGTCTTATCATCATGTATATGACTCCAACAACATTTCAACCAATCATAGTGAGAGGAAATCACCAATATAGTACCTACGAATCATTATCTAATCACATTGTTTCCCTACAACCATGTCTATCATCCTTATTTTCATCACCATCTCATGTCACATGGACCATGCCCAAAACCCTATTACCACGTCACCTAACATACAATTAATATCATTCATATAACCTAGATGTCACCCAAATTGACGAACCACATCACCTCATCAAAATAGACCTCACAATCTCAATACTCTTTCCTATCCCATCACATTTCCATGAAGTATTATTAATAAATTTATATAATTCAATTTAAATAGATGAATAATATCGATCGTAATCTTCAAAAATGTTCTAAAGACTATCACCATGGTTATAAAATTTATATTCAAGAATGATCATGACCACAAGCATCTCGTGGGTCCAAATAATTAATTACAATTCATGAATTATATTATTAGGATCTCTATGAGATAACCCAATTCTTGACTCAACATTTCCCCCAAAAAATATGACAGAAATAAAAGAGAAATATTGGCACAAACTGCATCATAATTGCAGACATTATATAACATGATATTGGCCTTTAACTTGATTTGGTTCATAAGATATCATCATTTTAGACAAGAACCCTTAAAATAGGTTAAAATAGATCACATAGATTTATTTCCGCATATGATGATGGAAGAGAAAAAGAGAAGAAAGAGTATCAAATCAGTTATTGATGCATTTAGAATGAGACTAATGAAACTAAAAATAGTTATTAGACAATGAATTTGGCTCAAATCCTAGTGGAGGAATAATCTTGAGGATCTCTACTATAGTGCATGTAGTTTTAGATGAAAATAAAAGGATAAAAATTAATTTGAGGGGGTGCAAAAATGTTAATTTTCCATCTTAAATTGACACACACAGTTTGGCCACAAGATTTCGTTAATCATGCACCAACCTTGTGTCACCCACAATATAAGGACAATTCCAAACATGGTTGGACCACACAATTTTCAAAACCATGTAAAGAACTTGCATGATACTCTATTAAAAATAGAAAAAATCTTTACATGACCATGATACCCCTCCTGATTTTTTGTCAACCCACAAAAAGAGCAAAATGAGGGTCACACGATCACTACTAGGAGGCTACATGAATTTTCCATATGGCATGCCACTTTCTTTAAACCCAAAGAATGATGGATTTTTGACCTCTAATGAACTCAAAAACAACTATAAACCCCAAAGATGCACCCTAACCATTAAAAAAATCTTATAATATGGTATTTCATTAATGGAAGTCTCAAAATTATGTTTCAGAGATCAATAAAATATTTGGTCCTAAAAACACACTCCAAAATATCAAACAGTTTGAGGAATTGGACTCAATCCAAAATAATTGGGATGTTTCAATCTCCCAACATTAACATATCTCATCCTAGATCTATAAAAAATTACCTATTGATGGGAACAAACTTCCTTATCCCAATAAAATAAACCATGTAAACCAAAATTATAAATTCACATGTCTACTCTCTTATGGAGATCCCCACCATATGTTTTACAAACCCCAATTATTTCTCGACCCAAAACTCAATCTTTTGATGGTATCCCAATCAAAAATGGACTCAAAAGTCTTCCTATGATGCATCATCACTATTTCACCTCATCAGGTTCCTACACACCTCATCAGATCTCGCATTGCATCGATGCCATAAAATTTTTTTGATGCCAAACCCCTAATATATATATATATATATGGAATCTGAACAGATTCCAAATTACTGACCAACACCTAGTTTGTCCAAAAATTACATCTCTTGTACCTCATGAACCCAAGATGTTACATGCATACAAATGTTCCATTACAAAAGAAAAAACACCTCAGTCACACCCATGGATAACTCAAACTATGTAACTAGAAAATACATTAGGTTTAATTTTCCAAAATCCCAACTACCCTAGGCATGGATTCCCCATGGATCTTTTATATTTATCAGCCAATGACCCCACTACTAGGTCCTATGATCTATTCCACTTACTTCATGAATAGTTGAATCCTAGTTACCATCTCTTGGTACAACTCCTAATCAAGCCTCATACTTCTAATTATTCCATAATCCCTTAGACAATGCTATTTGATAATTTTTCCTATAGTACATCTGGAGATGCGTAACATGGTTTTATGTTTAGAACTAAATTAGTGTTTGATCACACTACATCTACACATGTCTTAAATTTTCACACTAAAATCATATCATCGATGAACCAATCATTTTTGGACTTCCCAAATCTCTATCTTGACTGCTTTTTTGAGCGTCTTCTTAGCTCCACTTCCCTTTATATGAAGCATTTATATTTTAACCATTTTAGATGGTAACCAAATCAAATATGTCTATTCTGTCAATTTTTTTTGTCATCTAATAGTGCCTAATTTACAACCTATAATAATTAAGCTAAACTTAAGATGATTACCTACACGTAGTTGTCATGCCATAAACCACCCTCAAAATTTCTTACTATCGTGGTATCATCATTAGTCATACTGGGTGTGAAACATGAAAAACATATGAATGAAGCTACATAGTCCATAATGAACATGTCTCCTAGTTTTTGGATAAAAAACCCCAAATCTTTCTCCACCCTTACTATCTCTGGGAAGAAGTGCTCTAAGGACCAATCCTCGAAGTCCATCAAAGCCAGTACTTCATGATTTAGTGTATAAACTAATAAATTCAACCATTGTTTATCTAGAACTATAAGCGTGTATGTCACCAGTTTCACCCTCTGACCTAGGGGTGTATGGGGCTAGTCAAAGATGGTCTGACCCAACTCAATCACATTTTTAACTTCTATTGGTCCACTATCACCCAAAAATAGTGGTGGGTGTTCCAACTCGGACTCACATGTATGTTATAAAATTTATGGATCAACACCCTAAGATCCCCAGTCAGTTCCCAAGATGACACGAACCAAGCTCTCCCTAAGCTACTCATCATGCCATAGACTAAAAGATACCATAATATATGGTTTTCCTTCCTATTTCAGAGCCTATAGAAATGTATCACGATTGGACAAAACCTTGATGTCCTCATGTTTAACTTCATTGGAATCAACAATTTAATGTTCATTGGGACATAAATCAATGCCCTCCTAATTGTCCATAAGATCCCATCCAGGTGGAATCCAATTGAATAGAAATACTGTGGTCACACATCCAATATAACAAACAAACACACACAGATATATATATATATATATATATATATAATTACATAGATATGGGAGACTATAATGAGAATAAAGATCACTTCTCCCTTACACTCACCCCTCGCAACCACATCACATAACATGCAGCCTCATGGTCCATCACCTACCTATATCTAATTGTAGTCTCTGAAGTAACCTGACCTATTGTCCCCTCAACTACCCACAACATAGTTAGTAATCACATATTAATTCAATGTAGTTGATTATAATTCCACCAAAGAATCTATTCAGAAAAACATTGTTTATCTTCTGCGTTGAAATTATAAACAAATCAATATGTCATAATTTCAGCCTTCTCTAGTCAAAACCATGCCAATATAAATATCATTTATCAAATAGAATCAATCATAGTTTTAATTGGAACCATATTCCTAGTTAGGCTAAGTAGAATGCCACAAAAAAGAGGCTACGTAGGAAAATAGCACTTAGATTATTTTTTAGACACTTTAAACAACCCAATCCCTCTTAGAAAAATCTAGGTACCCAATAAAAATTAAAATAAAGATATCAGAAGTGAATATATATATATATATATATATATATATATATATATATATATATCATCCTATGGTCCAAATAAGAAATCAGAAGAGTTATCCCATTCAGTACTAGGCCATTGGCCCAAAGGCCATGTGATAATAACCATCACACTCAAGTGTACCACTCAAGGTGGAAATAAAATCAACTAAAAAAGTAATTTCAAAACATCGATTTAACTCACATAGAAACTTGTTATGTCCCCTGTATATGTGGATGTAGTAAATCAAACACGATAACTATATCTTGTTCCAATAGCATCTATATTTCTGGTCTACCGTAACTAAAAATAGTAATACTCACTAAAAGGAAAACATTTAATAACATTAGTATCTTGTCAATCACTACTACGGATTCCAAGTCATGAACTACTCTAATACCTGTTGTAGTGCCTTGACCATTATTTTCACCAAAGTAGTATTCAGGATCAGATTACTGCTAGTCCATAGGTGCCCGTCCTCATAGGCCAAAGGATCTCTATTAGGAGTGAGGGTGTAAAGAGGTAAAAATGGGCTTCCTAAACCATACAATGATGATAATAGTAATGGAATGTCTATATATTATATAGTATAAGACACAAAATAATACAATAGGAGTACTAACTCATAATAGAGGTAGAATAAATAGACATTAGTGATGATCCCATTTGAGTAGTTAATTCTCAAAAGGGTTACTAAATTTAGAAATTTATAATAAGAATTAAAAAACCACTAAAGAAGAAGATCATATAGGATATGAAAGTCAGATGTTGAACCCATAGAGAAAAGGTAAGATAAAATATTTGTTAAATAATATAAACCAAAACTATATCTGGTTTTCAATAATTGAATCCAATCTACTATGCATGTGATGGGTAAGAACATGGGAGAAGAAAATTTAATAAGTGTTATATGTGGAAATATATCTAGTTTATGTGATTATATGGTACGATATAATTAATTATAAATCATGCAGTCATCAAAATTAGGTCTTAGTGAGTCCAATGGTCATGGTAAATTCTATCAACCCATTTCTCTCATTTTCTAAAAGTTTGGAACATCAGATTTAAAAGGATGGGTTACCAGAAAACATATTTAAAAATATGGAAAATGACAACCCCAATGATCATGGCAGAATTCTAATGACAAGATCTAACATTAAACAAAGTCATTAATTCTTCTCAATATATGATCATGCTTAATGAAATAGAGAACATTAACCCATTTCCTTACCCCACTCATAGTGGTGATGAAAAATAGAACCATGTAACGAGAAATCAATGAATAAAATACATAAAATCAGAGCATCAAATTAAATAAAAAATAAAATACCTCATAAAATTAGGCCATTTTTATCATGAATTCTACATCAAAAATAAATCCCCCCCATAATAGCTATGAGAGGGTGCATAAAAGAATTAAAAAAACCCTATATAAAGTCAATAGCAGCAGGGCTATGTGGAAATTCCTTGGTCAAGGTCATCCCGTTTCATCCCCTCTCATCATGATCTTAAAAACAAAATCTGAGGGTGTGGTTTTGTAAGTGTTTTCGATAACCATTATCCGCATCGAGAATCTCATGTGTCATTTTTTGCCTCACAATTGTCATGATGTGTAAATTTACATGTCATGTAATCCACATCAATAGAAGATTCTTTGTTTCTATCCCCATCTCAAACATTTAAATCATGTATAGTGTGAAAAAAATGTAATTTCTTCTTAGAGTGTGTAATTAGTTCATGACTTATCTTGAGTGGAAGTGGAATCATCAAAATCATAAGTCATGTTTTGTACTTATACAAAACAGAACAGGTCTATTTCTAGTTTTCCAGCTTTCTCTACATTCATGTATTTTTTATTTCAGACTCAAAAGTAAATTTTCACACCACAAGTGTAGAAATGAATCATGATGTGTCTTTAATCTCCTATTTTAATCCCATTTCACTCCATTTCCAAATATCTATTGTTTCTCTCACAAATTAAAAAATTAAAATTGTCAAACATTTTGTAAAAATAATAATTTAAATCGATAAATCAATGTACTAAAATACCATAGCATAATTGCATGAAATAAAAATATAAAGAAAAAATAATAATCAATAGGCTCAAACATACAATTTTCATAATAGAATACCATTTGTATCTATCATAATAAAACATAATACCATTCATATAAGCATGCATACTAGTCAGGAGAAAAAAATAGAATGAAAGAATGTTTACCCATGGAAGACCTTAGTAAATACTTATATAAGATTTTCGATAAAAAAAATTAAGGCACAAAAGTAACTCCATCAGATGTAGGATTCCATGTTCCTTTCCATCCATACCATGAAAATAACATGACCTGGTCAGTAAGGTTTATCGCTTGAGCTTCTTCCCTTAGTAGATCATAAAATAACAAAGGCTATGTACATCTTGGTGATCCCATGTAGTGTGTGAAAATAAATCATAGGATCCTGGAACAAATGTGTGCCTATCCTACATTTTTTATAATTTAGGTGTATACTAAAAATAAATAAAAGAGTTAATTCTCACTTGTATATATAAAACCATTCCTCCCTTGTGCTCAACATCCACACAAAAAAGTGATCACCTGATTTATAAAACACTGATATTCCTTGTTCCCCAAGTTGTATACATGAAATATATTGGAATTTATATACATACGTATATAAATATATATATATCTTTGGGAGATAGCATACTTTTCATAAATTACACATAATCTTTTATCAAGAATCAACCTAAGTGAACCTTATGTTCCACCTTTAAAATAATCACTCGACGCCTTATTCAATCCATCAGTCCTTGGCATCAAAAAAGGTACACCCAAATGATTAGTATATGGTCTGTTGGACCCCTTATAAAAAATATACAATAATATCTAATCTCCATGTACCATGGAATAATGATTTTCATCCCCTCAATAGAAAACACCCTCATCTCAATAGTCTTCATCCTAGGGAATTGTGATATTCAAGCTCCCAAACAATCTCAGTATAAAAACCTCAATATACCCGGAGCCCAAACCCCCAAATTAATGTCTCATCACCAAAAACTAATTTCTCCCACAAATCTACAACTATTTCAATGGCAGGGTCATCCAACCTCATGAATGGTCAACACCATCTGAAGCTAAAACTAACAGAGGCCTCTACCCACATGAGTGGCCCACACCACCTCATCATCCCAATATTATCTATTTTTGCACAATTCTAATGATGTGTCATCCAATCTCATAGAGTGGTAATCATCCACATAGTAACTAAGAAACATTATCTTGTCACTTTGTTACCTTGTGACCATTTCACTGATCTTGATGGACATCACCATCTCATGTCACATGATCCATGTAAGTAACCTAAAGACTTCGTCGCCTAACATGTGATTATCATCAGTCATATAAAATAGGCATCTCCCAACTTCACAAGTAACATCTTATCATCCATATAGTCAATACCATCTCAATCCTCATGCCTAACTTGACACATTTCCATGGAACCATCATAAGTAATTTATATAATTCAATTTAAATAAATGAAACACACCCAGTCTAATCTTATTAAGTGGTCCAAAGACTCCCATGAGGCATACACCATCTATAGTCAAGAATGAGCATTATCATAGGCATATAAATGGTATAAATCATTAATTAGGAGTCAATAATTAAATTATTAGTGTCTCTCTTGAACACACTAATTGATAACTCAAAAAAACCCCAAAACACAAGAGATATCATAGAAAAATATAGGCACCACCTACCTTATAATATTATAACTTCTCACATATTATATCATCCTCTAACATGAACCTTCTCAAAAGAAATCCACTTTTTAGACACACACCCTGAAAAAAAAAATTAAAATAGATTACATGGATTTTTTGCATTATATGTCATGAAAAAAGAAAATAGAACCAAGGGGATGAAATACAATACCTATTTAGATACAATGAGACTGATAGAGATCAAAATAGATCACAAATGAAGAATTTTTATCAAATCCTAGAAGAGGAAGAATTTGAAGGAGCTCCACTTCTGTGCATGTGGGTGGAGAAGAAAAGAGGAGGAGAAAATATAAATAGTGGGAGGGGAAAGGTAATTGTTCATATTTATGTGTCCCACAAGGTTTAGACACATCGTTTTTCTTACTGTGGCCTAAAATTGTGGCAACCCACTATCTAGGCACCACATAATGCACAGATGGCCCCCAAATTTTGTTAAACCATTTGAAATCCATTTTGGAACCTCTGGTAAAAACTGAAGAATCCCATACATGTCCATTTTCCCCCTCCTATACGATTTTTGGAAAAATAAAAAATGAAGAATGAGGGATGCATGGTAACTCCTAGGTGGCAACATAGTTTTTCAAAACCATGTGACTCTATCTGCATACCCAAAATATTTGATTTTTTGGACTCTGATGCACTAGAAAACCCCTCAAAAGCTTTCGGTACAGTCCCGATCAGCTAAACTCTTCAAAGGAAAAGGTATTGGGTCAATAGAAATCTCATAAGTATGCTATGAATATTAAGGAAATATTTTTAGGCCACTAAACTCCAAAATTTCAAATGGGTTGAGGAATTCCACCCACTCCAAAAACCTAGGATGTTACACCATTAGATAGTTAGATAATTAGATCACTCATTACATATAATAATTCCATTTCATCCTACTATATATTCATTTGGGACCATTGGTACCCATATGACCATCGAGTAACAATAAATTTCCATTTACATTGAAGTCCCTTCATTGAGCATTGTGAGAGTCAATTACTACTATAAGCACTACTACAAAATATGACTATAAACGAATAAAAAACATTACCATAACACTACACTAAATTATTAATATGAATTAATAATGTTACCATAAAACCAATGTATAATGGATTTCATGTATTGGTTTTTAAAATTAAATATATAGACCCATAACTTTTAATTTATCTTTCTAGACCTTGAACTATTACATAACCCCCAAGAACCACACTACTATACAAAAGGTCTACTCAATGTTTCTATTGAATATAAAAAAGTAAACATGGTAAAATGAAATGGAAATAGTAATATTCTATATAATAATTAAGAGTTGATAGGGAATAATCTATAGTAGATATAACACATTCTCGTACCATTGTAAGAGAAACCAGATAGTTTCAAAGGATTTGTAAGAGAATTCAAAAAGATATGTAATAGTAACAAACTACTTACAAAAGATTATTATCTTTATAGAAATAAAAAAATACATATAAATATAATTTAGATGAATATTAATTTAAATAACTATTTTCTGGTCTTCAAGTGATAAATAGCTCTATGATAAGTGATTCGGTCATGATTAAATCTAATTTATAGGAGAGAAATTGTGAGTATAAATTTACATCTTCTTGGAATGATAAATATTGGATTTTATGTATGAATATATGATATCATTTAAAAAGATTGTAATTGTGAGAAATTCATGGTCTTAATGTCTACTAGTTTCATAGAAATATGTGTATCTTTGGAATACTACACAAGATAATAATTTAGTAGAAGAAGAAAACATTCTGATCATGGGGAGTAGGTGTTTGGATTATTTGTGAGATGGTAAAGACAGCAGGGGTTTGGTGAATGTTTAATATCAAATTGATCGAAGTAATTAAAATGATTATGTGATATATGGTGGATTATAAGATTATCCAATTCATATAAATACTATTACGTTCTTTGAGTGTAATGTATATATAAACAAGAATAAAAGAATAGAAGGAATATTTTTTTATTATTATTTGGATAAAAATATCCTTTATATGATCTTAAACTGACTCTACTCCTTAAGTGGTATGATACCGACTATTATTAGACATAAAATATAATGTGGAGTTATAATACTTTGGAAAACTATTTTTTATACACTAGAGGAAAACCCAATACCCCACCTTTGGAAAACCTAGAGAATAAATCCATAGCCTTCTTTTGGAAGTGGAGGAAATCCCAACCTACCTTTAACTAGACTATGTATGAACTGAAACTCATTTCCTTTTACTAACCTCAAGCCACAACCAGTGATCTTACATTTAACATTGTTTAGAACAACAAATACATACAGTTTCTGAAGGTATAATCATTTGTGAGTTGAGTGACTGAAATTTGATATAAAATTTAAAAAAAGATAATTTATCATAATGAATTAAAAATTATCAATCAAATGAATCTTTAATATAGTTTTTTTTTGGAATAAAAATCATTCTCAATACATAAATTTTATGGAATAATTCATTATTGGAAAAAAATAAGGTAGTGTATGAAAAATTAAACTCTTTGAACTTTCTAGAACATCATTATTAGATGAGGATCATTTTTATCATCTACATAATATTTGTTTCACTAGTTATAAAATGTATATTTACATTAAATAACTCGGCATATTTATTTAAAATTTTATTTGATCTATTTATTCATTATCTCCATGTTCCTGAAATCATTATAAATAATAAATAATGTAAATAATATTTCTTACCAACATTTCAAAATTCCCAAAATACTATTAATTGAATGCAATCAATAATTTTTCCCTTCCACGTAACAATAATTATTTAAATCTAAATTTACAATTTCCTTAAAATTATGCTTTAAATGATCGTTTAAAATATCTTATAATAATATGAATTTAAAATTTTTATTAATTTTTTAATGTATCAACCCTAGAAATTTGATACATAGAAAAATAAATGAAACTTCCAATGTCAATACGGTGCACATTTTATTCCGGGAGCCTACATATCCACTTTTAAGGATGATTATCTTGATATATTGTCTATTATGGGTAACCACATGGGATGTTGTTTGGAAAAAATTCCTCAAGGTATCATTGAAGCATTTTTGAGGTAATTGTGTTTGTTGACACAGCGGACCTCCGTGTTGACAGAGCTGACAACTATGTTAATTTTATTGACAAAGGGTGTTTACATGGTGATTTATAGAACTCCATAGATATTTTTGACAACCTATGTTGACAAAGAATGATGAAAAAGGAATGGATGTTATGGAGGCGGTACAAAAAGAGTACATCTAAGGTGGAGCCGTAATCGACTGTTCACCAAATTTTTGGGCCTCAAAATTGAAAATTGGGGAAACTTGTTTTTGGAAAAAAAAATGTTGCATGAATTATATTTGGTGGTTTGGAAACATGACCACAAGGCAGGTTTTAGGAGATGAAGGTCAAAAAATTTAAAATAAATGAGGTGCGTGAAATATTGGAGAATTAGCACGAAAGAGGAGGTTGAGTGAAAGATTTGAACATTGGTGCGAAAGAGGAGGTTGCGTGAAAGATTTGATCATTGGAATGAAAGAGTAGGTTTCATGGAAGAATCTTGTGTGCCTAAGGTGACGTCAAATGGGGTTTTGTGAGCCAAACATGATTCGTGGTCTGAACGTTGAAAATGGAAAAGTAAGGAAGTGCACAAAAGATTCAAGAAGGGAACGAAATAAGAGGTTGGTGCAAAAGACCATTACGCGCCAAAGGAAACGTAAAATGGGGTTTGGTGCGACACGTCAGGACCTTGTGAAATGTTTCCGGGTTTTTGTGCATAGGGGTCAATGAGGTCTATAAATAAGAGGTGACCCCCTCACACTGAAAGCGCTCAATACATAGAGAAAATCCGAGCACCAGATTGTGTAAGAATTTTGCGCAAAAGGAGTTGCATGAAATATTTTGAGTTGTGTGAAAGATATGAAATTTGTGCATAAGATTTGAGTTGAGTGAAAGATTTATGTTGCGTGCAAAGGTTGTTTCACAACAAAAGTGAAATCATGCACTCAAGGCATTACGGTTGCATGCAATACGCAGTAAGGGTTGCGTGAAAAATTTGGGGTTGCTCGGTACACACAGAGCAAAGAGAGATTCATCTATGGGAGAAAGTTGGACGTCAAAAGAGCATCTATCAATAGTTATTGATCTATATTTATTTACATATAATGAAGAGTCCTAATGTTATATAAACTACGAGTGGGTATTCTGAATAAGCAGTGAGCATACTTCAGTTGAGAGAGTAGTGAGCCTTCATATTGTGAGTGTATGTAAACTAGGAGGGACAATGAGTCCACTCTGAACTTGTAAACATCAGGGCACTTATAGTGGATTTGGTACATCAGCACATCACCATTGTATGCTCCTTGGGCATCGCCCAGTGAGGGTGAACCAAGTAAAAATAGATGTGTCATGTGCTTGATTTAATATTCATTCATATGCAACGGGGAGGAGAGAGATAAAAGGGGTTTTTTCTAACATCAAAACAAGATTAAAAGGGGTAGTTATTTTATATGTCATACCCTGAATCACCCCCACCCTCTTAGGGTGTCTATCCTTGTAGACCTCATATATGTTTCCTAGGGTTTGTGTGAGTGAGGAAAAGTCACGATAAAATAAAATGTGTAATCATGTCAAGACTATAATTAGTCAAATAAGTGACTCAGGTGGGTTGTAGCAAGTGATGTGTTTGGAAAGAAAAAAAGGTAATATAAGTGAACCATGGGGTCATATAACCAATTTCAGTGGCCATGGAATATTGGTTCATGAAAAATAGTATTAGAGACAATATAAATCCTGAATTATAATGGCACTATCTGGGTTAGATGTTTGGGGTCTACAACTAGGGAGATATTCATTAAAAGGGCGGAGAGTGTAACAACCCTATAAAATTTATATACAAAGTAATAAATGATACTACCCATCTCAAAAGTGTAAACTAATACTTTTGAGAACCTATATGATTTGAACTCTATAGTTAAATAGGCTTGTCTTGGATTAGTTTTTAAGAAGGGCGAACTCTTAAAAAGGTACCTAGGGTTTGTGTGCATGAAGAAAAATCACAATAAAATAAAATGTGTTGGAATGTGTGGATTATCATTTGTTAGAGAAGTGAACTTAGTGGTTAAGATATTTTTGGTTATGGGAAGGAAACCAAGGTGTTACAGGAGATTCATGGTGTTATATTTACGGGATCTTGTCCCATGGAAGGTTGGGTCATTACAAATGGATTCCAGGTTAGAACACAATAAGAGATCATTCCCCAACGCTATATTGTTCCAATCATCATTCCACATAAATAATTTAAACATGCTATACCTCTAGTGCTACCAATAAATGATGAGTCCACCTATATCATATGTACCATGCAAATAACAACCAACAACCCAACATATACCATAAATATCTCATGGAAACTATAAAATAATACAAGGAAGACATATCTACTAGAACAATTTTTTTATATTACACATTAATAAACATATTCCATCATTAAAAATCCCACCATATTTGGTAATAATACCATGATGATGACATGTCTCATATCGAAGGTAAAAACCTCCCACAAAAAATTGATACACAATAAGGTATAGTATACTATTAAACATAACATGAATTCCTAAGATAAATAATATTACCATGTCAACATGTGTATCAATATCAAACCAAAATCAAGTAATTATAATATTTATCAATGAAAAATATCACAATAGGACTCATAGACCACACAGACACACCTATGAAAGCATAAGTCAAGTAAAAATATCACCTCTACCAACACAAATCATAACACTGAAACATGTGTAATCAAGAGCCTCAAAAGGTAAGGAACATTTTGATGTTATCAATTATGTTATTAATGTTATATTTTTGGTAGATATTCTACCTCAAATACATTATATTGGAACACCGGTTATAGAATCCATGGATGCTTCCATGGAACCACCCATAGTGCTGGGGGATTTACCATAACACACTCTTATACCAATATAGGTAATATTGAATACAGAGCCTATTCAACTGGGGATCTTTTTGGTAGACCATGTTCAAGGCCGAGTTACTAAAAGGACCATGATAGATCATTCTCGAGATTTCTAGCTGGAATATTCTCTGATGTTAATGGGTACTAGTGGCCCCCAAGATTAATATGAGTGGATTGAATTTAATTAATGTAATATCGAGAAGTTCTTAAGTTAGAGTTATTCTTGTGATTTTTTTTTCTGAGGACCCATAAGAATATTATAGACTTCCATGAATCATGATGGGAGATTGTAGGGTCTTACTTGGGAAACCTTCATGTAGTTGTTTCTCATGTAGTGAATTCTTAACATAATGGAGCAAGACCATGCCAAGTAGTTCATGGAGTTATGATAGTGTTCTATTACTATCTCTACATATTCATCCCTATTTTTGTAGCCACATTATTTTTCTCATTTTTTAGTAGATAATGTGGTTCATAAGTATTGGATGTTAGAGATAAGCCTCTGATTGGAACTCAGATGTGTGGTTAGGGGCTTTAATCTAATGATGTAAAATTAGGTTTTTCACAAGTCTCTAGCCCTTGATAATGGGATAAGGGATGATTGGGAAACCAATTTATATCCTGCACATAATCTTATAGTGAATGATATTTTATTCACTACTATGGAATTTTCTTCGGTATTAGGAATAGGAAGGTAGATGACTCATGTCTAACAAATAGTCAGAGTTGAGTGAAGAATTTTTAGTAAATCATTTGGGGTAATAAGGTCCAGAGAATTATAATTATTGTAGGTTGGGGAATTGTTGTAATTCGTTCCCAAAAACTGATATAAAAATTTCATATATGCGGAAATATAGGACATATGAAACTATTTTTTATCAAATTCAATACTATCAAGGCCTCACAGTGGTTTGAGACAAACTCGTGCATTGAATCATGGGATAGGTTGGGGTCCTCAACAATAGGACTAGACAATGGGGATTCATGTGAGTCACTAATAAAGTAATAGATATAGGGAAATATGAATCTATGTATCATTTCTATCCCAAACCAATAGTGACGATGAACATTTTACTATATGAGGAATGGTCTTGAACATGACTACTTAATTTTATTCCATGCTTGATATTAGTGTTTTCCTTCCATATATCTACACATGTTATTCTCATAAATGGGATTGTAACATTCCCTTATTTCATCATAGGGGAGTTGGTGACATAATTACACACCTCTATATGGATGGATTCGGGAGGATTGTTTCTAAATGACTTGCCTGACAGAGTGTAATGGCTAAGCATCATTGTCTTGTTGCTTTGTTTCAAACATATACAGTGGCCAAGTGGAAGTGAGAGGATGTCACAATAAAATTAAAATAATGTTATATAAGAACTTGAGGATTCCTGATTCTATCTAGGTGATTTTCAATTAGTTGAAGAAAGTTTCTCACTTTGTAATGATGTGAGAAAATTCTTTGTTGATCATGTTGGGAAGGATTTATATCTATAAGATTAGAAGCTTAAATGGATAACCATTCATAAATTTTTAAACAAATATTCTTGTTTTAGATTATGTTTTCTGTAGTTATTTAATAAGTCCCTTGGGACTAATTTGAGATTAAGCATAGTGTACCACTCTTAGATAGATGGATTATCAGAGTGGACTACTAACATACAAGAAAAAACTCTTTGAATTTATATTCTAGGATAGGGTGAAGCATTGGATGTTCATATATCCCTGGTTGAGTTTACCTAAAAAAATAGTTACCCAAACACATTTCATATTCCAACATATAAAATCATTTATGGGAGACCATTTTGATCACCCATATGTTTTGATGAGGCTGGGGAGGTAGTAGTTATGGGCCCATTTTGGTTCAGGAGGCCTTCGAGGGGGTGCATAAGATTCAAAAGTGGTTGATCACTGCTAAAATTAGGCATAGATTATATGGATAACATAAGATGAGAAATATTGAGTTCATTATGTGTGATCATGTTTTTTAGAGTATGAATTCATTGGTAGGCCACTAATATTTTAGGTAAAATGTAAGATAAGAAAAATATTGGTCGATGATTTCATGATCATTGAATAGATTGGGAAAATGGGATACAATATTAAAATTCGTCCATATTAATGAGAAATGAAGTATGTGTTTTATGTGTCACATCTCTGTAGGTATGATTACAATCCAACACAATTCATTGATTATAAGGATCTTGAGAATAATCCTAACTGATATCATATGGAGAGTCTATTGGTTACTAATTATTGGAGTAGAAATTATTTTAACGTAGGATGATACCACTTATTTAGATTTAATTGAAGCATGATGAATCCGAGATAATATGTGGGAGTGGGAGTGTAATGTTCAATTTATGTGGCATGAGTTGTTCATACCTGATCTCAAGAGTTACTTATTGGGGATAAGATGTCGTTATAGGGGTATTATTGCAATATACAAAGTTTTTAATGTTAATAAATCCTATTTGTTAATAAATTTTGAGTATTGGTTTGTAAAAATCTATATTTTGAGTAAATATTTTTAATATATTTTTTAAAGGCATTATATAGATATAAAATCCCTATTAACACCTTGGTATAATCGATGGAACATTTTTAGAGTTTGGAACTCTGTTACCATGAGATTACCAGACCCTTAGATTCTCAGAAGTGATATAATAAAAATACTAAATATATTAGATTAGTTGAAAAATATTTTTTTGAAATAATAGAATATCTTGGAATGGTGTCTGAAACGGTAAATTGGCGACTTCTATTAATTCTAAAATGTGGGCTTTACCCTATGTGTGATATAACTGTTGTGTGTGTTGGGTGATTGGTTAAACCACATGCCTGGGTTAATCTATTATTATAAGTGTGTGTGATTTTTTTAAGAAAATGGAATATCCCAGGAATAGTGTTTTAATTTGAAAATTTCAGAACACCGTTAGGTCTAGAATTTGGGTTTTACCCGAGGCACGACATTGTATTTGTATATGTTGGGAGACTTGTTAAATCACACTAAAGGGTAACTATTTAAACCATTTTTCAAATTATTTTTATTATTGTTTATTTTATCTTTTTATTTCTTCAACATCCTCCACACTATAATATAAAGCTATATCTTCTACACATGTTAAATCCAAAAATAATGAATCAACAATTTTTACTTGTTTAAAATTATCACTGCCTTAAATGGGGGAATTACTGACTCATTCCTCAATTTTAAGTTGAATTGTGGATTTAAAATGCAGTTTGGATTTTTCAATTTTGGAAATACCATATAAACATGAATTGGGTTTTAAAATAGTCAAACCAAATCATTTTTGTTTTTAGATGATCCTCTAGAGTTAGGGTGATACTAGATTACTCTTGTGTGTATCTGGTGAATCCTCAATTGTACCCTTTACCCGGTTCAAGATGTGTGAGCTTCCTATTTATATCCCTTACGCGTTGCACCATGGGTTTTCCTAGTTTTTTTCTACTATATATTTATTTTATTTTATTCATTTTTAAAATATTAATTAATTATTGAAAAATGTTTGAATTTAAAAATAAGATGATGAAACCCAGAATTTCTTATGGATAATTCTAAAAACATTATTATCATTGGATAATTTATAACATTAAAAAAAATTTAATTTAAGAATTTATTTATGGAAAATTACATGAAATATATTGGAATATAATAAGGAAAATAATTATCCAAATATATTTCCATGAAATTGATACAGGGTAATATATAAAGATGATCAAATTATATTATAGTAGTAATTATGCAAAAAAAAATTATAAAGAACTGAATGAATGAAGGATAATTTTCAGAAATTATCAAAATATAATCTCTCCAAATTATCTATTTATAATTTATAAAAAACTATCAAAAGATAATTATGTGAATTACCAAAGGTTACTTTGTAACACTATAGTGATTTATAAATAAATTTAATATTGAATTCATGAAACACTAAGTCTCTTAAAAACAACACTTTGTTGTAATATAACTAGTAAACATATTTTCCACCTTTTCATTGGAATTTTGAAAGTATGGCTTACGTAGTTGTGTTCAGTAAGAAATTTAGAGTCTGGTAAGACAAACATAATTTTCAGTATATAGAAACATACCATTATGAATTGGAATATAAACTGAAATTTGACCCATATAAATAGTAAATCATTTTATTATTTTATTGATTTAATGTTATATGATATTGTGATCTTGATTAATTTTTCGAGGGGATATAAATGGGTTTATAGTTTTAAAATATATAGCTTTCTAATAAATTATGATTTAATTTAAATATTAAATTAAACATATTTTGAAAATTATTTTAAGTAAATGGAATTCATTTCTGAAATCTACATGTCAAAAATGGGTTGGGGGAATTTTCATGTTTTTTATAAAATACTCAGATTTTTTATAAATAGTAAAATACAACAATTTACTATATATATACATTATTAGTTAAATTCACTATTACTAGACTCAAGTATGATGTAAGAACAATTTTTATCTAACTCACATTTACTTATTACTATTATGGGTCATAAGAATCCATTCCATTGGTTGTCTTGAGGGAAAAAATAAAATAATGAATAAGATATTAAAAAATCTCCCCTCTCAACCACTATATAACCCCCTCACTCCCTCTTCTATTCACTCATATAAATCCATGTTACTTGTCTATATTATGCTCAAATATACTCCCAATATCCTCCCTCACGTTCATCATCCCTTGGACTCATAAAAAGTCTATAACCTATTCACTAAACAGGTTATCAAGTATGATAACTTCAATAGGGAAATCCATCTTTTTTATTTCTTTTATTTCGAGTTCCTTTCTATTCATTTTTTCCTAACCTCCATTCATCAAAATGCTATGATAACTCAATTAACATACATGAAATATATGTTGTTTATGATAATGTAATAATTCATAATTATATATCATTTCCCTTTCTTTTATACTAGAAATGAAAACACTATCCGAAATGTATTAATTTATCACATTCAATGGCGATGAGTTTTCAATTTATATTACCATCTTTAATTTTTGTCATGAAACGATTTTTATGGTTTAACCAAAATATAATGTATATATTATAAATAATGAAAATTTTCAGAATCTTTTGTTAAACCAGATGTTAATTTATTTGAGTTCGATGTGATAAAACACCGCCAACTAACCCATACAATTATCATTACAGTTTTAGATAATGATTCATCTTCACTCCCATAACCAAATGAATTTTATAACTTTTTAAACTTTTGTATGTTAACAAATAAAATAAAACTTATATTCTGTACAACCATTCTCAACTTACATGTTTATCCTTAAATGGATATAACTAAACCGGTCATGAGTACCAAGGATGGTAACACTCACAAACAATAAAATTGAACCTCTTAAACCAATAAAGAAGGATATTAATGAACTAAATAAGGATATAATAAATAAATAACATAATTTATTGGTTCTCTAATTATCAGGAAATCAATTTAATTTGGTTATCCATGTCATTATGATCATGTAAAGATCTCCATCTGACTTAAGGTAAGGGTTTTCTACCTGATCCCCTATTTTCATTCAGGTTACTCTTATTGTCTACTTACCTGAATTAAATTCTTATATATTCATATTTACTCCTCGTAAATTCTGTGTGAATGTTTTATATATTTTTACCATAAATAATACTTATTTCATTTATGGGGATTTATTTTTTTTAAAAGGATATTTTAAATCTTTTTCATGAAATATATGCCCGATTCAAGGGAATTTCTCAAATTCTAATCTATTTTCAAGGTCACCCTATAATCTGTTTTTAGAAACCATATTATTTATAAAATAAATAATTTTTTGTTAAAATAATATCTCACCTCACTTATGGTTTTATACAAATATATTTTCAAAATAAATCTTCTTTTCAATGTAAAATATTATTTTTCTCTTGAATTACTCAATGATTTTATAAAAATATATTAATCTATTTCAGTACTCTAATTGATTATTATATATCATTGGGATTAATATTTTATAATATCATATACCTTTTTTAATTGACTGTTTTATGATTAGTTTGACCGTGGATGTGCTATCTTAAAACCA
Organism: Viscum album; assembly: GCA_963277665.1. Taxonomy (NCBI): domain Eukaryota; kingdom Viridiplantae; phylum Streptophyta; class Magnoliopsida; order Santalales; family Viscaceae; genus Viscum; species Viscum album. The sequence continues at coordinate 320,310,053 of OY728129.1, forward strand.
CTCACCAATTTACTCTGATTGGTTAGTTTTTATGCATAAGGTTTGTGGAAGGATATTTACATTTCAGATGTTAGTTTCATAATGATTTAATATGATTTTTATGTTTGGCCTCATATATATGATAATTTCATTGGACTTAGTATGTTATGGTAGGGGAGCTTTTCCTATCCCTTGATGAATCGGTAAGTCTCATGCGACAAACTATGGTCTTTACAGGAGGGCTTGAAAAAATGGTTATCTATTATATTGGTAAGAGGACATGATGGTATGGTTATGATGTCCAGATTATTTAAATACCCCATTATGAAACTAGTAATTGAATGTTCATGTAGTTATTCATCTTGTAGAATACCCATGATTATTCTTTATTAGGGAGTTATTTATTTAGCACTTATTCCAGCCATAATATGTTCATGTTTATTTTTTTAATGTCATGTGTTTTTAGTTATTTGACATGCGTAATGTTTATGTTTATTATATCTTCCACTGCATTTCTTACCCATATGAATACTTTAATCTCACCCCTTTCTTATATTTCATATTCCCTAGACATGAAGAGGTATATTATGAATGGAATGCAGTGATAACCTAGGGGTTATGGATGTTCTCATAGGAATCTCTATATTGTATTTCTTTTCAAGTTGTAATGATGTACCTATGAATGTATATGGATTTCTAAAACAACTAAACTATTTATTCCATAGGGATAATACTTTTATGTAATAATGAAAATGTAATGAATTAAGGCATAGGCTTTGGGAAACTAGGGTCATATCCTTACATGTAAAGCCATGACCCCAGAAGCCCAGAGTTAGTGCATTATTACGTATCATTGGCATGATCTCAAAATATCATGTCGTGAAAGATTGATTAGTTTAGTAGCCTTGGAAGTAGTAGATATATTCATAAGGATTACATTAAATCATAAAATAGAAAACTACAACAATATTTTTTCCACAGAAAATACTGAGATCCCATAGACTATCCCTACAGGTCAGTCATAATATACTTTTTCGCATCCTGGGAAAAATAAAACATAGAAAGGGGTGAGCTCAGATGCAGGGTTAGGATAACAATATAGCAGAAGATTTCATAAATAAGCATAAAAATTTAAGGCAATTTATAAAATTAAAAAAAAGGACTTTTCAACATAAATATCATCATAATATGGAAAATATAAATCAAAATAATTCCATTTACTTAGTTACATAGATATTCTACTAGTCGAATAATCATATGCAATATCAATAGCCACTTTCATAATGATGGAATGCATAATGCCAGACTTTCATAACAACATAGTCAAGGCCTTGTGTCATGACTATAAATAAGATTTTGTCAACGCCATTATCCAAGACACTAGTTTGTCTCATGATACCTACCGATGCATCAAAGAGCTATAACGGGCTCCACCCATCACTTACTATGTCCAATGCATTCCTCATATGAAAAGGTTTAAACATAACATAAACATTCGTATTAAAACTAGAATAAGAAATGTAAATACTTTATTCCTAAACCATGAATAGTATGAAAATAAAATATCCACAGTCATACATATCACAAAAACCTTCAATACAATGTGGAAGTTTTGTATCATAATAAATAAACATCAAATAAGATTAAAACCCATCAAAGGATGTTGACATAGATGAAATCAGATTTTTTATTAGAGAAATATCTCTTTATATTTTGAAATCATTTAAAATTCATATAATTATAAAAGAAAACATTTATTTTGGAAATATTTTTTTAATCATGAAAGGGAAGCTTTGACTATGTTATAACGGTGGAAAATATCTGCACCCACCGTATAAGTTAAAGAAACATTCTTACCTTAAATTTGTCGAAAAGGTCAAAAAGTACCTTATTTGGAAAACAATGGAAATAATCTTGTATAAAAATCATATAAAAGTAAAATAACGATATAAATTACATTTACCCATAGTCTAGAAAATTGTAAAAATGTTTGAAATTACATTTTTATGAAACATGGATGTGGATGATAAAGAGGTCCCAGTAGATAATTATGTATAAACAACCTCTGTTAATGAAGAGATTGTAGAATTAACCCTTACCATGTAATTTTCCTTGGTCGAGGGTAGGTTAACCTCCAGTATAATGGTGAAATAATTTTTATAAAATTATACAAGAATCATATACCTTAATGTAATATCATATATGATCTTCTAACATTACGTTGTTAATAATATCTTAGTATTATCGTCATTTCTGGAGTTAACTGATTTGTTTTCCTTTATATGTCTTGTTACATAAGAAATGTTTGTTAGGGATTGTATCTTATTCACATTAAGAATGATATTAAGTCTTTAAAAATTATTTTTAATCATCTAATGAAAATTAGTCTTCAATGGATATGATGGGGAATGAATCTCATCGCGTTCGTGGAGACGGTAATCCGTACGTACACACAAGCGACAATATTTTTCTTTTGATATTAAAATAATATATAATTGGATGGTATATCATATATACATAATAATTATCATGTTATATTTATTATTTTCATCATTTACACATCATTATTATACCCATCCAAATAATAATGTATTGAATAACAATTACAGCATGACGTGGAGACGGTAAGCCGAACGTACGCATGTATGGTGACATGTCATTAAAAGGATGGATGTAATAATGTATATGGTTGTACCATATTTATAATAAAATCATATTATTTAGAAGATAATGGAGTTATTATTTTATAATGGAAACAACAAAGAAAGATGAAGTGGAAGAAGAAAGAACTTGAAAGAGGTGATGAAATATTTACCTCTTCTTCGGGTTCTTCCTTTTGATTTGATTAAAATAGATTCTTAGGGTGGCTTTATAACTAAAGAAAGGTGTCTAAGATTAATTTATGACAGTGGAGAGGCTATTTGGGAAGGGGTTGGCCAAGCCAAATGGCTTTGATGGTTTGAATTTGAGGGAGGGGGAGTGCCCTTTTATAAGAGGGATGAGGGGCACCTTAGGAAGAGTTAGAAATATTAATTTATAATAAAATCATTTTCAGTTTATAAGGGCTCCAAAATAAATTATTTAAAGGATATGGTGGGGATGGCTCAAACACCACTCAAAAAATACATTTTAGATAGATTTGGGTCACTATATTAACCTTATCTTTTAGAATTAACTCTTAGTTAAATAGTTTGACATTTAACATGTCTCTTTGTATTTTTATATTATATGGATAATAAAAATAATATATACTTCCAAGTGAACCCCAAGTGGATCATTAATGACACACCTATCATTATATATGTTTTTGGGATGAACCTTATATTTTAAAAAAAATAATATCAATTAATAATTTTATATTTGTTTTAAAATATCTTTTATGTAAATTTTGACACTATTTGGTATTTTGTTTTTTCTAAATTCATAACTTCATTCTTAATTCTAAAAAAATTCATCTAAAAAACCCTAATATGTAATATTAACCTATAAAATTAGTGTAATTCATAAAAATTATCAAATTACATTTATTTGGATATTTATAATTTAAATTATTTTAATATTTCATTAATTAGGTAATTACTGCATCACCATTGTGTCAAAAATAAATTAAATTATTTAATGTATAAAAAATTTAAATAAAATACCATTATGTAGGAAATTTATTTATCTTTCTAAATAATATTTATAGTTGAATTTTTCTAATGTGTACCTCTATATTAAAAATGTTTTACTTATTAAGCATTGATTTTAACTCTTTTAACTCTTCTTTGAATTAAATAACAATAAATGTCCTAATCTAATCCAAGTTGACCAAAGAGGTTCATATTTTATTCCTATGTTTTTTTGGTTGAATTATACTTATCCAATAGAATTAAGACATCTGTTAGGGTAATAATAATAAAATTTTTACCCTTAATTACCCTATTTACATTTAACCATGGTAAATAAAAGTAAAGAGTTACTATTCAGGAAAACTTACATTCATCTTACTGAACCACACATTACTTACTAATATCAACTGTGACTCTCTAATTTTTGAAATTCAACTCACAGAAGTGATAATATTACGTTTTAGGTAAATTTGCAAATGCTCCTTGGAGGTGGGTAAAAGACGGTTAAAAGTTCAGTAAAATTTTTATATATCTAAAATTATTATAAACAGACATCAATGAATTAAATTTATCTTATATAATTATAATGTATCTATTTTTATGTAAAATAAATTTAAATAAAATAAATAATTATTTAGAGAAAAATTCTGTTTTAAACTATAACTCAGTTTTTTTACTATTCATCAAAAAATGAATGTTTTTAGAAAAATACCAAATATTCACCCTAATATAATTTTGATATTCCAAATCAAAAAATGAATTCCATTTTAAAATATAAAAATAATAAAATTTTAAAAAGGGGGTATTACTAGTCATAATGGCTAGTTTTATTGGTTGTGGTGTGTTCCATCTAATGGTGTCTCCATAGAACTTTTACCAGATGAGTCCTTTGGTTTCTCAAAACATGTTCTCTTGTATCAAGAACATTGATAGGATTTTCACAATACGACAGATTGGGTTCTAGTACTAATTACTCATTATTGAGTACATGCATTAGGTCAGGCGTGTATTTCTCAACAGTGATACGTGGAATACATCATGATCTTTGGAGATACTTGGTGGCATTGCCAAACGGTAAGGTACAACCCCAATTCGTTCTAGAATTTCGAATGGTCCAATATACCTGGGACTCAATTTTCCCTTCGTATCGAAATGTATAACACCCTTCCATGGTGATACCTTCAAGAAAACATGAACTCTTACCTGAACTTATAAATCCTTCGTTCGGTTATCGGCATAGCACTTACGCTTAATTTCAGCTGCTTTGATGTTGTTTTGTTTTACCTTCACATTTTCCATCGTTTCATCCACTAGTTCTGAGCCTACGAGTTTTATTCCACCAACATCATCCCAATAAGTTGGTGTGCGACATCTCTATTCGTATAATGCTTCATATGGTGCCATATGAATATTTTAATGGAAGCTATTATTATAGGAAAGTTATACCAGAGGAAAATTTTGATCAAACATACCTTGACTGTCAAGTGAGCATGATCTCAACATGTCTTCTAAAGTTTTAATAGCCCATTATGATTGTCCATCAGTTTGGGGGTGGTAGGCAGTGCTAAAACGAAGTTCAGTATCCAGGGCTTTCTAAAGACTTTTCCAGAATCTTGATGTAAAATTGGGATCACGATCAGAAACAATCGATAGTGGTACTCTATTAAGTCTTTCCACATCATTAATATACAGTCTTTCTAATCGTTCAAGTGGTAAATCTTCTCTTATAGCATGAAAATGTGCTGACTTGGTAAGAAGATCAACAATGACCCATATTGAATTGTTCCTTCTTGGAGTCTTTGGTAGTCCAATGAAAATGTCCATTGTAATGTTATCACATTTTTCACTCAGATATGGGAAGAAGTTGCAAGACTCCTCCAGGCTGTTGCCTTCTAGCTTTCACCTGTTGAAAAACCATACATCATGACACAAAATCAGAAATCTCCCTCTTCATGTTGTCCCACCAAAAATATTCCTTCAAATCTCAATACATTTTGGTAAGACCAGGGTGTATAGAGAAATTGGAACTATGAGCATCAACCAACAATTCTCTTTTTAGATCAGGTATATCGGGAACACAGAGTCTCTTCCCAAATTTTAAAATTTCATCTTCATATACTAAGTCACTCAATCCCCTATCATTCACATCTTTCATATTCTTTTGAAACTCCTTGTCATCAACCTGAGAATTTTTATCCTTTCTAGTTAAGATGGGTTGGAAACCATTTGAAAAATAATTGATGTTTCACCTCCCATGGTTATTCCCATATCCATTTTCACTAGATACATGAAATGAAGATCCCTTGAAATTCTCATCCTGTTCAAAACTCCATGATCGTTCTGCTCAAATCATCTACCACCTTATTTTCTATCCCCGGGTGGTAGTGTATAGTGAAATTATAATCCTTGAGTAGTTCAATCCAACGCCTCTTCCCCATGTTGAGTTCTTTTTGTGAGAAAATATACTTCAAAATATTGTGATCAGTATAAATCTCACATCTTTCACCATAAAGATAATGTCTCCATATCTTCAATGCAAAGATTATAGCTAGTAACTTAAAATCATTAGGTAGGATAGGTTTTCTCATGAATTTTTAGCTATTTTGATGCATATAAGAAAACCATATCATTCTGCATAAAGACACAACCAAGTCGTTTCATTGATGCATCACTATAAATAACAAACAAATCATTCCCTGATGGTAGAATCATGATTAGAGCACTGACTAATTTTCTATTCAATTCTTCAAAAAGTTCTTCACATTCTTTTGATCAAACAAATTTCTCCCATTTACGTGTGATATTGGTTAGTAGGTTATCCAATCGAGCAAAATTCTTGATGAAACGCCAATAATAACCTGCTAAAATAATAAATTTACATACCTCAGTTGTACTCGTCGGTGCTGGTCATTCTAGGATTTCTCCTGTTATAGAGGGATCAATAGAGATTCCATCCTTAAATACAAAATGCGCAAGAAAAGAAATCTCTTAAAGGCAGAATTCACACTTTCTAAACATCCCATATAATTCATGTCTTCTAAGAGTCTTTAGAATAGTGCGCAAGTGATTTTCATGATCTTCATAGATTTTAGAGTATACCACGATATCATCAAAAAATACCACAACAAGGTCATCAAGATATTTGTAGATACCTGAAGCTTGACGTACATGGACATTACATTACATTTGCGGAATACTTAGTACATAACAAAAACACACACTAAAGGATCGTAATAGTTTAGTGTCTTTGGAAACTCGGAACGTAATCTTCTAATCGTGGTGAAAGTTCTTCAACATCTCCCATAAAGGTCATCCCTTTTTTCTACCTAAAACCTTTCTTTATATCCTGGGGAAAAGAAAACATAAAAGGGTGAGCTCAAATGCTCAGTAAGGGTAAACAAAAGAAAAATCAATCACATCATATACATAGCTTTTGGAAATCTTAACCTGCAAAAGAGCTCATAATATCATAACATGGGATATATCATAGAAGTGAAATGTAATCCCAATAATCATAACTTAAAACATGAAACTTTGTGGAATACATACATAATCATGGAGAATCATTTCTTGTTAGTCAAGACTCATTTCCAAGACTATCTTAGTGGACAAAGTCCCTTTCTGAATCGAGTAACCCTCGTTTCAGTCCTGTTTCACTGAACCGGTATAACCTACCATTTCAGCCATGTCTATCTCATGAGATATAAAATCTTTACCCAATGCATTGGAGGGAGATATAGGTCCCACCCATCTCATAATGATACCATTCTTATGTGTGCCACAAAATCATAAATCATACATCATTTCATAACCCATGTAATAAAAATGGGATTCTTAAAACAACATGACATCATAAAACCATTCATATAAGAAAAAGGAATTCATAAACATAATTCCATCACAACATATTCAAATCAATGTAAAAATATGGATAGAAACAGAACCCTTTATTATCTTAGATGGATAATAATTTTGATAAAACACTTGAAATGAATTCTTGAGGAAAATATCATTTCTTCTTCAAAATCAATTTCTTTTCACAAAACATCATGCAATTTTAAAAGAAAGAGATTTTATTAAAAATAGTCATGAAATATTTTGGAGGAAGCTTCATGAAAATAAGGCTTTATAAAACCGTAAAAATCCGTTCATGCCGTTTAAGTTAAAAAAACATTCTTCGTACTTTTGTCGGAAAAGTCAAAAAGTACCTCGTACGAAAAACGACAAAAGATTCCTTTCATATCTTTTACTAAAAACTCACCTAAGGGTAAAATTGGATTTAAAAAAATTGTAGGTGGATGGAAATAACATTACATATTGAATGAACATGGATGTGGATGATAAAATACACCCCAGTAAATACTTACGAATAAACAATCTCGGATAAAAATGAGATTGTGATATTTCCCTTACCTTAGGTCCAATTTGCTTTGTATGTGTCCGAACCTCCTGTATAATGATTTAAATAATGTCATTGACTTATTACAGAATCATATTCATTGTTATGATATCATATATGGTTCACTTATGACATTATATTACCCGTTCTTTTGGAAATTCCATGTTAAAGAAGCGTTTTGGGTAAAATCGTTTCATTTATCGTAGGTGTTTTGACTTGTTGTTCTTGACATCATTATTACTTATATCATGATTTACTTACTTCAAGAATATAAAATATGATATATATATCATATATATTCAGTATATATATATATAATAGATAGATAAATAAAATGAAAAACACCGTTCATGGAGACGGTAGTCCGTACGTACGCATGAACGCTGTTTTTCTTTCCTTATTATCTTGAAATGGAAGTAAGTAGATGACATACATATGTATATATATAAATAAATCCAGTAGCTTTATAATGTGATATATTTCATCATTATTTCTTATATATACATTATAATCATTCTTAAATGGTTAACATGGAGAATGAATCTCATCGCGTCGTGGAGACGGTAGTCCGTACGAACGCACGAGCGATGATATCATTTCTATAAATATTGAATTGAATTGGAGTGGATTATACAATATATCAGAATCAATATGATGTTGTAATAACTATTTATAGTTATTCTTTACACCATTATACCCATCCATGTAAGGTGGTGGTGGAAAATAGATTACACCACGGCGTGGAGACGGTATTCCGTACGTACGCACGCGCGGTGATTTCTTTTTCCGTAGGATGGATAGATGGTGAAATAGGGTTGTTTCATACTTATAATAACATATCAGTATATGAGTGATACTTATGTTATTACTTCATAATGAAACAACCTAAGAAGAATAAGTGGAAGAAGAAATAAAGATGAAAGAATTGGTAACGGTAATTACCTCTTCTTTGAAGTGCCTCTTTGAGACCTCCTCTTAGGGCACTATAATTGGTCTTTGAGGAAGACCAGAACCTCTAGGATGTTGCTAGGGAAGTGGAGAAGGGATTTTGGCAGGGGTTGGCCGAGCTTGAGTGCTCAAATTGGTGTGAGGAGGAGGGGGAGGAGGTGTCCTTTTATAAGGGAGGAGAGGGGCACCTTAGGAATATCTCAAAATATTATTTTATATTAAAGTCAAAATCGGTTTATAATGGTTCCAAAGGGTCTTATTTAGAAGATAAGGTGGGGAGGGGTCGAAATCCTATAAACCAATAGAATTTAGACAAGTTTAGGATATTATTTTAACCTCATCAATTAAATTTAACTCTAAGTTAAATAATTTAACTTTTACCATGTCTTTTTGTTTTCTTTCACTATATGGTTAATAAACTTACTATAACATGCCAAACGAACCCCAAATTGTTTATTATTAATATATATATCCTTATCTAAGTCATTTGGCCTATCCTTAGATTTTTAGGAATACAATAACAATTAATAATATAATATTTTATTTAAAAACTATTTTGTGTCAATTTTGAAACTATTTGATATATGATTTTTGTGAAAGTCATAACAGAATTAAATGTTCGAACCAAGTTGATTAAATCAACATTAATATATCATAGTAACCTAGAAAATTAGTGGAATTCATAAAAAATCTCAAATTACATTTATTTTGGTGTTTATAACATCAATTATGTCAATATTTCATTAACAAGATAATTACTGCATCATCGTTGTGTCATAAATAAATTAAATTATTTTATGTCTAAAAATTACAAATAAAATACCCTCATGTATGAAATCTTTTTATCTTTCTAATGAATATTTACAATCGAATTTATCTTATGTATAACCCCATATTAAAAATGATTTACTTATTAAACTTTGATTTTAACTATTTTAACCTTTCTTTAAATAAATTAATAATAAATGTCCTAATCTAATCCAAGTGGGCCTAAATGGTCATATTTTATTCCTAAGTTTGTTTTTGGTCGAATTAAACTTGTCCAATAGAATTAGGACATGTGTTAGGGTAATAGTAATATCATATTTACCCTTAGTTACCCTATTTACTATTAACCGCGGTAAAAAAGTAAAAAGTTACTATTCACCAAAAAATTATTATCATCTCATTGAACCACATTTTAGTCCTTGATATTAACCGTGTCTCTCGGATTTTCGAAATTCCATTCACAGAAGCGGCAAAATTAAGTTTTATGAAAAATTCAGTTTTTTTAACTACCACTTAGTAGTTTCACTATTCATCAAAAATTGATGTTTTTCAGAACAATGCCAAAATTTCATCCTAAGCTATATTTCATATTCCGAATTCAAAAATGAAATCTATTTTACCAAATTCATAACATAGAAGTTGCATTGATTAATTTTATAATTAAATCCCGCTGTTAAAATAAATAGCGTGTTTTTAGGAAACAATATATATCAAAAGATTGACACTTGATTATGTCTGGTTTAAATGTGAAATTACAACCAATGACCAACATTGTATTAAATTGTAAAAATATATTCTAAATATAATTTAAAACCACTCAAATTAATAATTTATCACTATTAATTATTTCGATTAAAAAAGTTGTTTTTAATTATAATTTAGTAATTTTTCACTATTTATCAGAATATGAAAGTTATTCGAAAAGTACCAAAATTTCACCTTAGGCTAAATTCGATACTCCGAATCCAATAATGAAGTTCATTTTGAAAAATAAGATTTACAGAATTTTAAAAAGTGGTTATTACTATTCATAATGGCTAGTTTTAATAATATTTTAATAGCACATCGTTGTTTTGTGAAACTCGGTATTGCGTATTACACACGCTATCGAGGAAGGTCGCGATTGTGCAAGCTCCTTTTGGTGTAGCGTACAACACAAGACATTAATAAAATTAAAAAGAATATTTCTTTATAAAATCTTGGGCTGTTACATTCTACCCCCCTTAAAATGAATTTCGCCCTCGAAATTCGTCGGGGTTATAAATGGTTTACTATTCGAAAGTTTCTTTAATAGAAACCCACATCGTAAAAAGGAATATCAAAACCAATCTTTAAAAACAAAAGTATGAAACGTAATGGTTACCCAAATAAACTAATCATTGGGATTCCACATAGGTGAAAATATGGATATGGAAGAGAAATCTAACCATCATGTTCTGATGGAGAGTGGTAGAGAACATGGCTATGGAAAAGCCAGTAATCACAAATCCATAGATTTGTGATGATATAAGGTACCATCTGATTCATCAGTTATAAGATCACTAGGACAACATTTTTGGTTTTCAAGATCATTTCCCCTAAAGTTGAAAATTTGAATTAGAATAAATACTTACTTTATTTTGGTACAATCTCACTGTTGTTCGTGCTTTGAACAATTTCCACTTCATCTCTTAAATAAATGAAGTTGAATTTGTTATTCGTGAAGTGTTAGCAGATCATGTGATAGAATGACAGGTCATTCCATCTGTCTCAAACAAAAGGTTAGCAAAACTTATATACATAAGTCGATCTATAGTGAGATTAATCATATATGGTTCCTAAAATGGACTTATACTTCATATATCATACTGCTTAATATAATAAAACTAGTTTCTACTAAACAGGGACTTCCTGTAGGTCAGGGGTAGGCGATAAAGGCCAGTCACACTTCGGTTGTGGGTTCGATTCCCACAGCCTTGTCCGAAGCGATGGGCTGTCGCCCGTCCTGCAGGTTGTCCTTTTTCCAAAACTATATTACTATAACATCCCATCAATAATATCGAGAAAAAAAAAATTTCTATCCTTAAACAATACTAACTTACGTCCAACACAATCCATTCCAATCTTTAGGCTTATCCATAATACTGCAGTCCACTCTCATAACATAGTGAAAACAATTACCAGAGATTTAATATCATCGTTGATCCCCATATATCATAAGATATGTTTTGTTGGTCACATTCCAAACATTTAAAGTCCTTAATCATGTAAACTCTTGAATACCCATTGAACCTTAGTGAAAACTTGAATGCAGTTAAAAGTTAACACTTTACACATACCAAAATCCTCAAAATTATTTATACTCAAACCATGATATCACTTAGTCCTTATATCAATCATGAGCTCATGAATACAATCAAACATCTCATTATCTTCTTATCCTTTCATTATGCACTTATCATCTACTTTCCAAAATATTTGAATCACTTTTCATAGTTATTGGTACCTTAAAATTATTGAAAACCACAATAGACCAATACTTAAATATTTCAATACACCATAAAAGTACCTCAACAACATTATTCTTGAATACCAAAACACTTCAGTCCATCCACATCAATGATTATCCTGGAATAAGTCCTTCCTTGATTTAGAAGTAACTTTTTAGGTCAGGGCATTGAGTTGGGTAATGCCCATGTTCTCCACAAATAAGACATTGAACTCCATAACAGTCTGTCACTCTATGACGCTTTTCTCCACACAGATAACATTGGTCCCTCCATTTGAGGTATTCCTCAAGGTTCTTCTTCCCTTCTTTAGAAATCTCAATCTTCCTTTCTTTATGCTCCTCAACATGCGAACATGCATAATAGTCTATCTTCCTCTTCTTTGAAGAATTAGGCATACCACTAAATTTCACCTTGTTAATAATATATCACGATGATTGATTCAGCATAATCACAACATCTTTCTCTCTAGGCATTACACAATTTTGTTGCTCATAGTCACTAATTTGTCCATTGGATTCAATGTTAACTGAATTCCTTTTGGTTCCCTCCATTAACTAAAACACAAAAATAATTTTGTGAGAATCAAAAATCATGCTAGAGAAAACAACATAGTAAAGGGAAAGTATCCTCAATACCTAACTTCTTAGGTTTAATCTAATATCATTACCATAGTTCTAGGAATATATCCTATACGTATACTTATCCTTAGGGACATCCCTAGACATACCTTAGAAATATCTCTAGGAATCTCACTAACGTTTTCGCATCCTAGTTTCCAAAGGTTGACTAAACCTTTCCTCTGATACCAACTGTAGAGACCCGAAGCTTGACGTACATGGACATTACATTAAATTTGCGGAATACTTAGTACATAACAAAAACACACACTAATGGATCGTAATAGTTTAGTGTCTTTGGAAACTCGGAACGTAATCTTCTAATCGTGGTGAAAGTTCTTCAATATCTCCCATAAAGGTCATCCCTTTCTTCTACCTAAAACCTTTCTTTATATCCTGGGGAAAAGAAAACATAAAAGGGTGAGCTCAAATGCTCAGTAAGGGTAAACAAAAGAAAAATCAATCACATCATATACATAGCTTTTGGAAATCTTAACCTGCAAAAGAGCTCATAATATCATAACATGGGATATATCATAGAAATGAAATGTAATCCCAATAATCATATCTTAAAACATGAAACTTTGTGGCATACATACATAATCATGGAGAATCTTTTCTTGTTAGTCAAGACTCATTGCCAAGACTATCTTAGTGGACAAAGTCCCTTTCTGAATCGAGTAACCCTCATTTCAGTCCGGTTTCACTGAACCGGTATAACCTACCATTTCAGCCATGTCGATCTCATGAGATATAAAATCTTTACCCAATGCATTGGAGGGAGATATAGGTCCCACCCATCTCATAATGATACCATTATTATGTGTGCCACAAAATCATAAATCATACATCATTTCATAACCCATGTAATAAAAATGGGATTCTTAAAACAACATGACATCATAAAACCATTCATATAAGATAAAGGAATTCATAAACATAATTCCATCACAACATAGTCAAATCAATGTAAAAATATGGATAGAAACAGAACCCTTTATTATCTTAGATGGAAAATAATTTTGATAAAACACTTGAAATGAATTCTTGAGGAAAATATCCTTTCTTCTTCAAAATCAATTTCTTTTCACAAAACATCATGCAATTTTAAAAGAAAGAGATTTTATTAAATATAGTCATGAAATCTTTTGGAGGAAGCTTCATGAAAATAAGGCTTTATAAAACCGTAAAAATCCGTTCATGCCGTTTAAGTTAAAAAAACATTCTTCGTACTTTTGTCGGAAAAGTCAAAAAGTACCTCGTACGAAAAACTACAAAAGATTCCTTTCATATCTTTTACTAAAAACTCACTAAAGGGTAAAATTGGATTTAAAAAAATTGTAGGTGGATGGAAATAACATTACATATTGAAGGAACATGGATGTGGATGATAAAATACACCCCAGTAAATACTTACGAATAAACAATCTCGGAAAAAAATGAGATTGTGATATTTCCCTTACCTTAGGTCCAATTTGCTTCGTATGTTTCCGAACCTCCTGTATAATGATTTAAATAATGTCATTGACTTATTACAGAATCATATTCATTGTTATGATATCATATATGGTTCACTTATGACATTATATTACCCGTTCTTTTGGAAATTCCATGTTAAAGAAGCGTTTTGGGTAAAATCGTTTCATTTATCGTAGGTGTTTTGACTTGTTGTTCTTGACATCATTATTACTTATATCATGATTTACTTACTTCCAGAATATAAAATATGATTTATATATCATATATATTCAGTATATATATATATAATAGATAGATAAATAAAATGAAAAACACCGTTCATGGAGACGGTAGTCCGTACGTACGCATGAACGCTGTTTTTCTTTCCTTATTGTCTTGAAATGGAAGTAAGTAGATGACATACATATGTATATATATAAATAAATCCAGTAGCGTTATAATGTCATATATTTCATTATTATTTCTTATATATACATTATAATCATTCTTAAATGGTTAACATGGAGAATGAATCTCATCGCGTCGTGGAGACGGTAGTCCGTACGTACGCACGAGCGATGATTTCATTTCTATAAATATTGAATTGAATTGGAGTGGATTATACAATATATCAGAATCAATATTATGTTGTAATAACTATGTATAGTTATTCTTTACACCATTATACCCATCCATGTAAGGTGGTGGTGGAAAATAGATTACACCACGGCGTGGAGACGGTATTCCGTACGTACGCACGCGCGGTGATTTCTTTTTCCGTAGGATGGATAGATGGTGAAATTGGGTTGTTTCATACTTATAATAACATATCAGTATATGAGTGATACTGATGTTATTACTTCATAATGAAACACCCTAAGAAGAAGAAGTGGAAGTAGAAATAAAGATGAATGAATTGGTAACGGTAATTACCTCTTCTTTGAAGTGCCTCTTTGAGACCTCCTCTTAGGGCACTATAATTGGTCTTTGAGGAAGACCAGAACCTCTAGGATGTTGCTAGGGAAGTGGATAAGGGATTTTGGCAGGGGTTGGCCGAGCTTGAGTGCTCAAATTGGTGTGAGGAGGAGGGGGAGGAGGTGTCCTTTTATACGGGAGGAGAGGGGCACCTTAGGAATATCTCAAACTATTATTTTATATTAAAGTCAAAATCGGTTTATAATGGTTCCAAAGGGTCTTATTTCGAAGATAAGGTGGGGAGGGGTCGAAATCCTATCAACAAATAGAATTTAGACATGTTTAGGATATTATTTTAACCTCATCAATTAAATTTAACTCTAAGTTAAATAATTTAACTTTTACCATGTCTTTTTGTTTTCTTTCACTATATGGTTAATAAACTTACTATAACATGCCAAACGAACCCCAAATTGTTTATTATTAATATATATATCCTTATCTAAGTCATTTGGCCGAACCTTAGATTTTTAGGAATACAATAACAATTAATAATATAATATTTGATTTAAAAACTATTTTGTGTCAATTTTTACACTATTTGATATATGATTTTTGTGAGAGTCATAACAGAATTAAATGTTCGAACCAAGTTGATTAAATCAACATTAATATATCATAGTAACCTAGAAAATTAGTGGAATTCATAAAAAATCTCAAATTACATTTATTTTGGTGTTTATAACATCAATTATGTCAATATTTCATTAACAAGATAATTACTGCATCATCGTCGTGTCATAAATAAATTAAATTATTTTATGTCTAAAAATTACAAATAAACTACCATCATGTAGGAAATCTTTTATCTTTCTAATGAATATTTACAATCGAATTTATCTTATGTATAACCCCATATTAAAAATGATTTACTTATTAAACTTTGATTTTAACTATTTTAACCTTTCTTTAAATAAATTAATAATAAATGTCCTAATCTAATCCAAGTGGGCCTAAATGGTCATATTTTATTCTTAAGTTTGTTTTTGGTCGAATTACACTTGTCCAATAGAATTAGGACATGTGTTAGGGTAATAGTAATATCATATTTACCCTTAGTTACCCTATTTACTATTAACCGCGGTAAAAAAGTAAAAAGTTACTATTCACCAAAAAATTATTTTCATCTCATTGAACCAAATTTTAGTCCTTGATATTAACCGTGTCTTTCGGATTTTCGAAATTCCATTCACAGAAGCGGCAAAATTATGTTTTATGAAAAATTCAGTTTTTTTAACTACCACTTAGTAGTTTCACTATTCATCAAAAATTGATGTTTTTCAGAACAATGCCAAAATTTCATCCTAAGCTATATTTCATATTCCGAATTCAAAAATGAAATCTATTTTACCAAATTCATAACATAGAAGTTGCATTGATTAATTTTATAATTAAATCCCGCTGTTAAAATAAATAGCGTGTTTTTAGGAAACAATATATATCAAAAGATTGACACTTGATTATGTCTGGTTTAAATGTGAAATTACAACCAATGACCAACATTGTATTAAATTGTAAAAATATATTCTAAATATAATTTAAAACCACTCAAATTAATAATTTATCACTATTAATTAATTCGATTAAAAAAGTTGTTTTTAATTATAATTTAGTAATTTTTCACTATTCATCAGAATATGAAAGTTATTCGAAAAGTACCAAAATTTCACCTTAGGCTAAATTCGATACTCCGAATCCAAGAATGAAGTTCATTTTGAAAAATAAGATTTACAGAATTTTAAAAAGTGGGTATTACTATTCATAACGGCTAGTTTTAATAATATTTTAATAGCACATCGTTGTTTTGTGAAACTCGGTATTGCGTATTACACACGCTATAGAGGAAGGTCGCGATTGTGCAAGCTCCTTTTGGTGTAGCGTACAACACAAGACATTAATAAAATTAAAAATAATATTTCTTTATAAAATCTTGGGCTGTTACAATATTCGTTAAAAACTCTGTTCATTAGATCCATGAAGAGAGAGGGTGCATTATTCAATCCACAAGGCATTACTGCAAAATCATAATGCTCGTACCTAGTTCAAAATGCTATTTTCAGAATGTATCCTTCTTCACACACATCTGATGATATCCAGATCTAAGTTCAATCTTTGAAAAGTATTGAGCTCCGTGAATTTGATCAAATAAATCATCAATGAGAGGTAGGGGATACTTGTTCTTTATTAGTATAACATTGATCTCCCTGTAGTCAATGCACAACATCATAGATCCATCTTTATTCTTAACAAAAATGATAGGGGCTCCCTAAGGAGAAACACTGAGGAAAATAAATCCCTTATTACTCTATTCCTCTAATTGTTTCTGTAGTTCCACCAATTATATAGTGACCATTCTATTAGTGGTCTTTGATAAGGGCCTTGATCCAGGAATTAAATCAATGGAAAACTCAATTTATCATTATGGAGGATGCCCAGGTAAATCTTCTTGAAACATATCAAAATAATCTTTCACAATAGGTGAAACCTCTATTTTAACATTCCTTTCCTCACCCATAGTTATATCATTCTCTTCCTCCCCAATAATTGAATTTATTTGAGCTACTAGGGGTGGATCTAGATAAGAATTATGTGGTGATGATTATACTCTAATGATAAGGTGTTATTTATCATCTTCATCACAAATATTAACCTCCTTCTTCATACAATAAATTTCTGAATCATAGTCTAAAAGCCAATCCATACTGAGGATTATATCAAATTCAATCATGTGTATGTTGATGAGATTAGCTGATAAAGAACATTTATATTCCCTAATGGGGACTGATTCACAAAACCTTATTGCAATGATACTTACCTTAAGTGTTTTACTGAAAACTCCCTTGTTAATTAAAATTGAAAATATCTATTTATTTTAGAAAACTAGGAAGATATGAAACAATGAGATGATCCAGAATCGAATAAATCATTTTCAAAAATTGAGGAAACCATTAAATTACCTGCCACTACATCTTTCAGAGCTTCAACCTCAGCAGTAGTGATAACATAATCTTGTCCTGGATCCCTTAGCCTTTTTTGAGGTAAGTTACCTGAAATCTTAATAAAATGATTCACATAATTCCGCCTTTCTCTACAATTGTAGCATTCAACATCGACATCCTCTTTATTCCCCTTGAATTCACAAGCTTGGTGGCCTTTTTCACCACACTTGTAACAGACTCACATTACATTCAGACAAGTATGAGGGTTTTTCTTCCCACATTTACTGCATGATCGTTATTCAACTTTTCCCTTCATCCCCTTATTTCTATTTTCAGAGTGTTCATCAGATCTCTTCTTCTCTTTCTTTGCATTAATTTCATAAGACTTAGAGAATTCCTTTTCGTTTTTGATAGTACATGAGACAATATATTTGTATGACTAGAAGGATTGTGATACTAATGATCGAAGGAGAAATAGTTTTAACCCATCAAAGAAATGGTCAATATTACTTCTGGGGTTACATATATAATCTGTAGCATGCCTCACTAACCTTGTAAATTTAGCTTCATACTTTTTGACATTATCATCCTCATTTTTCCTCAGACTCAGAAATTTCATTTCCATATCCATTTGATTATCACAAGGAAAGTATTTTTATAAGAAAACATTTTAAACTCCCTCCATTCCATGTTTGATACTTCATCATATTCCTTTGTTTTTTGAATCAATGACTACCATTTATCACCATCTCCAGTGAGGCGGTAAAATCCATGACATGTTTTTCCCTTTCACTAATCCCCAAGGCATGGAAGACATTCTCTAAGGAACTTATCCATCTCTCAGCAAGTAATGGATTTTTACCCCCATTTAATTTTGGTGGTTTTTGCCTCATGAAGAAATCTAACAGTGATCCTCCATGTTGGGGATCAGGGTGCTCCATACGGGTAAGGTTATTATTCATAACCTGAGTGATTTGTCCCAGTATGGTGATTAGATGATCAACACCAGTAGTATCACTAGCTCTACTATAATTATCTTGATCAAGATGGAAATTCCTACATGGAGTGCATGCTTGGATATGGTTTCCATTCCTTCCACTAGGCGCCATTTATAAACAATGTCATAAACTAGATTAGCTTATGAATCCAAATACATAATTCCAAACTCGTAAAATACTTAACATAAATTTAAGAGTTTATAGATATAATCCATAATCATAAAAAATGTATTCTTTGATGATTTATATACTCATAAACCCTGCATAATGGTTTGTAAAGAAAATGAGAATTATGCTAATCATATCCCCCGAGAGTGTCGTAACCAAGAGTGTATCAAGGCCTGTTGTCGTGCACCAGTTCATGTTCGAGTCTAGATGAAAGCAGTGTTTTCGGGTTTTACCCCAAGTACATTTGTGCCAGAGCCACCTCATCCTGCTCATATACATAAAGGTATATATTTCTTGGAAAACTCACAAAATTTATACAATACAAAAATTCTAGGAAGTTCTTCAATACTAGTCCTCAGAGTCTATCTTAGGTCTATGTTCTCCAATCAGAGTTTATCTAAATCTAGTTTCTGTTGTTTATACTAAAAATCCTCTAATAACAACTGTAACGCCCCGAACCCATAAGCCCAGATTCGGTGAATTATTACGTATCATTGGAATGATCACAAAAGATCAAGTCTCAAAAGATCAATTAGTATAGTATCCTTAGAAGTACTATATACATTCATAAGGTTTACATTACATTATAAAATGGAAAACTACAACATCATTATTTCCAAATAAATCATTGAGATCCCATAGACTATCCCTGAATTTTAGTCATAATATACTTCTTTGCATCCTGGTAAAAATAAAACATAGAAAGGGGTGATCTTAGATACTCAATAAGGATAACAATATAGCCGACACTTTCATAAATAAGTATAAACATTTAAGGAAATGTATAAAACTCAAAAAACGCCTTTTCAACATAAAATTCGTTATAATTTGGAAAATATAAATCAAACTAATTCCATTTACTTACTCACATGGATATTTTACTAGTAAAATAATCACATGCAATACCAATAGCCACTTTCATAATGATAGAATTGATAATGCCAGATTTTATAACCACATATCAAGGCCTTGTGCCAAGACTAGAAATAAGATTTTTTCAAGGCCCTGTTCCAAGACACAAGTTTTTCTCTTGAGACCTACCGATGCATCGAAGAGCTATAGCGGGATCCACCAGTCACTTACAAAGTTCAATGCATTCCTCAAATGAAAAGGTTAAAACACAACCTAAACATTAGTATTAAAACTGGAATACGAAACGTCAATACATCATCCATAAACCATGAATGATATGAAAATAACACATCCACAATCAAACATATCACAAAACCTTCAATACAATGTGGATGTTTTGTATCATAATAAATCAACTTCAAATAAGCTTAAAATCTATTAAAGGATGTTGACATAGATGAAATCAAAATTTTTTTTTAGGGAAATGTATCTTTCTATTTTGAAATCATTTAAAATTTATATAATTATAAAAGAATACATTAATTTTGTAAATATTCTTATAAACTTGTAAGGTATTCTTCGACGATGTTACAATGGAAGGAAAATAGCTGCACCCGTCGTATAAGTTAAAAAAACATTCTTACCTTGAATTTGTCGAAAATGTCAAAAAGCACCATGTTTTGAAAACGGCGGAACGATTCCTTTATAAACATATTATAAAATTCAAACAAGGGTATAAATTAATTTAATCTATTGTTTAGGAAATTTTAAAAATGTTTTGAAATACATTTTTAAGAAACATGGATGTGGATGATAAAGAGGTCCTAGTAGATAATTACATATAAACAACTTGGGATAATAAAGAGATTGTAGAATTAACCCGGAACTTGTAATTTCCCTCGTTCGAGGGTAGTTTAACCTCCCGTATATTGGTGACATAATTTTTATTAAATTATACAAGAATCATATACAATAATATGATATCATATATGATCTTCAAATATTTCATTGTTAATAATATCTTAGTATTATCGTTGTTTCGGGTGTTGACTAATTCGTCTTCCTTTATATGCTTTGTTACGTAAGTAACAGTTGTTATGTATTGTATCTTGTTAATATTCAGAATTATATTATGTATTTAAGCATTATTTTTAATCATCTAATGAAAATTAGTCTAGAATGGATATGATGGGAAATGAATCTCATCACGTTCATGGAGAGGGAAATCCGTACGTACGCACGAGCGACAACAAAATTCTATTTATATTAAAATAATATATAATTGGATGTTATATATTATATACAGAATCATTATCATGTTATATTTATTATTTACATCAATTACACATCATTATTATACCCATCCAAATAATAATGTATTGAATAACAATTACACCACGACATGGAGGTGGTAAGCCGTACATACGCACGTATGGTGACATGTCATTGAAAGGATGGATAGAATAATGAATATTGTTGTACAAAATTTATAATAACATAACTGTTTATATAAGATACTGGAGTTATTATTCTTGAATGGAAACAACAATGAAAAATGAAGTGGAAGAAGAAATGAACTTGAAAGAGGTGATGAAATATTTACCTCTTTTTCGGGTTCTTCTTTTGATTTGATAAAAAGGGCCAATTAGGTTGGCTTTCTGACTAAATGATGGGCTCTAGGATGAAGGGAGGACATTGGAGTGGATATTTGGGGAGGGTTTGGCCGAGCCAAATGACTTTGAAAGTGTGAATTTGAGAGAAGGGGGAGTACCCTTTTTTAATAGGGGTTAGGAACACCTAAGGAAATACTTGAAATATAATTTTATAATAAAATAAATTTAGGTTTCTAATCGCTCAAAGATAAATTATTTAAAAGATAAGGTGGGGCTGGGTCGAACTCCACTCAACCAATTAGTTTTAGATAGGTTTGTGTCACTATATTAAACTTATCTTATAGATTTAGCTGTTAGTTAAATATTGCGACATTTACCATGTCTCTTTATAATTTAATATTATATGGTTAAAAAACATACTATATACTTCCAAGAGAACCTCAAGTGGTTAATTAATGATAAAAATATCATTATATTTGTCTTTGAACTAACCTTAGATTTTTATTAATAGAATATCAATTAATAATATAATATTTGTTTTAAAACTTCTTCTATGTCAATTTTCACACTATTAGGTATTTGGTTTTTTTAAATTCATAATAGCATTATTACTTAAAAATATTTCATTGAACCAACCCTAATATGTCATATTAACCTTGAAATTTAGTTTAATTCATAAAAATTCTCAAATTACATTAATTGGGATATTTATAATATCAATTATTTTAATAATTCATTAATTAGGTAATTACTGCATCATTATTGTGTCATAAATAAATTAACTTATTTAATGTCTAAAAATTATAAATAAAATAACATTATGTAGTAAAGAGTATTATATTTCTAAAGTATATTTATAGTCTTATTTATATTATGTGTAACTCTATATTAAAAATGTTTTACTTATTAATCTTTGATTTTAACTATTTTAACTATTCTTTGAATTAAATAATAATAAATGTCCTAATCTAATCCAAGTATACCAAAAACGTTCATATTTTATTCCAAATGTAGTTTTTGGATGAATTATACTTATTCAATAGAATTAGGACATGTTTTAGGGAAATAATAATATCATTTTTACCTTTAATTACCCTATTTACTTTTAATAGTGGTAAATAAATGTAAAAAGTTAATATTCACCACAAATTATTTTCATCTTATAGAACCACATTTTACTTACTGATATCAACCGTGTCTCTTGGATTTTTTAAATTCAACTCACAGAAGCGGTAAAATAAATGTTTCTAAAAATTTTCAAATGCTCTTAAGAGGTGGGTAAAAGGCGGTAAAAAGTAAAATAAAATTTTTATATATATATAAAATTATTATAAACAAACTCCAATGAATTACATTGATTTTATATAAGTATTATGTATCTATTTTCACCTAAAATAAATTTAAATAAAACAAATAATTATTTAAATAAAAATTTGGTTTTAAAATATAACTTAGTGTTTTTCACTATTCATCCAAAATTGAATGCTATCAGAAAAATATAAAAAATTCACCCTAAGATAATTTCGATATTTCGTATCCAAAAATGAAGTTCATTTTGAATGATAAAATTTATAAAATTTTAAACCGTGGGTATTACTATTCATAACGTCTAGGATGATTGGTTGTGTTGTGTTAGAACTCGAAGTTGTGTACAACACATGCTATTATATTATTCAAGGAGAAGCATACAATGGAAGGTTGGGGTGTTACATTACAGTTAGTATCAACGGATGTTTAGTACAAAACTTAGAAACTAGATTTAGAAAATGTATATTTGGGAACCAAACCCTAATATTGACATTGAGGATACAAATAACATAATGTCCTATAATTTTGGTAAGAAGTAGATTATGTGGATATTTATACCAAATACATTTTTAACATGATACTATATGTGGAAATGGTTCTGGAGTAGATGCACCTAGGATTAAAAACACTGTAATGGAGTTTTGGGCTTGACACAAGGTATCCTGGTACATGACAATGGTAATTAATAAGAATATGGTTTGACACTCCTGGGGGATATGCCTAAGACAATTCAAATTTTATTTACATAACATTATGAAGGAATTAAACGTAATTTTTTCTTCCAAGTGACGATCTCAATGATTATGAGATTATCATTTTTTTATTTAAATATATGATAATTATTTATCTTCATTTATATTAAACATTATTATTTATATCCAAATATAGTGTATTCCAATATTTTGAAATGGCACCTAGAGAAAGGCATGAAAACTTCAAGAATGCGAGTATCCAATGTCATGATTTCCCATTGATGCAAGATAATGATGTTGGATCAAGTTCTTAAATTGGTGCTGAGTAACTTATAACTATTCTAGGACATCTGAATCAAGTTATGAGCAATAACATTACCTATATGGAGCACACAGATCTACAATTTGGAGGAGCTATGTTAGAAATCTTTATGTGAAAACAACCTCCATCAATTAATGGGACTACAAACCCATTCATAGAGGTGTATAGGATCCGTTCATTTGAGAAGATATTTCATGTATTGGGATGAAATGAAAGAGAGAAGGTTGTCATGACGGTTTATCATATACTGGGAGATGTGGACTAATGGGGGTATTTAATTAAAAACACAAATTATAATGATGGAATAGAATAAATGTAATATAGGGATTTTATGGAAACATTCATTAAAAATACTTCCCTTGGGAACAAAAAGTAGATATTGAAGGGTTTTTTCTTAATTTTAGTGAAAATGTGGATGAGAATGTTGCAAAGTATGAAGCTAGCTTCAAAAGGATAGAAAGACCTGTCATGGACTACATACATAATTCATGTAGCAATATTTATAGATTTGTTTATATTTTAAAACCATTTTTCCAAAGGTCCCTACTCTCAAAATTTTTCTCATCATATGCTAATATATTCTCACGTGCTCTCAAAACAGAAAATAAATTATCAATGTCTTATGATTTTGATGGAAACAAAAAGAATAATATGGTTTTTTAAAACTTTGGAAATGGAAATAATAAATTGAGGAATATGGGAAGAATTAACCTTCCACCATGTGATATTTTTGGGAAGAGACAACCTGGTATTTTCTATAAGGGTACGGGTGTTTGTTTTTAGCGTGGAGAAAAAGGCCACCTATCCCAATAATGTAATGGGAAGAAATAATCTACCAATGTTCAATGATCCAATCCGAAGGAGAGGGGACATTATGTAAATGATTTATAAAGATTCAAGGAAACGTCTCCCAATGAAGGCCAAGGGAGCAAGGCCATGATTATGCGATAAAAACTCTTAATATTGACGTTTCTATTGATGTGGGGGAATGTACTTTAATTGTTCGCTCATACATAGACAATGATTTATTAGATTTTGGATTATCACATTCATTCATATATTCCTAATTATCCATGAAAAATTAGATATTTATAAATTCATTTAATGAAGGAGTTAAATTCAAAACTCTTAAGGGAAGTATCATTGTAATAATGATGTGTCACGAAGTCCCCATTATTGTATATAAACATACTTTATATACCTATTTTATAATCATACCCATGATTGAATTTGATATAATACTCAATTTTGTTTTGTTTTTTCCATCGTGATACGAAAATCTATTGCAAGAATAAGGAGGATACAATTTTTGAGAATGATATAGATTCCTATATCTTTAGAGAAGAAACATCGCCATCAAATTCTTATCTAGATCCACCCCCAGCAGCTCTACTAAATTTAATTACTGGTGGTGAGAACACAATATATATGAGTGAGTAATGTATTATTCAATTTTAGGATGTACCTATTTTGAAACTATGTATGTATATCTTTCTAGAGGATTTACCTTAACATCCTCCAAAGTAGAAAGTTGAGTTCTCTATTGATTTAATATTTGGTTCATGGCCCATATGAAAGAACCCTTATGGAATGGCCACTATAAAATTATTATAAATAAAGAAAAAAATTGATGAATCTATTGAAAAATTATTTATTTACTCTAGTGTCTCTCAATGGGGATCCACTATTCCTTTCATTAATGAGAAAGATTGATATATGAGGTTGTGGAATGACAATAGGGAGATCAATGATGTAACATAAAATAACAAGTATCCCTTCCCTTGTGTTTATTATTTTTTAATTAATATTATAGAGACCAATATTTTTGAATATTGACAATCAATATGGATATCATCAGTTTCATGTGACAGAGAAAGGTATTCTAAATACATCATTTTGATCTAGTTATGGGCATTATGAGTTTACAATAATGCATTTTGGACTAACTGATTCACCCTCTATCTTCATGGATCTAATGAAATAGCGTTTTGAAGGAATATCATGATGACATGGTTCTGGTATTTATTGATGATATTTTGATATACTCAAATGATATGAAGATTGTGAAAATCACTTGTGCATTATTCAAAAAACTTTTAGATAAAATGAATTATATTGAATGTTTTTCAAGTGTGAATTTTGGCTTCAATAACATTATTTTCTTGGCCATATTATCTCTAAGCATGGAATATCCATTGATCCTATGAATAAAAAGGCTATTCAATAGTGGAATACACCAACAAACATAACTGAGGTACATAGTTTAATGGTTTTAGCTGGTCATTATCATCATTTTGTTCATAACATCACCCGATTAGCCAACCCATCACCCAAGCTTACTCGTAAAGGGGTTTTGTTTAAATAGATAGAACAATGTGAGTAATGTTTCAAAAAATTAAAGAGGATATTTTTTAATTCCCCTATCCAAACTCTACCATTAAGGAATGATGGAATTATGTTCTATAATAAAGCATCAAATAAAGGACATGGTTGTGTCCTGATGCAGAATGATAAAGTTATTTCTTATGCATCAAGGCACTTAAAAATTCATGAACAAAACTATAATACTCATGATCTTGAGTTATCTACTATAATATATTCTCTAAAAATATTGAGACACTATCTCTATGGTGAAATAATTGAGATATATACAGTTCATAAGAGTTTGAAATATATCTTCTCATAGAAAAAGCTCAACATGAGGCAAAGGCGATGGCTCAAGCTACTCAGGGATTATGATTTCTCCACACACTACCTCCCATGAAAGGAACATAAGGTAGCTGATATATTAATAATTTCGGATCATGGAGTCATAAACAAAATGAAAATTTACAACGATCCTACGTACATGGATATAATGAGGATGGATATAAGAATTATTAAAGAAGGTGAAACATAACTAAATATTCAACTAGTTTCCCAACCACCTTTATTGGAAATAATTAAAATTTCTCGATCCTATGATGATATTATTGAAAAAGAAAATTAAATTTTTGAATTATGGGATGTTGGTATACTTTGTTTTTTGAGTCTTGAGTTTTGAAATTTGGTGAGAGGTTTTGTGTTCCTTCTTTTCCCTTGTTGAAAAGGGAGCTATTGGATGATGACCGTAGATTAAAAATTTCAATACACCCTGGTAGGAATAAAATGTATCGATATTTCAAGGAACATTTCTTGTGGGACCACATGATTTGCATCAAAATTCTGGAAATGTCTTCAAAAATATTTGGATATTAAACTTTGTTTGAGTACAACTTATAATACATAAACTAACAGGCAATCAGAAAAGATGATACAAAAATTAGGAGACATCTTGAGATCATGATCACTTGATTTCCAAGGTATGTGGGATACTTATTTACCCTTGGTGGATGTTTCCTACAATAATAGTTTCCATTCAAGAGTTTAAATGGAACCATATGAAGCATTGTATGGAAAATGATTTCATACACTAACATGTTGGGATGAAGTTGTTGAAAGGAAGCTTGTGGGTCTAGTTCTTGTGATGGAAACAATAGTAAAGGTAACTACTATTCAAAACCATATAATAAAAGCTCAAATAAGAAAAAATATCAATACTGACAATTGATGGAAAGATTTTGAATTTTAATTAGGAGATCATGTTTTATTGGTATCTCCATGGAAGTTTGTTATAATATTTCGGAAGAATGGAAAACTACGCCCTAGGAACATTGAAATTTTGTAAATTATAGAGGGAATTGGAGTTGTTGCATATCATTTGTTAATTCTTCCAAGCCAGTATAATGTACATAATGTCATCCAAGTCTCATTGTTGATAAAGTACATGCCAGACCAAATGCATGTCCTCACTTCTAAAGGTATAAAAATGGAAGATGACCTATCTTACTATGAAGAGTCTATCCAGATTCTAAATAATAAAAAATATGAGTTGAGTAATTGGATTACATGACTTGTAAATGTACTATAGAAAATTCCCATAATTGAAGAAGAAACAAAGGAACCTGAAGTTCTTATAATGATTAACTACCCAAGTCTTTTTATGAGGTAATATTCTGTTAATGTTGAAGAAAAAAATTTTGTAAGGAGGGGAGAATATAACAGCCCAAGGATTTATAAAAAAAATTTAAAATTCAATTAATGTAAAAATGAGTCTCTAAAAAACACCACTTTTTATAACCTATATAGTAAACATAACATTTCAACCTCTGTGATTTGAATCTTCAAAAAATAACATACGCGGTTTCATTCAGTATGATATTTAGAGTCTGATAAAAAAAAGTTTTTTATATATAGTAACATTCCCTTATATATATAAAATGAATTATAGTTTCAAAATTGTTATTTTTGAATAAATTATTATTGTTCTAAATATTAAATTTATCATATATTGAACATTATTTACAAAAAATGGACTTCATTTTTGAATTATACATTTAAATAAATGGTTTGGGTGAATTTTTGAGATTTTTCTGAAATACCCAAATTTTTAATGAATAGTAAAATACTACAATTTACTGTATATATATATATATATTATCGGTGAAAATAACTATTTCTTGCTTTATTAATGATGAATGAAAACTTGGATTGAACTCACATGAACCTATAACTAGTATGGTTCACATGAATCATCAATATTTGTTGTCTTTAGGGAAATTATAAAATAATGAATTTGATATTAACCCCCCCTCTTCCCCACTATAAAACCCACCTCACTCCCTCTTCTCTTAAATCATCTATTGAATTGTGACATGCATAAATTCAGTATAAATATACTCCTAATTTTATACCAGACTTCCAAAAACCCTTGGATTCATATAAATAACAAAACCTCTCCCCTAAAGAGGCTCTAAATGAAGATAACTTCAAGAGGTGAATTGCTCTTTTCGTTTCTTTTATTTTAGGTCTCCTTATTTTCATTTTCTTTTTTCATATCCATTCATCCAAATTTTTTGATAACTATAGTACCTTAAACATACTATAATTTTGTTATGATAGTGTAATTATTCATCATCATATCTATGTTCACCTTCTTTTATACTAGAAATGAAAACACCATTTCTGTAACGCCCCGACCCTAGTTACCCAGAGTCGGTGCATTATTACATAACATTGGCATGATCACGAGAAAGATCAAAACTCGAAAGACCGATTGGTTTAGTAGCCTTGA
Organism: Viscum album; assembly: GCA_963277665.1. NCBI lineage: Eukaryota > Viridiplantae > Streptophyta > Magnoliopsida > Santalales > Viscaceae > Viscum > Viscum album. The sequence continues at coordinate 320,339,341 of OY728129.1, forward strand.
AAACACTAGATATATTCATAAGTTTTACATTACATCATAAAATGAAAAACTAATACAACAACATAATGTTTCCACAATCCACACTATTGACCCCTCATAAAATCCCTGCAAGTCATTCATAACTTACTTCATCACATCCTGGGAAAAATAAAACATAGAAAAGGGGTGAGCTCAAATGCCCAGTAAGGATAACAATATAGCGGAAACTTTCATAAATAAGAATAAACATTTAAGGCAATGCATTACTAAAACAAAAGCCTTTTAAACTTGAACATCAACATAGTATGGCAAAAGTAAAAATGAAATAATGCCATTTACTTATTCACATGGATATTCTACTAATCGAATAATCACATGCAAAAATCAATAACCACTTTCATAATGTTGGAATGCATAATGCCAGACTATCATAACCACATAGTCAAGGCCTCGTGCCAAGACTACAAATAAGATTTTGTCAAGGCCTTGTGCCAAGACACTAGTTTGTCTCATGAGACCTACCTATGCATCGAGGAGCTATAGCGGGCTCCACCTATCACTTATTAAGTCCAATGCATTCCCATATGAAAAGGTTTAAACATAACATAAACATTCGTATTAAAACTAGCATACGAAATGTCAATGATTTCACCATAAGCTATGAATGGTATAAAAATAGCACATCCACAGTCAATCACAAAACCTTCAATACAATATAGAAGTTTCGTATCATAATAAATCAACTTCAAATAAGCGTAAAATCCATTAAAGGATGTTGACATAGATGAAATCAAAATTCTTTTTAAAGAAGTATCTCCTTTTACTTTGAAATCATTTAAGATCCATATAAAATAAAACATTTTCTTTGAAAATATTCTTATAAGCTTGTATGGGAAGCTTCGTCGATTTTATAACGGCGGAAAATAACCGCACCCGCCGTATAAGTTAAAAAAAACATTCTTACCTCAATTCTGTCGAAAAGGTTAAAAAGGACCTTGTTTTGAAAACGACGGAAAGATTCCATTATAAACCTCTTATAAAAAGTCAAACAACGGTATAAATGACTTTAACCCATATTCTTGAAAATAGTAAAAATGTTTTGAAATACATTTCGAAGAAACATGGATGTGGATGATAAAGAGATCCCAGTAGATTATTATGTATAATACAACCTCGGATAATGAAGAGATTGTGAAATAACCCTTACCTTGTACTTTTCCTTGCTTGGGGTAGGTTAACCTCCTGTATAATAGTGAAATAATTGTTACTAAATTATACAAGAATCATATACATTAATATGATATCATATATGATCTTTTAATATTGTTTTGATAATAATATCTTAGTATTATCGCCGTTTCGGGTGTTAACTTACTCATTTTCTTTATATGTTTTGTTACATAAGTCATGTTTGTTGTATCTTATTCATATCCAGAATGATATCATGTCCTTAAACATCATTTTTAAATCATTAAATGATAATTATACTTGAATGGATATGATGGAGAATGAATCTCATCGCGTTCGTGGAGACGGTAGTCCGTACGTACGCACGAACGCTACTTCCATTTAATTTTTATTTTAAAAGAATCAAATCCAAATGATACATAGGTATATTACTATTCCAGTATAATATAATATTTTATATATGTTACTTAAGTTCATTAACACCATCCTTTATACGTTCCATGTGTGGTATGAACGAGTCATATCATTTTAAGGGGGCGGTAGTCCGCACTTCCTCAAATGAAATTATCGTATGTATATACAACATGAAACGAATAATGGTATGAAATAAAATGGAATTACAGAAGCTTATATATAAAATATATATCATTAATATCATATTTAATTACAGTGCCATCATAATGGCCACCATGAGAGGCGGTAAGATGTAATTGAACAATCATCGTTTCGTGAGGCGTTAGTTTGCCATCCACAGAAACATTATGTTCATCATCCATTAGATGAATTTGTGTGTATGTGTAGTTTGAATCCTTCTTATAACAACATCCTAGTATATTGAGTATACTGGTGTTGTTACAAAAGAAAGGAAATAAAAAGAGTTTGGGGGCTGAAGAAGCAAAATAAATGAAAATAATTTAAGAGAAATCGTTACCTTTAATTTATGTAACTCACTTTGGTTGGAACCAAAGGACTTCTTGAAATGATTTCTGCCTAAGGGGAAGCTTCAAGGAGGAGGAGAGGGATGTGGGGAGCTTAGTTGGGCAGAGTTTGGACGAGCCAAGTGGCTTGAGAGGTGTGAGGAATGAGTAGAAGTGGTCTCCTTTTATAAGGGAGAGGAGGGGCTCTTTAGGAAAGAGTGAAAGTATTACTTTATAATATAATTATATTCGGTTTATAATTGTCCAAAAATCATTGAGGTAGAAGATACGATGACTCATATTATAAATAACATCAACCAATAAGAATTGGACAGGTTTTAGATAATATTATAATCATTATAATCTTATTTATTTAAATGATTTATTAATGAGGTAAACATTGCATCATTATTGTGTCATTAATAATTTAAATTATTTAATGTCTAAAAATTATAAATAAAATACCATTATTTAGGAAATATTTTTAGCTTTCTAATGAATATTTATAATCGAAAATCCAACATGTATAACCCTATGTAAAAATTGTTCTTCTAAAAGATGTAAGCTTATGCCATTTTTATTTTTATTTTAACTTTATTAATATAAAGTGTCCCTACCACATACAAGTGGCTCCAAGGGGTCCCCAAATTGACCCAAGGATGCCCATGGTCGGGTATGTGTCCACCAATAAGGTTAGGACACGTTTTAGGGTAATTTTGTATTATTATAATATTATTTTTTAACCCTTATTTACCGGATTTACCCTTTAACCATGGTAAATAAAATATTTACCACAGTAACTATTCAAAATGTCTAAAAATAAAAGTTACCTATTTACACAATTTAAACATCCTGATTCCAAATATGGAATCCATTTTCCTAAATTCAAAACACAGAAGTGGCAGAAATTAATTTAAAATTAATTCCCGCTGTCAAAACAAAAAGCGTGTTTTTAAGAGATAATAACTATCAAAAGATTGACACTTATTTATGTTCGGTTTAATTGTAAAATTATGTCCAATGACCAACATTATATTAAATGGTAAAAATATATTCTAAATATACTTTAAAACCATTAAAATTCACAATTTATCACTATTAATTATTTTGATTAAAAAAGTTGTTTTTAATTAAAATTTAGTAATTTTCACTATTCATCAAAATATGAAAGTTATCCGAAAAGTACCAAAATTTCACCTTAGGCTAAATTAGATATTCCGAATCCAAAAATGAAGCCTATTTTGAAATATAAAATATATATGATTTCAAAAAGTAGGTATTACTATTCAGAACGGCTAGTTTAATTAGTTGTGGTGTGTGTTAGAACTCGAGGTTGCGTACAACACACGCTATCGCATTATTCGAAGGGAAACGTACCATGGAAGCTTGGGGTGTTACATTCTCCCCTCCTTCAAATAATTGCGTCCTCGCAATTTCTAGGGTATTACTGCATAAAAAGACTCGGGTGGTTCTTCATCATAAGTTCCTCGGGTTCCCACGTTGCCTCTTCCATCTTATGGTTTCTCCACAAAACCTTTACCAGACGCGTCGTCCGGTTTCTCAGCACTTGTTCTCTCGTATCAAGAATCTTGACGGGCTCTTCACAATAAGACAGATCGGGTTCCAGTTCTAATTCCTCATAGGTGAGTACATGCATTGGGTCAGGCATGTATTTTCTCAACAGAGATACGTGGAACACATCGTGAACTTTGGAGAGACTTGGCGGCATTGCCAATCGGTAAGCTACAACCCCAATTCGTTCTAGAATTTCGAAAGGTCCGATGTACCTGGGACTCAATTTACCTTTCTTTCCAAAACGTATGACTCCCTTCCATGGAGATACCTTTAGGAAAACATGATCACCGACTTGAAATTCCAAATCCTTCCTTCGATTATCGGCATAGCTCTTCTGCCTACTTTGAGCTGCTTTGATGTGATTTTGGATTACTTTCACCTTTTCCACCGTTTCCTCCACCAGCTCTGGGCCTACAAGTTTTCTTTCACCAACGTCATCCCAACAGGTTGGTGTACGACATCTCTTTCCGTATAACGCTTCATATGGTGCCATCTGAATACTCGAATGGAAGCTATTGTTATAGGAAAATTCTACCAGAGGTAAATATTGATCCCACATACCCTGAAAATCAAGTGAGTAAGATCTCAACATGTCTTCTAAGGTCTGAATTGTCCGTTCTGATTGTCCATCTGTCTGAGGGTGGTAAGCAGTGCTCAAATGAAGTTCAGTATCCAGGGATTTCTGAAGACTTTTCCAAAATCTTGAAGTAAAACGGGGATCACGATCAGAAACAATCGATAGGGGTACTCCATGAAGTCTCACAACTTCATTAATGTATAGTCTTGCTAGACGTTCCAGGGGTAGATCTTCTCTTATAGCAAGAAAATGTGCTGACTTGGTAAGACGATCAACAATAACCCATATTGCATCGTTCCTTCTAGGAGTCTTTGGTAGCCCCATGACAAAGTCCATCATAATATTGTCCCATTTCCACTCCGGTATGGGAAGAGGTTGCATGACTCCTCCAGGCTGTTGCCTTCCAGCTTTCACTTGTTGACAAACCATACATCTTGACACAAAATCAGCAATCTCCCTCTTCATGTTGTCCCACCAAAAATGTTCCTTCAAATCTCTATACATTTTGGTGCTCCCAGGGTGTATAGAGAAATTGGAACTATGAGCATCATCCAACAATTCCCTTTTCAGATCAGGTAAATCGGGAACACAAAGTCTCTTCCCGAATTTCAAAATTCCATCTTCATACACAAAGTCTCTCAATCTCCCATCATTCACAGCTTTAATCTTCTTTTGGAATTCTTCATCATCGGTCTGAGAACTCTTAATCCTTTCTAGTAAAGATGGTTTGGCAACCATTTGAAAAAGCATTGATGTTTCACCTTCCCTGGTTATTCCCATGTCCATCTTCACTAGATCCATGAAAATTGGATCCCTTTTAATTCTCATATTGTTCAAAACTCCATGGTCTTTTCTACTCAAAGCATCTGCCACCTTGTTTGCCTTCCCCGGGTGGTAGTGTATCGTACAATCATAATACTTGAGTAATTCAAGCCATCTCCTTTGCCTCATGTTGAGTTCTTTTTGTGAGAAAATATACTTCAAACTCTTGTGATCAGAATAAATCTCACATTTTTCACCATAGAGGTAGTGCCTCCATATCTTCAAAGCAAAGATCACAGCTGCTAACTCAAGATCATGAGTAGGATAGTTTTGTTCATGAATTTTCAACTGTCGTGATGCATAGGCAATAACTCTATCATTCTGCATAAGGACACAGCCAAGTCCTTTCTTCGATGCATCACTATAAATAACGAACCCATCATTTCCTGATGGTAGAGTCAATATAGGAGCATTGACTAATCTTCTCTTCAGTTCTTCAAAACATTCTTCACACTCTTTTGTCCAAACAAATTTAACCCCTTTACGTGTGAGCTTCGTTAATGGGTTAGCCAATCGGGCAAAATTCTGGATGAAACGTCGATAATAACCTGCCAAACCAATAAAACTGCGTACCTCAGTTATACTCGTAGGTGCTGGCCATTCTTGGATTGCCTTGGTCTTAGAAGGATCAACAGAGATTCCATCTTTTGAGACAATATGGCCAAGAAAAGAAATCTCCTGAAGCCAGAATTCACACTTGCTAAACTTCCCATATAATTCATGCCTCCTCAGAGTCTTCAAGATAATGCGCAAGTGATTTTCATGATCGTCGTAGGTTTTGGAGTATACCAAGATATCATCAATAAATACCACCACAAATTCATCGAGATACTCCTTGAAAACTCTATTCATCAGATCCATGAATACAGAGGGTGCATTAGTCAATCCAAACGGCATTACAGTAAACTCGTAATGCCCGTACCTGGTTCGAAATGCTGTCTTCGGAATGTCTTCCTTTTTTACACACAACTGATGGTATCCAGATCGAAGGTCAATCTTTGAAAAGTATTGAGCTCCATGCAGTTGGTCAAATAAATCATCAATACGAGGTAGGGGATATTTGTTCTTTATCGTTATAGCATTGATCTCCCTGTAGTCAATACATAACCTCATAGATCCATCTTTCTTTTTAACAAAAAGAACAGGGGCTCCCCATGGAGAAACACTAGGGCGAATAAATCCCTTATTACTCAATTCCTCTAGTTGTTTCTTTAATTCGACTAACTCTACAGTGGCCATTCTATAAGGGGTCTTCGATATAGGCCTTGATCCAGGAATCAAATCAATGGAAAACTCAACTTCTCGTTCTGGAGGATGTCCAGGTAAATCTTTCGGAAATACATCTAAAAATTCTTTCACAATAGGTACATCCTCTATTTGAACATTCCTTTCCTCACCGACAGTTATTTCATTCTCTTCCTCCCCAATAATTGAATTAAGTTGAGCTACTGGGGGCGGATCTAAATAAGAATTAGGTGGTGACGATTCTGCTCTAAAAATAAGGTGTTCCTTATCATTATCATCAAGAATCGTAACCTCTTTCTTCTTACAATAAATCTTCGCATCATAGTCCGAAAGCCAGTCCATACCGAGGATTATATCAAACTCAATCATAGGTATGACGATGAGATCAGCAGATAATGAAAATTTATGTGCTCTAATGGGGACTGATTCACAAAACTTTGTTGCAACGATACTTCCCTTAGGGGTTTTGACTGACAACTCCCTTATTAAATCAAATTGGAAATATCTAATTTTCTTAGCAAACTGGGAAGATATGAAACAATGCGATGATCCAGAATCAAATAATGCATTTTCTAAACTTGAGGAAACCATTAAATTACCTGCCACCACGTCTTTCGGAGCTTCTACCTCAGCAGTAGTGATAGCATAAGCCTGGCCTTGATCCCTTGGCCTTTTCTGAGGTAAGTTCTCCTGACGCTTAGGACATGCATTTGCATAATGCCCCATCTCCCTGCAATTGTAGCACTGAACGTTGGTAGCTTCCTTCTTCCCCTTGCAATCATGAGCTTGGTGGCCTTTTTCACCACACTTGTAACAGACTCCCATTCCCTTCAAGCAAGTACCAGGATGTTTCTTCCCGCATTTACCACAAGATGGATATTCAACCTTTCCTTTCTTCCCCTTATTTCCATTCCCAGATTGATCAGCATGTCTCTTCTTCTCTTTCTTTGCTTTAAAGTCATAAGACTTAGAGAATTCCTTTTCGGTCTTGATAGCACATGAGACAATGTCTTCGTACGATGAAAAGGATTGTGAGACTAATGCTCGACGGAGAAATGGTTTTAACCCATCAAAGAAACGATCAATCTTACATATTGGGTTGCGAATATAATCACCAGCGTACCTCGCTAACCTTGTAAAGTTAGCCTCATACTTTGTGACATTCTCATCCCCCTTTTGTCTCAGACTCAGAAATTGCCTTTCCATATCTGCTCGATGGTCACGAGGAAAGTATTTTTCTAAAAACAGATCTTTGAATTCCCTCCATTCCATATTTTATACTTCATCATCTTCCTTCATGTTTTGAATCAATGACCACCATTGATCAGCATCTCCAGTGAGGCGGTAAACTGCCATGATAACTTTTTCCCTTTCACTGCTCCCCAAAGCCTGAAATATTTTCTCTAGGGAAAATATCCATTGCTCAGCTACTAAGGGATTTGTATTCCCATTGAACGTTGGTGGTTGTTGCCTCATGAATCGATCTAACATTGATCCTCCACGCTGCGGATCAGGGTGCTCCATACGGGTAAGGTTATTATTCATAACCTGAGTAAGTTGTCCCAGTATGGTGATTAGCTGATCGGCACCAGTTGTATCACCAGCCCCACTATAATTATCTTGAGTAGGAGGGAAATCCCTACATGGAGTACGTGCATTGATACGGCTTCCATTTCTTCCACTAGGCGCCATTTCTAAACAATGGCATAAACTAGATCAGTTTATGAATGAAAATACATAATCCCATACTTATAAAATACTTAACATAAATTGAACTATTTATGGATATAATCCATAATCATAAAAATGTTTCTTTGAGGAAGTATATACTCATAAACCCTTCATAATGATTTGTAAAGAAAATGAGAGTTATCCTAAGCATATTCCCCGGGAGTGTCGTAACCAAGAGTGCAGCAAGGCCCGTTGTCGTGCACCAGTTCCCGTTCGAGTCTAGCTCAAAGCGGTGTTTTCGGGTTTTACCCCTAGGTACATCTGTGCCAGAGCCGCCTCTACCTGCTCGTATCCAGACAGGGATGTATTGCTCGGAAAACTCACAAAATCTCTACAATACCAAAATTCTAGGAAGTTCTTCTATACTAATCCTCAAAGTTCATCTTAGGTATACGTGCTCTAATCAGAGTTTATCTAAATCTAGCTTCCAAGGCTTGTACTAAACTTCCTCTGATACCAACTGTAACGCCCCGACCCTAGTTACCCAGAGTCGGTGCATTATTACATAACATTGGCATGATCACGAGAAAGATCAAATCTCGAAAGACCGATTGGTTTAGTAGCCTTGAAAACACTAGATATATTCATAAGTTTTACATTACATCATAAAATGAAAAACTAATACAACAACATAATGTTTCCACAATCCACACTATTGACCCCTCATAAAATCCCTGCAAGTCATTCATAACTTACTTCATCACATCCTGGGAAAAATAAAACATAGAAAAGGGGTGAGCTCAAATGCCCAGTAAGGATAACAATATAGCGGAAACTTTCATAAATAAGAATAAACATTTAAGGCAATGCATTACTAAAACAAAAGCCTTTTAAACTTGAACATCAACATAGTATGGCAAAAGTAAAAATGAAATAATTCCATTTACTTATTCACATGGATATTCTACTAATCGAATAATCACATGCAAAAATCAATAACCACTTTCATAATGTTGGAATGCATAATGCCAGACTATCATAACCACATAGTCAAGGCCTCGTCCCAAGACTACAAATAAGATTTTGTCAAGGCCTTGTGCCAAGACACTTGTTTGTCTCATGAGACCTACCGATGCATCGAGGAGCTATAGCGGGCTCCACCCGTCACTTATTAAGTCCAATGCATTCCCATATGAAAAGGTTTAAACATAACATAAACATTCGTATTAAAACTAGCATACGAAATGTCAATGATTTCACCATAAGCTATGAATGGTATAAAAATAGCACATCCACAGTCAATCACAAAACCTTCAATACAATATAGAAGTTTCGTATCATAATAAATCAACTTCAAATAAGCGTAAAATCCATTAAAGGATGTTGACATAGATGAAATCAAAATTCTTTTTAAAGAAGTATCTCCTTTTATTTTGAAATCATTTAAGATCCATATAAAATAAAACATTTTCTTTGAAAATATTCTTATAAGCTTGTATGGGAAGCTTCGTCGATTTTATAACGGCGGAAAATAACCGCACCCGCCATATAAGTTAAAAAAACATTCTTACCTCAATTCTGTCGAAAAGGTTAAAAAGGACCTTGTTTTGAAAACGACGGAAAGATTCCTTTATAAACCTCTTATAAAAAGTCAAACAAGGGTATAAATGACTTTAACCCATATTCTTGTAAATAGTAAAAATGTTTTGAAATACATTTCGAAGAAACATGGATGTGGATGATAAAGAGATCCCAGTAGATTATTATGTATAATACAACCTCGGATAATGAAGAGATTGTGAAATAACCCTTACCTTGTACTTTTCCTTGGTTGGGGTAGGTTAACCTCCTGTATAATAGTGAAATAATTGTTACTAAATTATACAAGAATCATATACATTAATATGATATCATATATGATCTTTTAATATTGATTTGATAATAATATCTTAGTATTATCGCCGTTTCGGGTGTTAACTTCCTCATTTTCTTTATATGTTTTGTTACATAAGTCATGTTTGTTGTATCTTATTCATATCCAGAATGATATCATGTCCTTAAACATCATTTTTAAATCATTAAATGATAATTATACTTGAATGGATATGATGGAGAATGAATCTCATCGCGTTCGTGGAGACGGTAGTCCGTACGTACGCACGAACGCTACTTCCATTTAATTTTTATTTTAAAAGAATCAAATCCAAATGATACATAGGTATATTACTATTCCAGTATAATATAATATTTTATATATGTTACTTAAGTTCATTAACACCATCCTTTATACGTTCCATGTGTGGTATGAACGAGTCATATCATTTTAAGGGGGCGGTAGTCCGCACTTCCTCAAATGAAATTATCGTATGTATATACAACATGAAACGGATAATGGTATGAAATAAAATGGAATTACAGAAGATTATATATAAAATATATATCATTAATATCATATTTAATTACAGTGCCATCATAATGGCCACCATGAGAGGCGGTAAGATGTAATTGAACAATCATCGTTTCGTGAGGCGTTAGTTTGCCATCCACAGAAACATTAAGTTCATCATCCATTAGATGGAGTTGTGTGTATGTGTAGTTTGAATCCTTCTTATAAAAACATCCTAGTATATTGAGGATACTGGTGTTGTTACAAAAGAAAGGAAATAAAAAGAGTTTGGGGGTTGAAGAAGCAAAATAAATGAAAATAATTTAAGAGAAATCGTTACCTTTAATTTAGGTAACTCACTTTGGTTGGAACCAAAGGACTTCTTGAAATGATTTCTGCCTAAGGGGAAGCTTCAAGGAGGAGGAGAGGGATGTGGGGAGCTTAGTTGGGCAGAGTTTGGACGAGCCAAGTGGCTTGAGAGGTGTGAGGAATGAGTAGAAGTGGTCTCCTTTTATAAGGGAGAGGAGGGGCTCTTTAGGAAAGAGTGAAAGTATTACTTTATAATATAATTATATTCGGTTTATAATGGTCCAAAAATCATTGAGGTCGAAGATACGATGACTCATATTATAAATAACATCAACCAATAATAATTGGACAGGTTTTATATAATATTTTAATCATTATAATCTTATTTATTTAAATGATTTATTAATGAGGTAAACATTGCATCATTATTGTGTCATTAATAATTTACATTATTTAATGTCTAAAAATTATAAATAAAATACCATTATGTAGGAAATCTTTTTAGCTTTCTAATGAATATTTATAATCGAAAATCCAACATGTATAACCCTATGTAAAAATTGTTCTTCTAAAAGATGTAAGCTTATGCCATTTTTATTTTTATTTTAACTTTATTAATATAAAGTGTCCCTACCACATACAAGTGGCTCCAAGGGGTCCCCAAATTGACCCAAGGATGCCCATGGTCGGGTATGTGTCCACCAATAAGGTTAGGACACGTTTTAGGGTAATTTTGTATTATTATAATATTATTTTTTAACCCTTATTTACCGGATTTACCCTTTAACCATGGTAAATAAAATATTTACCACAGTAACTATTCAAAATGTCTAAAAATAAAAGTTACCTATTTACACAATTTGAACATCCTGATTCCAAATATGGAATCCATTTTCCTAAATTCAAAACACAGAAGTGGCAGAAATTAATTTAAAATTAATTCCCGCTGTCAAAACAAAAAGCGTGTTTTTAAGAGATAATAACTATCAAAAGATTGACACTTGTTTATGTTCGGTTTAATTGTAAAATTATGTCCAATGACCAACATTATATTAAATGGTAAAAATATATTCTAAATATACTTTAAAACCACTCAAATTCACAATTTATCACTATTAATTATTTTGATTAAAAAAGTTGTTTTTAATTAAAATTTAGTAATTTTCACTATTCATCAAAATATGAAAGTTATCCGAAAAGTACCAAAATTTCACCTTAGGCTAAATTAGATATTCCGAATCCAAAAATGAAGCCTATTTTGAAATATAAAATATATATGATTTCAAACAGTATGTATTACTATTCACAACGGCTAGTTTAATTAGTTGTGGTGTGTGTTAGAACTCGAGGTTGCGTACAACACACGCTATCGCATTATTCGAAGGGAAACGTACCATGGAAGCTTGGGGTGTTACAATTTCAGATGAGTTAATTTATCAAATTCAAGGATGATGGGTTTTCAATTTCTATTACCCTATTCAATTCTAGTTATGGGAAAAAATATATAGTCAATTAAGACTATACTATATGTATTATAACTTATTTAGGTTTCTCTATGATTTTTTTACAAATGATATTAATTTACATGAGTTTATTTCGATCAAAACCTCAAATTAACCCAAATAACTTTGATTTATATTTTATATAATGATTCGACTTCACTCCCAATTAAAAATTATTTTTATAACCATTTAATCATATGGATGCTAAAAAAATTAAAATATAACTTCTATTATTGAAAACCATTCCCTACTTACATGTCTATCCTTACATGTATATAAGTAAACAGGTCATGAATTCTATGGAAGAAAACACTCCAAAACAATAAAATTAAACATCTTAAACCCATAAAGAAGGAAACGAATGAAATTAATAAGGCTAAAATAAATCAATTAGATAAATAATCGGGTCTGGAAATATTTTTTAATTAATTTAATTTGGTTACTCCAGACACAAAGATCAAGTGAAGAACATCATCAGACTTATGTTAAGGGTTTTCTTCTCAAACCTTCATTTTCATTTGGGATACTCTTATTATATAATTACCTCAATTAAATTATCATTTATTTATATTTACTCAAAATATATTATATTTCAATTATATATATATTTTTAACAACCAGAATCCAATTTTCATTTGTGAGGAGTTATATGTTTTAAAAGGATATCTCAAAAATTCATCCCTAAATACAAGCCCAATTCAAGAGAATTTCTCAAATTATTACCTACTTTTTATGTCACTATATAATATATTTTTGGAAATTATTATGTTTTTAAAATAACACAATTTATTAATCAAATACTTTCTTACTTCAGTTATGGTTTTATGAAAATATTTTTCAAAAATTACTCTTCTTTTCAAAGTAAAAGTGTATTTGTCACAAGAATTACCTGATGATTTTATAAGAGTATTTTAACTATTTCAATACTCATGTTAACTGTTATGTATTATTATGATTAATGTTTTATGATATCATCTACCATGTTTAATTTAATTTTGTATGATTAGTTTGACTATGGATTTTCTATATTAAAACTATTCACTAATTTACATTGAATGGTCAGTTTTTATGCTTAATATTATGTGAATGTTATTTACATTTTATATGTTAGTTTCAATATAAATGTATATGTTGTTTATGATTATCTCCATTAATATTAAGAATCCATTATAATTAATAAGTGATGGGTGGGGCGAACTATATCCCCTCAATGCATCAGTGGGCCTCATGAGACAAACTATGGTCTTCGCACGAGGCCAAGAAAATATGATTATTTATGGTATAAGTATGAAGACTTGATGGTATGGTTAGGAAGTATGAAATTATTCATTCCCTCAATATAGAACTATTAATTGAATTTTCATGTGGTTATTCCACTAGAATAATACCCATGATAATTCACTATTAGGGAATTTTATATTTTTCTCTTATTCCTGCCATAATATGTTTGAGTTTATTTTTTTTAAAGGCATGATTTTTTAGTTATTCACTATGCCTAATGTTTATGTTTATGAAATCTTCCACTTAATTTATTACCCTTACTGAGTATTTGAGCTCACCCCTTTATAATGATTCATTTTCCCAGGACATGAAAATTTTATTATGAATGACATGTAGGGATAACCTAGGGTTTATGGATGGTGTCAAAAGAATTTCTCTATTATATTTATTTTCAAGTTGTAATGTTGAACTTATGTGTGTATCTAGTTTCCCAAAATTTCTAAAGTACTCATTACTTTTCGATAAAAATTTCTTGTAATCATTCCAATGTTATGAATTAAGGCACCGGTTTTGGGAAACTGGGTTGAATTCCTTACATACTTATCAAGGATTATCAAATGATAAACACATCGAATTATCAAATGATAATTTATGAAAAAATATTATAATGTATTTATTAAAGGATTATTGATATGAAAATTATTAATTGATAATTATGAATATTTTAAAGGATATATTATATGAAATTATCATAATAATATTATAAAAGGTCATATTTTAATAAATTAAGAGGAGATAATTATAAAAGAACAATTTGTGGTCAATTATGTAGAGATAATTATAAATGTATAATTTAAGTTAAATTATAATTAGATAATTATAAAAGGATTATTTATAATAAATTATCAAAAGACAATTATTTTGGAGGGGATTATTTTGTGCCTGTTTGTTGAACTAAAAAATAATATGGAAATTATATATTAGAGATAAATTATTATATCATGTGATATTTTTTTTTGAAATAAAAATAATAATGATTTGGTTCTAGAAACCCTTGACGAACATCAAATGTTGAAATGTCGATGAATACAACAATACAACCTGGGAGTGCATGTTGATGAATGTTGTGGCTTTCACTCTAGCTCTAAAACCACACATGGTGGTCCATCATTATCATTATCATTGATGATGATGAGGTAGGAAGTTCAATACATCTTGGGATTTTATTTCACGTGTTTTACTTGGTATAATTAATGTGTGGACGTAATTAGATAATCATTCTTGATTTTGATCGCATGTGGGAGTGTGTGTAGCCCATTGGACCATGATTGATATTTGATCCCATGTTTCGATTCTATAACTCATGATGATATTCTATGATCTATTTATATGTTTACTATTTTTGTGGTAGCTATGTGGGCATAAATTTTTTTACCACACAAGATGATTCTGTGTGTGTGTAAACATGGTATAGAGACCATTTTTGTGATAATGTATTCTTATGTGTGAGAACCATGTTGTTATGTTGTGATGCTAGATTTGTGTTCCTTCATATGATTATATTATTTCCTTGAGATATGAATGGTATATATTGTTCTATTTTTTCTCCATGCATGGTTCCTAAGAGACATGTTGACATATCATTTCACTATAGTTCTATATAGGGATGTGTTAAGATGTTTCATGTGATGTTTTGATGATACCAATATTGAAAATGAGGCATGGCCCTATATAGTGGCCTGAATGAGGGTACTATATATAATATGTGATTGGAATTAAGAGATTATAGTGGGTGATGATAGTTTATGTGATATAACCCAAGAGATAATAAATGGAATGATAGCCTAGACTGGTCTGGCCCTATGGGTTGGGGCATATAGGTCTATTTAAAGGAGGGGTATGATGGCCTTGTGATGAATGGCCTAAAGGCATATAGATTATAGTAATGATGAGATATTAATAGGGAATGATGGTCTTGTATGTCCTGACATGTGAAATTTATCCTTGAGGTTGGTTATGGGAAATTATAGAACACATGTTATTCATTCTAATATATATCTATATCAGTTATGATCGGGGTTTTTTGAGACTTTGTTTGGACACAACCTATTAGTTTTGGCTATATTTTATTATTCTTGATAATAACTTATTACATTCACAGAATGAAGTCATTGTACTTGAGAATGCATGGTTAATGATGCTTTGGTAGTGTCATACTGATTAATGTAATCACACCATACATGGGAATTTCAGTGTTCCTATACATTTCATGACTAGTGACTTTGGAGAAGGTTAAGGCCCTTATGATGGGAAACTCATCATAGGAAAAGGGAGCTAGTAGTGGAAAGCAATGGACAATAGTGGACTCACATTTATTTATTTATTTTCCTATTTCTTCATACAGTATATAGTCTTTCCACTTCTTGATATGTTTATTATTGAATACAAGTATTCCATCCCCTCAGTATTGTATCTGTACTCTCATTATTATTTTTTATTTTTTAGTATATTTAGTATTATTACTCATCTGATGACATGATTTAGAGTGTATAGTCTCTTTATTTACAGAATCAGACCCTCAATGTTAGTGGAAATCCACTTGCATATGGGGAGGCACGCAAGATACCACATGACCTTACAACATAGAATTAGTTGTTTTGTCTGGTAAATTACACATAAATTATGTTACAACACTATCAACCAAAAATTAAAATATTCATCTTTTTAATAAGATCAAATCCAATTGTATCTTTATATAGATAGAAGTAATAGTCTGTGAGAGATAATCTTGAAACATCATCTAATATTTATGATTTTTTATTTTTTCCTTACATTACATTATTCTTAAATGATAATGGAAAAAAATAATAGAAATTTATTAACTTTTGATGAACTTTATGATAATAATTAAAGTAGTTTTTATTGTTAACTAGTAATATAAAAAGTTTAAGAAAATAATACCCACTTTTAATCAGTAATTTACCAAATTGAAAAACATCTATTTAATGTAATAGTCAACACTAAAAACAAAACAATTATATAATTGGTGGAATATTAAAAAACTAATAATTATTCTATAGAACAGAAATAACATTTTAAAATTCATTGAACACTTAACTTCATAATATTGAAAAATATATTTATTTATAGGGAGTAATAGTAATTTAAAAACCGGTATTTCATAAGAGTGAATCTAAAATGTGTCAGGATCAATAGTAACATATAATTTCAAACTCACTAAATTGTAAGTGTGATTTATTAGGATCATAATATTCAATACTATAATCAAAAGATTTAATACTTAAAAATACGTTAGAACTTTCAAATCATAAGATTACCATTACAATTCATAATAGTCCCACACTTTGGAAAAATTATCAAACATAGAAAGTAAGACATAATATACATAAATAATACTATTAATAAACAAATATTTAAAAAATTAAATATCAAACTATGAGAAGGGAAATATTTAAAAGAAAGTTTGAGTGATTTAATTGTCAAATAGAAAATAAATAAAATGGTAAGGAGATAATATATAATCTATCAATTTTGATAATTAAAAAACCAAACATAACTATAAAAAACTCAAAAATTATTCAATTATAAAAAATAATTAACAATGAAGTGTATATCATATATATTAAATACAATTAAAAATTTTATATCATTTTTAAAATAAACCAATAGTATACTAGTTTGTTAGAAAAAATGATATTCATTTGGAATGAAGAAATTCTTGATAATCATTTATCCAATATATTATACATTAAATAACCATCATTCATAACAATAATATAGAACAAAAAATAATATCATGTTAAACTAAAAAATGAAACAATTTATATATTATATAAATCCCAAGAATTGAAAAAATAAAACCCTATAATTCAAAAAAGTCTTTCTAAATAAGAATAAAATTAAAAGAAAAATTTAACCCCAAATGAAATAAATTTTGATGTGGTAAAAATATGAAAACCAAATATTAAATATTAGAAAAAAATAAAATGAATCATCATCATCCTCAAGAAATATAAAACACAAAAATATAGTATGCTTTAACTAAAATTAAATAATATAAATATTCAAAATTATCATCTAGAGTAAATATCAACGGGTTAAAAAACATATATCCAACTAAATCCAAGTATAATAAAAATACATAGGCTAATAAATAAATAAATAACTGAATCACTAATGCTCAATTTAAATCACAACTTTTATTTGAAAGTCATTGAGAATAGTTAATGTGGTTTTCAAAAATCCTATCAATATAAAAAATTTTACAAAATCTTAAAAATAACTATTTCTAGGAAAATGAGAGAAAAATATGTTAGCGGTATGCGATGAATTAATAAAGGATTTATAATGAATTATAAATATTCAAAATATTACCATATCCATGTAAAAATAAAAATTAATGGATAAAATATGATCACAAGATTTAAAGGGAACCTAACATAATAATAAATCACATTCCATCAAACTAGATAATAAATATAAATAGGTATTCAATCTACAAATTAATAAATAATTTATTTGTGTGTATAAACCAATATAGGTCTAATGGGATTTGAAAAATAACCTTTATGAATATATTCACTAAAAGGGTTTAAAATTAATCCTTTAAAGTAGATTTAGATAAAAATTATTTTTTATATTGTCATTACAAAAATATGAAATAGTGATCATATGCATAATGAAAAAACCACTACATTTAAAAAAATTAACATAAGAAATATCTTCATTTCTAACATTAAAATAAATGTTTATGTATATTTTGGGTATTAACCTATTGTCAACAATTCTATTCTTATTGTTTTTATCTTGTTCATAGACATTATCATATCATTCATTTATCTTTCATGGAAAAAAGTAGATATATTCTATTTCAAACCTTTAATAATAGATTTCATTTAAAAATTTACATTTATAATAACGTCCAAATCATCAAACACATTATCATTAGAGTTCAGAGTCCAATTATGTTTCTTTTAATCCTCTTCCATCAACTATTCATTTATTATCATAAAAAGTCAGACTTAGAATACAATTTTTCCTCAATCAAACCATATGAAACTTTGTTTAATTTAATATATGAATCTCCAATTGAATTTTTTTTTCAACTCACTATCCTTATCTTAAATATGTTTGAAACATTGATTAAAATATGTAGAACAGATGTAAGAATAAAATGCTGAATTAGAATTATAAACTCATATATTATATCCATTTAAAAAATATTTCTATCATTACTTATAGATTCAATAAAATCACTTGACGAACATGAGTTAAAAGCTGAAAATAAAATATTATCAAACATATATAGAAAGAAAATATTACCATATTCCTTCCAACGTCAACATTTTTTGTTGAATTTATCAATTTAGAACTACTAATTTGTGTCATAAATTTATTCTCTTCTAAAACTCATTGTCCTTTATATGATATTTCAAGCATGGAAAATTAGGTTTGATATTCCCTTTCTTCATACACTCCTAACATGTGATATTTGAATATCTAAAATTCATATTTGAACTGACTTCTATGAAAAATTAGTTTTATTAGTTATATTATCCTTATAATGGTGTTTCGTTTCATTTTCCATGTTTTGGAATTCCAATTATAAGATTCTAGGCTTCTTTTGAAAAAAGAAAACCATAATCTTATTTAATATAGATTTTCTGAACTCCCTTAAATTCCATTTATATGGATTGTATTCGTTATAAAAATTTGTTTTTGTAATATATTATCAAATTTTTGGAGTATTTGAACATATATACATCTAATAAATAATATTCCTAGAAAATAATAATTAATGTATATTTATAACAATAAAATTAAGCTCATATAAAAAACATCCAAAACTTTAATATTATTAAGATTAAATGTATGAAAAAAACAAATTACTTTTCATAATATCCCATTATGAAATTTCAATTATTTTGAGATGTGATTTAATAAAAAATCCCCCCCATGAAATTGTTTTACCATTAATATGTCATGGTTGTGTTAGATTCATGTAATTTTTATTATTAATGAAATACTTCTCTATAAAATACAACTATATCTTGTATCAGTGGAGGATGTTCCTATAAGGGGTGGCCCATCACAAGGTCTTCCTCCGTTGCCTGCCTTCTTCCTCCACCATGTTTCTGCTACAAATTATTCTCTTGGCACCTCTGCTCGGCAACCTTGTGGTGTCGATGACCTCGGGATCGGCTGTTTGAATCTTCTCACTATTTTCTTGCCTGATTCCCATTATGACCCCTTTGATGGATAGGGCTTTCATCCTCCTTACGGTGATGTTCTTGTGGTCAAGAGCTATGGTCTGAGGGCATGGATTCATTTTTTTCGGCTGGGAGCAAGATGGGAGGTTTTTATTGGTCTTCATGTGAGGTTAGATGGTGGCGATGGTTTTCTTATTCATCGTATGTGGGGTTCGGTAGTCTTCACAGCTAAAGGTGAGGTTTTGAGTTTATTATTATTACCTTCTTGATTTGGGGTGTCACCATCACCGAGGAACCCTACATTGATACATGGAGGCAATGAGGGTCTCGGGATCCGTCTGGAGATCGGGATGATGGAGTTTTTTTATCGGTGAATGATTTGCAGTTTGTTCTATGGTGATGGGTTTCTGCCTTTGTTGTCTAATTTGCTGGGATCTACTTATTACTATGATTAGTTTTCGTGTGGTGAATCTACTATGAAAATCTGGTTGATTCTGGTTGAATGGTATTTTTTACTATGTTGTCAGAGGTATAGGGTCCATTATTCCTTTTCTGCTTCAGGGGCTGCTCCAGATGATATTTAGAGCTGAGATTTTTCATTAGATCATGGATATTTTTAGTCGGATGTTTGAGTGGGTATGGGTTTTTCCATTGGTACAAGGCCCGTGCACCACTGCATGGGATAACTAGCTAAGTAGAATTGATAAGGTGGAAGTTGGAATGATTTTTTTATGCTGGGGAGGAGTTTCTCTTATTCATTTGATTTGGTTTTTGGATTTTGATCTATGGGGCACAGTTTAATGTTTTATGTATTTGAAGTCATGTTGGGTTCCCCTTATGCCCTTAAAATGGGGTATATGATATAATTAAAATAATAATTTTAAATAAAAAATAATTCCCCTTATAAGGTTATGAATAGGTTATGTATTTTAAAAAAAATTAATCAAAATCAATAATTATACCAATTATATATGTATCAATTTAAGATACTAACCATTAATGGATGCAGATATTTGTTTAAATTTTGTTTTAATTCCCATATAATTGATAATTAAATATTTCAAGGGAATATTAGGATCCTTGGGGGTTTACAATAGGTTGGAGACATGAAAAATGAATTGAAGAGTCCATTTGTTCAATGTTTCAAGGTTGACATATGGTTAGTGCTAACCATGATCCAGAAATGTGCACCTTGGAGGGGTGGTTCACAGTTGGAAAAAATATACATAGAGGGGGTCCAAATCATGTGGGATTAGATAGATCCATCATGCCCAGCCTCTGCATGGATTTATAAACTTTATGGGATCCATGGGAAACCATTCATTCGAATCAACCATTAGACAGTGGGTGGTACAAAATTGGCGCATGTTTTGGCCAACTGTGAAGCCAAACCATGTACCCCATTAAAAAAGGTAAATTTTTCATCACCCCGCACTAGGGTTTATGAAAAAGAACATTAGTTACCTTCTGTTTCACCCTACAGAAGCAATTATTATGATTAATTCTCCCACAAGATTCCATGAGGCAATTCTATTACGATTCTTTGTAGTTTCTAGTGTTTTTGGGTGTGAATCAATGATCTGAGTGAGTTTATGAACCCTATATTTTAATTTTTATTGAATAGGGATTATAGAATCATTATTATCCTTCAAAATCTATAAAACATTAATTTTCTTGTAGATTTGAATTTTTTACCTTAAAGGGTGTTTGAGTTCAAATCAGTGGCTAAGATTAAGTGAGTGTTCATCTTTGAACCTGAGGTTAGGGCTGTACAAGTTATATCCAACAATCTTGTTGTGGTTTAATTTTATGAGGTTGTGATTGGGTGTTTCTATATTATATATTTATTCTCCTTGATAATAAATTTAAAATGGGTTAATTGAATGATTAATTGAACCCCTCAAGGACCTCGTGTGATATTTTGAGGTTGATCTTTGTAGGATAAATGAAAATCATGGGGTGTGTCTCTTCCTTGAACATTAAATTGAGGGGTTAAAAGATAAGTTGAAGGATTTATTATATAAAACCATGTATAATTATGTTTTTCATGTAAAAATAGATTATGAAATGAATCCCATGGTAATTGTGTTTAGTTTATTAATGTGACTTAAGGGGGTGTTTGCTGAAGCCTGATTGTGTTAAATGGGTTATAGAATGCAAATAGTTAACATGTTAAATGGTTAAAGAATCATGTAAAAATGAATATGTTGATTGTTTGGGGGTTTGGAATGAGGCTCCGCTATATGGGTCTAGCTAGACAGAGTCTCTAGGTCCCACCCCAATTTTTCAAGGGTTAGGTAATCAGATTGTAGCTATATTCCCTTAACGAATGCAAGTGGTATGATTAAATAGAAAGATAACCCAATGTAAGGTTTATAATTACCTAGATTGAGGATACAATGTATGGTGTATGTTTACCTTGACTGGGGATCCAAGGTAAAGTTAATGGTTACATAGCCTGAGGCTGTAAGGTAATTTGATATATTTTTTTTTAGATGAATGTCCCTACAATTTAGAGAAAGATTACACTCCTTGGGTGTCATTTAGTTGTGGACCATATTTCTGAATAAATTTTATGAATATGAGTAACAAATGGAACTATGGGTAAAGGTGGTTAATTATATTAATTTCAAATGATGGGTGATTTTTACCATTTTTTATTGAATTTCATCACACACTGTTGTTTAGAGTTGATATTTTTACACACTATTTGTGGTGGCCTACTGAGTTTTACTCACAAACGACTCATGATACAATTGGGTTTCCAAGAAGACATCATGGTTGTAGGAAATGAAAAGAGAAAATGATCTACACTAGATGGTTGGATTTGGGCTCAAGGGTGTTCATGGATGAGGGAACCAGTTTTTTTTTGTCTTGACCCATTTTGGGGATTCCTTAGCTTGTTATTAATTTGTTTTTTTCATCACATTTTTCATTGTAAGACATTCCATGGAATATTTAATTTTTGGAATGGTCATATACCTAGTTTTGGGAAATTTATATGTGATGCATATTTATTGTTAATACTATTTCCCATATTTCATATTTTTGTTACTATGGGACACTCTAATAAATGTGGTATAATCTCCCCATGAATTTCATTAAACACTCACTACTATTCACATCCTCTGGTGTCTGAGGAGGCATACATAAGGTCATATATGGACCAACCTAGGGAAAATGTAATATTGCCTCCCATGTCAGGGTGTTACAATCATGTTAAATACATAGAGTTCAATATATAAAGGGTATATCACTGATTCCAATATTAAGGTATCAAATAATATATAAAAACAAATTAATATACATAGGTCATGGATTTGATACCAATTTTCTGTTCCAGATAATAATATGTTATGGATAATATGGGTTGAATTTTCAATCTCAAAATTATAAGGGTAATGATTATTATAATGTATAATATAGTGGATTATAATATAAACCATTTCAGAAAAAAAATTAAGTGCATTAAATGTAAATAATGTATACAGAATAGTTAAATAATATATCAAAAGTAATTTTTAGTATTTTAAATCACAGAAATCTTGTATTTAATCTTCAGAAACCTATACTAATTGATAGGTATAATACACATCAAAAATAGTATTTTTTTTATGGGGATTTAAAATGTAAATTTTTCGACCATGGAAGCACAAACTACAATCTTTTCTTTTTGAAAACCTGTAGGACAATACACAAAAACATTTATTTGAAGTGGGAGAAGAATTTAATTTCATTTAATTGGACCAGGTATAAAATGAAACATTGTGTATTTTATTAGACTAGAGGCACAATCATCGATCCCACATTTTATATAGGTTAGAAAAACCAACACGTTCCTTCAATGGTGATATATCCATTTGTGCATTGAGTGATTATAACTCGATAAAAATTACAAAAAAATGTAATTCATTATAATGAAAATTAAATAGCTGAGACAATGATTTATGAATATTTTTTTGTTGAGGTAGAAATAAAACATCCTCATCCCATTATATTATCTAAAAATCCATCTAATGTGAATAATAAATTATGTTTATAAACAATAAAGATATTATAAATTTATAGAAATTCACTATCATCATTAAATTGTCATTAACATGTTCTATAAAAATATTTTCCTATCATTTTTCTAATTCCATTAATCAGGAAATAATAGTGCCCTTTAATAATTAAATTATTTTAATTTCGAATAAATAACATTCAAATCATATCCCTTGATAGGGAAATCCCATTCAAAATGGTAGACAATCCTCTAAATTCTTCAAATATTCACAACATTTGGGTCATTATTATTTTTGTGAAATTCAAAATATCAAATTATAAGTAAAAAAATATATATTTCAAATTTTTTAATTTCAAAAAGATTAGTTAAAATGTTATAAATTATTTTTCAAGAATTTATAAAAGTAATATAAACATTTTTTAAGAGTTACATTAAATTATGATTAGAAACATACATTATTTTCAAACATCATTTAAACATAACATTTAACACTGTAAGTTTATGTTTCCTACCATTGAATTAATATAAAAAAATATAAGATGTTTTCCATAGAGAAAAAGATCCATGTATTTTTTGTTATTTTAAAAAAAACATAAGTACATAAGTCTACATAATTTATCTCCAGGAATCACATAAGAGTAATATAAAATATAGTATTTTTTTAATAATATGACTTAATTATGTATGGGTCAAGACTTAGCTTGAATTCTAAAAATTATAAAACATAAGAGTAATTGAATCCAATCAAAAGAGTCATGAACAAAAATGTAATAGTCATTATTTATGAATATTACATAAATCATAATTAATTACAGTAACATACCAGCTCAAAATAGTCATGTATTTAGAAAAAGAATTATTGAAAAATTAAGAAATAATATAAATAAATAATTTATAAAAAAAATAAATAAAAAAATTCCACACCACTATATAAGTAGGTAATGTGTTTAAAATTTTTGACCGATGCAATTATCTAAATATAAATATATTAAATTTAAAGGTGGAACTCAACATCTTGACTACTTGATTCCCATGAGAAATTAAAAGAAAATATTATAGCGATCAAAGTGCGAATTATAATATAATTTTTATATGAAATTATCTAAAAAATATTCACAAGATTTTATGAATGTAAGTGACATGATGGATAGAATTGAGTAGTTTGAAATTAAAATAATGATGACATATAGTTTTTGAAATATCATGAACATCAAGGAAGAAGAAGAAATAAGTGAGGTGACCTTTCTTAGGGCATTACTATATATTATATTTCAAAGAATAATTTTTTTGAGATATAACAACATCAAACTAATACATATTGCTTTCATCTTTATTAAGGAATTATGACTGAGGTGTTGATCTTGATAAAGATTTTTGTTAAGGAGAAAAAATTTAGCATATGCATTAATGATCACAGGAAAATGTTGATCATTCTAAATGGTTAATAAAATACTGATGTGTATGATATGGTAAATTAATTATTTCACATTAGAAGACCTATTGTGGAGGAAGATCATATGTTGTGATGTAGATACGTCCAAAAACATTCTGATGACCATATTTAGAATAGTAGAATGTGTGTTTTTGAATGCTAGAGGGATCTAGAATAATATTAGGAAAACAAATATTATTGGGATATAATATTGGAGTAATGACGATACCTTACCACACCACATAATTAAAGATTAAAGGGTTTTTTATTCCCTTCTCTAACTCACATCACAAGTGAACTGTATGATCTGTATCATTTTCATTTATTCACTTGATTAATCAATGAATATAACTGTGTCAAATTCTAATTTAATATAGTAAGAATAATATACTCACATAGGGGTCAAACCTCATAAAAATACTATGTACTACTATATTTATTTCTCTACTTCTTGGTATGTGGTATTGTATATTGGGAATTTTTAAGCAGGTATTTTCATCAAAATAGATACTAAGAGTGGAATATAATGAGGGGAAATTGAATGAGAATAAAATTATATTAATTAAGGTTATATGAAATCATCCACCCTCTCAGGATGACTATATGATCTTTATATTCATTTCAAGTGGTACATAGTGGGTACAAGTTTCTAATGATAGGATTTTTTTAATTATTTTTTAATCTATTACATTTGAAGTTTATATTTTAAATACATTTATATAATACTTAGTTACAAAAAATCATTCCAATCCATGTCAGTACCCACATGGTGGTTCTAACAAACACCTTGAAAAACTGAAATAAGAAAAAGGCTAAAAATATAATAATGGTATTGAAGGTGAATGAGAAAACTTAACTAATTAAAGGTAATTAAAGTGGTGTTTTATATATTTAATATATTTAGAGTCATTTTAATTTAGAATTAGATTTATGAATTATATATTATGTGTCGATTAGATTACTAGGAGACCTTTAAAATGAATATATGTAAAACATAAAAAAATTCTATTTAAATTTTCACCTATACATTTTAGTTTAATAAAAAATACATGATGAGAAAAAAATATTGTAATATATGGAGAATATATAGAAAATTACATATTAAGAAGTTTTAATAATGAAACTATATCAGTAAAGAAGTAAAATACCAATAATAATCCTTATTTTTCTATAAAGAAAAATTACCAACAAATGTAGATATTTTTCAATTTTTTTTTGAAGTGAAAAATGGGATATGAAAATATTATTAATAGAGGATCCCTGAATTGGATGAAAACCCAAATGTTTCAATAGAGTTCAAATATGATCCATTGGATATAAATTCTAAATGAAAAAATGAGATTGAAATAATATTTTTAGAAAAGAAAAATATTCCTAAAGATCATATTAAAAATGAAAAATGAGAATGATAAGATAAAGATAAAAAAATTTAGTATAGGAAAATTTAATTAAACATAATGAACCATATGTAGTAAGTAAAATTGAAATACCCCTCAAATATGACACAATATGGGACTTCCCAAGAATCAGATAAAATAGTTACTTATGTGAATGTTTTTGAAAGGATTGTTTCTAAAAAAATCACATTATTTGAAGGAATGATTTAAAATCATCTAGATAAGAACCCACTATAGATTCAGAGGAAGAGAAAACACTTATTTGGTAAATCTATATTTTCATTAAATCTATTTAAAATAAAAGATACGGGTAAATAAAAATAATGACAAAATAATGAATAAATAAATTGTGGGTATAAAAATGAGTAAGAAGCAAAGCTATTTGAAATGTTCCCAAAATAATGGAGGTTTCACTCAAAAAAGGGGTTTATGATTTCTAGACAGTGTTAAAATTAGAAAATATATATTCATGGGTCATTTTTAGGGCTGTATAATGTTTGGATAGAAGGCCATTGAATTTTGGCATATATTTACAATTACCAAAACCTGTAAAAGGCCTATATGAGTCGGGACCATATATGAATATAAGAAAAGTTCGAAATATATGGTAAATCTACTCATCATATACATATTTAGATTCGTAGAAATTTTCAATGAAAAATCACACAAAGGTGGTCATAAGTATGATGGGTGTTATTATAATTTTTTCCAATAATGAATCAAATACATAGTATTAAAAATGACATAAAACATAAAAATAAATAAGGGTAATTGAAGAGAGTAATCCTTAGGGTGTAAATAATAGGAAATAATTGGGAAAATCACACATAAATAAAAGTGAGTTGGTCCGAACACTAAAAAGGAGATGATTGTACTTTGGGATAAAATGCCACATCATGGATAAATATAAACGAAAAATCAAATATAAAAGATAGAGAAATAAAAAAATATATATAATAAGATAATTAATACATGAATAAAATTAATTTTTTTAGAATACATCCAGTAAAATATATTTGAGAATTTTCCTAATGAATGGAACTCAATGATTATTCTGATGATTTGTGGATGGTACAAATAAATAAGAAACACTCCTAATAAATGCATTGCGTGAATACCATTATTGAAATAAATGATTAGTAATGAATACAATGTATCATTTATGAAATTATAAAGAAAACATGATATGAAAAATTAGGTTCCCCATAAGAATAATGATAAGAATGTTCCTTTGAAATGAATCATCACATGAGTTAAAAACATAATAAAAATTTTGAAAAAAAAAATATTTATTATGTATAAGTAGATTATGTGAAAATTCAACTTATGTATAAGAATAATGTTAAATATAAAAAAATACCATGATAACTAAGAATTATCAAGTCCAAAAATTCCTAGGAGGAGCATGAAAAAATTTATATAACAAAATTGAAGCTAATAAGAAAATAATTTATTGGATGACTTGGAAATATAAAAAATATTTCATTGACTAAGGAAATATATATAAAAAACACTTTTCCATATATTAATATTTCTATGATTCTTTGTGCATGTAACTAATGGTGATTCATATTGGGGGTGAACATGATGAAATCATTTATCACATTATATACATAATATATATATTCGTTATGAAATGAGTTTATTAATTCATGATATCTCCTTAAAAAATTTTAATTTTTTCTAAATGAAGTTGAATGATATTTTAAATTAACCCTTGTCATGATGATGAGATGCTAGAGTTTATCAATCATAGGAGATTTGGGATGTGATGATTATAAAATGACATTATTAAATATAAATTCTGAATTTTTTGAATGAACTGAAGTCCTGGTGTGATAATAACCTTTTCTATCTTTTTTGGAGAAAAAATGATTATTATGGGGGGAATATGTTAAGTTGGTGGTTTTCATGAAGTTTGATTAATATACATTCACTTAAATTTATTTTACTTGTTTTTAATTTATCCTTGCATGATAAAGTAATTATAAAATCATCTTGATTGACTCCAAGACAGAAAAAACTGATTTGGGTATCAAATACTAAATAATTTTATAGAAAACATTCATGATAATATAAACCATCATTATTTTCTACCATGATCTAGATCATGTTAACTTATAGTTTAATAAATTGTGTATCCTTACTATGTTAAATGAGATCTGACCATTATTTCATATTAATCATTCTTTAACATTCAGAAAGTGAGAGAATAGAGAGGGAACAATTAAATTTAAATTTTGGAAAAAATCATGAGAGGTATAGGACCACCCCTCACCAATTACTCATTTAATTTATTGTATATATGGGTAAAAATGATATAGAATTTTTCATTAAAATCTATTCAAATATAATGGGTATTGATCAAAATCCAAAGGGGTATATTGAGGATCCCAAATGAATTATGATAAAGATAGTTGTGTTTGATTTAGTTTTTTTATATTTAAAAGTATTTTTGAAGTAAATATGTGATTTAGTTGGGTGATGATGAAGATACTAATGATGTATTTAAAGGAATGAGGTATATCGGAGAGTGTTTGTGTTAAGGTGTAATGCTTTATATCAAATTGTGGATTCTATTAATGATGCACTTATATATTTAATAATGAATTTATTTAAGTTTCTTCCATTATAAAGAATAGAAATGACTTAGGATAAACAAATACATCATAGAAGTAATAAATATTCTGATTCAATTAAGAACATATATATCAAATGATTATAGAATTGGACTTATATGAGAAAAATTGAAGTTGTAGATGTATATTATTAGCAAAATATATAATATGTTTTTTTGAGTATGAATTGGTTCTGGTGATTTAAGTAGATTAAGGAAGAGTTACTATAATTTTCCAATGCATATAAAAGAGTTAATAGGGTAACACATAATGTAAACTATAATAGTTTTATGAATATTTAATACTATATATATAATAAAATATAAAAAAGGTAATAAATTTGTTTTGTTTTTATTTATTCATCCATAAATGATAATAACCAAGTATCTTTGAAGGGTGAAACACATTTTTCATGAATATGATGAAGGATTTATAGCTACCTACCAAATAATATTCTCCTAACATAAATGAGAATATTTAAAAACGGTATTTTTGAAGGGTATTAAATTAGGTTCTGATTTTTAGTCTTCATGTGATAAATATAATGATATTATATGGTTGATCCATGATTAAAGTAGAGTGTGAAGGGTAAACTAATGACTATAAATTGAAAGGATATTGATGTGATGAATATATTATTTTATATTTGAATAATTAAATCATTTTAAAAGATAAAAAAACAATTGAATTATAAGTACTATTGTAAACTAGTTTCAAATAAGTTATTGGTGTTTAAGGAATAATAGTTGAGATAAGAAGTCAGATGAAATTATTTTCAGGGTGTGGGGAGTAGTCCCACATGAATTTGATGAAAAAATGTAAGAAAATATTAATTAAATCATAGTGTATATAATAAGGGAATATTTATATTCCAATAAAAAATAATATTCACATGATTCTTTGAATATAAGTGATAATAAGAAGTGAATGTAGGAGATAAAAAAGACGATAAAGATGATATACTATTATAAAAAGTCTAGATCATCTAGGAAGATGGAGAAGTTGGTGTGACTATGTGTCCAATGAAATCAATATATCATAGAATCAAAAGAAGAAGAAGAAGAAGATATGTGATAGAGAGTAATATCAAACAACTACTATCATTCTTCATCTACCCCAAGGAAATATGACTGATGTGTTTAATTATAAATGTATTATTATTGAGGTGGATGAATAAAATGTATTATTACATGTTACGATCCATACAATTATAGTTATGTATGGTTGAGAAGAATTACTATATTCATATTTGGGTACTATTAATTATCTAGAATTCAAAGAACTGTTGAGAAGGTCAAAGATATTACATTATGTTTCATATACACAAGGGACACACTAATGATGTTGTTGAGTAGAAGGGGGACCATTTATTATAGGATGGTTCCAGTGTAGTCATAGCCAAATAGATAGTATTAATAGATAACATTGGTTCATGTATGAAACATTCTCAGTGGAAAAAGGATGATACCTTCTCACCACTAGTAAATACAACGTTAATGATGGAGTTTTTTATATATTTTTTCTGGAAAAAAATACAAGGTTGATATTTTTTGATTTCCAATGTGTAAAGGTGGAATTATCCTTACCTTCTATGTTGAATACATTCAAAAAACTATTCAATAATAAAAAATGTATATGTTTGTATATATTGTTATATCTATTTATATTGTGTTTATTTTATTTTTCTATAATTATATACATTAATGTCACAACCCATCCCTATGGGTCCTGTGTCGTGAGTACCCCAAGCCCACCTCTGATAGGCCAGGGGCTAGATACTAGCACCGAGTAGGCATATCCCACAAATGAGATGCATTTTCCTAAGAACTTGTAAACATGAATAGAACTCCAAGACAAATATGGTGGAATGTAAATACACTAAGTAATGGAAAATGCATGCATACCACTACAACACTACAACAGATTATGATAGAAAGCAGATAAGTAATGTCAAACTAGGCCAGATTACAAGCCCACTAGAAAAGAAAGAGTATGTAACACATGTATTGTTGATCGACTTCCAAAAACCCCACCTGATCCAACTTCAAGGTACGACACTGGACCATTTCATATAAGCAATTAGAATACACCTCAGTCTATATAATGACACTAGTCCCAACCTGGTCTTGGTCTTATTGGAATACCTTCAATGAGTCGAAAAATTCCACAAGACACAACACGTGTGGGCAATGCTCGTGTAGGGGTGAGTGAAACAATACTTAGTTGGGAACCCCGAAACACAAAATAAAATACCAGATAGGAAACATCACTAATATGAAATAGTAATCTCAACACAATTTTTTCAACAAAATATTTGAAAAGAACATCCATGTATACTCATAATGGATTATAATAATCAAGTTCACATCCTCTTCCATCCACATAGTTCCTCTCATAGCATGATCGATTCTAGGATATCTCTCTCTTTGAGTTTTTTGACAGTAAGCATATAAAACAAGTCAACCAAAATTATCTAGGAGAACAGAAGGTCTCGATACATCACTACGTTACCTAATACATCCAATCTCTCTCAGATAAGAATAATCGATATCATATCCAATCCTTGGTAATGAGATTCTTCTCCAGGTGCACTCATTCTAGGTTAACTCACTCATCAAGTAATGAAGTCATCGGGGATTCTTACAAGAGTTCCTCTGAATTTGGGACCTACCTAAAGAGAAAACTATGGTCAATATTATGTTATAAAGGGAGGTGATTTTTTCAAAGTGTATGATGAACCCAATCTGTATTACCCCACAACACAGGGGATTCATAGAAATAAAATGAACCCAATTTATATGGCCAACCATATGGATGATTAATGCCTTTTACAAAGAGGTCATGCAAATACCCAATGATCTCCTTTAGTGGCGATAGATTATCACTCCATTACCAAGGAGGACTCCATACCTCTATCCATGACTCTATATATTGAGGTAATTGCAATACAATGTCGTACTAAATCCTCGAGGAAAGGAATAAGGGTAAAAGCTCTGCACCTACACTGAAACTCACTAAGATCTCACAATGAAATATCAAAAGGACCACCTCATCTCAAGGGTCCCAATACCATAGAAGGCTGGTCAAAGAAACTTAAAATTTATATTTTATAAGGATTTTTGTAAAAAGGGGATAGTTGGGACAAGGCCCAGTCCAAATCGGGGTCCACCGACCCAACCCGACAGGTCGAACCGACCCATTGGGTCTGTAGGACCCGAACCATTGGGCCTAATGGACCCAACATTTAGGCCATTGAGAAAACCCATATGTTCTGATCTGAACCACATTCGATGGTCCGAAAATCTCTTCTTATTGTGGCCTTACATGCCCTTGGCCCCCATCTCCCCTGTACACGGCTCAACCGTGTGCTCTTCCCCGAGTCCATTATATGGCTGAGGTGGCTCGAGCGGGCCGCGTATCCCCTACTACATGGAATCTTACCCATAATATCCTCCAAGATGTAGTCCCCCAAGCACCACTCGTAGCCTCATTGATGCGGGGCTGTCCGCTGCCGATTACTGAACTGGAAGCCACTTAGTGCCACCACAACCCATGGCCTCCAGATGCCGACAATCTCACCAGCTGCTCTGCCTATCAGGGGCCGATCCAAACCCATGGTCCCACCAGGACAGTGGGTCATCTCCAATGGGTCTTTCATTCATTGTCTCACCACCCCAGTGTTGTCATGGGGTTTGATCTTCGATTCCAGACCGTTTCCCAATGGATCAAAGGTATAATGATTTCATGTTCATAATCCATGAAGATTCGAAGAAATAATGGTGGAGAAGAATGCATAAAGAATGAATGAATGATCGATTATATTCATTATTCGTGTAGGTATAGATTTTCCCATATTATAAATTTTAATGAGATACAATAAATCTCAGGGATCATCTCTAATTACATCCCTGCATGTTTATCCAACCCTTTAGGGAAGAATTAACCACAAATCATCTGGTTAGTGGGTTGTTCTGAGTTCATCGTAAAAATCATGAACAATGAAGGAATAAAAAAAGAAAAAAACTACCTACCTCGAGGATTGGATCTATCATTAGTGTAGAATGGTGTAGCACTGTCGTTGTTCGTCGGTTCCCGATCCTTGATCCATGATCCGTGATTTTTGATCTGAAATCCATCAACATTTATCACATCATGTTATTATCCACTGAGAGGCTTCTCTAATGCCTTTTTTTCATAGATTCTTGGGGAATTATCTAGGATTTTGAATCTCATCTGGTTTCCCAGTAAAGATGTTAAATAATTAAATGTGTTTCAGTGTTGTTGTTCCGCTGTGTTGCATCATTGTCACACTTTTCATTTATGAAAGGAAACAGATTCATTTTCGTGGAATCTCTGTGTCACTGAATCACTAAAAATGTTAAAAGAAATAAAAAATAATATTTCTGAAGATTATTTTATTATCTTTTAAAATATAAAAAAATTAACTTTTGCCATCGGCCTGTGTCGGTCGAGGTTAGGTCCCACCTATGGAAAACACACCCTCACAAGCTCAAGGGTACTCTCATATTTAAAATACGAGTTATCGTTTATGAGTTAAAGGATTTGAAAATTAAATATTTTTTTTATTTAATTATTTTATATATGGTTACATCCCAAATAATAATTTCCATAGTTGGCCCGCTCCGACCAATGTTCAAACCTACCTATGTAATGAACACCCCCATGAGACCAATAGTACTCTCAAATTTCCAATCTGATATATCATTTATGAGTTATAAGAATTTGAAAAGTAAAATAATTTTATTTAATTATTTTTTATTGTTATTACATTTTCAGGATTTCTCAACATAGACACGTACTGACAAAAGTTTAGTTTCACTTAGGTTAAAGCTGCCATCATAAATCCAAAAGTTCCCTCAAATTTCTGATACAGGCAACTATTTAAGAGTTATTTTACTTTTTTAGGAAAACCACTCACTTGCGCTGTTAAAAACATAACATTTCTCATCAAAACATTCTAGGAAAACATGACCTCGGAATCTCATGCTGTCTTAGCGCCATGTCATGTAATTTTCCCTAAAATTTCTAAAACTAAAACCGGGAATATTAGATTCATTACAATAAATAATTAAAAGTGAATTTTTTAAGAAATAAATTTTGTTACATTCAAATTACATTTTTTATATTATTTTTATTATTTTTATTATTTGAAATTACGTTTTATATATAGATTTAGTTTTTAAAATAACATTTAGATTTTATTTAATTTTTTTACATTATATGCTTCCAAACTCACCGACATGAAGAATAGTAATTGTTTTAGATGGAGTAATTGAATCTCTATAAATAATAAAGTAGAAATATAATATAAATTAAATTTGAAAAACTTACTGAACATATAATAAATAATTGTAAATAATAAACATTTCAAAAAAAACATTTAATAAAAAGTAATTTTAGTTTCGCAATATTTTTTGTTATAAATTATTATGTTTGTATTTATAATGTTTTTACATTTCATTCAAGTTGAAAATTTTATTATATTTTTGAAATGTTTTATTTTAAAAATAATATATATTTAGGATATTTTTTGGGTTATACATAGATCGTTTTTATAGTTTATATTGTATATTATTTTAAATTTACCTTCTTTAAATTTAAAAATTCTTCATATGTATCCAGTAGTCGACTTTTCGATATTATAAAATATAAAATCTAACAATAATATAAATAAAAATTGAATTAGTGGATAAACATGTAAAAATTGATGATATTAAAAATAATTTCGTCATTTTAATATAAAAAGATAATATATAGGATAAAATACAATGTTGTTTTTAATAAATTAAGTAAACATCAATCATATAAATGAATGACTACAATGAATTTTTGTGATCAGGTCTCATCTCACACAATGTTGTGTGAATGGGATGCCTGTATTGAGATCGTTGGAATCTTTTTTTTGTGGTGGAGTAGGATGAGATGGAGTGGGAACTTCTTTGGTGACTAGTTCCTCGATTGTCATATTCCCTGGCTATAACTCATCAAGAAGAGGTTTTAGCGAGATCTCGTCATTTTCACCTGATCCTTCACCCACTACATGTGTAGAAGAACCTAGCATTAGAACCTGTGGGAACTATACATCCTCTAAAGGATCAAGCGTGAAAGGTTTAGACCTAGGTAAATACCCCTGTTCTATTATCAAGTAAGTTATACCCATATATAACTCTGGATATCGAGATAAAAAATGGATTACATGCCTCAGGATGCATAACCCTAATCTGCTAAGGCTAGACTATTTTAGGTCTGACCAATTCCTATGGAATAGGTGAGGCCTCACATGAAACATGATGTGGTATACATCATCATCGTCATTGCTCCCAAACATAAGCAATTTTTGGAGGTGATTCCAAAGAAGGAACCTCAACACTCTGAGTAGGAACATCATCTCACTTGTGTGGATGATCATGGATAATAGCATGTAAAACATGATACACTAGCATCATCACCTACAATGCCACATGGCATGCTTCGTGTATAAAAACATCATCCTCCTCTATATCAGAAATGCAGAAAATATGTTTTTTCTGAGTATTCCAAAAGGATATTTCAAATTAATAAGAATATACAAAAAAACTAATGGAAATTTATTAACATTCTAGATCATATATCCCTCTACCATATAGAGCATGTTACAATATAGACTTTAGTATATATGATGGCTCTTTTATTCTTGAGGGTATCAAATAGTTTGTATAACCTTAATATGAAATGATTCTCATCTGTTCAATATGTTTAGATACTCTGAATTTCTTCAGAACTTGTTGACATCCTTATTCCCTTTCTACTTCACGTAATGAAGTACAACAGAGTATATTGGTGGAAATAGAATATGCCGAAAAAATAAAAAACGGGCACTTTAATCTATTAGGCTGGTTCCAATCAACATGTGAATGTGATTGAAATGCACTAAAACAATAGCATCATGAATATAATTATTGTAGTTATCTAGTATGAAGTCTAATAGAGCCCAATATGGTATCCATGCAATATGAAATGACATGCGACATTTCATGAAAAATTACAAAAAACAAAAAAATATATTATTATAAAATTGAATATTCTAGGAAATTCAATATATTCATACATTCATGGGTAATAGACTGTAAAACATGAGAGGATATTCACTGAATTTATGCCTCGGCCACCTATCCAAGTGGTGTGCCTAACACCGTCTAAAATGAATAACATAGAAAATGATAAATAATATGAAATAAAATTTAATAACCTATAGTAGGATCAGAGGGAAAAAGATGAGTGATCGTATAATTATCCTCACAGAGATTAATGAATCCCATCTATATAAATCTCATAACCAACTATAATATAGGATATGGCAGAGTTGCGATCACATGCCCATATCTGAATAAGGAAGGCACATCCCCTGGGATTCAGGTGATCTGATAGGCTTATTGTGCATAATGGAATATATGTGTAATAAAAGTACATAAATCCCCATATGTATCTCTCAAACTAATCAAAATAATTTAGTAGCTCAAATATATCATATGTACATGTATAAAAAAGTGATCATTTAACAGTTTCCCAACATAGAGCTATAGATATATGCACGATCGTGACTCATGGAATTATTCCTATCTTCATCAATGGTTATCTTTTTGAAGTGTATATCAAGCCACCTTATAGATATCGACCCATGATATATATCATCATCATCACCCATAATGTTTATTCCTATAAATTGTTGTACAAGATAAAGCTAGTCTCCATGGGGTCATATAAAAATATCCCCTCCTAGATAGGAAGACCGAGAAGAACTACCACATCATCAAGTGTGATGGTCATCTCTCCCATGGGAATGTAGAATGTGCATGTCTCTGGCATCCAACTCCCAATAATCACAACAATTTAGTGGTTATCAATGAATGTAAATTTACATATAACAATTCCATAGAAGAACAAAAGGATTAGGTATGTTATAATAGAAGCTAGAGCTAGAATGTGATGATAATAGTGTGCTCTATGCACCTGATCTGTCGAACACTGTATCCCACTATCATGTCACGCAAAACATGACTATACTTCTCAGTGAAAATCATTGAATCCTCAATTTGTATGTATAAAAAAGAAGTAATTTTATGTTTAAAATGTAAATATTATTTTGTGATCAGCAGAATGTAATGAGTGGTAGAATATTAGACATGACACGTCTATTCACATTGTTTTATGATGTTTTTAATGAAAAAAAGAAAAAGAAATACCTTCATGTTTCTCAAAGAATATTTCTAAAGTGGTTTAACATATCGGTTTACCATATAATAGATGTTTTTTAAGATGTTGTTTTATATATTTTTATATATCAATATTTTGTCATTATTTACTAAAATTTTATTAGAAATTATGTTATATAATTATTTGGAAAGTGAGGTTAAAAGAAGATAATAAATAAAATAAAATAATTTATCCATGGTAAAAGGAACATTTTGATCATATAATGTCAAATGGAAAAGAACAAACCCATTATATAAAACATGAATTCTTTATAACAAACAATTAATACCTTGACATTTTTCAATAGAATAGAGTCTAGATGAGATGATCCCGCCTTCAGAAGATATGTAAATTTTTTCATATTTTCATGTGGTAGTTTAATAAATTCATTAAAAGGGATTTACATGGAATTTTAATTTATAAAAGATTTCATACAACACCATGAAACTAGTTACTTTGTCAGAAATATACATGTTGTAGAAGATATTTTACTCTGTAACTTATAACAACTAAAATATGCATTTGAATAACTAAAAAAATAAAATACCTATACTCTAGATTTAAATATCCCTATATTTATTAAACTTTTGAGGTATTTAAAAATTAATTTCATAGATGTTAAATGTTATTCTTGTGTATTTTATAGAAAATTAGAACATATATACACACTAAACATAATATAAGGCTTACTAGTGGTAATGTATAATAAAATTACAATCATACCTTTGTATGTGGTTAGATCTACTTGTTTCCTTATTTTGTCATGTATGAAATTGGTTCATACTTGAGGTATGTATCCTTTACATTTCATAAATTTTTAATTCATATGTTTAAATAAGCCTAATTGAAATTACCGTTGACTTTATAGAGGTTTCTGTGGTGTTTGGGGCTAGTTCGAAGCACAAAACCCACCTTTTGTGTGAAAATGGCTTAGCTCATGTTTAGTAGGAACCGTGTAGGGAATTACACTCAATTAGTTTTAACCATGAAATTCTGGAAAGTGGATTCCTATAGGCTTCATGTTTAGATATACCATGTGAATTGGGGATCAATGTTGTATGAAAATGTATTCATTTTGAACAGTGTAGTTTTTCACGGATTGCGCACAATTAATAAAACCTTGAATGCAAAAATGTACAAGGTTCCCCTTATTAAAATATGAGGCACATGGTTGGGGCATGGTTTGGCCAACTGTGTGGCAAATCCTTGTGATCCTCTTCTTTATGTGAATTGACAATTTTAAACCTAATTAAATCTATTTTTATCATTAATTCCTCTCTGTTCTCAAATTGGATAGAACCACCATTTTGAAAGATTCATTTGGAAATTATTCAAGGAATTAATAGATAATCATCTTCAGGAATTGGAATCAAGAACCATATACCTCATTATATCTTCTCATGTAAGATCTGTATTATTTTTTGTCATTCATCATTAGCAATTGTATCAGCAACACTATTTTGATATGAGATAATTTTATGAAATTATTGGTTTTCCATTTTTTTTTGATTTTATCATGATCTGAGTGGAATCATGAGTTTATACAGGTTGATATATCCACTACAGATCTATTTTGGGATGTGTCAATCCAAAATTTTAATGTTGAAGTGTTTTTCTATATGTCGTTTTTCCAGGCACCAACTACTCATATGGTCGCCTTTGAAATTGAATTTAGTCAATGATTTGAATTGATAAGTGTAGCCTATGTAATTAATGAGGCACATAAATTAATGTTCATATTATAGAGACCTTGAATTGTA
Source organism: Viscum album (assembly GCA_963277665.1). Classification (NCBI taxonomy): domain Eukaryota; kingdom Viridiplantae; phylum Streptophyta; class Magnoliopsida; order Santalales; family Viscaceae; genus Viscum; species Viscum album. Next base: position 320,378,429 of record OY728129.1, read on the forward strand.
AAAATCTATACGGTGTGTTGTGTATTTAAATGGACTATTATGATTGTATATGAATTTTCATGCCTTTGAGGTGAGCCTTTACAACTTGTCATGGGACGTTTAATATTGCATTTTCAATGGTAATATATTGAATTGTGACTAAATTGGGAATTGAGATTATTAATGAGAAGAGAAGGTTTAACATGCCCTTGGAATTATCCATTTAATAGCTTGTTAAATCTTGAGATTCTTGTTATGATAAAATTCCCATGTGGGTTTAGTTTGAGACAATTATTTTTTAAGCTTATCCATGTATTGAGCCCCCATCTGAGGTGAGTTTGAATTGAAATGTCCATTTTAATTACCTTGACATGTTTATGTAATATTTTTTAAATTAAATTTTTTAAATGATATTTTATGAATGCATATATGCCTTGGGTGACATGTAAATTCAATGATGAATGCCATGGATGGACACATTTAGCCTCTACCTCGCTTATGCTAGAGTTACACATAGACTCCATATGTGTACTAAAAAGGACATACTCTTAGGGTAAAACTATTATATATTGAGTGATATATGGACTCTTTATGGAATTACAAGGACATACTCAGAGGGAATTTCATCATATATTCCATGGTTGAAACTCTGGCTCCCTTAGTGGACATCTAATGATACACTCGAGTGTCTGAGACATAAAACACACCTAGAGTTTTACATGGGGTCTTGAGAAGATTTTTATGGACAAGAATATAAGGTGTTGGTTTATTATACACATGGATTCCAAATTTGAAATTCTAATGATTATCTCAGGTTCATAAATGAATTATTAATTAGATGAATTATATGTTTCATCTTTCAAGCCATAACATAACCTTGGATTCAATCTTTGACTGTATTTTATGGATGGAATGTTTAGGAATCCTTTGATTATATAATCACAGAGGATAGTGGGTATTATTTCTGGTCTCAGGACTTACATATTATATAGAATTTAATTCTTAAAAGCATTTTATTATTAATGAGAACATAGAAATTATAGGATAATTACCTTTTGAATTTTTTTGTATATTTTACTGATTCCAACTCACTATGATTGATATATACTCACTGATAGGATGGAACTAGACATTTGGTGGTCTCTAACTGGGATTATTTCTCACACCCTATTAGTACTTCTGTGGGTACCCGAACAATCAATATGATTTCAAGTATGGGTAATGAAAAGTTCCCTACTATAAGTACATGATTGTTGATTAGGAGTAGGGGAGTGTTGGGGAAAGATGAGGTTAATGATGCAATATGTGACACTTTCCTCCTTTTTGTACTTTTCAAACATTTATTTAAGACTAAAATGTACACATGTTTTGGTTGTTTTGTAGAGAAATATGAAATGTATCAAATATTTATATGATATTCATTTTTTTGTATTGTTATCTATTCATGATGTGTATTTATTATCTAAATTTTATTATTGCTTCTGAAATCTATCTTTTTTTATATTCCTGTTGTGCTACACTTTGGAGATGGGGATATATCTGCCCCACTAACAATGTCAGGCCCCAGATTCAAGTCAATAGTCTATATAATTTGAGGAGATTCACTTGAGGCCATGTTGAGAATTTGTCTTGAGGCAGCTTCTAGTGGAATATAGGTCCACGAGATCACAACGTAGAATAAGAGAATCCATTTCTAGTTTTCATTACTATTTTGATACAATAAATAGATATATTAAGGAATAATAATTACATAATTATATGACCCTAGGCGCAACATACCAAAGTATAGTAAAAAAGGAAAATTACATTTATTTAAAATTTTGTTTTCTATATTATGACTATTAATGTTGATTTTATTCCACCATAGGGTGGTGAACATTTATAGTGATATTATTATTGAAATGATTGTGGGTTATATTTATTTGTAACATGATGAGATTAGGGTATTCCATTTCATGCATCATGTTAGGAAATTTTTAGGAATCACTTTCCATGCATTATTTCATTCCAATTATCATGTATTACTTGTTGCATGATTTTTTGATAGGTATCCTGATAGATGTAAATAATTTAGTTATTATTATTCTAGAAGATGTTATAGTGTGGATTTTATGGGTTCACGTTTTCATTCTTAAGGGTTATAGGGCTTTATGCATCAAAATTTGGTGAACGATTGGTTTAACCTTTCAGAAAAATTATGATATAACTGTGAAATAAATGAAAAGGGAAATGAATGTGCGAATAATTTGGAAGAAGATTTTTCCTATAATAGAGATATTGACAAAAACCATACCTTATTAGTGAGAATTATGTAGTATCTATGCATTTTATATGATTTGTAATCACCCATACCTTACTCAAGGGTTAGAAGAGGTGTGTGATCAAATATTTGTAGGCTTTCACCTATCCTAATTTAGGATCAGGGAAATTGGGATACAAACATTTATAATGAATTTGAACTTAGGGGTTTGTTTGGAATTATATAGGAAATCTACCACAATGAACTATAGTCTTATGCTATGAAGGTGGATATGGACACACTCTAGATACGGTTGGCCATGGGATACTGCTTGAGCATCCTATTGCCCTAGCTGTGGAACCAGTAGTTGTAACAGATATAGGTATTGAGGTAAAGTTCCAAGAGGGTTTTATGAAATTAATATAGACTATTCAAAGAGACTATGACCTACCCTAACTATGGAAGAGTTGATAAGTGAGCTATAGAGGTAATATATACCCTCATTTTCAGAGGATGTATGACTATAGGCTACAAACACCTGGATAGTGGCCATTCTGTCAATCTTCAACCATCAAGAGATGCCTCATGGGAGGAGGGTATAGCTATTTATGTATATGTTGTTTGATTATTCCAATATATGGTGGGATTTTATAACATAGACGGATCATAACCAATATATGGACTGGAGGGATTTTTTTATGGAAATATATTATTACTTTTATATAGAGACGTTAATGGATGATAGGTCCCAGGTGTTCATGCACCCGAGGCAGGGCGCATTATCAGTTATGGATTATTCATCATTTTTAACTGACATCCAGTGCATTGAACCTATTATTATGAATGTTGAGTTATCTAATGACATTCCATATGAGGATAGTATCAGGTTTGACATCTCACCATTGGTAAATATATTTCAACTGATCTCCTTTTCTAGAATTGTGAATTATGTTATTATCACAAAGCATAACCAGAGATAGGATAAAGGTGTGATCTAGAGTGGTTCGAAATCTACATATAGTATTACATCAAGAACTAGTAAGAATCCTCATTTGGAACATCCATGTGGTGATATTTGTATCCATCCCAGATACTTGGGTATCAAGGTGAGTTACTACCAGTGCAGTATACCAGGACATATGAGGCCTTAGTGTTTGAAAGACCCAGTTGACCATCAATCACACAGTAAGATGGGACATCAAAAATTATTTTTCATAATTTTTCATTCATAAGACAAATATAATGGGTCTTCAATGACTCATCATTGAGGAGCCAAGACAATAGCTTCTCATTGGGTAGGGAGATGGAGTATAGTTGGCCGATTAGGCCGAGGTGGTGAACATGGCCACTGTAGGTAGATTCCATACATACATCAATAGTAGGGTGGATGTTCTCATGGTTGAAAGAAGTATCATAGTGACATGGATTAGGGTAGATATGTGCAGTTCGATTGACCATTGAGGAGTTGGATCCCATATCTTCTATTATTCGAGGTACTATTCAAGTATCCTCTACTTTAGCTTCTGCAATTTTTGATAGAGGGGTTTCTCATATATTTATTTTTTCCCACTGTGTATTTTATTTGGCTTAGTATTCAGAAATTTTATGGTTTTATGATTATTGAATATCTTCTAGGAGTTATTACAGAGGATGTATGCAAGTGAAAGGGGTTCTCATTTCAGATTCCATAGTGTCACTTCATGTAGGCCCTCTTTATCCTTGAGATGTCACATTTGGTAATCATTATTGGGTGGAAATAATTTGTTTCCATTCAGGATCTCATTGAATTATATCACCATAGGTTGACTCTTACATCATAAGAGGGTGGATAATTCATTCAAAAGGGTGAATGTGATTTCATGGTGAGCCAATTTGGACTCAAGCATCTTGGTCTAGGTTGGATAATAGCCCAAATTCTGAGTGTGCATCTAGATAATTTGGGAAAACATCAGATGGATTTACCTCCAATGGTTGATTGCTTTAGGGTCATATTCCTTCAATAATTTTGAAGATTTACTCCATTTAGAGAGGTAATTTTATTTATCAAGTTAGTTCTAGGAGATGCACTAGTATCCATTCCTCCTAAGAGGATGGCTACCATGAAGATAAAAGTGCAGAAGAGGTAGCTAGATGATTTAGATACAAATTGGTTTATCTAAAGTAGTACTTCCCCATGGGGATCATAATTCCTGTGGAAAAAAAGGAGGATGGTATCCATAGGCTATGTGGCGATTACCAAAAATTGAACCAGTTGATTGTTAAGAACTGGTATCTTCTACTATAGATATGTGGTCTCTTGGACCAGATTTGAGGATATTTTCGATTATCAATGATTAATTTGATATCTTATTATCATTAGTTGGGTCTTAAACCATCTAACTTACTTCACATAGCCTTTAATAGTGGGTATGGTCTATATGGGTATTTGGTATTGTTTTTCAGTCTCATGAACGCACAAAAAACTTCATTGAACTAATGAATAGTGTTTTCTATACATATCCTGATACGTTTGTGGTGGATTTCGTGGATGTTATATTGGTATATTCTCATAATTGAAATGGCCATTCCATGAGTCCTAATAACATATTGGATACTTTTAGAGGGAATCAGAAATATATTCTACACAAAAAGTACCACTTCTGGACAAATTAGATTCACTTTATGGATCACATTACCTTTGAGGGGGGAGTAACAGTTTACTCAGAGTGGGTGAGGGAAATATGTTCGTGCGAACATACGAAGAACATATTTTTGGTAGGGAGTTTCTTAGGTCAAGGTGGAAATTAAAAACATTTTATACATGACTTCTCATGCTTAGCAAAAATGTTGAAGAGCTTTCCTATGAAGGGTTTGATGCTTTTATCATCAAAATTCTATAAGATGGCCTTTTATAATCTTAAAGGGAGATGAACTCCACCACCGATATTAATTTTTATAGATTTGGGAAAGGGATAAAATATTCACTACAATGCATCATATATTAGGAAAGAAGCAGTTCTGATGAAGGGTGATAGAGTCATGGATTAGGGGTCTTAGTAGTTTAGGCCACATGAGAGAAATTAACCAATGCATGATTTCGATTTAAATTTAGTTGTTCATGCTTTGAAATTATAGAGAAATTACTTTCATGGAGAGCATTTTGTGGGGTACAAAGACAAAAAAATAGTAATGTGTATATTTATATAAGAGGAATTGAATCTGATATAGTGAATGTTGGTTTAATACCTACAGTCTTTCAATTTTGATCTTTCCTAAGTGCCTAGGATGAGAAATATAGTGTTTGATGTACTGAGGAGTAGGAATTAGATATATGAAATTATAGCATGCTAGTATTGAGTGGAAACTCATGGAATTGTTCCCTGGGATGCACTTGGTGGTGCAGGATAGTCAATGGAATACTTTAATATAACCCAAAAATGTTACCTCAACCCTTCTGGATAGAGTTAGTATGAGTTGATTATAGGACACAGAAGGCCTATTCATATGGGAGTGTGTGGCATGTGAGGGCCATCCTTTTAGTTGGGATGAAGTAAATGATGAGATTTTGTGTATATATGGCCACGTATGGGTTTCAGTATACATGTGTGAGGAGATCATGCAATACATACATGCTTCACATTGGTAAGTGAACTTGGAATCACCAAGATATATCAATATTTACATCACCAATAATAGTGTCCTTGTATGAAAATAGAAATAACTTGTTTTTTATAATGATGATCCATATGTCGGACGGTGAAGATGAAAAACCATTGACCAGCCAGTCTTTTATAGCGCTTCCCATTCATGAGTGGAAATGGGATATTATTCTATTGGATTATATGATATGTATACTGAGGTTGCCTTCAGGTAAATATTATTTATGGGTTGTTTTGGATAGGATAAAAAAGTTCCCACATTTTTTACCTATGAAGTATCCCTCGTTAGTAGATGATATTGGAAGGTTGAATATTCATGGGATAGTATGAATTCATGGGTACCACACAATATCTTTTTAGATAAGGACACCTATATTGCATATTGATTTTGGAATAGTTTGTAGAGGGGTTGGGTACACTGGTGCTTCTGAGCGTAGATTACCACCCTCAAACTGATATCAAATCAAATAATATGATATAGGGGCTTGAGGAAATTCTTCATGCATGACTCTTGGTGTTCACGTGCTCTTGGGAGAGGCATATACCCCTAGATGAACTCACCTATAAAAATAGATTTTAGGATATTATATATATTTTTCCTTATGAGGTTTTGTACGGTATGACATATTGATCAACCATATGTTGGTTAGAGGTAGGAGAGGAACGTATTCCTTGACCAAATTTTGTTCAGGAGACCATATAGTCAGTTAAATTGATTTAGAAGATGATAGCTACTGTGCAGTATATATATAAATCATACACTGATACTTGTGTCCATTATCTAGATTTCAAGATCGAGGATCATGGACTTTTTACATGTTCCACTAAGACTGGGACACATGAGGATTGGGAGAAAGGGAAATCTATCACTACTATATGTCAGTCTGATTGAGATTATAAAGATAGCTGGGCCGGTAGACTTCCGATTTCATTTACCTCATAGGTATCAAGATATATATGACATAATCAACGTAACTATGCTACAACATTACTATTCTGACTCATCTAAGGAGTTTCATCCAAAGGAGGTAGAGTTACATGTAGATGCATCATTTTCAGAGTAGCCTATCCGTATTGAGTATTTTTCTATGAATGTTATCTAAGGATGGTTAGTTACTCTATTATGGGTGATATGGGAGCATGACTGTGTACAATATGAGACATGGGAGTGGGAGGCCCATGTACAATCAAAGTGGCTAGACTTATTCTCCAACATTCTTCACCACCATTGATAAGGTAATTCGAGGATGAAAAACATTACGGGGGGTGTTTTTAAGAACACCGTTCTTTATTAAGGTAAATATCCTTAAAATTACATATTTTTTCAGTTTATATTTTTAAATATGAACTAATGTAAATTCTCGATGAGGTCATGGTGATGTAGGGGGCGATCAAGGTGGGTTTAGAGCCTGAAACCCATCTTTGGGGTGAAAATGACTGGGACACAGTTAGTAGAAACTGTGTTGGAATGAAACATGGCTACTTATATGTATGCTAGGATAGATGAGGGAGTTATATAGGCCTCACAGTTAAAAAAAACATGCGACTTGGAGGGGAAATTCGTGTGAAAATATATGTTGTTTTGATAGTGTAATTTCCATGGTTTTTTGTAAGGTTAGTGAAACTGTGAAAAAAACCATGCAGGGTGCCCCTTCCTTTTAGAGGAGGTGCATGGTTGGGGAAATGTTTGGCCAACTGTGCATCCAAACCATGCAAACCTATTAATTGAGTTAATTTATAATTTTCTCCCAAGTTAATTATATTTTTACCCTAAATTCCTCTCATTTCTCATGTTGCATAAAACCTCGTTTGTGATAGGGTTTCTTTGGAAACTATTCTAGGAGTCAAGATAATATCTCTATCTGAACTCAGAATCATGAACTGTCTATCCCATTATATCTGCATCGGTAGTATCTTGATTTCATTTTTTTAATTCATACATTAGTTTGGTATGAGATTCAATATTTAGATATGAGATAATTTTCCCTATTTATCGGGTTTTCCTCTAATTTTTAATTTTCTCCTGATCTAAGTCAAATTAAGAGCTGGTACTCGATGATATATCCACTATATACCTATGATAGGTGGTCTCTTTAATTTTTTTAAAGTTGAATTGATTATATATATTTCATTGTCTCGCTCAGCAGATTCTCGAAGTGTCAACTTTGAAATGGAATTTAATCCATTATTTTAATTCAAAGGTGTAACCTATGTAATTAATGTCACCTGTAAATGAATGGAAATAATATATGGAACTTTAATTGTAACCACCTCTTGGGTGTGTTGTGTATTTATATGGACCATTACAATGGTATATTAATTGGGATCCAATTGAGGTGTTCCTTTACCCATTATCATGGGATATTTAATAATGAATTTTCAAGGGTAATTTAATTGAATATTGATTGAATTGGGAATTGAGATGATTAATAGGAGGGGATTATTGAACATTTTTATGTAATTTTCCATTCAAAAGAATTATAAAGCATGTGATTCTTGTTATAACTAAATTACCTTGTGATTTATGTAAGAGACTAAGCCTTCTATGCTTATCCATGTGAGGAGCCACCTTCTGAGGTTTTATTGAACAGAAATGTACTCAATAATGACCTTGACATTTTTAAATGATATTTATTAAATTAAATTGATTAAATTATATTGGATGAATTCATATATTCCTTGTGTGACACATGGATTCGATAAATAATGCCACAGATGGACTCAATTGGCTTCTACATTCTTATGCACGCGTAAAACTTATACTCCTTATGTGGATGACCATGTACATAATCGTAGGGGATGACTATAATATTTAGAGTGATACATGGTCTCCATATTGATTCCCAACGATGGAATCAGATGTTATTTGATCATATATTCCATAATTTATACTTGGTCTCTCTTTGTGGACTGCCAAGGACTCACTCAAGTGGATAAGACATTATACCACACATAGAGTGATACCAAGGTTCTAATGATAATCACCACGGATGGAATAATATGGTGTAGATTCAATATAAAAATATATTGATACCTAGATTCCAAATTAAGAATGTAAATTATTGATTTAGTTTTATAAATGAAAAATGATTTAAATGAATTATGTGATGTGTCTTCCAAGACAAATCAAAATCATGGATTTGGACTTTTTCTACACATTGTGGATTGATTGTTTTGGAATCAATTTTTTATATCATCATGGGGGTTTCTAGGAATTATTAATGGTCTTGAAAAATAATTTTTAAAAGGAAATGAATTAGAAAAAATATTTTATTATAAATGAGAACCTAGAAATTATACGATTTTTACATCCAGTACACACTTTTTTGTATTATATTATTGCCTACACAATATTATTTATATATACTCACTAATTGGATGGAAGTATACCATGGGTGGTTTCCATGTATTATTATGTCTTACAACCAATTTGGGATTCCATGGGTACCCAAACATACTATATGACTATAGGTATAATTAAGGGAAAGAACCCTACTACATGCTCTTGATTGATGCTTAGGACAAGGGGAGAGATGAGGCTCGTGATCCTAGCTAGGATAATTTTAGCCTTTATATACTTTTTACATGCTTTTTACATCTTACATGTATAATGATTTTGTATATTTTTCATATACATATGAAATTAATAATCATTTTACAGGAGCTTCCCTAATCTTGTTGTGTACCTATTATTTGATTGTCCTAACTATTTTTTCTACCCATATATTGTTTTATAACAATTTTACTATACCATAATGTAGAATTCATAACCTCCCCATCAACATCCCTAGGACAAAGATGCAACTCCAAAGCCCCGGGTGTTTAGGGAGATGCCCTTGAGGCCTTTGTGACCAATAGGGATCGAGGAACCATTTAGTGGAATCTAGGTCTGAGATGTTACATATTAAGATCTAGTTTAAAACTTATACTCATGGGAGTATCACTGAATTTGGAATTATTCACCCCATAATGTTTTAAAATATCTATACTGTACTTTATTTAGTTTAAAATAATTCTTTCCTTATACTAAAATATCTAAAAACGATGGAAATGGTTTTATCCAACCCATCAAACTTATTTCAAATTTACTTTTTTACCATTTATGAAAATTAAATGCACAAAATTGTTTTTGGATGTTACAAAGATAATATAGTCAAAATGGATTTGTTTTACTAAAAAAATTTTAATTGATTTTTTAAAAATAAATTAGGATTAACTATTCCTTTTTTAAAAACCATTAGAAATAAAAAATGATCAAATGCAATCATACTAACCTATTAAAGTTTGTTTCAAACCCTAAAATGATTTTTTCAATGTAAATACATGGTTTGGAAAATGGGTGTTTTGATATACATTGGAATGTTTCAGAAAAACATCCTCAACAATATAATCATTTAGGAATTAACTCTTAATATCCATTTTATGTTATTTTAAATCCAAATGTTCTTCCTTCTAATGACACAATATGATTTCATCATGTCTATCTACTTGTGAAATGGTTTATTCATATAAAATATCTTCCGTCTAAATGAATCATTTTGAATCATGCGTTTATTTATTTATAGTTATAGTACAATAATCATATACATTTTTTATAAAAACCCAATTAAGGACAATTGTTATAAAATCCTTTGGTCTTTCTATAAGATCCATGATTTTTTCCCTAAATTATTTATCTCTTGTTTCATTTACAATATCCAAAACTCATCATATATTACTTTTGTGATGTTCTTAGATTCATCACATGAAATTAATGATGGATGTTAAACTTGATTTATTATAGAATATCTAGTCAAAGGTCCTTTATCAACATATCCTACAACTGCATCCATTAGATGGTCTCTTTGGGTCCTAATGTATCTAGAAATACAACTACTCAGATCACCATTCTCTTCATCAGGTTTCAATTTCAAATCATTCCTGAAAACTATATGTCTTTTCTATTGATGATTTTGTAGAATTATAATGTGGTTTATTGTTGATATCAAGTTTATAAAGGTCATCATAAAAATTTATTAAATAATTCCAACGTTCTGGTCGATATATTATATAAAATTTGGCATATAAATATTCTTCCACAATTATAGTATTTTTACTGAATATCTATATGAATTACTGGATATTGAATATCCATGAGAAATTCCTTCATTTATTTTGAATTAAATCATTTCTAATTTATAATTTCTATTGAGTATAAAATCATTACAGAAAAAATAATAAATTAATTAACTTTTGGTGTTATTTCATTCTATAATTAATATGGGGTCTTATATAAAAGTGGTCAACCTAAAAAAATGTTTAAAATTTATGAAGATGTGTTCAGATCCTTACACCAAAACTAAACATGTAAATATTAGTTATTGAAGAAGGTCCATAAAATTTCATGAAGATATCTATGTTTTCTTTGAAAGACTAAATTCTTTCGTGGGTTCCTAGGAGAAAATAAGTGGTGACTATAGCCATGTTTTGAGGGAAAAGATTCAAGTTATTTATTTTCAAACTCACATACCAGATCACTTGTCTAGGATTTTATATTTAGTCCAAATTAGTTCTCTATAGATCTAAAATACTTATAAAAATTGAAAAGCTATTAACTTTTATGATAAAGGGAAAATACCCATGTAAATGTTTAATAATGATCTAATATAACATAAGAATAATATTTTCTTATTAACATATAAATTCTAGTGGGTTAAAATAAGTTCATGTGAACCAAACTTGAGGTTTTAATAAATTTATACTTCTTCATTGGTCATAATGGAATTTTATATTCTTTTCCTTTTTGACCAATGTTGTAGATTTTTCTATTCGGGAGTTCTTATTTAGGATGATCCTTGACTAATTCTTTCTTAGATAGTTTCCTATATTTGTGCATTTTGAAAATTTCTAGTATTATATTCCAAATTAATGCCTTTTTGAATGGAATATAAACAATATATATTTTGAAAAATTATGATTTTAAACAAGCAGTATAAACAATATCATTATGAATAGAAATAAAAATAAAACACTCTTTGAGGCATTAATTTTATAGGCACTGTTTTTAAATAGAAAACAGAGACCATCATCACATAAATATGGGATACTAATAAAAATATATTTTAACCCATAAATAAATAACTCTGTAGAAATCAATATGCTAATAGTGTTACCAAATTGTTTGGGTCAAATAAATTTTCCTTCGGTGTTGTCACAAAAAAGGACACATCCCTCATACAATTTGATAAGGAACATAACTATAGAGTATTCCCCATCCACATTTCTAAAACATCCATTTTCCAGATAACATAGATTTTTATTGGTCTCTGCAATTAGGTTTCCTACAATAAATATTTATCGAGAAATGATTTTAGTACTGATATTTTCTTATGTCTGTAAATTTTAGTCATAAATTACTTTAAATATAATTCTGTTTTACTAGTTTTCACTAAATAAAGATAATATTATTAAAAATAGTATTTTTAGTTCAAGTATAATAACAAATATTCATTGATCTGATGATCTAGAATAAGGAACAAATATTTTTTTAATTATTTATCTGTACAGGTTGGTAACTAATTATTGTGTTATATTTTGGATTTGTTTGTTTTCTAATAATTCTATTAATATTTTCTACTCCATTAAAGTTAATTTTAAAATTCTTCCCTAATTTATCATTAGATATTTTAGTCTCATTTTTTTCCTCTAATAATGGACCATTTTGACTTTTCTCTCAAGTAAAATTATATTTAAATCAAACTTCCAAAGCATACTGCTTATTTAAGCTTTTATATTTATCTTTTAACTCATTAAATGTTTCCTCATTAATATTAATATATTCAAATAAATACTTACTTGTCATATTTTATTTTTGTTTTTTCATTTTTAGAATTTATTAAATTATTAAAAGGAGATTAAAGAAAAAATATTGAGTACCTAAGAATTTATTTCCATGTAAAACTTATTGGTTATGTTATTTTTACCTTATATTCTTGAATAGAGTTAGATAAAATATCTTCGAAGGACCTCTGGGTGGATTTTAAATAATTTTATACCACTTACTTCTGTATCCAAAATTTTTATTATATTATAGTTTGGTAAAATTTTCTTTGATGTGCCTTTTTCTTTTTCACCCATAATAGGTTACTTTATTGGGATAATTACCCTTTTCCAATTTCCATTTGCATCAAACATTCCTCTATTATCATTATTATTTTATAAATATTTCATCTGATATAATTTCTCATATCTCATGGATAGGTGATCCATTTATTCATCTCTATCAGCAGGTTTTTCATCATCACTATTACTATAAACTCTGATAATTGCTTTTAGATTTACTTCATAAGTCAAGAAGAATAATAAATTCATATTAAATTCATCTCTTTAATCATTTTAGATATGAAATCCCCTCATACATCCCATGATTTCTAATAATATATTTCATTGGTTACATAATTATATTATTATATTATTTGATGTAAAGTGAGTTTTGTCTCAACCTTTTTGGTTGATATCTCAGCAGTCACAACCCTTGATTTTTTTTCGTGAATTTACTTCCCATGTACATTCATGGTGTTTAATATTTCATTAAACCTAAGATGTATATTATAAATTGATTAATCATACTTCATTTTTAGGTATCATACTTAATGATACATATATTTAAATGTATCTCTTTGAATTTTTTGGTTCCATCCTGATATATAGAATGAGTATCAAAAATTCAAAATGTAGTTGAAAAAAGATATTATATTAAATACATCCTCTCCAAATGAATAATTTAATGCATTCATTAATTTATTGTTGTATTCCGAAGAGGGATTTGTCGAATTAATACACTCAACTCTAGAATCAATGGTTTTTCATATTTTTCCTCAATAATAGTCTAAATTTCAAAGCATATGCTCTCAATATGAATTATCCTCATAATATTAAATTGATTATATTTCATTAGATTTAATTAAGGAGTTCATTTTGTGTATGTTTGTTCTTTTTTATTATTATGAAAAATGTTAGAAAATTTGAATTAAATTAAATTTATTATATTTTTGAAAAACATGCTAACAATAAATAATATTTTAAAATTCTATGATACCAAATGTTGGTCCTAGTGAATAACTCAAGAGGTGGGTGTATTGAGTCTCCAATTAAAACATTATGTTTGGAAAATTTAAAATCGAAAATAAAAAAATTTAATAAAAATGTATATTTAAAAAATACGATAATTACATAAATTGATTTTTGAAAAAGGCTATCAAAATACTGATCAATGATCAGTTAAAATAATTTACAATAAAACATTAACTTTTCAGAATGGTTTACTTTTTTTTAAAGGTTGTATACAGGTCAAAGACTAGAACACTGAGATTTATTAAATCAAAATAGATTACAGATGAAGATAACATAAGATGAAAAGAAGGAAGTTTATTGGTATCTCTAATAAAAAGGGGGAGTAGATCATGAGGGAGGTCATCCCTCAAGGCCAAACCATGAGGAACTCCCTTCTTGGTGATACCATCAGCGATCTTGTTGGATTTTCAATAAGTTTGTGTGATAATGAAATTATGAATTCTGAGAGAGTGTAGGCAGTCCATCCATATGGGGGTGAGGGACCACGCAAGGTGATTGACACCACATCAGATGACTTGGACAATAGTGGTTGGGTCACATTTTATTCAAATGTTTCTCCGGTATAATTTCTTGGAAAAAGATACGACATGGTTGAAACCCATCATTTCCTCTTCTAAGGGCAATGCAATGCCGCAACTTCCATAGAAACATCCTAGGATTTGATTAAGAATGTCTTTAAAGACACCACCATAGCCCCAAAGGCCTAGGATTTCCTTTGAGGCTCCATCAACATTGTCTTTGATTCATCCAGGAGGAGGAGCTTTCCAAAAAAACTTCTATAGTGTAGTTAGGATTTGGATAGATTCCATGAACTCTAATATGGAAAAGAGTCACAAGATCTATGACAGATTTTTCACAGTGATTCTTTTGGATCAAAGCAGCATCTTTAATAGAAAGAGGAATCCTCATTTTACCTGCTTTTAATCTAGAAGAATTATTGTTAAAAATTTAATCATTTCTACCATACCAAAGGACATTGAGGAGATCTGCAATAGCAATGAGAAATAGGTTTCTAATATGTGGATATCTCTGTTACTCTACCTTCTTTTTAAGTTGAGAAAAAAATGAAACTTTCTAAAATCCATATGCACTCAAAAAGATCAAATATTTAATGCCAAAGAGCAGTAGCAGTGTCAAAAGATAAAAAGATATCATTTATTTCTTCCCGATGCTGATTACACATTCTACTTTTAGAGCAATGATTAAAACCATAGAATTGAAGACAAAAATCATTTCGATTTTTTTGTGCGCTATTCTCTTAATAAGAGTCAAACAGGATGGTTTTATCCAAGAATTGTTGATGTTTTTTATCAAACATAGATTTTCATCAGAATTGGAAAAGTAGTATTTGTAGTATCTCTTAGAATCAAGCATGCCATTTTGACATGGTTCCCAAACTATAAGATCATCATTCATTGGGAAGAAATTATTATCCACCACCTCCTTGATATTATTAGGAACGTCAAAACTTTTCACATTAATAATGTCTCTAATGGTGCAATTATTGGGGACAGGAGTACATGTATTGGGAATCTTAGAAATAAGTGGGGAGCCAGTCCAGTTGTCCAACCAAAATTTTAAAGTAGATTCCTTACTGAAAATCCATCTAGAATTGGCTAAATTGGAGGCAAAAGAAGATTTGATAGAAGGACATATAAGAAGAAGTCATATAATAAAGCCTACTAGACTTGAGATTATCAATAAAGTGAGTCCTAAGAAAACCCATTGAGTGAGATTTATTATTTATACGAGACCACATGAGTCTGGCTTGGAGAGATTCATTAAAAGTTTTAATATTCTTAATGCCAATGCCTCATTGATAAACAAGTTTACAATAGGTAGACCAGGGTAGAATGACCAGTTTCTTCTCAAGAGTACTTCCACTCTAAATGAATTTCCTTATAGCAATACTAAAACATTTTATGAGACCTAAAATCCATTTTTAAACCATTATTGAATAAAAAATATTATAGAAAATGGTAGATTTGGAAAGAAAGACTCTTCCAGTCATTGAGAAAGTATTTCCCTTCCAAGTAGAAAGCTGTCAATGAATTTGATCAACAATGTGATGGAAATATAAAACTTTAGGTCGGCCCCTAAAAATGGGGACACCATGATAAGGAAAGGGGAGGGAACCCTCTTTGACCCCTAAAATATCAATGATATTAACCTTTCGATTAAGAGGACAAATTTTTCCAACATAGATAAACGATTTATTCCAATCGAAACATTGGCCAGACACATCTTCATAATGTGTAAAAATTGATTTAATGTTATTAATGTTATTCTTATCTCCCTGAAAGAATAATATAATATTGTCGGCATAAAGAAGATGAGATGGAGAATTTAAATTCCTAGAGGAAAGAATCAGGTTGATTTTGACTTGGTTAATGGAAGGAGTAATAAATCTCCTTAGATAATCCTCTGAAATGGAGAAAAGGATGGCATAAAGAGGGTCACCCTTTCTGACACCCTTATCACAATTAATGTATCCTCTAAGATAACTATTAACCAGAATATAAATATGATCTGAGTTAAAAGTAGTTTTAATTCTATTGAGAAAATTTTCATTAAAAAAATCTAGAAAGCACTTTAAAGATAATTTTCTAGTCAATGGTATCAAAATATTTAGTGATATCAAGTTTCATCGCAACATTCCCTCATCTAGAGTTTCTATTCAACAAATTTGTGGATTCAGAGGCAAGACAAATACAATCTTTTATGGATGGGCCTTTTATAAAACCAAACCGATTCTAGTTGAAAATTTTGTTATTAATGGAAGAGATTCTATTAGTAATAATCTTAGTAATGATTTTAAATAGTGAATTTAAAAGGGAAATGGGTCTGAATAGATGGATTTCATCAGCATTGTAAACTTTTGTAATAAGAGTAATGCACATAATGTTTAAGCTATGAAGAAGAATACCTTTGTCAAAAAAAAGTTATAACCAAACTACATGCATCCTTTTGAATGACATTGAAATGTTTTTGATAAAAACCATTATTAAATATATTAGGCTCTGGGGAACAATCCAGGTTAAGATCAAACATAGTGTCCTTGATTTCAAAATCAATAGGAATACCGTAATGTATTTCAGAATTGTTTGCTTGAATCAAACACCTTAATTAAAATATAATTAATGTTAACTATTAAAGTTTTGTATTGTAAAATAATTTATGGAATAAGAAATGGTATGATTCAAATTAATGAAAGTAAAATAAGAAAATCACATAGTGGAAATAAACATGGGTTCTTATAAATTTATAGTATTTTAGATAGTCCAATTAATTGTTGAAGAAAAAAAGTTAAATAAATTAAATACTTAATGAGTGATCAATCTAGAACATTTAAATTTTCATTAAAATTTATTTTGAGTTGTTGAGGAATAAGGATTCATAAAACCACTTGCCTCTAACTATAACTATAATTCCCTAATCAAGACATTTCAGAAATTATGTTTGAATATAATTCTGAAAAATGACAATAACAAGTATGAATGAAGGTAGTTATTCTAGTGGTAGGAGCTATTTTTTGGAGAAGTATCTAAACTAATATTAATATTTAGGTATATATAATTGATGGTATATTTTTGAACTATTGGAAGTGGTATATTATTGACTTTGAAGTAGCGGTAGGTTCCTGTTGGTATCTCCATGAGGTATCATCTCTCAGTGGCAGCACTGATTGGTGGTAGAAAAGATTGATCATTGTATTAGTGGAATAAAATATTGGTAGTAGCTATATTTGAAGTAATTTATTTGAAATAACATTAGTTATTTTAAATGATAGTATCTTAGGAAGGTAGTAGATTTAAACTAATGGTAAATAGTCATTGTGGGTTCAAGACTTAATGACTTTTCTCATTGTGGATAAACAATATTTGACATTGAATAAATATAAAACTTATTACAAACAAAATAAACATATTTAGGATCATTAATATAAGAATATGATTAATCTAAGTTAACTATATTCGTTTTAGACCTCCTTTAAGAGAAAAAATACATATATAATAATTAAAAATTAATTTCCATGGATTTAAATGTTACTAAAGGACTATAAGGTGGAAAATGCATTACATTAGATCCAAGAAAATATTTTAATATATTCTAATACCCCTCTATTAAAAATTTCATTAGAATATGATAAATATTTTGAAAATTTTAAAACTGGTAGCCATTATACATGTCTTTATTTAGTTTGATAACTTTTTGATTCCCTTAAAATAAATAGAGTTATCGACAGTTATAATTATGTGATTATTAAAATCAGCCTTTGAACAATAATTGTGAAAATTAATAAGAAGAATAATAAAATATCATTGAATATTATTCAAAAAAAAATATGGATGGGCATTATTATTATATGTTTATATTACTTTATTCCTTGTAGTTATTTATTGGTGGCCTAAATCAGCCATCCTGATTTGTTTGTCTGATGGCATGTGGTTGGTGTTGTACTCGGTTCACACTCTCCCATTAAAAGTGCCTTTTAAAATATAAAAAATGTGGATTGTGGAATATAAAATTTTACTAATATTTAAATTTCATTAAAAAAATAAGTATTTATGAATAAATTAAATAGTCAATTGAAGTGACTATCCCTTTGGGATAAGCTATTATGGTGTAAAATTTGGAATGTAATCAATGTGATTACGAAGAAATGAATGTGAATAAGGTTAAATATACATTGCAAATTCAAGGGGACTATCAAAATATATTCCCCAAGTCACCTCCAGGACATGATGTAAGATAAGTGTGCTACCTCCAGCCTATCTATAATAGTTATGGGGATAGTGACTAGCACAAAGAAGGTATTATATACATAGTAATATTATCATATAACAAACCATAATATAAATTTAATTCGGATACACAATATAACAAACAAACACCAAATATATATATATATATATAATAGTTTAATAGAGGCCAACATGAAATAATATCCATATATAATGACACTAAAGTGGTAAATACCATTGGAATAAACATATGCATAAAAAATCCCCATGTATAAATGAATCCGTGTAGATGATGAAACATACTTGCTTTTAGGATACATTGATCAAACTTTTATAGCAACTGTCATCTCTATATCAACTCAACGAGCTCCACTGGACCTCGATTTTTTAAATTCACCACTAATAATTGAAATTTCTTCACATAAACAGAACCTATATGCATAAGACTTGTGTAAGGGTGATTATAAACTTACACAACGTTATTTTGTGCAAAAACCACTTCTATTCTTGAACCATTCCTCGAAACCCTGAAATCCCAAATAAGAAATCCGATGTTTGAAAATCGATTGAAGAATACGATGTCAAAATTTGGATAGTAGAATTGGGATTCAAATTTACATAATGAATCCTTACAATGGTAAATCACCAAAAACAAATTCTCTAATTTAGATTGATCTATAAGAACCACAGTCATGAGAACCATAACAAACTCCCATGAAATTTACATAGTTCATGACATTCCCCACTTCATGGGAGGAACATTAAATTTTTTATAAAAATAAGATATAGATAAATTTATGTGATTTATAATCTCCCATGTTAAAATTTTACATTCATGAGAATATAAGGTAAATATTCTAACCCACAGTCACATCCAAAGTGGCCCCACTAATCTATTTACACACAATCTCAGCTGGTTCATCCAATAACATTAACATTCTATATATAGGGTCATCGTTGTTATTAATCAATGAAACTGACTACCACCCACTATTATTCAATGAAAAATAAAATCCTAATAAATAGATATAGATCTCATTTATTCAATGCAATTTATATAAACTTCAATGATAAAATCATCCATAATTTTTTTTAATGTTACTTTATGCACTTTTATTTTGGAAGGGTATTTTTAAAATCATAATAAAAAATAATTAATACATTATTATATGTTTTTAAATAACTTATTTAATAAACTTATTAATATATGCCTTTGTTTTTAATTAATATAAATTTATGAAAAATATTATTTTTTAACATGAAATGGTAAATGTAGCTAATTCATGAACATATAGCTTGATTGTAATACATTGGTAGATTTTATTGAGATTTGGTCACAAGCCTTTTAACCCCATAATAAGACTTCCTCCTATATCATAAGCCTATTTTCTCTTGCCATAAAGGTAAACATATAATCAAAAGACTATTGTTTGAATAAATGCATTTATCATAATCATAAGACATTTAATTCCATTCAATGAGTAAATTAATAAGATGAATATTTTAAAGACTTATACTCGAAACATTGTGAAATTATTTGGAGTGTATTTCAAGAATGTTATTTGAGGCTTTAATAAAGTTCAACCCACATAAATTCATTTAAATTAGAGATATAGAGTGGATGGTCATGGGAGAACTAATGGAATAATAAAAGAGATAAATTTCATTCAGCGGTAATGAATACTAACTAATGTTAACCCCCAAGTATTATTGATGATAAAATTTCTACTACTGATACTACCATTAGAATTAATGGATGAGTGTCTTCTTGAATGTGGATCTTCCCAATATGAGATTTAATTATAACATAAAACTCTTTTTTCGTTCAATTTTTTAGGAAAAGGGAACAGTGAAGAGAATACGAGTTTTGTTTTAGAGTAGGATGGGACATATCAAAACATGTATTTTGTGTTCTTTGGGTTAAAATGGGGATTCTATAGTGACTATAATGAATTAATATTTGATTTTATTTACTCAAATTCTATCGAACGACTAGGTGGCTAAGGGAGTATGATCTAGGGTTGAAATTTTCAAATTCTATGTTTTTAACTATATCATGTTTTTATTTGTATGAAAATATGTTTTTGAATGGTGGAGTACCTCTTTTTCTTTACAGTTTGTCTTATAAACTATTCTACATGGTAGTTCAATTTGTTAAATTAATTGAATTTTTTTCATTACTTATATTTCTTTTCATTGAACATTCCATTGATAATTGTCAGTTAATTTTTTTTCATTTACATGGAGCTATTTTATCTCTTAAATCACATTCAAAAAGGGATCAACACATTTACCATGGTATGGAAAAATATCTATAAAGAAATAATTGTTTAACTATAGTTTTTTTGTAAAAAATACATAAACACAATTAGATAATTATCAAAAATATTGAAGAAGAGAGAGTAAATATAAATTAAACATGGAACTACTGCTTTCTTAAAATTATCAGGGTTGAAATATTTATTTTTAATCCTTTAGAATTTTTAACTATATATTTTTTATTTATTTTTTTATTGTTTTAATTTAACTAAATAAAAAATATTCCAATTAAAATTTCTCAATAAAATGGGGGAAAAGGTGAAATTAAATCTAATTCCAAAGAATAACCAGAGGATTACCATACATAATTTTTATAAGGGATAAATTTTATAAATTTGGTAATCAGGAAAAGGCCTCACTAAATATTTTCATCATAGATATTTATTTTTCTTTTGTTCATTTCAATTATTTTACATGTATGAAAATCATAACTCCAATTTGATTCATTTGGTTCCTTAAATTGATATAGATAAAAATCATGGAATATATAATAGAAATTCCGCATTTCCTTGTTGTGAATCTACTACTAACACACCCATAATTAATCAAGTTGAACATGAAATCATTAATTGTCATTGTATAATGGTGTTCTTAGGTAATATCCAAATAGACATTTTCATTATTTTTTTAATTTTAATCTTAAGATAAAACCCCAAAAAATAATTGGAAATGAAATCAGTCATGGATGTTTTTTTATTTAGAATGAGAAAATAATGAATAGTTGTTCTATTTACATTCAATATTGAATCAACATTATATGGATTTTAAAATATATTTCTAGCTTCTAAAACTACTACTATATAATATATAATTTCTACGATTTGGAAAACCCAACAAATCAATTTATGTAAGCAATGAGAAATATTCAATATACATTATTTTTGTTTACACCATCACAAAATAAATGAAAAAAATTGGATCAAATATTTTTATGATGGATTATGTATTATTAATTAATGAATGATACATTCTACTACTAGATGAGATTTTGTTGGTAAAACTCTTGCGGGTTCTAGTACTATAAATGCAATAATTGATTAAAATGTTCAAAAATATGGTAATAGTGGAATTAACTTGATAAATGTTCAGAATAATTTTTAATTCCCACCTACATAATTATTATGACTACAATCCAGCTTAGTGATCTTACCAACATTGTTCGAATAATGATATGTTCCAAAACTCCACAACCACTACCCAAACATGAAACTACTTTTCAAGTACATGTTCACGTTGAAATTTTTATCACCCGTGCTTCAATTATATTAAATAAAAATATTATTTTAATAAAACAATAATATAATGTACATTTAATTTTATATATTTGGAAATATTTTTATTTGATAGGATGAAAGTATATTTTGAACTAATATGGTCAAAATAATTCTCTAATGATATTTCTTGAAATTTTCCATTAAAAAGAAGAGTTTTTGAAGAAATAAAAATGCAGTATTTAAATATTCATTTTTTATATTAATAATGTTTCATATTATTTTTAATTATTACATCCTATGAATAGAAATAAGATATTATAAAATATAAGATCATTTGGTGTAAAAAAGGGATACCATTCATAAAATAGATATTAAAAAATAAAAGACATATTTTTATTGTAATTAATTAAAATAAACATTAACGATGAATGATTTAAATGAGATATATATATAATATCGAATCAAATGAATTTAAATCCATTTTTTTTATTACTAGACATATCAGTAAGGTAAGATCATCTTATTCCTGAAAAATAATTTCTAGAAAAACTTTTTTTGACACATTTTGCAGGTTTATTTGTAAATTAAATTCTTCCACTTCTACGAATATAATTCATAAACTATATTAATTTTTTAAATTAATATAACCAATATTATTTAATAAATATAAATTAATTTTTTATCATAATTTCTCATAAATAAATTTAAAAAGATTACCACTATTAATGTGAAAATCGGTCTACTTGGGGTTAACAAAAAACGCTCAGGGTTAAAATGAGATACAATATTATAAAAAACAATTTTTTTTTTAATTTTATGAATACATTAACCTCTTAAAAGTTTAATAAGATCCATTTTGGTTTAATTCTTAAATTAAATTGACTTCATATTATTTTAATTCATTGAAAAATTACAATTTTACCTCTCACCTTAACTACAAAAGGGAATATCTTCCCATAACTTCTACCAACCTATTAATACATTTATATGAATAAAGAGAAACCAAAATAACTCCCCAAAATTATTATCCACATCCTAGATCCAATTTTATTTCCATAATACCAACCATGGAGTTCTTAATGGGGCATCTAAAAGATGTTTTTCTAAGTGGAGGTAAATGCCTTTGCCTTGACCTTTCTCTTTAATTATTCTTTTATCACATGTAGTCTAGTAATAAAAATTTAAAATATGAAAAACATTATATCCCATATAAATATATTTTATTATGTTTATTTCGTATTATTTATCCATCACCAACACCATCAATTGAGAAACAAAACGATCACTCATTTTTAAGGAAGAGTACCACCTCGTGATTTGATGTAATTTTTTTCCCATCACTAACTCACATATATGGAAATAATGGTTGAAATAATGTTCATATATGATTATTAATAAATTTATTGTCTTTTAAAAATTAATATACCAAATTTCCCCTTCCCATTTCACCCATTAATGAATTGATAATGTCTCTCATGCTTGTGTATAACCTATCATCTTCATTGAGTGATGTAGTTCATTTTTCATGTCCACATTCCAAAAATGACTCTAAAAGGATATATAATTATAATATATTTTATTTATACCACTAATATGAATAATTATATTAAGAAAAAATAT
This sequence comes from Viscum album, assembly GCA_963277665.1. Taxonomy (NCBI): domain Eukaryota; kingdom Viridiplantae; phylum Streptophyta; class Magnoliopsida; order Santalales; family Viscaceae; genus Viscum; species Viscum album. Next base: position 320,402,295 of record OY728129.1, read on the forward strand.
AATATGCATATGAATGAAAACATTGATAAAAAAAAGTCTTGAAAAAAGAAGTAGTTAACAACTGAGAAAATGACAATAATTACATTTTATGGATGAAAATGTGATAAAAAGCTATTAGATGATAATATATGATATTATAAATATGAATATGGTGTTGATAGAAATTAATAGTTTTTTTGAACAATTATATATGAGGTTAAAAGATATTCAACTAATAAGATGTATGAGGCATTAGATTTTATTTCATTTTTCACTCTATTAAGTCATATTTAATATTATGCACCTATTTAATTTTATGTGGGGTATATTATAACCCCAAGATATATTTAACAAGATAAAAAAAATTATTCATAATTATTAATGTTTTAATCCACGTTTATTCATCCATGGGGGTGTGGTTTAAATGTCACTAAATAGGTAGAGATTTATTTTATAATCTCATTTTTTAGGATCTCCATAATTTTTCATTGAAGGAATCGATCCTTTATAAAATAAATAAATTTTAATATACTATATATATTTTAGGTGTTTCAGTATTTTATATTAAATTTCTTCCATTTTTTAATTTAATCAATTCAGAAAATGTTTAAAAATAATTTCCATCTTAATTAACTTTTTAATTAGGTAAATTTTTCTTCCAGGAATGTATTGGTCATGAAAAGTACAAAAGAATTTTTATTTGCTCAAATGATTTATTAAATAAATTTTAGGTTATAATTGAATAGTAAAAAAATTAATTAATTATATTAAATCTCTTCTGAAAGGGTTCTTTTTTAATTTATTGAAAATAATTCGAAAGGAATGATTTTAGTGTATACATTGTTAATGGAAATCCCAACTCTGATGACCAATTTTATGATATGTAGTTTCTCCTAATGATTTTTAATTATTTTATAATGATATATTTTACTTAGATATTATTTGAATATTTAACTTCCATTTTATTTATTTTTCTAAAGGTGATTATTTTTTTAAAATGCCTATATTTTTTATGAACTGATAGTCATCTCTTATATCTGGGTAAATTTTTATTTTTTATATTTCTCTGGAAATATTCATTACCTTTTGAAAATTTTAAATTAAATATTAAAAAATAAATATTCATTTTATCAGGTATATGATTATTCATGGAATCAAAAACCATTTTTATATACAATGTTTTATGAAGAAATTTATTTGATTGACTAGAAAAAATCTTGATAAAAGAGTATTCTTTACACAATCCATATATATAAAGATAATTAAAACTAAATATTAATTAAATTGATCATTTAATAAATGAGGAAATAATTGGACATTCAATAGTGGGTATAACCCAGTTATAGTTATCCCCTTGATGCATCGATATAGCACATGAGAAAATTTATGTAGCCAAGTTATATAAAGTTTTTTTTCTACCAACCCATCAATTAAACTGGTATGGAATAAGGTATTTAAAATATAGATTTCATGAATTATAATATAATTGGGTAAAATATCATGGATTTATTCTACTAAGACTTCATTTTTTATTATTCCTAAGATTACTACGTTGATATTATCCATGGATGCATTTCATGCTGACCTTATTTTTTAAATGGCATTTTTTCATTTATTTACCATGCCATATTGATAATAAATTATTTAATAATAATATTTTTCACTATACTAAAATATTACTAAGTATTTTAGCTTACTCTTATTTTATTTTTAATCCCCATGTTAAGAATGAAAAATCATTGAATGAGTTTCATGGATGTTGAACAACCACTTTTGTTATGTTTAATTATACTTCCAATGAAAAATTGATACCATGTATGTATTTTCCACTCCAAAACTACAAAATTAGTTCATCCTTTAGGATTATATCCTTTATTTATATAATACTTTAATAAATTATACACTGAATCTGGTTTAGTGAATTTGGGGTTGTTACATTTGTTATTGGTGGAATTTTAACAGAAACATTGAGAACTTGATTTAAGAAAACATATATAAGTGATCATAACCCTATTAATAATGTTGATGACTTATCTATGTATATAATAAAATATGAATATTTCTATAAGTTAGAGATTGTACATATTTTATAGAAATATATACCTATCTTGATAGTAAATGTGTACGTGGTTTTGGCATAGATGCATCTAGGGGTAATTATCCAAAAAATTGTTAGTCGATTATATATCAACTATCATTATGATTCATGGGGAGTGTGCCCTTATGTAAAATCAATTTTTAATGTACTAGGGGATATTATTGTGTTAATTTATATTATCTTTAAAATCAATAAAAAAATATTTGAAAATATTTTTATGTTATTCGTAAAGAAACCATGTTTATGATTCAGATATTAATAATGTATAAATTTTCAATTTATGTGAAGGGATAAAAAATATTTAGATTTATATATTATTATTTAAAATAAAAAATGTTATGAACCATTTTAGTATGATATATTTTTTTTATTTGGGGCATGTATGATATAAAGATTTAAATTCTCAATGTTAATGTCGAAATTTACATCCTAAGTAAGGCAATTCTACTAGTGTTCGAGTTGAGATGATCATGTATATAGTATTGACGATGAACCAGGTCATGTCTAATAACTTTTAACATATTTAGAAACATGGTTTTCCATGGCATGATACACATTTTTGGATTGTTTCACATGAAATACTTTCCCAACACTTAGTGGTACTGATAAACTTGTGTTATCAGAGGAATGGTTTAATCCCCCTGAGAATATATTTCAATCTTTAGGGTGTTATGAAAGAGAAAACGTTATACATTTTTTATATAGTGTCAAAAATAATGATAATAAATATTGGGTTTTGATCTTTAATACTCCAGGGAAGAAGAAATAGAACACATGGAAGAGAGATATATTAAGGTAATATTCATTGGAAAAAGTTTACCTCATGAGAAACAAACTAAAAAATTATATTCCTTATATTAAAGATAATAGGATGAAGAGAGTGTTATAGAGTTTGAGGATACCAATATAAAATTATCTAAGTATTATATGAATAACCTATGTAATATGGAATTAAATATTGTCAGTTCACATGAAGGGAATAAGACAAGTCTATGAAGGGAACTTGTATCTCAAACGTTTTCCTGATACCATGAAATATATTTATGCACCATACCAATAGGGAAATGATTTTTTTAATTTCGGTATTTTCAAGGAAATCCAAGAGAAAAATAGCATGGATGACACTATAAAAAATGGAATGTGTCAAAAATAAATAAGAATAAGTAGAATAAATTTTCATTATATGAATGTTTTTGAAAGAAATATCCGATAAAATTGTAGAAGGGATTGTTATATTATTACATGAATAAAGAAAATTTTCATCTATAAAATAAATGTAATTAAATGAAAGAAACCTATACTATATGGTTCTCCTTTAGTAATGAAATGTTAAATTGATCAAACCAATATCCTAGGCATCAGGTTAATTCTCTATATAAGTGACTAATATAAGAAATATTATCTTATAAGATCCCAATAGTAGATGTTAATGGTTATAAATATGTGGTGGTAGGTAATTTAATTATACCTCTAAATTTAAATAATTCTTCATTTGATTCTAGATCACACAATATGTTATATTATTAATATTTTCCATGAAAATTATGTATTTCCCTAGAACATGAAAAGTGGAATTTTGATTCCTAACTCATTGTGGAAACCTCATTGAAAAAATGATGTGTTAGTCATAACCTATTATGACGCATAAACATGACCTATTTTTAGAATTTATTATTGTACATAAGGTTGAGTTTGATATAATCCTTTTTATGGAATTACTGTTAAAATATTTTGTAATTTTCAAATAAAGAGGTGAAAATTATTTTTTGTTATGAATATGTGTAATTCAAAATATTTAGAGAGGATAATTCATCATCTATGTCATGTAAATATCCTCCCCTAGAAATATTCTAAATTAAATTCTTAGGTATAAAGATGTTTTAAATTCTATGTATTAAAAATATAATCTTCAAAATGATTATGTACATATTTGGGTAGAATAATTTGACATATTTCTAGTGGAATACATGTACTTACATGTTAGTATGAACATGACTTATCCATTGATTTAATCCATGATTCTAGAGCTATATTAAAGGCTCCTTAAATAATTTCGACTATAGAGTTATTCTGTTTAAAGAAATAAATGGATAACTTTTGCATTAAATGATTTATATTCCCTAATGCTTCTCTTCAAAGATCCCAGGTTCTTTTCATTAGTATATAAACTGGATCTAGGAGGTTGTGTGTTTATTATAGGGAAATAAATGTTATTATGAATAATAATGTGTCTTATATTACATTCATTTATTAATTATTCAATAAACATCGTAAATCATAAAAATTTTCAAAGTTTGACCTTTGTTTTAGATATCATCAATTGCATGTAAAGATGGAAGATATTCCTAAAACAAAATTTCAAATGAGTTATGGATATTACATATTAATAGTAATTACATTTGGAATGACTAATAGATCATTTATTATCATGGTTCTAATGAATAGTGTATCCATGGAATATCTTGGTAATTTGGTTTAGGTATTTGTGGATGATATCTTGTTGTATTCTAATTGTTATAAAGAATATGAAAATAGCATGAATATCAATCACTAGACATGCATAGAAAAATATTTATATGGAAAATTTAGCATGTTTGAATTATGGATTCCGAATATTTCATTTCTTAGTCGTACTCTCTCCAAGGATGGAATCTCAGCTCATACCTTGAATGAAAATAAAGTATAATAATAAATATATCAATGAACATAACTGTGTAACACTGTTTCATTGGTATAGGCATGTTAATATATGCGATTTGTTCAAAAAAATTCTAGATTGGCTAATCCATTAACTTATCGTACTGGTAAAGAGGAAATTTACACATATAAAAATGAATGTCAAGAATATTTTTGCTGAATTGAAGAGGCGATGGGTTAGTCCTATGATTTTGAATCTTTTATTACAAAATTGTGAAATAGGGATAAATATAATGATGCATCCATGTGGATGCATTATTTTTTGTTATATAGACTGAAATAGTTATTATATTTGCAGCCATGTAGTAAAATTCTCATTATAAAAACTATATAACTCATGATGTTGAGTTGGATTCCATAATATTTTCTGTGACGATATTGATATATTATCTCTATTATCAGAGATGTAAGATATATATTGATTATAAGAGTTTAAAATATATATTCTCATATAAATATATCCACATGAAGAAAAATAATTTTGATTTAGATACTCATGGATTATTATTTCTCAATACACTACCTCCTAGGGAAGGAAAATAAGGCAGCCTATTCATTGAGATGGAAATATCATGGTGTTTTGAAGAGAATGTGGGTTGACTGGGATCCAATGTTTATAGATATAGAAAATAGAGATAATGGAATTGTTAAGGAAGGAGATACATCAATCCATTTTTAAATAATAACCAAACCACCAAGATTATAAATGGTAAAAATTTCTCAACCTAATTTTGATAATTTTCAAATTAGAGTTAATGTTAAGAATAATGGATAATTTTCATGCTTTTTTTATAAAAATGGAATTCCAAAATTTAGAAAGAGACTACTAGTTCTATGTATACCTAGGATAAATAGTGAATTTATAGATGATTATTATATCTTAAATTTTTCAATACATAATTATAGAATAATGGTGTATAGGTATTTGAGGGAACATTTTTAGTTAAATAATATAATGATTGAATGTTCTGATTATGTATCAAGATAGATGATTTTTCAAAACGTGAATGCTAAGATATAGAATCCTAAAGGGTTAATGAAACATTTACCAAGTCCAATATGAAAATGGGATGAAATTACAATGGACTATGTAACTAGATTAACTAAGACTCCGAGAATGAATAATAAAATAAGGGTTATTGTTGACTGCCTTACAAAATATACACATTTCCATGCTATAAGGGAAGATTCACCAGTTGAGCACCTTATACATCTCCATATTAATGGAGTTATAAAACATAATGTTGTGCCTACTTTAATTGGTTCTAATCATGATCCACGATTTGCATATAAATTTATGAAAATGAATTAGAATGATTTTTATAGGGAGCTTCATTTGAGTACTCCTTATCACACTCAAATCGATGGACATTCCAAAAGAACTATTAAAATATTAAAATACTATTGAGGTCATATTAACATGACATTAAATGTTTATTGGATCAACATTATCCTCATTTATAGTTTTCTTATAACTATATCTTATATTCAAGTATTAAAATGGAACTATAGGGTACATTATATGGAATGAGATTTCAAATTAAAATTTTAGGGTATGATATTGTGGAAGGGAAAATTTGAGGCCCCAAAATTTTTAAAGAGAAAATAAAAAAGGTAAATACTATTCATAATCATATTAAAGAAACATTATATCAATAACAAGATCAATCATTTTGAATTTTTAGTGGGAGATCATGTTTTCTTAAATGTAATCCTATGGGAGGATGTTATAAGGTTTATTAGGAAAGGGAAACTAATACCCATGTAAATCATAACTTTTTAAATTTTGGAATGAATTGGAGTAGTGGATTACCATTTTGGAAATTTCAATGTGTCTCTCTAAATTATATGACGTGTTTGATTTCTCATTATAAAGGAATTATATTCAAGACCCAACTCATATACTTACCTCTTATGGAATATAGGTGGAATATCATCTATCATACTGTGAAGACTCTACCAAGATTTTTGACATGAGATAGAAAAAATTGAAGAATCAGATGACTCAAAAAGTAATGGTTCTTTGTTAAATCATAAAATGATGGATGTTATGTTTGAACCATTGGATTTTATAAAGTATAACCACCCTCATTTGTTTAAAAATTAATATCCATGAAAATTTCAAGTAAGAAATTTTTTAATGAGGGAGGAATATAACACAAGATATTCAATTAAACTTAGTGAAAATTATATTATAATATCAAATCAATACAATTTACATTTTAATATTTCTTGGAAAAAAATTATTTTTAGGATGAATATAAATCTTTAACATTCTTGGTCAAAATATGCTGCGAATGATTTTTTTAAAATTTCCCGTGAAATAATATTTGAATAATAATAGAAAATTTAGTATTTAAATATTACAAATCATATTTATAGAATTGTTTTATAATAATTTGAATTTATAATTAATTTAAAACAAATTTTACATAAATGAATATAAGGTCATTTGGAGGTAGAAGGGATATTTTTCGGGAAACACTTTCTTTGAAAAAGACATAATGTAATCCTATATAAATTAATTAATATAATATTTATTGATAGTTAATTTAAAAGAAATTTATAGAAGATATATCTAACCAAATTAATTTGTATCCATAATTTTTTTTATTGGTCATGTAGTTAATATGGTATCATATTGTTCTGGACAAATGTATATATTGAAAAACGTTTTTTGAAACATTATCTGGGTTTATTTATTATTAATTTTTTTCACTAATGTGAATTGAATTTAAAAAATTTATTCAATATTTTTAATCTATATAAAAAATATTATTTGGTTTTTTCACCAAGATCATAGGTCACAATTAATAGTAAAAATAATATACATTAATTACTATGGTTAATGTTAAAATGGTTTTTTGAGGGTTGACATAAAAAGACACGGCACAAAATTCCATACAAACATTATAAAACCTCATTGGTTGTTTTTATATATAACCTTCCCTTATAAAATTATTATTGGAACCTTTTTGGATCCTTATTTCCTTGATGTTTATTGATTTTATTTTAAATCTTTGAAAACTAACTTGTGTGATACTCACCTCCAATATTATATGGAACCTCCTCACCTCACTTGTTTACACCCATTAATCCATTAATATAAACTATTAAATGAAAAAAACCCCAACTTTATATCCTTATACTTGTCCTAGAGATGAATGTATTCACAAATGACTAACCCTACAGGTTCTTAATAAGAGACCCAATGGAGGTTTTTCTAAGTGAAGGTAATCATCTTCAGCAAACACTTTCTTTTTACTTATTTTTTCACCACATGAAATATGAATACAAAATTTCAATTTAATAAAATAATAGATCCAATATATGAATATGTCATTACATTCATGTCATAATATTTATCCATCTCTTTCATCATCAAATGAGAAACAAAAACATCGCACATGTGTATGACGAACTACCACCTTGTAAACTAATGTTATTAATTTTATTAAACCAACACCCATAGATAAACATAATGATGGAAATAATGAATATATGTGGTAATTATAAAATGATATTTATTGTGTTAATTTATTATATCATTAACTTAATTAAGAATTCATCTAATTAGGAAACGATAATGCTGATCGTGCATATGTACAACCTACCATCTCCATGATGCAATTCGATTCATTTTCCATGTCAAAATTTATTGAATTATTATAAAATTGGTGGTAATGAGAAAAATTTATATTTATAACATTAATATAATAATGGATATTATGTAACTATAATACTAAAAATTATTGGAATTTCTGTGATAAAACACGCATGAAAACAACGGTGCAGTTAACGCATGAAATAATGTAAATAATGATATATTTTTAACGATGTTGGGATAAGATGTCATAATAGGACCATATATGCTATCATAAATATAAATATGGTGATTTTATAAATTAATAAAATGTGTAAAACTGTTATATTTATGGGAAAGTATTTTTCAACTAAAGTGAAGCGTGATGTAATAGATTTAATCTCAATTTCTATTCCATTAAGACATTTTTCATATTATGCACCTATTTCTGTTTATATGGTATAAAAACTGACCCTTTTATATATTTGATAAAAATAAATATTTTTTCTTGATGATTAAATTTCAAATTCAAGTTTTTTCTTCCAAGTGGATATAATTTTAGTATTAAAAAATTGGTATGGATTTATTTTATAATATCAATTTATTGGTATTGCCTTAATTTTTCATTGAATGAATCTGTTAATCCATCCTTCATCTAAATCATCTATTTTTTAATAATATAGATATTTATAAATTTCTATTTTTCTTCAATTTTTTCCTTTATTTTTTACATAACATAAGAAAATATGTTTTCAAAATAAAATCATGTATTACTTCTCTTTTTAAGATGGTATATTTTTCATTCATGTCTATATTCTGAAAAATTGATTTAATAAAGTATATTTATTTACCGCAATGATTTATTAAGGATAATATAACTAATAATTATCCTTTTAAATGGTCTAAAATGTATCTTTCTTAAAAAACATAAGAAAGGAAAAACTAACTTTCTTGCCTCCTCAATCTGGCCATCCATATTGCATTCCTTTTCAACCATTATGAGTAACTCCAGGTGGATGGTCTCTATGAACTCTTCAATAAACTTCTGTTTAGATAATTGGGTTGTCATTATTTTAATTTCTTGGGTTACCATTGACCAAGTCCCTAGGAAGACCAACCAATCTATTACAGATGTTCTTAATTATCATAATTATCCTCTTCCTCATAAAATTATGAATGTCATTGACACCCACCCCTTCTCAAACACTGATGATTTCTTTGTTTGGGAACCTACTCACAATGGTATGCTAGATTCTAAAAACTTTTACCACCATTTTGTTGTAACTCTGAAAGTGATCTTGGGTGGTTAATACTTTTTGACAAACCTTTGATAAAACCCTCAAGATTTACTATTATTTGGAGACTTTCTCATAACAGGCTTCCCACAGATGATCATCTTCAATAGTATGGCTTTCAACTCTGTTATAAATGTAGCCTCTGCAATCAGCATAGGGAATATGCTAATCATCTCTATATTTCTTGCACAACTTCTTCTGCTCTTTGGATTTATATTTTTGAAATATTTGATTAAACATGGAGGATTCGTGACTATATCAAATCTCAATTAAAGAGATGTGCTGATTTTAATAGTTCTCAACAAATTCAAATCATCTTTCTTATTGATGTCTCTGAGCTTCACCATGTGATCTGCTGTGATAGAAATGCTATTATTTATAATAAATGCTCATACAGTCTTAATGTAGGAAAAACTCTGATTCTCATTGCCACAAGCGAAGCTGCATCGATCCAAAAGGGTTACTGCAACAACACGGTGAAAGACATTAGCATCCTTCAATGTTTACATATTGTTGGAAACTATTTCCAACCTTGTCGTACTTTTTAATTATTCTGGAATTCCCCTCTTCTAGGATTGATTAAGGTTAATGTGGATGGTGCTTCCGAAGGAAGTCCTGGTCCTATGGTCTGTGGCACCATCTTTAGGAATCATACTGATCAGATCGTTGGTTGCTTCTATGGAAGCTGTGGCATTGCTCCCTCTCTAGTAGATGAAATGATGGGCATGATTCATGTAGTCTCTCTTTCCAAACAACATGGCTGGAACAACCTATGGATTGAGATTGATTTGAACACTATTGTGCAAGCCATTTTTACTGGAGTGATACATCTTGTGTGGCTGATCACCACCCGTTGGATAGACTCCAACCGTGCTCTTCACGACATCAACTATATCATCACTCATATATATCATGAATCTAACATGGTTGTTGATGGTATTTCAAAAAATGGAGTCAATAAATACATTACCGGGCTTGATGAAATTCCTGTTGACTTGCTTCATTGTCATAATAAATATTGTAATATGTTTCCATCTTTTAGACTTTTTTAATTCTTTTCCTTTATATTTATAGTGCCTTTGTTTTGTAGCCAGTCACTATCTTATAAAAAAATCAATATGAATGTTTTTTTACACATATGGTGTTTATAAATCTCCATGTCTCCATAACCATTTTACAATATTTTGTTACTTATAAAAATATTAAATTGTTTTATATATGAATAATTTTAATGAGGTAGTATTTTATTAATTCATCTCCTTTTTATATTTTTTTCAAAGGACATTATTTTTTTACAAAGCTTATATTTTCATTTAACCAATAGTTATCTCATATCACTTTATAATTTTGTGGTCATTAGAATTATCTTGAATCCTTAAATTTATTTTGATCATTAGAAATTAATTTTTTATTAAATATATATTTTATTTTTGTAATTGATTTTATAATTTTCAAAACTGCATCCCATTTTTATATATAGTGTTTTACCATGGAAGTGATGTGACTAAATGCGTAAAATATTGAAAAATAGTATTTCATAAATTAATATGGTTATTTACTGATAGGGTATATTTTTTATAAATGGAATTGATCATTAAATAAAAGAGGAATGAATTGGAGATGTAGTGACAAATGGGGACTTATTATAGACATCCCCTCAATGCATCGATAGGTCTCATGAGAAAAATCAATTGGATAAATTAAATGGGTTTTTAGATTATACATACACGTTAATTAAATAGTATTATTATAATTTTTTGATTGTATTGATATCATGATGTCTTAGATCATGATTTGCAATATTAAGCAGTTCTGTTATTGATAATTCACTTATTATTATCTTTGATATAAATTTATTGATATTATCTATGGATTCACTTCATTCTCATGTTTTTAATTAAATGTCTTATATTTTCAATTATTTATGCTACCATATTGATTATGAAATATTTAGTCATTATAGAATATACTATACATAACCCTTACTAAGAATTTTAATATTGCCTTCTTTTTCTTCCTTTCCACTGGTTATAAAGAAAAAATCTTTGATTTTTTTCAAAAATATATAATGTTAACTTTTGTTTTGTTTTATGTATTATTCCCAATGTAAAATGAGTTTTATATATGTATATGTCTTTCTATGACTACTAACTAATCGGTTCATTATTATTAGATCCATTTTATCTATGCAAATGTGATAACCTAGACACTGAATCTAGGTTACTGGAGTTAGGGTTATTTCAAAACATGTTCGTTAAATACCAATTTTAGTGACCCAAGCGCTCAAATGAAATATCCTACTTAAAATTAGAACACTGCATTCCCTATAAGAAAATTTCAATACTACCTATAAGGACATTTTTTACACCACCAAAATAACAATCTCGTAAAAAATAACCAATTAAATGATACATTTATATATCCTGACTTGGAAAAAGATTTTTTCCATAGAGAATACAGTAATTATCCATCAAGATACATAAATGAGAAATATATTTCTCATATAGGAAGGACATTACAAGCAATCTAACTAGTATAAAAATATAAAAATCACCTTCAATAATACACAATGAATATAAAATCTCTTAGGAAGAAATACCTGATGATGTAAAATGACTCATATTGTTGAATTGGATAATAATATACATAGCATTAGAAATAAAATGAATGAATGTTTATATTAACAACCCCAGGGGAATTACAATAATGATGGAAAGAAAAATGTGAGTATAATAAAACATAAGAGTGGAACCAAGATGAATTTACACCAAAAATAATGATTTAAATCTGATGGTGAACCCAAATCAGTCCTATAGTCATCATCTTTAATGACCCAATGTATTATAAATGAAATTCCATTTTCAAATGATTCAATGCCTTATTAATTAATGAAGTTATAAAATACACGTAGATTAATTTGGTTCTTTTGTACTATTATAAGTTATATCATGTTGGATTTATTTGACCCTTAATCGTCATAATCATTGATAATATAGTTGTTTTTCAATGATATTAATGATTATTATATATTATGGGTAATGATAAAATCCAATTAAAATAGGAAAAATAAGTGATTTCCTCAACCAATAGGATCATACTGGACAAATCCCCCTTATCATGGATTTTGAGAGATATGTAATCATTAAAATTCTCCATCAACTAATACAAATGTTTGTTTGAAAAACTAAATAATTTTTAAACTACTTATAAGAAAGTTTCATGCTTATTGAGATTATGACCCAAACCATGGTCACTAAACCACACCAGGAACATGTCACCATCACACAACATACCCTTATGGTGTAAACAGGTGTAATAAGGGGTTATGTATCTAGTCCGCAAGAGTATGCTACAATATATTTTAATATAAATTTAAAATGATTATATTTATCCCTTTAATTAATGAGTTTCATAAAATATTAAATTTTAAAAAAAAGAAATATTTTTTTAGGAAATATATATTGTTACATTAAGATAATCTTTTTGGATAATTTGTTATTTTTTAAATAAAAGTTTTTTAAAATATATTCTTATTAAATAATATTTATTTGAATATAAATGGTATTATAGTTCAATTAAATCCAGTATAATATTTATAACGGTCAAAAAACTATTATAGGAATAATAAATAATGTTTCTCTATAAATGTGGATTTTTTATTTAAAAATATAAATTCATATATTTTGAGAAATATTTTGAAAAATTGAATTTTATTTTTAGAATCATCAATTTAAAATTAGATAATGATTAATTTATATAATTTTATAATACATTCAATTTTTTGGGTAAAAATTAAATATAGGGTAAATATATGTAATTTATAATGACATAAGTAACTTAAAACTGATTAAATAAACAATATAAAGAGTATTCAGGCCCAAACTTATACTTCCCTTAAAAAATAATGTGCTTTTAAAAGATATTTATTAATTTAATAATCCCATAGTGAATCAGTCCAAAATATATTATATTTTAATGTTTTGAAATAAATTCATTATAAATATGACTCACTTCTATATCCTCAAGTGTTTTATTTTAATGAATTTGGTTATTATTCTAATAAAATATTCAAAATTACTCCACTTCGGTAGAAACAAAATAGAAATAACTATTTTAGGGAATAGGGTTTTCAATCAATCATTATCTCCAGAAATAATTATTTTTTCCTAAAACTGAGAAGTGTGATTCATATTAGGATGAAGATGTTTCATCAGACCATTCTATAATTATTGAAAACCTAGGAAATAATCTCTAGTAACACTATCGAATAATCTTAAATTATTTAATGGTAAATGAATGCTGAATTTTTTTATCTTGTGGGAACTATCAAGTGTGCTGCTGCTAAGGTTTCTAAACTACTCTTATTTTTATAGAAATTATGGAACCATCCTGTTGTTTATTAAAAAACTGATAATTTCAACAATAAAATCAATAATTTGGATGTAAAAATAAATTTAATTATTAATAAAAAATTTAACATCCTATGTTACTTGAAAAATGATTTTTTTTCTCATATTTGACCATGTAAAAAAATTTCAGGTACATAGTTAGCTTTGAATTAAAAAATATCATGGTTTGTGAGTGAATCAAAAATTGAAATTGATGTTACTATGTACAATAAACCTTATTTTATCAAAGAAAATATCCAAATTGAATTATATTTGATTCCACTTTTATGAAATTCAATTTATTCTTTTCTAGGTGAGAATGTGAAAGTTCCTATCATCTTTTCCAAGGATATGTAAATAGATTAATAGAGGAAATTATTAAGAGTCCTTAAATCATGTAAGAAATCATAATAAGGGACTCTATATGATTTAAAAAGAATCATACCATTAACTGGCATTCATGTGATTTTTTTAGAATGAAATTATAAACATTGGATAAAATGTCTACGAATATTGAATATATCTATATTATAGGTTTTCATGAAAGAAGTTACCACTTTATTGGCTACTGGAGTAATATTTTCAATAATTAATATCCAATGGGTATGTACCATTTAATTTTTCCTAAGAAAAAAAATATTTACAATCTTATTGTACTAATTTATTGAGCTACTCCCTATCTTATTTCCAAATAAATAGATATTTTGTATTGATTATAGAATTCCCAACATGGTGTGTGGTGAACTAAACATTTAATAATGAACTTTTATAATTACTTTAGAAGAAGTAAATGAATTATCAATTAATTATGTTATAGAAAACACATGTACAATATTGTATTTTTTTAAAAAAAATATATGATATATTAAAATTTAAAAACTGATACACATCATAACCATATATTCATTTCAAAGGAATAATTAAATTTATTATATTTATGGTCATGATAAAGTACATTTGATACCAAAAAAATAAGATACAGCCTCGACAAGTAAGATCTTACCCTATGAAGATAATATATTATACATTTCAATAGATAAAGTATATTTGGGATTTTTCCTTATTCAATCCCCATTTAAGATTCAATAACTTTATCATGAACGATACTCTTTATAGGAAAATTTCAACCTCATCGAGATTGTGGACCAGACCATATACAATGAACTAGCCTAATAAAATCACACCTTCACACACCATAAACATAGGAAATTTTCATGTATAATAAAGTTCTATGTATCTATACACTAATAGTATGAATATTTATATTTTATTTATATAAAATGATGATTATATTTATTCATTTTTAATACAACTTTTTAAATTATTAGATATCAAGTTTGAAAAAAATTAAATTTTGTTACGATGAAAAAAAATTGTATTTTTTAGAAATATATAGTTTCAATCTTGACATGGTATTTTAATGAATTCTAGAATTTTTGAAATAAATTATTTTTTAAAAATGTATTATTATGGAATTATTTTTGTTATATATAAATGATAATAAACTTTTATGTCCTCAGAAACATATTTTATATGGGGAAGAAAACTTCTATTGTTAAAAAAATCTGTAGCATTCAAAAAATGGGAATTTTTTATATAAAACTAAAAATCCTCATACATAGATAATTAATTAGATAAAATGATGAATATTTTTTAAATAATAATATCAAAACTATCCAATAGTTATTCTCTCATCATTGTATGAGAATAGAAATTTGTTATGTCAAAAAAATACCATAAAAATATATAACATGTATTATCACTTCATAATGACCCAAAAAGGATGTAATATATGTAACAAAATTCCTACAGGAACACATAAATATTTCTAATTAGAAACAATTTTTTAGGTAATTTGATTAATTTTATAAACCCTTAATGAATATTCCAAAAAATATATTCTTTTTAAGGGTTTAAAATCAATTTTTTACAAACATAAATTCCTTTCGCATCACCAAGGGAATTATTTTAATTAGTTTAGTTTTTACAAATAAAAAATAAAAATATCGATTCGAATTTCGTATAAAAATTGGGAAAACCCATTGTTTGTTAGGATGATTTGATTTCTTTATCATATTGATTCCAAGACCTATGTTTGTAAATTTATAAAGATCTTTTCTACCTTTTTCAATATAAACCCACCCAACCTCAAATTACTCTTCAAAAAAAATATATGGATCATTACATTAATCAACCTTTGTCCACCTATATCCCTCCTGAGGTTCCCCTAAGTTATTAATGATCTCTAATGATGATTTTGGAAGCTCCCTCTCAAGGAAAGGGATCTTCCCATTCTCCCCTTTATTCTAGAACCTACTTTATATTATCTCATTTTTTCAAAAATTTCAAGTTGAAATGTTATTTAACACACATATATTACATTGCTTATGACTTAAAAGATATGAGACACACCCATTCACTCCTATAAATCCCTCCCGTGAACCATTCTAGACCCCCTTTATACTAAATACATTATCCTATGGGTTTTCCAAGAAGAACATATTTTTTGTGAATTTCCATCCTTATTTTCAATCATGTGTGTTAAAATAGATTTACATATCCTTCATTGATTGGGGAATTATAATTATATTTCCCAAACCCCTTTATCATGGGATTAAAATTGATAA
This sequence comes from Viscum album, assembly GCA_963277665.1. Classification (NCBI taxonomy): domain Eukaryota; kingdom Viridiplantae; phylum Streptophyta; class Magnoliopsida; order Santalales; family Viscaceae; genus Viscum; species Viscum album. The sequence goes on from OY728129.1 coordinate 320,418,962, forward strand.
AATTAATCATTAGGTTTTATGATTCATGTGACACAAAAATACATTTACATGATATGAAAATGATGGCTGTAAATGGATAGTGCCCCAATAGATTGGGTAATGTTTCAGTTTGATGAGACATTGTGTATAGGATTATAGAGTAAAAATAATCTATTATGGGACTTTTTACACCAGGTTATGATGTCTTTGTTATAATAATTGACTTATATTTATGATTTTATGATTAATTATGTGACGATATTATATTTTTTTACTTTACATTATAATGTTATTTAATGACTTATTGTTCATGATTATGATTCTAAACCCAATTAAATTACCTTGATATTACTACTGGATCCTATTTACTAATTCAAAATGTTTTATTATTTTTTTATTCCCATAATGGGATTTATATCTGACCCCTTAATATGTATGTCCCCAGGTTATGTCGTGTTACTTTAAATAGGAAATATAAATTTAGGAGCTTGTTAAGGATATTTTCAGTAATGTTATTATATTCCTATGCCAATTTAATGTTATATTTACATAATTTTTAAAGACACTGTGTATCAAATTCTTTCAGAATTTTATAATTTCTACCATTCTATAATAAATCATGAAATAAAATATATTACAGATATACATTATAAATATTGGCATCAGATCAAAGTCTATTTAGTTTTTGGATTTGGATTAGAAAACACTTACAAAGGCCTTAAGGATGAGAATAAACAACAGAAAAAATAACTAAATTTCAGTAATATATAGAGTTTTTATTTTTCATGAAAATAAATTCATATTTGGATACTATAACTATATATGGTGAATACATAAATGTACATATGTATAATAACCCAAAAAATTCATAGTGAGTATGGATATATCGTCAACTAGTGCATGATGAGAAGCCTCATTGCACACCTAGTTTAAGAATCCTTGGGGATATCAGTTGGTAAATTTGAAATCTTTTTATAAACCATTAATAAATGAACAAAAAATCCCATAAGAATTAATATTGGAAAATATATCATTGATAACTTATATTGAAACGTAGATATTCATAGGTTAAGGAATATATTCCATTTGTTATTCATTTCATTAATTCTTATTAATTTCCTTTTATGTTTTTAATAGTAAGAAAATTATCATCCATAAGTCTATTTTTGTTAATGTAATTGATTATAAGCATAGTAAAAGAGTGAAAGGAAAGATTAACATCTATTCAAGAATGTCAAATATCCTATGTCACTATAGTTCTGTGCATTTTTCCACACCTCATAGGTTTAGTAGAACCATTAAAGAACCACTCCAAAACAAGGAAGTTATGTAATTGAAAAACACATTAGTTGGGATAATTTTTGCATCCCATGAATAAAATGAATCCACTTTTCATATTTGTGTACTGAGATTAAAAATGAACCATGTGAAACTTTTTCTAGGGGAATTTGATGATGTTATGGGCATGGATTGGATTTAATTAAATAGATATAAAATTAATATCCTTGAGAAAGAAATAACCCTTTGTATCATGAATCAACCTATAATTCTATATAAGTTAATGTGGAAGGAGGAATCTTATTTGGTACAAATATCTGAATCGTGGATATATTTTTCAAAAAATTGAGCAGATCAAGATCAATTTATTGATATTAAAAAAAGATAATCCTTGAAGACATTCCAATTATGATGGAAAATGCTAATGTGTTTCCCAGATAATTGTATGGTCTTCCTCGTTAACTTGAGGATAAATTTTCTATCGATATTGTACCTTTAAATTTAACAATATCAATTACTCCATATATAATTGATATTGTTACAATGATAAGCTAAAGAATAAAATATAGGAGAATCTGGATAAATGTTTCATATGCCAAAGTGATTTGCTATGGGTTGAACTGGTCATCTTTGTAAATATGAAGGATGTATCAATGCGCTTACGTATTTATTATCATTAGATCAACATGATCAAGATGATGAAAAATAATCTTTGACCATAAATTGATCAATTTTTCAATTAGCTAAATAGATCTCAGTGTTTCTGTAAGGTGCATTTTTGATCAAGACACTATAATGTAAAGGTGACGATGGAGGATATCCCTAAGACTGAATTACGTACAAGGTATGGGAACCATGTTTGAATAATAGTTCATTTTGAACACACAAATACACCAGTAATATTATATTATTTTATGAATATATTTTGAATAGATTTCCTCAATAAATTTTTCATAGTATTTAATGATGATATACTCATCAACTTCAAAAGAAAATAGGAGCATAAAAGGGAATTTAATTCTTTTCTAAAGACTTTTATAATGGAAATGATAATTTTGAATTACATTAAATGTGATATTTGGTTAGAGAAAGTACCTTTCTTAGGAAATTTTATCACTAGAAATGAGATATCTATGGATCCTTCATAATCCATGAAAATTATTCGAGGGACAAAGAAAAAAATATATGATATAAATTTGTAGTTTCTTTAGATTAGTTATGTATTATAATCAATTTATGATAAAATTGTAATGATTTTAAAACCCACTAACCATTCTTACATAGAAGGAATAGTGTTTTTCTATGCTAATGAATTCAAATACATTTTTAAAAAGACGTAGAATTGGCTAATTACTACAGCTATACTCACATTACCTGCCAATGGGGAAGGATTTTTAATCATTAATGATGCACCCAAATGGGCTTGGGTTTTTTTACTAATGCAATATGGAAAGGTTATTTCCTATTTCTCCCACCAATTAATTAGTAATGAGAAAAACTACCCAAATCATGATCTAGATTTGGATGTAGTTATCTTTGCATTGAATTCATGGAAATAATACCTCTATAGAAAAAAGTGTGATATATATATATGTGTGAATCAGAAAATCCACAAGTATATATTTAATGAAAATGATATTAATATGAAAAAATGACGTTGTTTAGAGAAAAGCATGGATCATGATTTTTAAATTCTTTTCCATTCTAGAAAATAAAACAAATTTATAGATTCTATAAGAAGAAAGGATCTCACAACTCTATCCATGATGAGGTTTTAAAGGGGTATAATTTTCATGTATACGTGAAGGATAGATATGGGATTACGTAATCTATATTCATTATACCTTTCTCAGATAACAACTCAACCTTCTATTCTTGAGTGAATCAAGGATTCTTAAGAGGACATTGAGCTACAATGGAAGAAAGTAGAAAATATTCTGATGTTTAACATTATTAAAGGTAGAGTTATAAGGATTGTAACCCAAATATGTGTCCCATAAAAACCAAAACTAATGGGTGATCCTTTGGATCATATTCATATATCCAAGATCACTATTTAACTAGAATGAACCAAGATATATAAATATTATAGGAAAACATTTATTATGATAACATAAAAATAAATATTTTTAATTTTTAATTTTATGCTTTATATTCCAAAATGAAAAAGTTTAAAAACAAAATTCCTAGGGTATGATGCAACCATTTCTCATTAATTTATAAAAAATGGAAAAACATAATAATGAATTTTTCTATAAGACTCCCCCGGACACTGAAAGGGAATAAAAAAATTTTTTTGGTAGTAGATCTCCTTACCATGATTACAAATTTCATTGATATCAAGGAATATATATTTCTAGAATAAATATCAATTATAAAAAATATACCAGTAAGAATTTATGGAATTCCACTCTCAATTTCAACTAATCAAGATCTGAGTTTTACCTATTGGTTTTAGATAATACATCTTCTATAATTGGATACCAAACTGTGATTAATCCCTTCTTATGAATATTAGATTGGTGGTTAGTCTAGGACCATTTAAACACTATAGCATATGATGTGATCATATTCAATGAATAAAAAAGGTTTTTGGGACAGTCACCTTCCACAAATTTATTTTCCATATTATACCAGTTTCCATTATAGTATTCAAATGGAACCCTATGAGGATATTTATTGGAAGAGGTGTTAGGAACAATATTCATGGATGAATTTGGAGAGAATAGGGTAATGGAACCTAATCTTTTCAATGATATAAAATAGATGGTCGAAATAATTCAGAATTATTTGACATCTTTGCAGATTCAATTTAATATATATATATATATAGAAAATAATCAACGTGATCTAAATTTTGATGTCAGAGAAGAAGGGTTCCTTTGTATATAACCATGGATTAAATTCAAGAGGATTAGGGAGAAGGGAAATATTAATACTAAATACAATGACCCCTTTGGGATCCTTGATCATATCATATTGGTTTCCCATCAACTAGTGCTCCAAAATAAAAATCTCAATTACATGATGTACTCCATGTATCCTTCCTGAGTAAGTACATACCAAACCCCTCACATATACAAAATCAAGTGGTGGTGCCGTTTTAAAATGAGCATTCATATGAGGATAAACTATTGAAGATCTAGCATTATAGAGTTACAGTTCTATGAAAAAAGACAACTCACCTAGTCATAGTGTTATGGTTGAACCACGTGTTTGATGATGTGAAAGGGGTAATAGAAGAGGAGATTAAATAGAGGCACCCTCATCTATTTTACTATATGAAATGAACATTTCAATGAAAAAAATTATATAGGGGGATAATTTAATGAGCTGAAATTTAATAAATTAAAATCCCTCTTTGTTTTGAATAAATTAATGAATTATTATATAAGGAATTTATATAAAACACATGAAATAATTCTTTTTATTTTTAGTATTTATATGTTCTATTAAATTAAAAATACACACATGCATCATAATCATCATCATTTTTAATGTTTTTTCATAGTGACTATTATGTTCGGTTTATTCAGGGTTATTATAAAGTCAAATTGATATAGATGAAATAATTGATGGCCTTGACTACTAAGATTGTAACCCAGAAAGTTCGTTTATTTGAGATTCTAAAAGATCTAGAATCACTAGGGTTTTCCCATGATCAATCCCAAGATAATATTTAAAAACTAAATAATGGACAAAAATATTTATGAGAGTTTTTCTATGTCATTGATATTACAACCAAAACCATGCACACTGAACAACCCTAGGACAATTTAACTAGTTTAGACCTTACTCATACAGAATTAACTAGTAAAATAATCGTCTATGTATTCAGACCATAAATATATGTTTTTTATATTTTTTTGTTAAAACATATTACATTTATCCATTTTTATTAATATATTATAAATGATTTGATAATGTGTTTGATAAGAATAGATTTTCATATGATGAAACACAAATTTTATTTTTAGGAAATTTTTTGATTTAGTGAAGTACCTCAATTTTAATTAATTAAATAATATTTTAAATAAATGATATTTTGGTAAAATATTATTGTCCGAAAAAATATAAAATAAAAATTGTAATACAGTTTTACTATATCCAAAAGAATTATTTTGGAAAACATTTATTATCAAAAAATTTACTTTTCAATAAAGGTTAATTTTCTATTCAAAAGTGTGAATTCCAATAATTTTATAATTATCTGGATGGAATAAATATTATTTTTTAAATAATCATATCAAAATTATATGCAGTTATTTTTTATAATATATTGAGACAATGGAGTCTTTTGGTCAAAATTAAATACGGTATAAATATACAGTGTGTATTGTGACATAATAATGACCCAAAATTGATGTAATATATTTCATAAAATGTATCCACTATCAACTATATACTTATCCTTTAAATAAAATTTGATGTTATTTTATAATATTATAATACCCTAATGAATTCTCTAAAGCATATAAAATATTTTATTGTATGGAAATAATTTTATTGTAATCATGATTCCCTTCCACATGACCAAGTGAATTACTTTAAGGATTTATATTATAAGATGTATAAAATATTTAAAAAAACTCTACTATAGTGTAATCCATGGGAAATACTATCATATTGTTTGTGGTTTTGATTACTTAATCATATAGAATCGAAAACCTATGTTGGGAAATTAATTAATAAATATCCTCCCTTTCGCTATATAAATAAAAAAAACTCCAATTTCTCCTCACTAAATACCCTTTAAGCCTGAAATTATAGAAAAATTTAATCTATGGATCCTTCTCATGTTGTCTCCAAGATCATAACATTCCCATGTCATGCTTTTGGAAACACCCTCTAATGGTAGAGGATCCCCTCCTTTTACTCTTTATTCATGAAACTTTTATATATTATTCCCCTTTTTTCTAATTTTCCACGTTTTGATTTGATTTCAAACATCTCTATTACTATAATTTCAATTTACATCATATTATACACACTTTTACCTCTCATTAACCCCTCCCACAAACGATAATCTCTATATAATTCTATTACACTATTACTAATACTTCTTGACGCATGTTTTAACTATGCATTGGTTGGGTCTTGCTTTAGGTCCTTATGGGATTATTCAAAAAAATAAATCCCTTGATGATTTAAATTATTATTGTGTGGTAAGGTAAAACTATGTGGTTTCTCTTGTGAAATTATCTGGCCAAGCATGGACAAATAGAAGAGTGAACATGGTTAGTGTAAACCATGTTGCCACCATTCTAAACTGTTAACCCCAAGGGAGAGGGGATATGCATAGTTAGTGCACGGTTAAATTAATTGAATGAAATAATCATGATAACCATATATGATCCCTGCATAGGATGCATGGTTAAGGTTCACAGTTTCACATAATAGTGGAACCTCTCCATTAAAATAGTTTGTGCAGGTTTTTAATGATCATATTTTTTAATTAAAAACCCTCAAGACCATGGTATAACCTTTTATGACCCCCTAGTCTCATAGTTTTTTGACCAAATTTATTCCTAGTTCTCTATAGCCTTATCCCATTTTATTCTAGGTGGATTTCAGTTGTTCTTGGTACTTCAATTTAAGGAATTCTACCATTTTTATCCATTTTTTAATTTTCTTCTTAGATACACAATATATCACGTATTATATCTTCTAGTGGAAACAAAATTGGATGTGTTTACAATATCTATGAGGTTGGATAGAACGTTTATTTGTTTCTTTTTTGTCTATGATCATGAGGAATCAATCGGGACTCCCCTAATAACCTTTGTCGAAGGCGAATACTTCAACCTCCATTCTTGAGGTTGGCGTTCCTGTACAAGGAATATATTATATGAATTTATTATCCTTTGTGTGAAATTAAATTCATTTTTATTTAATTGAATATATTTTTGGTTTCAAGATATTTTAAGGAATGATACATGTTTAAAAATAATTTTTATTTAAAAATAGGTCACTTCACACCAAGTGTTTAATTAAATGTATCAATGGTAGTTTTCATTTAGAAATTGGTATTAAAACACCAATGAAAATTATCTTGGTTTTGAATATTTTTGAAACATAGTAAAAAAAATTTAAAATGGAATGTTTAAAATCATGGATGTTTTGGAACCTTGAGTGTGTCAAGAACTTACATCTCACTCATAGTGTGAATAATGAAACTAGATATTTTTTTATCGATGGACTGTAGAAGGTCGCAATATTTATTGGTCCTAAAATATGACTTGTTCTATATTCTTCTATTTCTAGTAAATATTCCCATCAACTAGGTCCCAATACATTGTGATTTTACATTTAAGTGTTCTTTTTCCCATGATTGGTTTTTTGATGGATTTTTTATCTAATATTTTCATAAGAAGTAGTATCGCATGATGTTTCATTAGTTGTTATTTCATTGATATGTGATTACTTACTTTCCTTATATTCTGTGAACATGAATTCTTGTTTTATCACTTATACATGGTAAAATAATGTATTCTTGAATACAAATAGATTTTATGAAATCCAATGTAATATTTTGTACAGATGTGTTTGGATTTATAAAAAATATTTGTAAAACTTTTTTTTCTTAAAACCTAGAACTAAATCATTTTTTTTAAAATTAATTTTATATAATATATGGTTGAATCATTTTGGGATTTGTGATCACACCATTCTTTTTTCTTTGGGTACTTGAAGTTTTTTTTTTCAGGGACAATGTAAAGGGAATTATATCTTGTAACATTTTAGCTTCACTTTTCAAAATTAAAATTACTGTGGGATGGTTTGGAAGAAATAGTTGGTCACATGGTGACTCGTTGGTCATTTATTTTCAAACATTTATAGATTATCGAATTTTTAATGGGTTTTATAGATCTCTTTGTATTTCATTATTCATGTTTTATAATAGTTTTATGTCTTCTATTTGTCATTTTTAAAAAATGATTCTATTTTTTTTGTATACCTCACCATGTGACGGTCAACTCAGGAGGATGGTTTAGTTGACTCAGGTTGGACTATTAAAATATGTTATTAGATGATTTATTACCCTAGAGTTTGTTAACCCTTACATTGTTTGGTTATATTTTATGTGTAGAAAGAAGCTAACACCGTCAGATTTTTGTTAGTAATTGTTGGAGGGCGCCTTGCCCACTGGATTCTATATCTAAACTCGAGTTACCATTGGTGGTCAAATTTTTCATCCTTTTTTGTTACTTGGTGTTTGATGTTATTTGAATGAACTATATATAGAGTTTATTTTAATGGAATATTTCCTTCATGAAGTGTTTTTATTCAATCATAAAATTCCTGATTTCTTAAAATTTATGATATTTTAATGCATTAACATGAGTTCTCGACGTTGTTCATAATATTTCAGAATATATTCTAAAGTTGATTGGTCATTGTCTTGTGCTTAATCGACAATTAATACAAGAATATATCCTTCATGAAAATATTCAATAAATTTTTTTTACATTGAGACATTTCGTGTGGATATGGACTTGGAATTATTGTTCTTATCATAAGGGGATAATAATAATTAGGAATATTCTATCCATTTTATTGTGTTCGTGTATCTGGAACCGACGGCTGTCACAAATTCGTATAAAAGGTTCAACATTTTGAATATGGATGTAGGATGAATATTATGTTGAATTGTTTCAAATTTATGTTATGACCTTTATGGGTGTATTCCAAAAATATTCTTTGGAAGAGGTAGATATAGTTAGAATGAAAAGATTGGTTGGAGCTTAGGCTTGTTCAGTTGTTAGCTAGGGTGTGTTTTCAGACCAAAAAAGAAATAAAAAGTGTGGGCAATTTCATTCAAGACCAGATTTATGGGATTGATTAGTAAATAATAATTTCATCTACTACCATTTTATTAGGGTTGGTAATTACAATGATAACTGTTCGAAGGATCCAATTACTTTTATCCATTGTGGAAAATCTTGTCACCAAAAGTGTTTTTTTAAAATGAGATCTAGGTGAAGTAAGGATGAATACACACTCATCACGGGTTTTCATATTCATAATGATGATTCCTAGGGTTGTGGGTCCAATCATAAGGACATGAGGGATGTTCATGTGTCTAAAATTAGATGACATTATGTGGAAGCATATGTTCATAGGAATTTAAAACTGGGCCAATAATTGTTAGAGGTATTATGTTTATTTCATCTTATTTAGTGTGATATTTTATTGATAATGATGTTACTCACTATTTTATATCATCAAAGTTAGTTGTTGTGTTGTTATAACCTTAAAAACATATTCCATACTTATTGGATATTTTCACACAATTGATAATGGGGTCTAAAAATAGTTTCAAGTGACCTATATTCCTGGCGATGATAACCAACTATAGGGTGATATGGGACTTGTTAGTTCTTGATATTGACATACTCAACCAGATACTTGGAATAGATTATATGATCAAATTTATGGCCCATAGAGTCTATTATCTCCATTAGTTTCAGTTTTTATCCTCGTATGAATCATCAAGGTTTTTCTATTTTGTGTGGGACTCTAAATCGGAAAGGGTTATAAATGTTGTTCCTTATGACGGGTGAATATTATTTCAATTTTTGAAGATGTTAATTAATTATTTTTAACCTTTTTAGGGTAGTGTTCATACTATGGTGGTTTTTATATAACCCAATGTCACAACCTGCCCCACGAGGCTCGTGCTGTGATGACCACAAGCCCGGCTTCTATAGGCCAGGTGATGACAACTAGAACCAAAGGTGTATTCTCTTAAATATGAAGGAATTTCCTTTAACCTGTATAGACCCACGGTGCAAGAACACGCCAAGAAATAAATGTGGTGTAAACTACTGTAGTAAAAGAGTGCTTAAAGTAAAAAAGGGGCCAGAATACAAGCTCAAATCTCAGAGTACAAGTAAAACTGAGAGAATAATACAACTAAAAAAGGGAAAACCACTATAGGATGTCCTCTGAGGATCCTACCTGAAGGGTTGGTACAGATCGACTTCTCATCATTCCATGCCCTCTTGTCCCTTTCGCGTACCGCCTAGTCCTGGCTCCCTCAATCCTTAGCCCAGCTGCTCGTCATATTCACAAGACACCACAAGGTGCAGGAGAAGCCTGTGTAGGGGTGAGTATTATGATACTCAGTAGGGTCCTCGAGACCCCGAAGGTCTCCAAGAGTTCCTCAATGAAAAACCACAGGGTAACACCACGAAGGTAATGTAACACTTAGAAAAAGTACCACATAGGATAAACTCACTCACAAGCACAAATTAAAGACAGCTAACACCCGGATTTATTATATAGGTAGTAACAAGTATCATCCATAGTCACGTCATCGAATGCCTCACCTGCTGTAGAACTCCTATTCTATCGAGTATAGTGGGCCTGTAGCATCACACAAGGGCGCTTCCCACTAACATTGAACTGCTGAGGTACTACTCCACATTACATACCGTTGGTCTGATGGGTCTAACTAAGCCATCCCTCACCCCCAAAAAATTATTCTATGGTACTCCTCCCCATTTCATACTGCGGCTTCTCCCCACCGCGGCCATCGAGTCACTCGGCGTTGAAAAGTCAGCAGTCGTCAGGTCTCAGCCCGTCGTTGGGTTCCTTATGTAGTGCGCTTGGGAGAAATGCTCCCCAAGCCAATACATTATATCTCAACCAACATGAAGTCTCAAAAATATGTAACATCATGATCAGTCATGTCATATGGGTTCCAATGCAACAGATGACACATTAGTCGGACGCCCGGTCTGTGAGTTATTGGCATTTCAGTGTCGAGGGCCTAGTTGGATTTGGGCGTGATCCAACCCGACTGAATTCCTAGTTACTACGAAACATTAATGTAGTATGTAAAAATGTTTATCTCTCTACAAGGGTCTCAATGCCAAAGACGGTTCATAAAACAGATGTTCGGTTCTTGAGATAAGGCACTTTAAGTGTTTCTAGACCCAGATAGGCTCGGGTCCAGTCCAACTGGGCCCAACTCGGTCTGGGCTGGGCCGAGCTGGTCTTCTCTCACTAGGCCGATGTTCAGTCTTTCCCGCAAGAGGGGTGACCTGTAAGGGTGGCCTGGCTAGAATAGGGTGGTTTGCAAGGGGTTGCTCGACATGTGTGGGGCAGCGGTCCGACCTAGGGGCGGCGGCCTATTGGGGCGGGGAACCGGTCTGATGGCAGAGGCTTAGTCTGAAGGTGGTGGGTTGGCCAAAGTGAGGCGGCCCGATTTGAGGGTGGCGGCCTGACTGAGGGTGGCGTCCTGGTCCGAAGGTAGAGGCTTGCTCCGAGGGCGGCAGTCCAGTCTAAGGGCAGTGGCCCAGCTTGAGGGCAGCGACCCAGTTTGAGGGCGGCGACCCGACGCGATGAAGGCAGCCCACACTGAGGGTAGCGGCCCTGTTCGGTCCGACTCGGGGGGTGTAACCTCCTGTTCTCCTAGATTTCAGAACATCTCGAAGCCCTTTTAGTTTCTGAGGCGGCGGTGTCATGTGGGCGTCGCTCGATCACCACAGATCCCACTAGAGGCGGGTTCAGACTCTGCCATGACTTCCACCACGACATCTGTTCGCCGGCAGCATGGTGGTCATTCCACCTACCTTCCCACGACCGGTCTTCGATCCAACCGCTTCATCCGTTATCCATGGATAACGAGCCATGGACTTCTTCCCATGGCGTGCAACGACGTGCTCACAATATTCCAAGGTAAAGCAAGGGTTGAAAGATAAAAGATGGATCAGACTGGGATTGTTAGACCTACACCCTCTATGTTAGCTCGTTTTATGGAGGATATTAATTGATTGAGTAATTAATTGAATTAAACAACAAGATAAGCCCCACAATTATTCCCCACAACAATCCTCAAACAATGACAACTGAATAGCGGGTCAAACCATTAGTCAGTGGACCCACGTTCTTCGTTTTATTCAAGAACGGGGTAGATTAAATCATTCAAAAAATGTAAACAAATAAACCCCTACATTGAAATGTCAGATTAACGTCCGTTCATGAAGGTGGATCACATTCAACATTCCTATGACCAGTTCCCAGAGACTCCACTCGCACGATGCCCTTTGGTTTGGTGTCATTTTTCACCTCCAATTGGGTCGAATTCATCATCTAAGGGTCATGCGTCACGGTGTACCTTTATCACTTCACTTGATGGTGATTCTCCCCTATACCACGTCCATAGCTCCATATATAAATTAGAGGGGGAGGGTAAGTAATGGCGTGGGTAAATAATGGGGCTCAATAATTAGGAAGCTTCCTAATTTCCCCAACATTATCATTACTTAATGATGGAAGGTCAAGCCATTTAATGTCTTGACACACCATCGTCCCCGCTATTTAATTGGTCCATTGGAGGATTATGAAATAAAATAACAAAATTATTTCATTTCATTTCATTTAAAAAGTCACAAAACACAAAATTTTCTCTGGACATACTGCAGTCAAAGAAATTCCACCCTTATGCGAATCCTGGCACTGCAGATTCATCAGTGTCCTCATATTTTTAATCCATGCAATGGTTTAAAAGTTAGAAAATATCACTCATGTGTTTACTGAACGTACTTGAAAAAAAGTTCAGAAATTCATTTTGGTCCCACCGGGCCTCAGAATCGCATGCCTTCAATTTTTACAGCCTTTTAATAATTCCATATAATTAAATACAAATATGTGCAAATCTGGGTCTTTTCATTCTACCCACCTTCGGTTTTGTATCCCTAAAATCCACAATATAGACTAAGGAATCCAATGTGGGTACGGAGCATGAATCTGAGCCTACCGCTCCCATATTCTCTCCTGGATGATATCGTGCTACCAGCAAATGTGCCCCAGAGATATCAATCGCCAACGAAAGACCAAATCCTGTCAATACTCAATCACTACTAGAACCTCCATAAACATCACCCCATCTTTAAATTCCAGCTCATTATGGTCAATGATGTGATATGGGTCATGCACGTATCTCCTCAGCTAGGATATGTGGAAGACTTTGTGTACCTTATCCTATTACGGTGGATGTGCCAAGTGGTATGCCACCTCGCGTATCCTTTGAAGTATCAACAAAGTCCCAATAAACCTCAGTGATAACTTGACTCATTAGCCAAATATCTATACTTACCATCGAGGAGAGACTCTCAAGGAAGGTGGGTCCCCCTTGTTGAACATAAAAGGACTCTATCTTCTATTAGCATATAACTTATGCCTAGTCTTTTCCATCTTCATCCACTCCTATATGATCTTCACCTTCTTAGTGGTAGCCCATACCAACTCTGGACCCATAAGCGCTGACTCTCCTGGGTCTGTCCAGCATAGAGGTGATCTGCAAGGTCGGTCGTATAGGGCCTCGAATTGTTCCATATCTATGGTGGAGTGGTAACTGTTGTTTTAAGCGAAATTGACCAAATACAAGTGATCCTCCCAACAGCGGCCAAAATATAGGACGCATGCACAAATCATATCCTCTAGCGTATGAATGGTCCTCTCCATTTGAACTTCTATTTGAGGATGAAAGGTAGTGCTCAAATGATTCTCAGTCCCGAATGCCTCCGGTAATCCCTTCCAAAACCAGGATGTAAAACATGTGTCACGGTCAGAGACGATCATCGATGGAACCCATGAAGTCACACGATATCTTGTACATAGAGGCTTCCCAAGACATCTATTCATCCCTGATCTTGGATAGGAAGGAAGTGGGATGACTTGGTGAGTCAGTCAATGATCACCCATATGTAATCATGTCCCCTGGATATTAATGGAATCCCTGTCAAAATGTCCATGGATATCCCATACAACTTCCACTCTTTCACCTCTAGTGGATGATAAAATCTTGCTGGAACCTGATGCTCGACCTTCAATTGCTGACAAGTGAGGCACAAAGAAACAAACTATGCTACAACCTTCTTCATCCATTGCCACCAATGCAGATGTCGAAGGCCCAGATTCATCTTCGCCACACCTGGATGTACTGCCAGATGGGACATATAAAACTCCTTCAACACCTACTCCTGTATCATCACTAGTACCATGGTACATCATTTTAAGAGGTTGACATGCTCCCCACCTTCAGAAAATCCATCAAGTTCCTACCCTAATGATATTTGAGCACTTCGAGCCTCATAGTTAGTGTCCCCAACCTTCACCTCCTTAACTCGCAGAAGGAGTGGTGGTGTGATTGCCATAGACTTGAGGTATTTTGCTCCATCTCTATCCCTGAAAGTTATATGCAATGCGGACAGCTCCTCTGTTTCCTCACTCAAAAATAGTAAACTAGACCTCCTGCTGAGTGCATCTGCTACAATGTTCCACATCCCAGAAGTATATATTATCTCATAGTCATAGTCTTGGAGGAACTCTACCCATCGCCACTATCATAGGTTCATGTCCTTCTGAGAGAAGATATACCTGAGACTCTTGTGATCAAATTAGACTGTAAAACGTTCTCCTATCAAGTAATGTCACCACATCTTCAAGGAAAAGGCCATTTCTGATGATTCCAGGTCATGGGTAGCGTAGTTAATCTCATGTTGTCTCAGATATTGTGAATCATAAGTGATCACTACTTTCTATTGCATCAGGATACTTCCAAGCCTAGTCCATGATGTGTCGTAGTAGAGTACATACCCAACGCCCTCTTCTGGTAGCTTCAAGATGGGGTTATTCGTCAGTCTCTTCCTCAGCTCCTGGAAAATTTGTTGGCATCTCTCCATCAACAAGAAAGGAATCCCCTTCACAGTCAAAGATGAAAGGTGTGTTGCATGTCTAGAAATGTTAGGTATGAATCTATGGTAGTATCTAGCCAGACCTAGGAATCTCTGCACCTCTGTCACGCTCCTAGGTGGCTCCCAAGCATGAAAAACCACTATCATTGTGGATCCACTGAAAATATAACCTCTAACATAACATCTCCCAGAACATGGAAAGCTCATATCCAGAACTGGAACATTGAGTGTTTACCATAAAGATAGTTCTCTCAGAGTGTATGCAGAACTATTTGTAAGTAATAGGCATGCTCTTCCTCCGTCAATGAGTATCTCAAGATTCCATCGATGAACACCACTACGAATCAATTGAGGTATGGCTAAAATACCATGTTCATGAGTCCCATGAACACTGTTGGGGAATTGGTCAAGCTGAAAGGCATAACTAAGAACTCATAATGGCCATACCCACATCTGAAGTCTGTCTTCTGCACATCCTCATCTCTTGACCTGAGATGATGATATATATATCAGAGGTTTATCTTCAAAAACCAGTGAGATCCTTTCAAGTTATCAAAATGATCAACAATCCTCGAGAGTGGATACTTGTTCGTAAAGGTCACCTTATTCAGGCATCGATAGTCCACACAGAGTCTCAAACTCCCATCTGTCTTCTTGGCGATCAAAATTGTGGTAGCCCATGGAGAAACACTGGGTATTATGAACCCCTTTCCCTATAAGTCCTACAACTGTACACATAACTTGAGAAGCTTTGCGGGATCCATCCAATATGCTGGTGTAGATATCAATGGTGTCGGAGGGTATAGATCGATGTAACTGTCTACTTCTCTACGTGGAGGTAGTCCTAGAACATCATCAAGAAAGATATCGGCATACGGGTCCACCACTACAGGATAGCTCGGACTCTACACATCAACTTCTTTGAGGGTATGTCTAGCCAACAAATGACTAATCAGTTACAAGCTTCTCTATGTAATTCCATCCTATGCTGCAAAGGTTCCCTTAATGTCAGTGATGAAAAACGTTCTCTCATCCGTGTAGACACACCACACTTTGTACCAAATACAGTAAATCTGAGAATGGACTATGAATAACCAGTCCATACCAAAGATGACTTCGTAAGGCCTCGACGCCACTACTAGGAGATCCCAGACCAATATCTCAACTCCTAGAAGAATCTCACACTACCGACACCAGTGTTTAATCATCGAATCCACTCTCGTTGGTGTCTCTACCCGTATGAATCGAGACAACATCTCCTCCGAAATCTCCAAGCTCTGAACGAGGGTTGTGGCAATAAAAGAGTGACTAAAACTTATGTCTATAAGTACTGTATATAAGGTAGATTATACATAGACCAAACCTCTATTCATCTCTGGAGCGCCGTCTTTGCATGCCCCAGCTACCAAGAGCTGAGCTTATCTTTGTCCTTATGCTCTTTATGGTCAGGGTGGACCACGTAGCGGTTGTGGTGGTAGAATCTCAAAAATCCACCCAACATATTCTACATGGCCATATTCTCTACCATTTCTACCACCTCGCAGACCTCCTCAATAAAACCTCAACATCTTCCTTGACGGTTCCTCAACCATCTATTGGTGGTCAGTATGGCGGGTCAGGCAGTCGCGAGCCATATGACCCTACCCGCCGCACGTGTAAACCTGTGTGTCCCTCGTCCATCTTCCACTATCTTGTGAGCCTCGCATTTCTAACCCTGTGTCTTAGGGTCATCCACCAGAAGGTCTATTCATCTTGTACCTCTCTATCATCTGCCTACTGCCTCCTGTAGATGACTCGGCTACCTATCGTTCTGTGGAAGATCTAGTTGTTAGTGCCTCCTCAGCTAGGAATCTCTCCACCAATTGTGCTCGCTCAAGCACCCCATCCTGCGTCGGAATGCTGAGTGATACCATCGATGCTCTGATCTCCAGTCGGAGACCCTAGTCAAAGGTTCGGGCCCTGAAGAAAGGATCTTGTACCATTTTTGTGGAGTAGCAGGAGAGATTAGTGAACATCTCAGAGTACTAGGACACTATCATGCCACCCAGATATTTATATAGTATCTCATGTATACGCATAGAGTGTAAGGTTTATGGGACGAAATCCACCCTAAAAAGGCCCTTGAAGTCCACCCATATGGGAGTCGCCACATTGTGTATCTAGAGCATCGGGCTCCACCATATCGGTGTTGCTTCATAAAGAAGGATGGATGTTCCGATCACCATAAAATCATCTATTGTCCAAACTAAGTGGAATTCTCTAGCCATAACCTCCAACAATTCCTCTGCTACCTACGGGTCCATCTCGCCATGGATCCACATAGGTCACTACGGCTAGAACCCGTACAATGCGCTGAGTCGGTGTGCACCTATTGCTGGTGGGGCTGGTAGCAGCAGCTGTCCAATGGGTGGTGGCATTGTAGGTACACCACACAAAGGTTCTAATGCCATAAGGGGACCCTTCACCGAGGCCTCACCAGTCGGTGGGCCGACATCACATACTCTCTTAGGGAACCTGGGTGTTTACCTTCATGGAGACATCCTAAAATGAAATAGTTGTGCCCTAGTTAAAAGTTATACTTGGCAAGAAGACTCATGAAAACATAAGAAAATCTTTTCCAAACACAAACAATCAGTTTTGTTTTGTGCTAAGTAAGAAATCATAAATCGGGGTCCGGGTGTATGGATATGTCGGTAGTCACACCAACATTGGAATCCCCGAACTGAAAAACACAGACAAAACACAAAACACTATTGCCACATAGAAAAGATCAGAGTCATAGTTCTTCAATAGAACCAACTCCTATGATACCACCTTTTTAGTACCCGTCCCCTGGGACCAGTGTCGTGACTACCCCAATCCCACCTGCCATAGGCTAGGGGCTGGCGACTAGCACCGAAGGTGTATTCCCTTAAATGTGACGGCGTTTCCTTTAACTTGTATACACACAAATTATAAGAACATAACAAGAAGCAACTGTGAAGTAAACTGCTGTAGTAAAAGAGTGAAAAAATTAAAAAGTGGCCGGAATACAATCCCTCTTATAGGAGTACAATTACAAATGGGGGAAAATAAAACTAAAAAAGGGAAAACAACTACTGGATCATCCTCTGATGGTCCTACTTGAAGGGTATGTATAGATCGGCTCCTCAGCACTCTACGTCCGCCTATCTCCTTCGCATACCACCTAGTCTTGGCTCCCTTGAGCCTTATCCCAGATACTTTCGATTTACATAAGACACAACATTGTTTGGGAAAAGCCCGTGTAGGGGTGAGTATATCGATACTCAATAGTGACCATGAGTCCCTGAAGGTCACATAGAGTTTCGCAAAGAAAAACCACAGGGTAACACTATGAAGGTAATATACCACAGAGGTAAAGAACCACATAGCATATCCTCAATCACAAGCATAAAGTAAAGATAGATCACACTTTGATTTATTTTTGGGGTAGTAACAAGTAACATCCCCGGTCACATCGTCGAACGACTCGGCTACTGGAGAACTCCTCCTCTATCGAGTACAGTGGGACTGCCACGTCACACTGAGGCACTTCCCACTAACTACGAACTGCTGAGGTACTACTCCCCATCACGTACTGTGGATCTTCTAAGTCCCACAAAGCCCCCTAACGTGGTCTGCTAAGGTACATCATCCCGTACAACAGCCTCTCCCCACCATGGCCTACTGAGGTACTCCTCCCCATCACGATCCATGGGTTTTCTGAGTCACAGAGAGTCACACCCCCCCAATACGGTCTTCTATGGTACTCCATCTCGTCAATTTTAGCGAATTATCCCCATTGTTGTTGTCGGGTCACTCCGTGTCGAAAAGTCAGCAGTTGTCAGGTCTTTGCCAGTCATAGGGTTCCGTACATAGTGCGCTTGGAAGAACCGCTCCCCAAGACATTCATCATATCTCAACCTGCACGGAGTCTAAATAAGAAGTAACCTAATGATTCTCCATGTCATCAGGGTTCCGATGCAATAAATGGTGCATCAGTCGGACACCCGTTCTACGTGTTATTGACATTTCAGTGCCGAGGCCCTGGTTGGATTCAAGTGCGATCCAACACGGTCGAACTCCAAGTTTCTCTGAATCTATAATGGAGTTGGTAAAAAGTATCATTTTTCTCCAAGGGTCCCAACTCTAGAGATGTTTCTTCAAACAGACGTCTAGTTCTCGAGATGAGGCTCTTTAAGTGTTTCGGGCCCCAGTTGTGCTCAGGTTCGGTCCGACCTGGTCTGGGCTGGACCGAGGTGGTCTCGGCCCACTAAGCTGATGTTAGGTCTGAACAACAAGAGGGGCAGCCTGCAAGGGTAGACCGACTAGAATAAGGTGGCCCGACCAGAAAAGGGTGGCCCGTATGGTGCGAACCAACCCGTGTGGGGCGGTAGGCCGCTGGGCGGGGGGCCGTTTTTGGTGGAGGCTCACAGGGGGGTGGCTTGGGAGTGGCGGCCCAGTTTGAGTGTGGTAGCCTGGTCTGAAGTCAGCGGCCCGAAATGAGGGTGGCGGCAGGGTTTAAGGGCAACTACCACGTCTGAGGGTGATGGACCGGTCCAAGGGTGACGACCTTCTCCGAGGGCGGAGGGGCGGTCCGAGGGCGGTGACCCGGATTGAGTGCGGGGGGGTGGTCCGAGGGAAGCTACCCAACAAGAGGGAAGTGTCTTGCACCAAGGGTGGAAGCCTGGTTTGGTCCGACACTGGCGGTGTAACCCCCTATCCCCCGGATTCCCGAACAGCCCAAAGGCTATTCGGTTGGCGAGGCGGCGGTGCCGTTTGGGCACCGCTTAGTTGCCACAGAACCCTCCGGACTTGGGTTTAGCCTCTACCGAGGCATTGGTCGCAGCTTCCGTTCACTTGTGGCGTGGCAGTCATGCAGTCTCCCATCCTTCGGCTGGTCTTCGTGCTGGAGACTTCCTCTATTCGTCACCGCTGACGATCCATGGCCAACCTCTTGCGGCATGCGTCGACTTGCATGCAGTCTTCCAAGGTAGTGCAAGTATAGAAATATAGCAGATGGATCAGGCTAGTTTTGTTAGACCTTCACCCTCCAACTTAGCTCATTTTATGTAGGATATTATGGGGATGAATAATCAATTGAATTAAACCACAAGATAAACTCTACAAAGATTCCTCGTAACAATCCTCCCGCAAAGACGAACGAATCGCGGGTCAACCTGTTAGTCAGTTGACCCGCGTTCTTCGTGTTATTCAAGAATGGGGAAGAGGAAATCATTTAAAAAGTGTAAACCAATTAAACCCTACCTCAAAACATCATAGGTACGTCCATTCTTGAAGGTGGGTCGTGTTATTCGTTCCCGCGACAGGTTCCCAGAGACACCACTCACTCGACGCCGTTTGGTTCGGTGTTGTCTATCACATCCCACTGGGTCAACTTCATCTTCTAAGTTTCTAGAATCATAGTGTTCCTTCAGCACATCACTTCATGGTGACGATATTTGATACTCCTTCCCTACCTTCTTATATAACGGAGAGGGGGAGGGTAGGTAACGGTGTGGGGAAATAATGGGACTCAATAATTAGGAAGCTTTCTAATTTCCCCAACATCATCGTTACTTAAGGATAGCAGGTCAAGCCATTTAATGTCATGAAACACCACCGACCCCACCTTTTAATTGGCTCATTAGAGGTTTATGAAATAAAATAACAAAATTATTTCATTTCATTTCATTTAAAAAGTTTCAAACACTCAACTTTTTTTCGGACCTACTGTGGTCAAAGTAAAGCCTCCCTTAAGTGAATCACGACACGAAGGATTCAATGGTTTCCTGGAATTTTTATTCCATGAAACGGTTCAAAATTTAGAAAATCCCTCTCATGAATTTACTCAACGTACACGAAAAAAGTTCAGAAATTCATTCCTGGCACACCGGGCCTCGGAATCACGCACCGTCAATTTTCTCAAATTCATAATAATTCCATATAATTAAAAAAAATTAAATTGAAATCTAAGTCATTACACCCTATTTCTTTCGAGATGATATTTCTTTGTTACCACCATGGAGAGAGGTCGAGTTTACTATCGACAAGCTTCATGGTATGATGCCCATTTCTAGCCTATCTTATCATGTGAAACTTGCTGATTTGTTGGAACATAAAATCTAAATTTTGGATATAGATACTAAGGGATTTAATTTTTTTTGTGTCACCACAGTCTCTTCCTATTCTCTTTTTCTATGAAGGTTTATGGAAGTCTAATATATTTTAAGTATTATTGAAAGTTAAATCATGTGAATGTTAAGAATAAATGTCATTTTCCTAGGATTTATTATTTTTTTGACTAACATAGGGGGAGATGTTGGATTTGAAAAATTGACTTTCAGTTAGATTACCACCAGTTCAGAGTTCTATAAGTGTATATACCTAAAAAATATTTTTGGATCTGTTATGGTCATTTTGAGTTTCTGGTTTTTTGCATTCATCATAACTAAGGAGCCTATGGTATTTACATATTTGATGAACAAAACTATTCATTGAATATTAGTCTATATTTTTCGTGGATGTTATTTTGGTGCACATTAATATAGGGTAGTGGAAAATACTATAAGTCCCCAACCTTAAAAATTACATAATCTTTATGTAATTTAATAATTCACATCGTGGATCATTTTAGGTTTAGGGTTTTAGAACATTATTCTACAACTATTAAATTACATCTCAAATATTGAAAAGTAGAAACTTCTACTCAATATCCATTATTAATTAAATAAAAACACTTTAAAAAAAGATTTATTTCTAGTTCCATTCTTTGGACAACATGAATATTCTATTATGCTATCCTAGACCATATTCATCTTTATTTCCTGTGAAAAAAAATTCCAAAAAAACATGGGATGATAATAAAAAGCATAGTAAGGATTTTAAAAATAATAATAATAACATTAGTAAATTAATACATACAAAGAATAAGATCTTTAACATACCTCATGAAATCATAAGATTTATGAATAACATATAGAAATCATAAATAATAAATTTAACTTGTGGCATCAATAACATAATTATATTTTATCTTTCATAGCTACATAGGGAGTTACGTTTGGAATACCCATCAAAATATATTCTCTCAATCTCTAAGGAGAAACATTAAAGTTTACCTCCATCATAATACTCAATGCATTGGAGAGATATCTCAGGCTCACCTGTCGTAGGTTGATCATAGAACCACCCATATACATAAACAATTCCCAAACATTGTCACATATTCATAACAGATTAAACAAACATAAATGAAATATTTTATTTCCATATTTCATTCAAAAAATATAATTTGAATATGATGAAATAATCAATCCATTATCAGAACCATTTTCAATGCCAAAATACATCAAAGTGTATATGGATTTTTTTTTTCATTTCAAAACATTATGGCTTGTTAAGGAAGCCAAAAATCAAATAACACTCGCGGCAATGGAAAAGTCGTTATCACCGTGCAATTTAAAAAAAAGAAAAATTAACATTATTGTTTAGTAATAGAATACATAGAGAAAATATTCCCATTGAATGAAATGAAATTTCTTAGGGGTTTATAGACTATATAAAATAAAGTCATATATAAATCAAAATATGCCACAATGAAAGGTGATATAGAAGAAGTCGCTTACAAAGACTATTATATAAATAAAATAAATCGATTATTTGTATTCACTATAAGTAAACGTAAAGAATGTATAAAAACAAGATAGTATATCAAAAGATATATCACACATAATCCTAGAATGACATCATCAATAAGTAGTAGATTAACCCAATGAATGAAAATTGGGTTAAGAAGTTCCCTTACGTAGTGTCCGACTTGACTCGTTTGTTAGTTAATCAATTGAATAATAAAATAAATTTGATGTCTAATTTCTTAAGAACCTTTTTTATATTTAATATTCCTTTAATATCACTTATTACCTTGTTATAATCATTACATAATCATTTATGTTAATAATGGCCGTTTTGTCGATATTTGGTACTTGAGTCAAAAATGAACTTCTTATAATTACAAGTTGTCCCGGTGGTCAAAATTACATTATCTCCATAATGATATTCATGATATATATATCATATATATCATATATATACAGTATATATATGTATTTATTATAGTACAAAACATTTGGATATAAGAAATGAAATGCACCGTTCATGGAGACGGTAAGCCATATATACGCAAGAACGATACATTCATTTCTATTTTATATTTAATGGGATTAAAACATAATTATACATGGGTATATTATAATTATAGTATAATATAATATATAATTTCTTTAACTCCATCCTTTATAAATTCCATGTTTGGCATGAATGAGTCATATCACTTTGAGGGGGTGGTAGTCTGCACTACCTTAAATGAAATTACCATATTTACTCATTTTGGAAACCATAAAGGTATAATATAAATGAAAAATAAAGAAGTATAGAAAAAATATAAATATAATATATATCACATATTAATACTGTTTCATCTTAATGTCCACCATATGTGGTGGTATGAGATGATTGAACATTCATCGTTTCGTGGGGCAGTAGTTCACCATCCAAAGAAACAATATGTTCTTTATCTATTTGATGGAGGTGTGTGTATGTGTAGTTCAAATTATTCTCTTAAAAAAACCTAGTATAATGAGGATACTAGTTTTGTTATGAATGAAAGGGATATAGAGAGTTTAGGGGTTGTAGAAGTAAAATAAAATTAAAGAACTTAAGGGAAGACGTTACCTTTAAATCAGGTATCTCTCTTTGGTTTAACCAATAGGTTTACTTCAATTGCCTTATTTCAAGGGAAAAACTTCTAGGTGGGAGAGAGGGATGGGGAGAGATTTAATATGCAGAGGTTGGATGAGCCATTGGTATTTATAGGTGTTAGTAATGGGTTAGAGGTGATGGATTATTATAAGGTGGGAGAGGCTCTTCATAAATGTTTGAAAGTTTTTTTTATTGTAAACATAGTTTCAATTTAAAATGGTCAAAAGCTCATTAAATTCAAAAATAAGATGAATATTGTTCGAAATAAAATCATCCAATAGGAATTCTATAGGTATTAGATAATTTTATAATTTTTATAATCACATTTATTTAAATAATTAATTAATAAGGTAATTGTTGGATCGTCATTGTGTCCTAAATAAATTTATTTATTTTATGTCTAAAAATTATAAATAAAATACAATGATGTATGAAATATGTTTAGTTTTCAAATGAATAGTTATAGTCGAAGAGATAAATTATATAACCCCATATAAAAATAGTTTTTCTAAAATATGGATGTTTATGTCATCTTTTTCTTTACATTAAATTAATAAATATAAAGTGTCATTATCAATCCCATGTGCCTCCATGGAGTCCCAAAATCAACCCACATATTCCCATGGTTGGAAATATATAAAAAACTTGGATTAGGACACATTTTGTGGTAATTTAATATTATTATAAAAATAATTTTTACCCGTATTTACCAGATTTACCCTTTAAGCAAGGTAAATAAAATATTTAATGAATTAAATATTCATAATGTCTTAAAATTATAGATACCTGTTTACAAAATTTATAATTCATCATTTCAAATATGGAATAAATTTTTCCAAATTCAAAACACATAAGTTTGATAAATTAATTACAAATTAAATTCTGTTGTCAAAACAAAATCCGTGTTTTTAGAAAATAATAACTATCAAAACATTGACACCTATTTTTGTCCATTTTCAAATTGAAATTATTTTCAATGACAAAAACTGTATTAAATGGTATAAAGATAATCTAATTACAGTTTAAAAACATTTAAAAAGAAAATATTACCATATAAGTAAATTATATTAAAATCCAGGTTTTAATTAAAATGCAGTATTTTTAACTGTTCATTAAAAATTAACATTGTTAGAAAAATACCAAAATTTCAACCAAAAAAAATTATGATGTCCCAATTCTAAAGAAAAATATTATTTTTTCCAAATAGAACATATAAATGTGACAAAATCTTGAATTGAAAATGGGTCTCCATCAAAAGGCAGTAAATCGACCCTTTAATGAAAATTAGAGTATTTATGCTTAAAATTTGATTCATTCACATTTTAATCCTATAACTTTCATGGGATAAAGTTAAAGACATTTAAAAAACTATTATAATCATATTGTATTTATTTATGTTCATTCCCACCAATACAACGTCTATGCATTAACTACCATTTAAAATAATAAAAATATTATATTATTTTTTGGTATAACTCAACGTTGTGTGAAACGTAAAATTTCAAAGAAACCAGTTGTTGCATGTTGGGAACACCATCAATCATAGAATCCCCTTTAAAATAAAAATAATATTTTATTTACAAATATTAATAAATTTGAAAATATCATATTCATTATTTACTTGAGATGTTACATCCTTCCCCCCTTTTGGAGATTACATCCTCGAAATTTTATTCACTTATCAAATAAATGGGGTTATTTATCCCTCATAGCATTTTCATATTCCCACATTGCCTCTTTTACAATATGATTATTACACAAAACCTTTAACTAATGGAATAAATTATTCTAAAACACTTGTTCATTGCAGTAAAGAATCTGGACTGGTTGTTCCTCATAAGAAATATTATCTTCTAACTAAACTATCTCTGTACTCAAAACATGAGATAGATCTAGCATATACATTTTCAAAATTGAAACATTAAAAAAACTGTGTACTTGGGATAAACATCAATGTAAATCCACTTTGTAGGCAATTGATCCACCTTTCTCTAGGATTTAATAGTGTCCAAGGAACCTCAGACTCAGATTTCTCTTCATACCAAAATGCATCACACTTTCCATGGAGAAACATTGAGAAAGACATGATCACAAACCTTGAAAAATATATCCTTCCTCTTGTTATCCGCATAATTTTTCTGCCTTCTCTGAGCTGTTCTCATGTGATTCTGAATCAATTGAACTGTTTCTGCCATCTCTTCTACCCATTATGGTCCCATTAACTTCCATTCACCTACATCATCCCAAACATTTTTAGTTCGACACTACTTCCTATATAATGCCTCAAATGAGGCCATCTATATACTGGAATCAAAATTGTTATTATAAGAAAATTCTACCGAAGAAAGATGTTTGTCCCAACTTCCCAGGAAATCCATTGATCAAGAATGTAGAGTATCTTCCAAATTATAAATTGTTAATTCTGACTGCCCATCTGATTGAGGATGAACAGATGTAATAAAATTTAATTCAGTACCCATCAACTTCTAAAGGCCTTTTCAAAATATAGATGTAAATCGAGGATCAAGATCCGATACAATGGAGAGGGAAACTTCATGCAACCTGACTCTCTTATTAACATACAACCGATAAAGTTGAACTGAAGACAAAGTATCTCGAATAGGAAGGAAATGATCCGATTTTGTCAATCGATCAACAATAACTTAGATTACATTATTACTCGAGATATATATGGTAATCCTCCAATGAAATCCGTGGATATATTTTTCTATTTCCACTATGGGAATGGTAAATATTGAATTACCCATTTAGGTAACCACTAGTCTACTTTAACCTGTTAAAAAATCAAACTCTTCATAGTAAAGTAAGCAAAATATCTTTTCATTCTATCCCACCAGTAATAATCTTGAAGATCTATATACATAATAGTAATGCCAGAATGAACTAAAAACAAAGAACTATGAGCTTTAAATAACAACTCTCTATTTACTAATAATCACAAGGCATGCATAATCACTTTCCAAACCTCAATATACAATACTTATTGATGTTAAATCATGAAACTTACCCTTATAAACCAACTCTACATTTTTCTGGAACTCACTATCTTCCTTCTTACCTTCCTTAATTCTGTATGATAGAGATGATTTCACAGACAATAGAAAAAAAAACAGAAGAATTCCATGCACCAACAAGTCCTATTATAATGTTTATTAAATCGTTAATCAAAGGATCATGTTTCAAATGTAGCAAGGTTAATATAGCATTAATTTTTAGACTCATAGCATCAGCCACTTTATTTTCCGTTACTTAATAGTAATGAATCGTGCAATCATAATCCATGATTAATTCCAACCATCTCCTCTATCTCATATTCAATTATTTCTTAGTGAATATATACTTCAAACTATTGTGGTCAGTATATATTTTACATTTTACTACATATAGATGATGCCTATATATTTTTAAAGAAATACTATAGTAGCTAATTCTAATCCACGTATAGGGTAATCTAACTCATGAGGGTTCAACTGACATAAAGCCTAAGAAATTACCTGATCATTCTACATTAGGACACAACCAAGTCCTTTCATTGAAGCATCACTGTAGTTAACAAAATCTACATTTTTTGAAGGGATTTCCAAAACTCGATCATTCACAATTATTCTTTTGAATTCCTGAAAACAATCATCACGTTATTTTGTCCAGATGAACTTAACACCTTTTCAAGTTAACTTAGTCACTGGGGTATATATACATGAAAACATTTCCACAAACCTATGAAAATTACCTAATAAAATAATAAAACTTTGGATCTCAATTACATTTGTGGGTCTTCTCCATTCTTCAACAACTTTTGTTTTAGCAGTATCAACAATTATGATTTTTTTTTGAAACACTCTGACCAAAGAAATGAAATTTATTGTAACCAAAACTCACATTTGCTGAATTTACCATATAGTTTCTATTCTTTTTACATTTTCAAGACAACCGTTAAATGACTTTCATGTTCCTATTTACTTTTGGAATAAACCAAAATATCAACAATAAACACAACCACCATTTATCACCTATGTAAAATTAGACATCACTACAACAAACTATTCAATCTAAATTCTGACCATCTCAAGATATTGATTTGGAATGTTGTCTTCCTCTTGATTTCATCCCATAATAGCTACCTTATTTCATCTATAGAAAACAAATCGCAACATAGAAATATCTTAGGTGGAGCCACTAGGTAATCTGAAAATGGTAAATCATTTAAATATTACCATAAAGTAAAAATAATTTATGGATATTAATTAAAAAATATCATATCTCCTAAAGTTATCTAAACATACCTCTAATACCAACTATAAGGCTCTATCCTTAATAATTACATAATATTGAATAAAGTTGATAATTCACATCGAGGATCATTTTAGGTTTAGAGTTTTAGAGAATTAGACCATAACAATTCCATTACATCTCAAATATTACTAAGTAGAGACTTCTACTCAGTATCCATTTTTTCAGAAAATAAAAATTCTTGAAAGAAATTGTTGCATCTAGTTCCATGTTTTAGACATCATTAATTTTCCATGATCACATACTTGACCCTATTAATATTTATGTCCTATGAAAAACATTTCCAAAAAACATGGGAGGAGCATAAAAATATCAGTAAGCATTATAAAATAAAGGATGAAAACAATAGTCCATCAATACATACCAAGCATAAGATATTTAACACACCTCGTGAAATCATAAGATTTATGAATAACACACAGAAATCGTAAATCATAAATGTAACTTGTGGTATTTAAAACATACATATACTGCACATTTCACAGCTATGTAGAGAGTTACATTGGGAATACCCATCACAGTATATTCACTAAATAACTTATGAGAAACATTAATGATTACTTTCGTCACATTACCAAATCCATTGGAGAGCTATCTTGTGCTCACCCACCCTAGGTTTATCCCAAAACCTCCAATATACATAAATAGTTCCCAAGAAACATGAAATATTCATAACACATAAAACAAACATAAAGGAATGACAACATTTCCACGTTTCAATCAAAACATTTCATTTAAATAAATTGACTAAACTAATATATTATCAAAAAAATACAATAGAATTATACTTAATTTATTATATGGTATTTTTTCCATTTAAATACATTACATCTTGTAATGGAATCCAAAAATCAAATAACGCTCACATCGGAAGAAAGGTTGTTGTCACCACGTACGTTAAAAAACATCCCCTTTGTTGTTTAGTAAAATTCTACGTATAAAAAAATATTCTATTTGAATGAAATGAAAATTAAATGGGGTTTATACATAGTATAAAATAATGTCATGTATAAATCAAAATATTCCTCAACGAAAGGTGATTGAGATGAAGTCCCTTACAAAGATCATTTAAAATATAAAATAGATCAATTACATTTATTCACTATAAATAAACATAAATAAAGTATACATACATGATAGGATATCAAAATATATATTTCACATAATCATATCGTGGCATAATAAATAAGTATAAGGTTAACACAAATAATGGAAATTGGGCAATGATGTTCCCTTTCCTCGTGCCTAACTTGACTCTTTCGTTCTTTAATCTCTGGAATAATAAACTAAATTTAATTTCTACATTATTCAGAAACATTCGCATGTTTATTATTCCTTTTAAATCATTTATTACCATGTTATAACCATTACATAACCATTTATTTTAATAACGGTCGTTTTTTTGATATTTGGTACTTTAGTCAAAAATAAAATTCTTATAATTACAAGTTGTCCCTTTGGAAAAAATTATATTATCTCCAGAATGATATTAATGATTTAGTTATCATATATATCATATATATCCTGTATATATATGTATTTATAATAGTATATAACATTTGGAGATAAGAAATGAAATGCCCCGTTCATGGAGACGGTTAGCCATACATACGCATTAACGCTACTTTCATTCATATTTCATATATAATGGTATGGAAACCTAATGATAGAAAGGTATATTTTAATTCTAGTATAATATAATATATAATTTCCTTAAATCTATCATTTATATGTTCCACGTATGGCATGAACAAGTCATATCATTTCGATGGGGCGGTAGTCCGCACTTCTCCAAATGTTATCATCTTATTTTCCTATTATGGAAACCATAATGGTATGCTATAAATGAAAATTAAAGAAGTATATATAAAATAAAATTATAATATATATCACATATAAATACAGATCCATCTTAATAGCCACCATAAAAGGTTATAGGAGAAGATTGAATAACAATTGTTTTGTGAGCTAGTAGTTCGCCGTCCACAAAAACAGTATGTTGTTTAACCATTAGATGGAGGTGTGTGTAAGTGTTGTTAGAATACATCTCATAAAAAATCCTATTACAATGATGATTCTGGTGTTTTTATAAAATAAATAAATAATTATTTTTTATGGTGTTTGAGAAGTAAAATAACATAAATGAACTTAAGAGATGACGTTACCTTTAAATCGGGTATCTCCCTTTGGTTTGAACAAAATGGTTCACCTAAATTGACTTATGCCTATGGGAAGGATTTTAGTGGGAATATATCGATATGGGTAGCTTAATTTTGAAAATTATGGATGATCCAAGGGGATTTATATGTGTGAGTAATGATTTATAGGTTATGGATTTTTATAAGGGAGAGGAGGGGCTCTTTAGGAATATTTGAAAGAATTTTTTATTATAAACTTATTTTTGGTTTCTAATGGTCAAAAACTCATTAAATACAAATAAATATGACTCTTGTTATAAATAAAATAATCCAATAAGAATTGGATGGGTTTTAGATATTTTTTTTAATTTTTATATTCTCATTTATTTAAATCATTCATTAATAAGGTAATTGGTGCATCATCATTGTGTCGCAAATAATTTTATTTATTTGATATCTAAAAATTATAAATAACATCCAATGACATATGAAATATATTTAGATTTCAAATGAATATTTATAGTTAAATAGATAACTTATTTAACCCAATAGAAAAATTGTTTTACTAAAAGATATATATTTGTGTCATTTTTGTATTTACATTAAATTAATTAATATAAAGGGTCATTATCACTCCCATGTGGATCCATGGGGTCCCAAAATGGACCCAAGGATTTTCATGATCGTACATGTATCATACAATAGTATTAAGACACATTTATTTTATTTTAATATTATAATAATAATATTTGTTTACAGTTATTTACCAGATTTACCCTTTAACCATGGTAAATAAAATATTTACAGAAGTAAATATTCATAATGTATAAAAATAAATATTACCCTTTTAAACAATTGGGACCTCATGATTCATAATATGGAATCCATTTATTCAAATTCAAAACAAATATGTTTCAGAAATAAATTTAAATTTAATTCCTAGTTTCAAAACTAAAAGCATGTTTTTAGGGAAAAAAACTCTCAAATTTGTGACGCTGGTTTATATAAAATTTCAAAGTGAAATTAAATTCAATGACCAAAATTTGATTAATTTGTAGAAATATAATATAATTAAACATTAAAACAATGAAAAATATAATATACCTATATGAATAAATTAGATTAAAGGAAAGTATTGAATGAAAATGAAGTATTTTTCACTTTTTATTAAAAAATGATCATTATCAGAAAAAATATCAAAATTTCATCCAAAGTAAATTTTGATTCCCCAAATATAGAGAAAAATAATATTTTTTCAAATATAACATATAAAGTGATCGAAAATATATTTAAAAAGTATTTTTCATCAAAAGTTGGTAAATCATCCCTTTAAAAAATATTAGAGTATTTATGTTTAAATTAGATTCATTCACATTTCAAGACTCAAAATTTCATTAGATAAAGGTATATACATTTAAATATATTGTATAATCCTATTTAAGTTAGTTATGTTCATTCCATCCAATACAATAGCTATGAATTAACAACCATTTAAAATATTAATAATATTATATTAATTTTCCATATAACACTATGTTGTGTGCAACGTAAGATTTCAAAGAAACCCATTGTTGAGTGTCAGGTACACCATCGTACATAAAATAACTCTAAAGTAAAATTTATATTTAATTCAAAATTATTAATAAATATGAAAATGTCATATTCTTTATTTACCTAGGATGATACATATATAATATTTAGATATCATTCATCAAACCATGAATGAGCATTTTGTATACGGTAATCTCTGAAAATGTGAGTTTTGGATTCAGGATATGAAATTTATAGGCCATGTGATAATTGAGATGGGTGTATCAATGGATCACGAAATGACATATAAAGTTATTTCCTTGGACCAAATCAGAAATGTGTCTATAAACAAAAGCATCTTGGGTTTGGATGGTTATTATATGTAGTTAGTTTTGGATTTCATTGAGATCACATCATCGATGATAGATTTATACCGTAAGGGTGTAATTTTTGAAATCAATAAAAAATATCAGATACCATTTGCGAATATAAAGGGGAGGAAGAATGAAACACCAGTTTTTATTTTTACGAATCTGAGTTTAGGTTATGATGTTTTTTGGGAATCTTCTAGTTTGTGTTTTGGATGTGTCTTAATGCTAGTGAAATAGGTGATGAACTATACATCTCTACAGTTACGCCATAAGGAGAAGAACTAACCTACCAATGATATTGAGTTTGTTGATGTTATGGATTCAATCAAAACATTTCGTCATTATCTCTTTGGGTAGCGGTTTATAGTGTATTCTAATGATAAGTTTCTAAACTATATTTTTACACATAGGGATCTAAACTTGTGATATAGATTCTAAGTGAAGTATATTCAATATTTTCATATTTATGTGTTATACACTCATGAGAATGTAAATGCAGTAATTGATGCATTGAGTAAAAAATTAAGGAATCAGTTGTGTAATGGCACAGAATATTATCAATGAAATTTCCCATATTATAATTATTTCATGTATTATATAGTATTAAAATTGTAATGACAAATAATTTAATCAATTAAATTACCCTCACAATTATGTCATGTAGAATAAAGCATACACATCATATAAAGAAACAAACAGATCATTATTCTCAAAAATGAATAATGATACATTTTTTAGAAAACAAACCAATAATAATTCCAAATATTTTAGAGGGATAATAAACATAAAATAAGATAATAATAATTGTATAAGATTTACCTTCTTTATCCCCAAGAATGAACGCACTCATAAACAATGTTGTAGAAATAAAAAATAATATTAATGATAAAATATTTATTTTGAATAAGATAGTATATGTATACTTGATAGTAAATACGTTTGAATGAAGAGTGAATGAAATAATAGGTTTTTATAAAAAGTGTTGAACCCATATGACTATTATAAATCTAATTGTTAGAATTGTAATCTTACCATTGGAATAGTGACATGACCACTAGAATAGTAATTTGACCGTTAGAAATAGCAACATGAATGTTATAATAGTAAATTAACCTATGTAAGTGAAAAAAGTATTTAGGATTCATTTAAAATGAAAATTTAATATATTTAATCCATTATACTAGAGAATAAATTTTTATAAAAATAATAAATTATGTGTTTGTATTTGTATAACACATATTTGTTTTCATCGCACTTTTATAATAATGTTAAATATTTAAAAAACTTATTTAAAAAAAGTATATATAAATTAATATTAATTTTTATTATAATTATTATATAGTTTTATGAGAATATAAATAATTTTTCAAGGTGTCATAAAATCGATTACAATATGGAAATCTCTATATTTCAATAAAATAAGGATTTAATTTAAATATAAAATTTCTCATATTTAAAAAATTATTCTCATAAAGTGGATTTAGTTTTTCAAATGTAAAATTTGAAAAATGGTTATGGATAATTTGTTATATTTTTCTATAATATTTAATTTTTTAAAAGAGTAAAGTAAGATAATTTGTATTATTTAACATTATAAACCTAATATGTGAAATTTTGATTCAAGAATGACATATGAACCCATTATTTCAAACTCACTTAAACTATTTACTATATATAGTTACATGAATAAATAATACTAATAGTCATGATCCAAAATAATATAATAATAAATATAATAATGAAAATTCACCTCTCATCACCTTATAAATACCAGCCCACCACCCCTTCTCCTCACAACTTCTAAGGATTGAATAATTTTAAATATCTAGAAAACACCTTCCTAACCACTCTCCCTATGACTATATTCTATGAGTATCACCAAAATACCAATTTCAATTTTTTTAATTAATCCTTCAAGCCAGTGATATTTAAGATGTATCATTTTCAAACTGCCTCTTTTAATTTATTTTCTTCTTATACCTTATCCTTACCTCATTCATCCATCAAATAATAATAACTATAATATCATATATATACTATAATGTTATACTGATAATTTAATACCTTATATTTATCCCTTTTCTCATGTCATTTTATTCAATGATATAAAACCATCATCCAAAATTATGGCGGCTGATCGTCACAATGAATAACAAGTTTCTCTTATACATTAATGCCTTCAAGGCAAGTTATAAAACTGTTGTAAGGGTAAAAATTTCATTTATTATAATTTATTTCAAATTATATAACTAATATTATAATATAATATTAAATTAAATGAAAATATTTTTGGGTGGTTGGAAAACCCACAAAAATAAACATACAATTTATCAACATTTTATTAAATGAATAATCCACGTGTTTAAAAAAATGACATATGTTAGAATTTGAGACTATTTAAGTGCAGGAATACCATTTTACATAACATTTTATGTTTTATTTCCATTTAAAAATAACTTCTATAATTATATATGACGGAATCGGCCATTAAACTATGAAATGAAAGCTCCATAAACAACAAAATTGAACATTATAACTCATTGAAATATCCATGAATGACTAAAAAAATTATATTAAATAAATTAAATGTGTAACCGGTTCTAGGTTTGGTAATTAATGAATCTAATTAGACTATCCAGGATATTAAATGAATGTTCAGAACTAATTCTATCATTATGTAAGGGGTCTCTTCGAAACCTCTATATTTAATTTGGGTAACACTTTATCTTACACTGACTCAATTAATGTATTAATTATTTTTATATAAATTTACAATATTATGTATATAAGTTCCAAAAAATACATATCTATCTCATTTCATATTTTTTTTGTGGGGGAATACATTTTTTAAGAGGTTCCCTTCTCAATTCCTCTCGACAATAAAACAAAATTAAAGGTAACTTCTCTATTTATTACCCATTTTCATATAAAATCAATAAAAAGTTTTAATCCATCCATATTTTACAAAATTACTTATTTTATCATGAATCTATGTTCAGTTAATTTGTTGTATTGTGGCAATAATTATGCCATTATTATATTTAATGACTATATTCTTGTCCCTTAAACCACACAAAATTTGCACATTTATAATGTTTTATAAACAATCATTTTCAGGTTTTCAAGTTAGATGAACATCATTATTAATGATCTATTACTATTTATATTTATTATTTTCCAAGAATTAATTAATCCTTTATTTAATGGATTCCATTATTATACACACTTTGGTTATGCATTATGAAATAAATATGAAAATCATTTATTTATATGGGTAACCCTTATGTTTTTCCTTATACTTGATTTATTTATTTGGCCCAAAAATGAATATACCTATTATGATGGGTTCGCCTAGATAGTTCTCCAATTAATTGGGAATTTAGTTGTCTAATGAGACTTTATTTATAGGATTATATAGTATTCCTAATCCATTGTGGGATTATGTCCCCTACACGATATCGTCTTGACAGTTTTCCTTGAGTCATGTTTATGTCATTATATATGTTATTTACAAAATCTAATATTCTCATGGTTATATGATTCCATATTCCAAATTCCAATCATCTATGTTTTTATTCATGTAATATTCTATTTTTGTTATCATGTTATGCCTTCTGAATCATGTGATATTATTTTCTTACATGTTTATTGTCTTACATGGGGTTTTAGCTCATACCTTTTGTCTATGTATTCCCCAGGTTATCTGTTAATGATTTAGGTGCTCTAATGGAGTCAGGAAATCATTATGGAAATTAATAAAATTATTTTCTTTTCTAGATTCATTGTATCTATTTATGTACTTAGTGTTACAAATATTATTGTATTTTCAATCATTGGGTTGTATTTGAATGTTAATTATGGTTAAATTAAGGTAATAATTTATGAAAAAGTCTTGAGTAACTATAGTTAGTATCAGATAATAGTCATGTTATTTTGGGGTATTAGGATAATAAAACATTAGTAACAACTGTAGGGATAATTCTATCACCATAGATAAACTATATTGAAACCTATGGAATAATATGTTTTTATATACCTTTCATTTATAATTCTTCCTTAAATGTTTATATTTAACATTTTATATGATCATTAGATAAGTATTCAATCACCCAAAATATTATTTTTTTCTTTTAATGACTATAAATAAGAGAACATGTTTTAAGAATCAATGTGATAGGTTATGTGATAGTTTTACTAAGATTCCAAAAAAAATGATAATGGGAGCTCAAAACATCATGATAGTACTAGATCAAATAGAAGAAGTTATGAATAATAACATGAATCATGTGTAACTCCCTTATTATCCAAATAAATATCAAGTTTCTTTTGAATATTTTATGTGAGAACGGATTTATACCTTTAGTGAGTCTTATGATCCCGTCCTAATGGAACAATGTAATTTCTTCATTAATAATAAAATCTATATACTCTTGTGGGGAAAATAATGTAATGTCATGTTGGTGGTCTATCATTTTGAGGGCGAATGTGATCAGTGGTGGACACTATCCAATAACAAAAAATCTATAAAGAAAATATATTCAATGGAATTATATGCATTTAATAAAATATTTTTTTTAAAATTATTTTCCCAAAACTCTCCATCTTAAGATGGATAAAGAGTTCCATTAATCGAATATGAAGGAAGATGTTTCAATTAAGTCATACAGGTCACACTACCAAAGGCTTTCCCAATACTCCTCTATAGTTTTCATGAATAGTTAAAGAATGTTGTCTTGCTTATTCCGTGGATTAAATCGAGTCTATAAAAACACATGGTTATTTGAGACTTTGATATCTATGATGATATTTTTCATTCTGACCATAAGGTTGATAAGGATATTTCATTCTCTCAGTGGTATCATGGGATAAGATATAGAAAGAAAAATTGAGTTTACTATGGTAGGATCAATATTTTAATCCTGTGGTAGAAAGAAAACCCAGTATCCCAAATGTCAAAACTGTAGGAAGTAAGATCATGTGAACTACCTAAAGGTAAAAGGGACATGATTGAAATATGGAAAATAGGTAAATCATGTAAATAATCTCCAATGAGCTATAAATAATCCCCCTAATTTAGAATAAGAGAGTAAGTTTCAAACAAACACACAACATTTAGTATAGAGTTTTAACTATAAGGAACATAGAAGTTATGAAATCTAATTCCATAAAACAAGGGTTGTTTGAAACAATTAAAGAATAAAACCTCTAATTAAAAAGGAATGGAATATGTAATCAATAATTCTAATGTGGGTCGTGATAATTGTGCGGTGATAGGTACTCTAGTTATTCATTCAATAATTTAATAAAGTAATTTTTTATTCTAGTTTTATATATTATTTCATATCATTCATGTTTAGTATACCTATTCCAAAACCAATTCAAAATATATAAGGTAAGTTATCCATGAGAAAAGAGAATGGGAAAATTATTTAATCTAAATTATATAACTACTCTACGGTTAAATTTTGTGGACTAAACCTCAATGAAAATATTTTCTCTCTTCCTTTTGTGGGGTTTGATGATATATTGGGCATGTATTTTATAAATTTTTATAAAAACAACATCAAATGTAGGGAGTTGGAGATCAATCATTAAATCTTGGGGCATCCTCCATTTCCAATAAAACATTAGGAGGAGAATGAATGCCATTTGCAATATCCTTATAATAAGTGAATACTCTTTCATTATGAGAAATCATATACTAGTTAAATGACTTAGACAATAGAGAATATCGTTCTTGAATACATGTCCTTTATGAGTGAATACACAAAAGTGTTCCCTAAATAATTTCAATGTCTTCCTCCTAACTAATTGTTTCATTTATCAAGTGATATTTTTATAATATCTATGACCATATCGTGGAATCCATATATCATGTCCACCATCGATTTGGACGAACTAAATAAATAGTTACATGGGAATCTAAAAACGTTTGTATGCACTCAAGTGCTTCAACGAGGGGTGAAATTATCCTATTCATTAAAAAGAAGTATGGATTAATGTACCTCTACCTTGATTAGTGTGAACTAACCAATTATAGAAAATAACACATATATCCTTCCATGGATAGATGAATTGTTCAACCAAATACATAGGGCCAAGAACCTTTGTATGATGGAACTTCAATTGAGATATCACTAGTTTAAGGTAATGATGGAAGATATTCTCAAGAATGTCTATTGAATACGGTATGGACATTATGAGGTCAAAATGATGCCCTTCAGACTCACTAATGTACTAAAATATTTATGGATTTATGATTAGAGTATTTAGTTATAACCGTCAAAAAATAGTGTTAGTATTTTTATTGAAATTCTGATATAATCCAAGAGAAAAGAAGACCATGAGAAGCTTTTGAATATAATGAAAAAACTTTTTTAAGGGAGAAAATATATACAAATAAAAGTATATATGAGTTTTAGAGGTACTAATTATCATTATTAGGACTTTTTATCATCGTTAAATCCATATCTATGGACTCTTATAAGATATTGGCAATTGGGGAGTGGTCCAGACTAGCATATGTAATGCAGATCTGTTGTTTCCTTTGTCTAATAAGGTATTAAAAATGATTTGGGAGGAACTTCTCAGGAGCGTCAAACCCCCAATGCAACATGAAGTGATAGTCTATAACAAAATGAAGCTAAATGTACATGAAAAAAATTA
Organism: Viscum album; assembly: GCA_963277665.1. Classification (NCBI taxonomy): domain Eukaryota; kingdom Viridiplantae; phylum Streptophyta; class Magnoliopsida; order Santalales; family Viscaceae; genus Viscum; species Viscum album. The sequence goes on from OY728129.1 coordinate 320,457,701, forward strand.
TCCCCACATTATATGTAGTTGTTAGCTGTGGTATTCATGATGTAAATCTTACGGGATTATATACAATAGAGAATTGTGATATATATACTGATAATAATAACACTAAATATATATTCATAGAGATTGACTTTAATATGAACCATGAAATATGGTTACAAATCATCAAGGATTATGACTACTCAATCCACTACCATACTAGTAGAGAAAATAAATTCACATATGGTATAAGTATAATGGTTCTTCCAACATTAAAAATGATGGAAAATGATGAGGTTCCAATATTCTTAGACATCCAAAGGATGGACCTGGGAATCATAAAGGAATGAACATCATAATTCCTTTATCAAATTATTTCAAAAATATCCTTTGAGAGAAGATAAAATATTTTCAAAGAGATGATGTGGAAATTTATAAGAAGGTGGAAACTATTAAAAATCAAAAACCCGTATAGTTCAAAATTGATGGGGAAGGATCATATAAGTTGGGTCACAACTATGTGTACCATAAAATTCAGAGACAAAGAAGTAGATTTAATGAAGAAGACATCATGACCTTCACCATCCACCTAGTGAGCACAAAGATATTTCAAGATCTCTAAGAGCACTATTGGTGGGATAATATGAATAAGGGTATCACAGAATATACATCAATGTTCTTGGCATGTTAAAAAATGATGGATGAAAGGAAAAATTATCTGGGGATGATCAAATAGTTACCATTACCTACATAAAAATGAGAAAACATCATCATGAAATTATTCACTAGACTTCTAAATTCATCCACAATAAAAAAATCTTATATGTATTTTTTGGATCATCATATAAAGACTAATCACATTATTTAATTTCAATAGGACTTCTCACATGATCAACTTGCATGGATATACATTAGAGAAGTAGTGAGGTTTTATGGTGAACCATTATGAATTCTATATAGTTGAGATACAATAATTACCCCTATGTTATTGAAAATTATCCAACATTAGCTAAAAACAATGATGAACCTAAGTATGTATTAAAATCCTGATAATGATGGCATATCTGAGCAGACTATAGGAAATTGGAGGATATATTTTGAGAATTAATGATGGACAACAAAGAAGGATGAGAAAAATACCTTTCTCTAGTAGAATTATCATAAAAATCGTTTCCACTCATGTAGCCAAATCTATCCATATGAAAACATTTATGGGAAAATATGTAGAACCCCAAATTTCGTGGATGAATATGGTGAACAGATGCTGTTGGGAACAAAAAGATGTTGATAAAATGGTAGAAAAGAAGAAGACCATTTAGCATCATGTTAGGGATACCCAATGTAAATAGAATAGATATAAAGACCATCATTAATAGAACCTGGAGTTTTAGTTGGAGATAAATTATTCCACTATATGTCCCAATGGAAGAGAGTAATGATATTTGGGAAAAAATAAAAACTACGTCCGAGTTATGTAAACTCTTTTTAGATTCCAGATAAAATCAGAGATGTGGCCTATGGATTATAACTTCCACCAACCATGTCTCTCATATGTGATGTATTCCACAAACCCCTCTTATCAATGTACAATCTAGATTCCTCACATGTACAAAAATAATATGTGGTATGACTAAAATATGACATCTCTAATGGAGAATATCTAGTGAAGATCTTTGACCACATATATAAAGTTATATGTACCAGGACTACTCACCTAGTAAAATGTACTAGAGAAGAAACGTAAATATGAATAGGTTACATGGGAACGAGCAGAAATGATGAAGGAGGAGTTCAATAACATATTTTCAGCTTACTATGTAAAATAAAATTTCAGTTTATAAATTTCATAATGTGGAATAATGTAGCAACCCATAATTTAATCAACGAAATTTCCCTCATTTTAATTTTATCATGTGGTATAAGACTCACACATCACATTGAGAAACCAAATGTAAATTATTATTATAAATTAACAATGATAAATTAGTCATCAAATAAACCTATAAAAATTATAAATAATATAGTGGGTTAATAAAAATAAAATAAGATAATTACAATAGGACAATTTGGATCTACATGATTCTCTAGAATGATCACACTCTTGAACAAAACGGTATAACTAAAAGAAAATGATAAAAATATAATATTCATTTTGAAGATGAAATTAGATATATATTTGAGATAAAATATGATTTAATGATGTATTAATTCAATAATATGAATTTATAGGAATTATTGAACACATATGAAAGATATAAATATGATAGTTGGAGTAGTAATCTAGCCATTGGAATAGTAACATGACTATTGAAATAGTAATATAAATTTTATGAATAGTAATATGACAATTAAAATAGTAAACTCATCTATGTATGTGTATAAAATTATTTACATATCATATAAAATGAAAATGTATTATATTAAAATATGGGCACGTGAAAATAATTTTTTAAATTGATAAATTAATTGTTTTTTTATGAAACCAAAAAGTTTTAATTAAAATAATATAATAAATGTAATTATTTTCTAAAAAAAGTTTAATTTAAATAAAATGGATTTAGAATTTAGAATTTACTCTTATGATAATATTAATATAATTTTATGAGACCATTTATATCTTTTCAAAGGGTCATAAAATTGATTAGAAAATTATAATCTATATTTTTCTAATAAATGGGGATTTTATTTTAAAACTAAATTTATCATATACTGATACTTATTTTCATATAAAATATTCTATTTTTAAAATATTCACATGTCTTTTTTGGAGAATTCTTGAGATTTTTCTAAAATGGTTGAACTTTTGTTGAAGAGTAAAATACGACAATTTTTGGTATTTAACATTATATACCAAATAATAGAATTTAGAGTCATGGATGATATAATAACCCATTAGATAGGACTCAAATTCAATAATTCTTATATCTAGTAATAGTAATCAACATTATTGTTATTATAGATAAAGAATAATGAAGTAATGAATATAATAAAAAAAACCCTCTCCTCCTCTTATAAATATCACCCTTCACCTCCACTTCTCCTCACTCAATAAAAGACATTGATCTTTCAAAATATGCTCAATAACCTATCATACCCACTCTCAATATGACAATATTTTGTTGTTTTAAAAAAAATACCAACTCCATGTTCATTAATAGGTCCTTCAAGAGGTGATATTCAAGAGGTGGCATTCACAAACTACCTCTTAATTTACTTTCTTCTTCTGCCTTCTCCTCACCACATTCGTCCATAAAATATTAATAACTCAAGTATCAAGAATATAAAATAATTAGATATTTTTAAGTTAATATCCTTTATTCATCCCTTTTATTATCTTACCTTATTCAATGATTTGCAAGTAGTCTCGAAATTATGGTTGTTAATTTTCTCCAAGGTTAAGGAGTTTTTGTTTTCCTTTTTCACTCTCAAGGAAGGACATAAAACTATTATTATGGTTAATTTTTTTAATAAGTATATTATTTTTTATTTCATGTTTTTTGACAAATATATAGATAAAATAATAATAAAACTAGATTTATATTTTCAGAAAACTCCACAAAATAAACTAACCATTTATCATTAACATTGTATTAAATGAATCATACACATTTCAGAAAAAATTACATATGGGACCATTTATAATTATGTTTTTCATGTATAAAATTTGATATAACATATACTGTTTTATTTCCATTTCACATGAACATCCAAAATTATACACAAGTGAAAAAGACATGAAACACTGAATCGAACACTCCTAGAACAATGAAATTAAACTTTTTAACTCATTGACATAACCCTTTATGAATTTAATAAAATTATTATAAATAAAAAATATTTGGAAGGAGTTTTGAATTAAGAAATTAAGTAATCAAAATTTTCTATCTTGAAAATTATGTGCAAGTGTATATTGTATTCAGACATAAGGTAGGTGATCTCTCTGAACCTCTATATTTCCTTCGGGCGACACTTTATCTCCATTTGACTTAACTTATCTCTTCATTATTGTCATATAATTCCCAGATATTCTATATATATATATATATTTGACACAAGTATTTCTAGATCAATTAAAATTTTTTATGGTTGATTAAATGTTATAAAAGGTTACCATCTCAATTACAGTCAATAAGAAAATATAATTAAGGAGAATTTTTTTATTTCTTACCCCTTCTGAAGTACACATAATAAAAAATTTTAATCATACCATATTTTCCTAAATAACTCAATTTACCATGGGAAAAAATTTAGTTAATATTTTGTGTTATGTAAATAATTATTCTTTTAGCCTCTTTATGATCTATTTAATCTTTTATTTTAAACTATACTAAAGTGGTGTATTTCTAAAATTACCTAAACTCACCTTTTCTTCTTTCCACTTCATTTAGACATCATTATTCACGACAAATTCACTTTTTTACAATTTGGTTGTCCAAAAATTATTTAATTCATTCTTTCATGGATAAAATTATGATATACCCTTTGGTTATGCTATAGGATATGATTTCCAAAACCAATTCATTCTATGGGTATCCCTTTTGTTTATTAATTACACTTAATTTAATTATTTCAAACAAAAATTCAAGTATATGTTAAGATCGGGGAACTCATATAGCGCTCTAATTAATTGGGTAATTTTTTGTCTCATAACACGTAGTATATGGTAATATGTAGTAAACCAATTCCATTATGGGACTCTATCTATAATGTGATATCATTCTAGAAGTTAGCTAGGACTCATGATTAGGTCATGATATATATTGACTCCACATTCATATATTGCCATTATCAAATGATTCCATGTTCTATATGTTATGAATCTATGTGTTTATTACTGATTAATTCCATTTATGTTATCATGTTATGCATTATACCTAATGTGATATGATTATTTTATATGTTTTTCCCTTAATTGGATTTTTATCTCATCCATGTTGTCCCCATAGGTTATTTTATATAATTATAAGAGGTAAGAGGTAGTTGTGATCTCATTATGTGGAGTAATAAAAATATTTTTGGTTCTAGTTTCTTGTTTTCAAATTTTTTACCTAGTCTTGAAAACAACCTAGGTTTTACAATACCTGTTCTGTATTTAAATAATAATTATTCATAAATTCATGTAACAATATTTATAATAGGATTGGGTTTTTATAGGTTAAATAGATGTCTCTAATGATTTTGTTTTCTGATATTGACAAGGGAGTGAATTAGTTTGTCATATATGTGTTATTGTCTTTGAAAAAAGTTGACACACCTTTTGATGAGTGATTTATGCTCGAGTCGTTTACAGACAAAGATTTCAAATTCTATAGTAATATCCTTTATAGTGGGAAGTCCCTAATTGAGTGGTCACAGTCTCTTAGGAGAGATTTTTTCATCGATGGAAGGTTTTTTTCCCAGTTCACTAAGGCAGTATTTCATGGATAGAGGAAACCAATATGTTTGGTAATTTTACCCCATAGAAACCATGATATATTAAAACATGAGCTATCAGTATTGGTGGCCAGGGATGAGGTAGTTGATTTCCTATTCTTTATAATTGTACATCACTTGTCATGAAATTAAGGTGGAACACTAGATACCTACATTTCTATTGAAAACATTACCCATTTCTATATAGAATTATGATGATATTTATATGTAATTCATCATTATTTTTATACAAACTCTTGTTGGAAGGAATGTGGTCTGGGTGATCATTGATCCACTACTGAAATTTTCCCATTTCATAACTATTAAGGACATAATGAATGTAGAGAAACATATAGGATTTCACATCATAAAATTTATGTCATTGTGGGGTTCCCTCTATTGTTGTATATGACTAGGACCCATGGTTGACATCCAATTTATGGAATGTTTTCAATAGGTTATGGGTTCCTGGTTGAAATTGATCATGACTTTTCATTTTTAGATATATTGATCTATATAGGGAACTATCTTGGTTCTTGAGGATATGCTTCGGGCTTGCCATCTTGATTTTTGGTAGATCTTGGTAAAATCATTTGAATATGGTGTAATATTACTATAAAAATAGTTATCACGATTTGATAAAGAGGGTTCCCTTTATAGTGTTTTATCGGTCGAAATGTATATCTCTATTTTTTGGGTAGAGTTGAGAGTAAAATACTTATTTTGGTTGAGTCTCATTTAAGAAAAGATAGAAAATGTGTAATTGATCTAGAATAGGTTGGACATGGTACAAATCCACCCAAAATATTATTTCAACCATTTTTTCAGCCACAAGAGTCTGAGGATGGTGACTGGGTTTTTATCATAGTTTTACCTCACTTGGGACATCATTGATTGGGTGTTTTGGGTAATTTGTCACTGATATTTTTTGGCCCCATTGATATTATGGAATGACTTGGAAAATGACATACTAGTAGGACTTATTTTCTCTATTGACATTGATTCACAATTTGTTTCATTTTTCCCATCTAAAGAGGAATCACTTAAAGCCTTACCATGTGATTGAATGGGAGGTTTATTTTCTTGATAAAGATAAAACATTTATTGATCAACCAGTATAGATTATGGATTCCATTATATGTTACTAAACAAAAAATAATTCATCCGGTTTTGGTATTATAGTACATTAGATGGGATATCCATGTGATGTGATAGTGGGAATTTGGGATAAAGTATAAATGTCCTTATTTTCTCAAAACCAATAACTTAATTACTCTCATGGGATAAAAAATTATGGTGGGAGAATTATAATGTTTTTTTACTTTCTTAAAAGTAATTCTTCACTATTTTTTTGACGTAGAAACACTAGGATGAAGCTTTATTCATTTTTTTAGCGTTGATAAATTAAATAATCTACCAAAAATTTCACTATAAAGAGGATATTTGAATGGGGGACATAGTTAAGGTGCCCAATTACTCATAACTATGTGGCCTCTCCAAAAAAAATATAGAATGTTTTTTAATGATTATAATTTTAAATTAGAAACCACTGGAAACGTATTTTGACTTTTTATGAACCCTTAATCTCATATTAGTTTGAATTAATACATCCCTAATAGTCTAGAGTCTTCTCCCTTCGAATTATAGATGGATTTCATTCGTTCTTGGCGTATTAATTCCAATAATATTTTCCTTTTATTTTGTTTTATCAATTTCTTCTTAGATAGTCATTAGATATCTTATCCTCTCATATTTTCAAAACATAAGGGTATTTTAAAGTCATGAATAAGTTATTTGATAGATATTTTATTTGTTTCGTTTGGATCTATGATCTCGAGGACTATATATAATCTTCCATAGTTGATGTTGTGGAAGGTGAATACTTATACCTCTATTCTTGAGGTACATATTTCTTTAAAATCGGTAAATTCATTGAATTGATTAATGTTGTTGTAAAATTAAATTTGGTTATTCATAAAATTTAATTTATTTTTTTCCATGTGATTTCTTGGAATGGCATGTGTTTTAAAGGAATTTATATTTAAAACATTAATTTTACACCAAGTGTTTGCCTAAATTCTTGAATTGTTGTTTTCATTCAGAAATGGGTTTTTAAACCCCAATGTGGATTGGATATGTATAAGAAATTTTTTTATAAATTTTTATCATTGTTTTCAAATTATTTTTTACAAACTAGGTAGATTTGGAAACATGGGTGTGCCGGTAACACATATTTAGTTGTAGTGTGTGTAATGTCAATAGAGGTTTTGTGATATCGACGGACGGTTGAAGGACTGGAATTTTTTTGGAACCAATATATGCATGGTTTAGGATTATTTACTGTCTATTATGTATTCCCATATGATAAGGACTAATACAGTGTGCTTTTTCATTTATGCTTTTTTTATCGCACGATGGATTTTATCAATGATTATTTATTACATTTTTTCAAATGAGGTAGTATCACATGGTTTATCGTGATGGGTTATATTTTTTATTATTGTTAAAATCCATACATTATGGCATGTGCATATTACTTTCTATTTTGTCACTTATAATTGTCATAATTATGTATTTTTTAATATAAAAGAATTTTATGAAAACTAAAGGAATGTGGTTTACAAATGGTTTTTGATTTATGAAAATTCATTGTAAAAATAATTTTATTTCAATGTTATAAATACTATATTATTATTAATATACCTTATAAAGACTTTGTGGTGTTATCCTACTATTCATTTTTCTAACCCCCTTTTTTCCTTTGTGCGGTTGTAGATTTAGTTTTTTAGATCCCAGGAAATGAAATGGGCATCATGCAACATGTATGTAACTCTTTTCCTCATTTCATTCATAATATGATTGTTTGTGGGTAATTATTTATCATAATGAGAATTTTTGGTCTTCTCTAGTATTACTTTTTTAGTTTATATTGTTCAGTTTGGGTTGTATGGATCTTTTTTATCTCATTCTTCCACACTATACTCTGGTTTTATGTCTTTTGTAGATATATTCATCACATGTTTCCATTATAAATTTTACACCTCACCAAGTGATCAATTTCTTGTGAGGGTCATTTATTTGACCTTTTTTTGTCCATTACAATGTACCCCCATTATTCTACTAGAATTATCAGGTAAATTTTAAATTACAAAATTTTATATGGATACACAACCTTATGTTCACTCAAGAGTGGTCCCCTAGACGTACATATCCTTCATTGATATGGTACATCAATTTATATAACCCACACTCCTATATCACATGATTAAAATTGATGAAATTATTCTTTATGTAGTGTGATTCATGTGGAAATCTTATTCATGTACATGATATGAAAATAATGTGTTCAACTTGATAGCTCCCCATTGCATTGGTTAATTTTTTATTCTAATGAGAGGTTGTTTATAAGATTAGAGAGGCAAAATAATAAATTTTTGTACTTTTTCATCTATTTTATTATTTCTTTTTCATTATCCTTTATATATGTTTATTATTTAATATTTAATGTTTTTGTCACATTCTCATGTTGTCTTTATACTATCTTGGTATACCATTCCTATTTCTTTATGACTAATTCTCACCCATCTTATGATAACTTTAAATTCATATAGGATCACATGTGATACATTACTTTATGTTGTTTATTTTTATTCCCTTACCAAGATTTAAATATCATTCCTTTTTTATGAATGTCCCCAGGTTATCACATTATGTTTTTAAAGATCAATGGAATTTTAGGAACTTGTTTTTTAAATTTTCAATAATTTTATTTTATCTATGTATCATGTTAATGTTTTATGTACCTAATTTTACAAATATATTAGTCTTTGTGACATTTTGGGAATGTATAACACGTACCATTTATGTAATAAATCATGAAATATTGTGTATTATTGACATGAGTTTGCATTGGGTGACATAGAAATATCGTTGTTTCACTACCACAACATGATCATGTTCTTGATAGATAATTTATAGAGAATAATTATTGACTTATAGATTGATTATATAGTTATTTTAAATCTACATAACAAATTATCATAAATATGAAACCAGATTCACATTCCTTATTAGAATATTATCTTATAGGAGAAGGCCCTTTGGATTGTGAAACACACGAGATGAATTTCTGATATATATGAGATTATTATTTTCATATTTTTTTTAAAATTGATTATAAGACTTTATGGATGAATTAACTATGTAGAAAATATTCTTTTAAATGTTTGTTTATGAGTTTTTATATTTCTTAAATCTTTTATTCAAAAATATTACATTCTAAATTATGAAAATTTAATTTTCATTCAAAAAAACTATACTATACTTGGATATATTTTGTCACAATTATGATTTTGAGTTGAATAGTATTATATTGAGCTGATTTATTCAGAAACATACAAAAATAATATGATAGTTACTAGATAATTCCTCTATCATTCCAGATTCTTTATAAGATTCATAAAAGACTTTACTAAACCTCCTTTACCCATATATATTTTTCTAATAAAATAATTTTTTTAGTATTTTATGATAAATGTATAAAATCAATGGAATATTTGAAAAACAATTATTACCCCCCCAATAATACAACCACAAAACTAGAACCCACCATTTTAAATATTGACATATGGTTATGATTTTTCACTTTGAATTACGTTTGTTCAAAAACTAGAAATGAATTACCTTGTTATTTCATATGCATCTATAACTATATATCAATCACAATATAATTAAATCACTAAATAAAATGTGTTTTTGGTAATTTTTTTATTAAAGTTTATATGTCACTTTTTGGGATGAAATGTATCTTCATTCAAGAATCATTAAAAAAATGAAATTTTTATGAAAATAAATGAAGAAAAAAAAGTATGTTCACATATACATTTTTATTAAAATAATTTAATATTATATTAGAGGAAAATAAGGGAATTAGAATCTACTAGTATACTATCTATTCTAAATACCCATATTTTTCTGTGGAAACCGTCATATATATACACCAATAAATGAAATAAATTCCTTGGTAAAATGGTTTTCTATTTGGATTAATGTAGATTAGTTTGTTGAACTAGTAAATTACTTGTAATATGGTGAAACACCATATTGGTATTATAAAAATATTTTTAATCTTGTCTATTTTCCAATGATTTTCTTTTTCTAGGCCCCATACCCGTGTCATGTTTATAGTGATAAAATTATGTAAAGAATATTTTCAAATGAATAATTCAAATTAGTCCAAAAACATCATAAATTATGTTATGGATTTCACTTTAGATATTAAATAAATGATTGATATTTTCTTGATTCTATTTTATATTCTTCTTCTATTTTCAAATAAGGTTTTAATTTTTCAGAAACTATAAAACATTCTAACTTCATGTAAATATTTACAAAACAATTGAAAATCACCACAACCCCTCTTGTTCTATAATTTATATTATATATGGGGTATTTATTTCATGGATACTATTCCCAATTCCATTTTAAACATTATATACCACTTGGTTTCATTATCTTTAAAAATGGTTTGAATCAATTTCCACAATATATAATGAAAAAAATGGTTTCAAAATATCTAAAAGGAATCTTGTTTCCCAAATACATATTACAATTTTTTTTAATAACTGATCAAGGTATCCAAAGACATGATATGAGTTTTGAAAATGAATTGAAGAAAAATTCATCCAATATTAGGTTTTAAGAACCCCCTGACAAATAAAATAATGAAATGGACAAACTATCCAATTGAGAAAACAATTGTTTTAGAGAAAACAAAGAACCCAAATGAAAATTAATAGATATTTATGTTATATTATTCAAATTGGGTAGAGATAATTACTATTAGAACTATAATTTTAATTTCACCTTATATATTAATTTTATAAAATATTTAAACTTATTAGATTTGTTATAATATAAAACCATCTGTTTTTTAAAAACATGATACCTGAATTTGATTTCTCCTGGAAAAGAAATAAAATTTTTATTATTGGAACTAGAATCAAATCATATATCATGACTAGGAAAATATTGGGTTATAAAACTAGTGGAAAAACTTCATAATGAAAGGATACATCCTAGTTACATAAAAGAGAGAGATAAAAAGTTGTCATAATACTTGTGATTTAATATATTTTCATGTAAATTTCATTCCATGTTGTTATGAACATACATTGTCACTCAAGATTTACCTTATGGTGCTATTTAAATTATAGAATCAAATATAAAATACCATTGAAATTAATTTTAAATTGATTGAAGGTGTTTAAACCAAAATGTTTTGAACTACCTCAATAGAATATCTACTGTTAACAAGGAGAATACAATTAAAATACTAGGTTTTTCCTTTTCATATCATTTTTTTTGTTTAAAACTTTTTGATTTTAATATTTGATATATAATTCAATAAAATTAGGACATTTATTTGAATAAGTGTGGTTGGGGAGCTTCTCTATAATATTTCATATTTTTGTGTGTTTTCATTTTATTTCAAATTATGTTCTCATTTTTCTTTTTCATTATATATGTTTTCTTTTTTTCATTTTATTTTAATGTTTTATTCATTTTTAGTTTATTTTTAAAGTATTTTATGCTCTAACTGAATACCATCATAATCATTGAAACCCAACACAATGGGTAAAGTAATTTTCCTATGGAACTGAAATTACATAAAGACTAAAATAACCGGGTTTCCAATTCAAACAAATAATAATATTATGAAAAGACTAATGGAAATTTTAATCTGATGTCTCAATCCAATGCTAATTTTAAATTCACATACTTGTGATGCCTCATATCAGTTTTGAAATATTCTTCGCATTCACCTAAATTCTTTGAGTGAATCAAACAATGCCTACTTTTCCATAATTTACAATATATAAACCAGAATCCCGAGTGTTTTATGTATTTTTTTAAATTATTGAGAAATTTGTTCTCTATAAGAGTCCCCATTTCCAGAAATTTTTTATTCAATCATATATATATATTTTAACCAAGTTAGCCTCATATAATCCACAAACATCTTACAATTTTTCTACATTACACTTCATTTTCCATATTGATAATACAATAGGAAGTAAAAAATTACTTGAATTTTGTGAATTAAAGTGATTGTAATATATCATTTTATTGGATACACTATTTTGGGTTATATTGTGAGGAAAATTAGAATTAAATATGGTTTATTACATTGAAAAATCGGTTCTGTGGAAATATAATCCTTACTGGAGTTCTTTTACAAAATTTTGGGAAACTCCATGTGATGAATAAAATGATGGCATATTGATGCCAAAAATAAAAAGAGAAATAATTATTTGGAAAATGAAAATAAGTATTTTAAATCATGAAAATATCCATAAAATTCACACCACATTATAGACTTCAATGTTTCTTCTCATACTTTAATTATTTCAAAAATAATTTTTCTACAATTTAGTTCATAACAAAACCAATAAACCATTGTTATAATGTGAGTAAATAATGAGTAGTATACATGTTACAACTTATTTTATGTTGTTTTAGACTATAACATGTTATTTTAATGTTTTTTTACATTATAGTTTTTTATGGAATGAGGAGAAAAACACATGAATGAAAAATGTCCAGGTATTTTTACTTCAAATAGAGACAATACCTCCTTTTACAGTACAAGAATTATCATATCTAAGACCTAACAAAATAAATCTTCAAAAAATAATTGAAAATCCTGCATAATTAAAAAAATTCCTTCTTTCTATTATAGTTGATATTTTTGAATTTATTAAACTTACGGTGACTATTTTATTTGATTATATTAAAAAACATTAGTTTAGATACATATTTTAATGGAGAGAGAAAACGAATATGAGGTATGTGATTTGTGAGAAAAGAATAATAAATTATGTATCATTTTATTGACCTAAAAATGTGGATAATTTTGAAAAATAGTTGTTTAAGTTAAATGATAATTTTTATTCCATTTGGGGTTGATTAGTGGAACCCAAGGGTTTTGGTTTTGAAAGTATTATAGTGTGATATTTGTATCATTATTTCCATGGAGACCAAGTTATATGTATAGGATTAATTTATTGATATTTTATTTTCCACAATATTTATATGAATTATATTTAATAAATCCCCGTAAAGTTTTATTTTGTAGTTTATTTTCATCAATTTTCTTTTTCAAGGTAATTTTTTGAATTTAAGTGAAAATTGATCAATTAATTTTTTAAATGTTTCTAATCATCTCTTAGATAAACATAAAATAATAATTTCCTTTATTTTTAGTTATGAGAAAATTTTGAGAAATCCTATTTTGGAACATTAAATGAGATATTTTACTATGATTTGAACATAGATATTGATCATACGATATTTCAAAAAAATAATTAGGCCTTGATCATAAATATTTTCAGCCAATCATAATACTTCTCCCACTATCATAAGTCTTCTTTTCATTCTGAAAAATTATAAACCTATAATCATAAGAAATTTTCTGCCATGACTATTTGAATTTCCTCCCAGCATATACTTTTAATATCTTATAAAGTGGAAATTTATATGATGACTCGTCCAAGGAATTATATTTAGAACTTTAAAAAAAATTTGGAGTGGATGTATGTCATGTGATTTTTGGATATAATAAACACATGTCTATATTGATTCTATTAAAAGTAGATAAAGTTTCACTATTAATGGGAGAATATAATAAAAAACAAACAAGAATAAATTCATGTTATTTTCATGAATATAAATATTACCAACCCATGTTTGGGTGATGAGAGATATATTAATACCACTAAAACATATATATTTATTGTGTTAGTTAATATATTCATTGAAATATTCCTAATATATTATTGATTATTAGAGTAAAATACAAATAAAGTTTCCCAAATTTTTTAATTGGGAAACCCCATAAAAAGAATCGGATATTGATTTTCAGAAGGTGGAATATACATATCATAGGGGGTGTGCTATTTTCCTAGTGAGTACCATGTAATACAATAGGTTTATGGAATGAGAAAGATGGAAGATTTTTAATCCATGCATAAATAAACTCTCTATTATTTATGGAAGTGTGATCCAAGGAAAACCCATTCAAATTATATGTTTTGACTATATCTTTTTATATTTTCTGTGACGATTTTTTTGAATTAAGGTGTTATTCTTTATTAATGAACGAATTTCTTCTACTATTTACTATATGGTTGTTCAATTTATGAAATTAGAGTTATTCTTCTTGTTTTATAATTATTTTGTAAGGTGTAATCTTACACTATACTGATTTAAATTCAGTTCATTTTCATGGAAGTATTTGTGCTTTTGAATCACTTACATAATGTAAAAAACACTTATAATAAGTATAAGTAAAATTATTAACACTTTCCTCTATTTATATTAATTAAATAGCCTTTTATACATTTATTTTGAATCTGTTTTAATTTTCAACTACTATTTGTTTCTATAATTTATACTATTTTTATTTAATATTAATAAAATTAAATAAAATTTAAATTTCCCTTTTAAACTGAAATCCAAAGTGATTATTTTTGTAACTTATGTCTAATAACTTCCTAGTGGTACAAACATAATATATTTCTTTACTACATTATTACAATGGATACATTTATTAATTGATGTCAAAGGACTAAATCCTAACTATTATACACTTACATATATATATAATTAATCATTCAGAACTTATATAAATATACACATAAAATTAGTTTCAATATTAAAAATACTTCCAGACTTCCTAGTTCTACCTCTTATATAAAATAATTCCTTAACATCTTTCAAAAATGTTTATTAATTAGGGAAATTTGTTTTGCTCATAAAATAATAACAGTCATACTTTTTATGAATTATTTCAAGGCTTCATCAAGTGTGGGTAATCTTATATAATCCTTTCTTCTCATTCCACTATAGTAACCACAATCATCTAACTACACAACATGTCATCCAAGCCCCAGTTAGGAACAACAATATCATATATTTCCATGAACTCTGAATTTGGACAACATGTGTAATATATTATTAATTCGAAACAAATTCGAGGATCTAAAAATTAGTATTCAACCCGCTTCAAGTTGAATTTATATTTCAACTATAAATATTTTATCATTGGGAAAATGAAAGATTCAGAAAAATATAGATCATGATATAATTTATAAATAATTAATTTTTTCCTAAAAGTTTTTATTAATTCATCCAAAAAAGCTCTAGACATATCTACATCTTCCCTCCATTTTTAGTTATAAATATATATCACTAATGTGGATCATAGTGTATCAATTGGCTACAATATACAAATCAATATCCCTATAATTAATCCTAAGTGAAACACAAAGTCAGTCACTTTGTTTATGAATCTCTATTATAGTACGCATTCGCATACCACTTTAATGGATCATTCATTACATAACACAATTTCGTCACTTTTACAACATTATAATAATTGATTATATAATTCCCTATATCCCAATCCCTTTTCCATGATATTACATGAATTTGATGTTAAAGATCCACTATATATACAATGTATACACTATTACAAACTATGGAATTCATTAAGCATCTAACCACTGATTTGTATGGGACCCACATAATGAACCTAGCCACCTATTCCATTCTTTACAATTTCTCATTAGATGACATAAAATTTTGTTCAAATGGTGTAATTAAATTAATTGAATTAGACATTTTTAATACTTATATTACTTCAATATCTAGAATTAATGAGATATAATCAATAATTTATGATTCCAATCCATGCTGATTTGTATCCCAGATATTCACTGTATTTTACTTTGATCCATTATCTAAAATATTCATAATAATTAATATTTTAAATCGGCAATTAATGATATCCTCATTCTAAATACCAGAATGTCATTAATATATAAGATATGTGTGGTAAATTTTCCATATTTAGACACATTTTAATAATAGATATGATCAATATTTATCCAGATGAATTCATTCCCAAAAATAAATGCATCCAAATTATAATTACTATATCTAGGAACCCACAATAACCCATAACGAATCTTTTAGTGATTTTATATGAGACCTTCTACTTTGTTTTCCAAAAAAAATTATGATTTCTTTATGAATATTTCATTCTCCAAATAACAATAAATGAATTTTCTTTTCACATCTAACTATTTATGATAAATGAATTTATTTTTAACGATTAAAAGTTCCATATAAATAGTTTAATCCTCAAATCTATGAATCAAGATTCACTAAAATACATATATTGTTTTTATTTAAATTGTTTCATGACAATATTTACCCTATACCATTTTTTCCATATGATTTTTACTACAATAAGTTGACATATTTGTTCTATAGATATTTTGTCCCCAATGCAAGATATGTCTTCTACTATGTTCAATTAAAATGATATAAATCCATTTTGTTTTCCATTTTCAACTCCCATTTAATTTATTCATTATGAATTAGTTTCTCTATTGGAATTTCATGTTCTGTACTATCCATAAAAAATAAGTAATACACATAGATTCTAAATTTATTCTTTGGTTATCTGATTCTTATAGAATGCCTCATTTCAATATATGGTTATTCTTTTTATGAAACATATTACTTTGGAACGAACCCTTAAAAGATATTTATGATGATTCCACAATCCCTAAGCATTATGATACATTATACCTTGCTAATATCCTTAAACTATGACATCAATTATGAAAACCCTATAGAAATTTTGATATATCTAGTATCTGAGTAGTCCCTAAAATAACTGTTCCTTATGAAATTCCATCAATATTATCATTGGATTTAAATAGTTCATTTTTTTCAGTTATATATTCTACCATGTTTTGATCCTTATAAATGATTACCCATTAAATAGGAAATTATTAATTCTGATGAACTGACATTCGTTATTATTACAATGAAGAAATAATATGTCTTCTTCACCATATACAATAATGAAACATGACTGGGACTTAACATCTAGCTTACACCATTCCCAAGAATTAATTTTTACATAGGTGATGCATTTGAAAAATCCTCAGATTTGAGAAATCTATGAATTTATCAATCAAAATTTTGTTCATAATATAATAGCATACCAATGTGAAAGGACTTTGATTCATTAGATAAGAAAAAAAATTTGGTCTCCTTTACAAAAAAATCATATAGAAAACTAGAATATTACCACATACTCTGTGATATGTCTTTTACTGTATGATTTATTATATCAATGAAAATACTTTTTTTGGAAAGTTCTTCTCGAACCATATTCCTTTCCTCTTAAAAACCCTTTAGAACTCTCTACTTCGAAACTGAACCCCATTATCATACCTCAAACATTTCAACCTTCAGCTACAATACTTTTCCACAATGTATCTTAATTTGTGCAATATGAAAAAATTAATTATTTCTCAAAAGAGAACATTGAAACTTTCTGTGTTGCATCATAAATGTAGGAAATGTGGAATAGAGAATCTCTATGAGAACGGAAAAATATTGTCCTCTCTATGTGTCTAGGTATCGATAATGATTTTAGTTTTTTTGTCTTTTCATTCATTTATAACGATACATAGTAAAACATCCTAATTATAACTTATTTAATTATTATATACTTTATATGTTTGTGTTTCATTACTTCTTTTAAAGCCCAAACATTCATCCATTTTCTCACATATGGTACTGAAATTTCCATACCACATATTTTTACTTCTATAAATTTATATACTTACATGCATTGATCCTTTAAAATTCCCCAAAACATATAAATTTTCATTCTTAAACTCCTTGGACACCACCATGAATCCTCATGTGATATTTCATGAACAATTCATGAATATTATATATAGCCCCATTTCATCCATATAACATATTAAAATTTAGTTCCTCTATAATCCTAGTATGTTTTTCTTCCCTTTAATGTTCATTACGATTTCATTCATGGATTTTACACAAGATTTACCCTTTTCTAAAATCTCATGATCCTAAAAATAAATAACATAAACTTTTCTAAACATTCTAGATACATAATTTTCCATGTATTATATATCTTATGTAGAATGAATGTAATTCCTAGATTTAATAATCCATGAATCAATTGGACTAAAAAACTCAATAAAATGTTATTTTTGTACTTAGTAATAGTGATTTTATATGGCTGTTTGGAAGAAAGTTTTCTTATATTCACCCTTTGGTCCTTTTAGTCTATCTTCTCATGCCTTTTTTATGTAATTCCATTATATGTGTATAGGAAAAGCCAAATAAACTTGAATCCTATATCCATTTTCTTTCTTACATTATTAAAAGTTTATTTATGTATAAATTTATCAACCTTTAACACTATTGGTTCTTCTATATGCTCAACAAAATTTCTTCCTCATAATCTGTTTATTCAAAACGAGATCACTAAAGACCTAAAATATTTTGTGCATCTTACTTCTTGATTTCCACATTGGGGTAAAAATAACATCACCTGAATATATTTTTGATGAAAAATGTATAAAAACACACAATGTCCCTTCAATAAAAATCCACAAAATATAATATATTATGAATCATGTTGAAATCATTTAAATGATATGTTATTGACTTTCCTTCACCTATATTCTTGAAAACGAGCCTAATTTTTAGAACCCCCTTTTTTAATATTGTTTGAAGAATGTAAATGTTTAGTAATGTAGAATGATATTCACAGTTGATTGCATATAATATATGTAAAATTAAATGTTATAAGGAAAAATTATCCATATAAATATTGATTTCGTCCATTCAAGATTTTCTCATCCTCCATTATCCATTCGTTTTTATTTGACTCCAATTTATGGATGTTTGAGGTCTCTCATGAATTTATATTTATTAGTCATTATACTCTAGATTCTAAAATTTAACCAATTAATGATTTCAATATAGGCTATGCCTTTTTCCAATGATATTCCTTAAATTAGTAACCCCTATCAAATGAAAAATAGTAAGAGGATCAAGGAATTTAATAGGGTTATTTATAACATGTTAGACCTAGAAAACTACTTATACAACTATGATATGATATCTTGACCTAATATATGAGTGTAAAAGGAGTCTAATAACCCTAAAACTGATATCTCACACCACATGATATGTGAATACCTATTATAATCTATATACCACCCTCTAAGACCTGAAATGTATAATAATAATTCATAGTTCCCAAAAACAAAAGTGGAACATGATGTATATGATCATGAAATAGAAATCACCTACAATGTTTCATAATTAATTTAAATCATGGTTAATAACTCAATAAAAACATCTTTTTGTAAGAATGATTCTAAAAAAATACAATCACACAAACAAGAAAAAAAACAAAAAGAAATTATATGGTTCAAGACATTTATGTATAATAATGTAGGGCAGATACAATTTTATTAAGAAGATAAGGTGTTTAGATTTATAAATGTGTTACAACCAACCAATTTTTTTAATGATACTCAAAGAAAAATAATAAAAATATTACAAAAAATAATCACATTCCAAGTGAACCAAGCAATCCATCTATTTATATAAAATCCTAGTCTATGAATCTTATTAAATAACCATTCTATATTTTAAATAATCCATCACATTGATCATGTAATATTCTTGATATTCACTAATAATCTATACACAGACTACTATAGAACTGGCGTTTAACAGCACTGGTATTTAGCAGTGCTACAAAAAGCATTGATAAATGGGATCTTTATCAATACTAAAAAAGCGCATATAAATTTTTCCTTGTATATGCTCTTTTTTGGAAATGAAAAATTGAACAATTACCAGTGATTTATTTTAAGGTCTAATACAGATATATTCTATTAGCACTTTTTTAGCTTTGATGAAGATCCAAATACTTAAAATGAAATAATTTTGAAAATAAAAAAATAAAAAATGAAAATATTAAAAGCAATATTAAAAACATTATTAATTAAATAGTTATTGATAAAAACCGAATAGATGGATTTTATATTATTAAATATTATTCATTTTCTAATTTGATAATTATGAAAAATAATTTTTATAATTTTTATATATTAAATATATAGATATATTATAATTTTTATAAATATGATTTATATATTAAAAAATATTTATGTGCTTTACATAAAATAGTCATATATTTATTGAATAATGGATTATACATAAAAATTAATATGAATTAAAAAATATTCAATAATTTCTTAGTGAAATGGACATATAATTGAATGTATCATTTTATTTTTCAATTTTAAAAAGATCAAATCGGTGTTATATTGATTTCATATATACATAGTTAATGCATATTTATATTCAATGCACTCACACAAAACTTATACATTTTCTCAATATTGTTAAATTGTAATTATTTTTAATATATTAAATTTCACTCATTTTTTACATATATTCATATCAATTCAAATAAAATTAAAAATAAATATTAATTTTCCAAAATATTTTATTAATTAAAAATAAATAAATAAATAATAATAATAAATACATTTAAAAATTAATATACTTATTATATTAAAATTAATATAAATTTATTATGTATATATATGTTAACAATTTTTTATTTTTATTATAATAAATATCCTTTATGAACACTTAAGTAACAAGCGCTAATAAGTGTTGGACTTTATCGGTGCTTTATTCACACTAATAAAGATTAAACTTTATTAGTGCTAAAAAACTACTGATAACAACCCACCATTATCAGTGCTAAAAAAGAGTGTGTAAATATTCATTTTATCAGTGCTTAATACTTCTGTACTAATAAAAGAAATTTTTATGAGCTCTTACTTATATGAGCTGATAAAATTGTCCCAATCTATTTAAGAACCCCAATAATTTTTAAACATGTCACGATATCAAGAGATTTCCACAGAAGCAACCAACTACCGGTGCTCCTCCTCAGGTAATCGAAGTATGAATCACACCACTCAACATACTCCAGTTTATTGAATATCATCATAAATCCAAAATTTAGTTACAGTTACTGTTTCTGAAGCATATTTTCTTTAACCTAGAGAGGTAGGCCTTCAGGTTTACTTTATGTCTTCTTCATTTCATTTTTTAATTCTTGTTCAATGATGTCCTGAGTTATTTGTGGTATGGTTCTTTTATACTAATTTTATTTTAGATTATGAATAGAATTATTTTTTTATTATCTGTTTCTTAAATGACTACTGATTTGGATACCCTATTATTGTCTTTTTAAATTTTTAGTTCGAATCAGTTTTCTTTGATGTCTACATTTGTACCCCAGCTTCCTCTGAAATCTTAATTCTTCGTTTTTAATTTATATAAATCATTAGTTGATAATAGTTCCATTTATTTCTTATCTATATCTATATAATTATATTTTTCATTAATATCTATTCAAAATTTCATCTACTTCTTAATACTAAAGCTATTATAATTATATTTTCATTGTAACAAAAAAATGTTTTATCAATGGAATTCCATTCTTATGAATATAAATTATATAATAATAATATAATATTACTTATTAAAAACAATAAAAACCTTAAAAATGAATAAAGAATGAAATAAATGGTTTCTCTTCATGTTATAGAACATATACTGATGAAATAGTAAATTAACCTTTGGAATAGTAATGTGAACATTTTGAATAGTAAATAGGCCAATCTAATAGTAACTTCACCAATTAAAGTATAAATAATATTTACCCATCATATAAGTGACAATATGGTATAATTTATCATATTATAAGTAAACAAGTATTTGAAAATTTATTAACAATGTGTTAATATTTTTGTAAGTCATAAATAATCAATTACATTTTTATGATTAAAATAATAAAGTAAAAGAAAATTTATTTTCATAAAATGAATTAATAAGTTATTATGTTGATTTTATACGATTAAAAGATAATTTTAAGAATCTCTAATTAATTTTTCAAAGTGTTATAAAATATGTTTTATTTTTAAAATTTATATTTTTCATGTAAAATATGATATTAATTAACAATTAAAAGTCACATATTAAGAAAATTATTTTCATAAAATAGAGTTACGTTTTTTATTTTTCATGCTAAAAATGGTCGGGGTGGATTTGGGTGCTTTTTCTAAAATAATTTAATTTTTTTTAATAGTAAAATATGATAATTTACTATAAATGATAAATAATTTTATTTCTACATCATCATTGGGTCATGAATGATGTAAATATATATTGGATTGAACTCACATGATTTTTTACTATTTTTTGTCAACATAATCAATACTATTAATATTCATGAGAAAAAGTCATTAAACTAATGATTATCATAATGGGAAACTATACTCTTCTACACTATAAATACCACCCCTCTATACTCCTCTACTCACAAGTCTCAAGCCTCAGGCCTAGTCCAAATTATAATAAAATATTTCTCTAAGACCCCATATCATGTCTAGTGTCCCTTGGTATTTTCAAAAGTCCAAATCCTATTCCATAAAATGTTTCTCATGGAAGATATATTCAAGAGGTAAATTCCCCTTTACATTTATTTTATTTTCTTTCAAGTTCCTTCATTTATTTTTCTTTCCTAACCTAATTTCATTAAAATGATAGGATAAATTTGGTACCTTAAATATGCTGGAATGTTTTTATTATAATGTAATAATTTATCATTATCTATCATTTTTCATCCTTTTACACTATATATTAAGTCATCATCACTGAAGTGTCAATTTGTGACATTAAATGCCGATGAGTTTTCAATTACTATTACCAACTTCAATTATGGTAATGAAACCATTTTTTTAACCAGACTATAGTATATGTATTATAACTTATTTAAATTCTTGAAGTATTTTTTTTCACATTATATTAATTTATAAATCCAAATGTGTTCGATGTCATCAAAAACCGCCAATTAACCAAAAAAGTTACCAATAATGTATTATATATGGTATAATCTTCCTCTCAAATAACCAAATGAATTTTATAACCATTTAATATTATGTATTCTAACTAAGAAAATATAAATCCAATTATTTACAACCATTCTCATCTTACATGTTTATCCATACATGTATATAAATAAAATAATCCTAAAACCCATGGAAACAAACTCTCCCGAACAATGAAATTAGACCACTTAACCAATAATAAATGTTATGAATTTACTTAATAAGGATATAATAAATAAATTAAAAGATGTTTAGGTTTTTGTAATATTAATTAATGAATTTAATTTCGTAATCTATGAAATTAAGATCATGTTTAGGACACCATCGGACTTAAGGTAAGGGATTTTACCAGAACCTCCACTATTCGTTCGAGTCTCTCTATCATTATTTTTACCGAAATGAATTTATCTATTATTTCTATTTGAATATTCTAAATTAAATATATATTACCTAAAATTTTATATAATGGTCCATTAATCAATATCTTTATAAGATATCCACGGTTTTAAGTGGTTCTCTCCACAATACTTCCTGATAAGTAAACTCGTTTAAGGGAACCTCCCAAATTTTTACCTATTTTAAAGTACACTATATAAATAATTTTTAATCCACAATTATTTTTATTAAACAAATTTTTTTATTATGATAACCTTCTTGGTTCAATTAGGGTTTTATAAAAAATATTATTCCCTTCTATGTTTTAAATGACCACTGATATTTTCCTTTAACCACAGTAAAATGTTTTAATTCTAATGTTTATTAAGTACTAGTTTTAAATATTAACAATTATATTTTACATAACGTTTCATTATATATGCCAAAAATAACCTATTATTGTCCACACATAATCTAATACCCTTATCCCATGCACATGATTATGAGACTCTAATTTTATTTGCTTTATGACATGAATATGATTCCCAATTCTTTCCACAGGTAACCCTTATGTTTATGTATGATAGATTATGTATGATTATGTATTTGGAAAGAATACTCATGAACATGTTATTATTGGTTAAAAGAGATAAAAATCCATTTTATTGAGTAATTTTTAGTCTCTTGGAATGTTTTGTGCATCGGTTTGGGAAGATATCCAGGACTCGTGCAACCATGTGTATCAATCTTCATGGTTAACCTTAACTTGTGATCCTCTATGTGAAATGAGCATTTAATAATACTAAAGTCATGTTTTATGTTTCTTCCACATTAATATGACTCCATGTTTATATGATCCCATGATTATATGTTGTTATTCCATATGTTCTATAGAGACCCAAAGCGTGACGTACATGGACATTATATTACTTTTGCAGAATACTTAATACATAACAAAAAGAGACACACAAGGACTATAATAGATTAGTTTTTTTGGTATCTTGTAACATAATCTTCTAATCTTGGTGAAAGATATTCATCATCTCCTATAAAGATCTTCGCTATTTTTTCTAACCTAAAACCTTTATTTTTATCCTTCGGAAAATAAAACATATAAAGGGTGAGCTCAAATGCTCAGTAAGGGTAAGCAGGGAGAAAATAAAAAACCATATACATTTGAACTTCAAAACATTAACATAACATCTAAACATAAAATTCTTGAGCAATGACATAAAACATGGAAGTACACAAGGCATTGATCATAATGGAACATAAATCATGATAAAATGTCATGGGAATAAAACTTGTAATTGTTGCAAAACATCAAGAACATGATATGATTTCCATTGTAGCCATGGAATTGCGGCCAAGACCATCTTAGTGGATATAGTCCTTTACTAAACCGGGTTTACTTGATGTTCCATCCCAGTATTACTGAACCATATTTACATGTAGTTTTGACCAAGTCTATCTCATAAGATATAAATCTTTACCCAATGCATTATAAGGAGATATAGGTCCCACCCATCTCATAATGAAATAATTCTTATGTGTGCCACAAAATAAACATAAATCATACATCATAATGCAAAGAATAAAATGGGTTTCATAAACATCATCCCATCATAACATAATCCATATGAAAGAAATGGATATCACTTCATCATAAGAAAAATGAAACCATGTAAATCATAGAGATATTATATTTGAAAAATACACTTATGAAATAATACCATCTTATATAGAAAATGGTTTTGATAAAACACTTGAAATGAATTCTTGAGGAAAATATCCTTTCTTATTCAAAATCGTTTTCATTTCACAAAATTCAATGAAATTTTAAAAGAAAGGGATTTTGTTGAAATTAGTTATGAAATATTGTAGAGTAATCTTCATGAAAAAAAGGTGTTATAAAACCATAAAAATCCGTTCATTTTGTATAAGTTAAAAAAACATTTTTCTCATACTTTGGCTAGAAAAGTCAAAAAGTACCTCGTACTAAAAACGACAAAAGATTCCTTTCATATATTTTACTAAAAAATCACCGATGAGAAATATTGGATTTATGAAATTGTAGGAGGATAGAAATAATATTACATATTGAGGAAACATGGATGTGTATTATTAATACACCCCATTAAATACCAAATTATAAACAATCTCGGAGAAAAATGAGATTGTGAGATTTTCCCTTACATTAGGTCCGATATGATTCGTACAAATCCAAACCTCCTGTATAATGATTTAAATAATGTAATTGAGTTACTACAGAATCATTTTCATTGTTATTAAATCATATATGGTTCACTTATGACTTTATATTACCCGTTCATTTGTAAATTAATGTTAATGTAGCGTTTTGGGTAAAATCGTTTCATTTAACATTGGTGTTTTGACTTGTAATTATTAATATGATTACTTAGATCCTTATTAATAAATTACAGAATATAAAACATGATTTATATATAATATATATTCAGACTATACATATATATAATATATCAATAAATGGAAAGGAATACACAGTTCATGGAAACGGTAGGCCATACGTACACATGAAAGTTGTTTTCGTTTCCTTATTAAATTGAATAGAACTAAGTAGATGAAATACATATATATATAAATAAATCCATTAGCATTATTATGTCATATATTTCATGATTAATTATTATTTATAGTTTATAATCATTATTGAATTGTTAACATAGAAAATGAATCTCATCGTGTTGTGGAGACGGTAATCTGCACGTACGCATGAGCGATGATATCTTTCCCGTATTTATTGAATGGAATTGTTGTTAGTGGTATAATATCTTAGAATCAGTATTAAGTTATAATAATCATATTTAGTTATTATTTACACAATTATTCCCATACAAGTAAGGTGGTGGTGGAAAAACAGATTACACAACGGCGTGGAAACGATATTTCGTACGTATGCACGCGCGGTGACTTCACTTTCTTTCAGATGGATAGAAGTTGAAATAGGGTTGTTTCATATTTATAATAACATATCAGTATATAATTGATACTGATGTTATTAATATATATGTAAAAAACTAATGAAAAAGAAGTAGAAGAAGTAATAAATTTGAAAGAACCGGTAATGGAAATTACCTCTTCTTCGACATGCCTCGTTGAAACCCCCTCTTAGGGAACTAAAATCGGTCGTTGAAGAAGACCAAGACAACTAGTATGTTTATAAGGAGGTTGATAAGGGAAATGGGTAGGGGTTGGCTGAGCTTGAAGGCTCAAAAAGGTGTTAGTAGGAGAGAGAGTAGGTGCCCTTTTATAAGGGAGGAGAGGGGCACCTTTTGAATTTTAAAAAATATTAATTCATAATAAATTCCAACCACACTAAAAAACCTCCAAAATTACTCACATCCTAATATTAGATGAGATAGGGTTTTAATCTCATAAACCAATATAATTTAGACATGTTGGGAATTTATTTTAAACATTATCAACTTGATTTATCCTTATATAATCTATTTAATTTTATTTGTGGTAATAATATTCTAAATTTTAAATCATTAAAAATAATTACTTATATGTTGAAAATTATCCATAATTGTATGATTTATTACATTTTAGACCATAGAAATTTTAATTAATAATTTTTAAATAATTTTTGGATTTTTAAAAAATTTTATAATATGTAATTTTTATAAAATAACAATAGTGTCAATTTTGACACTATTCAATTATTTGATTTTAAATAAAATATATACAAAATAAATGTTCGAACTAAAATATTTAATAGATTAATAACATTTCATCATTTACTATAAAATTACTGGAGCACATTATATAGTCCATATAATATTTATTTTAATACTTTTAAAATCATTTATTTGATATTTCAATGAATAATATAATTTCCACATCACTATTGTGTCATAATTAATGATATTTATTTAATCTCTGAAAATTATAAATAAATAAATGTGATTTATAAAATTTCATTATATTTAGAGGGACTATTTATATCCGATGTTATATGATGTTTATCACTAAATTAAAATTATTACAGTGAAGATTTATGAGAGTGACATGTTATCACTTTATTTGGTTTAAATAATAATTATATTATTTCATGGTCAAAAATCATTGAAATGAATCTAGTATGACCTTTAGGTGATATGGTTCGACTTTCAATCATCCAATAGGATTTTGGAAAATTTTAGGGTAATTTTATAATCTTATTTCTACCTTTAATTACCAGATTTACCTTTAACTATAGTAAATAAAAATCATCGTAGTTACTATTCATAATATCAAAAAAAATAAAAGTAATATATTAACATAATTTGGACCCACTGAGTTCAAATATGGAATCCATTTTTCAAGATTCCAAACACAGAAGTTGCAGTAATTAATTTAAAATTAATCCCGTTGTTAAGAAAACGGGTTTTAAAAGTTAAAACATTGCAAAAGATTGAAATGATTTTACCTATAATTCAATGTAAAATCAATGATAATGACATACATTATATTAAATGGTAAAAATATATTCTATTTATACTTTAAAATCATTAAATATTATAATTTAACTATATAAATTATTATGATGAAAAAATTTGTTTTTAATTAAAATATAGCGTGTTTTTACTATTCATTAAAATATGAATATTATCATAATAATATGAAAATTTTATCCAAATTAAATTTTTATATCTTGATTCCAAATAATAATTTTATTTTGTCATGTTTAACTTATAAACACTTCAAAAACTAGATTTAATGTTGGTGCGCCATCAAAAGGCGGCAAAACTGCATTTTTTGTAAAATACTTATTTTACCAGAAAAATTATTTTTTTCACATACCATGTTTTAGAAAATGTGTAAGACGAATAATAATGTTATAAAATTCAAAATTTAGTTAATATTATTAATAGCGGATAGTCCATAATAATATTATAATAATATATCGTTGTTTAGTGAATCCCGGTATTGCATACTACACACGCTATCGAGGAAGGTTGTGATTGCATGTAACGCAAGCCAAGTTAGGGTTGCATGTAGTGAAAGACTCATTTTTTGTTTCATATAAAATAATCCAACCATATTTCATTTATACATTTAATATATATATAATTATATATATATACACACTCAATGTTGCGTATAATAACTACTCTCAAACGAAATTGAAATTGTGTGTAACACAATCCAAGAATAATGTTGCGTATACTGCAAGCTAATATGGTGTTGCATATAGTGCAAGATAATATTGGTGTAGCATATAAGAGAAGATATGAATGAAATTAAAAATAAAATATCTAATAAAATCTCGGGGTGTTACATTCTACCCCCCTTAAATTGAATATCACCCTCGAAATTTGTCGGGGTTATAAATGGTTTATTACATGAGATATTCTCTCATAGAAACCCACATCGTAAAAAGGAATACAAAAACTATTCTTTAATAACTAATGTATGAAATGTAACAGTTACCCAAATTAACTAATCACTGGGTTTCCCCATAGGATAACATAGGTGAAAATATGGATATAGAAAAGAAATCTAACCATCAAGTTCTGATGGAGAGTGGTAGAGGACATGGCTATGAAAAGTACAACAATCACAAAACCATAAATTTGTGATGATCTAAGGCACCATCTGATTCATCGGAAATAAGGGCACTAGGACACCATTTTTGGTTTTCAAGATCATTTTCCTAAAGTTGAAAATTTTGTAATAGAATAAATACTTACTTTATTTCTGTATAATCTCACCATTGTTCATTCATTGAACAATTTCCACTTCATCTCTTAAAAAATGAAATTGAATTTTTCATTCGTGAAGTGTTAGCAGATCATGCGATAGAATGATGGGTCATTCCAAATGTCTCAAACAAAAGTTTAGCAAAGGTTATCAAACACAAATAAGTCCATCTTTGGTGAGGTTAATCGTATAAGATTCCAAAAATGGACTTATACTTCATCTATCGTACTACTTAATAAAACTTGTTCTTACTACCCATGGACTTCCTGTAGGACAGTGGTCAGCGATAAAGGCTCGTCGCACTTCATTTGTGCGTTAGATTCCCATATCCTTGTCCGACGGGACGGGTTGTCGGTCGTCCAATGGGTTTTTCTTTTTCTAACACTTTACTATTATAACATTCTTGCAATAATATCGACAAATTTCTATCCTTAAACAATACTATATTAATTCATCCCAATATTTGAGCTTATCCAAATTACTTATGTCCAAGCTCATAGTATAAGGAAAACAATTACTAGAAATGTCATCTACCGAGCAAGTGAATAGCATCATTTATCCCCCACATATCATAAAATATATCTTGTTGGTCACATTCCAGACATGTGAATACCTTAATCATGTATTCTCTTGAAAAATGAATACCCATTGAACCTTAGTTAAAACATGAATACAATCAAAAGATAACTCTTTCTACATATCAAAATCACAAAATTTCTATATACTCAAACCATGATATCACTTTGTCCTCATATCCATCATGAGCTCATTAATATTATCAAACATTTAATTTTCTCCTTATCCCTTCATTATGCACATATTATCTGCTTTCCAAAATATTGGAATCACTTTTCATGGTTACCAGTACCATATAATTATCAAAAACCACTATAAAATATTACATAGATATTCCAATTTTCCACAATTAATATAAATGAGACTCCAAATCATTATTTTTGAATCCCTTTACATAAACACATAATCATTCCACCCCATTGTTGTCATACTCAACATTTCTAATAGTGATCACATGTGACTTCCCTTTGTCCTTTCCCTTAAGAGGTTGCTCAAGTTGATCATCATTAACCCATTGATTAGGGCATTGATTAGCATAATACCCCATTTCCTTGCACTTGAAGTATTGAAGTGTTGGTGGTGCGTTTTATACAGTCTTTTCTTTATTCGCATCCATAGAAACCCTTTTTCCATTACTTCGACACTCAACTGCTCGATGACCTTCTTTTCCACACTTAAAAGATTTTCTAGTCCCTTTAAGAAAATCTCCACCATTCTTCTTTCCACACTTTGATCATAGAGAAACATTCATCTTCTTTTCACCATTATTCTGAGATTTCTCCTTAAACTCCATCATTCGTTTCTTGTCAAAACCATGAGATGAATATGTAATACCAACTTCCATTTCTACCTTGATAGCACAACGCACAATTTCTTCATATCTACAAAAGTCTCTTATAGCGAATTCCCTTTGACGACTTAGTTTTAATCCACTGAAGAATCGATCAACATTACATTCTGGTTGGATGATAAAGCCAGATGCATACCTCACAAGCCTTGTAAAATTCCCATCGTATATACCAAAAGATTTATCATCCTTTTTCTTAAGCTCATGTAAATCCTTTTACATCTTTTTTCGACAGATATAAGGGAAGTAATTATTGAAAAATAAGTTCTTGAACTCATCCCATTCCATGTTTTCAATTTCATCTTGGGGCCTCGTATTCTTAATTAGAGTCCACCATTGATATGCTTCACCTTCTAAATGGTAAATATCCTGAATGACTTTTTCATGTTCCAAAAAGCAAAGTATGGAAAATATATTTTCAATGATACTGATCCATTGTTCAGCAACAAGTGGATCAGAAGACCCACTGAAAGATGGTGGACGTTGCATAATGAAGGACTGAATAGAATATTGTTCCCTTCTCTGCTCATTTGGAAGTCCAGAATGATTCATAGCTTGTGTAAGTATAGAAATAATATTTTACACTCCATCTCCCATAACATCGGTTTGTACAGAAGGACGATCATTGCAGTGTCCATTACATTGATCAACAAGGTTCCTTTGGGTATGATCCATCGTCTAAAAGCCAAAAAGAATAGTGTGAGAGGAAAAAATCATGTCAGAAAAAACAACATAATAAAGGGGGAGTGCCTTCAATATATAACATCTTGGAGTTAATTCTAATATTGTTATCGTAATTCTAGGACTATAACCCATACTTGTTCTTATCCTTAGGGACATCTCTAGACATACATTAGAAATATATCTAGGGATCTCACTAAAGTCTTCACATCCTAGTTTCCAATGGTTAACTAATCCTTTCTTCTAATACCAACTGTAGAGACCCAAAGATTTACGTACATGGAGATTACATTAATTTTTTGGAATACTTAATACATAACAAAAAAAGATACACAAGGACCGTAATAGTTTAGTGTCTTTGGAAACATGGAATGTAATCTTCTAATTTTGGTAAAAGATCTTCAACATATCCCATAAAGATCTTCCATTTTTTTCTTACCTAAAACCTTTATTTATATCCTGGGGAAAATAAATCAGATAAAGGGTGAGATCAAATTCTCATTAAGGGTAAGCATGGAGAAAATAAAACGAACCATATACATTTGAACTTCAAAACATGAACATAATATTTAAACATGAAATTCTTGGGCAACGACATAAAACATGGAAGTATATAAGGAATAAATCATAATGGAACATAAATCATGATAAAATTCATGGGAATTAAACTTTTAATTTTGGAAAAACATTAAGCAGATAATATGATTTCCATAGTAGTCAAGGCATAGTTTCCAAGAACATCTTAGTGTACAAAGTCCCTTACCGAACCAGGTTTACTTGTCGTTATAGCCATATATTACTGAACAAGATTTATTTACCATTTAAGCAATGTCTATCTCATGAGATATAAATCTTTACCCAATGAATTGGAGATATATATAGGTCCCACCCATCTCATAATGAAATCATTCTTATGTTTTCGACAAAATAAACATAAATCATACATCATAACCCAAAGAATAAAAAGGGTTTCATAAAAATCATCCCATCATAACATAATCCACATAAAAGAAATGGATATAATTTAATCATAAGAAAAATAAAACAATTTAATTCATAGAGAAATTATACATTAAATATACACTTATGAAATAATACCATCTTATATGGAAAATTGTTTTGATAAAACACTTGAAATGAATTCTTGAGGAAAATATCCTTTCTTATTCAAAATCATTTTCATTTCACAAAATTCCATTCAATTTTAAAAGAAAAGGATTTTGTTGAAAAAAGTTATGAAATATTGTAGATTAATATTCATAAAAATAAGGTGTTATGAACCAATAAAAATCCGTTCATGTCATCTAAGTTAAAAAAACATTTTTCTCGTACTTCGGCTGGATATTTCAAAAAGTACCTCGTACTAAAAATGACAAAAATTCCTTTCATATCTTTTACTAAAAACTCATCAATGAGAAATATTGGATTTAAAAAATTCTAGGAGGATTGAAATAATATTATATATTGAGGAAACATGGATATGGATGATAAATACACCCCAGTAAATACAAAAGAATAAACAATCTCGGATAAAAATGAGATTGTGAGATTTTCCCTTACCTTAGGTCCGATATGCATCGTACATATCCAAACCTAGTGTATAATGATTTAAATAATGTATTTGAATTATTATAGAATCATATTCATTGTTATGATATCATATATGGTTCAATTATGACTTTTTATTACCCGTTCTTTTGTAAATTCATGTTAAGGTGGTGTTTTGGAAAAAATCATTTCATTTTTCATCCGTGTTTTGACTTGTAATTATTAATATGATTACATAGATCATGATTACTTAATTCCAGAATATAAAACATGATTTATATATAATATATATTCCGAATATACATATATATATATATATAATAGATCGATTAATGGAATGAAATACACCGTCCATGGAGACGGTAGGCCGTACGTACGCATGAATGCTGTTTTCATTTCCCTATTGAATTGAATGGAATTATGTAGATGAAATACAAATATATATATATAAATAAATACAGTAGCATTATTATGTCATATATTTCATGATTAATTATTCTATATACATTATAATAATTCTTGAATTGTTATAATGGAAAATGAATCTCATCTCGTAGTGGAGACGATAATCTGCATGTACGCACGAGCGATGATATCCTACGAGCGATGATATCCTTCCCATATTTATTGAATGGAATTGGAGTGAATGATATAATATATTATAATCATTATGATGTTATAATAATCATATGTATTTATTACTTACACCATTATACTCATCCAAGTATGGTGGTGGTGGAAAAACAGATTACACCACGGTGTGGAGATGGTATTCCGTATATATGCAAGCGTTGTGATTTCATTTTACTTAGGATGGATAGAAGGAGAAATAGGGTTGTTTCATATTTATAATAACAATCAGTATATGAGTGATACTGATGTTATTAATTCATAATGCATCAACTAAAGAAGAATAAGTAGAAGAAGAAATAAATTTGAAAGAATCGGTAATGGATATTACCTCTTCTTCGACACATCTCTTTGAAACCTCCTCTTATGGCACTAAAATTGGACTTTGAAGAAGACCAGGACCTCTAGTATGTTTCTAAGGAGGTTGATAAGGTAAATGGGCAGGGTTTGGCCGAGCATGAAGGCTCAAAAATGTGAGAGGAGGAGAGGGAGGAGGTGCCCTTTTATAAGGGAGGAGAGGGGCGCCTTTGGAATTATAAGAAAGATTAATTTATAATAAATTCCATCCCCACATAAAAACCTCAAAAATGACTTAAATACGAATATTAGATGAGATAGGGCTGTAATATCATCAAAAATAAAATTTAGAAAATTTTGGAATTTATTTTAAACATTATCAACTTGATTTATCCTTAAAAAATACATTTATGTTTATTTGTGGAAATAACATTCTAAATTTTAAATAATTATAAATAATTACTTATATGTTGTTAATTTTCCATTATTGTATGATTTATTAAATTTTAGACCATATAAATTTTAATTTATAATTTTTGTTTTTTGATTTTTGAATAATTTTTGAATATTTATTTTTTATAAAATAACAATAGTGTCAATTTTGACACTATTTATTTATTTGAATTTAATTAAAATATATACAGAATATGTTTTCTAAATAAAAGTTTAATAGATTAATAACATGTCATATTTATCTATAAAATTAGTAGAGCATATTAAATAGTTAATATAATATTTATTTTAATACTTTTAAAATCATTTATTTGATATTTCAATCAATAAAATAATTTCAACATCACTATTGTGTCATAATTAATGATAATTATTTAATCCCTAAAAATTAAAAATACATTCATATAATGTTGATATTTTTATTATATTTCTAGTATAAATTTATATCCGAAGTTATATGATGTTTATCACTAAATTAAAATTATTACACTTATAAGATTTAAGAGAGTGACATGTTGCCACTTTCTTTGGTTTCAATAATAATTATATTATTTCGTGGTCAAAAGTCCATGAAATGAATCTAGTATGACCCTTAGGTGATTTGGTTAGAATTTTATTCATCCAATATGATTTTGGAAGGTGTTAGGGTAATTTTATAATCTTATTTTTACCCATAATTAAAAGATTTACCTTTAACTGTAGTAAATAAAATTTACCGTAGTTACTATTCATAATATCAAAAAAAATAAAAGTAACCTATTAAAATAATTTAGACCCACTTAATTCAAATATGGAATCCATTTTTCAAAATTACAAACACATAAGTTTCAGTAATTAATTTAAAATTAATCCTGTTGTTAAGAAAACAGGTTTTAAAAGTTTTAACACTGCAAAAGATTGAAATGATTTTACCTATGAATTCAATTTAAAATCAATTCTAATGACATATATTATATTAAATGGTAAAAATATATTCTATTTATACTTTAAAATCATTCAATATTATAATTTAACCATATAAATTATTACAATGAAAAAACTTCTTGTTAATTAAAATATAGCGTTTTTTACTATTCATTAAAATATCAAACTTATCAGAATAATGTAAAAAATTTATCCAAAGTAAATTTTTATATCCCAATTCAAAAGAAGAATTTTATTTTGACAATTTTAACTTATAAAAATGTCAAAAACTTGATTTAATGTGGATGCGCTATCAAAAGGCAGCAAAACTGCATTTACACACGCTATCGAGGAAGGGCGTGATTTCATGTAACGCAAGCCAAGTCTGGGTTGCTTGTAGTGAACGACTCTTTTGTTTTTTCATATAAAATAATCCAAAAATATTTCATTTATACATTGAATATATATATACATATATACACACTCAATGTTGTGTATAATAACTACTATCAAACGAACATGAAATTGTGTGCAACACAATCCAAGAATTGTGATGCGTATACTGCAAGGTAATATGGTGTTGCGTATAGCTCAAGATAATCTTGGTGTAACATACAAAAGAAGATATGAAATAAATTAAAAAGAATATATCTCATAAAATCTCGAGGTGTTACATGTTCTATGCCTTTTTATATCATTGTTTCATGCCTTCTAACCCATGTGTTAAAGCTATATTCTTATGTTTATCCCCTTACTAGGATTTTTATATCATAACATTGTTCATGTTGTCCCCAAGTTATCATATGATGATATTTGAGGAAAATTGAAGTTAGGATCTCTTTAAAAATATTAAATAGAGAAACATTTTATTTAGTCCTATGCTTTCAGTTTTATTTACCTAGTCTTTCAAGACACTAGAATTTACAATCCTTGACTAGTAATATGATTCTTTATTATTCATAAAATCATGTAATGATATGTGTAAATGGATAGTGTATCTAGATCTATTGTTATTTAATATAGATTATATTCATTCCATTGATTTTTTCGGAATGGTTCTCCAACAAAGAATCTATAACAATCTTGTTTTAGTAATTATTTAAAAACTTAAGCTTGATTATTATGAATGGGTAAAATTTTCTTGTGACCTTTATAGAACCATAATAAAAATTCCTTTTATTACAAAAATATAATAAAAAATTATTTATTTGTTCATAATAATCAATGATATCATTTTATATCATCATTCATGTTGGTGGTTAAATTGACACAAAAACATATAATAATCAGTGGATGAGAATTAATATGAAGTAATTTTATATAAATATATTTATTAAATAATTATAATTATTTTATATTGGTTTTATTAAAGAGTTATTTTAGTATTAGGAATAGGTATTTGAATAACCTAAATGAGAAAATATATTAAATTGTTAATTACATAAATCAATTCATATCTTTTGTTGAAATATTTTTCATATTGATTAATTTTGGACATCCTATTTAGACTAGGAACTCTAAAAAGAGTAATGTATGAAAATTATAAAGATTATTTATAGCTTCTATTGAGGGAAAATAATATATGTTGTTATTATAAAAGGGTGTCAGATGAGTTCTTATAAAATTGAGGTGTGTTGTGTTCTCAAATACTCATTCTTAAATGTGTAATAAATAAAAATATACATCTCATGTATATCCAATGTGATGAAATAATAGACATGTTTTGTTCATTAGCTATGAATATTATTGGTGGGTATACATCATGTAAAATTAAATGTGGATGAGTTGTATATAGACTAAAACTTTTAATTAATTCATAGGATAACACCTTCTATAGTGGTGTAATTATTTTCTTAAATACAATTACACATTTTCTTCAATATACTTAAATTATTTGAAAAAAATCAAATGTTGACTTTCCCTTTTTAGAATTTTATATAACATTCACCTTTTACAATTAATATCATATGTGTATTTAGTTATATAATATGATAAATTAATCTTTTGTAAACCCAATAGGATATATATGAATCTAACATGGACACACATTAATCATTTGAAAAATGAGTATGAACATAGAGTAACAGAGTTAATCTAGTTTGTAAGAGATCGTACAGAGGACCCTTCTAAAATCAATTTATATGTGTATTTGTTGTTTTTATTCAAGGAAAATAAGTCTAGATGATTTTGAAGAACATTTTATTTATCATGAAATAGATCAATGATATAAATGTTGGATTAAACATAGGAAAAAATGAATGTGGAAACTGGTTGGGATTATACTACGGTTTATTAATCATTTGATATGAATAACTCTCTAAATGATTATGGAGATCACATGGAATAAGTGACATTAGAAATTGAAGATTTCCTTTTTGATTATTCATTGTTATTTAAGGAGTGAAATATTTGTTCTAATAAACCAATAAATATTTGTTGTACTAAATAAAAAAATTGTTAGATATATTTATGTTAGATAATTTGAAATATGGTAGGAGATAGAGTGACACCATTTTTATTAAATTACTTGGTCTCCTTAATGATATTCTACCAGAAGAAAATGAACTACCATTCTTAACAAAAGATGCAAAATGGATGTTACATTTAATGGGAATGATCTCAAAAAAAATACACTCTTGTATATGTTATTGAATATTGTTTTGTAAGAACCATGAATCACTTATCAAATGACATAAGTATGGTGAAAATTGATAAAAGAAAAATGAATCATGTCCTTCATAATTTTTATGGTATTTCATATCATTCAAATATTTAGAGTATATAAATGTTTGGAAATCATTAGACAATTAACATGGGATGTGGATATGAGAATTAAATATTGGAACCTACATCATCTATTAGATTCTACCTATTGGATGAAAATTGATTGATAGTTTCTTTAATTTGAAAATGAGATGAGAAACTTGCATCTTGCATTATCTATAGATGTAATAAATAATTTTGGTGTTAGTGTATTACTCACAGTACATGGCCCATCATGTTGGTAAATTATAACTTTCATCTATGGTAATTCTTGAATCTCAAATACATCAAGTTGTCACTTCTTATATATAGACCACTGAAGCTTGGTAATGATATTGATGTCTATTTGGCTCCATTGATAGAATATCCTATATTGATGTGGGACATAGGTGTTACAATATTTGATGGTTGTATAAATGAAGAATTAACATTGAGGTCCATGTTGTATAGAATGATAAATTACTACCCAACCTATAGAGATTTAGTAGACTATATTAGTATACTAGTATTGGGGTTTCCTATTTGTGAAAAATGTACATACTCAGTTTGGTTGAAACATTTCCTTAATGATTGTTTTTTAGGACATTGGAAATTTTTACCACGATGTCATAAAAAATGATCATGGATGATAACATTCAATGGGAATTACGAATAATGTACAACACCATCTCCAGTAATGGGAAATCAACTATATAATATGTGAAAAAATATTGACACTATTTTTAATAAATAATTTTTAATAAACCATACAAAACCATGATGGAAGAAGAGATAAATTTTATTTCTTTTAATATATTGTAATTGTTTATATGGAAGACATTTTCTTCATGTCTGGAATATAGAAACAAAATATATTTGATAGTTTTATATCTTGTTACAAAATGTTCTGGAAAAAACGAATGATTTAATCAAGGCTAGGTTGAACTTGGATGAAATGGGGATAAAGGAAGAGTCAGAATTGGTGATTGGTAAAATATGTACTTTTCATCCTCCAATATCATAAACTCTCTCATGTCATGAAATTATAAAATTTTCCCTCCTCTTTACTAACTTAAAATTGACACAAGGGTATTCATAGAATATCAAAAATGTTGTTTCAATGAATAATTTGAAGTTACAATGAATAAAATCACATGACTATCATGGTTTGATGCAATATTTAATGCATATTTCTTTCCATTACATTCTGCCTCAAAATGTATGGCATAAAATAACTAGAATCTTATTATTTTTCAAATCCATATAGAATAAAGCTGTAGACTCAGTGAGGTTCCCCATCCTATATAAGGAGATTTTAGTCAAATTATGGGGATTAGATATGTTCATCCCCCCATCATTATTTGATATAATGGTCCATCTAATGGTTCAGATGGTTAGGGAGGTTCAATTATATTGATGTTTCCATTAGAGATGGTTGTACCCAATCGAATGTTATATAGTGATTTTGAGAGGTTATGTCAAGAATAGAAGTTGTCTAGAATGTTGTATTGAAGAATGATATATTGATGGAGATGATATTGAATTATGTACAGATTACTTATCACATGTCGAAATCATCGGTCTCCCAAAGTATGGTCACAATGAATTCCATCTTTTAAAAGGTATTTCTAGAGGAGTTTTTGTTACAATTACCTTGACAGAGTGGGATCAAGAACACCTTTACATATTACAAAATAGTGATAATCTTGATGCATACATTGAGTCCCAAAAATAAATTCATATATATTTTAATCCATCAATGGATTAAGTATTTATATAAAATATACATAAACTATAGTTTATAGGATGATTCAGAGATAAAATTTATAACGATTTATCT
Organism: Viscum album; assembly: GCA_963277665.1. NCBI lineage: Eukaryota > Viridiplantae > Streptophyta > Magnoliopsida > Santalales > Viscaceae > Viscum > Viscum album. Next base: position 320,497,596 of record OY728129.1, read on the forward strand.
GAAAATCCAAATATCAATTGTTGAATGTCTTAAATGTCTAGCTACAAGACCAAATGAAAATGTTATATCTTACACTAGTTTTGTAATCGATGGTTATATGTTTTATAAAAAAGAACATAATGAAATTATTATGAAGAAAATTAGTGATGTTATGCTTATGGGTGAAGTGATGAATATATATTGTTCCATCTATATAAAACCAATTTATTCAAATATGTCATATTTTTTATAATAAAATGATATAAAATTTTGATAGTACATCATATCAAGTGATGCTTTTCTGTTGAAAATGGGTTGCAAATATCAATGGAGAGAAAGTTGATGAAATGTGATTTGTGAAGGTGAATATTAGTGTGGAAAAGGGGAAAAGAAGATCCATTCATAGTGGATCACATGTAATGAAAGTATTTTATGTCTCTGATATATCAAAAACAATTGGTCGATTGTCCAGCTAGCAACTAAAACAAATATTGATTCAAATGAAAATTCAATTGAGGGTGACAATTTCGTTGGTACATCAAAATCAATTCATGTCGGTCCCAATGTATACAATATCATTTACATTAAAGGGGACCACAAAGAGGGTATTTGGATTCTAAATAGAGGAACCAAATCCTTGAATCCTTTAAAAAATAAAAGAGATTTCAAGGAGAAGGTAAAAATGATTTTTAATATTTTATTTTTTCCTCATAATATCATATATTCTCTAATTCATTAACTAAATCTAAATTATAAGTTTGACTACTCATATAGGCTACGTCTTCTACACGAGATGATTTTACTAGTCCCTCAGAATAAGAAACTATAATGAAGGAAACCCTTTGAAAAGATGAAAAGTTTATGTCAATATATAATTTCTCTATTTTAATGAAAAATCATATAATAAAATGTTGATTTAATTTTCATTATCCATTATAGACTTCATTTATTTTAGAATATTTATATCCATGTTTCATGAATATCCAAGAATATAATCAATGTTCTATCTACTCAATCATATAAGTAATCACAATGTTTTTACAGTAAAATAATTGTCTATATAATTCATATATTGTTTCGTATTTAGGTTTAATTTATATCTTTTTAGTATTACTCATATAATAATTTTTTTCTTATACATGTGTATTATTTTATTCAAGTTGGGGATTTCTATCCCTATTATATACCTTTCTAAACCAAAACATAAATATACTTCTTGTCCCTCAAATCCTTTTCACCCCTATACTATAACATTTATCACTTTCTTTCAAATTTCCTCCATGGTTGTTGTAGGAAGAGCAATAACACTGGATCTTTTCAATTACAAAGGAAATCATGATTTTCTAACTGTTAAATCATTGTTCAAAGAGTCAATGTGACGTTTTATATTTATTTTTAATTTATTTCATTTTAGAATTATAGAAATTATAATTTTTTACTTATAAAATTGGACTATTTTGTTTTATTTGGTCTTTATATCACTGATTTATACGTTTTTACACCAAAACATCTACATAATTATTCTCCCTCAAAACTTATTCAACCTTACAGTGTTTCATATTTTATTTTCATTCATGTTATTGATAATTATATGTAAGAAGATTAGTGACACTACCTCTTCTCAATTACAAAGTTAATATTGATGTTTTCATGTTAAAATCATTTTCCATATAAATAATGTTATTTTATATATTTATGTATAGTTTATTACTTCATAGTATGAATCACATAATAATGTTTTCCTTATAAACGTGGATTATTTTATTTGAGTTGGGGCAATCTTTCCATCTTTTATTCCTTTCTGCACCAAAACATCCACAATGTTCTTCTCCCTCAAAAACATTCAACCTGTTGTGTTGAAATTTATCAATTTCCTTTATGTTCTCTCCACTACTCAATCATAGAAGTAATCATGATATTTTCACAACAAAATAATTTTCTATATAATTAAAATATTATTTCATATATATGTTTAATTTATTCCTTTTAAGTATTAATCAAAATAACTATTATCATATATAAGTGGATTCCATTTTTTAAGTTGATGTGGTTTGCTCAAAGATTCTCATGTATTGTTGGCAGTTTGACAAATAACTTAAATACACTAGTATGACTCCAAGAATTTATTTCTATTTAAAATTACATTATTTTTATTAAAAAATGTAACTGACATACTCAAAATTGAGAAAACATATTAAAATTTTTTATATACTTTAAGACAACAATATATAGGTCATTTATGATGTGTAAGAACTATAAACACATCAATATGGAACTCAATGTTCTCTATATGACCCAATATATCAATTATTAGTTTAAAATTTACATTTGACATTAAATATATTCCCTCACTAAAAACAGATCAAACACGCTTGAATTATCTTAATAATGTAGGGCATTAATTAATAAATCATTTTTTACATGTAGGAATTGGTCTAACATCAATGGGATGCACGATGTGATCCGTGTGAGTCAAAGATTGTGTTACCTATTTAAAATGTCAATTTAGTTAAAAATAATAAGTCACTTACTGAAATCTGAGAAAACAAATTAAAATTGTTTTTATACTTTAGTAAAATAATATTTAAGTGATTTGGAATGTTTAGGAATTAGCCACACCAAAATATGATGCATTGTGTGACCGGTGTCACAATAAGTTCATATTTATTTAAAATTTACGTCAATTTTAGTAAAAAAACTAAAAAACTAAAATCCATTAAAACATGTCCATATTTTATTGATAATGTAGTACAATGATCTATATGTGATTTGATATGTGCATGAATCAGTCACACCTTATTTCAATACATGGTGTGATCGGTATGTCTCCATGTGTGGGTTTTTATTTAAAATTGACATCAATTTTTGTTAAAAGGCCAATTAACCTACTCAAAATAGAGAAAACACATTCAATTTGTTTAAGTACATTAGGATAATTTTATATAAGTCAATTTTCATGTATAAGAATCAAACACACCCCAATATGATACACAATGTTATAGGTATGAGTCAAAGTGTGTGTTTTTATTTTTAAATGATATTTTAGTAATAAAGAAATGCGATTTACTCAAAATAGAGAAAGCTCATTCAGATTGTTTTTATACTTTTTAAAAATGATCCATAATCCATTTGGGATATGTAATAATCATACACAGCTTAATATGACCAACAGTGTGACTAGTATGATCGAAGGTGCCACTTTTTATTTAAAATTGTCATCAATTTTTGTAAAATGGATAGCTTTCCAACTCAAAACTAAGAAGAAACATTCAGATTGTTTTCATAAATTACGAGACTGTTCTATACGTCATTTTTATGTGTAGGAATAATCTGAACGTCAATCTAATGTACAAGTTTCCCTATATGAATCAAAGTTTCCGTTATCTGTTTAAAATCGATATTTTACATCAAAAAGTGTCACTCAATAATGACTGCTCAAACATGATCATATTTTATTGATAATTTAAGAAAAATATTTATAATTAATTTGTGACCTGTTGGAATCTGTTTCATATCAAATTAATACAAAATATGATTATAATGAGTCAAAATTGTGTGTTTCTGATTTAAAATGATATTTTAGTACAAAAGAAAATTGACTTACTCAAGACTGAGAATAACACATTCATATTTTTTATACATTAATAAAATGATCCATAAGTCTGTTGGGATGTGTAGTAACCATTCTCATCTAAATCTGACGCATGGTGTGACCGGTATGACTCAATATGCATCTTTTTATTTGATATTGTCATCAATATTAGTAAAATAGACAAATTTCCTTCTCAAAACCAAGAGAACACATTCATATTGTTTTTATATTGTACTTTAATGACCTATTAGTCATTTTTGATATGTAGGAATCTATCTCACATCAATCCGATACACATTGTCCCCAACATTACTCAAAGTGTCTTTTATCAGTTTAAAAAGATCATTTTATTTCATGAAGTTCCACCCACAAAACAATGATAAAATGTGCTCAAATTTTGTTAATAATTTCGGGAAAAAATTTATAATTTATTTGTGATCTATAAGAATCAGTTTCATAACAAAAAGATTCCATATATGGATGAAATGACTCAAAATTGTGTGTTTCCAATTTGAAATTACATTTTTGTAAAAAAAGACAACTAACATACCCAAAACTGACCAAACACATTTAAATTGTTTTGATGCATTATAAAAATGATTGAAAAGAAATTTGGGATGTATAGGAATTAGGCTCACCTCAATATGTTTAATAGTGTGACTGATACGACTCCAAATGCATCTTTTTTATTAAAAATTGACATCAATTTTAATAAAATTAACACTTTCTATTAATTTATTTTTATATATTATTACATATATAAGAACTTTTTTATTATGCAGGTGTATTATTCTACTTTTGTATAGGTGGTTTTTTCCACAAAATAATGAGTGGGTTCGAGATTAAAATACAAAAAAACATTGATGTTTTTGAATTTTTGTAATAATTTTTATCTCTGTAATTCTATAAACCAATGTCAAAATTTCATAAATATTGTGTTTTATTCTTGTGATTATGTTGTAAATATAATTTCATTCAAATATTTTATTGGTTCTTGTTTTTTTATCTGGTGATTTTTTGTAGTGGTGGTGTGCTATGACATCACATTTTAGCGGGGGTATAGTTTTCTTTTACAACACACTGTAGTATGGACCTGTATTAGTGGTTTTAAAAGTGCTGATAAAGGACACATTTATAAGTGCTATTAAATGTGATGATAAAACGTCCTTTATCAGTTCCTATATAAGCACTGATAGAGGATTTCTTTATCAGTTCTTTTACCAGGGCTGGTAAACAACCCTATATTAGAACTTTTGTAAGCGCTGGTAAATAAAGCCTTTATCTTTGCTAAAAATGAACTGAAAAATGGTTCCTTTATCAAAACTTTTAAATGTTCTGATAAAGGTACCATTTATCAGTACTCTATTTAGTACAGATAAATTACCCCTTTATTAGTGTATTTTTAGCACTGATTAATGATCTGGTCTTTTAACCTCGCCCATGTAGTCCATGCTTTTCTTGTTCTGATAAAGGCCATTTCTAACATTGTTAAAAGGCCTATTTTGTAGAAGTGACACCTATCCATGTTTTTAATTCTTTAATAAGTATATATAGTGACCCAGAATTTTCATACATAAATATTACAAATTTTAGATGATTATTTATTACATTAAACAAAAACATTCCTAAGGATTATGATGTTTTAGTTCCTTTGAATACTGGAAACAAAATAATTTTCTTTATTGAAATGTCTGCAAAATATCTCATAATTATCTTCCCACATAGTGAAATTCTTATACATACCATACTTAACTCCTTTATTCATATCCTTGGAAATGGAAACATAAGAAATTGTGGTCTCAAATGATCATTAAGGGTAAGAAACAGACAAGGGTTTCCATAACAAGATCATAAGGGTATGAGAACATGACCATAAAATTTGAAAACCATAACCTACTAATAAAAGATCATAATATTGAATCACTGAATAAATATAGGTATTTCATAAGACATGAATCGATATTAAATCAATGGACATGATCTTTGAGTGAATAACATTGGCATACAAGATGGATTCATGGCATGCACACAAGCATAGATAAAAACATCCCAAGTAGTCAACGAACACTTCTTAGACTATCATAATTGATGGGTTCAATCCCCAAACCATAATAGAAGTCAAGGTTCAATCCCTAGCATATAATATAGGAAAATTTACCTTATTAAACTAGGTTCACTCTATATTCTAGTCCTTTCTATCTCATGAGATATAAATCATTTCCCAATAAACTGGAATTATATATAGGTACCACTCCTCACATTATGAAAATTATACATAAGTGTGCCACATGATGATAAAACTTTTATCATATCAGAACCCATTAATTGAAATGGGTTTTATAAAAATTTCATCTATACATTACCTGTGGAAAAGAAACAGGTTTCATAATCATTTCATCATTTAATCAAATCACAACTCATGGAAACATTGTGGGTTTCATAAGAACTTCATTTTATAATGACCGATGGAAGAGAAACCGGTTCCCTAAAATTATTTTATTTATAAAAATAGACTATAATGATATAGAATAAGAATAGTATCCTTGTAATGTTTATGAAGCATCAAAGGATGACATCATAGAAGGAAAATTATTTTGAATGATCACTTGGAACATTTATTATGGAAAAAAATTATTTAAATGTTATTTTGTTAAAAAAATAATTATAAAATAATTGGGAAATATTTTTTTAAATAACCCTAAAATATTATATGTTAATATTCAATAAAAATAATGATCATGAAGGTAGGAAATTCTTTTCATGTTATACAAATTCAAATAATTATTCCTCTCACATTTTTGGTAAATTCCAAGCAAGCATTGTTTAAAAAATGAAAATCACATTCCATTCAAAAGTTTTTTAAAAAATAGTAAAACATAGATAAAAATTTCTTTAATAAGTAATTTATATATTTTAGAAAATAATTTAAATGGAATTTTTATAAAACATTGTTTTAAAAGAAAAATAGTTATTAACCCGAAGAGAGAAATAAGTATGATTTATTTAAGAATATTCATTTGAAATCTTGATTATATGAAGACTGTAAAACTAATTTAAAAAATTAATTTAAATTAAATAAAAATTTTAGAATAAAATAAATTACTTTCCTATGATATAGATCATAAATTTTCATCATTTGAATCATAATTCTAAATATTCCCTATAAACGATGACAATTGAATCAAAAACCTTTTCCAAATTGTTAACATTTAATCATAATCCCCATGAAATATATATCCTTAAAGTTATATTAAAATAACCATAATTTTATGTATAATAATCCTAAAAAAATTTATGGGATCTATATACACCACAAAATTGTAATTGGTGGTGAACACAGAATGTGTCTCAAAAAAGATAAAAGTGAGGAAGAAATCTCACGCCTTAAAAGTGGAATTCCTTAAAACACATTCATACATTATATATAATAAATATAATTATTATATAAATATATTAAATAACCCTTAATATATTTATATCATACAATTTATATCATTATTATGACCTTTTTTACCCATTTATTAACAATACCTTGTAAAAGTCATGTTTCGTGCAATAACTAATTTGTCTTTCATGTATGTTTTGATTTGTAATTTTTGGTCATCTAATATAGATCATGGTCCCATAATATGAAAAATAATAACAATGATATAAATATAATATGTATTCATTAATAATGTTTTTAGAGTAATATCTAAGATTTTGAGACAGAAAATGGAATACACTCTTTATGGAGATGGTGGGTCGTACGTACGCATCTACACAATTTTCATTTTATAAAAATACTGAAATAATTAAAATTAAATAATACATTACCATTAAACAAAAAATTTTATTTCCTATATACCACATATGTTCCTTAAACCCATTCTTGTTACCTTCAATGTAACTCATGAATGAATCACATCACTTTTCGAGGCGGTAGTCCTCCGTACATAGGGGTGACGTTAACATATTATCACAGAATGTAAAGTATGCTGGTATATATGATATAATAATTAAATTAGTATAATGATATCACAAATACAATATATAAAAATTTAATCAATCATTATATCTAGTCGTGATAGGTGTTGATGCAAAATGAATAACATCGGTTCGTGTGGTGATAGTTCACCGAATACAAGAATGGTGATTTCATATCCCCTTACATGGAAGAGGAGATAGTTATATTTCATTAACCAAATAAAAAATATTTTATAATTTTTTGGGTACTATTTATTTTAAATCATCATGGATACATAATAATTTTATTAGGTGGTAGAATAAATAAAATAAAAACCTTGTTTGATGTGTTACCACTTCTTCATGCGACTTCTTTCAGTCTTCACAAAAATGAATCTTAGGGTTCCTTTCTAGACAAAATAAGAATTATAGTATTGTAGGATGGAACAAATTAAAAAAATATTTTAGGTATATGGTGAAACAATAGGTTTTTTAATCGTCAATATGATAGAAGAATGGGCAGCTTTTATATGTTAGGTGAGTGGCAGAATTGTAATATTTGAAAAGAAAACTTTTAACTATATTTTTCAAATGAAAAAATGTTCCAAAATTTATAATTAATGATAAAATTATATATAATTCTTAAATATGTCCTTAAAATGTGTTTTGGAAAAGTTTTGGGTCATTTTAAACCCTTATGATTTTAGTTTTTCTCTCAGTAATCTATTTTTTACCTTAACTGTGGTAAATAATTTTTATTATTTTTTATATTTATTATGGTAGATATTAATTTTAACATGTTAAATAATATACATAATTATAATTATAAATATGGAATCAATTTTTACCACTTCTATTCAAAACATTTGAATGTTGTAATTTAAAATTAAACCTGCAGGCGTGACGAGATAGTGGTTTTCCATAGAGGAAATGTTCAAAAGATTAATTTTTTTTTCCTCAAAATTCAATATTAAAATAACTCCAATGAATAAATTGGAATAATTGATTTAAAATTGTGGCAATTTTATTTTTAATCCCATTTTAAAAAATAAACATTATTAATTCTTTAAATGAAAATCATTTTTAAGTAAAAACTAGTATTTTCACTATTTCCTAAAAAAATAATCTATTCAAATAAATACCAAAGATTATCTATATGATAATTTTTAAATGTTGACTGTAAAAAATAAATTTTATTAATGTATCAAATATTAATTTTATTTTTACCACAAAAAGAAATAATGAAACTTTTTTGTTAATAGTTTTTTAAACATATAATGTATTTTATAAAAAGTAATTAATTTTTTATCAATATGTTTCCTTTATATAAAAACATTATACTTAATATTTAAAAACTATTATTACTATTAATATTTCTATTTTTAACTGATATGTTATAACTTACACATTTTAATACTAATATTATTAATATATCATGGTTTATTAAAACTCTGTGTTGGCTGTAACATAATTTATTAAATAGATTTATGTTATTCAAAATAATTAACAATTCATTAAAACTAAATTGTTAAATTCTATCCCCCACCCAAATGAAACTCTTCCTCCAAATTCATCACTATAATATACACAAATGAGGATACTTGTAACTCATAACTTCTATGGGTTCCCACATTGCTTACTCAAACTGGTTGTTTCACCATAAAAATTTAAATAGGTGAGTTGTCTTGTTTCATAGAAATTTCTCAATATAATCTAGAATCATTACTGATTACTCCTTATAAGAATCATATATATCAATTAGTATTAAAATTTATTTTAGTACATCTGAAGGATCAAGTATGCACATTCTCAAGAGAGATACACAAAGAACATCCTGAACTTGAGAGAGGTTTGGTGGAAGCACCAACTGATAAGTTACCATATTGATACATTGAATAATTTTAAAGGGACTAATATACCTAGGTATTAGTTTCCCTATATTCTTGAATCTCATTTCCATTTACAATGGAGATACTGTTAGAAACACCTTGTCACTAATATCAAATTCTAGATCTTGAAAGAGATTATTGTCATAAAGTTTAGGATAACTCCAAAATGCATTGAGTTTCTTCTGAAGCGATATAACCATGAATTACATTTCATCATCTATATTAGGTCCCGATAACTGTCCATCTCTATGTTTATTCCATAACATTAGAGCACTACACTTATTTCCATAAAGGGATTCATAAGGTGGCATCATAATTTTCAAGTGGAAGATGTTGTTTTATTTTTCTCTAGTAAATGAAGGTGTTGATACTAACCTCCTTTGAAATTCATATAAACCATTCTAAAAATATCCATTAAGGTTTTTATTTTTCTCTCAGACATATAATTTATATCAGGATTATACATAGTAATAAATCATAACATCATATCAAGATCCTATTGAAGACTTTATCATACCATTTATGGAAACCTCATATCCTAATTCAGTATAGTTGAATGTGGAATTCCTTACAACCTTACCACTACCTTAGTGTATATTATGAAAATAAGATCAATATGAAATGCATCTATGATATTTATGATGTGTGATGAATTTTTATGGTTATCAACTATATCAAATATATAATTATTCCCTTTAGATGTTATAGGGTGTCCAACGACAAAGTCCCTGACAATGTTTTCCCATTTCTATTGTGGCATAATGCCCTTTAAAATTCTTATACATATTCTAACTTCCATGATGAACATAAAATGAATAACTATGAAATTCCTCTAAAAAATACATTAAATATGTTATAAATGGAACACATATATGTTTGATATTTGAACTCCGAAACATTTTTTAGCATATATGAAATTACTCTAAAAACTACTTTCAATTATCATAATTGATAAACTATGAAACATTTCCAACCTTCTTTTTAATCTCTACATCTTCCCTTTGTAGCACATTAATATTTACTTGGTTAGATAGTTGAACATTCAATTAATTAAGATAATATTTATCCGCATCCATTAGGATATCCATATCCATAATTTGAAAATATATAAATATTGGATCTTTTTTGATCCTCATCATGCAATGCTAGTGTGACCTTTTGGAATCAATTCATCATCCACCTTGTTCACTTTACCTAGGTGGTATTGTATTGAGAAGTCATAATTGTTAATTATCTTCAATCATTTTATATGGATCATATTAAAATTCTTCTAAGTGAATATATAGTTTAATTTTTTTTGATCAGTATGTATATATCACTTTTCTCCAAAAATATAATGCCATTATATATTTAATAAAAACATTACTATAGTTAACGTCAAATCACATGTTGGGTAATTCTTCTCATAAATATTATATTTATTTGAGTCATAAGATATAGAAATGTCATTATGCATAAAAAACATCCAAATACCTTCTTTAATGCATCACTATTGATTACAAATCCTTCTCCAAGATAGGGTAATGTATTCACAAGTTCACTCACTAATATCCTCTAAAATTCCTTGAAATTATCCTTGCATTCATCTTCCTAAAGGAACATGGACCCCATAAATGTTTAATAGATGAGTGGATTATATATTTATAAAACATTATTCATAAAATGTTGATAGTATCCAGCTAAACTAATAAAACTATATATCTATATCACCAAGGTTTGTCTGGGCTACGACTCATTAGCCTCCTTCGTTGATGGATCTGACAATATACCCTCTCTCAAGATTATATGACACTAAAATGAATAATTTGGAAGAAAAAATTCCAAAATTTTAAAATTTCCCATATATTTTTTCCTTTCATAGGGTCTATAGTATGTTTATCAATTTTTATTAACATCCTTCCATTCTCTTTGAAAAGATGATAATATTATCTATAAAGACTACCACAAACTGATCAGGGTAATCTCACATTAATATATTCATTAAATCCATGAATATAGATAGGTAATTAGTAAGGAAAAATGGAATCACTATATATTCATATTTTCAACACCATGTAAATAATAATTCCCTATTTTCATTCTCCTTATTAACCATCAATTGATGAAGTCAATAATAAAGGTAAATCTCGGAAAATAATTGATAACCATGTAATTGATCAAATTAGTCATCAATATGAGGTAGTGAATACATAGTAGAGATAATTATCTTTTTTATCTCTCGATAATAAATTTAGTGTTTCATAAATCCATCTTTATTTTTTATCTAAAAGGATAGGTGAACTCCATGGTGACACACTTGGATGAATGAATCCCTTTTCAAGGTTCTCATATTATGGGTTTTGCAATTGCTGGAACTCAATCGGGTCCGTTGTATAGGTAGTCTTTGAAATTGGTGTGGATTTAGGTATTATTTTTATTGAGAAATCAACTTAAAATTTTTATGGATGTTTAGTAAACACTTCTGGAAGTACAGAAGGAAAATCAGGCACAATAGGTGTATCATCTATGTTGACTTTCTCTTCAACTATCTTAGATAAATTCCCAGCATGAATAGAAATAAAAACCCATACAACATATGTGATTACCATCAAAAGATCATATTTATCATCCCATTGATAGATGATTAGTGGTTGGTATGAGATATTTAATGTGATTTATATTCCATTGAAATAGGTGTGGGATTTATGCATTGAAATCCAATCCATGCATAAGATGACATCAAATTGAACCCTAGGAAGAATGAAAGGATTTTTATTAATAGAATTCCCACAAACATCAACCGAAGATAAATCATATACATGTGATGTGATCATAATACCATTATTTATTTTCCCTGCTAGTTCTATTTACCATCATTTGAATGGAATATTGATACCCATATAAAATTATTCAAATATGAAATAATGTTATTATCCATAGTCAAATAATACATTAGTAGTTATAGTGTGTATGGTATGTGTAACTTTCGATGCATCATAATATCACTCCTCATTAGAAATAGTAATCATATGTGATTTTCCGTTCTCTCTCAACTGATGTTGTTGCTGACGTCGATCCTCATCATTATCCTTCATATTTAGGGACTGTTTATTATAATTCTCATACTCCTTGTATTTAAAACACTAGAGCGTGGGTTCTACATTTTTTGGATATTTCTATATATTTTCATCAGCAGATTACTTCTATTCATCACATTAGTATTCAATTTCCTAATGAACATCCCATCCATACTTAAAACATTTACTAGTCCCTTAATACAATTTTCAAAATATTTCATCCCACACAATAAGAATAAAGGAAACATCATTTTCTTCTCTCCTTGGTTTTTATATTTTCCTTTGAACTCTATTTGTCTCTTATTATCAAAACCATGAGATTCATACGTAAAACAATCCTCTATTTACAAATTAATAATACATCAAAGAATTTCATTATAGCTAATGAAGTATCTAATAGATAATTCGCTATGGAGACATTTTTTTAGGCCATTGACTAATCAATAAACCTTACTCTCTAATTAGATGATAACACTAGAAGCATGGATCAGAAGACTTGTAAGATTTTCCTCGTTGGTACCAACAGATTCTGCATCCTTTCGCTTTATGTTAAGGAACTCCTTATCTATATTCATATGAATAATATAAAAAAAGTACATATTGATAAATATTTTCATGAAATTGTTCCAATCCTTGAACTATAGTCCATAATGTTCTCTTGTATTATTGACGACAGACCACCATTTTTCTAATTAACCGTCCATATTATATTAAAAAGAATGGATTTTTTATGTTCCGATAACTGGAGAATGGAAAATATATTTTTAGTGGTATTAATAAATTTCTCAGAAACTAGGGGAAAACAAATCAAATAATGGAATATAGGGAACATGTATTTTCATACATGGATATTAAAATATTTTTATGAATATTCAATAAATTACAAAAGCACTTTACTAAGGACCATAATATTAAGTTACTTTGGAGACTTCGTACAGAATCATCAAATTAACGAAAGAACTTCAGTATCTATAATAAACATATTCCAATTTAGTGCTATAGGAAAACATAGTATACATAATTCCATTATTCATAACCCAAGGAATGAAATGATAAAATTGGGTGAGATTAAATACTTAGTAAGTTTAATAAAGGGAGATATAAATGATCGCATAAGCATCACATGAGCGTAAGGGTGTGATAATATTTACAAGACATTTTAAAACAATAACCTCTATATGAGAGATAAAAATCTTGATTCATGGCATAAGTATTGGAACTTCCTAATACATGAATCATATTTAAATAAAATAACATTAATCATGTTTTCATAACATTTGTATAATAAATATAATTTTTGAATAAAAATAAGCATACAAAATCATTTCCATAGTATTCAAGGCTCATTTATAAGGCTATCATTTTGGAATGGGATCACTCCCCAACCCATCATAGTAGTAAGTGATCACTCCCAAGACCATAATTTCATACAAACTCCATTACTAAATTGGGTTCACTCCACATTATAATCCTAAATATCTAATTAGATATAAATGTTTTCCTATTTCATTTGAGGGAGATATAGGTCCGACTCATCATATAATAAAAATTATCTATATGAATTCTATATGGTCATCAAACATTCATTATATCATAACACATGAAATGAAATGGGTTTCATAAAACATTCATTATTTCATAACCTATGGAAAAGATTAAATTTTCATAATAATTTCACCATTTAATCAAAGAAAAACCCAAGAAAACAAGGCATTTTTATATTCAATTTATCATGGTATAACCTATGCAAGATAAATGGGGTTCATAAATATAATTTCATCATAAAAAATTTCAATAAGAGAAGTAACAAAAATGTTATCCCTAGATCATATCCCTAGTAAATCATAATTCACATAAACATATTTCATATTAGATAGAAAATTAATTTGAAAAATCACTTAGAACATTCACTGAGGAAAATAATTTTAATTTAAAAATTACTTATTAAAAATAAAAACACATAAAACAATTTAGAAATCATTTCATTTGAAAATAATATTTCAAAATTATAAATGTATCATTAATACTTTATTAAAACATACTTAAGTAAAATATCCATTTTTATTTGATAAAAATATTTCAAAATATAAAACAATTTGAATATCCTTTTCTTTATAAATAACCCTAAAAAACAATTTTTTGAAAAAAATATCAGTCCCACATCGAAAAACCTTTTTTAAAATAATTTTTTTGAAAATCATATTAATTTTAAATAACCATGATAAAGTATAAATTAATATGATGAAGGAAATTCGATTTATGTCATACTAATTAAAACATATATGCATTTTAGGTTTTCGGTAACAACCAAGAGGCATTATTTGTAAAATGATATAATTATTCCTCTCAAAAAAATAATTAGTAAAATATGGATAAAATGAAATTAATAAACCATATGAATAGTTTACTTTTATACATATTTTTTAAAAGGTTTTTAGAAATAATTGTTTTGGAAGGAAAAGTTTTTTCCACTGAAGAGTGAAATACAGATTACTTTTATTAAAATCATTATTTTGAACTATTATGCAAATAAAGAGAGGTAAAAAAGAAAAGAAAACATTAATTCTCAGAAAATAACTAGAGGATAATAAAATTTATGAGTTTTTTTAGAGATAGATCATTAAATATCTTCATTTGGTGCATAATCATAACTATTCTCGATAAACGATGGGATTGTATTCTAAAAATCACACCACTTTGGTAACTTTGAATCGTAATCCCCAATAAATATAATGATTAATTGAACATATAATATAATTAAAATAAAGATATTAATTATATAACATTTCAAAGGGTTATTATGTACACCACATAGAAGATGATAGGTGTATAACATAACTTATGTTAAAATGAGGGAAAATTGAGACAAAAATATCTTACTGCTTTGGTATCATTTGAACTATAAATCCCTTGAAAGAGATATCATAAAATGGTTATGTAAAATCCATTAATGATTAGTTTAATATTCATAAAATAATTTCATGATAATTTTATACACCACATAGGAAAAATAGTTGGTGAATATTTCAAGTGTCTCATAGAAGTGAAAAGTGAATAAAACATATCTTACCATAAGTATCAACTTCCTTCATTAACATTAGAACCTCATATATAATAAATATAAGTTTATAATAAATATATTATAGAAAAAAATTATATATATAAAAACCATACCATCTAGTATTTACTTATGACATTTTATTTCCTCTTTATTAATAATTCCATGTTAAAGTCACATTTTAGGCAATGACTACTTTGTTTTTCAGGTTTGTTTTTATTTTCAATTTCTAGTCATCTTAATTATAAAAATATTAAATAATGTTTAGGATTTTAAAGATGATCTAAATATCATATATATTTATAATTAAGTTCATTTGTTCAATCCATAAGTTCTAGATATAGAAAATGAAAGAAAAAATTCCATAGAGATCATAGGTCGTACGTACGAAAGAATGGTGTTTCCAATTTTGTGACAGATTGAATGAAATATTGATAAGTAATATATTAAAATTAAATAATATTTATTATTTAATATATATAATTTAATTTTATTAAATTTATCCTTAACACCTTACATGAAACTTCTAATTGAAAACGAATCACATTGCTTCGTGAGGCTATAGTCACTTGTCCACATGAGTGAGGTTATTTTCCCCCCAAATAATATAAATTATGAATATTTATTACATATAATAACTTAATAAGTATAATATTGTCAAAAATTACATATAAATATTTTAAATAATTCATTATATCAATCCTTAGAAGTTGGTGATGGAAAACGAACTACATCAGTTCGCAAGGTTATAGTCCACCGTACACACGATCGACAATTTACTTTTCCATTTGAATGAAGTAGAGATGGATATTGATTTATTAATTGACATAATAAAATATAATTATTTATTAGATACCATTTTTTTATATTGGAAGATATAATACATAATTAAATTTGGAAAAATAATAAAGATAAACAAAGCTTAGTGAAGACAATTACCTTCACATTGAAATTCCTCCTTTGGAAATTTTATTAAGGACATAGTATTGGAATTTTGGGAGAATTTAAATCTATATAATATGGTTATGGATATTGGGTATTTATATGATTATGTTTTGGAATAAATTTATTTCTTTATAGTTTTGAATAAATGAAGGGTGGGGGTGTCCTTTTTTAAATGGTCGAAATAAACACAAATTGAAATTATAAAAATATTTCCCAAATGAATCCAAAAAATAAATTCATTCCCAAGAAAAAATATTCCAAATGATCGTATATTATAAAAATATATTTATTATACATAAATACAGAATAAATTATTAATTTTACCTATTTTATAGTCATTTTAACCATTATCTTCTTAGGGTAACATCCATAGTAAACCCATTTTTACCATAACAGGGGAAAATAATTTAAAATTATTATACTATTCATTATTAATTAAAATAATTTGAAGTTATTAGATAATAAGAAAAATTATTCCGAATATGGAATCTATTTTCCCAAATTACATTTTGAAAATTGGAAAATAATAATTTAAAATGAATCCTGATAATGGGAAAATAAATAAGGTTTTCAAAGATAAAATGTTAAAAGGTAAAAAAAATTTAAATCAAAATTAAATATGATAATTATTAAAATAGAAAAATTTGAATTAAAAGATATATAATTGAACTTATTTTTATTCTAGATACAACTTAAAACAAATTATACGTTTTCAAAATATTAAAAATAAATAAATTTTCCTAATAAAAACCATTAGTTTTCACTATTCCTAAAAACAATTATCTTCTCAGAAAATTCTCACTAATTCACCTTAAGATAATTTTAAAATGATGATTTAAAAAATTAGTTTTTTAAGAAAAATCTACAATTAAAATATTTGTTTTAAAATAAGTGCACAAAAGGAAATAGAAATTTATTTTAAAAAATACCATTATTTATGTAAAATTGGATTTATTGTTCTCTATTATCAAGAAAATTTATAATATTAATGTTGAAACATTGAGTTAAATTATAATATAAAATTTTCATTTAAATAATTCATTGATTTTTTTATTAAATTATTATTGTAAAAATCATTTTTTTGCACACAAATAGTTTTTTACATTAATATTACCTTTATTTGGAAATAGTTTTTATTTTCATTTCTAATTAATGTGTCAAAAGAAAATTAATTTTATAAATATGTGTAGATAATATATTTTCATTTTTTATTATTATTTATACCCTCTATTACAATATCTAGGAGATTAATTTCATATTAAATAATAATATTTTAATAGTGCAAGACAGTTTGTATAAACATAGTGTCACATTTGACGCAACTTAAACATGGTCTTCCGTGAAATTCATGAAAACCATAGGGTTTCATATAATTAGGGATAAAATAAATTTACATTTTAATTAAATATATTGAAAATATTTAATTTATTTGAAAAAATTACAAAATATCATGGTGTTACAATAAAGGTGGGTGTTTTATCATGAAGGACTCAGCAGAATGTGGTTCTCTACTTTTCTTATGTGTATGTTCAACAAGAATCAAGGTCTGAGAATTTTTCATGAAAATAGAAATGATATCTTCATTCTATATTCCATAACATTTTTCTGATTAGGAGTAAAATAATTGTGTCTTCCCTGGCACTCATCATTAACGCATATTCATTGAATTCAAACCATTGACACAATCCAAAAATCATGTGTAAGAAACTATAACCATAGTGAGGAATTTAATAATCATGAAATATCACATATATTATGTCTAAATATTGAGAAATTTGTTTCAATATATTAAAACATTGGATTGTCATCTATTTAAATCCATTATGATGGATTGTGAAGAGTTTGTGAATTCCCAAAGCTTATCTCATAGGAGTACAAAGAAGGCATGTAGAAAGGACCATTTGCAGGAACAAAATGAAAATAGTGTCCATGTCAATGAACCATTTTTCAAGTTATTAACCCATTGTACCTTTGAACCAAATCCACATCCAATTGTATTATCTAGATGGTGAAGTAATTTCTTATTAACCACTCGCTCTATCCTTTACCAAAATTCTATGACATTTTGCTATATTTTGACTCATCCTTAGACTATCCTTGGACTTTTCCTTTTGAATATTTTATTATCCTCTAAATTATGATAATATTAATTCTTTCTATTATAATATTCATATGATACAATGTTCATAAACACTTTTACAAGATCATTTTAAAATTTGATATTCTTTTGTTATCGTGTTTGTAATTCGATCTAAAAATTCCATATTACAGGGTACATTTTTGAACATCTCCTAAAACACCCAATGTTCCTAATTTTATTTTCATTTTTCATTTTCATGTATCTAATTATTTTATTCACATTATACCCTAGTTTATATTTTGGAGATTCATTAAGAGAGATAACTTAAGTTGGCCTTGAACCTAAAACATTTTGGGCGATGTAAAGAAGAAAACAACACACTAAATTTACTGTAGAATAAAACATATAATCCCAATGAAAAACTATTTTTAATTGTAGAAAGAATAAATCATATGTAAAATTTAATTGAAAAAATTAAATAACTAATTCATTGGTTTTAATGGATATCTTGTTGGTCCAAGAGGAAGATGAAATTCTGTAGAAGATTTTGTGGCCCAAAAAGGTAACCCATTAATTTGATCATATATTAAAAAAACTAAAAACGTGATAACATTTTACAGTATTTTAGATAAAATCTTGGTATTCTAATTTTTATTCTATGGCCCACTAAAATTTAACCATCTAGAAACTCTTTTAGACACTTCTGACAGAGGTATGCAAGCTTTATCGCATTTCAGGTCAAGGGTTTAAAATTCATCATTCGACCAACATTCATCAATCCAAGGACAATCGAAATCATGTGGAAGTAAATGTAATAATTTATTCCCTACCTAATCCTTTTTAAAATTTTAATTAAGTTATTAGTAGTGATGTTTTTGAATTATTCCTTGGTTTACTTTAATCATAACTTCTTGATGTTTTTTGTATTCAATTGTTTGTTTTTCACATGTATGTTGTTTTAATTCACATTAGTTTCATAATAAAAGTTATTCATATCTTATTAATATATTATTTTTCATATAAATTGGATATTTTTTCCTAAAGGTGTGAACTTATTGACAATAACAATTAATAAATTATTCATTCAATAGTGGTGTTACTGTTACATCACAATTTTTTCATAATTTTTTCCACACTCATGAGTGTACTATCACCTTTCATTATGTTATTTTCATAATTGGAGGGTGTTCATGATTCTTTTTCTGGGATGTTCATCTAGCTGTAAAGACACACTACGTTGTTGGCCAACATTCCTGCTTTCCAAAGGAAGGTGGAATTTGTTGCTTATTCAGGGATGATTGCACATTGATTGAAATAAGATGATGGGATGCAGGTCTCTCCTAATATAGATTCCTTCTTAGAATTTGTTTCCATATATGAGTCAGCCTCATAGAATTAATATGGTGTTCACGAAGCTCTTATAGGTTACATATCATTGTGGATGCCGATTAATTACACTGCTCCTATCAGAAAATTCCATGGGGTCCGATTAGGGAAGCATATTTCCGTTAGAAGAGTAATAATGTACGGCATTGATGGTGTGTCTAGGTACTCGAAAACTGGTATATCTAGGTTTCTTCCCCTATTTATAGGGCTTCTTGATGGTAGTGAAGCCTAAGACATGCCATGTAGGGTGAAGGGAACTATATTGCATAGGCATGTCTCTGCATTTTTCCTCTTCTTTCAATGTTTAACAAGGGGTATGCCGTGAGTCTAACGTATAGAGAAGATGGATCAGCCAGATTAGAACACTTGATATGAGTGGATCAGATCGGTACATCCCTAGGATGGGTCACCTAGATGTTTTTTCAGATGGGTGGATCAGAACACCCAACAAGGACATATCTGAGGTGGTGTGTCCCCTAAAGGGAGGATGTCTCACCATGAAGGATGATTTGGAAACAACTAAGGGTAGATCTAGGAAAGTGAACAGTAGAAAGGGGGACACCACGAATTACCATGGACTAGGATTTAACCTCATGGAGGTTTCCTACATACCCTATGTAGACGACATGGATCAAAACCCATGAATTTCGACTGGGGTTATGAATCAAGGTGTACAAAAATGACAAAAACTTTGCGATATATTAGGTGTTATGCATGGTTACCGGCCCATCGCAAGAGGGAATATCTAAGATGGATGCTTCAGGATTGTGCAGGGCTTATGCATGCCTTGCATTTTTGGTGACACAAGGAGTGGAGATGGGGTGGATGATGTCACCTCACCCGGATGTGGAATCCCATGTAAGAATTAGGATGGATAACAGACAGTTAAACAAATTTGATGGAAGGAATAAGATGAAAATGATGTGAACATGATAGTGATGTTGTTCATGAGCCCCAAAATGTATTCCCACATATCCTCATAGTGGGGAATCAATTTCCATATAGTTCGGTGGGGCGTTGGGGGACCGGAGGATACGAACTCGTGAGAATAGACACATTGGTGGTACCAATGGAATTAGAACCTCCAGGTTGGGGAATAACTGTAACAAAACATTAAGGCTCAAGGGAGAGATAAGGATGGGACATGGGTGATGGGTTTGAACCTCAGGGAGGCTTCCTACATATCCTCGTGGTAGGGAATCAACGTCTATGGAGTTCACGTTGGGTCATTTAATTGGGGTGTATGAAAACTATTGTGACCTGAGGACATGTTGGGGGTTACACATGGTTAACGACCTTGGTGTGGTCTAACGTCACTAGGGGACAGACCAAATATGTGGATCCCAATAAAGGGGACACCAATGTTTACTAGTTATTGGGGTTGAACCATAGGGAGGCTTTCCACATACCCTGTATAGGAGATAGGGATCAAGACCCATGTAGATCGAATGTATACTGTTTAACGTCATCAGGGACAAGGGTGAAATGATGCGAAGTGGCCGGGACTAAAGGGTTATGGGCTTGAACCTCAGGGAGGCTTCCTACATACATTTCAAGGATCCAGAAATAATCAATGTCCATGTATTTTGGTGGGAAGGGATGGGGAATATGCATGAAGGAGCCCTAAAGAGGATGCCATGGTTGATACTCTATGCACACGTGAGTCATGCTCGGTGTGAGAAACTAGAGGTAACAAAAACATGAAGACCACCTCATGGAAGGTGCATTTGCAATGGATTGAGCTGGGCTAACGTGTTTTTAGTGGCCCTAAGAGGAAACATGGGATTAGGGTGGCCCAGTGGCAATAAATCCCAAAGCGAGAGGGATGAGGGATCAAGAGTCCCCATTACCATCTCTCCTCTGGATTTTTTTGCAGAGAAGAATATAAGCAGAGAAAGGGAAATAACTAAAACAAAAAAGGCTGTGGGATTACACCAAGATGTTTTTCCTTCTCCGAAAACATATGTCGTTCCATGCAAGGAGGATCACATTCCACGTGAGGAAGATCTCACCCCTATGGAGATGAGTGGGCATTGAAAATGTCAGAGGAAGGGAACCACGTGTATATTGAATGGGGAGAGGCTAAAGTTTAACGTTATGTGATGAGGATGATGATTTTTGGTAGTTTAACCTCATGTAGCTCGAACTATGAGGATTTACTCCTCACCCCTTTGAAATACCTTACTAGTGTGTATTAATTCTCGATGAAGGGAAGGCACTGGAAATGTCATGGGGATATGGGGTTGTGAAGTGATCAATTGAGGGTTGAAATTAACGTGGCTATGTGAAGAACAAATATCCATTAGTGTTCCTATGAGAATAAGCATGAGGCTAAGTAATTAAATATCAAGCACTACCCAAGGGACCTTAAAATAACTTCATACGAACCTGAAGGTCTGTAAGGAAGGGTTGCGCACAAAATGTTAGTGTTTTGCGTCAGATTGTGGGTTCGAATATTGTGTTATGGAGGAATGGAGGTATATTGAAGGCATCTTAATGTTTGTGAGTAATGAATATCGATTTCACACAAACATGGAGGGTTACACACAAAAGGGTGGGTTTTTTTTGCAATAGGGAGGTGTGTATGCAATTAGGAACTGTTTTCACACAAAGGATGGATTTGTGCATAATATGCTAGAATAATGGAAACTTTTGAGTGAAAATGAGATTTTTTGTGTGCAAGGGTCGGTATTTGTGTTCAAAGGGTCTAGATTCAGCGCATCGTCCTTGGAATAAAAAAGTAGTAGGTGTGGATAAAGACCTAGGGAGCCCACATTAAGGTAGACAATTGGGAGACATGTCTCAAGAAATTATGTATCTTGAAGACATGTTTTTCAGGTGGTAGGGGATGTATTTTTCACACGAGACATTGGTCCAATTATTCAGCAATCTCAAATCGGGGGGACACATTTATTTTTAGATGTGTTTGGGAAGTGGCCGCATGAAACGAGGTCATCACGGAAAACCTCAACCGAAAATTATGCATGACTCTCCCTTTTTGTGTGCATGGGAAAAAGATGTATCTAAATCCCAACACGAAATATTTGTCTAAGTTGCACAATATTTCATGCCAAATACTTTTTTTCCACACACATTGCAGTGTTAACATGCATCAAATCCATTTTACAAGCCAGAAATACCTTTTACACAAAAATCTTCTCTTTTGCCCGTACCATCCTTTCGGGTCTCAGGATCCTCCAATGAGTTGATGTATGTATTTAGATCCCTGATCTAATGTATATCTTTAGTTTCCCTTAGATTTAAATTCCAAAAAATTTGCCCCTTGCAATTTGAGCTGTAAGGGGTGTGAAGGTCAGATTATGAGGGATGCTTCAAACACTCTAACTTATTTCAGGTTGTGCACAAAAAACAGCACCGGTGTGAGAAATTCTATTTCATGTGAGATAAAACCATGATCGGCCCCTATAAATTTCCAAGTTACCCACACTCTCTGTACTAGATTTTTCACACAACATCCCAGCTAGATATCGTGCATGAAATTCCACACATTTTTCATGAAAAAACAGGCAGTTGGTTGAGGATTTACACAAGCTGGTTTTTTTGTGTAACATCCGATTTTCATCTATAGTTTGTCCTTTTCATGCAAGACCCGTCCTTTTTTCACAAAACTGGTATTTTTTTTAAGGAATAGACCACAGATTCCCAGAGTCGGTTCTTTATTTGATTACATTGGAATACCTACAAGGAATACAAATCCTGAAAGACCAAGTAGTTTAGTATTATTGGAAACAAGTTACAGACATATGTTTTACATTACAAAATGAAAGAAAATAAAACACTATTTTATTCAACTAGAAATATCACATCTCCAAGATTATTATTGCAAGTTATTCATAAATTACTTCTTCATGCCCTGAGAAAATGAAACATAAGAAAGGGGTGAGCTCAAACACTCAGTAAAATAAAGTAATATAGCGGAAGATAATATAAATATTAGACATGGTGAATAATTGAAAACACATGCCTTTAATAGTATCCTTGAACACATTATGGCAGAAATATGAGCTGAGTAAATAATTTCATAACAAAACATAATCATGGATATTCTACTAGTCAAATAACCACATTAACTATCGATTACTAGCTTCATAATGAGGGATGTTCATATGCCAGACATTCTGGAACACTTTTTCAAGGCCTCGTCCAAGACGTCTAATTATTAAGGCCTCGGCCAAAATCCATATATCACAATGGGAAAGGCCTCAACAAATTCCATGTCTATTTGTCTCATGAGACCTACCGATGCATTAAGCGTCTATAGTGGGGCCTACCCATCACCTAAAAAGTCCAATGAATTCCTCATATGAGCATGGATAAACCCAAACTACATGTATATTCATATTGAAACTATCATATGAAATGTTACAAACATTCCCCAATTATTGAACATAAACACTAAACATTAAGAATAATATGGTGAATGGTTTTAGGCTAGATCATGCACAATAAAGTTTGTCATAAACCATTAAATAAAATATGGTATATGACATCATAAATTATTAACCCCAACAATACATAAGAATCAACAAGTGTGTTTAATCATACGAGAATAATCTTCTAAAATCAGTAAGCAATTCTTGTGATAAATACTCCCTTATTTTGAAACGAAGAGGTATTTTGGAAAAATATTTGTATAAAACTAGAAGTAAAGTAAGATAGTATTTCATGATAAAATTATTGTTTTTATAAGGATAATGGTTTCCAAATATAGATTATATATTTCCTTTGAAAATAGATATGAACTTGAGAAATTCCCTTGTATCGGGCTTGTATTTTTGGAAACAGTTTTGAGAGATTCTTTTAAAACATGTAACTATCATGAAAATATGGAAGGATTTTAGTTGGTGTACATATATAGAATACTCACACAGAATTTATGAGGAGTTCAAAATAATACATAATAATTTTATCGGGGAAATTAGACAATAAAAGTAACCTGAATGAAAATAGAAGTTCGGGTGAAAAAACCATTACCTTAACTACAAACGTGTTCCGCTCTTGAATTTAGCTCTTTGAATATGAAATTTTACCTAATTATAACTTATTTAAGAAACTATTAGAAATTTATTAATTTTATCAGAATTATTTTTACTTCATTTATACCCTTATTTATAAGTTATTATATTGAATTTCATTTTTCTGGGGTGTTCGTTCTCTTTATTTTCATAATTGGTTCACTTGTTTTTAACTAATAGAGTTCATGTGGAAAGGTTATAAATATCCAGGATTGTATTTATATATTATTTATGAAGATAAATATTTGGTAATGGTCATTTTTATCATTTGGTAACTTGGAATGATGAAGAACCATTAGATGACAACCACTTCGATTATTCGGTGGTATTTGGATTATTAAGAACTAGTTTTGTCATATAACATAATTATATGTAAATATTATGGTTCATGAATATTAATTATGTTATAATAAATATTTTATAGTCTGGATCAACTATAAATATTGTTTCATGAACAGTAATTTAGAAAAAATTGAAGAACGAAACTTCATTGTCCACGAAGGCTATAAATTGGAACCTCATGGATGTTGATTTCATTTATAAAAATAAAAGGGAGGGATTAAGAATATTTCTGATGGTTCATAAATTAAAATGATATAATTATATTATATAGATGATACTGGAGTTATCATGATCATTTGGAAAGAGGAGGAGAGGTGAGGATAGAAAAATAATATAAGTTGAAATAAAACCAAATGAAAAAGAAGGGTGCTTTAACTTTTGAAATAACCTCCTTGCGAATCTCCATAAGGGAAGGGGTTTTGGTATTTTTGAAATACCGGAAGCTTATTAGATTTGAGGATAGACTAGGGAAGGGTAATTGGGTATAACTGTGATGAGAATCAAGGCTTAGAGGAGTGAAGAGAAGAGGGAGTGCTGAGGGGTTTTTATAGTGGAGGAGAGGGGTAAATTTTGAATATTTAATTCATTAATTTATTATTTCCCTCAAGACAACCACTAGTGTTGTTTAATGTGACCCATAATAGTAATAAGTCCATGTGAGTTCGAACCATATGGCCTTTAATCACATTTTATGTCATTAATAGTGTATATAACTGATAATTTGTATATACGGTATTTTATCATATTTCACTATTCATCAAAAATTCTAGAATTTCAGAAAAATCCCAAAAATTCACCCCTACCAATTTTGGATGTGTAGAATTCAAAATTGAACACCATTTTTCAAAAATATTTTTCTAAATATTATTAATTTAATTTTTAAATAATTTCATAGTTAATTCGATAAATAACAATGTTAGAGGTATAATTAGTTTTATGTGACATTGAAAAATTAATTAAGATCCCATTATAATATTACCTTATGAAAGTAAAATTATATCATTATTTAATATTCATAAGGGTCATATTAATATTCATAAGGGTATATTACTATTCATAAAAAATCTAGTTTTTTCTATCCGACTCCAAATAAATTTCTGAACACAACTTTAGATGACCATTATTAAAAATTCCAAACACAGAATAGAAAAAGTTGTGTTTAATGGATATATTATAAAATTTCATTATTTATTTATTATCTAAACCTTGGGGTGTTACAGTGTCCCCTCCTTAAAAATATTTCATCCTCGAAATTCACAAAAAAAATTACCAAAAAAGATTCAGGTATGTCTTTAAGATAAGCTTCTCAGTCTCCCATGTTGCTTCCTCCATCTTATGGTTCCCCCATAGAACCATTACCAGATGAGTCATCTGATTTCTCAATAATTGTTCTCTAGTATCAAGAATCTTGATAGGCCCTTCACAATAAGATATATTGGGCTCAAGTTCTACTTCTTCATAAGTGAGTACATGTGTTGGGGTTGGCATGTACTTTCTTAGAATTGACACGTGGAACACATTGTGAACCTTGAAGTGACTTGGCAGCATTTCCAAATAGTAAGCTACGGCTCCAATTAGGTCTAGAATTTCAGAAGGTCCAATGTACTTAGGACTTAATTTTCCCTTCTTACTGAATCATATAATACCCTTCCATGGAGATACTTTTATGAAAATGTGATCACCTTCTTGAAACTACAAATCCATCCTTCGGTTATCAGCATAGCTCTTTTTCCTACTTTGAGTTGTTTTGATATGGTTATGGATAATCTTAACATTATCCCTTTTTTCTTCAACAAGTTATGGGCCCACAAGCTTTCTTTCACCAACATCATCCCATCATGTTGGTGTACGAAATCTCCTCCTATATAATGATTCATATGGTGTCATCTGAATACATGAATGGAATCTATTTCTGTAGGAATATTATATGAGAGGTAAATACTGATCACACAAGCCTTGAAAACCATGTGAACAAGACCTCAACATGACTTCCTATTTTTGAATAGTCCGTTCTGATTATCCATCATTTTTTGGGTGGTATGCAGTGTTGAAATGAAGATCAGTATCTCAGGCCTTCTGAAGAATCTTCCAGAATCATTATGTAAAATAGGGATCAAGATATGAAATAATTGATGAGGGTACAACATGAAGTCATAAAACATCATTAATATATATTCATGCTAAACGTTCAGGTTATAAATCATCGCTTACAGCAAGAAAATGTGCAGATTTTGTAAGACGGTCAACAATGACCTATACCATATCATTCTATCTTGGAGTCTTTGGTAGCCCCATGAAAAAGTCTATCATAATATCATCCTATTTCCACAATGGTATAGGAAGGGGTGGCATGACTCCACCATGATTTTGTCTTCATGCCTTCACCTGTTGACAAACTAAACATTTGAAACATAATCAGCAATCTCCCTCTTCATGTTTTCCCACAAAAAATGTTCCTTTGCATCTTTATACATCTTGGTGCTACCGAGTGTATAGAAAAATTTGAGCTATGATCATCGTCTAATAGTTCCCTTTTTTCCATCAGGTACTGATGGAACACATAACATCTTCCCAATCTTTAGAACTCCTACTTCATACATGAAGTCTTCTAGTCTCCCATCCTCAACTACATTAATTTTCTTTTGCAGATTCTCATCATCAATTTTTGAAATTTTTATCTTCTATAGTAAATATGGTTTAGAAATTATTTGAAAGTGGTGTAATGTTTCCCTTTCCTTAGCATTTCCCATATGCAGCTTCAGTAGATCGATGAACATAGGATCTCTTCTAATCCTCATTTGAGTCAGAAGGCCATGATCTTTCCTGCTTAATGAATCGTCAACCTTATTTTCCTTTCCTGGGTGGTAGTGTATTAAACAATCGTAATCTATGAGTAACTCAAGCCATCTTCTTTGCCTCATGTTAAGTTATTTTTTTGTGAAAATATATTCTAATCTCTTGTGTCCGTATAAATCTCACATCTATCTCTATAGAGATAATGCCTCCATATTTTCAGAGCAACGATTACAACTGCTATCTCAAGATCCTAAGTTGGATAATTTTTATCATGATTCATCAACTGTATTGATGCATAAGCAAGAAATTTATTATTTTTCATAAGGACACAACCCAGTCGATTCTTTGATGCATCACTATATATTACAAATCCATCACTTCTAGATGGAAGAGTCAAAATCGAAGCATTGACCAATCTTTTTTTCAATTCATCGAAGCATTCTGTATATTTTTTTCCACACAAACTTAACTCCTTTACGTTTGAGCTTGGTTATCAGGCTAGCTAGTTGGGAAAAATTCAAAATTAAATGACGATAATAACCTACTAAGCAAATAAAAATTCGTAAATCAATTATGTTTATTGACGTGGGGCAATATTGGATTGCCTTTGACTTTGCAGTATCAACTAGGAATCCATCCTTATAGGCAATATGTACTAGAAATGAAACTGATTGAATCTAGAATTTTCACTTTCTAAACTTCCCATATAATTTATTTCTTCTAAGAGTTCTTTGAATAACTCTCAAGTGATTCTCTTGCTCTTCATAGATTTTTGAGTATACGAGGATATCATCGATGAACAACACAACAAAGTTATCATGATATTTCTTGAAAACTCTATTCATTAAATCCATGAAAATAGAGGGTGAATTTTTCATTCCAAAAGGAATCAATGTAAACTCATAATGCTCATACCTAGTCTGAAATGTTGTCTTAGGAATATCTTCCTTCCTCACATGCAACTGATGATATCTAGATCGAAGTTCAGTCTTAGGAATGTATTGACCACCATGAAGTTGGTCAAATAAATCATCAATCCGGGGAAGAGGATACTTATTCTTTATTGTACTAGCATTGATTTCCATGTAATCAAGGAAAAGCCTCATGGATCCATCTTTCTTCATGACAAAGAGGGCATGGGCTCCCCATGGAGAAACACTAGGCTGAATAAATCGTTTTTCACTCAAATCCTCAAGTTGTTTCTTTAACTATACTAATTACATAGTGGATATTCTATTGGGAGTCTTTGATATAGGTCTTACATCAGGAATTAAATCAATAGAGTACTCAACTTCTCCCTCTAGAGGATGTCTAGGTAAATCCTCTGGAAATACGTCAATGCACTCTTTCACTATGTGCACATCTTTAATTTGAAAATTTCATTCCTCACCCATAGTTATTAGATTACATTCCTCTACAAATATTATATTTAGTAGAGCTACTATGGGTGGTTCTAAAGAAGAATCAGGTGGCGAAGTTTCCGCAATAAAGATAAGGGATTCTACGCCATTTTCAAAAATTGTAACATCCTTCTTCTTACAATAAATCATGGCATCATAATTTGACAGCCAATCCATACCAAGAATTATATCAAATTCAGTCATTGGTATGATGATAAGGTTATAAACTAGAAAACATTTTTTTGTCTCGAGGGGGACTAGTTGACATGCCTTGGTTGATATGACACATCCCCTAGGAGTTTTGATTAACAACTCCTTTATTGAATCAAATTGGACATATCTAATTTTCTTCGAAAACTGGGAATATATAAATTAATGTGATGATCCAGAATCAATTAATGTTTCAGCTAAGTTTGAAGAAAAAATTAAATTACATGCCACCACATCATTAGGAACTTCAACCTCTTCTATTGTGATTGCATATGCTTTTCCATGATCCTTGGGCCATTTCTGTTGCATATTTCCTTGACGCTTCGGAAAATCATTATCATTGTGTCCCATATCTTGAAAATTATATAATTGAACATCATTGGCTTCCTTCATCCATTTATAATCACCAGCAAGATTGACTTTCTGACCACATTTGTAGCATACTCCTTTTTCTTTTAAGCATGCAGCAGGGTGTTTCCTTCCACTATTGTCACCTGGTGGAAATTCAACTCTTCCCTTATACCCGTTTCTTTATTTCCTTTCCTAGGGATTTTAGTAGACCTCTTCTTTTCTTTCTTTCCCTTAAATTCATAAGACATAGAGAATTCTTTTTCTATCATGATTGCACATGGAACTATATCCTCATATGAAGAAAAACTTTGAGAGATCAGTGCCCACCGGAGGAATGGCTGTATGCCATCAAATAATTAATAAATTTGGCTCCTTGGATTTCATATGTAGTCCACAACATGTATTTATAGCACTCTAATGTTATTTTCGTACTTTGAAACATTCTCATCTTCCTTCTGACTCAAATTCAAGAATTTCCTCTCCATATCTTCTCTTTATTCGCGAGGAATGTATTTCTCTGGGAATATTTCCTTAAAGTCCCTCCACTCCATTGCCTCCATTTCTTCCTCCTTCTTTGTGTTTTGGATTAAGAACCACCACTGATCCGCATCTCCCGATAGAAGATAGACTGCCATGACAACCTTCTCGATTTCATTACATCCTAAGGCGAGAAATATTTTCTCAAGGGAACATACCAACTGCTCTGCTACAGAAGTGGTTGTAGTCCCATTGATTGATAGAGGTTGTTGTCACATAAAGAGATCTAATATAGATCCTCCATATGGTAGAACTGGATGCTCTATATAGGTATGGTTATTAGTAATAACCTGAGTAAGTTGTCCTAGTATAGTTTTGAGTTGCTCAGCACCAGAGCTAACATCATTATCTTATATCGGAGGAAAATCCCTACCTGGGACATGTGTGTTCGTGCAGTTTCCATTCCTTCAACGTGGAACCATCTCTGAATAATGGAATACACTAGATTAGGTTTTTAATCATAATATATAATCTTAACATATAAAAATACTTAGAAAAAAATTGAGAACCTACGCATGGCTAATCCCATTTTCACAAAAATGGTTTCTTTGAGGAATATTTTAAATTTCAATCCTTCATAATGGCTTGTAAAGAAAATTTGAATTATCCTAAACATATCCCTTGAGAGTGTCTTAACCAAGAGTGTAGCAAGGCCTGTTTCCATGCACTAGTTCCCATTCGACTCTAGCTCAAAGAGAGGTTTTCAGGTTTTACCCCTATATTCATATGTGCCAGAGATGCCTCTACCTGCTCATATGCTGATAGGGATGTATTTCTTGAAAGATTCACATAATCTATTCCTTACTAAAATACCAGGACGTTATTGTATGTATATCCTCAAAGACTAACTCAGGGACTCTTCCATAATTCTTCGTTTTCTAAATCTTGTTTCAAAGTATTCTACTAAACTTCCTATGATACCAATGGTAAGGACCTGACCCTAGTTTCCCAGAGCTAGTGCCTTATTTGATTATGTTGGCATACATACAAGGAATAAGATTCCCAGAAGACCTAGTAGTTTTGTATTATGGGATAGATGTTACATAAATGATATTAGCATTAAAACATGAAAGGGAAATAAAACACTATTTTATTCCACTAGAAACATCATGTCACCTAGATTATGCTTTGATGTCATTCACAAATTACTTCTTCATGTCCTGAGAAAATGAAATATAAGAAAGGGATGATCTGAAATTCTCAGTAAGAGTAAGTAATATAGATAAATATAATATAAAAATTAGACATGGTGAATAATTGAAAACACATGCCTTTAATAGTAAACATGAACACATTATGGTAGGAATATGAGTTGAGTAAATAAAGCCATAATAAATAATTAATCATGGGTATTCTACTAGTCGAATAACCACATTATATTTTGATTAATAGATTTATAATGAGGGAATTGGTTATGTCGGACATTCTAGAACATTTTTTTAGGGCCTCAGCCAAGATGTATAATTATTAAGGCCTCGGCCGAAATCCATATATCACATTGGGAAAGGCCTCAGCCAATTCCATGTCTATTTGTCTCATGAGACTTACCAATGTATCGAGGGGCTATAGAGGGCCCCACACGCCACCTAATAAGTCTAATTAATTCCTCATGTGATTGGGGATAAACATAAAAAACATATACATTCATATTGAAACTGTCGTATGAAAGATAACAAACATTCCCCAATTATTGAACATAAACACTAACCATTCAGAATAATATGGCGAATTCTTTTAGGATAGATCATCCACAATAATGTTAGTCACAAAACACTCAATAAAATATGTTATATGACATCATAAATTATTAACCCCAACAATACATAAGAATCAACAAGAGTGTTGAATCAAACGAGAATAATCTTCTAAAATCCTTAAGCAATTCTTTTGATAAATACTCTCTTATTTTGAAAAGAAGTGTTTTTTTGGAAAAATATTTGTATAAAACTAGAATTATGTTAAGTTAGTATTTCATAATAAAATTAGTGTTTTTATAAGGAGAATGGTTTCAAAATATATATTATATCTTTCCCTTGAAAATAGATAAGAACTTGAGAAATTCCCTTGTAACGTGCTTGTATTTTTGGAAAGAGTTATTAGAGATTCTTTTAAAACATGTAACAATAAAAAAAATAGGGAATTATTATGGTTGTTTTGCATATATAGAATACTCAAAAAGAATTTATTAGGAGTTCATAACAATACCTAATAATTTCATCGAGAAAATTAGATGATAAAAGTAACCCGAATAGAAATGGGAGTTCGGGTGGAAAAACCCTTACCTTAACTCCAAACATGTTCCGCTCAGAAACATAGGACCCTGTAATATGAAATTATACATATTAATAACTTATTTAATAACCTATTATAAATGTATTTAGTTTATCATAATTTTGTTTAGTTCATTTATACCCTTATTTCTAATTATATTGAAATTCATTGTTCTGGGGTGTTTGTTTTCTTTATTTTCATAATCGGTTCACTCGTTTCTAAGTAATGGAGTTCATGTGGAATGGTTATAAATCTCCAGGATTGTAATTATATATTATTTATGAACATAAAGAATTTGTAATGGTCATTTCTATCATTTTTTTACATAGAATGAGGAAGAATCATTAGATGACAACCACTTCGATTATTCGGCGGTATTTGGATTATTATAAAATATTTTTGTCATATAAATTAATTATATGTACATATTATGGTTCCTGAATATTAATTATATAATAATACATATTTTATAGTATTTTTAATCCATAAATATGGTCTCATGACTAGTAATGAAGAAGAAATAGAGGAACGAAACTTCGTCGTCCATGAAGGATATAAATTGGAACCTCATGGTCATTGATTTCATCAATAAAAAATAAAAGGGAGGGAGTAAGAATATTTATGATGGTTCTTCCAATCACATGATATAATTCTAGTATATAGATTATAATGGAGTTATCATGATCATTTGGATAGAATAGGTGAGGTGTGGATAGAAAAAGAAGATAAATTGAAATGAAACCAAATGAAAAAGAAGGGTGTGTTACCTTTTGAAATAGCTTCCATGAGAATCTCCTTAAGGGTAGGGGTTTTGGTCTTTTAGAAAGACCAGAAGCATCTTGGATGTGAGGAGAGACTAGGGAAGGGTAATTGGGCATAACATTGAAGAGCATCAAGGCTTATTGGAGTGAAGAGATGTGGGAGTGGTGAGGGGTTTTTATAGTGGAGGAGAAGGGTCAATTTTGAATATTTAATTCATTATTTTATTATTTCCCTCAATTAAACCAATAGTGTTGTTTCATGTGACCCATAATAGCAATCAGTGCATGTGAGTTTGAACCGAGTGGCCTTGGATCACTTGTGATGTCATGAATAGTGTATTTAATTGATAATTTGTATTTATGGTATTTTATTATATTACTGTATTCATAAAAAATTATAGAATTTCCTAAAAATCCAAAAAACTCACCACTAACATTTATCAAAATTTAGAATTCAAAAGTGAACTCCCTTTTTCATAAATAATTTTCTAAATATTATTAAGTTAATTTTTAAATAATGTCATAGTTAATTCAAAAAATAACAATGTTAGAGGTATAATTAGTTTTATGTGACATTGAAAAATTAATTAAGATCCCATTATCATATTTTCTTATGAAAATAAAATAATATCATTATTTACTATTCATAAGCCTCATATTACTATTCATAAGGCTATGTTACTATTCACAAAAAATCATGTTTGTTCTATCAGACTACAAATGAACTACTGAACACAACTCTAGATGACCATTATTCGAATTTCCAAACATAGAAGAGGAAAAGCTGTGTTTAATGGATATATTATAATATTAAATTATATATTTATTTTCAAAACCTTGTGGTGTTACATTTTTTCCAAACCTTCATTGAACAATGTTATTTCTTGAATGGAGTTCTTTTTTTATGCGATGAACCCTTTTTTTCATGCATGCAGCTTCTGAATTTTGGTATTTGATGAAATGGTCATAGAACATAATGATGTTGAGAGGGAGGCTTCCCATGCCACATGGGGGGCTGATAAGATCACAAATACTATGAATTTGGTTTCATGGATGTTCATATCTGATAACCAGATTCTCCTTGGTATGATGACTCAAGCTTAATGTGACTATGCATTGTGCAATAATATACCAAAATGGAACTTTGGAATTTTAGACGATGTTTTGATGCTGTGATTTGAAACTAATACACAATGGTCAAGGGTGAGATGTGGGGATGATCTTCTAAGGTATAATATCATGAACAACAGTTTCCATGCCATTGAAACCACATATATGGCTCTATATATCCTGAATGTGAAGACGAGGACAGTCACATGGAGTGAGCCGGTTGCAGGGTATTCTTTAGCCCATTACACAAGTGCCTTCAAAAGCAGCATCATTTATGAGACCAAAGGCTAGGAGGAAGACTAGTGCCTGACGTCTAGAGGAAATTTCACCAGTGAGTGGGCATGGGTGTATTGGGTATGCCTAAAATGTGAGCAGTTTGAATCAGAGCTATGACTCATTGGTTTGTTTGAGGCTGTGTGGAAATTCCAATTCCATTTCTACCATCAACAACAGCTAGTGTTGGAGTAGTTTGGTCAATGGTCTCCTAATACCAACAGTATCCATCTCCACCATGGGGTGTTTGGTATCAACATTTGGGACATCAATTGAATCAAAGTCATCTCTGTAGAGAGATATCAGTATAATGAGTTTTATCCTATAGTGAATGTATGGGGAGATAGGTCATGAGCATCCGTTCAGGCTTGAAATATTTTGATATGGCCAAGGAAAGGCTCTGGATCAAGGTCCTTTTAAAATACATCACTTATACAAATTTTTTCAGCTTGTTTTGAAGGCAATATAAGAATGTGAATATGCTAGTGTAAAGAAGGCGGTGTTAGAATGTGTCATAGAGAACCAAGAGGGGGTCCAATTGGATGGTCTTGGAGACAGGAGAATATCAATCATAGGGCTTTAGTGTAAATAATATACAAGACCTAAACATCCAGTATGCTAGATTTTTGGTTGCATTCCTTAGTGGATGGTTGGTGCTAGTGAGGGACATGAGGACGTGAGTCTGTCCCGGGACGCTATTGATGTTTGTGATCATAGTGGGCAATCATAGGATCCACATGTGTGTCCTCATGCTAGACCAACTGTATGTAATCCGAGGGAATATTTCAAGAGGATGCATACCCAAGAGGATATGTGGCCCCTTCCAAATTCATCATGGTAGGATATCGGCTCACTATGGCGGATTTGTTTTCCTGAATGCATTCGTTCCCCAAGTGGTGGCCTATGACTATCATTGTTTCACATTTTAGGGATTAATTCATTGATTCAGAATGAATTAGGGATAATACCATTGATTGGAAGTCATGATAACATTGTCTTTATCCCATTCTAAACCTCGTTCTTCCTGATGGTTGATGACGGAAGAGGCACATTGGAATAGAGGGTGTACTTACCAAGTATCATGGTATGGGTGTTGGTAGCCTATATCAATGTGATGATCTTTTAGGAACCCTACGTTCCATTGAGGATCGCCAAGATTATTGGAATCATATATTGGATGTCCAACAATATATGTACAGAGGTCCAGTAAGATATTCATCCATATATCCTTTTCCAATTGTGGCTAATTTCCATAACCTCTATCTTTGGTGTGGTAATTATGCTTCCCCCTTTTGATGTCAATGTTGGCCTCTCAATGATGTATGTTGAACATTGGGTTGTGGTATATCCAAAGGCGGTATTGCAGAAATGCATATAGAAGATCAAATTAGCAAGAACAGTATCCAGACACTAAGAGAGTAGGTAGAGAGCTCTTGAGGATGAAAGGTCGGGGAATGATCTGGCGGCTGCGACATCACAGGTTGGTACCTCGGTGGCCAGAGAATCTCATGGTGTGGTTATGCTTCTACCCCTGAGAGGGAGGGGTCTAGTAGACAATATCATGGTGTGGTCTGCGAGCTACCTTTAAAGTAGATAAGGTACCTGATCCATCCTTCTGAATATGCATTTTTCCCTACCCTTTGGTCAGCAAGGATGACCTTACCGTACTCAATGAGCATTGAAGCTGTATGGAAAAAGATAACATGTGATGGGATCTAACTTCTAGAGTTATGGATTCTACAAATTGATGATAGAGTGATATTTCTCCAACAACACTCATATATGATGGTCATGGATGTATATGTGTGCCTACAGGGAGAGAATAAAGAACCAAATCTTTGGGTAAAAGTTTTTCTCATCCAGCTACATGCCCCAAAAAATCTTTCTTCTGTTGATGATGACGATGATGAGGAGGAAGAAGAAGATTAAGGAGAATAGGTTGAAGGAGGAGTGAAAGAAGTGGATTCTGAAGGTGGCGAGACCTAGGGAACAGTGGCCCATTAGAGGATTCCTCATGAGAGTGGCGATTTTGCTGACTCTAACACAGAAATGGTTGAACAATACTAGGTAGACCTTAATCATTATCGTAGTCCTTTATCTCTAAATTTTTTGATTTAAAAACCATGATTTTCCCTATTTATGTGCACATTGATGCTGGAGATCATTCCCCGAAACCTATAAATGGGGGGAACAATGTGTGGGACCAATTGCAGCTGGAGTGGCTAGTAGCTGGCCCACTGAAGGGCCTGAAGAGGCGACATCTAAATCTCAATATTTCCCAATAGCCTCAAAAGAGCTGACACCTGTTATTGAATAGAAAAGTGTTG
Organism: Viscum album; assembly: GCA_963277665.1. Classification (NCBI taxonomy): domain Eukaryota; kingdom Viridiplantae; phylum Streptophyta; class Magnoliopsida; order Santalales; family Viscaceae; genus Viscum; species Viscum album. The sequence goes on from OY728129.1 coordinate 320,534,940, forward strand.
GGGGATATTTTGTGGGGGAAGCTCCTACAGACTCCAAAGTGCCGGATGTTGCCACACTAATCTATTATAAGTATTAGTCTTTAAATACATGCATTCATCATTAGGGATCTTGACTAACCAGGGTACCACTCCCCTATACAATAATCACAATACTGGAGACTTGATGAGCTATTGAATTTTAAACACCAATGATAAATTTACCAGTACCTATAGAAACTCATGTATTGCCAACATATCAATCTAATCTAGCTTCGTTACCTAGTGAATCAAGAGTTTCAGATGTGGGAGACTCCGCTACTAGGGTTGAATCAGATGCTGGAGGTGGGAAATACATTGAGGTGGGGACAAACGAAGTGGGACTCATGCTAAAGGAGGACCCCAAATCTGATCTTCTATACACCTTTCCTAATTATCAGCTTGTGGATCCTAGAGAAATAGATGGTTCTAATCCTGATGCAGCCGATAAGAACTGGATGACACTATGTAAGAAGTTTAAGTGTAACAAAATCTTCCTAAAACACATGAATGATAAATGGAAAGACTACATTATGTCACATTGAATCTATATACACTTCTTATGTGTTAGAGGGGTGGACACACATCATCTTCATGCAACCATATGGGATTATCTTGCTGATAATATTCTGGAGTGTATCCAAGATCAGGATGCCTCCTGGCTTCAGGAAGAGTATAAAAGTGTTCAAAAACACAAACAGGATTAGTAGGAGGTATGGTGGCTACACTAGTATGTGGATGGGAATGACACATTTGTCATGATCCAATCTGCGATCGTTCGAAGAATAGAATTCCAGCAGGCGGAAGCCTCGGTGTAGGAGGTGTAGGTGAGACTTCAAATGGAAGAGCTCCATGCCGAGTGACGGAGACTTCATGTTTGGGTCAATATATTTTTTCATGCAGCTGTTTGAGATGATATTAGGCTTAGGGAGAGAGAGTAAACCCTATAATATAAACGCTGAAGGGTGGATGAGTTGATGTGGTCCATTGAAGGAGATGATCAATATGGTCCATGTTTTGGATGAACCCTAGAACACATGTTTCCTTTTTTTTATTCTATGCCCCATTTATGGGCCTATTATTTCCCCATTTTAATGTGTATCAATCCTAGGTATGTGATATAATCAATGAATATTCCCTAATATCAAATGGGTAACACCTCGTGTGAGAAGCACGGGATGGCCATATAGTTTCCTAATTTTCATATGAGAATGTTAGTTTGTTGTTGGGAACATACAATAAAGATGAATATCCAGGAAACCCAATATCGGGAGAGGGGATGTAACTGGGGAATAGGGGTTTCAAAACGGCCCAATCACCATTTCGCCAATATTCTCTAGCACACGGGCAGGGCAACCCCATGGGCCTTGGAATCTACCTAAAATGGGGGAATGGAAAGTGTGAATCACAATGGACAAAATTAGGAACACATTGAGGGTGGAATGATGATGGAGGATAACTATTAACCATATTCACAACAAAATACCATTATAATGTTGTCCTATAATGGGGGACAAACAAACAAGGTTCATCCACTGACTGATTCGAAAACACGGGGCCAAACTCGAAATGATGTCCAATGTCTTCCGGAATGTTGACCCCAAACTGTAGGTGAGACAAAATGGCATGGGACCAAGCCGCTAGGGGGTTCTTTTAGAATTTAATGAGAGAGAAGATCCAAATTAGGGGAACATAAATTGTGGAGTGGAGTGTTGGGTTGTTTGAATGGAGAATAACAATCGTGACATTACACCCCCATGTCGAATGTACATCGAGTGAGCATATCGGCCAAAACCATGATCAAAATTTTTTTTAGGAGAGACCTCTATGATGAATTCCTATGAGGTATTTTAGTTTTAGGTCATAAAATCGGACGATAGGAATGTAGTTTAATTTCAAAAAATCAAGAAATTACACATATTTTAGGTTAATATTTCATAGAAAATAGAAAACAGTTTAAAATCGTGTTACACAGATAATAGAAAAGAGCTCGGAAGGTTACTAATCCAGGGGTTTGGCCCAAGGACATGTTCATGGGTGTCACTACATATCCCATGAGTATGGGATTTGATCTAGATGTTGTTATTGAATTCTATGTAGTTTATCAACATGCGGTGAGGAAGAAACCGAGGAGGGATTCCCTCAATATAGAGTATATTATATAACCATTATAACCCAACGTGAATGAGGACATAAGTCCACACCACAGCAGGTACTTATGAGAGACCATATCCTAACTAAGGGCTATAAAACTTGATAAGGTTATGGATGTGCAACAAATTGAATGTTTTTGGGTCATTATCTATCCCCCAAGGGTGGGAATCAAGCCGAACATAGTTATGGGATAACATGTTTTTGAATGTCGTGTGGTAAGGATGAGCGCTTCGTAGTTTAAGTGTGTGTGATAGGATCAATGGGTTACACAATTTCATATATGTATATTATCCTATCACAACCCCTAAGTCTACATGAACCATGCTAAGTGTAGGATACAATGAGTGTTGTTAGGTCTTCCCCATTTAACGCATGCATGAAATGATGGGAATGAAATGTCGGGTTGGGAATATTCCAAATGAACCAACATTCCTATTGGACGCACGGGAATGTGCAGAGTAATGACATGGGGGTGTCAAAGATCCATAAAATGGAAAGGGTTATATAACCTACAAACCAAAAGATCTGATATTTGTTTATTCAATGAGAGTAGTATGACAATACTTGATAACCGTTGACCGTGTTTGAAACACAACATCCATATCATGTTAGCATGGGATGGGAACAAACAATTTGAGAGTCGATCACTAATCATATTCGAGAAGTGGGACTTATCTCAAATGGTTGTATGAAATCTTCTAGGAAGTTGACCAGAGACATTATGAAAGATAGATGGCTGAGTATCCATACAATTATGGGGTCCTTTTGGATGTGAAAGATGACGCGTAACCAAATGAAGGAATGTGGCATGCAAGAACATTACCTGTGCAGTTTAAGAATCATGTAGGATGAATGCAAGAGATAATCTCAAACGAAGTACATGGTGTGGTTATTATAATAAACCTAATGTGAATGGGGATAGTATAAGTCCACATATCAAACCACATATTTTTAAGAGAGTTCATACTATTTATGTTCATGATGGGTAGACATTGGATCCAAACCTCATAGTTTTAGATCATATATTTTGGATTGTAAAGGGGGGCAGACAAGTGGGGCATAATGCAATGGGGTAGGCCCAATGTGGGTAGGGAAAAGGAAATCCATAAAAATCACACCATTCTGAGATGAAATAAGGGGGACCCATACGGGTCAGATATGGCACGTAAATCTGTTTGTGGACCCCATTGCAAAACGTCCCGGACTAACTACGTATCTCATGAGGGTGAGGATCCAGACATACGTAGTTCTGGAATGGGGCATGATAGAGGGAAAATCCCAGAGGGGTAATGTATTCTCAAATGAAGAGAACATATGGCTGGGTTATTGTAAACAAAAAACCTTGATGATGATGAAGGTGTTTAGCATCAAACAATAAGGATGTAAGGGATCTTAATTTATGGTCATAGATCTTGGACAATGAAGTGAAATTTCCAATGCAATAATGCATAACACATTTTCGTAGAGAAACCAAATGTGAATGAGGACATGAAGTCCAACATCATGTCACAAATCTCTGGGGGAATATTCATAGAGAGTTTAATGTCATGACACCTCGACAATGACGTCCAATTCTATACATGAACTCTTATTTTAACGTCATAGGGTTTAGACCATAGTGGATTGTGGTTCCTCTATATGTGTATAAACCCTACATGTATCCCTAAGCCCATTTGATATATGCTCAGTGTGGGAAACAAGGTAGGTTATGATATTTAGAGCACATGAAACACATGACGATGGGAGGTGGTGTGGAACCAAGGATGGCCCCACGATGTAGATTCATCCTCTTAGAGTGAGAAGGTGCACTGAGGGATAACACCACAGGTTTCAAGATTCCACTTGAACATAATGATGCGGGGAGGGTCTTGAATCAAGGGACATATTTTTAGGGAATATGAGGGTGGAATAACGATGGAGGATGGTTGTTGATCATGTTTGAAACATAGCATCCATATCATGTGACAAGAAAAGGGAACAAGAAATGAGGTTCAACCACTGACCAAATTTTCTACATTGGACCTCTCTCAATTTGTTGTTCAAAATGCTCCAAGTTGTTGGCCTGAAATGTTAGTAAAACCATAATGATTAGCATCCATGCCATTCAGGGGTCCTTTCAGATGTGAACGACTATGTAAACCCAATATAAAAGGACATGTGAATAGTGAAAATGGAAATAAATAATGTCCATGCAAAATTAAACACTCTACAAATGACACCATTGTGCATATGGACATGTTGGAGAAGAATTAAAGTAGTCGAGAGGTCCTGTTAGTGGTGGAAGACTCATGTAGATGAGTGGAGTAAATGGGGAAAATGGTGTAGTGATCATATAGTGGGACCCAAAGTAAAAATGTCTGGGAATTATTATGTATCCCATAAGGTTGGGAGTCAATCCATACGTAATTCTAGAAAGATCACATAGTTTAACGTCAGGAAGAAAGGATGAAGGTGAGGTCCCGAAGGGGAAATTTCAGTCCATGGGGCTGAAAAGAAGACAAGATTTGTGATACCTAGAGCTAGACCAGAGGAAAAAATGTTTGGGTGTTCATATGTGTCCCATGAGGATGGAAATCAAGCCATACATAGTTATGGGATGTCATGCAGTTTGATGTCTTGTGATAAAGATGATGAATGAGACAAGGGGCATTTCTCAGAGGTGCACACCATGTGGTAATTATAAACAAAATTTAAATGAGGATAGAAGTAACACCACACCATGGAAAATATTTGATGATAACATAAACTCAAGGGGGGGACCAAAAAGATGAATGATTAGGCTAGGCTAGACCCGAATACAAAGTGTGTGATCATTCCTATGTATCCCATTAGGATGGGAATCAAGAAAAACTTAGTTCTTAAAGGCCATTCAGTTTAACATCATGCTGTAAATATGGTGGTAAACTATGTTTAAGGTCTTAGAGCTCAGACAATGATTATGTGTCCCTTTATGCGGGTATTTTCTTACCAAACCTCCTAATCCAACATGGACAATACTTGGTGTGGGAAATAAGGGATGGGATCAGGTTCTCCCCACTATGTATGTGTATGATAATGAAGGAAAGAGATCAGGCATAGTCAATCACATCTAGGCCAATATTCTTGCTTGAGGCCCGCATATGTTTCAAGGGATAGAAGGACAAAAGGAATCACCACACCCAATATTTGTGACAGAGTGGGGTGGCGATAATGATGGAAGATAGATGTTGACCATTTTCGAAACACAACATCCTTATCATTTGACCAGAAATGGGAAAAAAGGAGAATGAACCATGGACTATAGTTGAAATTTGGGACTTATATCAATGTGTCATTCAAGACCCTCTAAGACATTGGCCCAAAATGGTAGGCTAGCCATATGGCTGAGAATATGTACCATTCGGGGTCATATCAGATGTGAATGTTGATGGAGATCCAAATAATGAATTTTGTGAAGCATGAATGTTATAATTAATCATAACATCATGCGGTATTGACGAAGGAGGTGGAGATCTCCAAAGAGTGGATACATGGCGCAGTCATTATAAACCCAACGTGAATGAAGGAAAACAAGGCCCGCAACACAGCATGTGTTTTGAAAAGCATACAGGAGAAGGGGCCAGACCCTAGGAGATAACTTAAAGATTGCAGATAGGCCCATAAATGAAATTTCCTTTTGTTTCTACATATCTTTTGTGTTAATGAATAAAGCCATAGGTTGTTCTGATAGTTCCATGCAATTTAATATTTTTCGATGCAGACGTGTGAGGATAGAAGAATGGGAGGGGAACATGGTGTGACAATCATATACCCTAAATGAATGAGGGATAATGAAGTCTACACTATACGATTTTATATCATCAAAGATAACTAAACCTTGGGAGAGAAGTCAAAGAGATGGATATGGTGGATGGAAATGAAGACGAAGCGTCAAAGCTACTCTACGCATCCCATGGGGATGGAAATCAATACATACGTTGTTATTGAGATTATGTGCAGTTTAACATCATGGGATGAGGACATGTATGATCTTTTTTTAGGGTCATATAGATCAGATCATAATAATATATCTACCTCTCACTGTTTAATGTCATCCATGATGATAAAGTATTTTAACGTCGTGTAGGATGATAACTTACTTAGAAAAAGTATTTCTTGAGGAATTTTTCATTGGCTGGTGGATTCTTATGCTCAGAATACATTGAAACTAGGGAGTACACACCATTGGGGTAATTATTGTGCCTTATGTAATGTCCTTCCCATTTGGTCTCTAGTTTGGGTGGTTTCCTACCAGGTATCATTGGCTCTCCTATGGCCAATAGCATGTCACCTTGTAATAAAGAGAGGAGGAAGAACTTTTTTGATGGCTCTGGAAATCTTGTTCGGATGCCTCTCCAATTTTGGAAATGCATGGATCATATTCTCATCAGGATCTTTTAATTCATCCTAAAAAACTTCAGCTACACTTTCAAACATCCGCTGATTTTAGAAAGTTGTGCGGAGTGAGGTTATAAGGCCCCAGCCTTAAACATTACTTAAACATGAGTTATTACAAGATTACACCTTGAGGATCATTTCAGGTTTAGAGTTTTAGAGAATTAGATCATAAAACATGCTTTACATCCCACATTTAAACAAAGTGGTTACAATAAAAGATAGTATTCAGATTTTTTCTTGACACTTCCTTGACACTATCATCATATCATGTACCTTTCCCTTGACCTGTGAAAAACATTTCAAAAACATGGGATGAGCATAAAAATCTAAGTAACGGATATAAAAATATGGAAAGGAAACATGAGTACATATATACATAAGAATGAAATCATACTTTACCCATAAAACATAATCACTTTAACATAACTCATAAAATCATGAATAAATCATATAAATCATAAGACATAAAGGTAACTTGAGGCATTCATAACATTATTACGTAGGGAGTAGCCCTCTTGGTTATGTTTGGAATACCAATCATAGTATATTCCCTAAATCTCTTCGGAGAAACCTCAACGTTTCACTCCTCCGTGTTACCCAATGCATTGGAGAGCTATATCGGGCTCACCCGACCTTAGTTTATCACGGAACCACCCGTCTTCATAATAATTCGTAAGAAATTCAACATAATTGTATCACATAAAACATGCATAAAGGAAACATAACATTTCCACCTTTCAATCATAAGATATCAATACAACACATTGATATAAAAACATTACGAAAACCATATTCAATACCAAAATAAAATAAAAGTAAAACATGGTATTTATTTTTCTTTTAAAAAAATGGTATGGCTTGTAAGGAAGCTGAAACTCAAATAATGGCCATAGCGGTGGAGAAGTCGTTGTCACCACATACCTAAGAAAAAAACATTCCGTTTTGTCGTTTAGTAAATGCTTCGTATAAAAAAAGATTCCTTTTGATTAAACGTAAAATTCAAATGGGTTTATACGCCGTATAAAAGAAGGTTGTGTATAAAACAAAATATGCCTCAATGAAAGGAGATTGAGACGTAGTCCCATACCTCGGGTCCGACATGACTCGGTCGTTCTTTAATCTCCTGAATAATAAACGTGAGTTAATTTCTACTTTTTTAAGAACCTTTTTCAAGTTCATTATTCCTTTTATATCACTTATTTCCATGTCATGAACACTATGTAATTATTTAAGTTAATAACGGTCGTTTTAACGATCATTGGTACTTGAGTCAAGAATAAACACTTTATAATTACAAGTTTTTCATGTATACATTATATCCAGAATTGTATTCATGATATAGATATCATATATATCATATATATCCAGTACATGCATGCATTTATAATATTATATAACATTTATAGGTAAGAATTGAAATGCACCGTTCATGGAGACGGTAAGCCATACGTACGCATGAACGCTGCTTCCATTTCTATTTCATATTTTATGAAATGGAATCATAATGATATAAAGTTATATTACAATTCCAGTGTAATATCATATATAATATCATAATTCCATCCTTTATATGTCCCACATATGGTATTAACGAATCAAATCACTTTGAGGGGGCGGTAGTCCGCACTTCCTTAAATGAAGATATCACGTTTACCCATAATGGAAACCATAAAGGTATGCCCAAAAAGAAAAATACAGAAGCTTAAGGAAAACATAAACATATTATATATCATATATAAATATAGTGTCATCTTAATGTCCACCTTTGAAGGTGTTAAAAGAATGTTTGAACAATCATCGTTTCGGGAGGCAGAAATTCACCATCCACAGAAACATTATGTTCTTTAACCATTAGATGTAGGTGTGTGTAAGTGTAGCTCGAATAATTCTTATAAAAACCTCCTATTATATGTAATATATTGGTGTTGTTAGAAATAAAATGAATAAAAAGAGTTTAGGGGGTAGGAGAAGCAAAATATAACAAAAGGACTCAAGTGAAGACATTACCTTAAAATCGGGTAACTCCCTTTGGTTTGAGCTCAAAGGCTTCCTTGGGAAGACTTATGCCCTAATTGAGTCTTCAAGGATTAATAGAGGGAAGTGGAGAGACAAAATGGGTAGGGGTTGGCCAAGCCAAAGGCTTTGTATGTGTGGGTAAAGCGGTAGAGGTGGGGGCCTTTTATAAGAGGAGAGGAGAGGCACTCTTTGAAAGTAAAGAAATGTTACTTTATTTTAAAATGAGTTTTTGATTAAAAAGGTCCCAAATTGATATAATTAGAGGGTAAGGTGATAAGGGTTCGAAATATACCATCAAATATGTTTTGTACATGTGTAGGTCATAGATTTTACATTATCTTTTCATTTTATTTAAATCCTTTATTAATGAGGTAATCACGGCATCATCATGATGTCCTAAATAATTTAATTTATTTAATGTTTAAAAATTATAAAACAAATATCATGATGTAGGAAATATTTTTATCTTTCTAATGAATATTTATAGTAAAAAATATGACTTTTATAACCCCATATAAATATTGTTTTAGTAAAACAATACATGTTTGTGGCATTTTAATTTTAACTTTAAATAAAAAGGTATTAATGTCATTTTCCTACCAATGTGGCTCCATGGGGTCCCCAAGTTTACCCATGGATTTTCTTGGTCGGCCATGTCACATCCAATGAGGTTAGGACATGTGTCTAGGTCATATCATAATATTAAAACATTATTTTTATCTTAAACCACACTAATTACCTCTAATCGTAATTAAAAACATAAAAGTTACTATTCACCAAAAAATTATTTTAATCCCATTGAACCAAATTTTACTTCCTAATGACAACCATGTATGTTGGATTTTTGAAATTCAAAACACAAAGGTGGTAAAATTTCATTTAAACGGAAAATCAATTTTTTTTAAGTACCACTTAGTGGTTTCACTATTCATCAAAAATTAATGTTTTTCAGGAGAAAACAAAAAATTCACCGTAAGATATATTTGATATTCTGAATTAAAAAATGAAGTCTGTTTTATAAAATTCAAAACATATAAGTTTCATTAAATAATTTAATAATTAATTCCCGCTATCAGAACAAATAGCGTGTTTTTATGAAACAATAAGTATCAAAAGATTGACACTAGTTTAAGTCCGATTTCAATGTGAAATTAATTCCAATGACCACCGTTGGATTAAATTGTAAAAATATATTCTAATTTCACTTCAAAACCAATTCAAAATATAATCTAATCATATAAATAAATTCGATTAAAAATAGGTTTTGAATTAAAATACAACATTTTTCACTATTCATTAAAAAAATGAACTTTATCGGAAAAAATACCAAAATTCACACAAAGTAAAATTTCATGTCCCAATCATAAAGAATAATTTTATTTTGACAAACATATCTTATAAAATTGTCAAAAGATAGATTTAAAAATGGTTTTCCATCAAAAGGCCGTAAAACAATCTTTTAAAAATATTAGTGTATTCCATGATTAAGATTGGATTTATTCTCATTTTAATCCACTAAAACACAATCTAATTCCCTAACAGACATAGATAAAAATAACTATTATTCATTAATTACTTGGGATGTTACATCCTTACCCCCTTTAGAAAATTGTGTCCCCATAATTTATTTACTTATCGAATAAGTTGGGGTATTTATCCTTCCTCAAATTTTCAGATTCCCATGTTGCCTCTTCCATCATGTAATTTTTCCAAAAAACCTTTACCTGATTAATCACCTTATTCTGTAACACTTTCTCCCTATGGTCAAGAATCTGGACCGGTTGTTCCTCATAAGATAGGTTCTCTTCCAGCAAAACTACCTCTGGACTCAAAACATGAGATGGATCTGTCATGTACTTTCTCAGCATCGAAACATGAAAAACATTGTGTACCTGAGATAAACACTGAGGTAAAGCCACCTAGTATTCAACTGATCAACTCTCTCTATGGTCCAATGAACTTTGGACTCAGATTTCCTTTCTTACCAAATCGCATCACACTTTTCCATGGTGAGACTTTGAGAAAAACATGAGAACCTACCTCAAAAGATAGATCCTTCCTCCTATGGTCTGCATAACTCTTCTGCCTGATCTGAGCTATTTTCATGTGTTTCTCTATCAGCTGAACATTTTCTGCCAACTTATCTACCAATTCTAGTCCCATCATCTATCATTCACCCACTTCATCCCAAAAAGCTGGAGTTCGACACCGCTTCCCATATAACGCCTTAAATGGTGCCATCTGTATACTGGAATGAAAACTGTTATTATATGAAAATTCAACCAAAGAAACATGTTAGTCCCAACATCCCTGATAATCCATAGAGCAAGAACGTAGCATATCCTCCAATGTCTGAATTGTTCGTTCTGACTGCCCATCTAATTGAGGATGAAAAGATGTATTAAAATTTAATTCAGTACCCAACGACTTATGAAGGCCTTTCCAAAAGTTAGAAGTGAACCTGGGATCACGATCAGATACAATGGAGAGGGGAACTCCATGTAACCTGAATATCTCTTCAAGCTACAAACGGGAAAGTTGATCTAGGGAGAAATTATCTCGTACAGCAAGGAAATGAGCAGATTTAGTCAAGCGATCAATAATAACCCAGATTGCATTATTACCTCAAAGGGTCTTCAACAATACCACAACGAAGTCCATAGATATATTCTCCCATTTCCATTATGGTACTGGTAATGGCTGAAGCATCCCTTTCGGTAACTGCCACTTTGCTTTAACCTATTGACATGTCCAAAACATCACATTAAAATCAGCAATATCTCTTTTCATTCCATCCCACCAATAATACTCCCGCAGATCTCTGTACATCTTAGTACTGCCAGGATGAACTGAAAATGGAGAACTATGAGCTTCACATAAAAACTCTCTCTTAAACTATGAATCACAAGGCACACACAATCTCTTCCCAAATCTCAAAACGCAATCATTATCAATGTTGAATTCAGGCAACTTGCCTTTCTGAACTAGCTCTACCTTTTTCTACAACTCATTGTCTTGCTTCTATGCTTTCTTCATTCTGTCTGATAGAGAAGATTTCACTGATTACTAAAACAAAATAGAAGAACATCCTGCACCAAAAACTTCTATGCCAAAGTTCATCAAATCCTTAACCAAAGGATCACGTTCCAAACGCAACATTTCTAATGAAGCATTACTTTTTCGACTCAAAGCATCAGCCACTTTATTTGCTTTTCCTGGATGGTAATGAATTGTATAATCATAATCCATGATTAATTAGAGCCATCTACTCTATATCATGTTTAACTCTTTCTGAGTGAATATATACTTTAAACTTTTGTGATCAGTATATATTTCACACTTTACTCCATACAAATGATGCCTCCAAATCTTTAAAGAAAAAACAACTGCAGCTAATTCGAAATCATGTGTAGGGTAATTTACCTCATGAGTTTTCAACTGTCGTGAAGCATAATCAATTACCTAATCATTCTGCATTTGGACACAGCCAAGTCCTTTCAATGAAGCATCACTGTAGATAACAAACTCCCCATTCCTGGAAGTAAGTGCCAAAACTGGAGCATTCACCAATCTTCTTTTCAACTCCTTCTGTAGTAACCTATGTAAACAGATCCATCACTGCAACAAACTCATTAGTTCTAATTCTTTCCATATGAGGATAGTGATTTGACAAGTCATTTCCCTCTGTATGCCTTCCAAGAAAATCTGTTCTATTTCCTCTACGAAAAACCATTCTTAACAGAGAAATATCTTAGGTGAAGCAACATGGTAATCTATAAATTCTATATCATTTCAATCATACCATAAATTAACTTATAATTTAACTCTTTTCTAACTCCTAAAGTTGTCTAAACCGACCTCTGATACCAACTATAAGGCCCCAGCCTTAAACATTACTTAATCTTGAGTTATTACAAGATTACACCTTGAGGATCTTTTCAGGTTTAGAGTTTTAGAGAATTAGATCAGAAAACATGCATTACATCCCACATTTAAACAAAGTGGTTACAATAAAATATAGTATTCAGATTCTTTCTTGACACTTCCTTGACACTATCATCATATCATGTACCTTTCCCTTGACCTGTGAAAAACATCTCAAAAACATAGGATTAGCATAAAAAGCTCAGTAAGGGATATAAAAATATGGAAAGGAAAAATGAGTACATATATACATAAGAATGAAATAATACTTTACCCATCAAACATAATCACTTTAACATAACTGATAAAATAATTAATAAATCATATAAATCATAAGGTATAAAGGTAACTTGAGGCATTCATAACATTCTTACGTAGGGAGTAACCCTCTTGGTTACATTTGGAATTCCCATCACACAATATTCCCTAAATCGTTTCGTAGAAACCTTAATGTTTCACTCCTTCGCGTTACCCAATGCATTGGAGAGCTATATCGGGCTCACCCGCCCTTAGTTTATCACGAAACCACCCATCTTCATAATAATGCCTAAGAACCTCAAAATAATCGTATCACATAAAACATGCATAAAGGAAACATAACATTTCCACCATTAAATCACAAGTTATCAATACAACACATTGATATAAAATCATTACGAAAACCATTTTCAATACCAAAATAAAATAAAAGTAAAACATGGTATTTATTTTTCTTTTAAAAAAAGGAATGGCATGTAGAGGAAGCCGAAACTCAAATAATGGTCACAGCGGCGGAGAAGTCGTTGTCACCGCATACGTACGACAAAAACATTCCCTTTTTTTGTTTAGTAAATGCTTCATATAAAAAAGATTCCATTTGATTAAACGTAAATGCCAAAGGGCTTTATAAACTGTATAAAAGAAGGTTGTGTATAAAACAAAATATGCCTCAATGAAAGGAGATTGAGACGAAGTCCCATACCTCGGGTCCGATTTTACTCGATCATTCTTTAATATCATGAATAATAAACTTGAGTTAATTTCTAGTTGTTTAAGAATCTTTTTCAAGTTCATTATTCCTTTAATATCACTTATTTCCATTTCATGAACACTATGTAATTATTTAAGTTAATAACGGTCATTTTAACGATCATTGGTACTTGAGTCAAAAATAAACCCTTTATAATTACAAGTTTTTCATTTATCCATTATATCCAGAATTGTATTCATGATGTATATATCATATATATCATATATATCCAGTACATTTATTCATTTATAATATTATATAACATTTAGAGGTAAGAAATGAAATGCACCGTTCATGGAGACTGTATGCCGTACGTACGCATGAACGCTGTTTCCATTTCTATTTCGTATTTTATGAAATGGAATCATAATTATATAAAGGTATATTATAATTCTAGTGTAATATCATACATAATATCATAACTCTATACTTTATACTTCCCACATATGGTATTGACGAATCAAATCACTTTGAGGGGGCGGTAGTCCGCACTTCCTTAAATAAAGATATCGTGTTTACCCATAATGGAAACCATAAAGGTATGCCCAAAAAGAAAAATACAGAATCATAAGGAAAAATCTATATATTATATATCATATATAAATATAGTTTTATCTTAATGGCCACCTTTGAAGGTGTTAAACGAATGTTTGAACAATCATCGTTTCAGGAGGCAGAAATTCGCCATCCACAGAAACAGTATGTTCTTTAACCATTAGATGTAGGTGTCTGTAAGTGTAGCTCGAATCCTTCTTATAAAAACATCCTAGTATATGGAAGATACTGGTGTTGTTAAAAAATAAATGAATAAAAAGAGTTTATGGGGTTGGAGAAGCAAAATAAAACAAAAGGACTCAAGTGAAGACATTACCTTAAAATCGGGTAACTCCCTTTGGTTTGAGCATAAAAGGCTTCCTTGTGAAGACTTCTGCCCAAAGTGTGGCTTCAAGGAGTAATAGAGGGAAGTGGAGAGACAAAATGGGCTAGGGTTGGACGAGCCAAAGGCTTTGTAAGTGTGGGTAAGGAGGTAGAGGTGCGGGCCTTTTAGAAAAGGAGAGGAGGGGCACTCTTGGAAAGTAAAGAAATGTTACTTTATTTTAAATTGAGTTTCGAATTCAAAAGGTCCCACATTGATATAATTCTAGGGTAAGGTGATAAGGGTTCCAAATATACCCATACATTAGGTTTTTGACATATGTAGGTCATAGATTTTACATTATCATTTCATTTTATTTAAATCCTTTATTAATGAGGTAATCGCTGCATCATCATGATGTCATAAATAATTTAATTTATTTAATGTCTAAAAATTATAAAAATAATATCATGATGTAGGAAATCTTTTTAGATTTCTGATGAATATTTATAGTCAAAAATGTGACTTGTATAACCCCATATAAATATTGTTTTAGTAAAACAACACATGTTTGTGACATTTTAATTTTAATTTTAAATAAAAAGGTATCAATGTCATTTTCCTACCAAAGTGGCTCCATGGGGTCCCCATGTTGACCCATGTATTTTCTTGGTCGGACATGACACATCCAATGAGGGTAGGATATGTGTCTAGTTCATTTCATAATATTAAAACATTATTTTTATCTTAAACCACACTAATTACCTCTAATCGCGATTAAAAACATAAAAGTTACTATTCACCAAAAAATTATTTTAATCCCATTGAACCAAATTTTACTTCCTAATGACAACCATGTATGTCGGATTTTTTAAATTCAAAACACAAAGGTGGTAAATTTTCATTTAAACGGAAAATCAATTTTTTTTAAGTACCACTTACTGGTTTCACTATTCATCAAAAATTTATGTTTTTTCAGAAAAAAACCAAAAATTCCCCCTAAGCTATATTTGATATTCCGAATTAAAAAATTAAGTCTATTTTATAAAATTCCAAACATATAAGTTGCATTAATTAATTTAATAATTAATTCCCGTTGTCAGAGCAATTAGCGTGTTTTTATGAAACAATAAGTATCAAAAGATTGACACTAGTTTAACTCCGATTTCAAAGTGAAATTAATTCCAATGACCACCATTAGAATAAATGGTAAAAATATATTCTAATTTCACTTCAAACCCAATTCAAAAGATAATATAATCATATAAATAAATTAGATTAAAAAGTGGTTTTGAATTAAAATAAAACATTTTTCACTATTCATTAAAAAATGAACTTTATCGGAAAAATACCAAAATTCACACAAAGTAAATTTTGATGTCCCAATCATAAAGAATAATTTTATTTTGACAAACATAGCTTATAAAATTGTCAAAAGTTAGATTTAAAAATAGTTTTCCATCAAAAGGGAATAAAACAATCTTTTAAAAATATTAGTGTATTCCATGCTTAAGATTGGATTTATTCTCATTTTAAGCCTCTAAAACACTATCTAATTCACTAATAGACATAAATAAAAACATCTATTATTCGTTACTTACTTGGGATGTTACAGAGGTAAACTTAATCTTGATGCACATGACTTCTTCAGTTATGCATACTAGGGAACAAGGGGTCACTAGAGTGGAATTGTGGGTTATCTTCGAGTAATCCGAGAGAGTTTTGGGAAGTTAATCTTTCCAAAATTTCCTATTCTAACTGACCATATTTTGTAGAATGTTTGAGAGGGTCTTGTTAAATGTCTCCATCTATCTATTTTCTTGCACATGATATCAGGATGTATGGATGGAAGAAATATTATAATCAACATACAATTTCTTTATCTCAGCTGCTCAAAAGCTGGTGATGTTATTGTTGAGTGCAATGTGAGAGACTCTGAATGTGTGTAAGATATTAGAGCTCACAAAATCAATGATAGAACGGGCCTTGAATTCCTTAAGTTGAACCACCTCTACGTATTAGGAGACGAAATCTAGGGAAGTCAAGATAAACCTTCACTAGCAGGCTGTCACTGGTGGGTATGGTCCCAAAACCTTGAGTCCCCAGACTGTGAAGAGCCAAGAGTACTTGGTAGTATTGAGAGTTTCTGGAGTCCGTTTCATGAAGTTGGAATGGATATGTCATGCATGGGGTTTCTAGGAAAACATGATGTAGTGGGGGATCATGTTTGTCCAAAAGTAGCCTAATCGGAGAATCAGTTGAGAAAGCTTCGGTCCTACCTAATTAGCTCCATAGGAACCAGCATGAAATTCTTGAAAGACCTTGGGGACCTCATTCCCTTGAATTCAATAAAGGATTACCCCATCAAACCCACTCCTATTGAAAAAATACTAAAGGATGGGGCCGCTCTTAATGGTAAACTGTATTGCATACCGATGGATACTTTCACGTTTATCTTGGTGTGATAGGTAGTTTCTGTGTTTAAGGTACGCGACAAAGGGTGTTGTCTAATCAGGTGTCTCTTTGTCTATGGTAGGGGATAATATGGGTCCCAAAATAGATGCATCAATGGTAAGATGGATTACATATTGGATATCATCATCACCTAGGATGTCGAGAGTGATGAATCTCTTATGCGCTATATGGATAATTAGATCATCCTGACCAAGATCTGTAAGAGATATGGCAAGGCTAGTCCGGGTGTCGGCATGACCATTACGTGAACGAAGGACATGAGTAACATCTGACTCAGACAAGAACTGGGCCATCTGATGGAGGGTATTCTCTAACAATGGAATGATCTCCAGCTTCCGGACAATGTAGTCACCATTGATCTTCTTGATAACCAGTTCTGAGTCCCTTATCACATGCATGTCGGGAACATCAATCCTTAGCTCCATCATGGGAACAAAGATGAAAACCTACTACGGTACCTCATTGTTAGTACAACCTTATGAAAATAGGAATGAATATGGTAGGAGAAATTGTAAAGGCATGATGTAGACAATACCTAGGCCCACCCTACTGACTATAGAATCAATGATTCTTCTGCCAGTATGGCATCAGGAAGTTCCATCAAAGTTAATTTTACAACCCAAAATTGATTGATGTAATGAGAGGGTTGCCTTATCCAGAAAACCATGATCCAGAGACTAGTTTGAGACACTTGGATGGGAAGAAAGAAAATCTTGTTATTTTTATCCCTCGATATCCCTCTGGGGGACACACATGATGTTGAATGGGTGGATAATAACTTCCCACCGAGATTTATGGCCTTTAAACATGGCGTGGTTTACAATGTACTTTAGCGGATCCACTCAGGACACTAGCTGTATCTCATCCTACTGTAAGTAATGTCACAATTTATGTACATCGAATACCAGTGTGTGGTATCTATTCTCAACATAAGTATATATATTCTCTATATTGAGGAGAATGCGGCTAAGATAGTATAAATTGTTCTCTGTTCCCTCATTAATATTTTTGCTGTGGAGGGGTCAATCGATCATTCTTGAAAGGTCAAATAAAGGACCAACGATTTTCCAGAAATGGGTTGAATCAAAGCTGATGGTGGTAATAGGTAATTCTTGATCTCCTCAAATGTAGTATAACACTCCTCATCACCCTGATAATTAACACCATTCTAAATGAGTTGGGAAAAGTGTTTACACTTTCCATCTAAACATTTAATGAATTGGCGTCTGTATGCTATACGGCCTTGAAAGCCTCATATCTCTAAAATGTTGCTCGGAGGAGACATATGAATGATGTCCTTGATCTTCTATGGGTCAATTTCAATTCCTCTATATCTAACAATGAATCCCAGAACCATTCCGGAGATAACCCTGAAGGAACACTTCAAGGGGTTCATCTTTAAATGGTGGGAATATAAGATGTCGAACACTTTCTCAAGATCAATTAGATGATCATGAAGGTGGTGATATTTGACCATTAGATAATCTACATAGAATTACACCATTTTTACAAGGATCATCTTGAATACATGATTCATGGAACACTGATAGCTTGACCAAACATTATTCAGACCGAACGACATTACTTGGTAACAAAAAGTACCTTGTGGTTCCCTAAAGGTGGTAGAATCTTCATCCTCTAGGGCCATCCATATTTTATTATACCGTAAATACCCATACATGAAGGAGAGATCCTAGAACCTAGGTGTGGCATCAATCCACAGTTTTTTGGTAGGAAGGGGAAAATCATTCTTCAGACAGTGACAGTTGAGATCCCAAAATTTGATTCATACTCTGATATGTCTGTTATTCTTTCTGATGGGCACAATGTAAGCTAAAAATATGGGGTACTGGTCCTCCTTGACAAATCCATATTTGATGAGCTTATCAAATTCATCCTTAACCATGGAACTGTGAGAAAGGTGCATCTTTCTGGGAGGCTTTTTGAAACTGTTATGATTTGATGGGAGACTGACATAGTGGATAGCGACCTGAGGAACTAGTATTGGTATATCATCGTAAATCCATGAGAATACATCACAACGATTCCTCAAGAAATACACTTATCATTACAGCTCTTTTATAGGCTCTACGTTAGTGATCAATGTCAGTTTTAGATCCATCTCTTCACCGAGGTCCATCTGTACCAATTCATCGACCGTGGTGGAGACACTCTATTCTAAAGCGGGAGGAGTATACTTCAAATACTCTTCTTCATTCTTGGAAGAAGGATCATCATCATAAGATTATTATTTCGATTCGATCGATCCTGATGGGACACTGGGGCCTGCATGAGCGGTGGTGGACACCGCATCAGGGGAATCATGTGATGCTGAAACCATGGCGATGAATGATGTCAACCCGATCCCATATGCACTTCAACACAGGGGTCCGCGTTTGATGATATTAAAGAAATATTGACACATCGACATGAGATGATTTATCCTAGCCCTATGGAACATTCATGTTTGACTCATTTTCATTAACATGGCGTAGACATTCTGATATATTATGGGAGTAGGGGGTTATGGGATCAACTGTGCGTGATTTTTAATAGATATGACATGATCTTTGGGAATCCATTAAACATGATAATTTCCTTCACTTTCATTCTGGAGACAACAAAACATTTCCCCCAATTATGGGGTCATGTCCTCTAATCCTTGAATCGAGAAAATGTATGCATATTTCAGGTCTATCAATAGGTTGGTCGCAGCCGTAGCGTGTTCAACTTCTTTATCCGTAATATTCTTTTATTTATTCTTGTAATAGTATGCATCAAGGTAGTGGGATTCTCAAGAGGAAAAGGGGGATGTATCACCATAGAGTATTCATAAATTACCATTAATATAGTACCTAAGGAATTAGTGATATGTTGAAGGTACCTCCATGTTCAGGTTGATCCATGGCCCTCCAATAAATGCGTTGTATGTGGTGTATTTTGAGGCAACCATGAACTCAATGCTAGCAACTAGGCCAATGAACTGAGTCTTCAAGAAATTTTTTCGAACTGGTGTTTACTCCATCAATTCATTACATTGATTTTTTAGGTTAGATATGATGTGATCTTGCTCAGACAATTCAATTGTGAGGAGCATCTGGGTCAGGATAAGGTAAATCACAGAGCCCATGTTGACGAGGCAATGTCGAACCAACACGCCATTGAAATGACTAGTGATGTAAAATGGGTGGATATTCCCATGTACAGGGGAACCATATTATTCTCTAGGGAAAGATATAATGGCTTGACAGTTTTCATTCTTTACTACCTCATAATGGTTCGATTCTACAGTTGCTACCTCAATCTCCAAGAAGATGGGGCTTCTTAAAGCCTCAACCGAGGATTTGCGCATATCTCTTGACAAGAGAAGAACCTAGGGGATAGAGAGCTTCACAATATTTCTGGAAATATTATAAGGAATGTCATACATTCATTCCAAGCATGATAAATTATTGAATGGATGTTGTTCTATGGTAGGATGTAAGATGGGCACTGTTGGTTGAATCGGTAGGCTCTGGCTAGTGCTGGGAATGTCCTGCTACTCTATAGTCAAACTGCATTGGGTGACTACTAGCTAAGGGGAAGATGAATGAGGTCGATTATCAAAAAAATGTGGATGACCATAGTTCAATCATGGTGGTTCCTCCTAATAGAGATGTACAAATAGCAGTGGAGGCGGATCTGATTCGATAATTTGAGAAGGTTGTGCATGTTGAGCGCTATGTTAGGCATGTTTCCTGGTTTCGGTGGCATGCACATCTTGACTGAAAGCACATAAGAATTTATTCGAGTGACCCACATGACCCCATATCCATCGAAATTAGAATCTATTAGGGATGTTATGAGGATCTATCTGGTTCTCCTCGTCATCAAGAGTCATATATGTGTTCACCAGATCTATAGTTTTAACTGAAACATACCCTAGATTATAAATTGATTAATCCTCCGTCATTGGGAATATTCTAGTTATAATAACTATATTTGGGGTCATGAAATCTCCAAGAGTATGGGACGATGAAAGCATCTGGGGGGGACTTTGTTTTCCCTGGATTGGACAATGCCTACCCTTTTGGGGATAAGAAGACTGAGATGTTGACTGAAAATTAATGGCTATATGTAATGAGACAAGCTTTGGAGGCTCAGGTTGGTTTAAACATGCACATATAATACCATGGTCATGGAAGACTACCTTATGGGCCATACATCATCATATTTTTTGGACCCACATTTAGGCACCTGGTGCCACTCACCTCCACTGTAACTGTCGTTGTTAGGATGTATGAACATATAGGGCACCAGTGATGGGGCGGAACCAAACCTGACTATTTTTTTATCAACTCGTTATTGGATAAAGTCTCTAAACACATTTCTCTACATGATAGTTTTACCAAGGATTCCTTGATAGGTGCAGTAATTGGGGTGATCAGTGAGATTCACCTCATCGGGCCTCCTGCATTCTGACAACCATACAATAACCCAGTCCAAAGAACATCAGATGTAACCAGGGACCTGGGAATTCTTAAATGGTAGGTTTGGTTCCTTCTATTCGTGAAGGGAATCCTTGGAGCCTGACCCTAGTGAGCGGAAGGAAGATCCTATCGAGGAGGTAGAACATAATTATATCACCTTGGTTGTGGCATCGCATTACACAGGAACAACTAGTGATTCTATGGTGGGCGTTGCTGGGCTGGAGACTACACGTAAGGTGGTGGGTCTCAGCAAGGTTATGGTTGTGGTTCCACTAGAAATTACTCTAGCTACTAGGGGGACAGTATTTGTGCTACCATAGAGGGATCAGCTATATTGGCTTCTCTCGCGGGAACTACATGAATCATGGTATGTGCCTATGTTTTCTGTTGCAAAGCTTCTTATAGATGCTAGGCTTTGTTAGAGAAATCCTGAAATCCCCCTGGTTAGTTCTTAGTGACGAGATAGTGGACCAATTCAATCTTGACATTCCCCACACACATTGTTATTAGTTTATATTGAGTCAACAACATATCAAGGGAATATTTAAGGCCTTTCCACCTGGAAACAATTATGCAATGTGTTAATCAGGTATATGATTGCACATGAACAGTTTAGTAATACTCGACTTTTGGGTGGTGGAGCTAAATTGGTAAAGAACTTCCTGTGATGATCCTCCCAACCAACTACTGGACCAATGGGTAGCTAGTTTTACTAGAAAAACTTGGCCCCTTATAATGTTTATTTGAATCACTGGATCTTGGTGGCCTTATGCGGTGCTGGAGTTCCCAGCAAGGGTCTACACAATTAATGAATGTGGGAATATACTGCAGGAGATCGCTCGTCCCATTAAAGGGGGCGAAGGTAGGATTTTCGAAACCAAGAGGTGCTGGTATATCATTGAAATCATGAACGATTGTCACTTATTGACCTTTCAAGGTTCTGATGCTCTGCTAATTTGTATAGCATCACTCGGATCGAATCATCGTCGATGATACTTTTTAATACTCTATTGGTTTTAGTTGATTGTTTTTTTTGATGGGGGGGGGGGTTGTTTTTCAGATCTTATGAAATAATTTATGAAAGACTTTTGATTTAACAATTTGATAATTTCTTATGTGAGTTCATTATCATGGTGTTAAGATTCTGATATCCTTGTACATTGCTATATATTTCATTAAATTAATACCTACTTCACAAGATGATGTTGACTGGAATTCCTAAGTGTTATTGATTTAATAAAACCATATCATAATACAGGGTTCTAATAACAATCAGTACATGTTGATGTTAGTGTATTTATCTGCCTAATAATCCCTAGAAACCACACATTAAACAAAACAATTTATAAATATATGACACTGTAAATCCAACATAAACAATGTTAATTCAATGAATATTCATTGAGAAAAGGTCTCAATCACTTAACATCCCCAAAAAATAACTCTTCATAATGGTAGATTTACTCAGTCATTATGATGTTTATTAATATGGTAATATGTGTTTTGGGGATGATTTATAAATAGAATAAAAAGAAAGGGGTAGGAAAATAGTTGTGCACCAAACAGACACACGGCAGATGATGATGATAATTAAAATCAAACATTAGATTTAATTATAAGGCGAAAGATGGTAAGAGTATTCAACTTTATTTAAACTATTTTCAGGCCATTAATATTATTTAATAGAATTTCGATGATAATATAATATGAATATGAAGAAACATGCATTGAATGTCTTTTGAAATGAAAACATACTTACACGATTAAAAATAAGAAGAACACAAAAGAACATGAAAAAAAGAGAGAGGAGGATGGGTATCTCAATTAAAAAACAGCATGGAAAGTCCCCACATGCCTTTGGAAATGATTTCATCATGTCAATGTATGCTCCTATATTCTGAAAAGCGAACCTCTAACAAGGAGAGGAGGGGGTGTATTTATAGCCTAATGTTGTGGGTTGTTTGCATTCCAAAACTACCCCTCCACTTGCATCGACAACTTGATATTTCAGAGAGTGGAATTTAGATAAATCTTCCTCATCAATGTTTTAGACATTTAAGCTTTTAGTTGGATCTCAAAATTTTGTGGAAATATGAAATATGGAGCTAACTTTGTAGTGATTTTTATAAACAATGTTAAATTGTCCATTTTTATGAATTCTTTTTTGATGAAAGAAATGTGAATGAGTTTTTTAAAAATAATATGAACTCCAGTCTGAATGCTTTATTCAAAAAAGTCAGTAAATTATATCCCCTCTTTCAAACTGAAAAGTCTCGTATTGATTTGATAAATAGATCACGAGACATTTCAGTAATATTGTCCAAATTTTAATTCTTGGCCACAATGGTGGACTATACATCAATGTATATCTTGCGTCCGTTATTCATGTATTTGGACCTTCAAATATTTATCCATGATTTATTTGGATAATTAATCACATATGGTGGAGTTTCATAAAATTTGTGATTCAGGATTTAGACCAGTAACTCAATCATCAGGGTTGGTCCAGTTTCCTCACAAGTTCTTTGGGTCTTCATGTGTGGACCATATGCTCCTTCAAACGGAATCGTTTTCCCAGGATACCTTCAAATGAAATGTTTTTTATTTAATGATGAATCCTAAAAAAGAATAATATTTCTATTTGGGTAATAAGGTTGAGTGTCATAAATAAAATAGTAAACTGACATTGACTGGATTTATTCAAATACAGCTTAAAAAGTACATTTAATATTTAAACATTAATATTTCACCCAAATTATGCATATTTCATAAAAAATCAGTAAAGGGAGTATATAAAAAAGTTATGAAAATAATAATAACATAAATAATCCAGCCATGCCAGATATGGTTTTCCACCATGCGGGATTGCTATGTATTGAGTTTCTGGGGCCTCAAGGCGTTCAATGAGTGATTCCATTGGACCATATGAATATGGATTCCTATATTGACAATAATGTATGATTATAATTTAATTATATGGATTCTCAACATGAATATGTATGCCCAAAAACTCATGGAGTGGCTGGTGGGATGACTTGCTGGGCCGCCCGAGGAACAACCTGTGGAGCGGCTGGGGGAACATGAGTTGGGTCCCAAGGAGGGTTATCACATTACTCAGGTTGATTTGGTGATTCATATCACTCCCTATTAACATAAACTCCAGCCTCTACACTGTGTATATTAGCTAGATGGTCAAGTTCATCGAGAGGAAAATCACCGGGGGGGAAGCTGTACCTACTCCTGTTTCCCTGGTCAAGGGTTACCATAGTCTGGCCGTTGTTCCACAAACCATTTGGTGAGAAAGTGACCAACCTTATTTTTGTTTTCTACAATCTATTGACGTAATGCAGCCTTTTCAGGTCCATATTCCATCCTTTTAATAGTGCTAGATGAGCCATAGGGTTTGACGACCCCAACATGCTCTTTACCCTTATTGGTGTTCCGACTGAGTGATAATGACTCAGAGGATGGAGGAAGACCCAGTAAACATATTTACTGTTGAGTAACCCTACCCCAAGGATAGAACAAGTGTGGCACTTCCCTGAGGTGGGTGGGGGGTGTCTACATCAAGGATCTTTAGCTCGGTCTCTTCCACTGATAGGTCAGCCATGTTAATTACGACAACACCTAGAGGCATTATCCTCAATATCACCTGGAAAGTCAGGCTAGCTCCAGATTAAACTGAAATGAATGGAAAAATACTACTCAGAATCATAGATCTGAACATGGGGGAATACACCTTAATAATTCTATAGAGCACTATAAATCTCTTGATCTCTATTTGCTGGGTGGTCCAATGGCGATTGGGCGACTCAGGGAACTGAGCCATAGAGAGGGAAACCAAGTCAACCATGCGACATTGATGGCCAATATCTTCAAAGTGTTCATGGATCATGGAGTAAGACACATATCGATGACAGAGGTAAAAAAAATTCCCCAATTTTTTTGAAGAAACACATGAACTCCTCTTAAGTAAGAGATTCCAGAGAAGTAAAATTTATTGTTATAACTGGCCATAACATCTCTAGGAACTAGTTCGCTACGAGGATGTCCCACAAGATTCTAAACTCAGATCTGGGGGTATAGCTCTTTCATGCCTCACTCATCGACTAGGGGTGGATAAGGGGATGTAAATGAAATTAAAGAGGTTTATTGGGACTGTAGACTGGCTGGTGTGGAATATGGTGTGTTTGCTGACAAGCTGCTGCATCTTGGGAATCTTCCGAAGAATGCAACAACGGAGCCACCACATATCGGTATGAAGAACTAGGGACCATATCATCCGGCTTTGGAGATATAGTTTTTGATGGTGTTTCATGTTGTTTCTTTCCCTCTATTGGTCCCTAGAAAAATTCTATTTGATCTATAGTTGAGGTAGGGAATGACCTTGTTGATGATAAGGAGGATTTCATGGAAAGTCCCAAGAAAGGTTCCAAATCTTCCTCCTCCTATTTGAACCTTTAGAGGAATGTAGGAACCCATGAGAACCTCCCTTTCCTAAAGTATGAGGGATATAAGACATGTTCTTTCCCCATCCCCCGACATATAAGATCAAGGAGAGGGTTCTATCACAAAATTTTACTCTAACTAAGAGTTCAAAAATCAGATGGGTTTAATCATGGAATGAAACTTCTCAAAATTATTCCTTTGACAGTGGTAACCAACCCTCCTTTCCTAGGATGGTTCTGTAGGATAGGGTGGGTTTTCAACACAAGGAGGACCTTCAACCAAACTGATAGTGAGATGGAGAGGACTTTCACTTGGGTGAGTCGGGGTGTGAGGATCACTCGAACCAATGTCAAATAGCAAACAGGGAAGGACTATATGGGATGTATTAGAGTGGCTAGTTCCTCCAGTTGTGGTCGTGGGAGTATGGGAAGTACATTTATGTTTTTCCCCTAGAGGTGAAAATATAGGGGGGGGGCTTCGTACCCATAAAACTAACCCCAGGGAAGACCTCCACATTTGATGCTAATGAAGCAAGAAATACCTCCACTTTTCTGATTATTAGGATGTGTAGGACCTTCATCGGCTATTGTAAGAACATGGAGAAGACATATATACTAATTCTTGACCGGGGTAGGAGGATCTTCGCATCGACAACCAATGATAGGAGGAACAACTCCATACCTGGAATAAAAGGTGCGAAAGAAAAATCCATGTTTGATATCCATGAAACGAGGAAGTCCGTTACATGGAATGATAGTGGCATGAAGAGGACCTCCATGCCAATCTTAGGAGCAGGTAGAGCCTCCTATCTTGTTGATTGGGGAACTTGGAGGACCTCTGTGTTGGATGCCATCATCATGGGTCATCCAGCGATGGGTAGTAACTCTTCTGATGACTAAGAGTGCCATCACATCCAGCCTGTGGAATGGTTGGGGCCTCGATCTAGGTTCGGTATATAAGTGAGACTATTTATCATAAATAGGGAATTAATAGCATGTGTTGGTGGTGGCATGATACACTGTAGCTATTGATGATGACCCCCCTTGGTGGGTGTCCTCATTGCCTTGCACCCGACATTGGCGTTGGGTTAACTAGACTGGGGCCAGTGGTGAATGTGTGAAAACCACCTACTCCTCAGCCTATGGGACATTGTGGTAGTACTAACATGACCTGGTGTGATCCCTCCTTGGTAGGCCCTGGGATGGTATCACAGTCTGGCTGGCCTAGAATTCACTTATCTCATTGGTGTAAGGAAGTGATTCATCAAATAGTTATGGGGAGAGACTCCCAGAACAATTATAGGTTGTAGTGGGGAGAAGTGACTCTCTATGTAGCCCTTGGGGCGGCGGTGATGACGTGGTGCAGAAGCTTCTATGTCCTGATGAGCCATATCCAAAGTTGGGATAATCTCTTCTTCGACATACTTTCAGACGAGGTTGTTGATCACCCTCTTCTGAATGAGTTTAGATGGTGAGATGGGGCATGGGTTCCCAACAAACATGGATTTGGAGGACATCGTAGAAGAAATGGAGCCTCATGGGACATCCACATTGGTGTTGCCCTTTCCTCTATGTGGGTGGGTGGGTGGTGATCGGTTTCCTTACATATCTGCTTGGATATAGCAAAGTAGAAAGATTCACTCATTAGTAATGATAATGAGAAATCAATGAATAGTGACCTATATCCATTCTGATATCCATATAATGATATAACATTCCACACTAAAAATTTTTCATACTGAAATGCACAATGATTATCTTCCCCAACTTCAGTGAGTTTTATACCAGGACAACTATTTGTTTTGCGGGATCTGGCACAAGATTGCTGGATCTGGTGACACATTTTTTTGTTGATACCATGTAAGCTATAGATCTCCATATTAAGGATAATAGATTCATGTCAGGTTTAAAATTATAGTTTACTACGATTTCATTGGGAAACACATTCATCTATGAGGACATGGTGTGCTATTACCGTACATTCCTTCTTTCCAATCGTGGGCGACATCCATTTTTATTCAGTGACTTTTTGTCCCTGATCGAAATGGTATGATGGGATATTAGTCTCTCCTTTCGTGGATTCCGCCTTGGAATTTGTTCCATAGTATGGGCCTCCCTCATAGATTTAAATTGTCTTTCATGAATCACTTCCCAATACCATATCTTTGTGGATTCCGATAAATAACACCACTCCTGTTAGGACATTCCATGGTGTCTGGTCCGCGCAGCAATCATCCATCAGGAGAGTATTCAGGTTGGGAATTTTTGGCATATCTGGGCACTAGAACACTGGTACATTTGTATTTATTCGCATTTTGATAGGGCTTCTCGAGGGCATTAAATTCAAAGGAATCCCATGTTGAGTGTGGGGAACTATATGTCATTGGCATGTTTTTAAGGTTTTTCTTTGCATCCCATGTTTAACATGGGTTATGTCATGAGTTTAACATCTTTCGGAGACACATCAGGCTGATTGGAATAATTGATATTAGTGGATTATATGGGTATATACCTAGGAGGTGTCAAATGTAATTTTTACTAGATTGGTGGATCAGAACACCCAATTAGGATGGATCTGAGGTGTTGTGTCCCCTAAAGGGAGGACGTCTCACCATGAAGGCTTATTTGGACACCACTAAGGGTAGATCATAGAAATTGCACAACAGAAAGTGGGATAATATGATTTACCATTTGTTGAGATTAATCTACAGGGTGGTTTCTTACATACCCTGTGTATATTCCACGGATCAAAACCCATGTAGTTCGAAGTGTTTGATGAATCATGGTGTACATAAAGGACCACAACCTGGAGATTAATTGGGGCTTAAGTGTGGTTAGCAGCCCATCGTAGGAGGGACACTCTTGGTTGTATGATTATGTATAGTGTGGGGATTATGTGTGGTTTTCTTTCGCGGTTCTATAAGGAGTGATGATGGGGTGGATGACGTGACCTCACTAGGATGTGGTGGTCCGTGAAGGAATCAAGATGGATAATGGGTGGTTGAATGAAGTGGATGGAAGGAATGGGGTGGAACTGGCGTGAAAATGATGGTGATGTTGGAAATAACCCCAAAGAGGCTTCCTACATATCCTTATGGTGGGGAATCAAATTACACATAGTTTGGTGGTCCTGTGGAACACATGAGGAGGTAGCCCATGAGAATGGATGCATGGATGAGACCTAGAGGAAGTAGAACCTCTAGGTTGGGGTATGACCTTCCCAAAACACACAGGCTCAAGGGAGAGAGCAGGATTGGACAAGGGTGTTGGGCTTTAAACCAAGGGAGAATATCTTTATATCCCCTTAGAATGTAATAAAAGATCACATAGTTTGGGATGGGGCATGGATTCATGGGGTATGAAAATAATAGAGACCCGAGAACATGTTGGGGGTTACGCGTGGTTAGTTGCCCGGGTGCTGGTATAACATCACAAGGGGACTAACCAAAGATGTGGGTCCTAATAAATGGGATACCAAATTTTACCATTGATTAGTGTTGATCCTCAGGGAGGCCTCATATATACCATGTCTAGGAGATATGGATCAAACCCCATGCGGATTGAATGTATACAACTCAACGTCATGTGATAGAAGGGTGAACTGACGTGAAGTGGTCGGGACCAATGGGTGAAGGGATTGAACATGAGGGATGATTCTTACGTACCTTTCCTGGAGTGGGAAAAGAGAAATTACCAAGTAGTTTGGCGGTGAGGGACAGGTCTTATGCACTAAGGCGGCCCAGATTGTATACCATGGTTGATGCTTACTGTAAATCCATGTGAGTCATGCACGGTGTGATATCAAGAGACAAAAAAGACCTGACAGCTGCATCGCGAAAGGTGAATCTGTGAGGGATGGATTTAGGCTCACATGTAGTTAGTGGCTCAAAAAGGAAACATGAGAATACTCTAAGTGGGATTCATGGTGGTGATAAATCACAATGGGATGTTGATGGGGTATTCACTGTACCTGTTCCCACTTATACACTGGCCTTTGCACAAAGAAGAAGAAAGGATGGGTAATAGATCTACCACCAGCATGAAAGGATATGGTCTTACACAAAGATGGTTTCCCTTCAATGCATAGATATGTCATTCCATGCAAGAATGAGCACATTCCATGTGAGGATGATAACTCTCCCATGGAGAAGAGTGGGAATGGGAAATTTCCATGGTGGGTCACCTAGTGTATATTGAACGGGGAAGGCCTACAATTTAACATCTTGTACTGAGGACGAAGATTCTTGGATGTTTAATGTCCCACATCTCAGACAATGATGAATAAATCCTCATAACTAGGATATAAATAACTAGAATTCTTTACCACTTAGTGGAGGGAAGGCACCTACAATTCCATGTGGATATGGGGTTGTGGATTGATCCATTGAGGGGATCACATTGGTGTGGAAATGTGAAGAAGTTTTATCTGTATGTGATCCTATGTGATGAAGCATGAGGCTAAGAAACTCAAAATAAAGCACCACCCAATGGAACATGAAATCACTTCATACGAACCTAAAGGTCCATGTATAAGGGTGCACCCAAAACATGAGTGTCACACGTTAGATTGGGGGTTCAAATATGGTTCTATAAAGGAAGGGTAATATATTGAAGGGATTTTAATGGATACAAGAAAGGATGATCGATTTCCAGAAAACATGGGTGGATTCAAGAAAAAGGTGTGTTTTTCATGCAATAGGGATGTGTGCGCTCAATTAGGGACTGTTTTATCACAAAGTATAGATTTGCATGTAATACGTTTGAACAAAGAAAGCTTTGGTGCACAATGAATAATGTTTGAGGTAAATGGAATGAAATATCTTGCAAAGGGTATAGATTTCATCCAATTTCCATGGAAGAAAAAATTTAGCGGGTTCCGATTAATCCCGAGGGATCCCACCCGAAGGCAGACCCCTGGGAGACCTATCGAGTGAATTAAATCATCTTTGAGACTTGTTTTCTTATGTGGGAGGGGTTATATTTCACACACGAGTCATAGGTCCAATTCTTCATCCATCCAGAAATAAGGGAGAAACTTCTATTTATAGATGAGTTCAGGGAATGGTAGCACAAAATGGGGTCGGTGTCAAAAAAAAATTAACCTCGAAAATATCATAACTCTCCCCTTTTGGGAAAAGAGACGGAAGCCATCTCGGGAACCTCGCACTAAAAAATTCACCTGGGCATGAAATATTGCACAAAAAAGGTGATTTATCCCCACACCACTCCAGTTTTACATGCAATATATCCATTTTACAAGAAGCCCATCCATTTTATGTGAAAATCTACCCTTTTACACACAACAGCCTTCTGGATCTCAGGATCAACCGTTGAGTTGATGTTTGTCGTCGGATCCATCCTCTGATTCCTATATTTAGTTTCCCTCAGATTTTGGCCCGAATAGAGGGATAATATTATTTTTGGTTGATCCAAGGGAGAATCAAGGGGAAATATTGAATGTTATTTTTCATTATGTGAATGTTCAATAATTTATTTTATTTGACTTTTGTTTTCATTTAATAATTTTTTTAATTCTTTTTCATTATTAAATTTAATCACAAAATCTTTCATGAAATGATATTAATTTTTACCTAGGAGTTATAATGAAAATTATCTAATAACATTAATGGTTATTAGCATGTGTACGCGAAGGTTTTAAACTAGTATGTGATGAGGTTAGATTGATTTAATTGAATGAATCATTATAGAGTTAGTGTAATTCAAATAATTCAAAATGAAATCCATTCCATCAACCATTTTAAATATTATAGGATCGCCTCATTCTACAAACTTGAAATCACTTCGGCCTATTTATGTTTACTTATCCCATCTAAAATGAAACTACTGTTAGCTAATTCATATCAATAACAATCTATAGATTGAGTGTCTATAGGTTCTTTTTATATCTTTGAGGATGAAAAACCCCGTTGTATATTGTCTTTTACTTATTCTACTTAGGATTAATTTGTGCGAGACCAAATTCTGGATCTGTTAAAGAGGACCCATGTAATTCATCTCAATACTCATTTTAATCTCTAAAATTTCTATTTTCTCAGATCAGTTTCCCTAATCTTTTCCAATTATTTTTTTTTCATTTTTTGTGCATGTCATACAATA
The DNA here is from genome assembly GCA_963277665.1 of Viscum album. Taxonomy (NCBI): domain Eukaryota; kingdom Viridiplantae; phylum Streptophyta; class Magnoliopsida; order Santalales; family Viscaceae; genus Viscum; species Viscum album. The sequence continues at coordinate 320,566,839 of OY728129.1, forward strand.
CCCATGATCAATCAAATCATCTATTTGGGGTGGACTATATTGTGGTTGGAAATTTAATCGATCCTATGTGTCCTTTATTTCTAGATTATAATATTACAAATAATCTTTATTCAAAAATTGAAACCATTCCAATATATGTTTTTCAACAAATCCAACCTGTAAACATAGGTGGAAATAAAAATGAAAATAGAAATGAAGTATCCCCTTTTATGGAGATTGAAGCCAATAAAACCATGCATGAATACCTCACACTATTCTAGAACAATGAACCATCATTCAATAGACATGATACTCTATGATTATCCCACTATGTTATCAAACCAAACGTCATAAACAACCTTCATACATTTCATGGGGTGGATTAAATAATTCAAAACCTTTATAACAAAGAATTCAATAATATTATTGAATCCATTATCCCACTACATCAACATGAATCAGATAATATTATGGTGTTTCTATTCTCATTAAGGATTATAAAAATAATTGGTTAAAAAATATAATACCTATATCAAACCACTACAATGACCAATTGAACATATAATTATAAAAAATATAATACCCTATAACAAAATAATTACATCAATAAAGTGTATTTCAAAATTTTTTGAAAATTAAGTGGAGTCTTTTTAGAAAACATGGAAAAGGTTCAAAGACGCCTTCAACATGGTACCTCAGCATGGATTTTAAATCTAAGAATAATTTTAAATATTTTATGTATGGGTGTATCTAAAAAAATAACAATTAAATGACATGACGTTTAACTGATTTTTTTTAAAAAACCCAAATGATGATTATGAGTATCTAGAAATTCGTACTAAACAAAACAAAGTGTAAATTGCCTTACTTTGGGAAGACCCCCAAATCTAGTGTAATGTACAGTCTTAAGGATGATGATGTTAGGGCTATATATTCCACATTAACTAGGAATGTTGAAGATATTGATCTTAGAATGGTCAAAGAAACCCAAACTATTGACCATATTTGTATTATTTATAACAAACATGAGCATAAGAATAAAAAATACCCAACCATTCCTTCTATAATGGATGTTATTTTCGGAGGAACTCTAGATAAGGTTAAGGATATGAGCTTTTAGATGCTACAATATCAAAACACTTTCAATCAAAGTCATAATGACCATCCATGATTCTATTTGAATGATAACCAATGATGCATCCAATAGCCCAGATATGCATAAGGATCAAAACCATTCCCTCCATAGAAAGTCCCAACCCATAATCAGTTCCAACAACCATTGGTCGAATACTAACATCCCATGTCCAATTCGAAAAACCCATCCAATAACTTACTCAACATCCCACCCAAAAAATTAAATACCCACCTGGGATAAACCAACCACCTCAAACTCCTTCCCAATAATTCCATATTTCATTACATGGAAAAATGATATGTAAATACTGAATTTTGATGTGTATTCCCTTTATCATGAATTGAAAACCATTACAGCTGGAATGGTGTCCATGCTAACTCAGGCTATCCCACCCCAATCCATAGGTGGATAATCTAGTTATATATAAACCCATCATGAACAACTCAATGTTGTGTCAATTTTAAATATTGGTAAAACCATTTATAAACCTAAACCAACCATTTCTAATCCATATGAATTTTCTATCTCCCATGAAAGTAATAAAGAAACAGTCATTGAATATAAAAAATATGATGATAATGTGGATGAACTAATACCTCCCAAACCAATCCATCTATTTAACCCATTCCCAAAACGAAATAGAGGAAAGTATAAAAATAAATTGAAAGAAATATTGAGAAAAATATTCACAAATTTAATGTTGAAAATACCCCTTTTTTATGTATTCCAAAACATACCTATATACTCGAAGAACAAGAAATTTATTTGCACATTCAAGAGAAGTTGTCACAAAAAAAACAAAGTCCTTTTCGATACTAATTTGAGAAACACTATCCATGTAACCATGCCACCTATGTTATGGGGCCCATGTTTTTCTTATATCAATATTAAACATGGAGAGTAAAAGGTTATCAAGACCTTATGTGGTCTTTGACCCTGTCTAAAACTTATTCCTTATACAATATTGTTTCAATTAGGGCTTGAAGAAATCCAACCCACATCTATCACCCCTTAACATTCTAATTGTAGTTTTCATGTTCCTAAGGGTATATTAAAGTATGTTTTGGAGAAATTGGAATATTTTAGTTACCATCTTGAATTTAATATCCTTTAAGATAATTTAATATTAGAACATAGGGAGGAAACATTCATCATCATTTTTCATCCCTTATAAGTAATACTCAACTCAATCATTTGAGTTAGGAATGGGAACAAGACAATAACAAATGGAAACATGATCCTTTATCTCAACATCTACAACCCAAACACTCAAGATTCCAATGAAAATGATGTTTTTTATGTGAATTGGATAGGTAGAATTGAAAATAGACCATAAGATGATCATGGAATTACTCATAGATTTCCATGTCATGTGGAATTCTATTTGTTTTATATTCACCGGAGGGATATTTTTAGCCATTTTTGTACCCAAAATATATCATATAAACAAACCAATTTTATTATATTTCTAGAAAAATAATATAAGTTTTAATTAAAGATCCATCATCTTTACTTAAGTGTTAACCAAAAAGAGTTTGAAATCCAAGACTCACTTTCCTATTTTATGTGTCAATTCTACAAGAATAATAAAACCTCCACTAATTTCATATTTGTTCCTCTATAAAATCTGAACAACAGAGAATTATTTTTAATTTTTTATTAATCATAATAATGAAATTAGATAGACCCTGTTTGATATATCATGGTTTGTCCAACTCATTTTAATTCATATGATTGTTCTTGAAACCAATTCTATAACATGTTTCCATACTTAGTGGTGAATAAATGAAACTATTATGAAATTATTGATTGAAAAAACTCATTGATATGTTGAAATTTATTACAGGCTATGTTGGTGGGTTCAAGTTTGAGCTAATAAAAATAAACAATGCATTTTTGGAGGAAACTCATCTTTTACTTGCACAATGAATCAGTGTTTTGAGTTCAAAAAAAACAGTTACATTTTTATATCCATTCCTTTTGTATATTTTTTTAGTTAAGGGATCCTCAAGTGGTTTTTTTTGTTCTAGTTGTGTTGGTGTGTACGATTTAAGGGATGTTTTGGTTGATGTATTTTCAGAAAAATCATGTATCTTTTAATATTTCAAATACACCATTCCATAATTTATTTGGCGTATGTGCGTGACATGGAAATGAATGTATCAATTAGAAACAACATGGAATTATTCATTAAGATATCAAGTTGAATTTTTTGATTATTTCATTTAAAATTTAATTATTGGAACTCTTCTCCTTCACTTCACACCCCATCTAAATTTTCGTTTCATTAAACACTGGGGACAACAATATTCTATGTTGTGGGTGAAAATTAAGGGAAAAAAACCTCATGTCAAACAATGTTTTGTGTGAATAAATAGAAGGAAAACTTTCCCTAACCTTGAGCATTATAATACACATTGTAAACATTGAAACTACATATCAAAAATTTTCCATGCATCATTTATTATTTTAATCCAGGTTTAGATTCATAAGCATTGATTTTTGAAATTGTGGTTTTCTAATATGAATTTTTTCTATTTTCATTTTTATCCATTCAATAAAAAATCACAAAACATTCCCTTTGGATTGCGGGGTAATATTTTTACTTCTTGGGGTACAATATTAAATATTATTGAAATGATGATCATTTTAATTTTAACATGATTATAAAAATCAATAAAAATTCAAACAAAAAGAACAGAAATATATTTTAAAGAAGAGAAATTAATAGTCCTAATGGGTGTATTCTAAAACTAAAGGATATTGACTATACAGTTTTTATGGTCCTAAGTTTTCAATTTTATCACTATTTGTGATAATTTTAAATTTTTTTGGTATATTTAACGTGAGAGGATGTTTGAGTATGTGAGATTCATTTAGTGCCCTAGGGTCTTTTAGGTTGGGAGTCATCATAAAATTATTCATACATGGGTTGACTTGATTGAGATTAATTGCAATTATAATGGATGTAATTAATCATAATATTCATGTATTATGTTTCGATATTATATGGACTATTTTCAAGATCATGCACTGTAATGTCCCGACCCTAGATTCCCAGATTTGGTGTATTATTTTAATACATAGGCATGATTACAATGAATCATGTCCCAAAAGACGAATCAGTTTATAAGTCTTTGAAAATAGATTACATACATGAATTTTCCATTAATCATTTTAACATACAACAAAAAAATAATCCATTGATAAGGCCATTGTTCCCTTAGCTTCACCCTACATCTCAAACATAAAACACATCTTGGGATCCTGGAAAAATAAAAACTAAGAAATGGGTGATCTCAGATGCTCAATAAGAGTAAATAATTTAGCAGAAGATAACATAAACAATAGGCATGGTGAATAATTGAAAACACATGCCTTTACAAATAATAAACATGAACACTTTATGGCTTAAATATGAGCTGAGTAAATAGTGCCATAATAAAACATAATCCTGGGTATTCTTCTAATCAAATAACCACATGAACCATCATTATTATTTTCATAATGAGGGAATGTATAATTCCAGGCATTCTGATAATTTTTGACAAGGCCTCATCCAAGACGTTTAAAAATGATTAAGGCCTTGGCCAAAACCATATATTAAATTGGTAAAGGCCTCAGCCAATTACATATCTTATTGTCTCCTGAGAACTACTGATGCATCGAGGATCTATAGCAGGCTCCACCCATCACATACTATTTCCAATACATTCCTCATATCAAATGGTTGAAACATAAAATAAACATTTTTATTAGAACTAGCATACAAAATGTCAATACTTTAACCATAAACCATGAATGTTATACGAATAACACATCCATAGTCAAACATATCACAAAACCTTAAATACAATATGGAAGATTTTTAACATAATAAATCAACATCAAAAAAAGTTTAAATCAATCAAAGGATGTTGAGATAAATGAAAATTATTTTTAAAACACTTTGAGAGAAATATAACTTTTTCGTGAAAAAAATTTAAAAGTCACACAGTTTAGAAAGGAATAAATTTAAAGACATTTTTGAATCAAATTGTACAATACCACCCTGAAACTTTTTAATGGAATTAACAATTTAAAAACATTCATTTCCAAACAAATAAATCCTTAAATAACTATTTTGAAAACATGGACATTAATGAAAATGACTTTGAACAATAAATATTTAAAACATTTAAAATGATGTTCTAATAAAAGAGTCCCATAAAATAATCCATTGAAAACTCTTTTATGAAATGTGTACATGGATAATAAATATGTCTTAGTAAAAACATACCCATAAACAATCTCAAATAAAAATTAGATTAAGGAATTAACCATTACCATGAACTTTCCTTTGGTCGAGGGTACGTTTAAACTTCTGTATAATGACCATATTACATTATTAAATTATAACAGAACCATATTCATATTTATTATATCATAAATTATTCATTTATGACGTTATACTACCCATTTAATAATTATTTCCATGCTATATTAACATTTTGGGTAATATTTGCTTTCTTTATCGTATGTGTTTTAACTTGTAATTCTCGATCGTATCATTTAGATCATGATTTAAATAATTCCAGAATATAAATATTGATTTATATGTCGTATATACTTATAATATAAATATTTATAATAGTTGTATATATGAAATGGAAGGAACCGTTTATGGAGACGGTAGGCTGTACGTACGCAGAAACGCTGTTTCCGTTTTCACATCGTATTGAGCGGAAGTAAGTGAATAAGATATATGTAAGTACCTACATACAATCATATATATATATATATATATATATATATCTCTCCAGTAGAATTATTATTTAATATATTATATTGTTATTAATAATATATATATTTTTATAATAATGGATGAATGGTGAACATGGAAATGAATATCATCGCGTCGTGGTGACGGTAATCCGTACGTACGCACGAGCAACAATATCTTTATTTTGATACTAAAATCGTAAATAATTGGATGGTATATCAAATATACAGAATTATTAAAATGTTATATTTTTTATTTACATCAATTGTACATAATTATTATACTCATCCAATATAATAATGTATTGAATACCAACTACACCACGACGTGGTGACGGTAAGTCGTACGTACGCACGTATGGTGACATGTAATTAAAAGGATGGATATAATAATTAATATGTTTGTACCATATTTATAATAATATCACAGTTTAAATAAGATACTAAATTTATTGTTTTTCAATGGAAACAACAAGGAAAGAAGAAGTGGAAAAATAAAAGAACTTGAAAGAGGTAATGAAATATTTACCTCTTCTTCAGGTTCTTCCTTTTGATTTGATCATAAGGGCCCTATAAGACAAATTTATGACCCAAGGAAGGCCTCTAGGATGAATGAAGGACAGTTTATAGGATATTTGGTCATGGGATGGTTGAGCCAAATGTCTTTAAAGGTGTTAATTTGAGAGAAGGGGGAGTGATCTTTTATGAGAGGGGTGAGGGGCACCTTGGTAAAAGATTGAAATATTATTTTATAATAAAATAATAATCAATTTATAATGGATAAAAATTTATTTATATTTATGATTAAGTGGGGAGGGTCTAAATACTCTCAACCAATAGGTTTTGGGCATGTTTAGTTGACCATTGTATCATTATTTTTTAGACTTAATAGTAACTTAAATAATTTAACTTTTACCGTGTTTTCTTGTATTCTTAAACTTTATGGTTAATAAACATGCTATAAACAACCAAGAGGACCTCAAGTGGTTCATTAATAACATATATAATATTATTTATGCCCTTTGGACCAACCTTAGGTTTTTAAAAATATTATATCAACCAATAATATAATATTTGTTTTAAAAATTAATTTATGTCAATTTTTACACTATTTGGTATTTTGTTTTCATGAAAGTCATAAAAACCTTATAAATTTAAAAAAATTATCTAATAAACATAAAAATTTCATATTAACCTAAAAAATTAGTGTAATTCATAAAAAGTCTCAAATTACATTTATTTGGATATTTATAATATCAATTAATTTAATCCTTCATTAATCAGGTAATTACATCTTCATCTTTATGTCATAAATAAACTAAATTATATAATGTATAAAAATTATAAATAAAATACCATTATATAAGAACTATTTTTATATTTCTAATTAATATTTATAGTCTAGTTTTTCTTTTGTATAATAATATATTAAAATGTTTTAGTTATGAAAACTTGAATTTAACACTTTTAACTATTCTTTAAATTAAATAATAATAAATGTACAAATCTAATCCAATGGGACCTAAAGGGTCATATTTTATTCCTAAGGTTGTTTTGGTCGAATTAAACTTATCCAATAGAATTAGGACATTTTTTAGGGTACTAATAATATAATTTTTACCTTTAATTACCCTATTTACTTTTAACTGTGGTAAATAAAAGTCAAAAGTTATTATTCAACAAAAATTATTTTTATCTTATTGAACCAAATTTTACATACTGATATCAACCATGTCTCTTGTATTTTCTAAATTCAATTCGCATAAGTGGTAAAATTATGTTTTATGCAAATTTGCAAATGCTCCTAGGGGGTGGGTTAAAGACGGTAAAATGTTCAATAAAATTTTTAAATATACAAACTTTTTATAAAATGAATCCAATGAATTAGATTGAATATATATAGGTATTATGTATCAATTTTTACCTAAAATAAAATAAAATTAAATAAATAATTATTAAAATAAAAAGTCATTTTTAAACAATAACTTAGTGTTTTTCACTATTTATCAAAAATTAAAAGTTTTCAGAAAAATATCAAAAAATTAACCCTAAGATAATTTTCATATTCCAAATTCAAAAATGTAGTATATTTTATCAAATTAGAAACATAGAAGTTACATTTATTAATTTAAAATTAATTCCTGTTTTCAAAACCAAAATAACGTGTTTAAAAAAACTATCAAAAGATTGACATGTGTATATGTCAAATTTAAATGTAAAATTAGTTGTAAGGAAAAAAATTGTATTAAATGATAAAAATATAATATAATTATACTTCAAAACCATTCAAATGTATAATTTAACACTATAAATTATTTTTATTAAAAAAGTTATTTTCAGTTAAAATTTAGTAATTTACACTATTCACCCAAATATGAATGTTTTCAGAAAAACACCAAAAATATATTGAAACTAAATTTTTATGTCACCATTATAAAGAATAAGTTTTGTTTGTCAAATTTAATATGTAAAAGTGTCAATTATTGTATTTTAAAAGGGTTCTCTTCTAAATGGTGGTAAAATTTCATTTTTTGGGAGATACTTGTTTTATCTGAAAAAATGAATTTTTTCTTAAATTATGTCTACGAAACACATACTATGGATTTTAATATTATATAGATTATATAAGATTCAAAATGTAGCTAATACTATTTATAACTGCTTTTTTGAACGGCTAGTTTGGTAATGTTGTGGTGCACTCAAACTCGGTGTTGCATGTAGCGCAAGCTATTAAATTAGTTGAATGAGATAATGTACTATGAGATCTTGGGGTATTTAATCCACTAAAATGACATGTGATTGTGAATCCCAATGTTCCTAGAATATTTGTTTGAAATACTAAAATATACTAAATAGAACATGTGTTCAGTTTTCCTAAAAACGTGGAATAACTCTTGAATTGGGGACCATGCCATAAATCTGGGGACACTGTTTAGTTCAAGAATCACGTTTTACCATAGGCATGATATAATATTTTTTGGATTATTATATTTGTGAAAACTTCATCACATGAATAAATAAAATAAATAAATAAACTTATATATTTTTTTAATTAATATTAACGTAGTGACTGTTTTCCCCTATATGTATGAAGTTATAGGTTTTTTCCAACTATAGGAAACTTATATTTGGAGACCAGGACACCGCTGGAATATGGAATTCTTGGTGAACGATGAAGGATTGGTATTAGATCATGTAATGTTATTCCCATGGATTTTGTGTATCTCATAAATAATAAAAACACAACAATTCTTCATCAATGACCGTTCCAAAATCTAGGTGTGATTTTTTTGTGATTTTTTTACCAACTATTAATCCAGGACATAAAAGGATGAATGCCAAAATCATAATTTATACTCATGTACTCAATAGAATTAATTTGATGCAATTTTTTATTTCTTTATTTTGATTTATACCCTTTCATTTATCTTCTTCATTGACAACAAATCAATGCCAAACGAAAAACCAATGAGTTTCATTCCTTATGTTTTTGGCGTATGGTTTACTCCTCTCATTCATAATTAAATTATCTTAGGTATTTGTTGGCCCATGGTTTGACCAATACTTGGTTCCCTATCATTACACAATTGTCATTCGGTGCAACAGATCAAAACCATGGGTATGGATTGTGATAGAGGTTGTGGTTAATGAATTGGTGATGATTCTAGATGGATAGAGAGAGAAAAATATTGAATTAGGTGTTATTCATTTTTCCCGAGTGATGCATGGATTGGCTATGGATGGTGAGAGTGGAAGATTACCAAGAATATTTGATGCCCAAATCTATGATATCCAGGGAGGACTGGCTTTTATGAACCCATATCAATAATTTTTTAATGAGGGATTTTGCATCTCAAATGTGGTGGATGACATGGAAGACAACTAGGGTCTCTAGAAAATCCCACGAATCAGGGAATGTATTTCGTGATTACACAACATGTGGGTCCCCATTAGTGCTGACTAGGGTTTCATGATAATGTTAAGGATTAGAGGATGTGTTCCACCTATCATAGGGTGTGTGTGTATCCTCCGTGTTGGCTGGACGCGTTCTTTAGAAAGTACATAAAGATGGAAAAAAGTACACGGACAAAGGCACATCATTTACTCTGACATAGACACTACCACTTGTACATTGAAACAACCATCATTATGTGGGTTGGATTGGGGGATGTCAAAGTACACGGACATGGGAAAAAATATATGTGCAGTCATTTGGTGATCTCTACACACCGTGAAACCTTCCTACATTTTGTGTTTTTAGATATTTACATACTATATGAGTCCTTTCCACATAGGCAATCATTTTGATAGTTGGTCACACCATGTACCCCAAGTAAAAAATGTCTATCTCCTTTATGAGTTTTTGTATCTCTTTGTTTCCTCAGGTTGTACTAGTATTGGTTGATTGTGTCCTCATGGTTCGTTCACACTAAAATATAGTGTATAATTACTCACACTTCGCAATATAGTGATCCCCAACAAAGGTCGAGACTCAGATAGAGTTATGGTGTCCCTCCATTAAACTGTATTTTGATCCTCTGTCATCTTTTTACCCTATGTGGGGTTTTTGGAATCAGTGTGTCCTTCCTGAGTAGGGTGTTTATCCTCCATCTAGAACGCCACATCGGTAAGGTTCATGGTATCATTATCTTATGACCCACTATATGGATGGTTGGTCTAGATTAGGATTGTGGTGTCTCGTTGTGGTTTTGGCAATGACCCCCTATTTGGGTGTCACATTATTTTTAGACCAATGAGATTTATTGGGTGAGAACGAATCAACTAGACTTGTTTATCACCTATCTTCAAAGATAGATTTTCTTATAGGGTGTGTAACGCCCCGACCCCAGCTACCCAGAGCCGGTGCATTACTTCGTAACATTGGCATGATCACACGAAAGATCAAATCTCGAAAGACCGATTGGTTTAGTAGCCTTGGAAACACCAGATATATTCATAAGTTTTACATTACATCACAAAGTGAAAAACAATAATAACATAGTCTCCATAGTCCACACTTATATCCTCTTCGGACTATCCCTGTAGGTCATTCATAAAATACTTCTTCACATCCTGGAAAATATTAAAACATTGAAAGGGGTGAGCTCAGATGCTCAGTAAGGATAACAATATTGCGGAAGCTTTCATAAATAAACATAAAAATTTAAGGCAATGTATAACTAAAACAAAAGCCTTTTAAACTTGAACATCAACATAATATGGCAAAATTAAAATTAGATAATTCCATTCACTTCTTCACATGGATATTCTAATGGTCGAATAATCACATGCAATATCAATAACCACTTTCATAATGATGGAATGCATAATGCCAGACTATCATAACCACATAGCCAAGGCCTCGTGCCAAGACTACAAATAAGATTTTGTCAAGGCCTTGTTCCAAGACACTAGTTTGTATCATGAGACCTGCCGATGCATCGAGGAGCTATAGCGGGCTCCACCCGTCACTTATTAAGTCCAATGCATTCCTCATATGAATAGGTTTAAACATATCATAAACCATAACATAATCGTATCACATAAAACATGCATAAAGGAAACATAACATTTCCACATTTCAATCACAAGATATCAATACAACACATTGATATAATAAAAATTCTTTCAAAACCATTTTCAATACCAAAATAAAATAAAGTTAAAACTTTGTATTTAATTTTCATTAAAAAAAATGATGGCTTGTAGAGGAATCCGAAACTCAAATAATGGTCACGGCGGCAGAGAAGTTGTTTTAGCCGCATAAGTACGGAAAGAAAAACATTCCCTTTTTTCGTTTAGTAAAACGCTTTGTATAAAAAAGATTCCTTTTGAATAAACTTAAAAGTCAAATGGGTTTATACACCGTATAAAAGAAAGTTTTGTATAAAACCAAATATGCCTCAATGAAAGGGGATTGAGACGAAGTCCTTAAAAAGATCATTTTTTTAAATAAAGTAAATCTATAATGTGTATTCACTATAAGTACACTTAAATAATGTACAAATACAATATAGGACATAATAATATCATGACATAATTTGAAAGTAGGAGAATAACCCAAAGAATGAAAATTGGGTTAAGAAATTCCCTTACCTTGCGTCCTGTCCTGACTCGACCGTTCTTTAACCTCCTGAATAATAAACTAGAGTTAATTCCTATTTACATAAGAACCATTTTCATGTTCATTATTACTTTTATATCCCTTATTACCATGTTATGAACATTATTTAATTATTTAAGTTAATAACTGTCGTTTTGTCGATCTTTGGTACTTGAGTCAAAAATAAACTTCTTATAATTACAAGTTGTTCATGTGGTGAAATATCCATTATATCCAGAATTATATTCATGTTGTAGATATCATATATATGATATATATCCAGTATATACATTCATTCATAATGTCACGTAACATTTAAAGGTATGAAATGAAATGCATCGTTCATGGAGACGGTAAGCCGTACGTACGCATGAACGCTACTTTCATTTCTATTTCATATTTAATGGAATGAAATCATAAGGATATAAATTTATAATATAATTACAGTATAATATAGTGTATAATACCATTTAATCGATCCTTTATACATCCCACATATTGCATTAACGATTCAAATCACTTTGAGAGGGCGGTAGTCCGCACTTCCTAAAACAAAATTATCGCGTTTTACCTATAATGGAAATCATAAAGTATGCCATAAATGAGAAATACAGAAGCATAAGTAAGACATAAACATATTATATATAATATATAAATATAGTGACATCTTAATGGCCACCTTTGAAGGTGTTATATGAGTGTTGAACAATCATCGTTTCGTGAGGCAGAAATTCGCCATCCACAGAAACCGTATGTTCTTTAACCATTAGATGTAGGTGTGTGTAAGTGTAGCTCGAATAATTCTTATAAAAACATAATAGTATATTGAGGATACTGGTTTTGTTACAAAATAAATGAATAAAAAGAGTTTATGGGGTTGGAGAAGAAAAATAAAACAAAACAACATTAGAGAAGACATTACCTCAAAATCGGGTAACTCTTTTTGATTTGAGCCAAAGGATTCCTTGGGAAGAGTTCTTCCCAAATTGAGGATTCTAGGAGTAATAGGGGGATATTGGGAGAGTATTTGGGTAGAGTTTGTCCGAGCCAAATGGCTTGATGGTGTAAATAAGGTGGGAGAGGTGGGGGCCTTTTATAAGTGGAGAGGAGGGGCTCTTTTGGAAAGATTGAAATGTTACATTATTACACAATGCTTTTCGGATTCTAAAGGTCCCGAACTTATATAATTCGTGGATAAGGTGATAAGGGTTCGAAATATACCCATCCAATAGTCTCTGGACAAGTGTATGCCTTGGATTTTACATTATCTTTTCATTTTATTAAAATCGTTAAATAATGAGGTCATCGCTGCATCATAATGATGTCATTAATAATTTAATTTATTTAATGTATAAAAATTATAAAAAAATACTATGATGTAGGAAATCTTTTTAGATTTCTAATGAATATTTATAGTCAAAATTTGGACTTGTGTAACCCCACCTAAAAACTGTTTTAGTAAAATAACTCATGTTTGTGTCAATTTAATTTTAACATTAAATAAATATATATTAATGTCATTTTCCAACTAAAGTGGCTCCATGGGGTCCCCAAGTTGACCCATGGGTTGTATTTGTCGGCCATGACTCATCCAATAGGAATAGGACAAGTGTCATGCTCATCTCATATTATTAAAACATTATTTGTACCTTAAACTTCACTAATTACATCTAATCACGATTAAGAACTTAAAAGTTACTATTCACCAAAAAATTATTTTAATCTCATTGAACCACATTTTACTTCTTAATGACAACCATGTATGTCGGATTTTTGAAAATCAAATCACAGAAGTGGTAATATTTCATTTAAACGAAAAATCAGTTATTTAACTACCACTTAGTGGTTTCACTATTCATCAAAAATTGAAGTTTTTCAGAACAAGGCCAAAATTTCACCCTAAGATATAATTGATATTCCGAATTCAAAAATGATGTCTATTTTAAAAAATTCCAAAAATATAAGTTGCATTAGTTAATTTTATAATTAATTCCCGCTGTTACGACAAATAGTGTGTTTTTAAGAAACAATTTATATCAAAAGATTGGCAATTGTTTATGTCCAATTTCAATGTTAAATTAATTATAATGACCACCATTGGATAAAATGGTAAAAATATATTCTAATTATACCTTAAAACCACTAAATATTATAATTTATCACAATAAATTATTTTGATTAAAAAGTTGTTTTAAGTATTTTTCACTATTCATATAAAATTAGAAGTTCTCAGAAAAATACCAAAAATTCAACATAGGCTAATTTCGATATTCCGAATCCAAAAATGAAGTCCATTTTGAAATATAAAATTTCTATAATTTTAAAAAGTGGTTATTACTATTCATAACGGCTACTTTGATTAGTCGCAGTGTTTTAGAACTCGAAGTTGCGTACAATGCAAGCTATTGCATTATTGAATGAGATGTGTATCGTGGAAGCTCAGGGTGTTACATTCTCCCCTCCTTCAATAAATTGCGTCCTCGCAATTTGAAAATTTTCTTTGAAAATAAAAGGTTGAAAAGAGAAAATACCTTTGAGGAAAACCCACTTCAGAAATAAGGTTAATAAATATATAACATTAAAAGAAAGCAAGATAAGTACAAAGGTCACCCGATGTAGCCCATTCTAGGATTCTATGAAAATATGGATATGGAGGAGAAACAAACCATCAAGGTATGATGGAGAGTTATAGAAAACAGGATTAGGAAAAAGTTTAACCACAAGAAAATCACAAAATTGTGATTGGTTAAACGGTCATTGAATCCCCAGTTGGAAAAGTTAACCGACAACATTTTTGTTTTAAGTTACCTTTTATAATGTTGAGGAATTTATTTAGGAGATTTACTAACAACGTAAGGGAATATACATACTTGTTATGTATACTTTCATTCGTTAATAAATTTTTACCACAAACCCAACTTTTACTCCAAATGGTAACAGAACTCAAAAATATTCTATTTATCCTAATTGTATAAGGTTCCAAATGTTAAGACATACCATTTAGATTAGTAAAACTATTTTGTAATAACCAGGGACTTCCTGTAGGCTAGTGGTAGGAAATAAAGGCTTGTCGCACTATGGTTGTGGGTTCGATTCCTGCAGCTTTGTCCGACGCGATGGGTTATTCCCCACCCTGCAGGTTGTCCTTTTCCTAAAACTATAGTATTATAATATTCCAGAAATAATCTTCAGAAATGCATTAACCTTAAACAATACTATCCATGGTTCAACTTAATCCATTCCAACCTTAATAGTTATCCAAAATACCTCCGTCCAGACATTCTCTAAAAGGTTTCTAAATTCCAAAATCAATTGTAACATCAGATTCCCCAAACAAAGAAAACTTTCTCTTATTGTCATATACTAAAAATATGATTACCTTAATCATATTAAAACCTTACTGAAATCAAAAAGTACTGCAGTACAATCTTTATATATATCACATTATTTTTATAACCAGAATATAATCCTTGAGTCCAAAAGCACCAATACATTAATTATTCTACTTCAACTGTAGTCACAACATAAGATTGGCCTTGATCCCTTGGCATTTTCTGAGGTAAGTTTCCTTGAAGCTTAGGACATTCATTTGCATAATGCCCCATTTCCCTACAATTGTAGCATTCAACTTTGACAACCTCTTTCTTTCCCTTGCAATCACGAGCCTTGTGACCCTTTTCTCCACATTTATAACAAACTCCCATTCCTTTTAGGCACGTACCAGGGTGATTCTTCCCACAATTATCACATAATGGAAAATCCTTCTTTCCATTTTTCCCTTTATCTGTCTCTTGTTCCCCCATTCTCTTCTTATCTTGCTTTACTTTGTTGTCATAAGACTTAGAGAATTCCTTTTCTGTCTTGATAGCACATGAGACAATATCTTCGTATGACGAGAAGGATTGTGATACTAAAGATCGACGGAGAAATGGTTTTAACCCATCAAAGAAACAATAAATCTTACTCCTTAGGTTACGTATATAATCGGTAGCATGCCTTGCTAACATTGTAATGTTAGCCTCATACTTTGCGACATTCTCATCCTCCTTCTGCCTCAGACTCAGAAATTTCCTTTCCATATCTGCTCGATGGTCACGAGGAAAGTATTTTTCTAGGAAAAGCTCTTTGAACTCCCTCCATTCCATATTCGATACGTCATCATCTTCCTTTGTGTTTTGAATCAGCGACCAGCACTGATCGGCATCTCCAGTGAGGCGGTAAACTTCCATGACAACCTTCTCCCTTTCGCTACTCCCCAAGGCATGGAATATTTTCTCTAAGGAGTTTATCCATTGCTCAGCTACTAACGGATTTGTACCCCCATTAAATGTTGGTGGTAGTTGCCTCATGAAGCGGTCTAACATTGATCCTCCACGTTGCGGATCAGGGTGCTCTATACGAGTAAGGTTATTATTCATAACCTGCGTGAGTTGTCCCAGTACGGTGAGAAGCTGATCAGCACCAGTTGTATCACTAGCTCCACCATAATTATCTTGAGCAGGAGGGAAATCCCTACACGGAGTGCGTGCATTGATACAGTTTCCATTCCTTCCACTAGGCGCCATTTCTAAACAATGGCATAAACTAGATTAGTTTATGAATCAAAATACATAATTCCATACTTGTAATATACCTAACATAAATTGAACTATTTATGGATATAATCCATAAAAATGTTTTCTTTGAGGAAGTATATACTCATAACCCTTCATAGTGGTTTATAAAGAAAATGAGAATTATCCAAAGCATATCCCCCGGGAGTGTCGTAACCAAGAGTGCAGCAAGGCCCGTTGTTGTGTACCAGTTCCCGTTCGAGTCTAGCTCAAAGCGGTGTTTTCGGGTTTTACCCCTAGGTACATCTGTGCCAGAGCCGCCTCTACTTCCTCGTATCCAGACAGGGATGTATTGCTCGGAAAACTCACAAAATCTCTACAATAACAAAATTATAGGAAGTTCTTCTATACTAATCCTCAAAGTCTATCTTCGGGCTATGTGCTCTAATCAGAGTTTATCTAAATCTAGCTTCCAAGGTTAGTACTAAACTGCCTCTGATACCAACTGTAACGCCCCGACCCCAGCTACCCAGAAAAGGTGCATTACTTCGTAACATTGCCATGATCACAAGAAAGATCAAATCTCAAAAGACCGATTGGTTTAGTAGCCTTGGAAACACCAGATATATTCATAAGTTTTACATTACATCACAAAGTGAAAAACTATAATAACATAGTCTCCATAGTCCACACTTCTATCCTCTTCGGACTATCCCTGCAGGTCATTCATAAAATACTTCTTCACATCCTGGAAAATATTAAAACATTGAAAGGGGTGAGCTCAGATGCTCAGTAAGGATAAAAATATTGCGGAAGCTTTCATAAATAAACACAAAAATTTAAGGCAATGTATAACTAAAACAAAAGCCTTTTAAACTTTAACATCAACATAATATGGAAAAAGTAAAATGAGATAATTCCATTCACTTCTTCACATGGATATTCTACTGGTTGAATAATCACATGCAATATCAATAACCACTTTCATAATGATGGAATGCATAATGCCAGACTATCATAACCACATAGCCAAGGCCTCGTGCCAAGACTACAAATAAGATTTTGTCAAGGCCTTGTGCCAAGACACTATTTTGTCTCATGAGACCTGCCGATGCATCGAGGAGCTATAGCGGGCTCCACCCGTCACTTATTAAGTCCAATGCATTCCTCATATGAATAGGTTTAAACATATCATAAACCATAACATAATTGTATCACATAAAACATGCATAAAGGAAACATAACATTTCCACATTTCAATCACAAGATATCAATACAACACATTGATATAATAAAAATGCTTTCAAAACCATTTTCAATACCAAAATAAAAGAAAGTTAAAACTTTGTATTTATTTTTCATTAAAAAAAATGATGGCTTGTAGAGGAAGCCGAAACTCAAATAATGGTCACGGCGGTGGAGAAGTCGTTGTCACCGCATAAGTACGGAAAGAAAAACATTCCCTTTTTGTCTTTTAGTAAAACGCTTCGTATAAAAAAGATTCCTTTTGAATAAACGTAAAAGTCAAATGGGTTTATACACCGTATAAAAGAAAGTTTTGTATAAAACCAAATATGCCTCAATGAAAGGGGATTGAGACGAAGTCCTTAAAAAGATCATTTTTTTAAATAAAGTACATCTATAATGTGTATTCACTATAAGTACACATAAATAATGTACAAATACAATATAGGACATAATAATATCATGACATAATTTGAAAGTAGGAGATTAACCCAAAGAATGAAAATTGGGTTAAGAAATTCCCTTACCTTGCGTCCTGTCCTGACTCGACCGTTCTTTAAACTCCGGAATAATAAACTAGATTTAATTCCTATTTACTTGAGAACCTTTTTCATGTTCATTATTCCTTTTATATCCCTTATTACCATGTTATGAACATTATTTAATTATTTAAGTTAATAACTGTCATTTTGTCGAACTTTGGTACTTGAGTCAAAAATAAACTTCTTATAATTACAATTTGTTCATGTGGTGAAATATCCATTATATCCAGAATTATATTAATGATGTATATATCATATATATGATATATATCCAGTATATACATTCACTCATAATGTCACGTAACATTTATAGGTAAGAAATGAAATGCACCGTTCATGGAGACTGTAAGCCGTACGTAAGCATGAATGCTACTTTCATTTCTATTTCGTATTTAATGGAATCAAACCATAATGATATAAATTTATAATATAATTACAGTATAATATAGTGTATAATACCATTTAATACATCCTTTATACATCCCACATATGGCATTAACGATTCAAATCACTTTGAGGGGGCGGTAGTCCGCACATCGTAAAATGAAATTATCGCGTTTTACCCATAATGGAAATCATAAAGTATGCCATAAATGAGAAATACAGATGCATAAGTAAGACATAAACATATTATATATAATATATAAATATAGTGACATCTTAATGGCCACCTCTGAAGGCGTTATATGAGTGTTGAACAATCATCGTTTCGTGAGGCAGAAATTCACCATCCACAGAAACCGTATGTTCTTTAACCATTAGATGTAGGTGCGTGTAAGTGTAGCTAGAATACTTCTTATAACAACATCATATTATATTGAGGATACTGGTGTTGTTACAAAAGAAATGAGTAAAAAGATTTTATGGGGTTGGAGAAGAAAAATAAAACAAAACAACATTAGAGAAGACATTACCTCAAAATCGGGTAACTCTTTTTGATTTGAGCCAAAGGATTACTTGGGAAGCTTTCTGCCCAATGTAAGGCTTCTAGGAGTAAGAGGGGGATATTTGGAGAGTATTTGGGCAGAGGTTGGCCGAGAAAAATGGATTTATGGTGTAAATAAGGTGGGAGAGGTGGGGGCCTTTTATAAGTGGAGAGGAGGGGCTCTTTTGGAAAGATTGAAATGTTACATTATTACACAATGATTTTCGGATTCTGAAGGTCCCACACTTATATAATTAATGGATAAGGTGATAAGGGTTCTAAATCTACCCATCCAGTAGTCTCTGGACAAGTGTAAGCCTTGGATTGTACATTATCTTTTCATTTTATTAAAATCGCTAAATAATGAGGTCATCGCTGTATCATAATGATGTCATTAATAATTTAATTTATTTAATGTCTAAAAATTATAAAACAAATACTATGATGTAGGAAATATTTTGATCTTTCTAATTAATATTTATATTCAAAATTTGGACTTGTGTATCCCCACTTAAAAACTGTTTTAGTAAAATAACTCATGTTTGTGTCAATTTAATTTTAACATTAAATAAATATATACTAATGTCATTTTCCAACTAAAGTGGCTCCATGGGGTCCCCAAGTTTACCCATGGGTTGTCTTGGTCGGCCATGACTCATCCAATAGGAGTAGGACAAGTGTCATGCTCATCTCATATTATTAAAACATTATTTGTACCTTAAACTACACAAATTACCTCTAATTGCAATTAAGAACTTAAAAGTTACTATTCACCAAAAAATTATTTTAATCTCATTGAACCACATTTTACTTCTTAATGACAACCATTTATGTCGGATTTTTGAAAATCAAATCACAGAAGTGGTAATATTTCATTTAAACAAAAAGTCATTTATTTAACTACCACTTAGTGGTTTCACTATTCATCAAAAATTGAAGTTTTTCAGAACAAGGCCAAAATTTCACCCTAAGCTATCATTGATATTCCGAATTCAAAAATGAAGTGTATTTTAAAAAATTCCAAAAATATAATTTGAATTAATTAATTTTATAATTAATTCCTGCTATTATGACAAATAGCGTGTTTTTAAGAAACAATTTAAGTATTTTTCACTATTCATAAAAAATTAGAAGTTCTCAGAAAAATACCAAAAATTCAACATAGGATAATTTCGATATTCCGAATCTAAAAATGAAGTCCATTTTGAAATATACAATTTCTATAATTTTAAAAAGTGGTTATTACTATTCATAATAGCTACATTGATTAGTCGCAGTGTTTTAGAACTCGAAGTTGCGTACAATGCAAGCTATTGCATTATTGAATGAGAAGCGTATCGTGGAAGCTCGGGGTGTTACAGGGTGGGTACTCTAATAATGAGGGATTCATTGAGAAAAAACATATTACTAGAGGTAGGACATGACTGCCTAGTGGTGTGTTGTATTTCTTGAGTATATCTGAGTGTTTCTCTTATACATTTATTGTTATGTTTTTTATGGACATGAGTATACAAGGTGCTTAATGTTTAATGTTATTGGGGGTATCCTAATGTTTATTTTTATACTCACTCATGGAAGGTTTTTTAATTCACCCTTGTTGTATTATGAAGATGATGTCCCATTTGACAGTGTATTGGGTGGACATGGAGTAGGTGGAGCATAGAGTGATCTTTCTAGACTAAGGTGGGACCAGGATCTTGCATTTGACCTTATTATTCTCCCTTGGAGTTGGTTTGAATATACATTTTTTGGGGGGTCTTGTATTCAGGCCCTTTTTGGATTTTAGATTTTTAATATCGTACACTTTTGTCAGATCATAGATGAATGAATCCATTTTTTATTTCGAATTTTTTACATATATGATTTTTGTGGTCATGTAGATGTGTGAATGTTTACATGTAATTTAGGCTAATGCCTCTTATGAGTAGGATATGCCTACTCGACCATGGTATCCAACCCATGACATATTTGAAGAGGGCTTGGGGTAGTCACAGGTCAAACCATGGAAATTCGGATCATGACAGAGTGATATGAGAGAATACAATTCTACAATTATACTGGAGTTAGTGATATTGGATTGAGGAAATAGTGTTTAGTGTTTTGAGTTCAGCTTTCAGTCCAGGGACTCCATTGTTGGTTTGGAAGCCAATGTATCCATGCACAAGGACTCAGATGACCTATCTTTCGAGTTAGTATAATTAAACATTGGTTGTGGGGAAATTTTTTTGTACATCCATTATATTGGAATGAGGTGTGTTTTTTAATGTCCTTCTTGAGCCATCTCCCCAGACATATTCTTTTGGTTGTGGTTCACCATTTTATATTTCAGGATTCTACCATGTCATTATCATTCAAGGATTCAACTACATGATCATTTGAATGATCCACCTTGTATTAAGGTATTGGTATAGGGTACTATACTATTGATATCATCTATAGGTAGTTTAATAGCTATACCCCCACCTTTTGAGCTACTATAAGGGTTTACAGCACTATATAAGGATGCATACAGGTTGAGTGTGATTTATGAGTTTCAAAGGTAGTGATCCCCCAAGTTATGGTGTCAGATAGACCCCCAGGTTGATGAGGTCTGGCTACAGGCATTCACTCATGTGTTACACCTTTTGTGGATTCAAGTAGACCAGATGGATGTCATCACAGTGAATCTTCTTTATGGTTCTATTGGGTGATGGTGGAGCTTAGTGACTCAATCACATGATGAGATTGTTCTCTCTTGTTCTGACAATGATCATCCCCTCTGGGAGTAGTTATATCTATCCACATTGTTATCGGTACACAAACAGGAGCTTATGCTCATGTAGTAGGGAAATATGACATTGGTGGATTACTCAGTGAGGTTAACCAATATCTAATGTTACTCTATGTATATTGTGTGAGATTAGTTTTTTAGTGATTTGGCTTTTGAGTAAGGCTTAGACCGATACATTAGGGCTTCAATGGTATCCTATTGAAATGCCACTTATATTGGGTATCCTGAGAGAGCCTTGGTAGTGGAGATATTTTTTACTGAGTAGGTGATGAAAATTGGTGATAAATGTTGTCACCCAATAGCTATGACCTTGGAACCAGGCATCCGACGTCAATAATAGGGATATAATCATTTTATATGCTTTATGAGGTCATCCTAATATATTGTTTAATTGATTCTTTGATTTAATGATGGATTGGATCGTCCATGGAAGAGGTGGTGTTTATCATGCAATGGTTGGGTACATCTTGATAAGGATCAACCATCCTACCATATAGTCGATCATGAGATGGTAGAGGGATATTTGAGGAAGATATAGAAGTATGAGAAGGGTTGTTCATAGGTTGGAAGATGTGAAGGAGGCTTGATAGGGCAATAATAGGTGGTATTTGCGTCGATATACTACTACCACCACCCATAGGTGGTGCATGCTAGGAATAGAGAACTAGTGGGCAGGGATGAATCTATCTTTAGTCTATGGATTCTTATGACCATAAGACTCCAAGTATGATACAGGGTACAATATGTATCCTTTCTAATTTACGTGAAGTATTGAAATACATATGTGTAATATGTTCCTTCATTTTTACTTCTCAGTTTCAAGTCATGTTTATTTTGTCTGATCCATTGTCTTGACCATTGTAGTTGGAGGCTTTGATAGGTGGTGACTCAAAAATTGCACACTTGGGAAAATATGGTGATATGACACTTAGAGGATAGATTTTTTATGGGAAATATTTATATAAGTAATGATTCATTTTGATTCCATCATAGGTGTGGACTATAAATTCACATCTCAAACCCAAATTGACTATTTTTGGTAGGGGATGAAGTGTGTTCACATTAATAAAAATCATTTTTCCATTTTAGGTGAAAAAGAAACATTGGGAGAGCAGGATAAGCTTAGGAATATGAGATGCATCATGTTACTCACCAGTTTACTAGAATGAAACATTCATTAGTAGTTGATTTTGGATATTAGTTTCCTATAGTGGTGGCAGAGTATGGGGATGTCATAACTATGGATGTACTAGGTTTACCTCCAAACCAAGAGTAATAATTATGAATTTAATTTCTTACAGGGATGACACTGATATATTCATCAGTTTATCAGATGGTTCCTACAAATATTCAAGATCTTAGGGTGTAGTCAGAGGACTAGAAGGAGAAGCGATTTCAGAGACCCTACATTTCCCCTAGGATAAACCTAGTGTTACTAACCATGAAAAAGGATAAGATCTTGAGGTAATCTTTGGTTTATTATCACTTTAATTTGGATACCATGTATAATAAGTATCCATTGCCAAGGATTGATGACCTCTTTCATCAGCTGATATGGGTGTTATGGTTCTTGAATACTGACCATAGATGAAAGTATCACTAGTTGTGAGTATGGGATATGTATATATCGATAATGAAATTCATATGTGGTTATGTTAACTATGAGTACCTGATGATTCCATTCGGTTAGACAATCACCCTAGCATTTTTCATGGGACCCATGAACTAGAACATTCTGCATTTCTTGGACTGGTTTATGGTGGTCTTTATTGATAACATCCTAGTGTATTCAGTATCCGAGGAGGAGAATGTGAGACATATGAATAGGGTCCTAGAAAAACTCCAATGGAACTATATTTATGGGATGATCTCAATGTGTCAGTTCAGGATTCAAAATTTCTACTTCTTTGGACACATAATCCAGAGGCAGGACTAACAGTGGACCCGAAAAAGGTATGTACAGTACTTCCTTAGGATCCACCCAAGGGGGTTATCATGGTTCATAGTTTCATTGGGTTGGCCTGGTACTATCATAGTTTTATACCATAATTCTTTACAGTGGCATCACCCTCGATAGCTTTGACCTGGAAGGGGAGTTCTTTTGTGTGGATGGAAACGATCCTGCAGTGATTTCAGGAGTTGATGTAGAGGTTGATGAGCATTTACATATTGGGATATCCATAGGTGTGTGTTGAGTATATAGTGTTCTTTGATGGATCATGGACAAGAATTACTTGTGTTATGGTGTATAGGTGGGTGTTTATTGCCTATGTATCATGTCAGTTCAGACCACATGAGTAGAACTATATGACATATGATCAAGAGTTAGTTGTGGTAGTATCCATAATGAAGATGTGGCAAAACTACCTATGGTTTTATTCGTTTATTTATTACTCTGACCACTAGGGTCTCAATTATATATTCTCATAGAAGAATCATAACTTGAGATATATATTATGGGAGAAGTTCTTCCAGGACTATGACTTAGAGATTATCTATACTCCTGAGTAGGGAATGTGGTGGCAGATACTATCAGCATATGATCTTGTTCTCAATTGTTGGATGTAGACTTATATTAGTTAGACTCATTGTAGTTTTCCTTCCTGGAAAATTATGGTTCTTTGTATATTAAATTTATGGTTTTTACCAAACCACTTTTACAGTGTTTCTGGGATGCTTGATGCAGTGATACACGCAATGGGACCCTAAATACTCATATACCCATGGGGCATGCTCCTGATGTATATTATAAATATGGGGATACATCTAACTTTTTTAGAGGATAGATGATGGCACCTTTGACGTTTGAGGAGGAAGTGATGTTGGAGTTCCATAAATACCCTTTGAAGATACATCCAAGTGTGGAAAATATATACCAAGACATTAGATGTTGGTTTTTGTGGCAATGAATGAAGAATGGAGTAGCATATTTTTTCTCCTAATGCCTCACTTGTCCACAAGTGAAGGTTAAAAACCACGTTCCAGTGGGTTTAGATCAACCCCTTAAGGTGCCAGAGTGGAAGTGGGATGAGATATCCATTAATATTGTGACTAATTACCACGTATGTACAAGTGAAATTATTTAATGTGGGTGATTGTAGACTGACTCCCCAAGTAATCCCACTACCTATCAATTTGAAATCATAGTTCATTAAGTAGATTAGAACGCCTCTATGTGTAGGAAATAATAAAACTCTAGGGAATTCCATTGATGATTTTCTCTAGCCATAATGCTCACATTACATCTCGGTTATGGAGTGAATTATAGAAAGACTTTGGGACACATTTATTTTTGAGAAAATTGTTTCATCCCTAAGAATTATGGCCATAAAGATAAGACCATTCAGGTCTTCGAGGACATGTTGCGGTCTGACATGATGGAATTTGGCCAATGTTGGGAGGATCATCTACCCCTGTTAGAGTTTTTATACAACACCATTTATCATTACATCATTGGTATTAAAATATTTAAGATTTGGTATGGGGACCATAAAAGCCACCACTTTGTCACAAAAAATCAAGAGAGTCAATACTCATGGGCCCATATTTCATAAGATCTACTACAGAGAATGTTCAGATCATACAGAAATGGGTGCGAACTACATACATCCACCAGAAGTCTTATTAGGAAAAGTGGTGGAGACCTTTGGAGTTTATGGAGTGAGACCAAGTATTAATGAGGGTCTCACCTCAAAATATATTTATGTGATTTTGAGATTTCTAAAATTTATATTTGATATTAATTGGTCATTTCCAGATATTGTGTAGAGTTAGTGAGGTGGAATATCACATAGATATGCCGCCATAGTTGGGTTAAGTACATGAAGTCTTCCATGTTTTAAAATTAATGAGACACATGCCAAAAGCATCACATGTTACCGACTAGCATGATAATGATATCATGGATGGTGCTTCCTTTGTAGAGTACCCGATGGAGATAGAGGATCTACAAAAGGGGATCCTTCATAGGAAATCAATTCCACTTGGGCATGTTTAGAGGTAGCACTAGATTATTCAAGAGAGCACCCGAGAGAGGTAGATCCATATACAATCCCAATATCGTCATATTTATGAGTTTATTTTATCGTTTCAGGATGAAAATACCTACGTTGGGGAGAATGTAATGACTCCAATATTCCATGTATTTTTTTGGATGTCATTTATATTATTTTCATGAACAGGTGCTGAGATTGTGTGTGATTTAGAGTTCGGGTGTGATCAAAATAATTATTTTAAATATGTTAAATATAATGTACACATAGGTTTCTCGAAAATGTAGAATAACTTGTAAACAAATGCTTGTACTAGAATACGAGGTCATGGTTTAATTCTTAATGCGACTTTTACCCTAGGAATGGAATAATCCTTATCGGTGGGGGATTTTTTAAAAAAATTCATCACATGTGTAAATAAATAAAATAAATAAATAAATAAATTTATTTTATTAATATTATTTACTTTGACTGAGTAACTATTTTTCCATATAAGTACATAGTTATGGGGTTTTCCAATGGTTTGATGCTAAAATGTGGAGACCTAAGGACTATTGTAAAATAGAATTCTTAGAGAATGCTAATAGATTGGGGGTAGATCATCGATCATTCCACCATTAGAGTCTGTGTATCTCATCAAAAATGGAACCCCAAAAATTCTTTAACAACAGTTGATCCAAACACCAGTTACGATGTTTTTTAGGATTTTAATCCCTTTTTTTAATTTGAGATGAACATGTATCAATTCCATGAATATAATTGATATGTGCATCATTATTAGAATTAACACTATTTTGAAGTTGGGTTTTCCTAATGATTTTATACTAACGGTTCAACAAAACCATTGGTATAGGGGTCCTTTTCCAACGATTTTAATAAACCGTTGGTAAAGGATGAGTTAGTGAAGGAGTTCCCAAAGATTTGAAGACACTATTGTAAAATCATCAAAATTTTATCCCTTTACCAATGGTTTGTACAAACCGTTGGTAAAGTCCATGATTTTCCCAATGCTTTTTTAATTTTTTTTGGGAAAAGTCCCCCCAAATGTAGTAAAAGTGATTCCAGAAGCCCTGATTTTTAGAAGCCTCGATTTCCCCACGAATTCCAAAAGCCCCTGCACAGGTGAACACTAACCCATGTTATTTCATCTGATTGGATACAACTCCCCCATCCTAGTTAGACTCCTTCAACCTCTTCCCAAATATAGACATATAAGCCCTCATTGAGGTAATTTTCATGGTTGGTGTGTGTTATACCAAACTCTATGAGCTAACAAGGTGAGTTGAGATATCTTATCTTTTTCTAGTGTTGTTCATCCCAACTATGATCTAGTTATACATATATACTTATATTTTCAACCTTTCTCCATTTATTTCACTATTTGGGGAGAACACATCACTATTCTCTATATCTATGGATTTCGGAAAATTTTATGATTCACACTATTTGATATTGAATTAATGATAAATACTTCATTTGTAGATGTCTGTGATTATATAGATGTTGTTTTAAAAACTATCCCTTAAAATTATCATTGTTTTGGGTTATTTTTGATATGTAGTATCATTGACATACTTTTTTATTAATATCAAATTTGAAAATAAATATTTTTTTCTATAATTTATGAAATTAGACCTCATTACGATCCCTGAACAACCTAGTAGGTTTAAATCCTAATCTTTATTCACCCATAGGGTGCGATTTACATGGGGAACTAATTGAGTTATGAATGTTATGACCATAGGGATGCCAAGAATTATTTATTGAACATGAGTGAATTATTTGGGATGCCTAAAACACATAATAGGACTTAAGGCATGTGCCTCTTTTATGATACCTTTTGAAAAATGAATATAAATAAATTTTAATTTATTTTTTGAGTACTTGTTCTTTGATTAATGATTTTT
Organism: Viscum album; assembly: GCA_963277665.1. Lineage (NCBI taxonomy): Eukaryota > Viridiplantae > Streptophyta > Magnoliopsida > Santalales > Viscaceae > Viscum > Viscum album. The sequence goes on from OY728129.1 coordinate 320,594,751, forward strand.
AATTCCTTGACAAAACCAACCAAGGATTCATGTTAAAAACATATATTTTAATTCCATTTTGAAACCCCCGTGGATTTATGATGATTTGGTTTAGAATACCATGGGGAAATATACCTTGGATTCATAGTGATTATGATTTAGGAAGCCCTGGGGAAGTCCCCCTTGGATTCTAAACTAGAGTCATCTCTCTTTACATAGGCTGGGAACTTCTTCCTCCCTATAAATCCATCTAAATTCAATTAATTTTTTATTTCTACAATCCAAATATGTATGTCTTAACTTAGTTTTAATGTTTTTCATCTATTATTCTATGTTTCTATTTTGATTTGACCAAAACCATGTGGTGACGTGTGTTTCATGACATAACCAATAAGTGTAGTTTCATTTGTTTTCTATTTTCGTTTTACAATTCAAGTGTCATGATAATATGAATCAACGGGATTTGATGTCTTAATAGTCACTCCTTTTATATAGTTAGTGAATCATATAACTAATGGAGGTTCTGGTGAGATGTATACCCACTCAAAGATGGTAAATGGTTCGTTTAGTCATATTTTCTCGAGGTGGTTAATGGATATAAGGATGATCCAAGTGAAGTAATTGGGTATGGTTGGGGTAGTGGGGTAGGTGGTTTTCGTTTTTTTAGGTGGGTGATATGGTACTTTCTGTGGACTTTAGTTTGGGTGTTATGAAATGTACTAACTCTTCACAATATTTTTAATTTTTAGCATCCAAATCTTATTTTAAAAACTCTCTTTACACATTCTACATCATTCATGAAGATACTTCACTTTGTAATATCTTGAACAATGTTCTATCTTGTCTATGGTGTCTTCTTGTAAGTGATGAATGAAAAAATTACAAAACCCATCTCATCTCAAATTTAGGAACACATAACTGAACTTGTATATCTTTACATTGTTTTAATAGTTCACTACATCAAATAGATACTCATTATTTTATCGTTTACTTAAATATATTTTCAATTAAACATCAATATTATTGAATTGATTATGATTAAATGAATTATAAAAATTATTTTTATTGAATGGATAGAAGTTTGATGTATGAAACTGATTGGATAAGCGATTTTTAAAAAAATTTGACAGTTGTTTAGATTTTTCCTTTAACAATACTTTAGATAGTGGTCGCATATACTACTTATGTTCCAATTGTGTTGGTAGACCTTGGTTTATCCATGAAGAAACCAGCTACTACATAGAAAAATATGGCTTTCAAGTAAACTACTATGTGTCGAATCACAATGGGGAGAAAATGAAATCTCAAATTTCTGATGATCAAAATGAAAGGAATGGACTAGAGAATTTGTTAGATGACCGGTTTCTGTTTATTCGTCATCACGAAAAAAAGGATTTTGACTCAAAAAGACTTATATATGATGATAGATGATGCATCTAATGAAAATGATGATGTTGTCAGGGTGAAAAATTGAATGATGCTTCCAGGACTCTAGTATATTAACAATGCGATAAAATGAAAAAGCAGTAATTTTTAATTTGATTTTTTCATGGGAAAACTATGTATGGGATTTCTAATATATAAATCGATTACATTCTTAACATATTGAAGGATTTACTTCCATATGATGCAGATATTCCCTAAAACCTCTATATAGAATGGATGTTAGTTAAGGAACTTCGATTATCCAAAAAAAATTCATGCTTGCACGAAAGATTGCAGTTTATTCTGTGAGGAAGTCGCTGCCTGAAATGATTGTATAAAATTTTTCAAATCCTGCTGGAAGTCAAAATCTGATGGAACACCATCCTGTATGCCATATAAATCAATGTGGAACATTCCATTTAACCCCATACTCTAGGATCATTTTATGACTGATGAAATATCAATAAAAATGAGATGTCATGATATTGAGAGAAAGAAGACTAATGATGAGTTGGATCACCCTACTGATAATTTTTCATGGTAGAGATTTGATGCTTTATATCCTAATTTTGAAGTTGACGTGCGTAATGTGAGGTTGGGTATTTCTTGAAACGTTTTTAATCTGTTTGGGAAGATGCTTTCTTCGCTCATCACAAGGATAGTTTTTATACAAATTTTAATCAACCCCCATGGTTGTGTATAAACAAACCGTTCACTTCCACGACTCTACTAATATCTGGCCCTTTTGATCCTGGCATTTATATTGACGTATACATGACACCATTAATAAAAGATTTGAAACCTCTTTGGGATGTGGGTGTCCTCACATACGATGCATATTCAAAATACATGTTTTGGATTTGTGTTTCTATTATGTGGATGATCAATGATTTTTCGTCTTATGAAATGATGTCTGGATGGAGCATGAAGGGGGAACTGTCATGTCCTGTTTGTTTGAAGAATACACGATCTAGAAAACCAAAACATCGTTGTAGTATCAGTTTTATGGTACATCAACGATTCTTGCTAATAGACCATCTATATTGAAATAATATTCGATGATTTGATAATTCCATAGAGACTGATGATACACCTCAACGTATGTCTGGAACTGATGTGCTTAATGAATTGAATGGTTTTAATTTTTCATTTGGGAAGGGTAAAATGAAATCTGGAAATAGAATGAATGTTTCCACTAAAACATGTTACAGTTAGAGGAAGATGAGTATCTTATTTTATTTTCTTTAATGGTCAACCAATTTTTCTACTTCATTGCATAGATTAAATTCATATTGAAAAAAATATATGTGAAATGTTTCTTTGGATACTTCTAAATTTAAAGGGAAATACAAAAGATGATTTATGATCTGGGTGTGACTTGGTGGATTGGGGAATCAGACCAGAATTGCATCATGTGCATTTTAGCAGACATAAATGTCAAGTTTCATGTGCTTCTTACGTGATGAAACCTACGAAACAAAACAATTTGTGGAAGTATTAGAGACTATTGGAGTTCGTCATGGATATTCAAGCAATATATCTAAATAGGTCAATTGAAGAGAGTTTAAGCTAAAATCATTAATGACTCGTGATTATCACATTCTTCTGCATGAGTTGATTCCAATAGCAATCTGTCATCTTTTGTCCAATAGTGTAAGGGTGACTGAAATTCTGTTCTGACATTTTTTAGAGATCATTGTGCTAATAATTTGTTCAATTCATTCTATTAAAAAATGTTGATAAATTCCCCATTAATTGTGTGTGAGAGGAAAAAATATTTCCTCCAACATTTTTCACATGCATGCTACATCTGACAGTCCATATTCCCACTGAAATACTTCTCGTATGACCTGTTTCTTTTCGTTGGATGTATCCAACTGAAATAAATCACTAAACATTAAATTATTATGTCCAAAACATGAATCATCCTGAAGTTTCTATCGGGAACTGTTACTTGTACCATGAATGTATAGATTTCTTCTCAATGTATTTGTCTCATCATACTACAAGAATGAATAGAACAACGAGAAATTAAGAAGAACAATATGAGAGAATTGATCCTAGTATTGCATCACTTTCTCAAACAGGAGGAATTCCTCGATCATATACATTGAAGACATTATGCCTTGAAGAGCAGGAGATGGCACATCGCATAGTTTTGTTCAAGTGTGATTTGTTCGATGACTACATCAGGTAACTAAATAAAATATGTATATGTTTTATATATTTCTTCTAAATTTTTCAAATTTTTTATCTACATGGATCATAAAATAGTGATAAATAGAAAACATCATTCTTTATCTTTGAGAAGGAGGGAGACTTTTTATACCAAAGTGTTTTCTACTTAGTTAAAATTGAAGGTAAAAATATTACTGTTTAAAATAATTAAATCAATATTTAAATAAGTTTAATATTCAATTATATTGTAGGTATTGAGTTTTCCTACTAACTCTGTCTCTCAGGAAATAAAAGCACTGGATTTCGGTCCTAGATTCGTGGTTCATTACTATAAATCAATAGTAAACAATGGGTACAAATTTATTATCACAGAATGATCAAATAACATGAGAACAGAACATGATTTTGTTATGGTTACCGCCACAACATATTGTTTTTCTAGTGCATCAAATAGTATATCACGATTTGAAAATGTGTGTTATTATGTAGTTGATGAAAAAATAATAATATTGGATTATTACTCTCATGGACGAGTCATGATAATGAAATACCATTGGTTTGATTTGATGATAAGACATGGAACATTTATTAATTATTATAGATTTTGAGTAATTAATATGACTCACAATTTTGCTACCGAATAACCATATGTATTAGAATAAATTGATAAACAAGTTTTTTATGTCAAATACCAACATAAAACTAAATTTGGTGTCATAGTTTAAGTAATTACAAGACATAATTTTGATTATGGTGATGATACAATTGACACTTTCCCTATTTCCATTGGAACTAATCCATTTATTTCATTTGATGACATTAATATCTCAATTGTCAAAGATGATTGGGAACCTAAAGTTATGATGGAAAATATATAGAATCGTTCATCCATTTTCTCAATTGTTTTGGTTTACCTCGAGTTGGGTTGTTAAGTTCGGTACTACTAAAATTTATTTAATATTTATTACAAATATGTTGTATCCTACTTTTGTATTATGTGAATTTTCAATTTTTATTTTTTGGAATTTTTATTTGTATTACATTTTCTAATTTGGAATTGAACTGTATTTAAACCTATGAAACCAACATATCTAATTTGGTGAACATTTCAATGCTTAAACTATTATTTGTATAAAATTTTTATGAATCTAATACCTCTCTTTAAAATTTTACAAGGTAATGTAGATGATGGTTTGTATTCTTCTGCAAAACATGTATTGAAACCTGCATTATCTACCTGAGCTAAAGAATTTAAATTTTTCCATAATTTTGACAACTACTTTACCACTTATTAATATGGTAGAATCAATGTTCCATGATTTTATTAGTCCGATGACACATATTAAATAATCTTCCTACTAATAATAAAATACATCTTTTACAATTTATTGACTCAATTATATATTTTTTCAAGATCACCTAAAATAATGTTTAGTTAAATTATCCATGAATCCCCTTATTACCACTCTTTTATTTTTTTTGGGTAACACATTAGTTATATTTTTCAATTTATGTCCATATTTGTTTTCAAATTCTGCAAATGAAACCAATTTAAGAGAGGCGACTGAAACAGATTACGGACAACAATCATCGCATGACTGAGCTGGGAATTTCACCACTAGTGCCAGCAGTGATTATTTTATTTCAAAATATTTATTTAAATAATATATAATGACATGTGGTTAATTTTTTTAAAACGTTTTTAAGGATCAATCTATTAGGAGACTATTATTTGATGAGCAGCCTAGTAGTGGTCCCAGTACTCAGGGTGTTTCTACGATGGGGTGGAACAGGAGCTAGACAATCTTCTCGGTATACCCGATTAGACCCTTCCCCTCCCACTAACATACCATCAATCCCACATTCTGATCCCAGTTTGTGGTTTGGGATACACAGGATATTTAGACCCCACATGTTTTCACCACCCTTTACATTTGAGCCTCATCACGTATCTGTACCATATCCGATGATGATTCCTACTCATCTTCCAGAATTTGGCCGGCCATCCCTGTCATCTTCTTTTACATCTTATTCCTTCCCTCAAGGATTTTATATTCAATCTTCTTTGACTCCTCCTCTTCTAGAATTTGTCCGTACGAAGCATTCATTGGGACCCACTGCTTCTGTACAGGGTGTTCCTTCAGTTTCTGCAGATCCAGCGGTACCCATTGATCAGACTACAGCAGGTATACTTATACAACCTTAACAAATTGTTACTCTATTATTTATTTTGATTATAACATGTATTAATAAAATATATGTTTTTATTTCATAACATAAACATATAATGATAAGAGGTGGGGTGGGGGAGTAAAAGAATGTGTGCGATGTGGAACTGCCGCACACTGTTGATGGTGGACTACAATGAAGATAGTCAGATGATTGAAAAATTAGGGTAGTATTGTCGGAGTTTTTGTGTGATGTTTGCTAAATACTCTGACATCATTCTTTTCAGCCCGCTCCCATAGAGATAGATGTCAAATTAAATCAATGATAAAGCTTGGGTAGAGATATGGGTAAAAAATCTGTTGTATTTAATGAAATCTATTAATTTTTTTATTTATATGAATTAATATTTTTGTGTCAGCTGTGGTTTAATTTCCCCAATGGTTAGGGTGTATGACCAACATGTCAAATGGATTTAGGAGAACTTTGGAGAGATTATTAGCATGAGTTGTACATTAGCTGTCATGCTAGAGTCCGAATAGAGTTAGAGGTAGTCCCTTTCATGGATGATTGTCTTTTAAAAAAGTACAGAAATATGATTAATCATTGGATGACTAGCCAATTTACGATGTTAATCAAAGTATAGGCATTTAAATTAAAATTTTCTTGTTTTTCATTAATACTAATTGTTGACTTTTATTTATGAAGCATCTGAAAGAAATAAAAAAATTGATGCTATGAAATATGTCCACACAGTGGGACTGCGATGCCAGATCATGAGAGACAGCAGGTACGATAGTTTATAATATTTATTTACGACTTGAAATTTCTATTTCATCCTCCATAATTTATTCTATTGATATAGTTGTTATATTACTTTTTTATGCAATTACTATTTTTTGTTATCCTAATTTTTATTATGTTTTTCTGCATTCAATGTCATTGTAGAGGAAATAATTGAATATAGAAGGATGTGTCCTCAAGTAAAACTATTTTTCTTAAGTAGAGAGAAGAAAGATGGAAGTGCAGTTAATGAACTTACTCAGCAGAAGATTGTATGTTTTAATTTGTAGATTTAAAATTTTAATCTCTATTTTTATCTTAATAATCTATTTATATCTATTAAAGGCTACTTTAGAGGCCCTTGATGCCCAGGAACCTGACACTTTTGGGCCAAACGATCACATACATCATGTGTTGGTAGATGAGCACCCTAGTAGAGTACACTGCAGACCTGGGAAGAGTATAGTTACGATGAGGTATTTTCCCTCCTCAAGTATGATTTATAGTGACACCGAGTTGTAGTTGGTTAAGGAACATGCATAATAGGTTGAAAAAAGGGCCACAGGGATGGCAGAACAGTCTGCTAGGGAAAACAATGCATTTATGAAACTGATTGAAGTTTTACATCCAAAACTTCTACCAGAGGCTAGAACTGCTTGTGATGAATATATGTCATCGATGAATTCTATATATGGTGAACTAGGTGGTAGTTCTAGTGGTGGGTGAGATGATGGTGAGGAGTCCGAGGCAGAGGAGGAGGAGGGCGAGGAGGAGGCTGAGGCGGAGGATGAGTTCGAGGTAGAGTAGGAGGGCAATGTGGAGGCCGAGGCTAAGTATGAGGGCGAGGAGGGGGGGGGGGGCGATGATGGGGATGATGATGAGTACGAGGGTGAGGGTGATGATGATGGTGATGATAGTAATGGTGATGAGGGAAAAATTGATCTGTTCCATTTTTTTACGGATATTACTGACCTTTGATGTTTATTTATTTGTTTTGCCTAAATATATGTGTGATTTGGTATGTCACATTATCTAAATTTTTTATCAATAAATAATAAAACATGACTTTATTATTTGTTGTGACTAATTCCCCCCTCCCCTAGATAGCCCCCACCCCCTGGACATCCCCACCCCTTAGACAACATGTACCCCCTGGACAACACCACCACTCCCGTGGATAGCACGCCCACCTGCATGGATAGCCCCCACCCTCTGGTCATGGGTTTTCCAGTTGTGGTTATTGATTTGAACATTGATAAAACATCAGTAGTTCCATAGTATTTTTCATCATAATGATAACCTTAAATTTAATTATTGATATGAAATGAGATTCTAAATGATTTAAATAATTATTTATATATTATGAAGGTTTTATTTTAAAAAATCTTTGACATTTTGAAACCCCCCTATTTTAATGAAATTTTAATTTTTTAGTGGAATTTCAAAAATTTGTGGTCTGATTAGAAGTTGATATAATGAAAATTTTTTAGCCTTCAATGAATTTTCATAGAGAATATTTACATAACATCCACTGAACCAGGGAAAAATCCTGGATAGCCACCCAAAGAGACCCCCCCCCCCCCACCCTCTTCCCTAGACCCCTGACAGCCCCCCGAACAGCCTCCCCACCCTCCTTCCTGGACCAGAGACATCCCCCAGACAGCCCCCCCCCCCCCCAGGATAGCCCCCCACCCTTGTCCTTGGACCCTGGACAACCCACCCGGACATCCCCGAATAGCTGCCCCACCCTCTTTCCTGGAACCTAGATAGCCCCCCGAACAGCCCCCTGGACAACCTCCCCACCCTCCTTCCTGGACCCCAGCCATCCCTCAGACAGCCCCCTAGACATCCCCCCAGCATCCTCCATGGACCCCGGACATCCCCCCTCCTTCTTGGACCCTAGACAGCCCCCACACCCTCCTTGCTAGACCCCGAACAACCCCCTCCCCTCTCTGTGGACATATGGGTTTTTTGTTCTTTTGAAGGTGTTTCTTTGTGTGTTTTAAGTGTGTTTTATTTGTTTTTTGTGTAGTTTTCTATGCTGCTGTATAGAGTGAGGTGTATGTAGTGTATTATGCAGTGTGTTATGTAGTGTGTATGGTTTTTGTACTCATTTTAGGTGTCAGTTTTATGCAGGTGTATGCAGTGTATTAGGATGGCTAGGATATTTTTATGTGTCTTTTTTTATTCAGGGGTATATTTATGATGTTTGTAGAGTTTTCTATGTTTGGGAACTCTCGGGACAGCCCGACCCCTCGCCCTAGACCCTGGACAGCCCCCACCCTCCTTCGTAGACCCCGGACAGCCCCCCAGACATCCCCCACCCTCCTCATTTGACCTCAAACAGCCCCCCTGACCGAACAACCCAACATTGGGTGAGTGGTAATTCGACATATATAAAACATCATGATAATTCTCGATAGGCTAAGGACCACCTACATTAATTCTGGAGACAATCACACTCTTAATTAGGCATCTCAGATCCCAATCTAAGCTCTCTTCAAGATTCACACTAAATCCCAATGGAAAATAGGTTTTTCTATCTTCATAAGATGTTGAGAAAAGAGTTCAAACCCAAATAGAAAAGTGGAAGTAAGGAGGGGAATAGACTAACCTGGATCTTCAATCTGCACTTGACAGCACTCAAAACTCCCATGAACAAAAGGACATCCTCCCTTAAGATCTCTCAGGATCTTTGGATTTTTTTGAAACATTAGACCAAGGATCCATGGGTTATTTGTGACGTGTATGAGTCAACCCCACCTCAATCAGAGGCATGGTGTGGCCGTTACCACTCAAAGTGTCTCACTATTATTTGAAATGGACAACATTTTAAGTGAAAACAAAAACTGGCATACGGAAAACCAACCAAATGCATTTGGATTCTGTTAATACCATAGGACAATGGTCTATGGGCCATTTGTGACATATAAGAGTCAACTACGCCTCAATCTGAGGCACGGTGTGGCTAGTAACACTTAAATCGTCTCACTTTTATTTTAAATGGACATGATTTAATGTGAAAACAACAACTTACATACATAAATATGATAAAAAAATATCTGGTTGTATTGATACTTTAGGACAACGATCCATGGGTCATATGTGGTGTCTGAAAGTCAACCCCACCTCAATCCAAGGCACGGTGTTGCCGGTATCACTCAAAGTGTCTCTCTTTTGTTTAAAATGGAAATTGTTTTAAGTAAAAACAATAGACATATGAAAGAATGACCAAAAATATTTGGATTGTGTTGATACTTTATCATAAGGATCCATGAGTCATTTTTGATGTGTAGGAGTCAACCTCGCCTCAATCTGAGGCACGGTGTGGCCGTTACCACTCAAATTGTCTCACTTTTATTTTAAATGGAAAACATTTTATGTGAAAACAACAACTGGCATATGGAAAACTGTCCAAACACATTAGGATTGTGTTGATACTTCAAGAAAATGATCCATTGGTCATATGCAACGTGGACGTGTAATCCTCAGCTCAACACAAGGCACAGTGTGGCCAGTATCACTTGAAGTGTCTTTATTTTGTTTAAAACGAACACACTTTTAAGTAAAAACATCTAGCATAATAAAAACCGACCAAACATATTTGGATTGTGTTGATACAATAGGAAAAGGATCCATGGTTCATTTTTGACGTGTACAAGTCAACCCTGCCTCAATCCGAGGCACGGCGTGGCCGGTTCCACTCAAAGAGTCCCACTTTTATTTGAAATGGACAATATTCTACGTGAAAACTACACCCGACATACGAAAAACTGACCAAATCCATTCGTATTCTGTTGATACTTTAGGAAAACGATCCATTGGTCATTTTTGAGGTGTAAGAATCAACCTCGCCACAATATAAGGCATGTTGTGGCTTGTATCACTCGAAGTGTCTTTATTTGGTTTAAAATAGACACTTCTTTATGTTAAAACAACTGGCATACAAAAAACCAACAAAATGTATTCGGATTGTGTTGATAAATTATCACAAGGATCCATGGGACATTTTTTACGTGTACGAGTCAACCAAGCCTCAATTCTAGGAATGGTGTGGCCGGTATCACTCAATTTTTCCGTCTTTTGTTTAAAATGGACATCATTTTATGTAAAAATAACTGGAATATGAAAATCCAACCAAACTTATTTGGAATGTGTTTATAATTTATAACAATGATCCATGGGTCATTTTTGACGTCTATGAGTAAACCCCTCCTCAATATGAGGCACATTGTGGCCATTACAATCAAATTGTCTCACTTTTATTTGAAATGGACAACATTTTAAGTGAAAACAACAACTAGCATACGGAAAACTGACCAAACTCATTTGTATTGTGTTGATATATTCAGTCAACAATAAATGGGTCATATGTGATGTGTACAATTCAACCCCACATCAATCCAAGGCGTGGTTTGTCCGGTATCACTTGATGTGTCTTTCTTTTGTTTAAAATGGACACCATTTTAAGTAAAAATAACTGGCATATGGAAATCTGAACAAACTTATTCAGATTGTGTTGATACTTTAGAAAAAGAATCCATGGGTTATTTTTGACTTGTATGAGTCAACCACACCTCAGTCTGAGGCACGGTGTGGACGTTACCACTCAATGTGTCTCACTTTTATTTGTAATGGACAACATTTTAAGTGAAAACAACAACTAGAAAACAAAAAACCAACCAAATGTATTCAGATTCTGCTGATACATTAAGAAAACTATCCATGGCTAATTTATTATGTGTACGAGTCAACTCTGCCTCAATATGAAGCATGTAGTGGCCGGTACCACTCAAACTGTCTCAATTTTATTTCAAATGGATATGATTTTAAGTGAAAACAACAACATGATTACAAAAAAATGACCAAATGCTTTCAAATTTTATTGATACTTCAGGAAAATGACCCATGATTCATTTGTGATGTGTATGAGTCGACCCTAGCTCAATCTAAGGCACGGTGTGTTTGGTATCAATCAAATTGTCCCTCGTTTGTTTAAAATTGACATCATTTTAAGTAAAAAAGACTGACATATGGAATAATCACCCAACATATTCAGATTGTATTGATACTTTAGCACAAGAATCCATGTGTCATTTTTTATGTGTACGAGTAAACCCTACCTCAATCCGAGGCATGGTGTTGCCAGTACCACTCAAATTGTCTCACTTTTATTTGAAATGGACAACATTTTAAGTGAAAACAACAAATGGCATTTGGAAATATGACCAAACACATTTAGATTGTATTGATACTTTAGGAAGATGATCCATGGGTCATATGTGACATGTACTAGTCAACACCGCCTCAATCTAAGGCACAGTATGACCGGTATCACTCAATGTGTCTATCTTTTGTTTAAAATGGACATCATTTTATGTAAAAACAACTAACATACAGATAACCGAATAAACATATTTTGATTTTGGTGATACTTTATCCCAAGGATCTATGGTCCAGCCTCACACAATCCACTTCTAATGTGAGGAACTCCTACAACTATTCCAAAAAAAATGTCATTTAATACGCCAAGGAAAACTACATTCGCTAAGTCACAGAAGCTCATTGATATACACCCATTATCATCATCACTAAGTTAAAAGACAACCGCCCGAAACCATGGGACATTATATTTGTGTTTGGTTGATGTAATTTAACCATTTCCTTATTTTGGGGTTATTAGATTCTAATTTCTTAATTCAATCATGTATGTGTTATACAAAATGCAATTTTGTATATACTCTTAATTCTTTATAACACATATAATTACGTATTCATTTTTTTATGTATTGTATTTATAATTTATAATTAAATAATGTATGTATTCAATTCAGTATCCAATTATGAACTGAATTCCAGATTGCACATGTAATTGTCATCTCAATTTTTAATTGAAATCTAAATCAATTATGTATGTTTATAATTACCTTATGAATTATGTTTTAATTATTTATGTGTATAGTAGAAGGGTTCATTATGTATTAAAAATATATGAATTAATTGTGTATATTTATGGGTTATAGTTTTTTATTACATGTAATTGGAGTTGGGGAATATGGAAAGGAAAAAAGGGCATCCTGCTAATAGAAATCCCAGGGCAGCATACTGCTGCCTGAATTGCACAACAATTCCTATGACAGTGGTTTACAACATTTTGGCATAGGGCTATGTATGTGTTTTATACCAATGGTTCTAAGAGAACCATTGGTAAAAACAATTTTCCAACTGTTTACAAACCATTGCGATATAAGTGAAATGTTTATATATACCAATGTTTTTTGTAAACTGTTGGTAACAAGATTTACAAAACTATCTTCCAACAGTATGAAACTATTGGAATAATAAGTTTACCAATGGTTTAAAACCATTGGTGAAAATATTTACCAACAGTTTGACATATCCGTTGGTAAAATGTAAATTTCCTAACATATACCATAGGTTTTCCAGAAACAGTTGGCCTATATTTTTTCCTACGAATTACGACCCTATAGTTTGGATAACCATTAGTATATATTATACCAATGGTTATGCATCCTTTACCAATGGTTTGGAACTTTTTGTAAAGGGTTGATTTCCAGTATTGTAAAATTATAGAATTGTTTATTTTTTCACTTTTATTTATCCCTATTTGTTTGTATTCTTCTACAATAATGAATCGAGGAAAGACACTAAAATATACAAGGATAATTCCTCGTGTCTTATGGATTATGTTTTTCTCCCATCATTCATCGTTCGATTAATAATTATACTTCTTTTGGATAATGATTTGACAAATACCTAATTCCCAATATTGGTGGGACCATTCTTTAGTGAAATGGATCAAAACTGTGTGTATAGAACATTATAGAAGTTTCAGTTTTAAAATAAAGAATCATGGTGGATAGATCTAGGGAGAAAAAAACAATTCCAGTTTTCATTATATTTCCCGAGTGACGCATGGTGTAGAAACAAGTGGTACTATAGGAAGATTATCGGGTGGATTTGAAACCTAAATCTACAATCTATGGAGATGAAAGGATTTTAGGACCCTATATCTATAGTTTCGAGTGTAAGAGGTGGCTTGGAACAATGGCAGATTATGTTGACGTGAACCATGATTTTTTGAAAATACAAATTAATAAGGAGTGTATTTTGAGATTACACATTGTGTGGGGCCCTATTACTATTGGCTAGGGTTTTTTGATGATGTTATGGATCACATGATGTGTGACCCATGTAACAAGGCAGGTGACCAAGCCATGATGTTTTAGCGGGTGCTTTTGAATGTATAGTGGCATAGAAAAATGTACATAGCTAGATGCACACCATGTACTTTGGCACAGACATTTCCTGGTGTACACAAACATGGATAACTATACAGGAGATGGTACAAGTACATAAAAAAGTACAAGAACATTGAAAACAACACTTGGGGAGGTCCTAAGTGATCCCTACACACCATTTACCCTTTCTTCACATTCTGTATTCAAATAATTACATGTCTTGTGGGGATTTTCCACATGAGATGAGTTGGGGAAATCTGGACACACGTTTTACCCATAATACACATTGTGTTCCCCCATAAAGTGTGTTTGTAGCTATTCATTTTTGGACCAGTAAAGGTTGAGCAGGTTCCCTTTTTCATCTACCTTGTGGTTATAGTGAGAAACTACATCCACAACAATGGTTTTTGATTCTATCTAAAGATTGAGTCTTAGATAGATTTGTAGTGTCCCTCCACAATATTGTTGTGTGGTTCTCTATAATCATTATACCCTAAGAGGGGTTTGTATAATTATTTTGAACTCCCTTAGTATATCATTTATCCTCCATCTAGTAGGACACTTCAGTATGGTTTGTGGTATTGTGATAAAATAATCCACTATGTAGTGAGTTCTTTCAGATTGGGATTGTGGTGTCCCATTGTAGTTCTGAGCATAAACCCATATCTGAGTATTAGGGTATTCTTTGACCAATGATATTTCTTATGTGTGTACCAATGATCTATACCTCTTTATCAAGTGTTTAAGATGATAGAATGGCTTATGGAGTGGGTTATCATAGAACAATCATTACATTGAGAAGAATATTATGGCTGGATGTTGGTTATAACCTCATGGTGGTGTGGTGCCATTCCTAAGTATATTTGTGTGTTTCTATTATAAATTTAATGTTATATATTGTATTTAGATGACTATACTTGGTTATTTGTTTTTGGGATTCTCTACTAAGTATTGTTATACTAAAAAATGCATGGGATTTTCTTACACATGCCATGTCTAATGCCGAATATGACCTATTTGACATGTACTGGAAGGAAATGGAGTGGGAGTAGCATAGACTGATCTTGTCAGACTGAGGTGGTTAATGGGATATTTTCTTTGAACTTATTCTTTTCCCTTGGAGATGTTTGTACTCTTTATAGTTTTTGATTGGGTGTGAATTTGGTCCCTTTTCTTCTTTCAGTACTTTACAATCATACAATGTTGTTGGGTCCAAGATGCATGCATAAATTTTTTTAGTTTCTTTATATTTAAACACTATGTGGACTTGTAGATATGTGGGGTGTGTATTGGTCTTTTTGTATAATTCCTACCATTTGTGGGACATTCCTAATCATCACTGGTTTCCAGCCCCTGGCATATTAGAGGTGGCCTTGGGGGAGTCATGGGTCAGACCTTAACAGGTCAGGTCATGATAATAGAAAAATTTGAAAAAGAAACAAATTTATTATTCTTCCTAAGGATAAAAATTTATTCCACATATCTCTTCCATTTCCCCTTGAATAAAAATAAACCCTCATGTCTATTGTGATGCAATGAACATCACCATGCGTCATTGAAATTGGAAGAAATTGTATGATGATTTTTGAACAAAGGGATTGGAATTGTCTTGGGATATGATTTTAAACCAATATTGTATAAAATGAATTTTGATAGGATTCATGATTTTGTTTGTAATTATTTATTTTATTTATCATTTTATATTAAAATGTTTTTTCAAAAGGGAATTGGATATTCATATTTTTTATATACCTTTTTCTCGGGATGAGAATAATATTTTTGGGTGTGTGATTAAATCCTGAAATAGTCTAAAATTAATTTTTTATATTATAATATTCCAGTGATTCAATGTTTTTAAACACTTTTACTATTATGTTTTTTAATTTGAACTTTTTTTCTTTTCATTTATGTAATAAATTAGTAAAATTCACTATTACGTGGTTTATTTTTGGACACCCCCTAAAATAGAAAATGGAATAGATTTAATTTTAATATCTTCTTTTTTTGTCTCCCATTATATGATGAACATTCTATCTTACTATATATTTATATATTCATTTGCGATGATGGATAAAGTGAGCCTTGAAACAAGAATATTATGGGCCAAGTAAACTGGATATATATTCATTAAAATGATAGGATTGAATATTTTATAAGCCCAATGAAACTCAAATCATATATAGATATATAGGAAAACACGGGGAATATATAATTAAATAGGATACAAAGATAATTCTGTTTTTAAGAGAGTTTTATGTATCCAAACAAGAAGTTGGAATTCTTGGGATATATTCTGTGGCCTAGAATCAAAACCAACTAATGCAATCATATAGCTAAAACTAAACATCCAATCTGGATATAACATTAAATTAAATAAGGGGTCATAATGGGATTAAATTTCTTCTTATATGGTACAAAAAAAATTTCCCATCCAGAAGCTTGTTTTGAAATATTAGATGGATGCATTGAAGTTGTCTCCCATTTTAGTTCAATGGTGAAAATCATATATTACAAAAACATTCCACCACACTAAGAATAATATAATAATATGGGTATATAAGAAATATTGAAAAAAAACCAATAATCTTTCATTTTTTATTTAATATAGTGGTAGTGATGGAGGGTAATGATTCTTTGGATTATTTAAATTTTAATTTCATACTGTCGCTGTGTATTTTATCGTTTATTTTTTCACATGTATGTTTTTATCATTCACTTTTTTCTATTCATAAATGTTCATCCAATTATCTTATTATATTCTTCTTAATATCAATTTGATACCATTTCCTCATGTTGTGACTTATTCCAACCATCCCTTTCAAAATTATTCACAAAACAGTAGAGTGATCATTATTTTACTATTTTTCTTATTTATTTTTTCCTATATGAGTCTACAGTCATCTTCCACTGAGATATTTGAATCATTATTTGGATATCCATATTCTATTTTGAAAAAGGGTAGTAGAAATGGTCTATATTTAATGTTATTTATTACTCTATTAATTTTTAATAATTTATATTATTTGAGTTTTTTCAATCAATGGTTTTATTTCGACTTCTTCCTTATTGAATTTTATCGCTACACATTTTAGGTGGAAAAAATATCATTTACCCTGGAGTGATTTTTAAAATAATCAAAAAATATTATTGGTTATTAGAATATGTATGTAATGGTTTCAAACTAGTAAGTGATGAGGTTAGATTGATTCCATTGAATGAATCCTTCTCGATTTAATAAAATATATATAATTTAACACGAAATTCATCCAATCAACCCTTTACAATATCCTATAATCAAATCATTCTAGAAAATTGACATAAATTAGTTATATTTTTGTTAATTTAAGCCATATAAAATCAATCCAATATTGGTCACTTCATAGACAATATTATCCTTAGAATTAGTGCTTATTGGTTCTTCTAAGGTCTCTAAGGATTCAATAAACCCCGACATACAGAAAGAAACCACATCTACCTTAGAGAGAACATGGATAAAACCAATATCATGAAATTTTTCTCGTCTTAGTTTAAAAAGGATCACTAAAACTATACTATTATATAACTATCGAGACCCAGATTTCCTATAAATGTATATTATATATTTTAGATGAATATTTATTACATTACACAATCATACTCTTTAGGATCATAATTGATTAGTTACTTTAGAGACTAGATTTCCATTTCTTGAATGATCATATAAATCTACCATAAATATATTCCCATATATTATTATTCTTAAAACATAAAACAATTATTTCTATTTTACGGAATAGAAACATAAGAATGGGAAATATTAGTTTTTCAGTAAGGGTAAACAAGTGAGATACTTTTGCCTAACAAGAGCATAATGTAATGATAACATGAACATAACATTTGAAAACAATTCCCAAGATATCAAAGATTAAAATCATGAATCATGGAATTAATATTATTTGTTCATAAAACATGAATCATATGTACATCAAAGAGCATGAGAAATGATTACATAAAATTTTCATAAAATATAGATATTTTTCATACCCATAAGAACAAAAAATAATCTACATAATTGATGAGGCTCATTACCAAGGCTATCATAGTGGAATGGGTTCACTCAATAAACCATCAGAGTAGTCATGTTCAATACCAGGACCGTTGTAGTGGAATAACTAACTTACTAAACAACGTTCACTCCCCATTTCAATATATTCACTCTCATGATATTTAAATCTATACTCAGTTCAATGGACTCATTTATTAGTCACACCCATCATATAACTGGAATAATATGTGTTTATGCCACAAGATCCTAAAAAAAGTAATCATATCAGAACCCATGAATAAAAATCAGTTTTATAAAATGTTCATTACAACATAACATATGGAAAATAAATATGGTTCATTATCATTTTATAAATTTATCAAAGCATACACCATGGAAATATAATTATGTTTAAATATAATTTTTTCATTGTATAACCCAAATAACAGAAGAGTTTCATAAAAAACTTGTCATCATATAAATAAAATATATAAGGAAATAATTACATTGGTATAACTATATCATATCCCAGTAAATCAAATGTATCTTTAAAGGACGACGTCTTATAGGAAAAATGATTATGAAAGATCACTAAGAAAATATCTTGAGGAAAATAAGTTTTATTTTAGGAAATCATTTTACTAGAAAATAACGATAACATTTATATTATAATCATGAAGGAAAATAATTTTTATGATTACGGGAAATTATATTCTTTTCATACATGTTAAAATAGATATTTCATTGAAATTTTCAGTAAAATCCAAAAATATATTATTTGGAAAAAGAAAATAATATTCCATTAAAATAATTTTATAAAAATATAAAAAATTTGTATAAATTCCATTAATAAACCATTTGAATAATTTTGACATCTTTTTTTGAATTTTTTTTAGAAAAAATTGTTTGGAGTGAGAATTTCTTTTCCAGTCGATGTGGGAAATAAAGAGAATTTTTTTAAAAATCATTATTTTGAACTCTTGGGTATATAAATATAGGAAAATAAATAGGAAAAAATATTCTAATGACAAAAACAAAGGATAATAAAATAATGAGTTTTTGGAGATATATATTATAATATTTCATCATTATATGTGTAATCATGAACATAGCTGATAAATTGTGAGGCTGTAACATAAAACCCTTAACAATTTGGAAATGACAAATCATAATAACTGTGAAAGAAAAATACTTAAATAGATATGAAAAAACCATACCAATTTTATCCATAGCATTAGGGTCCTTGGGATTATATGATGTTTCCTGTGGTTCTATCATATTGGTGGTTTGGTTTGGGGGTCTTTATACTTTTAAGTGATTTTGGGTGGAATTATTTTTGCAACTATTCTCGCTTGGCTATGTTTTTTTTGTCGTTTGATTGTTGTATTTGGTTGTATATATATTTTCATAAATAATTTTTTTACTGGTCTATCTTGAGTCTTGAATATTATGGGTAAATTTATGGGTAGCATATACACTATATAAAAAATAGGTGGTGAATATGGCATGTGTCTCACAGAAGTAAAAAGTGATACAAAAGACCCTTATAATAAATCTAGACTACCTTTATACTTGTTCATAACTACTATAAAATAGATATAAGTTTATTATAAAAAAATTGAATAATCTTAATTATATTTATCAATTCCAATATTATTTATTATGATCTTTTTTTTTACCATTTTATTAACAATTCTATTTTAATGACACATTTCAGGAAACTACTGATTTGTATTTTATGCATGATTAAATTTTTTTGTCCATTAAAATTGATCATGGTTTCATAATATAAAAAATTTATACATTACATACATATCATATATATTCAATATACTTGTTTTCTGAGTAATCTATAATATTTTGAGATAGAAAAGTAATTACATCATTCATGGAGATGGTAGGTTGTACGTACTCATAAGCGCTCTTTGCATTTTATAAATAGATTGATAGAAATAACCATAAATAATATTTTACCCTCATAGAGTGGTTTTATGTAAAATATATAACATATTTTCATTAAACAAAAAAACTATTATTTCTTAGTATTCCCTAAAAAATTAATTTTTTCAGAAAAATCCCAAAAATATTTACTCAGATAATTTTTACATGGTAATTTAAATATTTATCTTTATTTTATAAAATTCATATTATAAAAGTGTAAATAACTAATTTTAGTATTTTTCAAGATGATAATTATTTTTTTTTTATGAAAAAAATATTTTAAAAAAATTAAAGAAAATTCTAAAAATTAAGTAATTTATTATCAATATGTTTTCCTTAAAAAATATTATAATTAATATTTAATAATTATTGGATACAATTCATATACTTATAAGTATTCATATTTTCCATGTAATTTTCTTTGGATATTGTAAGGATTATTTTCGAGACCAGGCACTGAGAGGACATGTGATTTAGAGCCCCTGTGTGCCCATAATAAATGATTGAATTATATTAAATAAATTAAACAATATATGCTAGAATATTTATTGAAAAAGTATAATAAGTTATAAATGGGGGAATGAATCAAATTTTCGAGGGCATTATTTAGTTCATAACATGGTGTTTACCCTAGATGTGAAATAACCTTGGTTAGTGTGAGGAATTTATTTACATGTTTTTGTAGGTATAAAATGAATAAAATAATTAATTGTTTTGTTTTTTTTATTTAGTTGACCCAATTTTTGAATCTATTATACAAATACAAGGTTATGGAAGATTCCTAGGATTATCCACTAAAACATAGAGAACTATAGGACTGTTGGAGTGCATTCAATGCGATTCCATTGGTGGATGATGACCAAATCAGAGATTGATGATCGATGCTAGACGGAATCAAAAGATCTCTCCATCAATCCCTGTGTAGCTCCATTATTTATCACAGATAATCTGAATTAAGGCAGGATTTTTTTTTCAATTTGGTTTCTTTACCTATTATTATTATTTTTTGAACAACACAGATCAATTTACCCACAGATTGATCTGTGGATCAAGTGTATTGTAGAATGGGATATATTTATGGTAAATTTTTGGGAGAATTTATTCACGATTATATATTCTTCATTCAGTGTTCTAAAAAAAATTAATCTATGTCGACAGGAACATCGACTTAGGTCATATCCTCTGGATTATTTATATTCTTTTCTCTACTGATTCTTCAATCATCATGGGTATTCTTCATTAGGAATGTGGTTCAACATATCTTGATTAATCGATCATTGTACACTAATTTCATGGTTCACTAATATGAAATTTTAGATCTTGGATCTGTACGACATGATATATTTGAATCAAAGTATGCAGTAATGTATATGATCGGTTTTCATACCCAATTTCATGTACTTCAGTGTGAAAAGGAGAATGATGAATGATCACATTTGTTTTGAACTAATCAAAGTGGCAGATGTTATTGATCAGCGGTGGTAAGGGTTGCCGAGGCTCAATTCATGATTTTTAGGAAAGAAAGTCATTAGATCGAAAGCTATAGGAACTGGAGTGAAAATAGATTCAATATTTTTGAATAAAAAAATTTCACGATACAACATGTGAAATTCAAATCCACATGCCATATGAGCCCCTCCTAGAGGCATCTACGGTTATAGAGAATGTTAAGTTTCACATGGTGTGTGAACCCATAACAAGGTGTGTGGTATCTCCCTGGTAGCTAGGCATGTACCACGAAGGGTACAATGACAAATGATGGAGTACACTAGTTGGATCATTCTATGTACTCCCCTACATGGAAAAGACCCGGAATAGTACATGGGGAAAACCATGTACTGATACATAGGTAGAGTACACTGGTAGTCTACATTCCATGTACTATTATATAGAAATGGATATGATACACCATCTATTTAAATTGGAAGGACCTGGGGTCATGGGATAAGGCATGTAACCTTAAAACACATTGTGTACTCTTTAAAACAAGCCTCATAGTCCATTTCCTCAGTATGTTGAATGAGTTTAATTAGATTGAAATCCCCTTATACATTCACTAAGGGTTAGTATAAAATACTGTCTTACTCCTAGGACAATGATCCCTTCAGTAGGACATCTTGGAAAGAGTTATTAGAATCCCTCTATGATGCCTTGAGTGAGATCCTTTATTCAACTCGGTTCCCATTGTGGAGTTCTTGGTATCATTGTGACAAACACATCATGGGCGTTAATCCTCTATTAAGATGGTTAATCTAGAATGATTTATTGGTAAACCTCATGGCATTGTGGGTGAACCTCAACTATGTATTTTATCTATATGGACATCATTGTATACTCCCTATGGTGGGACCCGATGAGAATCATTTCTCAAAGGGTCTTCATCAGTGTTATCAGACACATGAGTGTGTTCATTGAATCATGTACTCTGTGGAACCTTCGACTCAGAATCCAAGGCCGGAACTATGGTTTAGAATTACGTTTAAGCCATATGTATTTTTAGATTATATTTGGATATTATATTTATTTGTGTTATAGATATATACATATCTATAGCAGACTGTATTTTTTTATATCTTTTATGGTTTTGGGGTTTCCAACTAGGTATTCTTATACTCACCCCTTCATGATATTTTCCTACACACGTCGTCTCTTATGAAGATTACTGATCTTTTGATGAATTACATGATGGACTAGGACTAAACAATTTTTAGTGAGGCTGGATAGACAGATGTGTGTTCCTACAGTATCTTGATAGGAGTCCCAATATTTCATTATAGGTCATACTAGTTTTATGACTCTTTGTGGTGGGATTTTATTTGGACTGAATTAATTTCATTTATTTTTATCATACTCGGGTTGTGGTATTTAGATATATGGTTCTACATTTTTTCAATTTTTTTTACATTTTAGTATTGTATAACCATATAGATGTGTGTGTGTGTAGGTATATAGGCTAAGTCCTCCCATGTCTTTTATATGCCTACTCGTCTCTAGTATCAAACCTCTATCCAATTACAGGTGATAATGATGACTCACAACATAGGGACCATTTGGAAATTTCATGATAGAGTGGTATCAAAGCAGTTAGTTCCACCCTTTGACTATAATCTATGAGTTTGGTTTGCTGCAACTGTGTTAATTATTTTGATTTTGTCTTA
Organism: Viscum album; assembly: GCA_963277665.1. Taxonomy (NCBI): domain Eukaryota; kingdom Viridiplantae; phylum Streptophyta; class Magnoliopsida; order Santalales; family Viscaceae; genus Viscum; species Viscum album. Next base: position 320,617,667 of record OY728129.1, read on the forward strand.
TAGTCATGGGATTCTGATGTTGGTGTTATTGATAACATATCCATACACTAGGTCTCTATTCACATACTATTTGATTCAAAACAAGAGAACATTGGTTTCCAGAAAAATAATGGTAGATTCAACATATAATAATGGGTTGGGGATTTCAGGTCCTTCTTGAGTCATGTCTCCTGATATACACATTGACCATGGTATATATTTTTTATTTCCAAATTCTTACAAAATGTATGAAATATTAGAATTAGAATTATGATTTTCATGATTATCCCCTCAGTGATGATGAATTGATACAAGGACTAGTTCAAGAGGTGCTACTTCTTGGTGGTGCACCAACTACACCACCACCTATTGAGAATACGACAGTACCTACAATATTGAAGGATTAGGTGTGTAGGATAATCACACTTCAAATGTTTAAGTGATATAGAACCCTCATTTTCTAGGGTGAGTCCAACTCATAGGTAGCTGAGGACTGGCATGAGGCAGTGACATGAGTTTTCCATCTAGTTATGTCACCTACAAGTTAGATGGTGGTCCTTGTGGTGAGCCTTCTTCATGGAACTACATGACGTTGCTGGGGGTTAAAGGCCAATTATAAAAAACAATCACTACCCTAGTAAGATTTCTACTGCATCTTCATAGAGGATTTATCTCTAGCTATGCTATGGGCTCTACATATCCGGAAACATCTGATGCTCTATTAGGGCATTATGGCTATAGACGTGTATTCATTGAGATTCACCATCTTCTCCCGGTAGTTGATGGATATGGTTTGTGACCAGTTCTTTATGGATTGGGCCATAGAGTGAGGGTTTCATAGAGACATCCCAGCCAGTGTTATACTTCTATTCATTAATACTTATTTTGGGGTGATAGAGTGATTTTGGTGGTTGAACGTTTCTTGCCTCAGTAGACACATCCAATAGTTTCTAATAGTGGTAAAGCAGGAGTAGAGACCTCAAAATTTTGGAGATAACATCATTCATTAGGACCTAAATGTGTAAGAAATATTTGGGGGAGGTCCCATGATAGAGGAACTACAATTTAGGGATCACAGGTTCGGTCTAGTCATCCTTGAGAGAGGATTTGTTCATCATGTGATAACAGGGGACATGTTGTGTGAGACAGTCTAGCCCACCTTACAGCTGATAAAGAGACCTTGGATGGGCATCCAATGTAGCGGTTGTGGTCAGAACAAATATGTATATAGGGTGGAGGATGTGGTATAAAAGCTAGAAGAGTAGTAATAAGTGGTAGACACATTGACTTATTACAAACAACAAAACCATGGGGCCTACACTCGGCTCGGGGAGATGGAGGAAAGGGGTGTGTACAGATGCATTCGGTCAATGATGACGACCCAAATTCTTGGTGAATTATATTAAGTATGATCATCGCCTTCTCTACCTTAGTTGTATTATTTATAGACACAAGTTATATTCATTTCTTTCTTACTACATATCTTTTATGACACATATATATTCATATTGATCCCTTCGAACATACATTGTTCTTAGAGAATACTACTAGATATGACTTAGTAATCACAATATAGTTCCAATAGTGTGAACTAACTCTTGTTGGTGAGTGTTTTTGTAGGAATATATTAGAAGCAGAGATGTGGCCTTTCGACATTATTATAGATACGGTCAGGTTACCTACATCTCATGCCTAGATTGAAGGTTTCAGGCTAAGTATGTAGTGTATCCATAGTGAAAAAACAAGCTTCTCCTTTATCATTGAAGAAGAAATCAGGGCATCACATGATGGAAGTTTTAATATTAGGGTGCAAATGATTACTCATCTATTGTCTATCCCGACTTTTGGTGCATTGGATGATATGAGTTCCCAGTTTTTTGAAGTGTTGGAGTAGTATGAGGATGTATTCCCTAACGATGTTCTATGATTAACTCCTCACCAATAAATAGATTTCATCCTTGATCAACACACTTGTACATCACAGATATCTACGCTATCATATTGGATAGCTCTCAAAGATCTTGGAGATTTGAGGGTGCAGTTGCATGACTTATATATAAAGGTATATTTTTAGACACAATGTTTCACCTTGGGCGGCCCCATTGTTGTTTGAAAAAAACGAATACTGGAGATTTAGCTTGTTTTTTTATTACTAGTTCTTGAATTAAGTGACCACTAAGAATAATAATATTGTACTGAGGATCGATGAACACTTTGATTAGGTTAGAGGGGCATGATGGTTCTTGAAGGTTCACCTCTGGTCATCATATCATCATATGCATGCATGGGATGAGGATATAATAAATAAAAAAATATAAAAGTATATATGGTCTCTATGATTACTTGGTGATTCCCTTTGGTGTGATTAATTCTCTAAAAGTGTTCATGGGATTCATGAACCAACACTTGTAGCCATTCATTGACCAGTTTATTGTAGTCTTCGCTGATGATATCCGTATGTAATCAGTGTCTGAGGAAGAGATCGAGAGACACTTAAGGATACTTCATTACATACTTTGTGGGTACCATAATTACGGGGAGATCATAAATTTATGGTTATGGATTTAGTTGTTACACATTTTATAACATGTTTCATTCAATGATTGAGTAGTATTGGACCCTGCCATGGTCAAGGTATTATTATATAGTGATCCACCTAAAAGCCTAATGTAGGTGAATATATTCTTTGAGTTTTAAGGCTATTACTAGAGATTCAAACCTGATTTGTCAAATATATCATCACCCATGAGTTATTTGACCTAAAATGATAGCGTATAGTGTTGAAAGAGATGTGCCAAAAAACATTTCATCATTTTAGGTAGTGATTGATGAGAGCACCCATCTTGAAAAGTTTAGATGAGGTTGTAGAGTACGTAATGCTTTGAGATGTGTAAAGAACATATTTTGATTTTGTTTTGATGTAGAGGCTACCTGTGATTTTATATGGTTCATTTTTATTGAGACCACATGAGAAGAACTACGCAACCCACAATCTTGAGTTAGAAATAGTAGTCTTCATACTGATGATGTGAACACACTACCTAATGGAAGAGTAGTTTATCATATATTCTGATATGAAGAGTCCCATATATATCTTCTCACATAAGGATCATAACATGAGATAGAGGGGATGTCTAGAGTTCATCTAGCATATTAGCTTCGAAATTGTCTTTACCCTTGGTAAAGGGAATGTGGTAGAAGATTCTCTTAGCAAGGGATATTTTTCACAGTTGTTGAATGAGGTAGCCAAGTAGTTGGTTCCATTTCAGTTATCCTTTATTGATGGATATATAGTATCTTACCTCCCGTCAATGGTTTTCACCCATCCAATTTTATATTGGTATTTGAATGCACAACTTGGGGGGTTTCTATTTTGATACTCAAGGTACTCAGATATCTACTGGATTATCTCTTGATATATTTTATAAAGGTTGGGAGAATGTAAATTTTTTTATAGGATGCATGATGGTACCAGTGGAATTGCAATAGGAGGTTCATAGAGAGCTTCACAAATCTCCTCGGGTGGTACATCTAGTTGTGTAAAAGATGTTCCTTGTCATTTTATGTCAGTTTTTGTAGCTAGATATGAAGAGGAGAGTCACAATGTTTATATCTCGATTCCTTACTTGTCATTAAATGAATTTAGAGAACCAAGTATCAACATGTTTAGCTCAACCATTTGAGATTCCAAAAATAGAAGTGGTGTGGGATATCCATGGACTTCATGATAGAATTACCATGTATGTTCAAGGGACATGATTACATCCAGGTGATCATATACCAAATCACCATGTTATCACACTTCATTGCTATTCAGTAGAAGAGATTAGTAGAGAAATTGGGATATAACTACATGTAAAAGATAATATAAATCCATGGATTTCCATTGAAAATAGTTTCTTATCATGATTCCTTCTTCACATCCTGGTGGTGGAAGTTTTTACATGAGGAATTCAGGAATCAGTTACACTTGATCATGGTGATTTAACCCCAAACTAAAAGCCAGACTAAGCAGACCATATAATATCTAGAGCAAATTCTATGATCTTGCATAATGAAATTTTGATGTAGTTGGGAGGATCATAAACCACTGGTGATGTATTTACACAACTATAGTTACCATTCCACCGTTTTTATGAAACAATTTGAGGATTTGTACAAGATACATTGTAGGTCACAAATTTCTGTAACATACCCATGTGAGTCACTACTCATGGGCCCAGAGATGGTGCATGAATCTATTAAGAAGGTTTAGATCATATAATATAAGATTAAGAAAACACATAGCAATCAAAATTCATATGCAGTTAGAGGATGTAGGATTTTATAGTTCATGGAAGGAGATCATGTGTCCTTATGGTTTTCACCTTAGCATGAACTATGGATATTCGATTGTGGTGAATAGTTAACTGTGAGATTCGTTAGCCTTTTCTAGATACTACGTATAGTTTACGAGGTGGCATACTGCTTAGCTCTACCTCCTCATCTTTCCCAACACTTATATACACCCTTTCCCAACGGTTCTCCCAAACCGTTGGGAACGGGGGTCTTTCCCAACGGTTTGGGAGAACCATTGGGAAAGATCCCCTCAAAACACACCTTTCCCAACGGTTTGGGAGAACCGTTGGGAAAGACCCCCTCAAAACACCCCTTTCCCAACAGTTTGGGAGAACCGTTGGGAAACACCCCCCTTTCCCAACGGTTTGGGAGAACCGTTGGGAAAGTCCCCCTCAAAACACCCCTTTCCCAACGGTTCTCCCAAACCGTTGGGAAAGACCCCCCCCCCCCTTTCCCAACAGTTTGGGAGAACTGTTGGGAAAGACCCCCTCAAAACACCCCTTTCCCAACGGTTTGGGAGAACCATTGGGAAAGACCCCCCCTTTCCCAACGGTTTGGGAGAACCATTGGGAAAACTCAGCCAAAAATCCAGCATTCGCCCCTAGAAATTATCACCTATCCCAACGGTTTTGAAAACCGTTGGGATAGCTTCTTTGATTTCTTCCAGGTCTACTACCTGAGAACATTATATAAATATAAATTTTAAATAATTATGATAATAAATATATATTTATGAAGTTATGTTTATAAAAGTTATGTTAGGTTAGTGGTTATGGTGTTTAATTATAAACGGGGGGTTGTGGGATCAAATCCCACCACATGTATTTTTTTGAAATACATATACCAACGGTTTTATAACCGTTGGAATAGATTTTCATATTAATTATACCAACGGTTTTGAAAACCGTTGGGATAGGTCTATACCAACGGTTTTCCCAAAACCGTTGGTATAGAACTATCCCAACGGCTTACTTCGCAACGGTTCTCCAAACCGCTGGTATAGGCTATACCAACGGTTTGGAGGCCTATACCAACGGTTTGGAACCGTTGGTATAGGTTAGTATTCTACTAGTGTCTTCCACATTTCATATATGAGGAGGTGTGTGCATGACCCATCACACATTATTGAATGGGGTGAGATGGACATCAAGGATAGAGCTACCTTTGCTGAGTACCCAATAGAGATCAAGGATCAGTATGGGAGTTTAATTCATGGGGGATTGATTCTTTTACGGTGTGTCTGGTGGTAGCACGAAAATCTTCAGGGGAGCACATGGGATCGGGAGGCACAGATTTGTGCTTAGTACCCACATATCTTTTATAGAACTTATTTTACCTTCTTGGGATGTAAGGACCCAAGGATGGGAGAATTTAATGAATTCGATATTATATATATTATTTTGGGATATTTTATGGATTATTTTAGAGACCATGTGCTAAGAAGGTGTGTGATTCTAAGTCCCTATGTGCTCAGAATAAATTTTTAAAAATGTGAAATAGTACATGCATGTAGTTTTCCTCAAAGAATGGAATAACATCTAAAAGAGTGGACTAATTGGAAATATGATGGCATTGTTGACTTAAAAATGTGGTGTTTACCCTATGCGAAACATATACTTTTTCAGTATGTGGTGTTTTAGAATGTTTACCATTGGCATAAGAAAAAAACCTACTAAATTATTTTATTTTATTTTGTTGACCCCACAAAATAATCACTTTTATAAATACACATTTATTGGTAATTACACATTTAATCTACAAAAACCTGTAGATCTTGAGAACCATGAGAGACCATAAAATGAGATTCTTTTGGTGGATGATGATTGAATTGGTGATCAATAACTAGTGCTAGGTCGAATCAAACGATCTCACCAATGATAATGGCACAACACTGTTCTTCCTCAGCAATCAATCAGAATCGAGTTAGGATGATTTGTTTGAATTTTTTTCATTCCCAGTTATTATTATATATATATAACATAAATAAAACAACCAATGGACTGATCTATGGATATAACATATTACAGATGAGATTTATTTTCAGGAATTTGTTGGGATAATATCATTGTGATTAATGATTCCTTGTTCATCATTCGAAAAAAATTAATCTAGATTTACACAAACATCAACCTAGTTTCATTCCTCCACATTTTTCATGTGATTTTATATATCTATTATAAATTCATAATGGGAATTTTTTATTTTTCATGTGGTTTGGCATATCAGGATAAATTCACCGCTTCTCACCGATTTATTAGAATAACATTATGATATTATATAGGGAGCGATACGACATGCCATAGGTGCAATGATGGAATTATTGGAAAATTGGATGGTTTTGGATACCCAATTTTGTTTTATTCTATGCGCAATGAATAATGATGAATGACCCCATTTTTCAAATGAATTGAAGGGTCCTATATTTTTTATTATTGATAGAAGGGTATGCCATTGCTTGATTCATGATTTTCTAGAAAGACAGTCACTAGATCAAAGGATGGAGGTGTGGGAAAGAACACTAATTCCAAATATAGATTTTTGGAATACTCTACGATAAACAAAATTTTACTCAGATCCAAAATTTATGTGGTCCCCTTCTTGTGGTGGGCCAGGTTTCAGGTAAATTTAAGTATCAAACAACATTCTTCCCCATGAAATGGAATGTGGTCCCTCCCTGTTAGGTTGGTGTATACCTCAGAGGGTACAGGGACATGTGTTGGCACACATGGGTTGGATCACACCATGTACTCCCATACAGAGACACGACCTAGAAGAGTAGATAAGGGAAAATGTGTATTAATACAAGGAAAAAGTACATGGGTAGTTTAAACAATATAAACTATTATATTGACACATGTATAAGACCTGAGTTGTTTACATGGGCAGGACCCAGGGTTAAGGGACACCACGTGTAACCATTTTACACATCGTATACTCATTAAAACATTTCTAGGAGGTCCTTTGTATCTTGTACAAGTTTTGTTAGGGTGTGTTCCGATTATTTATTCTTGGATGGTTAGTATGGAATTGCCTCCTACTACAAGGAAATTCATCCCTTAATAAGTCCTTTAGGGATAGAGTTGTTGGAATCCACCTATGTGGCTTGGAGTGATATCCTCTATTCATCTTCGTGTCCCAGGTAGAGTTTTTTATCTTCTTGAACAACACTATGTGGGAGTCGATCCTCAACTTATATGACTAATAAAAATTGATTTTTTGTTATACCACCTAGCCTTAAAAGTGATCCTCATATATGTATTTTACATATTCAGACATTAGAAAATACTTAATATAGAGAGACCGAATGAATATTATCTCTCTGATAGACTTCATTAGTTTTATCAGGCTCAAGAGTGTGTTCTCCTAGATGAGTACTATGTGGAACCTTCGCTCTGGAATCCTAGGCAAACATTATGGCTATAATATATATTTAGACTATGGGTATTTGTTGATTATATATTAATCTTCTTGTTAAATATGTTTTAGAAATAAACCCATGTATATGAGACTGTATTCTTTTTTGGTATGTTTTGAGGTTTCAAGGTATCCTACTGGGTATTGTAATACTCAAACCTGCAGAGGCTTTGCCAGAATATGTCATGACTTTTGTAGACAATAGACCTTTTCCTAGAGTCTTGGACAGACTAGGACAAAGTGGTCCTATAGAGATTGGATAGACCATGGGGTGTTCACGTGATATCTTGACAGAATTCCCAATATTTCTTTATAAGTTGGGCTTGTTTAAAGACTCTTTATGATGGGATTTTATTTGGACTTATTTAATTTCCTTTATATCTTATCATACTTTGGTTATGGAATTTATATATAATCATTCATGGTAGTTCAGTTTATTTCACATTTCAGCATTGATTAAGCTTGGAGATCTCAGCATGTATATTGGTTCATTGGAAAAGGCCACCCATGTTAGTGATATTCACACACCACACTAGTCTTCATCCCTTGGCCTATTAGAGGCAGTCTTGGGGAGTCACAACATGGTACCCATTTAGAAGGGTCATCAAAATATCTATGATTAATGTCTAGGTTACAATGACGATATTTAAATATTAAAATTAGTAATATATATCGGTTGGTTAAAAGTCATTGTTGCTTGTAGCACAACATTTCAATGATATTATATTAAATTGATATAAAAAACAATTCATAAAATATAGGGGTGATTTAGTATTTATCACATCCTTTTAAACATTAAGAAACATCCACCCAATATGTGTATCACCATATTATGTATATTCAACCTCCCTAGTTTAGTTGCTTATTCAAACTAGTTTGGCAATATCCAAATAAAAACTCTCCTTCTTAAATGTTTGTTATATATAAAAAACATGTTTTCACATAGACATGACTAACATATGAAACCTTGAAAACAAAAAATAATGATAAAAAAATGTCATCATTTACCAAGGACTATGGGAAATAATAAGGTGATAGATATGCTCTATTTTCATAAAACCTAAGGACAAGGGATGAATGTCAATCTATATAGTTTAGATCTATAAATTATCTTACCTCACAATTAAATATTGATCCTATTTATATTCAAAGACTCGTAAATGAAATTTTTACTAACCTGATGTAAGAAATATATCAAATTCCACTAATGATTATTGACATGCAGTAATATCTAAAAAATTAATATAATTCATTATTACAGGTCTCTAGAACTCATACCACCCTTGAAAAATATTTGTAATCGTAATGGTATATTAAAACCCCAATGATTTGGTCATAATATCTAAGGATGTATCATGTCTAATATATATAATCATCCAAGAAATTTTCATAATGAGTACACATGAATTTATTAGTGGAGGATCCACACCCCATCATATGGTGAAATACAAACACTTCTTATAGTTTGGGAGATTATTTATTTTTTAGACAAATGGGTATCGACCCTATTCCCAAATAAAGGGTGCCCACACTAATAATAAATTTCATTTAACCAATATTATTAGGGTTGTAAATAACTTCATAATACATATGGGGGATTCCCACCCTATCCTTAAAAATGTATTCATGCATGGTACTGACTCAGTTTTTTCACTAAATATGTCACCCCAACACCAAAATAGTCTCCAAGAAGCTAAGGATCTCCAACTACCCAAAATACATTATAAAATAAGCCTAAGAGTATATAAATATGTAACAAGATATATTAAATGGGAAATTTATTATAATGAACTACTTAATTGAAATTTTCTAACACCTAATTTAGAATATATTAAAAACAACACATACTTCCTAATACATGACATGTATTTATTGTTTACATGATATGTGAACATTACGATCTCCACCTGTGTACTACCCCTAAAATTTTTATCTATCGTTTACCTATTTGGTGTGACCAGTAGGATACTTGATGTGTATGACTCGAAACTCCAGTCAATTGTATTTTTAAATACATTATGGGTCATATAACATGAACATATTTCATCTACTTGTTTACTTAGTGTGCATGACCAAAGGATGGGACAACCCTACACTCCAAAACATGCTAACGTCTTATGGTTAGCTAGAAATGATGTGTGGAATTAAAACATGCACCTTGTAATATTTATATATCTACCAAAACATTATCCACTATATTTAAAATGGGGCAAATCAAATGTAACCCAAAGGATTTCTTGTTCTGTAACAAGTAATAAACTAGATCTATACTTCCATACACTCACTTCATCCCTTAAATGACTCCCAATACCTCCAATGTTGCCTCTATACCTCCTTATAAGGAAAAAAACACTATTCAGTGTCATCCCTATAGTTTTATTCTTTTCCACTTCAATTAAACAACTTTAACAAGGATTAACCAAAATTTCATGAACTAATGTTATTGGATAGATGAATATGCATATCACTAATAGGGTCCTTGTCACACTCTCCACCAATCAGCCACCCTATTACCATGAAAAATTCCACCAACATAGAATAATATTGATTTCTCTCCCATCTCTTTTCCTCATTCCGTCAATATGGGATTCTAGTTTTGAGCCACCAACTTTTAGGAATCCCAACAATCAATATACTCAAAGAAAATAGATAAATAAGAAGGTGGATAAAGTTGAACAAGTTATGGTGTGAATCAAACCCCCAAAAGTTTAAAATGATAGGAATTCATATTGGAACACATAAAATTGAGTATATTTGAATAATAAATAAAAAAATGTAGGAGATTATAAATTTGATATTTCATGGATGATCATCATTGTTCAACCATTTAACAAAACCATGAATAATTTAATGAAGGGAAAAACCGATACATTAAAACTAAAAATTTATAATGAAAGAATTCATTGCTTTGAAAATGAAAAAGATGTAAAATATTCAAAATTATGGAAATCCAAGCTATATTAGTAGATGATAGAAGAAAAAAAATTAAACACATAAGAGTCTCTGATTCACCCACTATATTTTCTATGGAATGACTGAATCAAAATTAATAATTCTCATATTACTAATAAAATATCAAGAATATTGTTAACAAGTTAATATGTCAATCAAAATATTTAAAATATTAATGATTGAAAATTCATTCACCATCAATTCACATTTATCCAACATTGCCTTGTGAATTATACTCCATATCATAGATCCAATATCAATGCAACTGACGATCGAATTACAACCATGAATATTCAACTTTATCAAAGTATGGGTAATGGAATGTATATAAACCTTGGGGAAATCATAAAACATGTATATCTATATAGATAAAATCATGTCAATTGACCATATAATTTGATACCAAAAACAATATTTATAAACTAAAAAATAAAAAATGTCCCTACTTGAGAAAACTAATGTGATAATATTCTCCCCACATATAATACATTTTTCTATAAAAAAGACACAACTACTATTTTGATACAAGAAAAATTAATAAGAAATCATTGTAGTGAAAAAAACCCCATTATTGAAAGAACTAAATATACCCCTAGAATTATAGACTCTATAAAAAAGAGAACATAACCCAAATGGGTTTTTTTTCATATTTTACATTTCTATTCTAATAAAATTATATAGATTTCCAAGCATGTATAAAGATAGATTTGATCAAGACCATTTTAGTGTAATTATCTAATAAATGATTAGGTTTTCACTATATGAATCTTACTAAAATTCTTTTACCATAATAATTTTATACACTCATCTACATGAAATGAATCGAAAACTAGGAACTATTAACATTAATATTAACATGGTTTACTATTATGAAAAACTCTTTTGAGGGAATTATACTCACCATAATTATCAAGGGACATATAAACTAATATATGGAAATGTATGATTCACACCAATCCCTATTTATTACTCGATAATATTTTAATATAAATTTTTCCATTATGATTAGGTGTTGATAGTCAAATGTCCACCCCTTGTGTAGGTTTTTTTCAAGATCATCTTAGACATAAGATATTTTTTCTATATTTTAGTATTTTGGAAAACAAGCTACTTTTATAGGAGGGAATCTATTGGGGAATATATAATGGTAATTTTTTTAATATTTCTGATATCCATGTATTTGGGGATTTTAATGTCAGGGTGTTTTGTCAATATCACATATTATAGAGGAGAATGGTATTTTATGACATATTATTAATGTTGGTTTTATTGAACATTGATAATATTATTCCATTATTAAATTTGAGTGAAAAAAAGATAGATATTAAATAAACATGTTTGTAAACATCGACCAGTGAAGAAATAATCTAGATATTCTCTAAACATGAATAATATAGGGAGAAATTAGGATATTGGATAGTCATGTGGATTCTAGTTCATGGTTATGATTTTTTTGGATGATTTCTTGGTCTATTACCATATTACAAATGGTTTCAAATTTGTTTTTGTACCCTTTTTTGGTATTATTATAGTTTAGGTTGTTTTTTGGGGGATACATATTATTATAGATGAGCTATTCATGTTTCAAAGTTTCTCTAAGAGTTTAATTTTTATAATATATTTCTTTCCCCAAGCATTAAGCCTGTTTTGGGATTATGGGGTATTTTGATTTATCTGGGACTGGATAAGGTTTATTCATATTCTGATGGACTATCAAAATGGTGTTGGGCTTTTGATTATTTATTATTTTAAGAGATATTCAATTTTTTGATATCTCTAGATGTAGTGAAATGGATTTTTTTTCTAATAATATGTTGATCCCAAATGAATCTTTTATAAAAAGGTATTACGGTTTGACTGAGGTTATGAACAACCATGGGATAGAGGGTGTTGTGAAAACGTAGTGCAATATGATATGTAATGGTATCTGATTTCAATGAGAGTTATATGGGTAAATGTGGACACCACAATATGTAATGATTCTCAGGATGGAGTGGGTGTGATGGGTCATGACTCTTTAGTGGAAATATTTCCTTATATCTAACATTATTTCGCTACTAATTAGTTTTCTCAGGTTGTTGAATCTTCTTCATTTCCTTTTTGAATTGGGTTTACAAGGGATCATGGTTGGAATATTGTAATCTTGGAATAATATTTCCTCTCTCTTATCTCCATGGTTATGTACCTCTTAGTTATTTCAAATTCTTTAGGGATCCTCTTAGATGAGATCTCATGTGTGTATTATTATTTTTCCACTCTTTTTTTCTTTTGATAAAAGTGAGGCTAATATGGTGGCCCATCATATTGGTAGGTGTTGTCATACATGTAATGTGACAGTTTTTATTATTTATATTCCTATTAATTCTATATCATTTTTATCCATATATGTGAAATATATTATAATATATGGATGATTGGATTCAAAATATTATAAAACAATAAGTAGTAAATATAACCATTATAATAAAGTTGTTATGTTGGATTGTATAAATTGAGGTAACTATATTATGAATTATATTGATATAAAATCATAAAAGAAAATTTTAATAGTAATGCATTCATAAAATTAAATTAGTGTAGCTACATTATTTATAAAATCATTTATTTCATAAAAACACATTCTACTAAAAATTCCCTTTTAACGTGCTATACATATTTGTTTTAAATTTTTATTATGACTACTTAAAATTTAATATTATAAAATGGTTTACATATTTAAATTAATCATGTTTAAATTTTATTAATAATGAATTTCCCATATTATGAAATATAATAAGTTAATAATGTTAAATGTTAATTACTAGAGTAATTGTAAATATGATAATTCCAAAGAATTATCATTAATAGTTATGTAATTTTATATAAATAAATTACATTGATGAATTTAAAATTATTAATATCATGTAACTAAAATATATACATATATTAACACTCATTTAATTGGTATTTAACATGAAATTAAGTTAATGATGCTTAAATATTAAAAATTAATTTTTCTATAATTACATTTTTTCTAATTATTATAAGTATTAAATTATAAATTAATTTTATTATATTTATTAATTTAATTAGATTAAATTGATCTAAAATTTAGAATCATTGAATGTATATTTCGTATGAAGGGTTTTATTTAATGTTTATAAAAAAAATAATTTGAATGGTTTATTTTTAATCCTTGTTAATAAGGGTAAAAATGAATACCATTTAGTGGATCAAATTTTACTAAGTAAGCAATAAGGAAAAAATGTCTATAAATTATTTTTTTTGTTTTAAGTTTATACCATTATATCACAATAACCATTTCTTACCTAACTCACCTAAATCATATATTATCCAATTCATAACTCTCTAATACCATTCCATTCTAAGGAAATGTCCCTCTTTTAAAAAAATACACTTCGACCCAATTCAATCAATAGTAGTGGATTAAACTTTACTTGAACCATTAATCATTTTAACAAACCTTTATCATTGAAATATTTGAGTTACATTAATATTAATTAATTCATACATTTCTAAAAATACTTCGAAGAAAAGTCTCAAATCCTCAACATGTGTACTAATTAATGAGTAACTATTTTCCCTCACTATATTTCTCCTTGGAAACTATCTTATCCATTATCAGATAAAAAAATTAATATTATTTCTATACTAAATTTCTTTTGATAATGAAACATTAATTTTCAATTTATTTCCCTTTCCTTATAAAAAGGATAATTACTTTCGTGTTACATGCGTACTGCCGCCTCCACGAATTATGTGTTTTAATTTTATTAAACACCCTAAATGGATACTTCAAAATTGAATTTTACGGGGTAAATAAACTACTCGAATGTGGGTTTTTCCCAAAACATCCATACCAATGGTTTCATAAAACAATTTTAAATTAATTGTTTTACCAAAGGTTTCATAAAACTGTTGTTAAATCAAGTACTAAGAAACCTTTTCCGGGGGTTTAAATAGAACCATTGGTAAAAGGATGGATGAGGGGACCTTTTACCAATGATTCCTTAGATGTGTTGGTATAAATGTTGACTAAAATTTTTACCAATAGTTTTTACAAATCATTGGTAAAAGTTTCCCCCAAATTAACAAAAAACCCTCCTCTCCCCCATTCGCGATACATAACCCTATACTAGAGAACTTCCTCCAAATTCCCCCTCTATATGAGCGATCTAGGAGATCATTTGGATTCCTCTTCCTCCATCCCATCCAAGATGTTGAATGTCCTACTGAATCTCTATCCGAACCATCCTAAATTAGGTATTTTTTTAACTGTTTCCGTATTTTTATTGAAATTTATCTTATATTTCAGTTTTTAGTTTTGATTTTCATGTGTATATGTTTCTATTTTTTTATTTATCCTATATGTGATGAGGTTGTATCATCATTAAGATGTGCAATGATGTGGGTTAATTGGAGGTGAGTGATGCTATATGATATTTTATGGGTTATTGTGAGAAGTTTCTTTCCCTTTAATTGATTAGTTTACAAAACATAAGTTGGTGCTGCATATATTATTCAATTGTACTAGGTAAAGTAAAATGTTGGTCTCAGATTTTCAAGTTGGTTATTTGGATGGTATTCTATATCAAAATTGGGTATATCTCTATTGAATATGGGTGTATTTTTTAATTTACTAATTTATTTATTAAACTGACCATGCAATACACATTTACCACAATACAGAAGCACCACCAAAATCATAGATAGACACTACACACCATAAGACACCCATGGGAGACCCCCTTGACATCTACTGAAAGTTAAGGGGCCATTAACATAGGTACTGATGTCTATTGGCACTCATGCCTTGAGAAATTCTCATTTTTGGTAGAAAAGATACTGACACCTTTATTCTTAGTATAGTATAATGAAATGGTTTTCACCCGCATGACCAAGTAGACCATATGGTTCTTGGACTGGTTCCTAACAAGTTTCAAGAGTAGGATCAAATACTAAACATTGATTATGGTCCCTCTGAGGTTCTTTAGATAGTGAAGAGGGTTATGTGAACAATATTCAACTCAACTAATGTAGCATAGATCCATATTAAATGGATAAGTGTACTAGTATAATGCTTCCAACAATATTCTATATAAAGAACATAATGAAAAATGAAGACATTATTAAATGGAGTTGTTTACCCCTTTCTTGCAGAGACATGATTTGGCTCATGGGGTGGTGTGGTTCTTATATATCGGGCGGTGACATGTATAGTCACAAGATACATGTATGTTTTTGTTTATTTTTTATTTTATTTTATTTATCACATTTTCCACTTAGGAATTTACTTTTTTCTACGGATGGAGGGTAGTGATGCTATCCTAACTAGTTGACATAGATCACTTGTATACTACAATACCATGGGGTGTGAGTGTGAGGAAACATTGGTAGATAGAGGTGCATTGGGGTCATCCAGGAGATGGAATTCTTTATCTAAAACATTGTGTGGGAACATTTTTGGAGTTTGTTGGAGTCATGAAATAACCCCAAGTGTCTCCATACATCATATCATCCCCACATGGGTTGTCCACCCACCCAATCCTATCAAACCTATCCTAGTTAATCCTCTCAGTCACATAGTCTAGACTCATCTCTCAAGGCTTATCCCATGACTCAATGAAAATATCATCATCCAACTATACAAAGAGGTTTATTCACTTTATGATTGTCCTAGTCACAAAATCACACCATGTTGAACCCATGTACATTATACTCTCAATAATATGGTCAAGAACCTCATCAAAATCATGTATTATATCCCAACCTCACTAACATAGTTCCACGCTATGTTAAATCACACCAAGCCTCTTGGAATTTTAATGCCAATCTAAACAAAAATACCCAATACCCACACTAGCATCTCATCCTTCATCTTTTTAGTTGAACTCTTGTATCATTAAATGGAGTAACAACATTCATAATACATTTTATATACTCAGAGGGACTATCCCACTCTATGAACCTACCAAGATTCCAATCCATCCTCATAAGTATTTCTTCATCATACGATAGATGTTCAATTTCCACACCTATCACTACAAGGCCCAATCCGCTTTGGAATATTTTACATGATCTAAATATTCATCGTTAATGACATAAATCACATTAAAGCGCCTAAATGTCATCTGAACCCCACATTCCAATAATTATTCATGTGGATAGACCCCATGGAAACATCCTTAGAACTAAAACCATAAATAATAATTCCAAATACAAGCATTGTTTTTAAATAAATATCTCAAGTGTAAACATAAAAACTATGAATAATAAGTCCTCATCCATTGTATCGAACAAAACTAAACTAAGTTGAAACTTGGGAAAAATTGGATGTATACCATTAATAGAAAGAGTAATTGTTAATTAATAAGAATGTACTATTTGATTGTATCATTTTGAAACATTGATCTATTTCCACTTTTCTTGTAGGACCATGATTTGACCCTTGGGGCGTTATGGTACTTCTATGTTGGGTAGTGACATGTATAGCCACAAGAGACATGTAAGTTTTAGTTTAGATTTTATTTTTGTTTTTTATCGTAGTGGTCACTTTGATCATTGACTGCTTTCTATGGACATGGAGTAGTTATATTCTGCATAGGTTTCCAGAAAGAGTTTAGATTGATTCTGTCCATCGACTTTGATCTGAAGTAAGATTCCATGGATACTACTTGTCTCACACCTCATCTATTTGGGGATTTAGTGTTTCATACTACATATTATGTTTTCGGTAGGTCTTTGGATCATATTGTGTTGGTTCGGGTGGATTTGGTTTTCCGATTCCAATATAGGAAAGGCTTTAATGCCACTAGTTGGTTTCTCACTATTTATGTAGCATCCTTCATGTGTTTTAAGGTTCTTAATATCCTTTGTGCAGTGCATCGATCCTTGCTCGTTGGTTTCGAGCCTCTAAATCAAGGTCGACTCGCGTGCATGTGCATAAGTAAGTAAGTATATGTATGTGGGTTCCCCCTTTACGTGTATAGTCACCCATGGCAGTGATTATGCACATATGGGATAGGTGTTCCCATGTATATATATATATATATAAATGCATACGCAGGTGAGT
This sequence comes from Viscum album, assembly GCA_963277665.1. Taxonomy (NCBI): domain Eukaryota; kingdom Viridiplantae; phylum Streptophyta; class Magnoliopsida; order Santalales; family Viscaceae; genus Viscum; species Viscum album. The sequence goes on from OY728129.1 coordinate 320,635,422, forward strand.
GGGTACTGATATATGCATATAAGCATATGTTCAAGGATACCATTGCACATGCTCATGGACATCAAGGTGTGTGCATAGGGTCTACGTATCTATGACTGGGTGTGAAGGTGCGTATACCCAGGGGAGGATCAACAGCTTTTTGTTAGAAATCTTCAAGAGAAAAAGTGGACAGCTCAGTTCCACCTTGAGGTAGAGTCCCTCTCATAGACTCTTTAATTTAAAATTTTTTTAAATTGAATTTAGAATAATTCTTAATAATGATTGATTATATTGAATTGCATATCTTGAATAAGTCTTCTTTAATATTATTTTTTCATTTGATAAATAAAGTCATGTTTTTATAATAAAAACCCTCCAATAGAAGTGCACTGTCTGCGAAAACTCACAGTGATAGTTTAGGGTGTGATAATTTGACTCTCAATATGTAGTTTCAACTACCTAGTACCACTTTTAAAAACAACAATTATAAAATATATATCTTTATCATACAACAATACCGAATCAATATTTAGTTTTTTATAACCTAAGATTGGTTTCTATAATGTAAAGGACAGCTACATATGATTTATTTGGAATCATGGCTGAAATATGTTGCCTCGCGGATTTCACTGGACAGGACCAACACGTTGCGGTCACATAGCAGTCATGCCACTGTCCTTCTGTGGTCATTCCATAGTCACGTCGTGGTCACACCGCGGTCATGCTGTGGTCACACTGCGGTAATGCTGTGATTTGGCCCTGCTCAAGGACGACACCCCGTGCTGGTTCGCAGTACTGTCAGAATTCTATAGACGATACCTAGATATAGTTTTAGATACATTAACCATCCATAGTTAATGTGGAGGGAGGCGATGACAACAATGTTTCCCCACTTCCTCCCACTCCCTTCACTCCTGATGGGAAGATGCTGCCCCACGAATGTCGCTGGACCAGGCCAACACGCCGTGGTCACGCCACATTCACATCGCGGTCAAGCCACGATCACTCTGCGGTCACGCTGCGGTCACACCACGTTAATTTTGTGATTTTTCCCTGCTCCTAGATGACACCCCTTGACGGTTCTCAGTCCTATGGATTCGATGTATGATACGAAGATTGAGTTTTAGATACATTACGCACCCTCCTCCCTGGGCCCTGAACAGCCCCCACCCTCCTCACTGGACCACGAATAGTCCCCTGGATAGCCCCACCCCCCCACAACATCCTCCTTGGACCCTAGACCGCCCCCCAGATAGCCCCCTGAACCCTCTTCCCTGGACCCTGGATCCCAATCTATGCTATCTTCAGGATTCACCCTATATCTCAATGGAAAAGTGGGTTTTAGAGCATCAGAAGAAGATAAGAGAAGAGTGCAAACTCTAATCGAAAAGAGGAATCAAGGAGAATATTAGACTCACATGGTTATACAATCCACTCTTGAAGGCACTCAAGCCACCCAAGTGACGTGTACGAGTCAACCCCACCTCAAACCGAGGAACGGTGTGGCCTGTACCACTCAAAGTGTCTCACTGTTATTTGAAATGGACAAAATTTTAAATGAAAACAACAACTAACATATAGAAAACTGACCAAATGGATTTGGATTGTGTTGATAATTCAGCACAACGATCCATGAGTCATTTTTGACGTGTATGAGTCAACTATGCTTCAATCCAAGGCACGATGTGCCCGGTACCACTCAAAGTGTGTTTTTTAAATGGATACCATTTTAAGTAAAAACAATTGGCATACGAAAAACAAATATAACACTTTAAGACTATGTTGATAATTTATGAAAACTATCCATGGGTCATTTTTAATGTGTATGAGTCATCCCCGCCTCAATCCAAGGCGTGGTGTGTCCGAAACCACTCAAAGTGTCTCTCTATTTTTTCAAAAGGACATCATTTTATGTGAATACAATAACTGACATACAGAAAACCAACCAAAGTCATTCATATCCTATTGATACTTTTGGACAATGATCCATGGGTCATATGTGATGTGTACAAGTCAACCCTGACTCAATCCGAGGCACGGTGTGACCGGTATCACTCTATGTGTCTCACTTTTGTTTGAAATGAACATGATTTTTAGTAAAATCAACAACTAGCATACAAGAAACCTACTAAACTCATTCAGATTGAGTTGATACTTCAAAAAAATGATTCATGGTTCGTTTTTGACATGTACGAGTCAACCCCTCCTCAATCCAAGGCACGATGTGGCCAGTACCACTGAAAGTGTCTCACTTTTATTTGAAATGGACTACATTTAAAGTGAAAACTACAAATGGCATACAGAAAACTGACCAAACGCATTTGCATTGTGTTGATACATCATAAAAGAGATCCAAGGGTCATTTTTTACATATACGAGTCGACCTGACCTCAATATTAGGTGCGGTGTGGCCGACACCACTCAAAGTGTCACACTTTTCTTTGAAATGGAAAACATTTTAAGTGAAAACAACAAATTGCACAGGGAAAACCATCCAAACACATTATAATTCTATTAATACATTAGTAAAAGGATCTATGGGTCATTTGTGATGTATACAAGTGAACTACGCCTCAATCTGAAGCACGGTGTGGCTGATACCACTCAAAGTGTATTTATTTTGTTTAAAATGGATACACTTTTAAGTAAAAAAACTGCCATATGGAAATATGAGAAAAAACATTTGGATACTGTTGATACTATAGGACAAGGATCCGTGGGTCATTTGTGACGTGTAAGAGTCAACCCCACCTTTATCTGAGGCACAGTGTGGCCCGTACCACTCAAAGTGTCTTTCTTTTGTTTAAAATGGATATTTTTTTAAGTAAAAACAACTGGCATATGGAAAACCAACCAAACACATTCAGATTGTGTTGATACTTTAGGAAAAAAATCCATGGGTAATTTTTGACGTGTACGAGTCATCCCCACCTCAATCCGAGGCGCGGTGTGGCTGGAACCACTCAAATTGTCTCTCTTTTGTTTCAAAAGGACATCATTTTAAGTGAATACAACAACTGACATATAGAAACCCAACAAAAGGCAATCTAATTCTGTTCAGACCTTAGGAAAAAGATCCATGGGTCATATGTGATGTGTAAAAGTCAACCCCACCTCAATCCAAGGGCCAGTGTGGCCGGAATAACTCAAAATGTCTCACTTTTATTTGAAATGGATAGGATTTTAAGTGAAATCAACAACTGGCATACGAAAAACTAACCAATCCATTTGGATTGTGTTAATAATTTAGAACAACGATCCATGGGTCATTAGTGGCGCGTACGAGTCAACCCTACCTCAATCCGAGGCGCAGTGTGGCCGACACCACTAAAAATGTCTCTCTTTTGTTTAAAATGGACACCATTTTAATTGAAAACAACAACTGACATATGGAAAACTGACCAAACGAATTCATATTCTATTAAAAATTTTGGAAAATGATCCATCAGTCATTTTTGACGTGTAAGTTTCAAACCAGCATCAATCCGAGGTGCGGTGTGGCGGACACCACTCAAAGTGTGTCACTTTTCATGTAAATGGACAACATTTTAAGTTAAAACAACAACTGACATCCTGAAAACCAACCAACTGCATTTGTATTATATTGATACTTTAGTAAAAGGATCCGTGGCCCATTTTGTGATGTGTATGAGTCAACCCTGCCTCAATCTGAGGCACGTTGTGGCTGGTACCACTCAAAGTGTTTTCCTTTTGTTTGAAATGGATACGCTTTTAAGTAAAAACAACTAGCATATGAAAAACCTACCAAATGCATTCAGATTGTGTTTATACTTTAGTAAAATTATCCATGGGTTGTTTTTGACGTGTAAGAGTCAACCCCACCTCAATCTGAGGTGCAGTGTGGCTGACACCACTCCTAGTGTCTCTCTTTTGTTTCAAAAGGACATCATTTTAAGTGAATACAACAACTGACATACGGAAAACTGACCAAAGGCATTCATATTATGTGGAAACTTTAGGAAAATGATCCATGGGTCCTATGTGACGTGTATGAGTCAGTCTTGGCTCAATACGAGGGTTGGTGTGTCTGGCACCACTCAAACTATCTCACTTTTATTTGAAATGGACATGATTTTATGTGAAAAAAACTGGCATACAAAAAACTGACCAAACATATTCGTATTGTGTTCAAAATTTAGGACAACAATACATGTGTCATTCAGGATGTGTAAGAGTCAACCTCTCCTCAATACGAGGCGTGGTGTGGCCGACACCACTCAAAATGTCTTTCTTTTGTTTAAAATGTACATCATTTTAAGTGAAAACAACAACTGACATATGGAAAACAGACCAAACGCATTCGTATTATGTTGAAACATTAGGAAAACAATCCATGGGTCATTTTTTATGAGTAAGAGTCAACCCCACCTCAATCTAAGGCATGGTGTGGCCGGTACCACTCAAAGTGTCTTTTTTTTTTTGAAATGGACAACATTTTAAGTGAAAACAACAACTGACATACAGAAAGCTGGCTAAACGAATTCGGATTGTGTTAATACATTAGAACAAGGATCCATGGGTCATTTGTGACATGTATGAGTCAACAAAACCTATATCCGAGGCACAGTGTGGCCGGTACCACTCAAATTGTCTTTATTTTGTTTAAAATGAATACGCTTTTATGTAAAAACAACTGGCATATGGAAAACCAAACAAACGCTTTATTATTGTGTTGATACTTTTGGAAAACTATCCATGGGTAATTTTTGATGAGTATGAGACAACCATACCCAATCCGAGGCACAGTGTGGCCAACACCACTCAAGGTGTCTCTCTTCTGTTTCAAATGGACATCATTTGAAGTGAATACAACAACTGAAATTTATAGTCATCAACGATAGTCACAAACTCTTTTTCATGAGTTGGGTAGTTTCACCCATGGGGTCATAAGTGACGAGACTCCTATGAAAATAACTTTTCACCATATATTATAAAAAATACACGTTCAATGAAAAATGCATAACAAATCATTACATACCTGAATTTAGGATTAGAAAAAAATTGGGATTTGAGCCAATTTAAAACACTTATTCAACAGTAATAAGTATTTCTCATACTATTATGTCTATTAAGAATTTTATTGGGAGGTGGGAGATGTGCTGGTCGGGGGGGGGGGGTTGTGTAGGTTTGAGGTGACTTAATACTAGAAGAGTGGTTGTCATATAAAGATTGAAATAGGTGTAAATAATGTTTGAGTTATTGAAACTATTTTTCATCTCTACTGGATGTTTGTTTTCATATGAAGATTGAAATAGGGAATTGTAGTACATGACATGGTTGGAAGAGTTTGATGGTTTTATGTGTTTTTATGCTATTGCAGGTGTTTTTTATACTGTTTTAAGTCTATTTGTATGTGTTTTTTGTTCTATTTTTTATTCTGGTGTATACTGGAGGAGCTACAAGAGGGGATACTGTGCAATAGTTCTAGAAATACACAATTCCAACATTTTTTAACTGTTGGTATACTTTGAGCGAAATTTTAAAACTATCCCAACGGGTTTAGAACCATTGGTATTGTGTTTAGTCTTCAATATATACCAACAATTTCAACGAAACCATTGGTAAAAATGATACAAAAACATATACCAATGGTTAGCCTACAACCATTGGTAATTAAATACTTGTAGTGGCTTATACAAATGGTTTAGATCAAACCAATGGTTTATGGATTTCTTCACAGCTTACTACCCTAAATTTTGGAAAACTGTTGATATAGGTTATACCAACTGTTTTCTAGCCTATACCAACAGTTTAAAACTGTTGGTATAACCATCATTTCTAGTAGTGATAATATATTTATTAATTTGTTATGAATCTAAAATGTTAATTAAATCTCCACCTTCTTATCTTTCAATGTAAAATGAAAATTTCATCAGTGAGTGTGTGTGCGAACTACCACCTTCATATAGCAATGCCTTCAGTTTTTTATCCATGGCATAAAAAAGTAGATATAAAATTTATTTGATTAATATGTATGATATTAATGAGTAATATATTCTATGTGTTTGATTTATGATGGATAACACAAAAATTAACCAACACTATAAATTAATTTGTTGTTATTCTTAGATTACATGAAACAAGTCAATTTTGGTTTTCGTTATTTACAACCAGGAAATTAGTTTCCATATATTGAGCTTATGGATGCATAAATCATTATAAGATGACTAAAATATTGTTTTTAATTAGGTGATGATGAACTCGATATCAGATAATGGGTTCAAACATCACCATGCATGAAATAAATCAAAATTACTAACATTTGATGATGAAAATATACATTAACTAATAAATGCATGTTCATTAAGTGATTATATTTAAAGGATATTAAAGTGAACAGATCAGATTGAGGTTTGTAAATTATTTATTTATATATTTATATTTATTATATAGGAAGATAAATAGATTTTTTAGAATCCAAAATTTATTGTAAGAACTCTCATATTGATTTCGTTCTTTGAGATATATGAGATATTTGACACCTATTTTATTTTGTCTCTTTTATACACTACTCCTTTGAAATATTATATAAATATTCACTTCATATTCATTGAATTTAATGTTATATTTAATTTTACCCATTTCAAAATTATTCCCTTAAAGAGCTACTAATGTTGTGTAGATATTTTTCAATGTAACTTCAATTAAATGTGTTATGCTCATTCATACTGAATTTTATAATGTCCCAACTTTATCCAAGGTGCGGTTCGTTAAGAATTTTTTTAAATCCTTATAACAGTCCCAGATATGATTCCTAGGATTTTAAAGGATACCGTGGGGGGTGTTTACTGCTCATTTGAATCCTAGAGCACCATAAATGGAGGAAGTATACATGGCCATACTCTCTGTCTAAATTTTTATGACCTAGGGTGCATGCCCATGCGACCTATTAAAGGTTATAGATAAAGGAAAAATGTATAGAATTCACACAGTTTTCAAAAACATGAACCCTTCCCAATGTGCAGTGTTATTTTTGTGATTAAAAATGAAAAATGGGAAAAAAGTGAAAAAATTGGAAATCATGAAAAATATGAGAAAAAGAGAGAATGAAATGGGCTTTCTGTATTTATTTTTTTCTTTTTCTTCTATTTTTTTCTTTTTCTTATTTTATTTCATTTTCCTTTTTCATTTTACTCTTTTATATTTTATCCTTTCTTTCATTTCATTGTTATTTTTTTGTTCTCTATTCATTCAGGTGTAGGGTGCCTCCCTCTTCTCCATCGAGTGTGGTGTAAGGTCCTCTGACTTCTTCTCTTTGGGCTTAATCTTGCATGATCATTTATTCTCAGATTTCATCACTATGAGATGCACTATAAACCTCTCTATATGATCTATCTTTCAAATATATGTAATCCTTTGTTCCTTATCTATTTTTTCACTATCTTTACATGATGGATTAATTATCTATTTTGGGGGTATTGTTAAATTCATCGATTTCTCCCATTTCAAGTCGAATCAAAGGATTTTAATGGACTTATAGAGTAATACAATGTTGATTTAGGGTGGCTATGGTATTTTACCTTTGTTTTTATTATTTTTAGTTATCACATAATTGTGTCACTCATCGAAACCTTCCGATGAAGCTTGATATAGTGTATTAAATTAAATTTTAATGATATTTAGTGATTGTCTTGACCATCGCATACCGAAAAAGCCATTGATGGGGTGTTTTTCTCAACATTAACCACCCTTTGACACCATGTCATCTTTCCTCTCATCCAAAACATCCATGAAAGATTGATACCACATATTAAATTGTTTAGGTTTGTTTATAGTGGTTGTAGTGACATTTTCTTATTGAAAATCTCATATTTAGGGTGTTCTTTTTGCCTTTGGAAACACCTTTTGGGTATGCCATCCATTTATTCTGATGTTGGATCATTCAATTGGTGGGGGTTTTCCCATGGTTTAATATTTTCAATTTATAGCATTAATTAAATTTGTAATTAGACCACAAATTGGATCCATTGATATGGCATATGTTTAATTCTAAATGATTGATCCTTGTGTATAGCAATATGTTTTTGTTAGGATAGTTTGAGTTCCCTGTATTCTAGTCAATGCTTTTATATAATCAACAGATCATTCATACTTTTAATTGAACATGAAAGTGGTGAATACCATTTTCTTTATGTCTAATGCCTATGAATGTTGATTAAACGTGTATATTTATGTTATATGCATTTTCTTGATTTCAGCCCATGCTGCTCTTCTTGTTCTTATTTCATTGTAGTTTCTCAAATTCATGCGATGTGGTGTGCCTTGAATATAATTACGTATGAATTATTTTAGAATAAAAATTAAATATAATTAAATTAATTGTTTTATTTAGTAGTGTCATGTTTCCATAATAAAACCCCTCTAATGGAGGTGCATTGTCTTCTAAAATAAAAGTAGTGATTTTTGTTTTATACATGACTGGATGACTTTCTATATAATCTATGCTGGTTTTATATGACTTAAATTTAAAATATAGATTAAATGTCAATCTTGTAAGATTATTATAATAAATTTCATGTGATAAAATACAATTTTTTAAATGGTGTTCTTAATGTTTATACCCCACTTATGATATTTTTTATTGAATTTCACCAAAAATATATGCCATTGTTGATTGGAATAAATTTAATGGATTTATTAAATTGTAATCAAGTCATTTTGGGATAATTATTTATTAGAGGAAATTATAAATGCATTTTTGTGTGTTATATGCCTTGCTTGATATGATTCATTCGATATGGGTTGGGAGAGAACATGAATCCAGAGTTAAGAATTCTATGGTTGGACTCACCACACTCAGTGGGTTAATACTCGATGCACTGGGAGCGATACTTTTGTCTTCCAGCTTCGAGCTTTCTAGAGGAGTTTTATTATGATCATGAGTGAGTTCAGTTCCCTATAGGAGCGATCGAGGATGGACCTATTGAAAATATGGTTATGTTATGCCTCAGGTGAGACCCAGTACTCTATGTGAGATATTTGGCATAAACTCAGAGTCACTATCCTTGTGTGATACCGGGGGATACATATGGGTTTCCTTGGATAGAATCAAGTTAATTGATTATATTGTTTGTTTTTATTACAGCCCTTGGGTTCCTGATATGATCGCCAAGGATGGGTGAAGAAACCTACCTTATTTTTGAGAGACTATTTGGATTGAATTGATAGATTGTTTACTCATATGATATGTTTTCTCATTATTTTTGTTTGAGCATACTTGTGCTCTTATGATAATACCACCTGGGTTATGAGAACCCTTATAGTTTGACATGTAATGTGATAACCCAAGCCCAAGCACCAACTTTGGGTTTTCATTTTTTACATGGTTCATATATATATATATATATATTATTTCCATAAATAGGTACTCTATTTGGTTTTCCATATTAGGTCAAAGTAGGTTGTATGAGATGGGTGTCCATTTAGGAACCTATAAATATGTTTACATGTTTATTTTTTTTATTTCTTTATCATTATTATATCTAGAACATTGTTTTCTGTTTACTAAAAAATGGAAAGGTCAGGACACCATGGGATCTGGCCTACCGATGTTTATGTCTAATAAACTATTCAGATACTTTTTGGAAATCGATTATACTTACTGATCGTATGTACGGATAAATGGAAAAGTCATGCTTCTGATGCTTGATTGTTTTACTATTTACGATGGAGCATTGGGTGTAAAGGACTATGCCTATGCTCGAGATGCTGAGTTTCATTTTTTTGTCTTCTTTCGTTTTTAATAGCATGTAGTATGTGAATGTGCCTTTGTTCCCCGATACTCTTAGTTTTTTAGAACCATGAAATTGAAATCATTATTATATCTCTTATGATTATTCAGCTTTCACTAGTTGTTCCTTTAAATTGCACTGCTTATTTGTTTTGCTTCTGATGATGTTTTTTGTTATTATTATTTTTTCTAAATAATTTATATTGCTTTCCACTGTATTATACCAAATGAAATGAGGGAATTGTCTCCCCATTGACACACATAGATCCCTCACTACTATTTATTTGCCTACGACATTTGAGAAGATATTCTTGAGGTCATGCGGCCAACCATCTAGGGGCCCGGTTTAGTGGAACTCAAGGAGGGACACCTCCAAGTGGTATCAGATCATTTTTTCTCATTGTATTACTGTTGTGGTTTTAATAGTTCACTAGGTTATTGGTATTTGAAATTTTACCTATTCTTGGACATGGATAACATGTGTAAAGGGTCACCCAAATTTCCTGGGTTGATATTTTCCATTATTAATTCTGCCATTTACCATTGGCATTATTTAATTGTATGTGACACTTGTTTTGTGATTCTATTGATTTTAGTATTATTGAGATGATTATTTATATTACATCATCCAGATAAAATGATGGATTTTCATTTCATATATCATAATAGGCACCATATCAATTAATATTTCTTGCATACTATCATTCCATATATATTTTCAGTGTGAATTGTTTGTTTTAATATTATTATTGTCGTGACTAGTTTATATATCTGGTAATTCATGTGTTTCATAAAATATAAAAATATTACAATTTATTTTTTAGAGAAATTTTGTTAATTTGGTTAGTGGAAACCCAATTTCATGTTATATGGTTTATGTGAACTTATAAATTGTAAAGGTGGTCTACCTAATTAAATCTCATTAAAATAGTATTAACTGAATAATGATATAAATGAATTATCCCTTTTAAAAAATGAAATTTCCATATTATTTAGACATCGACCTTGACTATGATGTTACCTGGGTAAAGGGATGTAGGCCATGTGTCTCAGTGATCCTTCTGGGGTTTTACCTTCTTATCTTGACCTATATCTTATAGAAGGTTGTATGTTGTGTTATGATCAGAGGCAGGCTATGCACCAGTCCTATTTATTACATTCGTTGATATAGTCTCATATTTGAAGGAGGCCTTGTACATGTCCCCTTATAACTAATAAATTACATACTTATCATATCAGTTAAATATATATTGTCTGAGGTTCATGTTGGAAATTATAGAGTTATTCCACTACAATATCCTCGCATTGTATAGAAAGAGAGTGGGGATGAGTACAAGTCAATGGTGGTAGGACCAGAGATGCCTATGGTGCCACTTATGGTCCCTCTAAAGGCACCTACTTTTGAACCTATTCTGGGAACTGATTAAAATTTTCACAAGAGCTCCCTTAATTTCCTCCAGACATTTTAGAGTGTTCCCAATCCTACCCCAAATATGGAAGAGCTTACACAAAATTTTAGCAAGAGCATCCTCCCAACTTCTCACTGGATTTGGGGACTCATAATGAAGGGTCATGGATAAAATCCATGGAATTTATATTTGAGCATCTAGACACTCCTCTAGAGTAGAGGGTAAATCTTTCTACCAACATGCTATGTGAATCCCCCAACCATTGGTGGGATTTCATTTCTCAGTCATAAAATTACTGAGATATGGTTTGGTAAAAATCCCGAGTAGCAATCTACGTTCATTAATTTACCTAGAATCTAAGAGGGGATTTATCAAGGTTGTTATTACATCTTTAGTAGGTATATATGGTTATTCTTGATTATTTTACTCATTTCACTGAGATTTAGTATTTTTCTCCATCTCAGATTGGTTATGAGTTGATGATTGTGAGGTGTTTTGAGGATGGTTTTGAGCCTACTATCCAATATTAGGTGAACAGATTTTAGTAGGAAACTATTATAGAGATTTTGAACTAGGATCTAATCATGGAACAAAATCATAGAGAGCCTATCAATGGGATCCATTCCAGTTTTGTTCTGCATTAGGTTGATGGTTCTTCAGGTAGCAAGAAGAGCAGTCTTGGGGGTGCAAATTGGGTGTGGTTCTAGCTCAGTGACACACAATGATTCTATAGTATTCCACCATTGTAGATTTATAGTATATAATAAACGCAATTTCATTATAAATCGATCAAATTATGATCTTTAATCTTTATAGTCCATATTTAATGCTTCTACCATTAATTTCCTCTAGCATTCGATAGTGGGAGATCCGGACTTGCACCTTTATCAAGTTCCCGATCTGAAACAACACAACAAGTTGGGATTTGTTCATATAATTTTAATTCAAGCCATGGAAATAGTGGACATGTTTTTGGTTTCTTGGCCCCATTGCTTCAACATCATTAGAGTCGATCCACTCGTGTTGGTTAGAAAACATATCAGGGTTACAGTTCGGGCCTTGAATATGAAGTGTATCCATTACTAGATGATTATTAACCAGAACTATCTATGGTTAAATGTACTATACTAATCACATCTACTTTATTTTTTTCCTTTTTTTAAATTTTGTTATTTATCTCACCGTTTTGTGCTGGTATCTTAGACCCTTTTTGAAATTTTCTTGAGTTTTCCCTTGGGAACAGAAGATGAGCATTTCTGTTGGCCTCTTACTTCTTTTCCCTAATTCTATATGACAGTCCTTGATCCTAGCTTCCCATTGTTAGTGGGGCCTCTTTTTTTTGTTAATTTTCATTGGGGTACATGAGATACATGAATGAATATGGTCATTGAACCTTCGAAAAAATCAAGGATTTTTCTTCTGCTCATATAATCTCAGTGTATTATGCATCAATATTTTTGGTAACTATCATATTCTCAAATGATGTGTAAAAGTTTTTTCAGATCAATGTTAATAATATAGTATTATGTTAAGGAAACACATAAGGTGGGTATAATCTCATTTGATATGGTTTGGGGTGCCCTTATAGTAAAATGAACCCAAATGGGGAATACCATCTATAGTGTTCAGTTCTGTTGGAACATTTGTTGTGGTTGCATCGTTTGTTTTAGTCAGTTCTTTCTTGGGTACACAATGATTTTATTCCTGGGTACATGAAAAACCTCTTAATATAGTCATCTTGAAATGGTTCAATAGTAATACCTTTTTTCCTTTATTGGGTTCTTTTGAAAATATGAGTTGTACTCATCCATACATATAGAGAAAATGCCTCATATCCTTTAAATGATCATTCAAATCCTCTTAGTGTACTCTTAACAAAATAATGATCATGTCCCATATCATTGTATCATATGCCTGATCTAAGAGAGTGTTTTTCACATGACACAATAATGGGTTTTAAATACATTGGTCTTATTCTATTGGTTTTGATCAAAGTCGCATTCCAGATACATGGTTTTATTAATAGTCTGGTTGATCCTGAGTGATACCTAGTTTTTTCAATGTTGGAATGCTAGGATAGACTCATGGAAACTGGCTATTCTCCTCTTCTCATTAATTAAAGATGGTTTCTGCTTTGGTTTTAGTCAATTTTCTTATGTTAAGAAAATTTTTTTATACTGACGTCTCGATTGTATGTGCTAAATTTGGTTTTCCATGGATTATCTCCTTGGAATTCATTTGAGGACTTTGAGGTTTCCCTATTTTTTCTCTCATTTTCATAAAGGAGTGTTTTATCCATGATGGTCCAAAAAATTCAAACCCAGGGGATGTTTCTATGATATTGTCTAGGTACAAAAGCTTATGCTTCCCTTTTTGAAGAGATGTCATCAGAAGATGGGTGCAGGTTTCAATGTGTGTGCCCTTAGAAGATCCCAAGATCTAATGTTTAAAATGATCTATTTTTAACAGTGGGCATGCAATCTATTTTTAAGATGAGTTTTCTGGGAGTGGTTGAACAGTAGTGGATTGACATGCCTTCATATAATTTTGTTTAAAAGTGGTCATATTTGACTTGACCATTTGATTAGACCGTGTTTCGTGTTCTAGGTCATAAGATTTGTTATAACACTACATGAACATGTTAAAAGACAATTATGAATGTTTGGATACAATTGTATGGAATTTTTCATTAATTATAAATCATTTTGTGAAGTGTCATACGATGGTTTAATTAGGATACAATGATGTCATTGTGTCTCCAGTTGGACGTACTCGGAAAATTATCGGTCTACATGCATCGTTTGGTGTTTGGGTATTGATTTCAGTTCTACAACTTTAGTGTCACGTGTTAAGGTGATGCTTCAAGATACACTGGGCATTTAGAAATTCAATAAGGGCATTTTAATGAACATTAATGACACTATTATTTCGAATGATGGTTTTGTTATTCTCGAAGGATTCTCAAGGATAAAAATATCTATGGTGGGGAGGTTGTAATGTCCTAGATTATTCCATGGTGTGGGCCATAAAAATTTTGGTCTAACTGATTAAAAAATTCCCTAATATGATTCATAAGATGATAAAGAATATTTCAGGGATTTCAAGTGCTTTTTTAAAGTGCAATTCATTGAAAATGGATGATACAGACTAGGCTATGCGGTCAATCTAAAACTGTGCGACCTAGGGAACATGCATTTGTGGCCTATTAGAGGTTCTAAACAGCCAGAAAACTCAAGGTATCCTCACAGTTATTTAAATCATTCACCATTCCCATGTGTTGTTTTTTATTTGAGTAAGAATGAATAAAGGAAAAGTGAAAATTTATGGAAAATTATGATAATGATGTTTAGAGACTAAAATAGTCTTTTCCCATTTCATATTTTTTCATTATATTCTCCTTTTTATTTTTTTCTTTTCTTTCCTTATATAATTTTTATTTCCTATTTTATTTTTAATCATTTATTCCCTTCCATTTTTTACTCCTTTCTCATTTCATCCAGGCATGGTGCGCCTTCCTCTTCTCCCTATATGCATGGTACTAGGTCTTTCCCTTTATCCCCTTTGGGTTTAATCTTTCACAATCATTTCTTATTGTAATTTTCACTCTTAGATGTGTTGGAAATCTATCAGAAATCTATATCTTCCACACATCTCTATTCCTTGGTTATCTAACAATCTACAATGTTATCTTCATGTGATGTATTTTTCCTTATTTTGGGTGTTTTGTTAAATTCATCAATTTATACCATTTCTTTTCTAATCGAAGGTTGTTACCAGATATAGAGAGTGACAGGATGTTGAGATAGGGTGCCTACAACTTTTTTACATTATTTTTTTTAAGACATCACATCATTATTCCTCTCATCATAACCTTCTAGTGAATCTTGATAACACATATTAAATCAGACATGAATGCTTTTTATTGTCCATAGTTACCCTTTGATGTTGAGAAACCCATTCATGGGTTGTTCACTTTACCATAATCCAACCATTGACTTTTCATTATCGTAACACTCATCAGAACTTTATAATGAATCTTAATACAATATATTAAATTGGTTAGGATTCTCTTTACTTCCTCTAGTGAATTTTTCTTACAGAGAATCCAACATATATGTTGTTCATCTTTCCTTTGGTCACCCCTTTTGGGTGCACCATCCATTTATTTCCTATGTTGGATCTTGCTTTTTGTGGGGATTTCAATTGGTTTAATCATTTAAAATGATAACTGAAATTAAAATTGAAATTTGAGAATAAACTATATCCCTTGATAATGTATATTTTTAACTCTAACTGTTTGGCCAATCTGTATTTCCATATTTTTTTGTGATTGTTTTATTTTAATTCATTCTAGATAATGGTATTACTTAATTATTATATCTGGTAATTAATTTAATTTCTCAAGAAAGTAGTGAATATAGTTTTCCTTATGTATAATTCCTATTTAAGTTAATTAAATGTGTTAACTTTATACTATATTCCTTTTCTTAGGTTATGACTGGATTCTTGTCGTTAATGCATTTTGGCTGTTCCGATTCTTGTGATGCTATGTTCCTTGCATTAAATTAGTTATTAATGTGTTTATAATAAATGATAAATATTATTAAATGAATTATTTGATTAATAATTTTCATTTTTTATAATAAAACCTCTCTAATAGAGGGTAATTGTATGCTAAACTAAAATTAGTGATTTTCATTATTTGACATGATTGGTTCCCTTGATATATAAACTTCTCCATTCTTATTATGATAAAATTTCAAAGCTTGGTTGAATAGTAATCTTATTGGATTTTTATATTAAGTTGAATTTCATAACATGAAATTGTTTAAATATTGTTCTTATTGTATGTTTCCTTCTTATAATAATATTTATTTCCATTCGATATAATGTGTTCCATTATTGATTGGCTTTAATATAACATCTAGTTGAAATGGTAAGCATGTGATATTGGGATTCTGCATTATTGGTATGTAATTATAAATGCATGGTCATGTGTTATATGGATTTCATGATATGGATCATTTGATATAGGCTGGGAGAGAACATTAATCCCATGTAAAGGATTTCATGGATGGGGTCGTCTCACTTGGTGGGTTACTACTTGATGTACTGAGATTGATGCTTTGGATTGTGAGGTATGGTCTCGCTTGGATGTTTTTATTATGCTCGTGAGTAAGGCCGGTTTTCTACAAGGACAACCGAGTATATATATATATATATGAGAAATATGGTTATTCCATGCCATAGGTGAGACCTAGTCCCCTTTGTGGGATATTTTGAAAAGACTCATAGTCACTATCCTTGAGTGATACATGGGATGCCATATGGGTTTCATTGGACAGAATCAATGTATCGGATTATATGGGATGTTTTCATTATGACCCTAGGGATTTTGATATGATTGAAAAGGATGTTTTTGGGACTCCAACTTTGTTTTGGGAGACTTTTTGGATTGCATTGATTGATTGTTTACTCATATGATATTTTTCCTCATTTTTATTGTTTGAGCATGTTTGTGCAGTTTTGATACTACTACCATTCTTATTAGCACCCCTGTACATTGACATAGAAAGTGAAACCCCAATCGAATGAACCATCTTTGGGTATGAATTTTTTATTTAGTATATATATATATATATATATATATTAACCCATGCACAGATACTCTATTTAGGTTTTTGGATATGGCTGAAGCAGGTGGTATGTGACGATTGTCCGCTTATGATCCCAAACCTAGGTTTACATGTTTATTTATTTATTGTTCTATCTTTATTATATTTAGAACAGTATTATATATTTTCAGTATGAAAGGGAAAGGTATAGGCACTATTTGTTCCAACATCATTAGATTTATGTCTCATATCCTTCTTGGGCACCATTTAGTACCCGAGAAGACTTAATGATCACCTGTGAGGATAAATGTAATTTGGATGCCTCTAATGCATGATTGTTTTTCTATTTAGTAAGGATCATTGGGGTTTATGATCGAGCCTATGGTTGAGATGTTGACTATATATTTTGGGTCCTTTTGTAGTTTTGGATGCAATGTAGTATGTGTTAGTACCCATGTTCTGTTGTAATTCTATTTTTTATACCACCATAAAATTGACATCATTATTATATCTCATAAGATTATTCATCTTCTGCAAGTTGTTCCTTTATATTTCACTACTTATTTGTTTTACTTCTGCAACTTTCTGTTGTTCTTATTGATATCACTATTTAGTTTATATTTTTTACCATTGTGTTATACCTAATCATACGAGGGAATAGTCTCCCTGTAGACATAGTTAAGTTCCTCGCTAGTAGTTGTATGTCTCCGGCTTTCAGGGAGATGTGGTTGAGGTCATGTCTCTCACCATCTCGGGGCCTAATTTAGAGGCACTTGGGGTCAGATAATACAAATTGTATTCCTTTAATTATGTAACAATCTTCCTTATTATTATTATATTACACTAAATCTATTATTTATATTGGATTTACATTTCCTTCTCATAAAATCATTTTCAAATATTATAGTGCCAATTTTTATCCTATAGTGGAAGAATCTAATATTTAAATACAACATTGTTATGAAAATTATTTATCCTCTTTAATGGATATTTCTATTCTATATCAATATTATATATTTAAAAAAATGTTTTCTTTTCTTATTTTGAAATACAAATATTTATTATCACGTATGATATTTTTATACTTCGTTACCTCCTCACAAGTGACTATTTGATAATATCTTTTAATGATGTGGGTTTTGATAATAGTATTTTAAAATATTAAAAAATTCATTTCCATTCATGATCATATATTTTTTACTCCATGTACCATTTACATTGAAAAAATGAAATCATTTTCTAGGATCTATTATTGAAGGTTATTTTTAAATTTATAATTTTTCACATTACCCTTTTAATAACTAATTTTTAATGTGACCCTGGACATTATCGAATATAGTAATGGTAAAAAAATTCTCAAAATTATTTTATGGATTATTTCATTGTTATGATAATTCTTATTTACAATGAATACTTTCTGTGGTTTAAAATGATTTTTCATATTATTTAAATTATTAATAAATTTGTAAATAAATGAAAATATTTTTATATTTTTAAAAGAAAAAGATTCATTTAAAAAATTAAATATTTATTTTTATTCAATGGATTGTTTTTTTAAATAATTTTCTATAATATTATTTAATAATACAAAAGAAATTTTTTTATACAACATTTGTTTTATAATTTTTTTTGTAATTTTCTTTTGGTTTTAATGGATAATTTATAATTTTTTTTAAATCAAAGTATTCCATTTTAATGAAAAAATTCATAGTAGTTTTCAAGCATTTAAAAAAGGGACATTTATTTTTTTCACGTCTATTCATCCAGTATTCTTAAAATGGTGTTTTTTATCTATGTGAATATCTATTAATGTTTATCATTCTTTCATAGAAATAAGCTTTGATGATACCAAGCCCCATTTTCTTTTGGGAATCCTATTATAATGTTATATATTTATTAAATAGGGAATGATTTGAAATCCAATATTTTTTTAATCCAATATATATGCTCACTGATTATATAAGAAGTTGGATCATATATTGAATTATTCCACCAATGAGAAAATAATTTTATATGTTTACTATATTTTATATGATCATGATGGAAACAATTATGCCTACTCTATAGTAATGATGTTGATAATGACTATTTGGAAATGGTTATAAAAGTAACAATGGTATAATAGTCATTACCCTGTTGATAAGAATGTTGTGTTGGATAAAACTATAATATTAAGAAATATTTATTTAATACATCCATAATGATAAGGATTATTTCTTATTTTCCATCATGATGGTAATAATAATTTCTTGGTTGTTATCAGGATGATAATAATGATGACTTTGATGCATCAGGATGGTAAGAATGATGTCTTGGATACATTTATATAGGTAAGACAAATATTGTGGTTAGAATCTTGCATGTAGAAGTAACTTATTGGTTGAATTCTTGATATTAATATTATTTTTTAATACATTATGCATTTCACCACCATTAAATCAATTATTATTATCCATGTGATTATTTTTAATATTTTGTTTTTTAGGATTTAGTTCTAGATAATGAGTTATATTATATAAATTTTTTTCAATTTATGCATTCATTCAATATTATTTATTCCAGGTTTATTACATGAAATATTTTGATATATACAACACATTACGAAGTAATTGAGCTCACCCTTCTTATGTTTCCATTTCCCCAGGTTATGAATAATAATAATATATACGATACGTTTTGAGGGGAATCATATGTTGATAAATCTTTGGGTGATATTGATGATTTATTATAGATAAATTATTATTGGTATAATGGTAAGAATTTCTATTGGATGAGAAAGATACATGCCTTAGTGGATAAAATTATTTCAAAACTGTTAAAAACTCCATACACAAATGGTAATTTAAGTATTATTGAATCATTATATATTGTTGATATTTTAATTATAGATATTTGAATTGGGGTCACATTTTTTTCCCAAATCCAATTTGAAAAGATTAAATTTATATGAAATAAATTCTTTGAGTCTGTGTTTAGTTCATTACAATTTATATCAATAAATATTTATCTAAATTTATAGGTTAAGAAGATTATATGATAAAGGTAATTTTTTTATTTAAGGAAATTCATTTTATTTATAGAAAATTTTTAATATTTCTTGGTAATATACAAAATTATGGTATATATTAATTTTTATGGTATTTTATGTTGATTGGGATATGTATCAAGAGAAATTATAAGAGAATCGGTTTCCCTAAATTTTTGGGTTTATGTTGTATTACAAATGATGTGGATTTAATTGTATAATAAATTAAGATTAGAATACACTATTAGAAACACTAATGATAAGTCCAAATAGTGGAATGCATCTTATAATTTTTGTCTAGTGTGTGTTGTTTCATAGCTATGACACCCCTATTAGGATTTTAAAGAGTGGATATAGGGTTTGGAATAATTGAACCTAGGGGAAGTAACACTGAATGGGATGGTTGGGTATTAACTCAATCTTCACCTATTTCATAACAATGAGTCTTTACTTCACTAATAGTCTAACACTTTTGGGAGATATTTTTTTCAAATCCAGATTCAAATTACTAACCATTATAAAAGATTTTACCACATTCTTATGGAATTCTTAGTGAAATTAATAGGAATATATCCCATTAGTGTAATAGATTGAAATGATGGTGTTAGAGGGTGAAACAAATTATGATTGATTTTTAATCAAATGTATTTACACTAATATATTTTTATATTATCATAACCATTTGGTTTTAGTATTTGGTGGAAATATTAATCATGAAAATGAATATATGAAAGTTATGTATCTACAAACCTCTATAAATTATAGCACAACTAAGGAAAAATATTTTGCACAAATGATTATTACAATTTAAAATATTGATATATATTTATTAAGCAGTAAAATTTGGGTTTCCTTGTTTATCCAATGATATTAAAGAAGATACGTAATTATAAATTTTATCCTAACTCTTTTTTATCCTTTCGATACCATTTTCTATTACATAAGAGAATTATAATTAAAATTTCAAGGATTAAATTTATTTAATGGAATATATAACACCATTTCATTTTAATATTAATTTTACATCAAATAAATACTATGTTAAATATATTTCTACACATGAAACATGTATCCAATAAAAACCATAATAAATTTTTTTAAGTTAAAATTACATGTTGTAAATATAACTATTATAAAATAGCCATTAAGAGGTGGGTATAAATTGGGGTAAAAAAATTAATAATTATTTGTAGAAATAAACATAATGTTCATTTTATATATAAATTCATTTGAAAAATTCAATTAGTTCAAATAAATTATTTATGAAACCATTTTATGCATAAACATATATTTTTTTAAAAAATCTAGTTTTATGTTCTATAGTTTTTTATTTTAAAATCACATTTTATCATTGTTAGAAATTTAATTTTATAAAATTATTTATATAGTTATAAAAAGCTTATTGAATTACATAGTTAAGGAAATGTAATTTTTAGATATAAAAATATGTTACCTAGAAAAATATTTAATTATCACAGAAATGGTAAAATGAATAATTTCAAAGAACTATTCACATGACCCATGTAATTTTATCAATATAAATTTAATTAATAAATTTTAAATTATTAATCTGTTATAATTATATATAAAAACATATTAACAATCAATTAACTAGTATTTATAGAGAAATTTGGTGAAGAAAAATATATTTTTATACAAAATCATTTTTTATATATATTATATGTTTTAATTTTAAAGTAAATTTTCTGATATTTAGGAATTGAATTATATTAATGATTTTATAAATTTTGGATATTTGTGATGAAATTTTCTAATTTGTGTTATATTGTATTTCTTTTGAAAAAAATAATTGCATCGCTAAATTTTTAATCATAATTAGTAGGGGTAAAATTGAATATCATAATGTGGATCTAATTTTACTAAATTAACATATAAAAAACACCTTATATTATACCTTAATTAGGTAGTAATTTTATATTTGTGTGTATCACGAACCATTCCATACCTAAATCACCAAACACATATTCAATTCCATTCTTACCTCTCCACTTCTATTCAATTACAATGAAAAGTCTCAATATTTTCAACTATAAAAGGATTCTATATCCACAAAAATCAAGAATCACACCTATTTTGGTATTAAATTAAATATCTACCCAACATTACTATCCTAAAATCCATATTTTGTTTTCATCACTTGATTACATTAAATTTTCAGAAGTCTTCCAATTTTAATATACCTCATTAGGGAAGACCTAAATTCTCAATGTGAATATTAATCACTCCAAAACACTTTTTTCCCTAAATTTCTCATAAAAAATAATATCATTTTTAATTTATTAAAATACTTATTATTCATATAGTAATATTTTTTTATTATAATTGAATAATCACTCTCCACCTTCTCCCCTCTTCTGTAAAAAAATTAGAATGTCGTTATTATTACATGTGGTCTACTACCTCCCAGAATGGGGTATTTTATTTTTCACAAATACATTACATGTATGGTAAAATTTGTATGTAATGAAAAAATATTAAACATGGATATTTATTTAGATTCTAAAAATATAAATCAATTTTTTCATTCTTTTCATTCTATGGGAAGACATTATTTGTGTGTATATGAGGACTAACACATCTATGTAGAAAAGTGTTCCATTTATTATCACCAACATACATGGCTAGAACTAGAATATATGTTATGAATATATATGTTATTAAGGAATAATATATTTCATGGATATGTTTTTGAATGTATTGCACAAAATAATTAAAAATCATTATTAATTAATTCATTGATGTCTTAAAAATTCGGGAAAAACTCTTTTCATGGATTATGTTCTCATGAACCATGAACATTATTTCCATAAAATGAGTATAGGTATGAATAAATCAATTAAAATAAATTATTTTAAAAAATTGTAATATTTTAATGATGATATTAATATCGAAAAATGAGTTTCAAATTCGATGTGCGTGAAACTATCAAAAATATTAACATCAAGAAATGAAAATAAATAGTAAGTAACTAATTTATGTGTAATGAGAGATTTTAATTAAAGAATATTAAATGTAATATATATGTATGATTTTTTAATACGTTAGTAATATAGTAATTTTTATTATAAAGATGCTAAAATTATTTTTTGGAAGCATATAGTAAAAGTATTGGTTCTCATCATAATTTTTTTTGAACGATATACCATATTCACTACTTGTTTTATTTTATATAATGTATAAAATACATATTTTAAATATTTATATAGTCATTATATTTATATTCACGTTATTTTTATTCCCATTTTAATTCATCTGTTTCATTATATTTCATTTATATTGTTTCCAAAAAAATTATGTTTCTTCCCAGAAATATTTACATTCATTGAGTTATAATCATTATTATGAAGTTTTATACTTGTATTATTGGTTCAACCCTCCTTATTATTAAATTTTATTACTCTTATACCCTTTTTTCATGGATTTCATATTCCTTCCTAGAAAATCCATTTCGAATTCTTATTATAATATTTCCTCTCCATTTATGGACATGTTGGTTCATAAAAACTGTAACAGGATATGAATAATACTCATCAATATTAATGGTTATTTATATTCAAAATCCATAATAATTATTTAAAAAAATATCTCCCATTCATAAATATTACCCACATATGTATTATCCAATGTGATCTTTATATTTTTATTTACCTATTTTTAAAATAATTTTGTATTTTTTTTTGCGGTGTGGGGCTTGATAAATGTATTTTAATATTTTTAAAAAAAGTTTATTTTACTTTATTGACTATATATTTTATCTTCCACACCACATTTCTTTCAAAAAATTGTGTTTTTTCAGGGATTTAATTTTTATTTTTTTAAAAAAAATGTATTCAAATTTTCTAACTTCATTTTTTTGGAAATTACTTTTGAATGTACCAATAACTTTGTCTTTTATGAAAAGGGTAAAAATTCATTCTAAAAACAATTTTATTATTTCTTTTACTATTATCTGTTTTATAATTTATAAATTTTATATTCCACGTTTTTAAAAGGATTCTAAATGTTTTTAATTTTAATAAGAAAATAAATGGTATATTCTCTAAAAAAACCGTTCAACTTATTTTTATTGATGGATTATGATCATTTTATTCAGTTTATTAACGTAATAAAGTAATGAAATAAAATAATTTTTAATATTAAAATAGGGAAATTTATTTATTATTGAGGAATGTTGACCATGTTTTGTAATGATCATTCAAGGAGTAAGGCAATCAACATGTTTAACTTCAGGGTTGTTATAATGATGATATGAATGATTTCATGGTTACAGTCATAATGATAATAATGTTTTCATGTATGTGATCAAAAGGTAATAATTATTTCTAAGTTATATTAGTTATGGGTTGAATTTTATTTTAGTTTTTTTAATAATATTAAAAACGAATGCACATCTGTTGGGATGAGAAATGATTTCTTAGATGAGGTCATGACAGTAAGAATGAGGTATTAACTTCAATATTAATAATAATAATATAGTATTGGATATGATCATGATGTTAAGAATGATGGATTTTAAATGGTCTTAATGGTAAGGAAAATAATTTTTTTATTATCGTGATGATAAGAATAATGTATTTTTTGAGGCATTGTTGATCAGATTAAGATGCAAAGAAATATACAATTCACCACCACGAAACAATTTATTGTTATCCATGTGATTATTTTTATGTTTTTGTCTCCCTTGGATTTATTTCACCTTAATGTGATCATTTATATGGAATTATTTAATTTATTTATTCAGTTCATACTACTCTTTACATATTTATTACAGGACATCGTCTGATATACTCTATCGATTATCATGTGATTGAGTATACCCTTCTTCTGTTTTTATTTTCCCATATTAAAAATAATATTAATAAATTTTTTTTCTATATAAATGTATCATGTGTGGAATATTTTATGAGATATATTGAATTCATATACTAGAATATATAATTCATCATATAATGGGTAAAATGTCCATTGGATAGGATTAATATGGGATTTTTAAACAAAATGATTTCACAACTCTCTAAAAGTGTACATATATAATTTTCAAAGAGTTTAATTTACTCAATATTTAATGATGATATTTAGCTTTTCAATATTTTAGGTTTGTTCACTTAAATGTTAGTCAAATATAGTAAGAATATATATCATTTATTCACATAATGTTAAGGTATTGTGGTTCTAGAGAGCCACACTTCCCCAAGGGCATCTATTATAAATTACACATAAACCACTGAGGGATTATATTGAAAGAAAAATAAGGTATAAAAAATAATTTTAAAATAACATAATAGGAAATACATACCAAATCCCCCAAGATAGAGCATGAAGAAATTACAGTTCCAAAAGATCGATCATTTCTCCAACACAAGTAGAAATAACACAATGCCACATATGTGGTTTCGTTTTGAAGTACATTATATTTTGTTTTGTGTTTTATCTTTTTCACTAAAATTTATAAGATGTTCGTGAATAAAAAATTGTATTTTTTACCATATTAAGGTAGCGTGTGATTAAAATATGGTTATCAGAAACACTGTTCTATTCTAGTGGAAACTATCTTCCTTAGACAGTGGCATTATCTAGTCTGCATGGCCCTGCGCTTGGGAATGTGGGATAATTGTGCTCCTTGGATAGTGGTTCTTTGTAAGTCACACGGATAGGAACACGGATGTGTGCCACCTCTTAATAAACCTTGTTTCCACTATTAAATTTGAACATAGGTGTTATAGAGGTGGAAAATGATTTGGAGAACCATCTCTCATAACTGCATGGCCTACTAGATCATTAAAATTTAAAATTAATAATTTTTTCCGATTAAATTTTCTGAAAAAAAAATCCCTATAACCCTCCACACATGGACTCTCTAGTCCTAGGTCAATATCCCCCTTCTTCTTTTCTCCCTTTGGAACCAACACTTGGGTCTTTTGGTGTGTATCCTTTAAGAATACATCAATTATGCTCTTTAGATCCTCTTATCATTCTCATTCATAGTCTCTTCTTCTTTATTACATGGGTTATATAATCTCTTGTGTCTGGGTTTCCTTAAATATTGTTTAACCGAGATTCATTAAGAAAATACTGATGTACATGGTATTTTATTACCTTCATATGGTTTTCTCTTCAAGGGTTGTCTACAAACAACCTGTTTCTATTTTTTCATCTATGATGTAGGTTGTTCCATTACTTGACATTTATTTAATTATTTTAGTCTAATTTATATTGTATTTAAATGGGTTTTCTAAATTTTTGGGTGTTTGAAATCATTATTTTCAAATGTATTTGTGTGTGTGTAGGATTGGTAATTATTTTCATATTAGAAATAGTTATTTTCATGTGTTTTTTGATTGTTTGATGTGTGTGTGTGCAAGAGCTGGTTCATGTGACATAGGGAATGAGATTGAGAACAAGGGAATCCAAGTTATCCTGATGGGAAGACTAGGTATGGTATTCTATGTGGATTGGTAGTGTAGAGGCTCAGTATCCCTAATAGTTTTGATATAAAACACTAACTAAATGTACTTGTGATGGGGATTAGTGCCTCTAGAAGGACTATTACGCCAATGAGATGGTTTGATCACTAAGAGTATGAGGATCTTGGGACCTCACTAGCTCTAGATCCTTTGGAATTTTAGTTGGATCTCATGTTATACTTACCATTAAAATGGGTTTCATCTATAATTGCATTTTTAATTTAAAATAATGTTTTATTTAAATTCCTCCTTTATTTTCAATAAAACTATCAAGTTAATTTTTCTTATAATGTTATAGCTTCAAATATATTTTGGTGGTATCCTGCTGGGAATGTTATCTCACACACTACATACAACCTCATAGTAGTTTCTATCTTTTATGGAGAGGATTTGTTTCATAGTTGGCTCCCCTCCCAATTTTGGTATTTTGGTTTTTGGTTTAAAGTGTTAAAGGTTAAATTCATGTAGGTAATTCCTTTGAATATTGATTATATAATGACTGATACTTTACATACATTCATATTAATTTAGAATTAAAGTAAATTAATTAGAGCATATAACAAAACCATGACAGGATCATATATGTGTAGAGTGTTTAGAATCTGGGAAACATAAAAAACTAGTTCTAAAAAATATCCATTATCACCCATTTATTTCTTCATAAATAAACTCCTTTTTGTATATATTATTTAATACCCTTCTTCCTAACCTGGGGAAAATAAACATACGAATGGGCGATCTAAAATGCTCAATAAGGGTAAAAAAATAAAAAATCAATTATATAATATTTATAATAACATTACATTTGAAAATATTATCCAACATAAAAAAGATCGTAATATCATTTCACGTGATAAATAATAAAATTACAATGTAATCCCAATATTCAAAACATTAGACATGAAATTTTGTGGCATAAAACCTCAAGAATAGAAAATATTTTCATATTATCAAAGGCTCATTTTGAAGTCCATCATAGAAGACAATGTCCATTACTGAACTGAGTTCAGTCCTCGTTCTTTCCCTGTATTACTGAACCGTATTTACATTCCATTCTAGCCTTATCTATATCATTAGATATAAATATATACCAAATAAATTGGAGGGATATATAGGTCTCTTCCATATTAAAATATAAGCATGCTTATGTGTTCCACAAAAACAAAAAAACATCCACCATAGCATAACATATGAAATAAAATCAGATTCTTAAACATCATTTCATCATAATTGATATAAAAAGGATTTACTAAATAAAATTTCATCATAAGAACAATAAAATCATTGTAATATCATGGATAGGAAGATAAACAATTTTAAAGTGTGTCATCTTAGATAGAAAATAATTTTTGGAAACAAATTATAATTAATTATTGAAGAAGATATGATTTCTTCTTCAAGAACATTTTTCATTCCTCAAAATGAAACACAATTTTAGAAGGAATAATTTTAATGTGAAAATAAACATTTAAGCATGGAGGGGATAATTGAAGAAAATAATGTGTTTTGAAATTGTAAAAATCCATTAATAATGTATATGTTAAGAAACATTTTTCTTATATTTGTTTTCCAAAAAGTAAAAAAGTACCTCATAAAAAAATAAAAAAAGAGTCCATTAATACCATTTATTAAAAATTTTACCAATGGATAAAATTGACATTGAACAGTTATTAAAGGATATATAGAATATTTTTAATACGTATTTAGGAAACATGGATTTGGATAATAAATAACCCCTAGTAAGTACTTACGAATAAACAATCTTTTATAAAAATTAGATTTCAAAATTTATCCCTGACCACAGGTCTGATATGTTTCATATGTATATAATCCTCCTGTATAATGATTTAAAAAAGGTTTCTGAATTATTCCAGAGTTATACTCATTTTTATGATAACATATATGATCAAATATTCATTTGTTTGTTTGCAACATTTCATTGTTACTCATTATTACAGTATTAACTACTTTATTTTAATATTCATGTTTTGTCAGATAAGTTCTTATTCTTTTTTTAGGTTATAGTTATATCATTTATGTAATAGTTTTGGTGTAATATTTATCATATTTTTCCATTCAATTCATTTATAAAGTCATTTTTTATGAATATTATGGAGAACTAATCACATCGGATAGTGGAGACGGTATTCCATACATACGCATGTGCGATGTTATCATTACCATAATTATTAAATGGTATTTAAGTCGATGGTGTACAGTATCTAAATTTTTTTATAATGTTATAATAATAATATATAGTTATTATTTCCCCCATTTTACCCATCCATGTAAGGGGGTCATGAAAAAAAAATTATACAACAGCGTGGAGAGAGTAAGTTATACCTATGCACGTGCAATGATTTTGTTTTACGTAGGATGGATAAAAGATGAAATATGTTTATTTAATATTTATAATAATATATTAGTATATGAGTGATGCTTATGTTATTACATTATAATGAAGTAACTAATTAACAAGAAATAGAATCAGAAATAAACTTGAAAGAATCGGTTGAAGAGATTACCTCTCCATCGACGTGCCTCATTTTAAATTTCTTCTTAGGAAACTAGAGTTGGTCTTTGAATAAGACCAAAACCTCTAGAATAAAAATTGGGATGTTGAGAAAGAATAAAGGTCGGGGTGGCCATGAATTTAGGCTCATAAATGAAGTGAATATTTGAGGGGTTAGGTTCTCTTTTATAATTTAAGTGATGGGAACTTTTGGAAACCTAAATATATTAATTTATAAAAAAAATAAAACCACAACCAAATACCTCAAAATTGTACCAAATTCGAATATGAGATGAGATATTGTATTAATTTCGTAATCCAATAAAGTTTTGACAATTATTTTTGTCATGTTGATCCTTAACTTTTTAATTGATACTTAGTTATTCTATTAAATTTCAATTGTAGAAATAACATTATAAACATTTAATGGTAACAAATATTAACTTATATGGTGTTAATTGAATATAAAAGGATATTTTTTCACACTTTAGACCTTAAAACAATACCATTTTTAAGTTTAAATATTTTTTTGATTTTTAAATAATGTTATAAAATGATATTTTAATAAAATGTCAATAGTGTCAAATATGACACTATTCATTTATGTGACTTGAATGAAAATTCAAATAGAAGATAAGTTCGGTCCCAAATATTTAATACACACCTAAAATTCCATTATAACCTATAAAATTCATTTATCACATTAATTATTTCTTATGTTATTTCATGTAATATTTTTAAAACCATTTATTTGTTATTTCTATTAATAAAATAATTTTCACTTCACTATTGTGTCATCATTAATGTAACGACCCAAAGTTTTCCAATGGAAAATTCCCTTCTTATATCTATGTCATAAAAACAAAAAAGTGATAAGTGATCTTTAAACATAATTTGGTCACCCCTATGTTTGGAATTTTAAAAATTCAACATTCACGGTTGTGTTCAAGATAGTTTTTGGAGTCCAATGAAATAAAAATAATTTTTGATGAATAGTAACCTACCCTTATGAATAGTAACCAACCCTTATGAATAGTAATATGACCGTTATAAATAGTAAATATGAGTAACATTACCTATGAATAATAAAATAAAATTTAGACATCTTAGATTGTGACAATTTGACCTTAGTAAACGTTTTTGGTATTTCATAAGTCATAAATAATTAATTTTAATTAATTAATTTAAAAGGATATTTATTTTCCTGAAATATATTCATAAATTATTGAATCAATTTCTAATAGTTTTTAGATAATTTTATAAGACCCTACGTAATTTTTAAAAGAACTACAAAATCAGTTTTAATTTTAAAAACTGTTTTTTTAGTAAATTATGATTTTAATTAAATATTAAATTAATGATATTTAGAAAATTATTTTTGAAAAATGGACATTTTTTTTGGATTCTACACATCTAAAAATGGTAGGGGTAAATTTTTGGGTTTATTCTGAAATACTTCAATTTTCGGGTGAATAGTAAAAAATACAGTTTTTCGCATAATCGGTGTACACTAAATTGCATCATAAATGATGTAATGATTAAATAAACATTCTAGAACTTTAGTTTCGGCCAAAACATTTTACATTTCATAAATTTTTCATTGAAATACAATAAATCCAATTCTCAAACCTCAAAAGAACTTTCCAAAGTCTAAAGTCAAAAGGCGATTTCTTAAAGTGTCTTTTTCTCTTTCTTTCACTTTCCTTTTAATAAAGTAATGAATTCGAATTATAAAGAAGAGTTAAAGCCTAAAACTAATTTTATTATATTAATATATGATTTAGGATGTCAAAAAAACTACTATTACAAGTCTAACTTATGATATATTATTTTATTTAATATTTTATGCCAAAAACACCTCCCTCCTCATGTATAAATAATCCCTCCCCCTCCTCTTGCCAAACCACACCTCTCAAGCTTCAAACATTGTCTAAGCTCTGACCAATCATCTTCCCTAGCCTCTCCTTCACGTTCTAGAGCTTCTGGTCTCATCAAAAGACCAATCTTAGGCCCTTAAGGAGGTTCTCAAGAGGAGGATCCAAAAGGTGATTTCTCTCCCTCTTCTCCTTTAATTTCCTTTCATGTTCAAGTTCCATTCTTGATCTCCCTCTATCTATCTTCATCCAAATTGTTCTGTAAATCTATTATTATATATATAATGTAATCTTATGATTCTAATCTTATATTATATCACCCCTCACCCTTTCCCCCTTCCCTTTATTTTATTAAAGAGAACGTTGTTCATGTGGTGATAATTCATCACCTTCAAAAACAACATGCTCTCTTCTTCCATTTATACCTTCAATCTGGTCATGAAACCATTTTTATGGTTGAACCAGAATGTTCTATATGTATTATGTTCTATTTTAAGTTCTGGAAATAACCTATGGCCTTATTACTAAGATAAATGTTAAAACAAGATTGTTGTGATCCAAAAACCGCTCAAATTATCCCAAATAACCATCATTAAATTTTTATCTAATGATTCGTCCACTTGGATCTAATATAACTGATTATAAAATCATTCAAGATTCTGTAATATCATTAATAACATGTAATATCAGTTCTGGATGTTTACCCATGTTCTACCCAAGCATCAATTTAAGAATACAAGTGGACCGCTCAAGAAAACCATAAAAACGAACATCACCGATCAATGTTTTTAAACTCTATATGTCATCCAAAGGAACATAATATGAAATAATGAAACCATAATGAACCCTATTAATGTATAAAAGGTTCTGGGATTTCTAATTAATGAATATAATGTCATTATACAGGACATTAAAGAGAAGGAGGCATTCAAGTACATGGTAAGGGGAAATCTCGAACCCAATTTTCTTCCTTCGGGTTCTCCCTCTTTAACTCCATTTTTGATATGGTTACTCCTCAAAGGTCTTTTGTTCATCATTTACTTTACTTTTCTGGGATATACATGTTTTTCACTGGTTTTTATGTCCATCAAAATGTTTTCCAAAAGAAATCTTCTTTCAAGATCTCACCTTTTACCTCTCATTCAAGGTTGATGGTTCTTATATCCAGTATGTTGTTCCCTCTTTCTTTTGGGAACCCAAAGCTTATGAATTTGTTATTATGAGATGATACCCATTCATTTCCATGGGTTATTTATGTACATGTTTGATATGTGTTCTATGTGGCAAGCATGATAATGATAATGTTATGATGTGACGGGTGCGCCCGGAATTATATAGCGCAATATGAATGTTTAAATGTGACGGGTGCGCCCGGAATTATATAGCACTCCAATGCATTGGATAAAGTGATGAATCTCATGGGTAAATGTGAAATGATGCGTGAACATGATGCTATCTTTGTTCACAATTATGTGTGGTAGTTAAACACTAAGACATGATGTTTCATTTTTATGCTTTTCACATTTCAAGTTTATTGTTTATGCTCCTCTCATGTTCAAGATCTTCTTCCTATGTCATGATTATGCTCAACCCAGGCTATATTGTTCTTATCTATCCCCTTAATGGGATTTTAGCTCACCCCTTTGGATGTATATCCTCAGATGGCTACATGTACTAAGGAGAGGACAAGTGCTACTAAGAAGCTATAGAAGAAGAATTTTTATTCTTGATGTTGTACTTGTTATGTGTAGTCCTAGTCTGCCCAAGACACTAAACCTCTGGATCCTCCATGTGTAATAATATCATTTTGTTTATCTTTGAAATGATGTAATAGTAATGTAAGAAAAGGCTGGGTCTCTATAGTTGGTATCAAGGAAAGGTTTAGTTAATTTGGGAATTAGGATTTGTGAACCCTAAAGAAAACATCTAGCATGAGACTAAGTACAAATATGCACACAAGGATATTTACCTAGGGATCCCATATGTTATGTTTTGGGTATAATTGGTTAAAAGGATAAGTTATTCATGACTTGTTTACTTATGTTTTTTTCTAACCTTTTATATTTTAGAAAATGGTGGGAACCAGGAGAAATCAGGCCAACAACTCTTGCGAAGGCCAATGCAACGATTGCCCGAACGACATCCCCAATGATTTTGGAGGTGGAGTTCAAAACTTCATGGCGATGCTTAACCAATTATTCTGGGTTATGAATAACAACAATAATAATGGGGAACTTCCTCCTTCACCAAAGAGGGAGTAGCTAGATATCGAATGTTTTATGCGGCAACAACCACCGACGTTTTGTGGATCTTCCGATCCACTAGTTGCGGAATAGTGGGTCAACTCCAGGGAGAAGATCTTTTCTGTTCTTCACTGTTTCGAGACGGAGAAGGTGACTCTACCCGTTTATCGTCTAGATGGAGAAGCTGATCAATGGTGGGCTTTGATTACGAACACCAAGCCAATGGAGGAAATTGAAGAGATTGAATGGGAAGACTTTAAGATAATGTTTCTTAATAAGTACTTCCCACGAACTCTTCGCACGAAGATAGAGAGAGAATTCATAGAGCTCAAGCAAAAAGAAGGAGAATCTGTCACAACCTATGAAAAAAATTTCACAAGGCTCGCAAGGTATGCTTCGGGTTTTTTTATGAACAATGATTACAAAATTGATAGATTCTTTAGTGGATTAAAACCACATCTTCGAAAGGCTCTTGAAATTAGAGACTTTGGGAGTTATGAAGAAGTTGTTCGGTGTGCTCTCAAAGTGTAGATGGAGTTTGGAGAACGGTCCCATGGCTATGGTGATAAGAAAAGAAAGATGGAGTTTCAAGCTGGTGGATCTAGTGATAAAGATGGGAAGAAAACACAACGACCCACTTGCCAAAAATGTGGGAAGTTGCACAGTGGGAACTGCCTCAAAGGGACGGGGAAATGCTTCAAGTGTGGGAAAGAAGGACACCTAGCTCACGAGTGTCGAAGAGACATGAAAAGGAAGGATAATGTAGCTGATGAAAGGAGAGAACCACTCGTGGTTCAATGCTACAACTGTAAGGAGCTAGGGCACTATTCAAACCAGTGCACTAAACCTTGAGCTTTCGAGGGTAATCAGCGCCAACAACCACCAAAGCCAAAGGAACAAGGGAAGGCTTATTCCATCACTACTACAGAGGTGGAACATGATAATGAAGTCGTACAAGGTATACTTCCTATTCACTCAAGAATGGCAAAAGTCTTATTTGATTCTGGTTCTACGCATTCCTTTATATCATGCAAGTTTGCTAGAACTATAGAATCGAAGCCCCGAAACCTTGAAGTAGATATATCTGTAAAAACACCAAGTGGTGCAATCATTGCAACCCAAGTGATTGATTCTTCTCCTGTTGACGTATGTGGGAGTATTCTTCTGGAAAATCTCGTAATACTTCCCTTGGTGGAATTAGATTCTATAATGGGAATGGATTGGCTCTTGTTATATAGAGCACATATCAACTGTCGGGAAAAGGAAATATATTTCCATATTCCGAACCATCCCATGCTCCTCTACAAATGCAAGGAAGATCATGAATCTTTTTTGAGAAATCCTTCAATGGTGTGGGTGATGATTCCCTATGAAGAAGCATACCTCCCCCAAATGATTGAGTCAAAGGAAAGTTCCAACCTTGAGGAAATGCCCATCATAAGGGAATACGTCGATGTATTTCCCGAAGAGTTACCCGGAATTCCCCCGGATCGTGAGGTAGAGTTCTCAATTGAACTCATACCCGGAGCTACTCCTATCTCAAAGTGCCCCTATAGGATGGATCCTATAGAACTGGAGGAGTTAAAGAAGCAACTGCAAGAGCATCTGGACAAAGTGTTCATATGCCCTAGTGCATCACCTTGGGGTGCGCCAGTGCTCTTTGTGAAGAAGAAGTTTGGTACCATGCGGCTGTGTATCGATTATCGGGAACTCAACAAGATCACCGTAAAGAACAAGTATCCTCTCCCAAGGATTGATGACTTGTTCGACCAGTTAAGAGGAGCTCAATACTTCTCAAAGGTGGATCATCGTTCTGGATATCATCAAGTAAAGGTGAAGAAGGAAGATATTCAGAAGACTGCCTTCCGTACAAGGTATGGGCGCTATGAGTTTTTGGTGATTCCCTTCGGACTTACTAATGCCCCTGCAATCTTCATGGATTTGATGAATAGAGTCTTTAGACATTACCTCGACAAATTTGTGGTAGTTTTTATCGATGATATTCTCATCTACTCCAAGAGCAAGGAGGAACATGAAGAACATCTAAGACTTGTGTTGGAGACATTGAGAATGCAGAAGTTGTATTCCACGTTCAGTAAGTGTGACTTTTGGATGAATCAAGTCACGTTCTCGGGACATGTGATCACAAGCGAGGGGATTTCTGTGGACCCTTCAAAGACAAAAGCGATTGAAGAATGGCCCAGGCCCTCTAGTGTCACAGAAATCCGTAGTTTTCTTGGATTAACTGGGTACTATCGACGTTTTGTGAGAAACTTCTCACGATTGTCAAGCCCGCTAACTAAGTTAACAAGGAAAAGGGTAAAGTATGTCTGGACGGATGAATGTGAGGGAAGCTTCAAGGAGCTAAAGAGAAGGCTAATCACTGCACCTGTACTCACACTACCGAAAAGTGGAGAAAGTTTTTTGATATACAGTGATGCTTCAAAGAAAGGATTGGGTTGTGTACTCATGAAAAATGATAATGTGATATCCTACGCCTCACGACAGTTGAAGATCCATGAGTAGAACTACCCGACGCATGATCTAGAGCTGGCAGCCGTAATTTTTGCCTTGAAAATCTGGCGGCACTACCTTTATGGTGAGAAGTGTGACATATACACCGACCACAAGAGCCTAAAGTATATATTCACACAAAAGGAGCTCAACACGCGTCAAAGGAGATGGTTAGAGCTAATCAAGGATTACGATTTCTCCATTCACTATCATCCTGGAAAGGCGAACAAGGTAGCTGATGCTCTAAGCAGGAAAGAACCTGCTACTCTATCCATGTTGAGGATTGAGAAAGACCATATATTCTTGGATATGTAAAGGATGGATTTGGGAATCGTAAGGGCATGGGATAGATCCTATCTTGCCCAAATGTTTGTGCAACCATCCATCCAACAGAAGATTAAGGAAGCACAAAGGGATGATATGGAGATACAAAAGAGGGTGAATGCAGTAAAGGAAGGGAAGCTACAAGAGTTCCATATCGATGATGATGGTGTGATTCGGTTTCGAATGCGGCTTTGTGTGCCTTCATCACCCGGAATAAAGAAGGAGCTATTGGATAATGCACATAGCTCAACTTTCTCTATTCATCCTGGAAGTACCAAGATGTATCGTGATCTCCGAGAATACTTCTGGTGGGATAACATGAAGAAGGAGATTGCAAAATATATATCAAGGTGCTTGGTATGTCAGCAAGTTAAAGCTGAGTAGAAAAAGTCCAAATGTATGATGCAGCCATTGCCTATACCCATGTGGAAATGGGAAAATGTCACTATGGACTTTGTCATGGGTCTCTCGAAAACGTCAAGAGGAAATAATGCGATATGGGTTGTGGTTGACCGACTCACCAAGACTGCCCATTTTATCGCTATTCGGGAAGACCTCTCACTTGAACAACATGCAAGGATATATTTGAAGGAAGTAGTGAGGTTGCACGGTGTTCCACTCTCGATTGTCTCTGACCGTGATTCAAGGTTCACTTCTAAATTCTGGAGGAGCCTTCAATATGCTTTGAGTACTGAATTAAATTTCAGCACGGCCAATCACCCCCAAACTGATGGCCAGTCTGAAAGGACTATTCAGACACTTGAAGATATGCTAAGATCATGATCTCTTGAATTCAAAGGTGGATGGTATCATCACCTTCCAATGGTGGAGTTCTCATACAACAATAGCTTCCACTCAAGTATTCAGATGGCTCCGTATGAAGCTCTTTATGAGAAGCGATGTAGAACTCCAAAACTGTTGGGATGAAGTTGGAGAACGAAAACTACTCGGTCCCGATCAAGTTCAAGAGATGACAGAGAAGGTTCAAGTCATCCAGAAACATATCAAAGCTGC
Source organism: Viscum album (assembly GCA_963277665.1). Lineage (NCBI taxonomy): Eukaryota > Viridiplantae > Streptophyta > Magnoliopsida > Santalales > Viscaceae > Viscum > Viscum album. The sequence continues at coordinate 320,672,167 of OY728129.1, forward strand.
TCAAAGTCAACAAAAGAGCTATGCAGACAATTGTCAAAGGGACTTGGAGTTTGACGTTGGAGATAAAGTCTTCCTTCGAATATCTCCATGGAAGAGAGTCATGTGATTCAGAAAGAAAGGGAAGCTAAGTCCAAGATACATTGGCCCCTTTGAGATCCTTGATCGTATAGGATCCGTGGCCTATCGACTGGCACTTCCACCGAATATGGCTCAAGTTCATGATGTGTTTCACATATCATTACTGAGGAAGTACATTTCAGACCCCTCACATGTACTAAACTCAGAGGTGGTGCAGTTGGAAGATGATCTCTCATATAAGGAGAAGCCGGTAAAAATTCTGGACCGAAGTGATAAGGTTCTACGCAACAAGACAACCTGCCTTGTCAAAGTGTTGTGGAGGAACCAAAAGTTTGAGGAAGCATCTTGGGAACCGGAAGATGCAATGAAGGATAAGTAGCCTCACATGTTTGTGTAAAGTGAAATTTCGGGGGCGAAATTTCTTAAGGGGGGAAGAATGTAACGACCCAAAGTTTTCCAATGGAAATTTCCCTTCTTATATCTATGTCATAAAATCACAAAAGTGATAAGTGACCTTTAAACATAATTTTTTCACCCCTATGATTGGAATTTTAAAAATCCAACATTCACGGTTGTGTTCAAGATATTTTTTGGAGTCCAATGAAATAAAAATAATTATTGGTGAATAGTAACCTACCCTTATGAATAGTAACCAACCCTTATTAATAGTAATATTACACTTATAAATAGTAAATAAGAGTAATATTACCTATGAATAATAAAATAAAATTTAGACATCTTAGAAAGTGACAATTTGACCTTAGTAAACGTTTTTGGTATTTCATAAGTCATAAATAATTAATTATAATTAATTAATTTAAAAGGATATTTATTTTCCTGAAATATATTCATAAATTATTGAATCAATGTCTAATAGTTTTTAGATTATTTTATAAGACCCTACGTAATTTTTAAAAGAACTACAAAATCAGTTTTAATTTTAAAAACTGTTTTTTTAAGTAAATTATGATTTTAATTAAATATTAAATTAATGATATTTAGAAAATTATTTTTGAAAAATGGAAATCATTTTTGGATTCTACACGTCGAAAAATGGTAGGGGTAAATTTTTGGGTTTATTCTGAAATACTGAAATTTTCGGGTGAATAGTAAAAAATACAGTTTTTCGCATAATCAGTGTACACTAAATTGCATCATTAATGATGTAATGATGACATAAACATTATAGAACTTTATTTTAGGCCAAAACATTTTATATTTCATAAATTGTTCCTTGAAATACAATAAATCCAATTCTCAAACCTGAAAAGAACTTTCCAAAGCCTAAAGTCAAAAGGTGATTTCTTAAAGTGTCTTTTTCTCTTTCTTTGACTTTCCTTTTAATAAAGTAATGAATTCGAATTATAAAGAAGATTTAAATCCTAAAAAGAATTTTATTATATTAATATATGATTTAGGATGTCAAAAAAACTACTATTACAAGTCTATCTTATGATATATTATTTTATTTAATATTTTATGCCAAAAACACCTCCCTCCTCATGTATAAATAAGCCCTCCCCCTCCTCTTGCCAAACCACACCTCTCAAGCTTCAGGCATTGTCTAAGAACTGTCCAATAATCTTACCTAGCCTCTCCTCCACGTCCTAGAGCTTCTGGTATCATCAAAAGACCAAGTTTAGGCCCTTAAGGACGTTCTCAAGAGGAGGATCCAAAAGGTGATTTCTCTCCCTCTTCTCCTTTAATTTCCTTTCAAGTTCAAGTTCCTTTCTTGATCTCCCTCTATCTATCTTCATCCAAATTGTTATGTAAATATAGTATTATATATATACTGTAATATTATGATTCTAATGTTATATTATATCACCCCTCACCCTTTCCCCCTTCCTTTTATTTTTTTAAAGAGAACGTTGTTCATGTGGTGATAATTCATCACCTTCAAAAACAACATGCTCTCTTCTTCCATTTATACCTTCAATTTGGTCATGAAACCATTTTTATGGTTGAACCAGAATGTTTTAAATGTATTATGATCTATTTTAAGTTCTGGAAATAACCTATGGCCTTATTACTAAGATAAAGGTTAAAACAAGATCGTTGTGATCCAAAAACCGCTCAAATTAACCCAAATAACCATCATTAAATTTTTATCTAATGATTTGTCCACTTGGAAATAATATAACTCATTATAAAATCATTCATGCTTCTGTAATATCATTAATAACATTTAATATCAGTTCTGGATGTTTACCCATGTTCTACCCAAGCATCAATTTAAGAATACAAGTGGACCGCTCAAGAAAACCATAAAAACGAACATCACCGATCAATTTTTTTAAACTCTATAAGTCATCCAAAAGAACATAATATCAAATAATGAAACCATAATGAACCCTATTAATGTATAAAAGGTTCTGGGATTTCTAATTAATGAATATAATGTCATTATACAGGACATTAAAGAGAAGGAGGCATTCAAGTACAAGGTAAGGGGAAATCTCGAACCCAATTTTCTTCCTTCGGGTTCTCCCTCTTTCACTCCATTTTTGATATGGTTACTCCTCAAATGTCTTTTGTTAATTATTTACTTTACTTTTCTGGGATGTACATGTTTGTCACTGGTTTTTATGTCCATCAAAATGTTTTCCAAAAGAACTCTTCTGTCAAGATCTCACCTTTTACATCTCATTCAAGGTTGATGGTTCTTATATCCAGTATGTTGTTCCCTCTTTCTTTTGGGAACCCAAAGCTTATGAATGTGTTATTATGAGATGAAACCCATTCCTTTCCATGGGTTATTTATGTACATGTTTGATATGTGTTCTATTTGGCAAGAATGATAATGATAATGTTATGATGTGACGGGTGCGCCCAGAATTATATAGCGTAATATGAATGTTTAAATGTGACAGGTGTGCCCGGAATTATATAGCGCTCCAATGCATTGGGTAAAGTGATGAATCTCATGAGTAAATGTGAAATGATGCGTGAACATGATGCTAGCTTTGTTCACAATTATGTGTGGTATTTAACCACTAAGACATGATGTTTCATTTTTATGCTTTGCCACATTTCAAGTTTATTGTTTATGCTCCTCTCATGTTCAAGATCTTCTTCCTATGTCATGATTATGCTCACCCCATGCTATATTGTTCTTATCTATCCCCTTACTGGGTTTTGAGCTCACCCCTTTTGATGTATATCCTCAGGTGGATACATGTACTAAGGAGAGGCCAAGTGCTACTAAGAAGCTATAGAAGAAGAATTTTTATTCTTGATGTTGTACTTGTTATGTGTAGTCCTAGTTTTCCCAAGACACTAAACCTCTGGATCCTCCATGTGTAATACTATCATGTTTTTTATCTTTGAAATGATGTAATAGTAATGTAAGAAAAGGCTGGGTCGCTATAATTAATGGAAATTATTTAATATCTAAAAATTATAAATAAATTTCTATGATCTATTTAATAATTTTATATTTCCATAGAATATATATAGTAGATTTTATCTCCAATCATACTATATATTAAAATTAATATACTTATATACAATGAGATTGTGAAATTTTGTCACATTCATTAGTTTTTATTACATTAATGCCATATTTTAATCTATGTGACCCAAAAGTTAATCCATCTAGTAGAATTTATGATAAGGGTCGAATTTGGCCATCCAATAAGAGTTATACTTGTGTTTGGATAATTTTATAACATTATTTTTAACCTTAATTAAAAGATTTAACTTTAACTATGGTAAAAAATATAACTACTAATGTTACTATAAATAATGCCCAAAAATAAAAGTAACCTATTAAAATAATTTAAAAATACTGATTAAATATATGGAATCCATTTTTAAAAATTCAAAACACCTAATTTTTATTAATTAATTCATTATTAATCTTTTTTTTGAGAAAACTGGTTTTAAAAGCTAATACAATGAAAAAGATTGAAATGTTTTTAACTATGAATTTAAAATAAAATTAATGTAATTACATTAAATATTTTAACTAATTAAAATATACTCTATTAATACTTTAATCCCATTAAATATTTTAATTTAACTATATTAATTATCTCGATGAAATTGTTTATTTTTAATTAAATGTTTGCAAATTTTTACTATTAATCGAAATATGTAAGCAATGAGAAAAATATCAAAAAATTATCCAATGTAATTTTTTTCTCCCATTTAAAAAGAACATGTTTTCATAAAAAAATTCTTACTACGTCAAAATATTAATTTAAAATGGGTTCTCGATTCGAAGGTGTAAAATTAAACTTTTTTAAGAAAATTAAGTTTTTATATGTAAAATAGGGTTTTTTCTTAACATATGACAAAAATATCCATTTTATGATTAAATTTTTTTTTAATTATATAACACATATATATCTTAATAATTTCATTACCAAAAATAATTTAGTCTAAAATACAAATATCTAATGGATTTATTGTTTTCATTAATAATTGATAGCGAATGTATTCATAATGCATTTTCATGAGATAGTTGTAATTATTATTGCTAACCTAACAAATAGGATATAATAATAATTTTATAATAAGGGAAACACATAGTTCATTTAAACTAACTATTGGATGAAAAGAAAGCTACTGATGAATAAAAAATATCAAAATAAAATATTTCATAAACACATTCGGGTGTTACATTAATGCCCTCATAAACAGAATTTCACCCTCAATATTCATCACATATAAAAAACATAGATGAGGATACCCCTCCCTCATCATATCCTCAAGTTCCCATGTATATTCTTCAAATTAGTGTCACCTCCAAAAAAAATTAACCATATGAGTGGTCTTGTTTCATAGAACCCTTTCTCGATGACCCAGAATATCTATCTGTTTTTCTTCATAAGAATGATCTTACTCCAGCTGAAAAACTTATGAGATTAGTACATGTGAACGACAGGTATATACATTATTATAATAGATATATGAACGAAATCAAGAAATAAAGATAGATTCAATGGAATCTCTAATCGGTTAGATACCTTCCAGACATGATCCGAAATTTTGAATGGACCGATATACATAGGGATCAACGCCCCCTTATTTCAAAACTACATTACTCTATTATAGGGAGATATCTACAAGAACACCTTATCACACACTTCAAATTCTTGGAATTTTATTTGGTTGTCAGCATAACTATTTTGCCGAATTTGAGATACTCTTATGTGTTCTTAAATAGATCTGAGCCTTTCTGTCATTTCATCATGAAGATCATGTCCTAATAGCTTTCCTTCCCCAACTTCATCCCAACAAGTTGGAGTTACGCACTTATTTACATATAGGGGTTCATAAGGATCCATCTGAATACTAGAGAAAAAATATATTATTATTAGAAAATTCCACCATTGGTAGGTTTCAATCCCAAAAACCGTTGAAATACATATAGAAGGCTGTCAACATGTCTTCCAATGTATGAATTGTCCTCACAGATCGACCGTTTTTCTGAGGGTGATAAGCAATTCTGAAACATAACTATGTTTCTAGAGATTGATGAATACATCGTTTGAACATCAATATAATCCTCATATCCTGATCAGATATAATGGAATGTGATACTCCAATAAATCTTGCCACTTCCTTTACATATATCTTGGAATGAGGATCAAGTGGTAAATCCAATCTCATAGCAACGAAATGTGTTGACTTCGTAAGACGATCAACTATAACCCAAATAGAATTATTACCATTGTATTTTTTTGGATATCCAAGAAAAAAGACCATACTGATGTTTTCCATTTCTATTATGTTATGGGTAATGGTTGCAACATCCCCGTAGACTTCTATTTCTAAGTTGTAATTGGATTTCAAACCAAGAATGAACAGACATATTTGACAACATTTCTTTTCATGACATCCCACTGGAATTACTCAGTTAGATCCATATACATATTTGTACATCTAGGGTGAATAGTTAATTAGGAACAGTGAGCCTCATCCAATAGATCCTTCTTTATTTTTGGTATGAGAGGAATACAAACAAGGTTCTCAAACCTTATTATTTCATCACAATCAAGGTTGCATTTATTAACATTCCACACCTTCTTTTGTAGATCTATATATTTCTTCTGTGACTCCTAAATATTCACTTGTATTTATGGTTGAAAATTCATTTGAGAAAGATAATATTCCCCCCTTCATATACAATTTTGAGATCCATCCTTTGAAAATCCATAAATATTGGAACTTTTGTTATCCTCATTGTGGATAGGCTAGCATGGTCTTGTCAACTTAATGCATCTTCCACCTTGTTTGATTTCCCAGGGTGGTGATTTATCAAGAAGTCATAATATTTAATCATCTCTGAATATCTTCTTAAGCACATACGCATCTCATTTTTTGTGAAAATATACATTAAACATTTATGAACAACATAAATTTTACACCTTTCTCCATAAAGTCATTTCTTTCATATCTTTAATTTAAATATTACCATGGAAAACCAAAAATCATAAGTTGTGTATTTTTTCTCATGGATTTTAAACTACCATGAGGCATTAAATATAACCATATCAATTGACATGAGAAAACACCATTTCCACTTCTTGGAAGCATCATTTTAGATCACAAACCTTTCTCCACTACATGGTTGTGTGAGCATAGGTGAACTGGCTATCCTTCTTTTTAGCTCTTTGAAATTCTCTTTATGTTCCTTCGTCCAAACGAACATAACTCCTTTCCGAGTTAACATGTTGAGTTTATTTGGTAATCCATAAAAATATTCCACATAACATTGATAATATCCATCCAAACCAAGAAAACATCAAATCTCAGTTACTGTTGTTGGTCTCAACCATCTTTCAAAAAACCTCATTTTTTTATCCATAAATACCCATCTCTTGAGATTATGGGACCCAAAATTGAAACATTATGAAGCCAAAATTCAAGCTTTGAAAAATTTTCATAAATCTTTTCCTTTCTCAGGGTCTTTAGTACATTTATAATGTGATATTAATGTTTTTTTATTTCTCTTTGAATAGACAAGAATATTTTCTATAAACACTACCGAAAACTGATCATGGGATTCTCTAAAGACTCTATTCATTATATCCATGAAGATAGAGGGGCATAAGTTAGACCAAAAGGTGTCACTATAAATTCACAGTGTGAATACCTTGTAATGAATGTCGTCTTTGGTATATCCTCCTTTTTGACTCTTAATTTATTATATCATAAATTATGATCAATATTGGAAGTGGTTTGAGCTCCATGTAGTTGCTCAAATAAGTCACCAATGTGTGGACGAGGATATTTGTTCTAGATAGTGATATTATTGTGTTTTTGATAGTCAATGTAGAGTCTTATAAATCCATATTTCTTATTAAAAAGAAAACATGTTCTCCACAAGGTGATGCACTAGGGCATATATATCCTTTATCCAGATTCTATTGGAGTTTTTCTACAATTCCTGCAACTGAATTGGGGCCATTCTATAAGGTGTACTTGAAATAGAAATAGCACCTAGTATTAGTTCTATTGAAACTCTACATAACACTTTAGTGGAAGACCTAGAGTTTATTCCAAAAATACAACATCAAACTCTCGTACAGTGTGTATATTCTTAATCATGAGTTTCTATGCAACCATTTTAGATAAATAACCTTCATATATTGGAATCATGACATAAAATATGGAAGAGATTCCTACTGGAAGTTTATATTCATCCTTGCATCGACATTTGATAATAGATTGATCTGGAATATGAAATGTGACTTCCCTTCCTTGGAAATTGATATGAGCTTCATATAGAGAAATACAATCTACACCAAGAAACACATATAATTCCACTATATAAAGGATCACATGTTTTACAAGAAGAACATTCCCAAATTCATAAACTGGAGAAGAATTATAAACATTTGATGTGATGGTTGTGCCATTAGGAGTTGTCATATCTTTCTCAATATCTAATTGTTGAGGTAAAATGTCGATTCCCTTATAAAATTCATAAGAAATAAAATACTCGGTGGATCCAGAATCATATAAAACATTTTCTACTTTAGAGTGGATGGTAAGTGTACCATTCAACACATCATTATCATACTTATCATCATCAATAGTGATTTCATGTTACATTAATTTTTCTTTGTCTTTAATATTTTTTTGATGTTAATCATCATAAATAACCAATGGATTAGGGCATTGATTAGAAAAATGCCCCATTTCATTGCACTTGTACATTGAAGTATAGGAGGTGCATTCTTCATAGCCTTTTCAATGTTCTCATAATTAGGAATATTTTTACTATCACATTGGCATTAAATTTCACAATGACCTTATTTTCCACACATAAGTCATTTACTATTCCCGTTAATACAATTCCCTCCATGTTTCTTTCCACAATTTGAGCATTAGGGAAAACTCATCATTTTTTAGTGCGGTCATTAGATTTTCCTTTGAAATCCATTTTTCTCTTCTTATCAAACCCATATGACTGATGGATTACTCTAATATCCATCTCAACCTTGAGATCACATAGAAAAATTTCCTCACAGCTATTGAAGTCCCTTATGGGTAATTCTGTTCAGAGAATTGGTAGTAAGCTAATAATGAGTCGATCCATTTTACTCTAAAGCTAGACAATAATTCCAGAAGTGTACCGTGAAAGTCTTGTAAAATTTCTTTCATAGGTACCAACAGATTCATCATCCATTTTCATAAGATCTAGGAACTCATTCTCCATCTTTGTTCGAATATTACGAAGAATGTACTTATTGAAAAATAAGTTCATGAACATGTCCCATTCGATGGACTCAATTTTATCTATTTGCCTCATATTCTTGATAAATTTCAACAATTGATCATCATCACTTTCCAAACGATATACTGATAAGATAACTATATCATGTTCAGAACATTGTAGATCTAAAAATATCTTTTCAGGGGTGTTGATGCATTATTCAGTGACAATGGGATTAGAAGACCCACTGAATGAAGGTGGGCACTGTCTCCGGAAGTTCAAAACTGAATGCTGCTCCCTCCTTTTCTCATTTAGAAGTCTAACATTATTCATAGCATTATAATTTTGTGTGAGCATGGATACAAAATTTTTCATTCCATCTCTTATAAAATTTGTTTGTCCAAGGGGAAATAATTGTATTTCCCATCACATTCAACATTAATATTGTTCCTTCAGGTTCCATCCATTAACTAAAACCAATAACCATTGTGTGAGCAACACTAATCATAATAGACAAAACACATAAAAATGATTAAAATTTCAATTTATTATACTTTAGGATTTATCCTATGTTATTCATAGTCATTTCTAAAACAGTAGGATTGTATCCTATACTTTGACATATCCTTAGAGTTATTACAAAGGCTTTCACATCCAAGTTTTCAGTGGTTAACAATAACTTTCCTATGATACAAACTATAATTACCCATACATTACATACATTGGTAATAAATATTAAAATATTTAAAATCATTACATCATATAAAAATCCATGACAAAACCGTATAGGTATAATGTCTTTAGAAACTGGGAAACATAAACAACTCGGTCATAAAACATCTACATTTTCTCCTGTTTATTACATCACAACTAGTCTCTATTTTGGTATATATTACATAATACCCTTATTCATAAAATGTGGAAAAGAAACATAAGAAAGGGTGAGATCAAATTCTCAGTAAGGGTAATCAAAGGAAATTTCAATTATATCAAATCCATAAGAATATAACATTTGAAGATCTTATCATGCATATAAAAGATCATAATATCATGTCATTGGATAAATCATAATAGTAAAATGTAATCCCAATAGTAATAACACAAGACATGAAATTTTCTGGCATACATACGTAATCATAGAAATTCAATTTATATTAGTCAAGTCTCATTTCTAAGACCATCATTATCGTAAAAGTCCATTTCTGAACCGAGTTCACTCCTCGTTCCTACCTCTCATTACTAAACTGGATTTACTTTCTGATCATCCCATATCTAACTCGTGTAATATAAATCATTACCTAATGCATTTTAGGGAGATATAGGTCCCACCCATATAATAATGATACCATTCTTACATTTTCCACGAAAACATAAAAAAAATCACCATAGCATAACCAATGAAATAATATGGGTTTCTTAAACATCATTCCATCATAATTGATATAAAAAAATGTGTTTCCTAAATAAAATTTCATCATAAACAAAATACAATCATGGTAATTACATGGATAGTAATATAACCCTTTTTAAATGGTTTCATCTTATATGGAAAATTATTTTTATAAAATACTTGAAATTAATTCATGAGGAAATATCCTTTCTTCTTGAAAAATGTGTTCCTTCCACAAAATGCCAAACAATTTTAGAAGAAACAATTCTATGTGAAAATAACCTTGTAATATTTTATGGGAAGAATTAACAAAATTATGTTTCATGAAACTGTAAAAATCTATTCATGTTGTATATGTTAAAAAACATTCATGTCGTACTTTTTCTGAAAGGTCAAAGAGTACCTCATACCAAAAATGACAAAAGATTTCATTCATACCGTTTAGTAAAAATTTACCAATAGGTAAAAATGACTTTGAAAAATTATTGAAGGATATAAAGAATATTTTAAAATACATATTTAGGAACATTTATGTTGAAGATAAATAACCCCCAGTAAATAAATACAAATAAGCAATCTCAGAAAAAAAAATGAGATTTCAAATTTTATCCCTTACATTAGGTTCGTTATGCTTTGTATGTATATGATCCTCTGGTATAATGATTTAAATAATGTTAGAGAATTATTCTGGAATCATAATCATTTTTATGATAACATTTATGATCATATTTTCATCCATTTGTTAGTAACATTTCATTATTTCTCATTATTTAGGTATTAACTGATTTATGTTCTTATGCATGTTTTGTCGAATAAGATCATATTACACTTTTAAGGTTATAGTTATATCTTGTACCAAAATTTATTAGTGTAATATATATCATATTTATTCATTGAATTAATTTATATAATTGTGTTTTAATGATTATTATGTATAATAGATCACATTGCATCGTGGAGGCGGTAAGTGGTGGGTACGTACGAGCCACGATATCATTCCAATAATTGTTGAATGGAATTAATGTGGATGTTGTACATAATTTCATAATTAGTATCATGTTATAATAATATTATATAGTTATTATTTACACCATTATACCCATCCAAGTATGGAGGTGCTAAAAAAATAGTACACCGCGGCGTGGAGACGGTTAGTCATACGTACACACGCATAGTGATTTTGTTTTTCATAGGATGGATAGAAGTTAAAATAGGGTTGTTTAATATTTAAAATAACACATCTGTATATGGGTGATACTTCTGTAATTACTTTATAATGAAATAACAAATGAAGAGTAAGTAGATGAATAAATAAATTTTAATGAATCGGTAGAAGAGATTACCTCTTCCTCAATGTGCCTCCTTCAAATTTCCTCTTAGGGCCCCAGAGATGGTAATTGATGAAGAACAAAACCTAAAAAATTAAAATAAGGATGTTGGGAAGGAATACCGCAAGGATTAGAAGATCTTGAAGGCTCAAAATGAAGTGAAGAGATGAGGGAGGTGGTGCCCTTTTACAATTGAGGTGTGGGGAACTTTTGGAAACCTCAAAAAATTAATTTATAATAAAATAAAACCATACCAAAAAAATTACGAAGTGAACTAAATGAGAATATGAGATGAGATATGGTTGTAATATCATTATGCAATAATTTTTTGGAAACATTTTTTTAATTTAAACCTTATCTTTTTAATTAACACTTAGTTATTCTATTAAATTTTAATTATGGTAATTAAATTATAAACAATTAATGTTAACTAATATTTACTTATATGGTGTTAATTGACCATAGATGAATATTTAATTACATTATAGAACTTTCCATTATCAATTTTTTATTTTTAAATATTTTTCTGATTTTTAAATAATTTAATAAAATGTTATCTTTATAAAATGACGATAGTTTTTATTTTGAAACTATTCATTTATTTGACATTAAATAAAATTCGACCCAAATATATATTGGAAAAAAATATTTATTACACTCATAAAATTTAATATTAACTTATAAAATTTGTGGAGCTCATTAATTAGTTCATACAATATTTATTTTAATATTTTTAAAACCATTTATTTGATATTTCTGTTAAGAAAATAATTTCTACATCACTATTATATAATCATTAATGGTTATTATTTAATCTCTAAAATTTTTAAATACATCTCTATATTGTAGGTAATTCTTTTGTATTTTTAGAGACTATCTATAATCGATTTTATCATATAGTTATCCTTATATTAAAATTAATATTATTATATAAAATGAGATTGTATCATTTGGTATCATTTATAGTTTTTATTGCATTAATGTTGTATTCATAGGTATGTCGTCATAAAGTGATTAAAATTTAAGAACATAGACCTTGTTTTCAGGTGTGTTTTCTTTTTATGGTTGGATGAAGTTTGGAAAATTCTGGGAAAAACTTTTAATGTTGTGGAGGTTGTGCAGGGGCTCACGGTTGGCGCACGGTCTGAACAAACTGTGCAGCCAACCCAGGAAACTGTGCACCCTTGATAGTGGGCTCTGCACAGGCGGCACACTGTTGGTTAGAACCTGTGGGCAAGCCATGCGAAGTCCCTTGGTGAGTCAGTGGAAACTGCACGACTGGCGCATGGTTTTCCAAACTGTGCGGGGTAACCATGTGGCCACTAAAAGATTGGGGTTTTAAGTCCTGAGCCACTCTGGATTTCTCATCATTCCCGCATTCTTCCTCCCAGTCAAAGCTCACTAGGGACATTCGGTTCTAAAGGGTTGGAGGGACTCTCCCACAATTTTTGGAAGAAAATAAAAGGGGTTTTAAGGTGGTTTGAAGGTGGTTTCTCCTAGGTAACTCTCTCCTCTTGGGTTTTTTGTGTTTTTATCTAGATCTGCATCTCTCTCTCTCTCTCTCTCTTTGTTTCAAGATCTCCAGGGGTTGCATATAGATATAGGGTTGTGTTTCTCCCGTATGACCATGATCTTCTTCCGACCCCCTAACTGAGCATATAAACTCCGATTCGACTACTTTAGATTGCATTGGGATCGCCTCAATATGCTCTCACTTCTTCTTGACCCTCGTTTCATGTTTTCCCTTCCTTCACATGTTATCTTGCGATGAGTGTTTTAGATTTCTTTGTAGATCTATGGAATTATAAGGTGATTCAAGCCTTGAGGTTCACATTTAGCGATCTCCTAACACCAAGGTAGGTGTTTTGTGCGTTTCTGTTCAATTTCTTTGAGTTAAATGTGAAAATTTTCCCAATACCTATGAATGGGGTATTGTGCGTTTACCGTTTTAGCCCTATTGTTTGCCTGATATGCTTGTATGCTTGAGTAAAGGATAATTGAATGTGAATTTTCTGAATCACTATTCTTTGTATGTGTTTTCCCATGCATGTTTATCTATTTTGACCACTAGGTCTAGATTACCTATTAAGTTACTATTTACATTCCCATTCCTAGTATTGTTTGATGGTGTGACTGTTGTTCTATTATGATTTTATGTTGTTGACTGCAAGCCAAGTAGTTCTTGAGGTTTACTATGGCCGATACCTGCTGCTATACTTGCATGAATTATAGAGGGTTGTGAGAACCTGGTGTATAGGCCATAGAGATAATGGATGTTGAGGGCTTCTCCAGATTGTCTGTTTTACTTACGATGCGAGAAAACTAGGGGAATTGATGTTGAGTGCTTCCTCAAAGTGTTTTAGTTCCTCAATGAGGGCCATAGAGGGAATTTGATGTATGTGCTTCCCTAGAGCACATATTTTTACCGATACAAGACTATAGGTGGAATTGATAGCGAGTGCTTCCTCAGATAGTCTATGTTGAGTCAATAAGGTTTTCCTTATGACTTTTCCATTCCTTCTTGTTTTGAAAATCACAAACACCTTATCTTTAAGAAAATTGCTTTTATAAGAAAATTTCTTTTATAAGAAAAATTGATTTTATATGGAAAATTGCTTTTGTAAGAAAAATTATCCTTATCATATTTTCATTAATAATTTTCCTAAGTATAATATTCGGATTCATTTCTGTTTTCTCAGAATTATTTAAAACATTGATATGAAGAATTCTGTTTTAGGATCCAAATTCTGGACAAGAACTGTAATAAGTTTTCACTCTGAAATCCAGATGAGAACTATAATAAAGATTCATTCTGAACTCCGGATACGAACTCTAATTATGTTCTACATCAGATTCAGGATGCGAATCCTTATGAAGTTCGACAACAAATTCTCATTACGAATTCTGGTGATGAATTCTCATTACGAATTCGCATTCGGAATTCATCTATTAAACAGAATCTGATCATCTTTGTTTTATACACTCTGAATTTATTCAGACTCCGAATGTTCACTCCGAACATTCATTTTTCGTATGCCTTTATATTTTGTCTACTCTTTATTATTTTCCTTACACTCTGAACGTTAACTCCGAACCTTCACTCCGAATCCTTTTAGTTAAGACTTAAAACGGTGACGTATATTATGTTACACTTGTTTTGTTATAAAATGATGTCGTGTATTCTGTTATGAACTTACCATTGGTTAAGTTACACGTGTACAGGTCCCTCCAATTTTTAAGGAAAATATGACCGTTGGAAAGAAGGCCGGCCTTACCTGTAAATAGGAGCTCATTTGAAAGAGCTCAGTGCTGGCTGGTGTGCTGAAAGGCTGAGTGATCTTCGACTCATGTGATTACATGCTTGAAGTGATTTCTAGAGAGAGAGGCTCTTATTAACTCTCAAAGCTTCGTGTGACTCCGAATGTTGGTAATTACATTCGAGGACTTCCGGGGATAGGAAGATAGAGGTTCCGACTACCTTGAAGTTGAGGGCTTCCTTGCTGAGGAAGAAAGAGGCGACCAACTACCTTGAAGTTGAGGGCTTGCGGGGATAGCAAGACAGAGACACTCTGATCTTCGTATCAAGGGCTTACCCTGGTGTGGGTAAGACAGACTTGATTGAAAGTATAAATCAAGGGACCTTTATCCAAGGTTGTTGGATAACCTTCTCTTTGGGTTAAAAGACTTATATCTTGTTACTTGTAGTTTACTACTTGTTTGTTTCCGCTGTATTTTTTATTATAAGGAAAGTATAACTTTCTTATACTTTCTTACTTGTACTCTGTTTCATTTAGATTAAATATGATTTAAGGTAGATTCTCATATTGTAATCTTTTGTTAAGTTTTAATTTCCGGAACCATATTTTCGGAACCTACTTTTCGGAATCTCTTTCCAAGTTTTCATTTGATATTAGAGGTGTTGTGAATTTTCTTATTTTTAACTTTGTTAAACTTAGCCCCTTTCCTTTTCTTAAGGAAAACATAATTAATCGTAACTAACTTTAAAGGTTCCAAAGGAATTTTTAAAGTATACAATTCACCCCCCTCTTGTATATTGAGCATCTACTTCATTATTTTGATCCTACAGTCTATGCTTAATCTTAACTAGAGGGGTTTGACTTAGTTTATTTCCCAGAGGGTTGTTTTTACTTTTTAGGTAGGGCCAGAGGGGATAGGCTGTGAGTAATTTCCAGAGGGTTACCTTTATTCTTTGGCTAAGTGCTTGTGTTACTATGTAAGACCAAAGGGTATAGGTTGTGGGTACTTCTTAGAGGATTACCTGGTTTGGTTATCTTCAGTGTTTATCTGTCGCATGTTATGTTGTAGTTTGAATGCTCTGAAACTGTGGATTGTTTACTGCTGAGTACTTCCTTGTTTACTGCTTTCTATACTTACCTTCCATTTATTCAATGAATGTTAGACACAGATCTCATGGTGGTTTCCTACTGGGATTTAGTATCACACCCTATTTGGTACATGCTTTAGAGCCCAAATAGATTATATTGTTGCATGTATAGATAAGGGCATGAGGCCTTCTACTCATGTTCTTGATTGACTATGGAGCTGGAGAGCATCGGACCATGCATTGGCTTGTCATGTTGTGGAGTTGTTTACTGTTTTTCATTCGTACTTTGGTTTAGTACTATTGTATTCCAACATTGTGATTTGTTTGGATTCTTTCCTAGACATATGTATCATGAATCATTCATATATTTATGTGTTCTCCGGTTTAATATATTCCAGTCTTCCATTTTTCACTTTTGCATGGTTTGTGATTATTTCTGCTACTACTGTTGCTTTCTTCTATTGTGTTACTCTTCCAGTGAGGGCATAGTTTCCCCACTTTCACACCGAAGGCCCTCGCTGCTAGTCGATAGCCTCTTGCATTCTTGGAAATGCGCTTGAGGCCATGTGACCAACCGGGTATGGGGCGCCTTTGGGTGGCTTCTGAAACCCGGATGTTACAAAGTGGTATTAGTGGAATTATTTTCTCTGGAATTACTGTCTACAGCCATTAGCCAGAGATATGAAGGAATTGGCACTTGGTAATAAGCTGTGCATGGGAGTAGCTAACCCGTGTATAGAGAAAATCCAACCTACCTCATTTATTGAAAATTTTCTAGTTTTGCAAGATTATAGTTGATTTGATTTTCACTGTTGGGTGACTCACATGATTTGTGCTATTACTGTTGATGTTACTGAGGTTCTATTTTTCTTGAAACCTGATGAGATGTGGGTATTTCATCTCATGCATCATATAGACACTTTCTAGAAATCACATGTCTTGCATTCATGCCATGCCATTTAGGGTGCATCATAAATTGGATGTTGTTGTGATAGATGTTCTGTAGAATATACATATTGTTGTGATAGTTTCCTTGAGAAATACATGTTGTCTAATAAGGTATTGTTTGATTAAGGTTTTGTTTGAATGAATGCCAAATTTTAGTTCTTGAGGGGTTATGGGTCCTCATGGATAGGAAATTGGTGGATCATTGCCTAGTTTACCTTGTTTATAACATGTATAAGAATCCAAGCATTGATTCGCGGGGAGTATGGGCCCTCTTGGATTACAATTTGACATTTTAATGTTCGTATTAGTGTTTTTCTGGGCTTCGGAGTAGTTTTGAGGCTTATAGTCTGGAAAAACCTAGAATACATTCCATGTAGTTTTGAATACATGGAATGTGATCTTCTATTCGGGAAGAAACTATTTTTCTTAAGTACATTCCGTTTACCCTATTTACACGTTATGTAGTCTCTATCAATGTCATAGGTCTTGTGGGAAAAGACATGGCAAAGGGAGAACCTTTAGTGAACACACCTTGTACCATCCATACACATCGTGTTGTGTCGACCTTGAGTCCACCTGTGTGACTAATGTCACAGATGGATAATAACTTAAGATATACCCGTTGTGTCTAGATTGAACACGCAGTGTAGTCTAGTCTCAGGAGAGCCATGTGGTTTATCCGTATAGAAAAATTCATGCAGGAGATGTGGATTAAAGTACACGCTATGTGTGAGGGTCACACGTTGGTGTTTTGGGTGTTACATGACCAGTTTGGGCAGAAGTACAGAACCATGTAAATGGATTAAGAGAACACACCATGTAGGAATTATACACACCTTGTGGACATGTTTTGTAAAACATGAATTCCTTTCTTCCTATTGTTCACTTCTTGTACTTCTATTTTTTCAGTCCTTGAAAATCTTGATCTAAGGTGTGCACTTGACTTTCTTGTGTCATGCCATCGAGATGTCCTCTATTTGATCACCAGTTTCCAAGTGGTGAGCAGACACCAGATATGGCAGATCAACAACTTCCAATGGTTCCTCCGGTTGTTCTATCCTTGGCCCTAGCCATAATACCTGACATAGGTGCTAATTCATAGTTTATAGAGGATTTCATGAGGATAATGCAGACCTTTAATGGAGCACCGCCTCCGGCCCCGTCGATGGAATATTTGATGCAGGTCTTTTAGCAGCAACATCCACCCACTTTCTCAGAGGATGGAGGACCCCAGGATGTAGAGTCAGGGCTAGAAGCCATGGTGACAATGTTTGAGCATCTGGAGACGCCTCCAAAGTGGAGGGTTAAGCTCGCTACGTATATGATTCCGGATTCCACCAAGAGATGGTTGGATGTAATCTCACAGGTGGTACGCCAGCAAGTCATGGCTTGGGATGAGTTTCACTGTATCTTATTTGACTACTTCTATCTCGAGACCTTGAGGGCCAATCGAGCCCAATAGTTCATGAGTCTGAAGCAGGGAACACTTTTTGTCATGGAGTATTCTTCTTTTTTACCTATCTCCAAAGCTTCACACCTATTCTAGGAGGTTATCAGTTATTCCTTGTGAGGAAGTTCGAGTATGGTCTGAGGCACGATATCTGATCGTAGGTGAACATCTCCCGGTTGGCTTCTATCACTTCTATATGCAACCTTGCACTGATCACAGAGTGTAATCTGAGGGATTCAGAAGTTGTGAGGTAGGGCGGCATGGCACTTGGAGTTAGTATCCGTCCTACTGACAGTAGGAAGTGCCGCATGGAGTTTTTGTGCGGTGATCGATGGAGGTGAGACACCTCTTCTGGTAGCCAGGTGGTGTGCTACCAGTGCAGGGAAAATGGGCATACGAGGCCACATTTCCCGAGAGAGCCTATGGAGTGCTGATTTTGCGGCAATATGGGTTATCTTCAATGCTTCTGTCAGATCTTTTCACCAGCAGCTAGTGATAGGGGTTCTTCTATGACTCCTCATTCAGGAGCAGCACCACCAGTTTCTCACCAGTCTGGGAACTAGAGTTCTTCAAGCCGTTCAGGGCGAGGTGTAGGTCATGGCCATAATGTTCAGTCTCTAGTCTTTCAGGGACATCAAGCTGGATTATCATAGAGCAGTCTGGTAGGGTCATAGGGCTGTGGTGCAGGCCATACTTTTGCAGTGGAACAAACCCACCAGAAGCAGGATCTCAGACCCTCTACCATTCGAGGTATGATCTTAGTAGCCTAAGTTTTAGCTTCTACCCTTTTTGATACAGGGGCTTCCTATAGATTTATATATATTTCTCATGTTAAGAGACTTGGTCTCTGCATATTTCCTTCTACTGATATCTTGATGATAGACACTCCGTTGGAGACTAGAACGCCTACTGTATGTTAGTGCAGGGAGTTCCCTCTAGAGGTTAGTTGGCATCACTTCATCTGGGACCTCTATGTACTAGAGATGATAGGCTATGATGTCATTCTTGGAATGGACTGGTTAGTTTCTTTCCATGCATTCGTTGACTATTATCGTCGCATGGTGAGTTTCACATCAACTGAGGGCATATTGTCTCTTAATAAGGGTGAATGGCATGTCCCGGTGAGCAGAGTGGGACTTTAGCATCATGGGTTGTGATTAGTTACAGCCTAGATAGCTAGTCTACACCTTGATGACCAGAAGACATCATAGTTATAATTTCCTCTAGTAGTGGATCATTTCGGGGATGTCTTCCTAGAGGAATTTTTAGGTTTTCCTCTCGAGTGAGAGGTCTAATTCTCTATTGATCTCATGGCAGGAGTAGCACTTGTGTCTATTCATCCTTAGACGATGGATACACCAGAGTTGCAAGAGCTCATGAAGCAGTTGGAGGAGTTGTAGGAAAAGGGACTCATCTAACCATGTAATACTCCTTGGGGTTCGCCTATCCTATTTTCGAAGATGGCAGATGATACCCTCAGGATTTTTGTGCATTACTGGAAGCTAAACTAGTTGATGGTCATGAATTGATATCCCTTTCCAAGGTTTGATGATCTTTTTTATCAACTTCAAGGAGCCCAGTTGTTCTTTAATATTGGCATAAGGTCTAGTTATAATTAGTTGTGTGTTAGACCATCTGATATAACTCTCACAGGATTACAGAGCAGGTATGGTCTATAAGAGTATATGGTTATGTCGTTCGGTCTGACTAAATTACCTATAGTTTTCATGGAAATGATAAACCGAGTATTCCATCCTTACCTAGATTCCATCATGGTGGTCTTTTTGGTGGATATTTTGGTGTACTCTCACACTCGACATGACCATTAAACCCATCTTGAGATCGTTTTGAGTAAAATTAGAGAGCATCAGTTATATGATAAGCACAAAAAATGCCACTTTTGGATGGATTAGATTAACTTATTGGGTCATGTTATCTCAGAGACAAGAGTATCAGTTGACCTAGATAAAGTGAGAGAAGTAGTTTCCAAGGACCATCTAGAGAACGTCTTTGAGGTACAAAGATTTTTGGGGCTGGCAGGATACTAGAAGCATTTTATACATGACTACCCATGCTTATCAGCACCACTAACAGGTCTGACTAAGAAGGGTGAAATGATCATGTGGTAAGACTCTTATGAGTCATCTTTTCAAAAGCTGAAAGGGAGACTAACCTTAGTGCAGATACTAGTCTTTTCAGATCCGGTCAAGAGCTATATTGTGCACTTTGATGCTTTAGGTATTGGTCTAGGAGTCATGCTTATCCTGGGGGGAGGAGTCATTGCGTACGGGTCTCAGCAGTTGAGGCCACAAGAGAAGAATTACACAATGCATGATCTCGAGTTGGATGCATTTGTTCATGAATTACTCTATTGGATACATTATCCGCTAGGAAAGAATTTTGTGGTTTTCACCAATCTGAATAGTCTCAAGTAGATCTTCACTCAGCATGGTCTGAAATTGAAACAGAGAAGGTTGGATGAGAACCTTCAGTCTTTTGACATTGATCATGCCTATACGCCTGGGAAAGGTAATGCAGTGGCTGATGCGCAGAGTAGAAGGACCCAGGTACATGTAGTTCAGTAGGCTATCAGTGAGTGGAAGATTATGGCTATGTTCTCTAAGATGAATTTGTAGGTGAATGATAGATAGGGAAAAACATTTCTATCTTCTGTAATTGTTACCTCTACTCTTCTTGATCGAGTGCGAATAAGGCCACAATCAGATTTAGAAGGCCTAGGTCTATGGGAGTGCATGTTATCAGAGGACTGTATTCCGAGATGGGCCATTGGCGAGGATGATATATTTCACTTTCAGGGGTGTGTATGGGTGCCAGCAGACATATGCGAGGAGCTGATGTGGGACTTTAATTCCTCAGTTTGGGCAGTTCATCGTGGCATCCCCAAGATGTATCGTGATCTACAACATATGTATTGGTGGCCGGGTATGAAGAGAGATGTTCCTGGTTTTGTCATGAAGTGTTCCACTTGTCAAAAGATGAAGGCGGAGCAACACCAGAAAGTAGGGATTTTGCAGCAGTTACCCATTCATGAGTGGAAGTGTAATGATGTCGTGATGGATTTCATGACAGGGTTGCTGAGGTTGTCTTGAAGGAATGATGCAGTTTGGGTTGTCATTGAAAGACTCATGATGGTTTTTCACTTCCTGCTAATCAAGGCGACATTATGTGTTGATGACCTGGGATGGTTGTACATCTGTGAGATTGTACGTCTGTATGGAGTTCCACACTCTATTATTTCAGAAATTGATTCTCATTTTACTTCTCAGGTCTGGCAGGGGATTCAAGTGGCATTGGGTACACAGGTACTTCTGAGTACAGCTTACTATCCTCAGACAGATGTCCAGTACGAGCGTACGATTCAGGTGGTTGAGGACAATCTCCGAGCATGTATTTTGTATTTTTGGAGGTTCGTGGGAGAAGCAGATACCTCTTGTGGAGTTTAACTACAACAAAAGATTTCAAGAAACTATTCAGATGTCACCTTATGAGGATTTGTACGGTAGGAACTTCCAATCACCCTTATGTTGGCTGAAGGCAGGAGAGGTAGCGTTGCTGGGACTTAGTCTTGTTCAGGAGACCACAGAGTAGATATAGTTGATTCAGAAGCAGATGGCTACTCCATAGTCTCAACAAAATTCATATGCTCATCAGTGGAGATGACCTCTAGAGTTCAAGGTCGGGGATCAAGTTTTCTTGTGAGTCACACTGATGTTGGGACCCAAGAGGATTAAGAGACAGGGTAATCTTTAGCTGAGATACGTCGGGCCGTTTGAGGTGTTGGAGAGGGATGGGCCGGTTGCCTATCAGTAGCAGTTACCTCAGAGGTACAAGTCTAAGCACGACGTCTTCCATGTGTCTCATATTCGACGTTAATTCTCAGACCCGTCTAATGTTTTCCATCCTGAGGAGGTTGACCACGATGTGGATGCATCATTCGAGGAGCATCCTATCCAGATTTTATATCATAGTATAAAGTTTCTCCTTGGACAGTCTGTTCCTCTGGTATGAGTGCTATGACAGCATGGGCGAGTACAATACGAGACATGGGAGAGGGAGGCTGATGTAAGAGCATAGTGGCTGAGCTATTTGTGGTTTCTTTTACTACGTTGTGCTAGAGAAATTTTTGGGAGGAATTAATTTAAGGGGGGATGTTTGTAAAAACCCTGACCTTCTCTTCAAGTATGTTTTCCATTTCCGGTTGGTTTAAATTTGGACAATTTTGGAAAAAAAATTTAATGTTGTGGAGGTTGTGTATGGGTTCACGGTTGGTGCACAGTCTTCTAAAACCATGAGACCATCCCAAGAAATCGTGCACCCTTGATAGTGGGCTCCGAACGGGAGGCGCACAGTTTTTCAGACCTTGCGGGCAAGCTGTGAGAAGTCCCTGGGTGAGATAGTGGCAACCACATGGCTGTTTCACGGTTTTCCAAACGTTGCAGGGTAACCATAAGGCCACATAATGTTTGGGTTTTTAAGTCCCATGCCACTAAGGATTTCCCATATTTTCCCCATTCTTCCTCCTACTCGAAGCTCACTAGGGATTTTCAGTTCTCAGGGGTTGGTGGACTCTCCCACAAATTTTTGAAGCAAATCAAAGGGGTTTCAAGGTGGTTTCTCCCAGTAAAGTCTCTCCTCTTTGTTTCTTTGTGTTTTTCTATAGATCTATATATCTATATCTCTCTTATTTTCCTGGATTTAGAAAGGTTTCATGTAGATCTAGGGTTGTGTTTCTCTCGTATGGCCACGATCTTCCTCCTAGCCCCCAACCGAGCATCCGTTCTCTAATTCAACCACTATCAGTTGTATTGGGATTGCCTCGGTAAGCTCTCTATTCTTCTTGAGACTCATTTCATGTTTTCCTTTCTTTCTCAAGTTATCCATCATTGAGAGTCTTAGCCATTTTTGTATATCTATGGTGTTCTAAGGTGATTAAAGCCTAGAAGTTCACATATAGAAATCTCCCAACATCGTGGTAGGTGGTTTGTGCCTTTATGTTGAATTTCTTTAATTTTAATGTGCTAATTTTCCCAATACCAAAGAACAAGGTATTGAACATTTACCATTTTAGCTCTGCTATTTACCTGCAATGATTGTATGATTGACTAGTGGTTAATTTATTGTGAATATGGTGAATTGTTGTTCTTTGGATGTGTTTTCCCATACATGTTTTTCTTGTTTTGACCGTTTGGTCTTGTTTGGCTGTTAGGATACTGTTTACGATCCCATGCCTAATATTGTAGAATAGTGTGACTATTGTTTTATTATGTTGTTATGTTGTAGACTTCTAGCCAAGTAGTTCATGAGTTTTACCTTGGCCGATACACACTGCTATACATGCTTGACTTACACAGGGCCATGAGAACCTAGTGTATATTCCATAGGGAGAATGGATGTTAAGGGCTCCTCCAGAGTGTCTGTATTACTTACGATGTGAGACCACATGGGGAATTAACCTTGAGTGATTCCTCAAAGTGTCTGTAGTTCCTCAACGCAAGGCACATTGGGAATGTGATGTAAGTGCTTCCCTAGAGCACCTTTAGTTACCGATATGAGACTATAGGAGGAATTGGCGGTGAGTTCTTCCTCAGAGAATCTATTCTTAAGCTAAATTAGAGGGGTTAGACTGATTCTACTGTCCAGAGGGTTGCTTGTACTTTATGTAGTATGAGACGGGATAGGTTGTGAGTACTTCTGAGAGGTTTTCTTCTGTTCTTTAGTTTTGTTCATGTGTTGCTAGGTAGGACCAGAGGGGATAGGCTGTGGGTACTTCCCAGAGGGATACCTATTGTTATTACCTTCTTTGTTTAGCTATTTCATGTTATGTGGTGGTTTGAATTCTTTGACACTGTGAATTGTTTACTGCAGTGTACTTCAATGCTTACTACTTTCTGTACTTACCTTCCATATATTCATTGACTATTAGGCACAAATCTCGTGGTGGTTGCCTACTGGGATCTAGTCTAATGCCCTGTTTTGGCCATGTTTTTAACCCAAACACATAATATTGTTGCAGTTACAGATAAGGGAATGCTCCCTTCTACTTTAGGTGCTTGACTAACTGTGGAGTTGGAGAGCGTGGGACTAAGCTATGGCTTACGATGTGGTGGAGCTGATTTTTATTTTTCTTTTGTACTTTGGATTAGTACTATTGTATTCCAACATTGTGATTTGGTTGGCTTAATTCCTAGAAATATGTATCATACTTCATTCATATATATATATATGTGTGTGTGTGTGTGTGTTCTCTAGTTTATTATATTCCAGTCTTCTTCTGTTCACTTTTTCATTGGTTGTCACTATTTCCGCTAATTATGTTGCTTTCTTCCATTGTGTTACTCTACCAATGAGGGCATAGTTTCCCCACTACCACACTGAAGGCCCTCGCTCCTAGTCGGCAACCTCTCACTTTCGGGGAAATGCGCTTGAGGCTATATGACCAACCGGGTATGGGGCGCCTCTCTATGGCTTCTAAAACCGGGACATTACATAAAATTTGAGCAACAGAGGATAAGGGTCTAATTTATTCATCCAATGGGATTTTTAAAGGTGTTACGGTAATTTAAAAATATTATTTTTAACCTTTGTTAATAGATTTACCTTTAACCATGGTAATAATAATAATTTCCAATGTTACAATTACTAATTCCAAAAAATAATAGTAAACTATTAAAATAATTTGGAACAAGTGATCCAAAATATGGAATCCATTTTTAAAAATTCAAAACAAATGTTATTAAGTAGTTAATTTAAAATTAATCCTGTTGTTGAGAAAACAAGTTTTAAAAGGAAAAATATTAAAAATGTTTGAAATGTTTTTACCAATGAATTTAAAATAAAATTAATGATAATGAGATACATTATATTTAATGATAAAAATATATTCTATTTATATGTTAAAACCATTAAATATTTTAATTTAACCAAATAAATTATCTCGATGAAAAAGAGTTTTTTAATTAAAATTATCGTATTTTTACTATTCCTCAAAATATGAAAGTTATCAGAAAATATTACAAATTTATCCAAAGTAAATTTTTATGTCCTACTTCAAAATTAGATTTTTTGTTTTTATAGAAAAATTAATAATGTTTCGAAATATTAATTTAAAATGTGTTCTATATTCAATGTTGTAAAATTAACCTTTTTAAAAAATATGTTTCTATAAATAAAAGAGGTTTTTATTCATAAAATATTAAAAAAATACCCATTATATTATGGTAAAAAATGTTTTATTAATTATATAACAGACACCCACACCCACACACAAACACATATATATATCATTAATTTCATTTCCAAAAGTAATTAAATATAAAATAAAAATAACTAATTGATTTATATTTTTCCTAAATAATTGATAGAAAATGAATTCATAATGTATTTTCATAGGATAATTAAAATTATTACCACTATCCTAACGAAAATGAAAAAATGGAAATTTTATAATATGCGAATCTCGTGGATCATTTATACTTAATATTTCGTGCAAAGTAAGCTAGTGAAGAATGTAATTTTTTAAAAGAAAATATTTCATAAAAACATATGGGTGTTATAGATTATGATATGATGTATGAATATTACTTGTTTTTATAGGTCATTATAATTGTAAAAATATCTCAAAAATGTGATTCTTGATTCCTAGGAACTTGTTTCAATCCCATGTGGATCTAGGATACCCTTCATACAATAACACAGGTCAGGATGGGTATTGGGATGGATGGTGGCTCAACCTGGTTTATTAAAAAATATAATTAGAGTATATTTCTTCCTTTGATTGGTTCATTTCATTTGGGAGAATTGGGTATATATAATATAGGATTTTTTGGACTTGAGGTTCTATTTTCATGTAGAGTGTTTTTCCATCACTTCTCATAATAGCACTTGGGTCAGCTTGTGATTTTAAGGTTTTGGTTTATCTTATCCTCTAGGTGGGATGTAATGGTTGCATACTATGAATAGACACCAAGCTATTATGGAGTGTTTTGGGATTTTATTGTTCTTTTTAGGATTTTTCTGGATTTATGGTTTTTCATGGAATTGAATGTAATATAAAAATTTTCATTATAGTTTATTTATGGGTTTTTTTGTGTTAATTTATTTATTTATAATAATGCTTCCCTAGATACTTCATAATAAATTGTGGGATGATTATAGATAATGTTTTCCCTCACCAATTGATCAGAGACTAGTGGAATATGTAGTTCAAGTTGTGAGGGCATTGGATCAAGGAGAGGGCCTAATCATTCTCATGCTAAATAATAGAATAAGAGAAGGATATATCTCAAGAGTTTCTCACCAATAAACCTCCTTCATTACAGGTTATCATGGACCCCCATAAAAAATAATTATAGACTGTGAATATCCATAGCATTTTTGGTTTTCATGATACACCAGATGTGGTCAAAGTGATGTGATCCTCATCAATATTTGAAGGGCCTAGACACACTTTGTGGATTATAGTGGTCTCGGTAAAAATCTTGAGAAGATGGGTTCTAAGGACTTCATGGTTTTATTCAATGAGTAGAATTTACCAAATATCATTTCCCTTCAAAGACTCAATAGATCCTGGATCTTTATTATGGGGATCAAAGTATGTTTGAATATTCCAACTGATTCACTAAATTAGTTTGTTTTCACCTGATGTGGTTTCTAATGTGTAATTATGGGCTCATAAATTTGAAATGGGTTTGTGGCCAGAAATTTTGTCCCAAGTATTCTTGTTTATGAAAAATACATATTATGAAATAGTTGACTGAGTTATGATTATGGATATTTAACATTCGATAAAGCATGGTTTTAGGGTCATTTATGTAAGGGGATAAGGACATGGTGCATCGTATGAGGGGAAATGTAATTATGATGCTCTAAATAATAAGGGGGTGGAAGTTCAGGCCACCCCTACCAACACCATTATTCTATGACTACTAGTTGTAAGTTATTTATATACTACCATTGTGGAAGGCTAGGACATGTGCAAGTAGTATGTTC
This sequence comes from Viscum album, assembly GCA_963277665.1. NCBI lineage: Eukaryota > Viridiplantae > Streptophyta > Magnoliopsida > Santalales > Viscaceae > Viscum > Viscum album. Next base: position 320,699,386 of record OY728129.1, read on the forward strand.
ATATCCACCTAGACTCTTCCATCAACATGGGAATTTGGGATACTTTCATGGATTCAATAATGTTGGTATGCCGACATAGAGTGGGGTTGGTTCCTCAACCCATTGTGAATTACCAGCTCAGTCTGGTGCATCAATGGATTTGGGCCCTTGATCTGTAGGGTATAATGGAAAGGTTAGATATTGATATAGGAAGAGTAAAATCATGGAATATTCACCTTTTAGGAATTGATCTCTAATAATTTAAGAGAAATTGAATCTCCATTCTAGGGATGAAGCACTGGTGGAATCAGAGGCATGACATGAATCAATTTGATGTACTATTTTTTGCATCATCTATAGCTTCCACTTTGTTTGACATGGGTGCTTCTAATTATTTTATTTCTGACCATATCCTAGAACTGTTGAAATTTAAAACCAAACCTATTTCATATGCCATGGACATGGTTACAACACATGTTAATAAGAGAGAGTAGGGTTTTAGGTGTCCATCAGGCACTCTCACATAGTTATGGGTTGAGATGGAATGTGATTTCATGGTTCTAGAAACTGACATCTTTAACATGATGCCTGGTGTGGGTTTTATGTCGTTATTCATGGTGGACATTGATTATTATTATCGACGAGTGAGATCTGTGGAACCCGATGAGAGTACCAATGTTCATCAAGGTGAATGAGATTCGTGATTAGGGAAAGATGGACCTCCAATTTTGGGTATAGGCAATCTAAATTTCCGTATTTCATCTCTCATGTTAGAGGTTGATGATAGTGGTCATGAGTAAAGATTACCTCATGTTGTATAATAGTTCCTATAAGTGTTTTCCAATAACTTATTGGGTTTTACTCAAGTACAAGATGCGGAGATTACAATTTATTTGGAACATGGAACATAACTGAGATCTCTTCCATTACATCATATAGTCCCCAACAAGTCAAGGAAATTAATTATACCACCAGACAGTTTGGGATCCAAAGGATTCATTCTCCAGAGTGTATGGTCTTTGTCCACCACAATTTTGATTGATAAAAAGGTCGATGGATCTCTATGGCTGTGCATTGATTACTAAAACTATAATAAGGTATTGTTTATGAATAAATAACCCTTTCCCCGTATTGATGAAATATTGGATAATATCAAGGGATAAAGGTGGTTCTCCAAGATCGACCAATGCCTACAGTACCTTCAGGTCAGATTCAAAGAGGGATATGTTCCAAAGATAGCCTTCCAAACCATGTCTGGACACTTAGAGTATTTGGTCATGCCATTGGGGTTAAAAAATGCTGCAATAGCCTTCATGGTTCTAATAAATACAGTTTTAAATCAATACCATGAATCCTTCTTTTTTATGACTATGAATGATATCCTGGTCTACTTTGGGACCAAGGAAGAGTATGAGTGGCATTTAAGGATCACGCTATGAACTCTTTGAGATCACTTTAATTTTGTTAATCTCTCTAAGGGTAATTTCTAGATTAGGGAGGTAATTTTTTTTACGAAATGTGATTTAAGAACATCATATTTCTATAGACCCCAATAATATCATAATAGTGATCTTTTAGGAGTAGTTGGCGGAATGTATATGTGATCATAATCTTTTTGGGATTGGTGGTGGGACTTCATGTAGGATTCCAGGGATTTCTCCCAGATTTCTTCACCCATGATCAGACTTTCCAAAAAATGGGTAATCTTATAATGGATCTTATATTTTCAGGAATATTTTGAGGATCTCAAATGAAGTGTGACCACTACACATATTTTATCATACCAGAAACATGGAAAGGGTACGTGGTATTTAATGACACCTCAGGTTGGGATCATGCATGTGTGTTGATACAGGATGCACATGTGGTGCCAGATGGTTCTCACCAATTATAGCCAGATTAATTAAATTATATGACCCATGAAATATACTTCATGGTGTTAATAATACCATAAGAGATTTCCCAAAAAATTTTATTAGAATGATCTAAATACGAGACATTGTTGATGGGTTGAGTATCTTCAAGATTTGAACGTTGATATTTTCTACACCCTAGGAAATGGTAATGGTGTTTTGGATTACTTAATAAGGATTATAACACTAATATACTTGAAAGAGTCCAATAATGATTTAAATTTGATAGGGATTCTATCATCGTTGCACCTGCAATAAAAATAGCATTGAAGATGTACATTTTTAGTAAGTGCTCAGCTAGAACAATATTTTATAGAACTAATTCAATAAGAAGAGGCTAAATAAGTGTGGTTCTAGAATTCTATGATGCTCATAAATATTGGGTACGTTCTTAGTGAGTTTTTATTATAATCATAGAGAGATCTTTGTTTTTACGAGTATTTTGTCGTTTTTTTGTATTTGTGAATGGTTTTGATGCATGATAGCAACCATTCATAGTGGGATACCAATACTGGTACCACTAAGATGTTTTATGACATGTGTTTCTAGTTCTGGTATATTTTTACGATGCAACATACTGAAAAAAATTATCCAAATGTTATACCTATCTGCAGGTCAAAGCCGAGAACCAAAGGCCATCAGGTTTTCCTCAACCGCTCCCAATTCCTACCTCGAAGTAGAAAGTGGTCACCATGGACTTCATCATTGGCTTGAAATTTACACCCCATGGGGGTAATTACCTATGAGTGGTTATTTATCACATGACCAAATCATACCATTTAATCATTATAAAAGCCCCAACCAAGGTGGATGACTTGGGTCAATTTTATGTTTATAGTAGAGTGAGGCTTCATGGTGTACCATCACTTATCATTTTAGACTGGGACCCCATTCTAAAAAAATAATTAGGGAAGTTCCACATAAGGATATGGTGACATAGTTAAAACTCATTATATAATACCATACTAAAATTGATGGTCAGATGGAGAGGGTGAATATGATCTTCTAAGACATGCTCGAGGCTTGTGTTTTATATTTTAGTGGCTGATGGAGTAACCATTTGGGATTAGAAGAGTTTTTGTATTAAAATAGCTACAAATCCTCAATATGAATGGATATTTGTGATGTTCTTTATGGATGAATATGTCAATCACCTCTATACAAGAAAGAAGTTGGTGAGACCTCATCGTTAGGAAAGTTTATTATGCATGAGACTTTGATAATGTTCATTTAATCAAGAAGTATTTATTTACTACACAAAACCACCAAAATTTATATTTTTATTTGTAGTGTTGTGCCCTATAATTATCCATGGGTGGGAAATTTTTTTTGAATGTATCCCCACACCTAGGTCACTGACTTCTTCGTTAGAAATGGAAGTTAACTCCAAGGTATGTCAAACCCTTTGAGATTATCAATAGAGATGTTAATGTGGCATACCTGTTAGATTTTTTAACCATGTAAATATCAATACAAGATGTAATCCATGTATATTAATTGAAAAAAGTATAATACAGACCCATCTCACAATATGAATATGGAAGAATTGGTGGGGGAGCTGGATTTGTCAGTGTTTTAGAGACTAGTGTGGATTGTGGATTCCCAGGAGAAAGTGATTTATGGAATGTATATATCAATTTTTTAAGTTATTAAGCATCCCATGAATGATTAACATGAGACATTGGAGTGGATGTCTTAGGTTGAGTATAAATATCCACACTTATTCTCTTATCAGATGTTGGTCTGACCTTTCAAGGGAGTAACGTTTTCATGGTGTGGAGAATTGTCACATTTTTTGTTTCTTTTGAAGTAGTTTTTCCATTTTTGGCATTTTATTTGTCCTTCCTCTTTCTGGGGAGTTTTTTAAAGAAAATGTGTGTTATGAACATGATTGAGGTGTTTCATGGTTAACATGTAGTTAGAAGAAACCATGTGACATCTAATTGGAAACGGTGTTCCCTGAATAGCAACATTGCGTAGGCCGCACAGATGATAGTAAGGGTGTGTTGGCTAATCATGAAGCTACGATAGTGTCATTATTTGAGGTCCATGGGAATAAAACCCATAAATGAAAATAATTAATCTTATTTCCCATTAGGATTTATGTGCAATAGGGTTGGGACATGGTTTGGAACACCATGTACCAAAAGACCAGCCTTCCAGATCTATAAAAAAATTGAATTTCCAATTTTTACCTCTTCAATTTTATTACTATATACCCCTATAAACCTCTTCAGTTATCTTCAAATCCATAGGTTCCCCTCTCCCCTCCTCCTTTCTCCCTTGGAATGTAATCCTTTGGCATTTCTGTGTGGATCCTTAAAGAGAACATCAATTAATTTCCACTTCTGTTTCTCATTCTTGATCTCTTCTTCTTTATTCATTTGGTTCTCTCTTATCTTTTAGATAGGATTCCATAAAGTGGTTTCAAACATGTTTATTTGGAATAAATCTTGATATTCTTGGAATTATCTTTCCTTTCTATGGTTTCCTCTTTATGTGTATGTGGTTTTCAACATGTTTCCAGAGTTTTCCAAGAAAGGGCCAGTCAGTACCATGATTTGACGTTGTTGGATGATTTTAGTATGCATGCTATCGCTTCGAAATTGAGTATATAAATTGTGTGGGTGGAGTGAATCATTTTTTTCAATGTATTTGGTGTTTATAATGTATTTTTTAATTCATTTCCTATTGAAAATATTTTTTTTTATATATGTTTCAATTGTTTGAGGTGTGTGTTTGTGTGTGTATAAGAGGTAGTTCATGTAGAATTGGGAATTTAATTGAGAATAATAGAATTTAAGGTATCTAGGAGGTAAGACGAGGTCTAGTATGTTAGGCATGTCATCTTGGTGGTGTCCTAATCTCCATAATAGGGTTGACGTAAAAAAAAACTAAATATACATGTAATAGGGATTGGTTGTTAGATCAGGGCTGTTGTGCTCTAGAGATGTTTTGATCACCAATAATACAAGGATCCTTGGACGCCTCTAAGCCTAGTTACATATTTATTTCCTATAATTCTCATGTTATGATTATTGTTAATATTCTTTTCATCTTTACTACCATTTTTAATTTCAAAGCAAGTTTTCATTAAATGTTTTCCTTTCCCTTTCATAAAAAAGTAATGTAAATTTTTCTAACAATGTTATAGCAAGGATTCTCTTTTAGTGGGGTCCTTTTGGGCATGTTGGCTACACCCTAGAGTTAATTTAGACCATGTTATGTTTGTACTAGGTAAAGTAAACGCATTCCATAATGGTGGTGGTGGATCTAGTTTCTTGTGTTTCTTTTCGTTGCAAGTTCCGATGGTTTTGGTTTGGGGGTGTTGGCCCTCTTTTTTCATGGATTCATGATTGTATAGTTGGTTCTCCTCCCTATATTGGAATTTTATTTTTTGGTTTAAAATGTTTAATGTCAAAATAATGTTAATTATTTTATTTTTTTTAATTGTGATATTGAGTATGATACTTTTGGGTTGTTTATGGGTGATTAATATTGGAGAAATCATTCCAAAATTTGATTCATGATTCACAAGTAAGATTTTCCATCCCGTGGGGATCTAAAACGTACTTTGGACCGTTCCATAAGTTAGATGGTAGCCCGACCAAGTTCATGACTCAAAACCACACCCCAATTTTAAATATCATTATATCCACTACCAAAGGCAACCTAATTTGTTTGTGGTCTTTATTTTTGAAATCAATTATTTAACATGATATTAAATGGCACTAACCTCCCCTATTTTCTATATAAAAAAATATTTATCTCCTCAGTGACCCATCATATGATAGTGATGATATATCATATCTGTTGTCAATATTTCTCAAAAATTCAATGAGTAAGTTAAAATAGAAGTGTTTTCCAAGGAAAGTTTCATAAACAAGTCCATTGTGTGTTCATATTCTATATGGAAAATCCATCAAAAATAATAACATCATAGAGATGATATATATACATAAGAAGATAGTGAGGATTTATCACTAAATAATGAAGATAATAGTTATAGAGTCTAGAGATATAAGTTTTTGTTAGAATAGATAAGTTCACATAAAGAATATTTGGAAGAATCTTTATAAGTAAACAAGAAGGGGTTTCTAGAAGGAGATATGTTCACCAAAACATTAATGCATCAGTAGATGAACCATATTAAGTAATAGGAATATATGTCAATGAAAATAATCTAGAGGTCAAAACTATCAGAATATAAATAATTAAATAAGAAGAAACTAGGATGATCAAAAATGTATACCAAAACAAATTATTGAAAAATTCCCTATGATTTATTCGTAAGGGTGGTAAGGTGAAATTCACCTTATATAGAGAGATCATTCCATAAAAATGAAAATAGAATAAAGTCCATAACCACCAAAGATATACTAGATATAATATAATAAATGATATATAGGTGATTATACTATAGAGTTTATTGTGAACCTAAAACACTGATGTGTTTTTAAGGTTAGAAGTATATTTTGAAAAGATATTATAGATATATTTTTATGAGGTAACCAAATAAAAACACATTTGTAAGTGGTACATAAATTCAGAGTCTCGAGAAGCACGAGATGTAGAATATGAACCACTAAAGAAAGAAGAAGAAGAAATTAAAGCATTAATTAACTATCCATTCATTATAATAACATCAATTTATCATTATACCACCAATTACCCAAGATGTTTTGAATTCAAAAAAAATACTACTCGAAAATAGTTGATGATGTGTGTAAACCATCATAGAAGTTTTAGGGTTTGAGTATATGAAGAATTTATAGAGGAAATAATAAATCACCATAAGGATGAGGAGGAATATGAGAAGATTCCTAATACAAGGATGATTTGAATATAAAACTCCAAATCTAACTAGGAATGAATGTCAGATATCAATAAATCAAGACATTTATTTATGCTTATAAAAATTTGTTTATGTAAAATTTCAGTATCAGTGGTAATGTATATAAACATGACTGATCTATAAGGAGTTAAATATTCTTATATGTAAATAAGATAAAAGTATCATATTCTATTTGATCGTTCAATTAAAATATATTACACTAGAGATATGAGTTGAGACTAGATAATTAAGTCCTCTTAACATCGAAAGTACGAGGGTGAAGTTGATTTAATTTGATGAATAAGTTTGAAGCCCACCATCAATGTAATCGGTCTTCATCATATGGAGACCACTATAAGCATGTGAATCATGATGGATAATGTTCGATGTAATAAAGGATATATAAGTTTATTTTGAGGAAAGGCTGGTCAAAATAGAGAATATTTACTTCTATAGAAGTACATTTTTATATGATACTAGAAATAAATTATCATATTGTAAATTCATGAATTCTGATGATGATAACATGGAAATCCAAACTGAAAAATTCTTTTAAGTAATATTTGTGATTTAATTTTGTGTATCAGGAAGTTGTAATGAAGATTATTCCATGTGTTTCAAGAGCTCTAACAAAGTGAAATCCAAATATCATTAGAAACTATTACTGGATGTTAACTAAAGAGTCATAAATGAATTAATTTATAATTGAATCCCTAACATTCACCGTATTTATCAGATCAATAATGGATATATTATGTTGAAATTAAAAATGATTTATTTATAATGAAGAATATAAATTGACATATCTATTGATTATCGATGAGGGGAAATAGTTGAATAAGAACTTCCTTTTGGATTGCTAAAGGGTTGATATTTGATAAAACTGAAAGATTATTTTTTAAAGTACGAAGTGAGTCATCCAGATTGAAAATATGGGAAGGAGGAATACCAGTCTATTGTTTGGAACTAACTTCGATATATTCTATAATTTTATTTTCAAGATAGTGAGATATCTAAATTTTCAATATACTGAAATGATTATAGGATCATCTTCATGTAGAATATATCATAATACATAATTCATTCTATGTTACATCCAAGAGGAATTCTATGGAGAAACCATTATGATGGATGATTCAAATATAAGAAACCCCCATTTTTACTAGGAGGTTTAATTATATACAAATACAGTGTAATCATCCTTAAATTTTATTATATTATGAATCATTAGAGTTTTGGTTTATTCGTTACCACAACACTTATAATCAATTATGGATATTAGATTTTAAAATGTTTGACATAAATAAATTTTATACGATAAGGATTACAATCTCACAAAGGGTCCAAAGTAGGTAAAAATTATTGTGTGGTATTTTTATGGTATCATTTCCATTACATAAGTCAAAATTGGTGAGGGATCACATTTAATATCCATACATCCTAATCAGTAATTGTGGTTCAATCAATATAATGTAGGAATAATTTTTTTATTACCTAATAAATAAAATTTGGTCACTTACAATTCACCTACATTGTTAGGGTGACTGCATGATCCCCAAGGTATCTCAATTAATATCAAGGGTAAGTTCCCTATTGTTAGATCTATATGTTTTTTTCCTAGTTATTTTTAATCATTTTACATGATGTAAATATTTCCATAAATATAAGAATTTAATTCTATTTAACATGGGAAATTTAAATGGGATTTAATCAAAATAGATGTTATCCCTAGTTGTATCAATATGGGTATTTTTTCCAAATACTAAATTTACCAGAATAAAAAAATGATTGGAAGTAGTTGATGTTAATATCTTCAAATAAGTGAATATAGAATCCACATTTATCAAATGTTAAAATTATTGGAAGGATTGTAGAAAAATATAATATAATTCTTTCATCTGAAAAGAAATATTTCTTTAGCAATGAAGAGTATGAATGTGTTGAAACTATTTTTGACTTGTATTCTAAAAGAAAATATTTCAAGAAAAATTTCACTTTTGATGTTTTCAAATATATACTTTTATATTTAAAAGAAAAAATAAGAAACCCAATAGCTGCAATGTGAAGCCAATTAAATGGAATATGAATTCGACTAAAAGTGATTTATGTTCTGGACTCTCACATAATTAATGAGAGATAAGAAAAATAAATCATAATTTAAAATAATTTGTATTACTTGTCAAATAATGATTATAGAAGAATTTTAGTTATAAATATATTACATTGAATATTTTTTCTAAAGTATTATGTGCATCAGAAAAAATTATAAATGTCCAAAACTCTCAGAAAGAGATCAATTCCAGAAGAATCAAAGAACCTAATAATTAATTGTGAGAATAAATTATGATGTTTGAATAAAAATTATTGAAGGTAAAATACATATGTGAATAAAAGTTATAATCTCATGGAAACTAGAATAAAACATTATATTTTAATTTTCTTGAGTTGGATATAATATTTAATATTATGGAAGCTACACAAGTTGAATCTTTTCCCAGAGATGTGAATAGTTCCACTCATAATGTTTTTAATGAGTGTCTTACTTCACCAAATTCTAAATATTGTAGTAGAAGAAACTTTATGGAAGATATATATTATAAAATAATGATCAAAAGGGTATGCACACATTTTGATCAATTATTATGCAAAAGTATCCATACACATAATTGTTTATACCATCGTTTCACATAAATATGGGTGGATAAATGTTTGTAGAAACCAAAAACTAAAGAGAATATGGAGTATATAAGTTATGGAATAAGTCTCTCACAAAGTGTTAAAATGTAATAAGTTTTTAAAGGACAATCCATCAACCAAAAATCAATAAATCAGAAGAATCCATGTCTTATTGGCCAGAAATGTTTCTGTGTAATGTTCAGATATGTTGATATTGACTGTTGAGATAATATTACAAGGTATGTAAAATAATAAATGAGATTATTAATGGGGATAAAATTAGAATTATGGGAAACTCATCTTAATATACAGAAACCTCATAGATGTAGATGTGTCCATTAAAACCAAATAGAGTTTAACATCTATAAAATTTCTATTGAAGTTATGGAAGAAAAATTCATGTGGATGAAGAGTGCAATTTTACTTATAAAATGGATATATAATCTATTAATAATTTAAGGATACAACAATATCGAAAAAATATTAAATGGACATTGATTGTTTGTTTACCTATAGGTGTTAATAACAACAATCTACAACAAAGGATACAACCATGAAGAATGTTTCAAAATATGATACAACAAAAAAAGAAGCTACTTCTATAGATGAAAATTCCACTTCATGGGTAGGTGTAAAATCACCATGAATGTAAATTTTAATTGGCGGAATATCAAGAAACCACATTATTCAATCCTAAAAATCAATAATTTTATTGAAGTGGAGAATGAAATATATGATAAATAAGTTGAATTTAAACAAAAGTTACGTCTTAAGAATAGCTTACCAAATTAAATAATGTTTTGATGAAGGTGTAAGTTGGATGAAAAAACTAAAGAAAATATCATGACAATATTATTAGGATATGAAAAGTTGTAAAATAAATGGGTAAAATATTTGGAATATACTAAGGTATATGTGATATAAAATTCAGAGTAGATGATGGAATAATAAAATGTTCTCAAGGTATGTATGATCATATAACTAGAATAGTTTTAGGAAACCGAGAGGTTTGAAGAATATAAGAGAATAATTAAGGGACCTTCATCAATGATGTTTGTAAAACACTATATAAAAATTAATGAATAAGATAATGGTGAATAAATCTATGTATTATGTGAAGAACAATCATTGGAAAACCATAGGTGAAATCTTGAAGAAAAACGAAGATGAAGTGAAGGGTTTTTTTAGTAGAGAAAAATATAGCATCATTGATTCACAATATGATAAAAAAATAAAATTCCAACTTATAACTTATATTCATTGGGGAGTGTACATAAGAAATGGAATTGACGGTGATGTATTTATTGGGAATCCTAAAGGTGAAGATGAATTTGGATTCTTAAAAATCATTATTATCCAATGAAAAAAATAAATATTCTAGAAAATAAATGTGCTCCAACACAGAATGATAAAAAATATCGTGGATTGATGATTAAATTCCCCATAAGAAAAATATTCAAAACATGTTGAACTTCCAAAAAAGAAGATCTGATGAAATGAAGAATCTTTCACCTTTGAAGAATTTAAATTGAATATAAATATGACGATTCTTCACATAAAGAAGATTTTATAAATTTTTTCATCACATGTTAATTTTTATAGTCAACAATATTGAATTAGTTAACCACAATTGTTTTTTATATAGTGCAGGGAAAATATATTCATAGAGTTGATTGAATTTTTACTTATTTGTTTAGGAAAAATGATGTTATCCTTCTATAAATAATTTCATGTTTTATATATAGTTTAATGGTATCAAATTTGTGAAGAAGAAAATGTAAGAAGAATTATCCTCCCTCTACCCAATATGTCACTAAAGGTGATTCAAATTCATATCATTAATCGGAAGATAAAATATATTCATCATTTTAAAATCTTCTGAGAATAAGATACTGGAGAATTTAAATATATTTTTAATTTAGGGGATAAATATCTATGAATTCCATATTTGGAATGTGTATTAACAATAAAAACAAATTGTAGGATTTAATATCCCATCTTATGATTTTGATTATATATTTTATTTGTTTTCAATAGATTGCAGGGATGTTAATAAGATGGAGGATAATAAGAAGAATATGGGTGTTCTATATGATATTCCATTGTAAGGTCATATTCTTGGTATTGAATCATCACATGTAGACACACCATAGAAGTGAAATATAATTATTATGGTATATAATGAGTAACATCCATATGAGTGGTGAAACTAATAGATAGGGAGTTTTAATATCTGATTTATTATATGCAATGACACATTCAGTTGATGAAGATTAATAATTATCTTTCTAAGTTCACCAAAGGGTGATTCTGGAAAGAGATATGTTCACCAGCAGAACATCAGAATAGGAGATGAACCATAATAAGTAACAGGAATATCATCCATCGAATGTAAGATTCAAGGTAAAACCATCAAAATGTGAATAATGAAGAAAGAAGAAACCAGGATGATCATAATGTTTAACCACACTAGTGAATGGAAAAATCCATTGTGATTGATTACTAAGGGATGTAATGTGACCTTCATCTTAATAATAGATTTTCTTCTATAAATATGGAAAATTTATTAATTGTAACACCACTAGAAGATAACTTAATCATTATATGATTAATTATATCTAGAACATTAGGTTTTAGAGTATGTTGTTAAACTGGAACTATTAATGTGTTAGGAAGTCTAAAAGGAGAGTCCAAAAGGATATTCTTGAATAAGTTTTATGATTTCATCAAAGATAAATGATTGAGTAAGTTAATAATAATGTTAAAATCCTCTCTAAGAGAAACCTAAGAATCATGATCTATAAAAGGTTTTATAAAATCAATATCATTTGTTAGTTTATTGTTAAATCATCAAAATTACATCACTTTGGAAGAATACTAATAGTAATCCATGTGTTTTGAATTTAAAAAATATTTCATACCTAATGTTGTGGATAAATGTAAATAATCGTAGTGTTTAATGTTATGTTAGGATATACCAATGATAAAATAAAAAATAATGCATTGGAATAATTATGTGGTTCTTGAGGATAGTCTTAAACTAAAAATGAGAAAAAGATGACAACCGACTCTGGGTGGGATTTAAATTTAAATAACCAGAAGTCAAGATAGTCAATTATAAAGATAGACTTCTGTTGATGTAAATATAATGAATCAGTGGTAATTATAGTCCAAATGATTGATCTAACATAAGGAGATGAATAAGAAGATATGTACAAAAGAATAATGTATCATATGATGGAGGGTTAGTTGGCCAAATGATATGATTATTTTAATATGAATATATTCTAGATAAGAAGGTTTTATAAACATAAAAATGATGAAGTTGGGTTGACCAAAATAAGGTGTAATCCAAGTTCAAACTAAACTATGGTGCATAATTTGTATATAATTTTGTAAATATTAATAATGTTAGAGAATTTGGGAATTATTAATAGATGAATAAGATTTTGTTATGGAAATAGAAGAGCCATAATTAGTTGATTTAATTCTAGAAAATGAAAATTTCTAAACAATACAAGAAATAAATTACCATTTTGTGATGTTCATAATTTTCATAATGATATTATGGACATTCATTGTGTAATATTGAATCCCACGTGTTAAATATTTATCGATGTAATCTTGTATATATAAAGGGGGGACATCACAAGATTTAGTAATTGTTAATACATATAATTGGGGGATATTTTTATTGTTAACGAAGAGAAGAAAACGACCAATAACTTCCATTAAAATATCTAAAGTGTCCATGTTTAAGAAAACATGAAATTAATGTTCGGGTATATTGATTGATTCCACTTCATAGAGAATATTGAATGGAGGGGGCAAGAATAAAATCAATAATAGACTTATAAATGTTAGACATGTTTAATTTCAAGACATTGGGATCTATATAATATGTGTCCACCTGGAGAATGAAAAGCTCTTGTGCATGAAAAGTAAAAGATGAGATATAAGGTAGTCAAAGATCCTTCCATGATGAAGTCAGAGGGGAATACATAAAGACTGTGGGGAGTGTAAAAAAATCCATTACATATGGGAGGATGAAGACCAATAAAACATAGTATAAATATAATTTACTTGTAGTTTATAGTGAAGAATTAGGGTTAAGGGTGATTCCTTCCAGTAATACTTGTATTCCATTATTGATATTATAGTGTAAAATCCATGACTCAACTAGAGTTTAAACGACATGGAGTAGGTTCTCACATTGAGGATGAACATTATAAAACTCATTTTGTGCTATTTAAATTATGTCATCTATATGACATAAGAGAAAATTGCTGTGGTATTACATATAATATTAATATAACCTAACTAAATATAGAGGTTAAATAATCATAAATTAGGATGAAATTAATATGATATTAAATAGTTGATCATGGTCTCCGCAGACACACCCCCCATTAGGGATACTACATAATCCCTTGGGAATTTGAACCCATTATGACACAATCATAAGAATGTTGTATGATTATTTAGATGACCTAGATCTATTACCTCCAAACACTAGTATACCACTATCTAAAACCAAAACCAAAGAAAACCTAAATGACTAAGTAATAAACAATACCATGTTTTTGAAGCCACCCCATGAATAAAAATAGTTCCCAGTTAGTCTTATAACACTAAATTAACATACGTTTCTAGGAAAATTTTTCTTATTACTACACATAAGAACATACATAATGACTCTTGGGGTAATACTAATATCCAACCCAAGAATGGTTGTACAAAATCCCCAACTCGAAAAAAAATCCCCATGTACACTTCTAGAGAACATCTAACCATGCAAGATCATATAATCAATATTCACAGGTGAGGCTTACCTTACCAAATATGATGTGGGGACACTCAATAAATAAAATAAATTTAATACATTAATATTCAATATAATATTACTATAAAAAATATATGAAATTATACATCTCTCCCTACTTCTGAGAATATGATTCCTATTAAAGGCATTGACAACCATGCCACTGTTTCACTACTCTAATTAGATAAGTCACCATAACCTCAATATTCACACAAATCAATCACTGATGTACTGTATTAAAAAATATCACTAAATGTAAAAATATATCATATATATAATTCTTAACTAGATATCGCATAAAACCATTGGTTTTAGAAAAATTATTCATATATCAATCCTTAATACTCGAGATTATTCCCTATAATTTAGTTCAAACAGAGGATACATCATGGAAGATCATAGAAGAAAATAAAAATATCACATAAAAACATGGATATATCTTACTGAGGTGAATCTAACAAAATAAACACACACGATCCCTTATTGTACCTCAATAATCCATTTATCAAACAAATAATCACAGAATACGTAGGACTGGAGATTTATTGTCTTTGGATATTATATATATATATATATATATATATATATATATCTTATTTTATAATACTCATTCAATTTTTTCCAAAATTATATAAATCTAATATTATTCAAAAAAATATAACATGAAATTATCATCTTCAAAACATAATGAATAGGTAAAGCATAAGAAATGGGTGATCTCAGAAACATTGTTGGAGTAAACATGAGGGGATAAAAATCGACGAGAATAAGTGATCATAAGATAAAAAAGGGTTTATGACATCTTAATAGTAATACATTATCATAAATAATAGAAAAATCCATTGAAATGAATATATCATAAAAAAATAATGGAATAAATCATGAAAAATACATGTATGTGAAATAATATTGAAATTAGAACATAAAGTAATAATTAAATTTTTCAATAAAAAAACATAACTTAGCCATGTAGAATAATATAGAAATATGACCGGTAAATACCACATATCATTGAAATAATAAAATTCTAGTGAATTTTGGAACATCCATATGTATAGTGAAACATAACATTTATGAGTCAACCAAATTCTTCTATACATGAGAGAAACTAAATTATGCCAACATATACAAATATCATGTGATTTAATATTTTAACCAATGCATTGGGGTTGATATATGACCGCACCATTCACTCATCTATAATTATATTTTCCATAAGGAAATAAATAAAATATCACTTAATAATGAAACCATGGTAAAGAATTTGTTTCATAAAACATTCAAATGTTTATCATTCACATTTCATAACTTAATGAACCCATGCATAGAAAATGGGTATAATATTGTTTCCAAATGGTAAAAAATAATGTCATGAATAATTCAACTCACATAAAAATTTATATCTCAAAAAAGGGATCACTTCATAGGATGAAAATAAAAAGTGAACCAGGAAATACGACTCCATTGGAGAAATATATTTTCCGAGATAGATAGGAAATTGAAAACCAAATAATTAAAATATCTTCTTAAAAAATATAACATAATCATAAAGGTAATGGTAATAGTTATGAGTAATTTTTTCATTAGAAAAAATGAATATATCATAATAAAATACATACCCAAATTTTCCCAAGAAAAAAACTAAATAAAAATAAATTTTATTCAATAAATATTTGACGGAATATATATGAAAATATTTTTTAGGAAAATGATTTCAAAAATATTTTTCAAATAACTTTCATGAAAACCACACTATTTAAAGGGTTAATAAAATTCCACTTGGATATATTTTATGATTAATATTAATATCTATGTAGGAAAATATATTTTCTTCTTTAAATAATAATGGATAACATTGGTTGAATGAAAAAAATTGATATGGAATAAAATTATACATTAAAAAGTTATCAATAAATCAATTGAAATTATAATTTTATGAAACATGGTATTTTTCATGGGATGGAAATATTTTTGAAAAATAAATTCCCTAGAAAAAAGGATAAAATATTGCATAGAATCCTAACAGGGATGAATATATAAATATTTAATGATTATTGTCAAAGAGAAATTATTATGGCCTATGGAATATATTTGATCCATGATAACCTGTTAAAATTATTATTTCTTAGTTGTAAGTATCATTTCTTCTTATATCAAATAATATACCTTAATCGCCTTATTAATTTATATAAACCTCTATGATCTTCATTTATAATCATTTATTAATAATATTTTTTTATTTAAATGCTATTTTTATAATCCAATGTTTTTAGTTTTCAATGTTTGTTCTGAATTTTTTTGTAATGTAGGTTTTGAGTATTTTTTATAGTTTCATAGTCAATTAGTCCAAGAAAATTAACTTTAATGTAAAATTTTTTAGAAAAAAAATTATAAATCCATTTCATATGTGTTTTTGTTGTGATTTTTGATGACAAGGTTAATGATGAGCTTCTTTTAGTAATTTTAACAAATGATAAGTCGTATCATAATAATAGGATATATATTACAATTTCCATTAATGAAATAAAATAAAATCAATTCTTACATATTAATTTCCAAAATCATTTTTAATTTGGTTTACTAATGTATTATTGATTTTATTTGTAGCATTGGCTATAAATGTGGTTATATCGACCAAAATAAGAACATGCTAAATCGATGGGTGAGTTTGGCTAAGAGAGTGATTAACATATGAGTAATATTATTATAAAAAAATTATAATGATATTATTTAGATGTTATTTATTATTTAAACCATATTGTAATAGATTTGGATTCATAATAAAATATAAGAACTAAAAATGAAATTCTCCACTTTTATAGAGGTTACGGTCAACATGTACACATTGGAAAAACATTCATTTTCAATAGATCATAAGAAATAGAGGGAATGGTTTTTAATTTCATGATCATAATAATTGAATATATATTATATTAAATGTTTAAACAGTATTTAATAACCATCCATGCATATTGGTGAAAAAACATTTTTCTCACTATTCAGAGAGGCAGCAATCCACAAATACGCGAGATAACATCTTCATTTTTGGAATTGTTTTCATGGAAGATAGAAAATAACTATTAAATTATTATAATAAAATTTTATATAAAAATTTATATTAATTATTTCATACATTCATATATATAATATGATTTATGGTGTAAAACATTAATGGAATTAAGAGTGATCATTTGTGAATACTACCACTCTTTTTGGATGTTTACCATTAGGTAACACCTTAAGGATTATAATCATGGTATTTTGAATAAAATTTAGATAACAATAGAGTGTGTTATGTGTTAATTATTATTATACCTCAATAATAAAATTAGAAAAAATTAAAAAAAATTATTTTTTTCATACATAGATTTTCACTTTTATGATTTTTTGTTTTTTACTATAGTGTAATAAATTTTTTCCTATGTATTTTAATTTTAATGACTAAATAATAAATTTAAACAAATAATTGTATGCAAATAAATATTCTATATATCCAATACATTTATCATGTAAAATATTTTATTTGTAATAAAAATTAATTTTAACGTTGGTGCAAGTAACTCATAAAAACATGTTTTCCAAATGAGTTTATTTTTCAGAATAAATGATATATTTAAGACAATTTTATTTATATAATTAAATAAAAATAATGTTTTAATATTAATAAATATATATTCATATGAATTAAATTTTAAAATAGAAACAAATTTATCATATAAAAACAGAAATAAAAGAGAAATATTAAGTATTGATTTTATTTGCAAATAGTTCTTAATTTTCAAATTGTTAGACATGGATATTATAATTTAGAATTGGAATTTATAATTTATAATTTCACATTTTGTATAAATATTTTCTCATGTATTAAATTTATTAGTTTTTAAGATATAATAACGCCTTTATATAGTCATAAATGTTGCAGTTTTAGTAATAAATGTATTTTCACTATTCACCTAAAATGAATTATTTTGAAAAATAAAAAAATCCTATTATGATAATTTTGATTTGTTTAATTAAAAAATTATATTAATTATTACAATATCATTTTCAAAATTTGATTGGAATAATTTTTAATACAAAAATTTATACGTGGAATACAAAACTATTTTTAAGAAAAATAAGTTACTCTGTATTAATATCTAATTTTATATTGTTTTTATAAGTGGGTCATATCTATTTATAGATTCTTTATTAATGGATATAATATAATCTTCATTTTTAATAATTTCATGTTATTAAAGTATCATAGTTTTGCTTTTAATTTAGTGTTGGGTTTAAGAAAATCTACTTGGCATGGTATACATTTATGGAAAAGAATTTACTAAAATATTTGGATGCTACATTTAAGACCAATTAAAAGTAATTTCATCTTTAAAATATTATTACTATAAATAAAAATGAGTTTTTAATTTAGTCTCATTATATCCTTGGGTTCTCACATATCTTTTTCAATCTTATATTCCTCTACAGAACACTAACCAGAAGAGTGGTCTTGTTATTCACCACTTTATCACTACGTTCTAGGATTTTTAATTGTTATACATAAAATGTGAGGTCTTTTTCACATTTCACAATATCCATGTTCTATATATGTGAAGGTTATAGTATATAATTTCTCAAATTTGATACAAGGAACACGTCATGTAGTTGGGAGTGGTCTAGATGGACTTATAATTGACAATCAATTGACTTGATATCATGAAATATCCTAAAATAATCGATGTATAAAGGGATCTACATTCCCTCATTCCTAAATATGATAACCCTCTTTGATGGTAATATTTAGAAGAATAAATACTCACAAACATCAAATTATAGATCTCATCAGTGATCGTCTACATCACACTCTTTTTAACCTTATGCCACTTGAATATGGAAATGATTAATTGAAACCTTCTATATAATTTCTTTTATAAGGTTTTGACCTATCATATTCATCAAAAAAAGTTCATCCCTTCACGATTGATTCCAACATATATTCTTATAATGTTCCTCTTATGGTTCAATTTGATTTATATAATGGAAAATATTTTTATATGAGAACATTCTTTATCATATGTTTTGATCCAAATCTCATTGAAATTCCATAAGAAAAGATATCAGTATATTTTATACAATTTGGATGGACCTATTATACTATCCATTTGAATAATGACGTCAAACAGTCCCAAAACTCTGCTATATCTCCAATTATTACCAAAGGATTCTCCAGAACATTTCGGTAAACATTAAATCTCGATCAAATACATTGGAGAGTGGAACTCCATCCAGTCTTACCACTTATCTTATGTATATCATGGTGAGTCGGCCAAGGTATAAATCATTCATTACAAAAAATAAAACACACTTACTTTGTAAAGAGATTGACTACAAACCAAATGACGTTGTGTCCTTTTTGTGTCATTGGTAGTCCCACAATAAGATTCGTGGAAATTTGTTCCCATTTCTATACTAGATTGGGAAATAGTTTTAAAAATCTCTTATACTTACATTGTTTATCCTTAACCTATTATCCTAACAATAATCAATATATTTACTTTTCATTATGTATCTTTATGTATTAATAGTATAGTTTGTGGGCCTCTATATGTATTTATTCTTAATGGATGACTGTATATGGATGAGATTTGATCATCATCCAAAATATCCATTATAGCTTATGGTTTTGATAAGACATATATCTATGTTCCAACATATATGACTCCCTTTTTTCAATATTGAATATCGAAATCCCACTACCATTTTTCTATATCTCCACATCAACCTTCCACGATTTATTGATCTTCATGTTAATGGATGTTTAATTTTCATTTTGGAATTACTGCATTTTTCCTTATACCTTGTGACTTCATGGTCCATCCTCTATAAATCCATGAATATTGGTTTTATTTAAATCCTTATCATGAATAATACAACATAATCATTTCTACTTAGGAATTCATCTACCATATTCGAATTCTATGGGGGTAAAATACTGAGTAGTCAAAATATTTTATCAATTATAACAATATCAGTTGATTTATATTTAAATCATTAATTTTGAATATATATGTCAACTTATTGTGATCAATGTATATATCATAGTTTTCTTCCTGATGATAATACCACCAAATCACTCATGCAATTATTTTTTTCACATAAATCAAATCATACATCGTGTAATATTAATCATGGGTATTTAATTATCATGATTCATAAGAAATTATATTATCATTATGAATGAGGATACAACCCAATCCATTTTTTGAAGCATCATTATATATTATAAAACCTTACCCGTTTAAAGATGATTTAATTATAAGTCCACTGACTAACCTATTTTTAAGATCCTTAAAACTCTTTCAAATTTCTGAATCCGAAGTAACTTCACTCTCTTCTATTATAACATTGTTAAAATATTTTGTAGTAATGATAAATTTCTGATAAGGCATCGATAATTTTTAACTATCCTAAGGATGCTACGGATCTCAGTTATAGTGGTTGTTCTTGGACATGATCCAATAACTTATTCCATTAATGGATCTACAAATATTTATTTTCATGTGTTTAGATGACACTAAGAATGATACTTTTTGAAAAAATAATACAAAATTTCTAAATTCGGAATTCAATTTTCCTATCGATATGTTATTAACAAAATATGAAAATGATCATCATGATATTATTTTTCCTTGTATTATCTGATATTATCTTCAATAAATGAAAAATATTAATAATTTAAGTCTCTACATACTTTATTTAATATGATATTGATCATATTGGGATAATTAATATGTATAAATTGTATCACTATAAATTTATAGTGTACATACCTTGAATGAAATATTTTCGTTGAAATATCCTCCATCTTGACCCTTAACTGATGGTATATAGATTTATGTTCAATCTTTGAGAAGTATTAGTCTCCTCAAATTGTATTGAATTGATCTTAAATAAGGGGTGGATCAATAGCACAAAAACCTTTTTTACATGGGTTTTGTTTCCTTTTTAACATCGGTTTTTAGGCCACATTATAGCGACTGACGTTAAAAATATGATTTTTTACATCAGGTATTTAATAAACGTTGTCAAATATGGGGTTTTATGGTTTTTACGGCCAGTTTTTAAAAAACTGACCTAAAAGACCTTTTGGAAATTGCGTTAAAAAGCCATTTTTAGGTAGGTTTTTGAAAAAAGGGATGTTAAAAGTCATTTTTACATCCATTATTTAAAAACTGATGTCAATAGTCATTTTTAATGTTGGTTTTTAAATAGCCGACGTAAAAACGTTTTTTTAAAATGTAGATAATTTCCTAAGATTTTATTTGATAGGTCGTAGAGCACAAACGGAGTTACGGATCAAAAGTTATGACCATATGAAGTTTGATATTTTTTTTCAAGGAAATATTGAATGAGAAAATCGTAGCTTCATCTTAAAAATCATTTTTTAATATGTAGGAGGTTTTTTAGTTTTACCATGATATATAGTATTATCCATCATTATAATAAAATAATAATCCTTAAATGGTATATCAATTAAGAAAAATACTCATAGAAAATATAAATCATAGGAAAATAATAAAAAATTCCATGACGAGATCGCGAAAATAAGAAAAATTGGATTCACATGGCAGATCAAACAAGTTGAGTTGGTGAAATGATGATAGTTGAATGAAATTATCTTTAAATGGTATATTAGTTATGAAAACAAATCATAAAACCCATAAATCATGGATAAACGATTAAATATACCTTGATGAGACCACAAAAAGAAGAAATAATTGATTCATGTTAAAGATCTAACGAGTCGAGTTGTGGGAGCGATAATGGTTGAAATAAATGATCTTTAAATTAGGATATGTGTATAATGGAAACATATAATTAAGATGATAATAGAAAATGTGGTATTTAAAATTTTTGGCAGCAATTCAAAATTTCAATGTCGCGATGTAAAAAAATTTAAATGCCATGTTCGTGGGATATTAAAATTATCATTCATGTCAGTTTTATGATATCTATTGTGAAGTGATATTAAAATTTTCACTAATTTATCATGTTGGTTATTATAAAACAAATGTGAAAAATCAGTCTTCGTCACTTTTTCAGATCGGTTATTAAACAACCAACGTGAAAAATTAATTTTCATTACTTTTTCACGATAGTTATTTATTAACCAACGTTAAAAGTTATTTTTCAAGTCGGTTATTTAATAACTGACATGAGATATGTTTACAAACATGTATTTCATTTCCCTATATTTTAATTTACAGGTCACAAATCTCCAATGGAGATACAGAATAAATGTTATGGCCTTCAGAAGTTGGAATTTCCTCAGGCTTCGTTTAGATATGATCAACATCTGAAGGCCATAACTTTTAATTCGTAACTCCGTTTGAACTCCGAGACCTGAAAAATTAAATCTTGAGAATGTAACTACATGTTTCTAAACTTTTTTCAAAAATTTTATTGAATAACGAATGTGAAAAATACCCTTTAATGTCAGTTATTAATTAACTAATGTGAAAATGTCATAAAATTGATTTTTTCTCATCATTTATTTAATAACAGGAGTGAAAAGTGATTAAGATTGGGTTTTTCACATTAGTTATATAATAACCGACATGAAAAATAAGTGAAAATTTTAATATCTTTTCACAGAATTGTTTTTCACGTCGGTTATTTAATAACTGACGTGGAAAAGTTATGTACAATGATTTTTCACGTCAATTATATAATAACTGACCTAAAAAATCTGATAAAATATATTTTCCAAATCGGTTCTTATATAACCGATGTGAAAAATCATTGAAAACTTATTTTGACATCGATTATATAATAACTGACAAGAAAAATTGATTTTCGGAGATTTTCACATCGGTTCTAAAAAACCAACGTGAAAAAGGCGATGTTAAACATACTTTTTATACTATATGAGGATGATTTTTCTAGATAATTTTTATATTGTGTAAGTAATATTCTCTGAAAAGGTGAATTGATCAATATTTCTTTTTGATAAAGTGTACTAGTTACCCCATAGTGAAGCACTAGGGATTATAAATCATTTCTTGAAATTTTCATATAACTTTATACTCAATTATTCCTACTCCACTAGATACATTTTATATGAACTCTTTGAGATATTCATGAATCCAAGTATAAATTTTATTGAAGAAAAAACATCAGGATCTAGCGTTGGTCCAGGAATTTCATCCATATCAATATAAAAATATATAATAGACATGTCATCAATTTTTTATTATTCCATGGTCATTTGAGTTCTAAGTCTCGCATTGATTGGTATCAAGATCCATATAATTGAATTTTATTCTTATGGGAGGAAATGATCTTATTTGGATGAGTATTTGATTAGTGTATGGTTTGATATATGATATTTTATCTCCTTATGCTGAAATTCAAAATTTGATTTATGTAATGAAAGTCAATCCATAAAAAATATTTTGTTAAATTGAAGCACTGGTAGATAGAGTAGATTTATATTAAATATTTTCCAAATATTAATGATCCAAGAAGAGTTGTATATATATATATATATTCAACAATAATTCCTACATTAGTTTTCAATTAAATTTAAATGCCAAATAATTATTTTGGTGAATGAATATTCCTATAAAACACATGTTATATTAAATAATATTAAGAGATAGAATCCAATAAGAAATTTTAATTTTAGGAGTTGGAAATCTGGTTACCTTTCATTACATGATTATCATGATCCACATACAAGATAGCGATGGAATACAATCTCCATTTATCCCATGGATTAAATGGATTATAGGGTGTATTCTCTATAATATATCATTGTTTAGGGAATTGATTTGTACAATTTCCAAAATCCTATAATTTCAAGCATTGATGTATATGTATTGAATTGGTCAATGCCTACCCCTAATATATGGTGTAATTCCACATTCATGATTTACTCTAATAGTTTTGACACATGTTTATTGGTTTTCTACACTTAAAACCCTTCCATGACCATTTACAACAATTTTTCATGTTCTTTATCCCATATTTTTTGACTTGTATATTGTTAGGATTTCTTCCCCCATGTGAATTATCATCAGATATTCCCAGATAATTTAAATTTTTTTCCTTTTTCCCATAATAATTATAGTCCTCGATTTCAATCTCCACCATTAGGATACATTGAACAATATCTTCATATATTCTAACGAATTTTTTGGATAATTCCCCTTGACATCATAGTATGAATACAGAATATAAATAGATTATATATTATTTATAGTTAGAGATATAACTACATGAAAACATCCTGATTGGTTTAAATTTTTCTCCCTAAATTCAAATCGATCCCACCTCCTTTGTTTCACCTCTTAGGATTATCATATTATTATTGTATAAAGAGTTTGAGTAATTTGCATAATGAAGAATAATTTCATGAATTCCCCAAATTCCATATTTTATACTTTATTCTTTACATTTTCATTATTAATTGGATTCTACCTATAGAAAACCTCACATTTCAAATGATAAACATCAAAAATGATATTCTCATGCCTGAGAACCAGAGAATTGATGATAATTTGTCTATAATATTAAATAATTTATCAAAAAAAAAAGTATATAAGAAGGGAAATTAAAGGTGATATTTGATTTTTCACATGAGGAGATCTATATAATGACTCTAATTTTGTGTTGTGTTTAATAAATCAACTTGGTTAATATTATTATTAAAAAAATTATGAATGTTGGGGGAGTATTTATATGAGGTTTTTTACACTAACACCCATATATGTTGCTAGTTCATTAGTATAAATTAAATAATTTCTTTGACATCTGCTATTAAATTGGTTCCTCCTTTCCCCAAAACATATGTTATATAAAACTAATGTTAGGGATGAACATATTTAAATAAATAAATGCGTTGGTGGAAATTTACAAGAATAGAAGAAATAATTCATAAATGTTTATCACAACCCAAATTATTAATATCCATGATTCATTCTAAGATGTAAAACCACAAGATTTTAATGTATATTTATTTTAAATAAAATTAGTCTCTTTTTTATCTTGTAGTACACAGAGAACCAGTATTTTAAAATAAAACATTATATTTGATCATGTATGTGACACGCAACACGAAGCTTAACCAACCTGTGAAAAATTGTATTTTAATACAACTGTTAAAATATTTCTATTGAATTGAAGGGTTTGAATAAAATTACCTTAATTATTATGGTTATATATATTTGTCCTAATAAATTCCAATTTATTGATAATAATCACTGAAATTCTAGAAATATAAATTTTTAAAAAATACATTTTCATCAAAATGGTTTTTACTTCTCTTTATGAGACAACAATATAATTAATTTTTCCACTCTTATATTATTATTTTGGTAAAATGACCTCCATTTTTGATATTATAATATAAAAATTATCATTGGGTGAACTTTTGGTTTTTTTTGGAAAATGTTGCTTTTTCATTGAATATTGATAAATACTGATTCTCAAATACTGTAATTCCTTTTCTTTATATTATGTAATTTTAAAGTCCCATTACTATTTGAATATTATTTTAAAGTTAAAATTTTTTAATATTAGATAATATTTAAATAAATTAAATAAATTTTAATTGTATTTATTCATAAATTTTATATAAAAATTATTTTTAGGAATAAATTGAAAATATTGGAAAAGTATTTTTAAATGAAAAATATTCCTGCATTTTATTTAATTAAAAAATATTTAAGGATGAATTATTTAATTAATGTTATATATTATATTTATAAATATACTCATATAAACTCATATCATTATTATTACTTGACTTATAGTTAATACTGTATCATATTATGCTTGAAAAATGCATTCCTTGAAACCCTTTGATTCAACACATCTATAGGTTTAATTTTGAATAATATTATTCCACTTATATGGATTGAATATGAAAAAATTTATTCCATATTGGAATAAATATAATATATATAATATAATAATTATAACATAATATTATTTTCATAATGAAAACTGGAAAAAGAAAAAATATTTTACCATAGAAAATGTGATAATGGGTTTAATGGGTGAGGGGGGTTTAAATAAGATGATAGGGATAAAATCACATAAGACCTTGTATAAATCATTTTTCGATAGAAATATTTAATCCTTTTAACATATATGGTTTCATAATGACAAATTTTCAAGCGTTTTGGAATTTGAAAATCATGGGTATGAATTGATCTTTTCAAATATTCCATGAGTGCCCTCCTTCTAAATTACAAAAGACACTCCCTACCCTCACTTATTCATAACTCTCAAGCCTTTTGGATTGAACAAAAACTGAAGCAATTACTCTAAAAAATCCTTATCCTCATTCTATAGGTTGTGATATTCCATAAAGAAAACCCCTATGGTCCTTAATAAGATATCAAAAGGAGGTTGTTCTAAGTGAAGCTAATTGTATTCACTAGTCTCTTTATTATTAATTATTATTTTTCAACATAAATTATTAATTAAAACATAAAATATAATTAAACCATTATATATCATATAATAAGATGAAACTTTGTTTATGGAACACAATGTATCCATCTCATCCTCAATCGAATGGGAAAACAAGTCACTACTCACATGTACAGTGGGCTAGCTTCACACGAACAGATTTAATTGGTTTTCTATCACTGACTCACATAGATAGCCATAATGGTGGAAAATGAATATATATAATTTATATGACATGATAATAATTCTGTAAAATTATTATACAACACACTTCCATAACCTTTAACACATTCAGGGGATGATATCGTCGCTCGTGAATACATGTGACATATTGTCTCCATGAAGTGATGTGACTAATGTTCCCTATACAATTATCATGAATGGTTTTAAAAATTATTTTAATAATTTATTATGATATTTATAACATTATATCGAATAACATAAAATTATCCTGACAAATCATGCATGAGAAGACAAGGCAGTTAACACCTGAAACAATAATAATAATATAACATTATTTATCAACCTGTGGTGTTATGTTTTAATAGGATCATATATGATATTATAAAAATTAATATGTTTTTTATATATTAATAACCTGAATATAACCATTATAAATTATATTAAAAGTCATTAGACCCAAATGAATCATGAGGTATGGTATTTTTTTCTCGATTTCCTTTTAATAAAAATCATACAATGTTATACACCTAATTACCTTTGTAAGGTGAATATAATTATAATTTTACATGTAAAATCTTGAATCATTAATACCTAATTATATTTTAATTTCCAATTTGTATTATTTAATCCAAGGGTATTTGACATGAAAAATATCAAGTGGTAAAGAATTTAATCATTTAATTTCTTTTCATT
This sequence comes from Viscum album, assembly GCA_963277665.1. Taxonomy (NCBI): domain Eukaryota; kingdom Viridiplantae; phylum Streptophyta; class Magnoliopsida; order Santalales; family Viscaceae; genus Viscum; species Viscum album. The sequence goes on from OY728129.1 coordinate 320,726,948, forward strand.
GGTTTATATTACATCGTTGTTGACTTAAAAATTCAAATATTATGTGTGTAATAAATTTTAATTGTATTTTTTTATTTAAACATTATTTATTTTAATTAAAATTTAATAAAAATAATCAATTAATTCATTAATTATAACTTCAATGTGATGATCTTTATAAGGGATTCTCATCTCAAATTGTCTTCTTTGGTTCATATGATTGTTATACACTATATCATATTGTGTGGTGTATGTAATTCCACATTGATATTTTAAATCATGAATCTCTCTATATTCAGGGAATTTAATATTTCATTTTATGTTATTCCAATCATTGGACACACAATTCAAAATATACCAAAGTGGTAAGAGATTTATGATTCAATATCATTTTAATCATGATAGTTTTTACTAGAATTTCTATTTGATAAAATTATTTGTTCATTGTATAATAAACCCCCAATAATTTTTTCTTTATTATTTTTAATTATTTTTTATGTAATAATATCATTTCCCTTTCATTAGTACATAAAATACTTTAAAATTTTTTCAATAAAATTCAACTCGAATTATCATTTTTGTAAAAAATACTTTTTCTTCTAAATAAGGGTTTTTTAAAAAAATTTAAAATTTTTTTACTATGAATTTTTAAAGACATTTTTAACTTTAATTACATATTAAAATATTTTACGAATTTAATCTTTAAATATTTTTCCAAAAAAGTTACCATAGACCCCTCTTACTCAAATGTGAAATGATTATTAGTTTTTATATACATAGAAATAATAGATCATTCCCTCCACCACGAACACACATTTTTTCATACATTCTTTACAATAATATAGTGTTATTTTAAAAGAAATCCCTTTCTTAATATTCCTCTAATTATTATTTGTTATTTACAATTTAATTTCAAATTTAAAAGGGTGTTTCCTAAAGAATGTCTTTAAAGATATTTTAATTGGATTTATATTTATAAATAAAAAAATATTTTATTTTTTACATACTGCACTAGGGTTTTATTCTAATGACATTATACTTATTATTTCTCTAGATGGATTAAAATAATTTTGAACAAAGAAAGTTTAACATTTTGATTGTTGATTAATTATGTAATCATTTACTTTTCCTTGAAATATAAACATTCTTATGACCATTGGACATAAATTTCACTTAAATATCCATATTATTTATCATGGATATTATTATTTAATAAATCATACATCTTTTCAAAAAATAGTATTTTGTATTGAAATTTATTTTATTGTCTAGGAAAATATTTATATTCCATAATCTTAATTTAATTTATATATTTAATTAAGAGTCATATTTTTCATGAATTAAATATATCATTCAATATAATTGGAATGTATGGGAAATAATGAGATTGTTGTGGCCTAAAATTATATAGCCCCACTATTCATAGATTTTATTTTGAGGAGAATCAGTGTTATATGCTTAAATGAGTTTTTAACCGATGTTTTAAACCACATTTTGAATGGACATAATGGTATAGATATTATACTATTTGAGATCATGACATCCAATATTATGTATTTAATTCATTATTAATTTATTTATTATTATCCATGATATTATTGAATTGATATTATCTATGGATGTATTTTAGATCAAGTTATACATTAATTGGAATGTGTGTTAAGTTATTTACTTTTCCAAATTGATTGTTCCTTATCATATAATGATTTACTAATTTAATTGAATGTGTGATAAAATATTTACCTTTCCATATTAATTATGACTTATTGATTAAGATATATTTTTTCATGATATCTTCCACTTTATTTAAGTCATATCAAGAAACTAAACTCACCATTATTTAATTTAATTTACCCAAGATATGAAGAATGAATCATTGAATGTGTTCAAGGATGAATAATTTTTTACTTTCATAACGTAGTATTTAATGTTTTAAAACATAATTCAAAACATTTGTATGCATCTACATTATTCACACTGTTAAACAATTCATTCCATTAGAATGTGATCACTTGTATTTAGAACAAATTTAATAATGCTATCACCATCTCTGGGCTATTGGGGTTGGGGTATTTAAATAGTATATCAATAATAATTTTTCTATTTTATTCCTGAACAAAAACATATTCACGTCACTAAAAATGTTTCAAAAAAATATGAATTAAATAAGGTATATCTCTAAGGAGTTTCCAACTATATTTTCCTTCTTAGGCTCACTCATCTTTCACCTGGTGAATATTGAATTTCTTTTTGACCATGTTTTTTATGAGTGACTACCCCTAGGTGTATCTGTGATATATCCATATCCACTCTACAATATTCAGACTTGGTATTCATTTACATTAAGACAACTTAACAATTATTTCAATAAAAATAATATTAAATTAAATCGTATACTTAAACATATACCTTATACTCACACCAGGGTTTCCCTACTATTTACTCATCATAATACCTAAAATAATTAAATTATTCACCTAAAAAATGATCCATGATCTGATAAAAATTTGATTTCCTTTATCTATATATGTGCACTTAATTCATTATTTAGCATAAATATTCCTTTCATCTTAAAAATATTCATAGAATCCAATGAACTGAAGGTTTATTTTCCTAATAGATTTTCTATAAAGAATACCTATTTTCCAATACACATAAAAATTCCCCTATAATTATAAAACAATAAAATTATTTCTAAATATATTTCATGAAATACTCACCTTCATAACCTAGGAAATGGAAAAAAGAAATAAGTGGGATCAAATGCACAATAAGGGTAACCGTAAGTGATAATATTCCAAGAACATAAGTTGGAATAGGATAAGAAACTGTGGTTTGAATCAAATAGTAAGAGTACACAATCATAAATAAGGGAAATATAAATAAAAATTCATCAAAAATAATATAGTCATGTAATAAAAAAATTCATAACATAATTAACAAATAAACATGTATTTGAAACATAAACCAAAAATCATTGTTCCTATAAAATAATTTTTAAAAAAAATAAAAATGAAAATCATTCACTTATTATAGCCTAAGGAACAAATATAAAGAAAATTAATTTCATAAAATTTAAAAATTATGGAAAATAACATCATGAATTATATTTTTTATCACCCAAAACTTGATTAAAAAAAATGGATCACTTCATAATTGAACAATTTATATTGAATCATGAATCATTTTCCCATTAGATATAGATAGGAAAATGAAAATGAAATTAATAAAAGATTTTTCATAAAACATATTTCATTATCATCAACATAAAGTCATATTTAAAATTCTATATTCAATATTTTTTAAATATTTTTAAAATTTTAATTTATAATCCAATTATTTCAAAATAGATACCATGATAAAAAAATTTAAAAATTAATATTATTTAAAAAATGGAGTTGAATATAAGAGATATTATTTTGAAAAATAAACACCCCCTTAATATTTTTAAAATGCCATTCTTGAAACCGCAAATGATGAATAAAATTATAATAAAAATTATAGTTTTAATTATTTTAAGAAATTTATGCATATAAAAATAGAAAAAACGTATTTTTATTTTTTAAATATAAAAGGATAACATTTCGAGAATGTAAAAATAATTAATATGGATGAAAAAACTCTATTCAAAGAAAGGTAATTATTCTTAATTAAATTAAAATTTTATAAAAAAAATATTTATCAAGGTAATTTATGAAACATAATATTCTTATTTTATTAAAAACATTAATTTTCCAATATAAAATTTAGTAATATAATATAGCCTCATCATAGGTAAGAATTTATAAATCATGAATGATCTTAGTCAAAGAGGAATATTTTATTGAATGTGGCCCATCCTTTTGTATAGAAAAATGAATATCTTAATCGTATTATTAAAATACAAAATATTTTTATGAACATTATTTATAATAATTTATTAAAAATATATAAAATATTAATACTTTATTTTCATCATAAAAAATATTAGTTTTAATAGTTTGTTTCATACAAGTGTTGTAATTATTGTGTGGATTATTGTTTAAATATTCAAAATTTATCTTGCATAGATCATTCTTGGTACTCGTAATTTTATTAATGATTTATAATGTTAAAATTTCATTTTTATGTATTTTAATTGCGATTCATGCAGACATGTTTACTGATGAGCTTGTTTTGGTAATTTTAGTGAAAGAGGGGTTGTATCTTAATAAATTATTATATATTACATTTTCCATTCCAGAACAAAAAAAACATTTTTAATAACTATTTTAATATATCTAGTAATTATGTACCCTTAGATATCCATTATAGAAATTTATATCATTGTTCATATAAGTGTCTAAAAATAATAAAATAATAACATGTTATAATTGATGGGAGAGTATGGTTAATAATGTGATTCTTTTGGAATAATATCTAAGTTAAACATCTGGTATAATTATTTAATATTAATAATGTTATAGAAAAATATTTTTCCTTTAATTATTCATTTAGATCCATCCATGTTAGGTGTTTGAAAAAATCATGCATGTCTTTCATAGTGGTAGTTGTCTGTACAAACAAATGACATCATATTCATTTTTAATCACGATTTTATGAATGTATATACAAGACATTCCTTTAGTATTATAACTTGTCAACATATGTTTAATACTATTGTTATCATAAATTCATGGATATAATATTTTTCAGTGTGTAGAGGAAGAAAATAATTATTAGAGCTTAGTTGAGAACATTACATCTCCCATTAGATGTTCTGCCTTAGGTAACACCTCAAGGCTGTTTAACCTAGTAATTTGGAAAAGAAAATGAATCTAAGATGTGGGTATATAGTTTAACTGGTACAAGGGTTGTGTTTTGGTTATGTTAATTCATAAGAATAAATGAATTAATGGGGTGGAAACTAATTTGTTTTATTACTAAACGGAATGATATATTTATAAATATAAGTATGTAATATAAACAGAGTACATGTTTGACATTTAAAATGGACCAAAGTTGGAAAATAATGGAGTAAGAAATTATTTATATGTTAGAATATCAGAAAAATTTATGTATTTAATTTTTTAAAAAAATTATGTTATTTTTTGATAGATTTCTCATTTTTAGCATTTTAGGTTTTTTTACATTGGGGTGGTTTTTTATATTATTAATCTAATTTTTTGGGATAATAATAAAATTAAACTTAATAGATAATATGTAACTGAAAATTAAAAATAAGAAATAAATTTGATATGGTAAAATTTAAATATTTAAGAAGACCAAATTTTAACATTATAGCATATAACACCAGAAAATCTATTTTTAGAAAAAGTGTATTTTAAAGCATAAATGTTATGTTAAGGAAAAATTGTTAATTTTTTATATTTTGATGAGATAAATTTTTTTTTGTTGTTAAATAAAGGTCATTCATATTATTTTAAAATATATTGAAAACCTAATTTCACCTAGATAAAAATTAATTAAATGGGAAAGATAAAAAATGTTTTATTAGAAAAATAATGTATAATTTTCAATAAATTCAAGATGGGTTTTATAACATAAAAATTTTATTCTTAAATATATATTTAAATACATAAATTATTTTATATCATGAAAGAATTATTATAAATATTAATGTTTTATTTAATTCATGATATAGTAATAAAGGATATAGTTTTACTATAATCTGTATTTTTCAATATTCATCTAAAAATATGTTATTTCATAAATTTCATAAAAAAACCAACATAAACTAATTTTTATATAGGGAATATCAAAATTAAGTTAATTTTTTATAATTAATGTTCTATATTTTTTAAAATTATTTTTAATATAAAATCATTGATGTTTAAAACAAAATTTTTTTTAAGAAAAATAAATTATATATATATTAATCTACCATTTTCAAATATATAGTATTTTCTCTACATCTATTTATAACTAATAATTCGATTAATATCATATATTATTCAAATTTAATGTTTTAATTTTTTTTGTATCATTCTTTTTAACTATGTTTGGTGTTTCCTGTAGGACAAGATTCTCAACATGTTATTTATTTAAGGAAAAAGGTGTTCTTAAAATCATTGGTTGTAATAAATAATCCAAATAAAATCACTAAGATACCAATATGTCTAAAAAAATTAATATACATGTAAAAAATGTCATCTTCGCAAAAAATATGATAATACCAAAAAACCAATTTTCACCACAAGGAACCACTATGCACCTTTTCATTGGATTTAGATATCACATTAAGAAAAAATTAACATTACTCTAATTAGTCTCCAAACTATACAATCATACGTTTCTGCATGAATTGAAAATTTCATAAATAATAGACGATAAATGTAAAAAATTGAAAAAAAGGTAATATAAAAGGAATTTTCATGGTGAGGGAAACAATTGAATATTGTTCAGAAAAGATAATGTTTGATTCCAAAAAACATTTGGAATACAACACTCGAAAAAATCAACAGAATGCTAAGGTAAAATTACTATTTATTGTTTAATAACCCAAAATATCCCAGGGATTGACCAATTCATACAACCTAACGATATGTCTCAACACTATGGATAGACCACGACTAATCTGATCAACTGTACAATACCCCACGAAACCCACATACCATCCATTTTACACCGTAGTTTACAAAACATATACTCATGATGATCTAACTGAATCCCACAAAATTCATCACTCTATCTCTGTTGAAGAATTCAACACTTTTGAAAAAATGATAATATATTTTATCATCACTAATATGTTTTCCATGTCGAATGATATATGCTAAAGAACTCATGGATTATCCAACTATTGAATAATGTCACATTCATAATATAATGTCTCAGACTAGTATTGACGAGTGTGATTTTTATTGATATAATACACTAATAAAAACCTATCAACTACTAGGAATTTCTATCATGGAGCATTCAATTCTACACAACCCTTAATGGCATGTTTTTCAACACTCTACATCTGATAAAGTTCACCTGGAGGTGGAAGTAGAGATAATAATAAATTTTATACATCTCTAAATACATTTGAACCACAATTTATTTTATTAATATTTCTTTTAATAAAGTTACTAATCCAAGAAAAATAGGTTTAAAATAAAATAGTTATCCTTAAAATAATAATCTATATACATCATGGATTTTGATAAGATCTATGAGACTATAACCCAATCCAATTTAAGGTTCACTTCTATTATGAAATTCCCAACTAAAACTGTAAAGACCCTAAAATTCAATGGAAATTTTTTCTTAATTTTCTTTGAAATTTTACAAGAACGCGGTTTCTGACGGCACCTGATTCTGAGGCCCGGAGTGCCCGGAATCAATTTCCGAAGTTTGGCTCGGGTACGTTCAGTGAACGAACGAGCGGGAATTTCTAACTTTTGATCCGGTGCTCGGAATTGAAATCCGAGGACACTGTAGAACTCGCAGCGCCGTTATTCTCTTAAGGAGACCTTTTCCGAGGTTGCGTTTTATGCGAGACGAAAGTTAGTTTTGGGAGAAATTATAAAAAGTTAAATAAAAATGTGGAAACACTTTTTATTTTTATTTTGTTGGTTAACTGCTCCCCAAGGGAGTTAAAGGTGGGACCCACATCCACTTAACCTCCCTTGGGAGGATTAAGTGTGGTGGGGCCCAAACGAACCCCAACTACTCATCTTCTCTCAAAACTCCCCTATAACTCCCCTTTTAAATGAACTTGACAACATAGCTTATTAAATTGGTTGAGTTGTATAATTTTTCAAACCTTTGAATTTCAAAAGTTTTGGTTGATTAAATAAAATAATCCCTTAGCTTATTTTATTTTTTTAGAATTCTCTAGCCTCTTGAGAGATTTTGAAGCCTTCTTCTTCTTCTTCTTCAAGCTTGACGAAGAACGCGAAGAACCTTCGAGCTCCAACGAAGAACGCCGCTCCTCTCTTCTTCGTAGACGGTTGTTTCCGAAGATTGACGACGTCTTCGGTGTCAACGAAAGGGAACGCTGCTTCCTCCTCGGACTTCCTTCGTCGGCTTACGAAGATTCGCCAACGACGTACCTCTTCGGACGTACCTCTTCTTCAACGGATTTGACGAACGATTACCGCGACGCCCGACCTCTGCGACGTTGTCTTCCGCGGGTCATTGACGATCATCGATCTTGAAACCAAGGTAGGGGTTGTAGTTGATTATTAATTTATTCTCGTTCTTGGTTCTAGCATGACAAACGTGAGGATAATTATTTATGTGTTATCGTCTAAAGAGAGGGGAGTCGGACTACACAAACACGGCCGAATTCCCCCTCCTTTGTTCTTGATTATGATTTTCTTGTGGATGAACGAGATGGCGTGGTGCCGTCGCACAATGCGGAAATTCGCACGGTTATTTTGCGCGATGCCATCACGCCGCACCGTGGAAGGATCATCATGAAGGCGACGCCGTCGCGCCGCGTCGAAGAAAACCGCAGGCGCCGCGGCCGGAGCGGGGCCGCGGCAGATGGGTGCGGTGCCGTCGCACCACACCGGACGGCGAACACCGCGGCCGGTTCTGGGCCGCGGCGGGACGAGAGGACCGGCGGCTCGCCGGGCCACCGGTGTCGGAAGCCGGAAGGGGACCGGCTTTGCCGGTCCGTTGAAGAAGAACCGGACGGCCAGGTCGGGCCGGCCGGAAGGGGAAAGACCGGGGGAATTAAATTCCCCTGGCCAGGTTAATTGCCCCACCATTATGAGGGGGGGGGGGGGTTGGTTTCATAAAGGAGGGCAGGAACCCCCCCCCTGTTTCCCTCAAGGCAGGCCCCCTTGAGGGGGGCCGGTTTCTCCAAAGGCGCGGCTAAAAGCCGCGCCGCCAGCTAAGAAGAAGCGGGGGCCTTGCCCACCCCCCCCCCCCCCCCACGCATGGCACCGAGCGGCGCCAGGCTGCGCCGCCGCCGCGCTGCCGGGTCGGGTCGATCCGGGTTCGGGTCGCCCCGGTTCGGGCCGACCCAGGGGGGGTCGGGCCGGGTCTCCCTGGACCCGAACCCCCCTTTTTCGAATCGACTTCGGTATTTTTCCTATAACTTGAGCTACGTACCTCCGATTGACGAACTGCCAGTGGCGATGCGATCCTTGGGTCGAGACGGTTGTTTCGGTATATCACACTCAGGGTTTCGGAATACTTTGAGTTCGGCCGGGTTGGTTCGAACACGAAACCAACCGGGCCCTCGGAGCGGAAATGCTCATATCTTGAGCTATGGACGTCCGATTGATGTGCCGTCAGCATTGTTGTGTTCCTCTTAGTGAGGCGGATCTTTTGGCATACTCCGCCTGAGGTTTGGACGCAGGTGGAGTACGATCGGGTTGGTTTTTCCTTAAAACCCAACCGGGCCCCTGGGACGAAAAGGCCAATAACTCTCAGACCGGGCGTCCGATCGACGCGCCGTCAGTTGCGTTGAGTTCCTGTTGACGTTACGGAACTTTGGATACATCAACTCTGGACTTTGTGACATTTGATGTATCAGCCTCTTGGCTCGTGGAGGGGACCCTCCCGAACGAGCTTGTTGTGTGCAAGAACCCTAGTGCTGGCTGCGACTGTGACTGCTGCTGCTGCTGCTACTGCTACTGCTACTGCTACTGTGACTGCGACGATGACAGTACAGAGATCCTGTGTGGATTCGACGACGACTACAGCACTCAGCATTCCTACGTGGATCAGTGCTACAGGTCCTGTGTGGGCCCGATCCTGTGTGGGTCCGATCCTGTGTGGGTCTTTGCGCTCAGCGGTCCTGTGTGAACCAGCGCCTACAGGTCCTATGTGGGCCCGATCTTGTGTGGGTCTTTGCGGGGGTTAGTTACCTATCGATCCTTCGTGGGTCCGACGACTTAGATGGATCAGAGATCATCTTTATCGTCTTTCGAAGAAGTATACCTGTGTGAGCTGAATCCTGTTGCTTTCCTGTTTGGATTGTGTTGTGCTATCCTGTGTGGATTTCGTTTTGCTTTCCTATATGGAATACGTATACATTCCTGTGTGGACTGAGTTGTACTTGGGCTCAGAGGTTGGAGCGTATTGGAATTGATGACATAGGTATATGTATGGGAATATACCTAAGCAGTGTCGGTTGTTACTTCGTGTTTGTATCTTCCTTTTGTGGGTTATCCTTTGTGGATTTTGGGAGACCTTCGGGGGTCTCGGGGTCCCTACTGAGTAGCTTATACTCACCCCTTCACGGGCTATGCCAGCACTACGTTGTGTTGGTTGCAGACGACGGACAGCGTTGATCGTGGTTGAGGCTCGCAGAGCAGGACGGTACCTGGAGGTGGACCACAGGGCGGGACGTGCTCGGAGCGGACGGCGGGACCCGAGGAGTAGTGGAGCTATCTGTACCCACCCTTCAGGTGGGATTTCCAGTGGACAGCTCGGTGTAGCGGCTTTTACTTTTCAGTTGCTGTTTTCCCTTTCGAGTTGTACTTTACTTTCAGTTTGGGTTTTTATACTGGCCCATTTACTTTTCCGCACTTTCAGTTGTACTCTGTTTTTACTTAGTGTTTAATTTTCCGCTTGCTTACTCTGTGGTGCTTGTTACTTTACAAAGGCAATGCCTTCCCTTTTTATCGGGATTTACGCCTTGGTTCTAGTCGCTAGCCCCTGGCCTATGGAAGACGGGCTTGGGGTAGTCACGGCACGGGCCCCAAGGACGGGTCGTGACAAATTGGTATCAGAGGAGTTCGGTTCTACCGCGAACTCTGATCTTTTCTATGTGAAGCAATAATGTTTAGCGTATTGAGTGTGGTTATCAGTCCAGGGAGTCCAGTGTTGGTGCGGTGGCCGACGTATCCGTACACCAGGACCCTGACTTCTGATTTCCGACTTAATACACGAAAACATTGGTTGCGTGTGTGTTTCAAAGTTTTCTTTGTGATTACTTTATATCAGCTCACCAGGTATACTGTTCTGACCGTGGTGCACCTGTTTCCTTTTCAGGATGTCCCCACGATGGCAGCCAGCTAGGGTTCCGAGAGTTGAGCGTGACGACAGCCCACCGAGCGACTAGGCCTCGGTACAGGGCCCTTTGTGAGTAGTGGCACCGGCGGTAGCACTACCCGCCAAGACCCCGATGCTTCCAGCGCCAGCCGCTAACGATGCACGTCGCCTCAGCGCACTGCATGAGTTTCAGCGCCAGCGACTACCTAGGTTTCGCGGGGAGACGGATCCCCAGGCAGCTTAGGACTGGCTGGAGGCAGTGGTACGTGTGTTTAGGCTAGTGAGGACACCAGCAGACCTCATGGTGATCCTCGCTGCGAGCCTACTACACGTAGCAGCAGGACGATGGTGGAGCTTGATGCTCCAGGTGCACGATGAGACATCTCTACTTTGGACGGACTTTGTGAGCATCTTCCTTTCGGAGTTCGTCCCAGCCACCATTCGTGCGGTGCGTATCCAGGAGCTTCTTCAGCTGCGGCAGGGCAGCATGACGGTCGCTCAGTACTCGGTGAGATTTACTGATCTCTCACGCTACTCGACTGACATGGTACGGGACCCATTCTTCCGGGCCCGAACCTTCGAGCAGGTTTTGAGACACGAGATCAGGGCATCGCTGATCTCCCTCAGCATACCGACTCAGACATGAGTACTGGAGTGGGCCCTTTTGATCGAGAGCTTCCTTGCTGAGTCTACACTAGTGCTGAGACCCACCGCAGGGCGGCACGTGGCAGAGTCTTCTGCAGCTGGCAGTCGATGAATGACTCAGGGGTCCAGACAGAACAGACCTTCAGGCAGACGACCTCAGGACACTGGCTCAGCAGTGCGGGGCACACAGCGCGAAGCCAGTCTTTCAAGAGGCAGGCAGTGCTACTCGTGCGGCGGGCAGGGCCACATGGCTCGTGACTGCCCGACCCGCCGTACCGAGGAGCAGCAGACGGTTGAAGGACCACTGAGGCAGAGGTAGAGGATCGACTGTGGCGGTCCGCAGGGAGGAGGTGGATGAGGCAGAGGAGCTGGCCGAGTAGCAGGTGGTGGACGACGCTTTGAGGCTCTACCACCACCACCACCAGGAGGTCCACCCCGACCTCAGGGGAGAGCACAACTTCAGGCAGCTGAAGCTTATGATCATGGAGCTCCGGAAGCGGGTGGACTAGTGCGGGACTAGCTCCAGGCATAGAGGCCTTTGCCCATAATGCCTCTAGCTTCGTAGTTTGTGTTGCCTTGTGTCCTTGTACTTTGAGTTGAAGTAATAAAAGATGCTTTCCTTGGTGACTCTTGTTTTCTTGTATTTTGTTTGTTTTTACTAAGAGGTGCCGGTTAAAAACAGTTGACTTGACCCTCACTTGAAAGATTCTTACTGGAGGAAACCCCGTGACCACACACTAATGCCGACAGTGTGACTCAACCCTTGGAGGCGAGAGTAACGGTTGGATCTCTTGGTAGCAGCGTCGAGGCCTTACGATGTCATCCTTGCCATGAATTAACTAATCATGACGGGATTGATTGTATTAGGCAAGGAACGTGGTTCATCCAGGGGATGAGACCAGATTTCACTTTTCGGAAAAGGAGAAATCTTTGTAGATTTGCCGTACATTAAGGAGGAAGGGGAAACCCTTCGTGTGGTCAGACAAATGTCAGCAGAGCTTCCAGGAGCTGAGAAAGAGATTGACCAGCGCACCTATCTTGAGGTTGCCTTAGGAGGGAGTAGGGTACGTAGTCTTCTGCGATGCATCAGGGATCGGACTCGGATGTGTTCTGATGCAGGAGCGGGCAGTGATTGCCTATGGATCGCGACAGTTGAGGCCGCATGAGCAGAACTATGCTACCCATGACCTGGAGTTAGCAGCAGTGGTCTTAGCTCTGAAGACATGGCGGCACTATTTGATGGGCGAACGCTTTAGAGTCTTTTCTGAACATCAGAGTCTCAAGTATATCTTCTCTCATAAGGACCTGAACCTGAGACAGCGGCTATGGCTCAAGTTCCTCCAGGACTATGACTTTGAGATAGTCTATACTCCTGGGAAGGGGAACGTAGTAGCCGATGCCCTCAGCCGGAGGATGGGCATTCAGCTACTTGAGGAGGCGACATAGCAGCTAGCCTCTTTGCAGATATCCTTCGTGGATAGAGATGGAGCAGCCTTCCTCCGATCTCTCACAGTCACCCCTCCACTACTGCAGCGGGTCAGAGAGGCACAGCGTGAGGACGCTGACTGTGAGACACGGCGTGCACAGATATCCTCGGGACAGACACCTGATGGTTTCTCCCTTAGAGCAGAGCACGACATCCTTTTAAGAGGACGTACCATGGTACCAATCACTTTGTGAGAGGAAGTGCTGAGAGAGTTTCACACTTCTCCTTTGGCGGTACATCCTGGAGTGGAGAAGATGTACCAGGACCTCAGACGACAGCACTGGTGACCGGGCATGAAGAAGGCTGTAGCAGAGTTCATTTCTCGATGCCTCACCTGCCAGCAGGTGAAGGCAGAGCATCAGGTACCAACAGGCTTGGTACAGCCCTTGGAGGTCCCGGAGTGGAAGTGGGACGTGATATCTATGGACTTTGTGACTAGACTTCCACGCACTTCCAGAGGTCACGACTCCATCTGTGTGATTGTTGACTGACTCACCAAGTCGGCACACTTCTTACCCATCAGAGAGTAGGGATCAGTGGAGAGCTTGGGAGGTCTCTACATTCAGGAGATTGTGCGGCTCCACGGTGTGCCATCATCTATCGTCTCCGATTGAGATGCTCGCTTTACTTCCCGGCTTTGGAAGGGGTTACAGGGGGCGTTCGGGACGCAGCTACGTCTGAGCACAGCTTTTCACCCTCAGACGGATGGTCAGACGGAGAGGACCATTCAGACTCTCGAGGACATGCTCCGCGCATGTGTCCTCGACTTTGGTCGCAGCTGGGAGGACCACCTACCCTTGGTGAAGTTTGCGTACAACAACAGCTACCACTCCACCATCGGGATGGCACCGTACGAGGCGTTGTACGGCCGACCTTGTAGATCTCCTTTGTGCTGGACAGACCCTGGGGAGTCAGCACTTGTGGGACCGGAGATGGTCCAGGCCACGACAGAGAAGGTTCAGGTCATCCAGGAGCGGATGAGGATAGCTCAGAGCCGGCAGAAGTCATACAATGACAGGAGGTGGAGGCCACTGGAGTTCGAGGATGGCGACCACGTCTTCTTGCGGGTCTCACCTCGACGTGGTATTCGGAGATTTGGCCGAGGTGGGAAGTTATCTCCGCGCTTCATCAGACCCTTCCAGATCCTCAGAAGGATTGGTGAGGTGGCTTATCGCCTGGCTCTACCACCTCAGTTGCACCGGGTGCACGACGTCTTCCACGTATCTCAGCTGAGGAGATACGTGCACGACCCGACACACATCATTGACCATGGGGATCTTGACGTTGAAGATGGGGCGACTTTTACGGAGATTCCGATGGAGATCGAGGATCAACAGGAGCGGGTCCTATGTGGACGATCGATACCTCTAGTGCGCATCAGATGACAGCACGGGAATCTCCAGGAGAGCACTTGGGAGCGGGAGGCTCATATGCGTGCTCAGTACCCTCATTTGTTTCCCTAGTTTTTGATGTATATTTACGGGGACGTAAAGCCCTGAGGTGGGAGTAATTTAAAGACCCGTAAAAATCAATGGAAATTTTTTCTTAATTTTGTTTGGAATTTTACAAGAACGCGGTTTCTGACGGAACCTGATTCTGAGGCCCGGAGTGCCCGGAATCAATTTCCGAAGTTTGGCTCGGGTACGTTTAGTGAACGAACGAGTGGGAATTTCTAAATTTTGATCCGGTGCTCGGAATTGAAATCCGAGGACACCGATGAACTCGCAGCGCCGTTATTCTCTTAAGGGGACCTTTTCTAAGGTTGCATTTTATGCGAGACGAAAGTTAGTTTTGGGAGAAATTATAAGAAGTTAAATAAAAATGTGGAAACACTTTTTATTTTTATTTTGTTGGTTAACTTCTCCCAAAGGGAGTTAAAGGTGGGACCCACATCCACTTAACCTCCCTTGGGAGGATTAAGTTAACTGCGGCCCACACGAACCCTAACTATTCATCTTCTCTCAAAACTCCCCTATAAATCCCCTTTTAAATGAACTTGACAACTTAGCTTATTAAATGGGTTGAGTTGTATAATTTTTCAAACCTTTGAATTTCAAAAGGTTTGGTTGAGTAAATAAAATAAGCCCTTAGCTTATTTTATTTGGTTAGAATTCTCTAGCCTCTTGAGAGATTTTGAAGCCTTCTTCTTCTTCTTCTTCAAGCTTGACGAAGAACGCGAAGAACCTTCGAGCTCCGATGAAGAACGCCGCTCCTCTCTTCTTCGTAGCCGGTTGTTTCCGAAGATCGACGACGTCTTCCGTGTCAACGAAAGGGAACACCGCTTCCTCCTCAGACTTCCTTCGTCGGCTTACGAAGATTCGCCAACGACGTACCTCTTCGGACGTACCTCTTCGTCAACGGATTTGAAGAACGATTACCGCGATGCCAGACCTCCGCGACGTTGTCTTCCGCGGGTCGTTGACGATCATCGATGTTGAAACCAAGGTAGGGGTTGTTGTTGATTATTTATTTATTCTCGTTCTTGGTTCTAGCATGAAAAATGTGAGGATACTTATTTATGTTGTATTGTCTAACGACAAGGGAGTCGGACCGCACAAACACGGCCGAATTCCCCCTCCTTTGTTCTTGATTATGATTTTCTTGTGGATGAACGAGATGGCGTGGTGCCGTCGCACCACGCAGAAATTAGTACGGTTATATTGCGTGACGCCGTCACGCTGCGCCGTGGAAGGATCATCATGAACGCGACGCCGTCGTGCCGCGTCGAAGAAAACTGAAGGCGCCGCGGCCGGAGCGGGGCCGCAGCGGAGGGGGGCGGTGCCGTCGCACCGCGCCGGACGACGAACACCGCGGCCGGATCCGGGCCGCGGCGGGATGAGAGGACCGGTGGCTCCCCGGGCCGCCAGTGTCGGAAGCCGGAAGGGGACCGGCTTTTCCGGTCTGTTGAAGAAGAACCGGCTGGCCAGGTCGTTCCGGCCGGAAGGGGAAAGACCGGGGGAATTAAATTCCCCCGGCCAGGTTAATTTCCCCCCCCCCCATTATGAGGGGGGGCTGGTTTCATAAAGGGGGGCAGGTGGCCCCCCCGTTTCCCTCACGGCAGGCCCCCACGAGGGGGGCCGGTTTCCCCAAAGGCGCGGCTAAAAGCCGCGCCGCCATCTAAGAAGAAGCGCGGGCCTTCCCCCCCCCCCCCCCACCCCACCCCCCGCGCGTGGCATCGAGCGACGCCAGGCCGCGCCGCCGCGCCGCCGGCCGGGCCCGGTCGGACCCGGTTCTGGTCGATCCGGGTTCGGGTCGACCCGGTTCGGGCCGACCCAGGGGGGTCGGGCCGGGTCGCCCCGCACCCGGACCCCCCTTTTTCAATCGACTTCGGTCTTTTTCCCATAACATGAGCTACAGACCTCCTATTGATGAACCGTCAACGGCGATGCGATCCTTGGATCGAGACGGTCGTTTTGGTATATCACACTCAGGGTTTCGGAATACTTTGAGTTCGGCCGGGTTGGTTCGAACACGAAACCAACCGGGCCCTCGGAGCGGAAACGCTCATATCTTGAGCTACGGACGTCCGATTGACATGCCATCAGCATTGTTGTGTTACTCTTAGTGAGGCGGATCTTTTGGCATACTCCGCCCGAGGTTTGGACGCAAGTGGAGTACGATTGGGTTGGTTTTTCCTTAAAAACCAACCGGGCCCCTGGGACGAAAAGGCCAATTACTCTCAGACCGGGCCTCTGATCGACGCGGCGTCAATTGCGTTGAGTTCCTGTTGACGTTACGGAACTTTGGGATACATCAACTCTGGACTTTGTGATAGTTGATGTATCAGCCTCTCGGCTCGTGGAGCGGACCCTCCCGAACGAGCTTGCTGTGTGCGGGAACCCTAGTGCTGGCTGCGACTGTGACTGCTACTGTTACTGCTACTGCTACTGCTACTGCTACTGTGACTGCGACGATGACAGTACAGAGATCCTGTGTGGATTCGACGACGACTACAGCACTCAGCGATCCTACGTGGATCAGTGCTACAGGTCATGTGTGGGCCCGATCCTGTGTGGGTCTGATCCTGTGTGGGTCTTTGTGCTCAGCGGTCTGTGTGAACCAGCGCCTACAGGTCCTATGTGGGCCCGATCCTGTGTGGGTCTTTGCAGGGGTTAGTTACCTATCGATCCTTCGTGGGTCTGACGACTTAGATGGATCAGAGATCATCTTTATCGTCTTTCGAAGAAGTATACCTGTGTGAGCTGAATCCTGTTGCTTTCCTGTGTGGATTGTGTTGTGCTATCCTGTGTGGATTTCGTTTTGCTTTCCTGTATGTAATACGTATACTTTCATGTGTGGACTGAGTTGTACTTGGGCTCGGAGGATGGAGCGTATTGGAATTGATGACTTAGGTATATGTATGGGCATATACCTAAGCAGTGTCGGTTGTTACTTCGTGTTTGTATCTTCTTTTTGTGGTTTATCCTTTGTGGATTTTGGGAGACCATCGGGGGTCTCGGGTCCCTACTGAGTAGCTTATACTCACCCCCGCATGGGATATGCACGCACTACGTTGTGTTGGTTGCAGACGACAGACAACGTTGATCGTGGTTGAGGATCGCAGAGTAGGACGGTACCTGGAGGTGGACCACTGGGCGGGATGTGCTCGGAGCGGACGGCGGGACCCGAGGAGCAGTGGAGCTATCTGTACCCACCCTTCAGGTGGGATTTCCAGTGGACAGCTCGGTGTAGCGGCTTTTACATTTCAGTTGCTATTTTCCCTTTCGAGTTGTACTTTACTTTCAGTTTGGGTTTGTATACTGGCCCATTTACTTATCCGCACTTTCAGCTGTACTCTGTTTTTAGTTAGTGTTTACTTTTCTGCTTGCATACTCTGTGGTGCTTGTTACTTTACAAAGGCAATGCCTTCCCGTTTTACCGGGATTTACGCCTTGGTGCTAGTCGCCAACCCCTGGCCAATGGAAGGCGGGCTTGGGGTAGTCACGGCACGGGCCCCGAGGACGGGTCGTGACAAAAACACTCACTCAAGGACTTCAACCTTATAGGGGAATGAAAAATAAATACCCCATCACAAATAATTCTATGAATTCGACACTCAAATTCCCAATCATAAAATATTCTATTATGAAGATTGTTTGTGGATTTCCTCATTTTTAAACCACAAAATGTTATTTTCATGTTCTTTCCACCCTTAATAGGATCAAATATATTTTAAAATCCAACCATCCTCAATATCATCATATATAACATTATGAGATTGATCTTGAAATCTTACTGGGGTAATGAAACACAAGTGTGAGTGTAGATAAATTATTTCCATCAATTATTTGTTATTTTTTTTGAAGTTAACACCTTATAAAAAACACCATATGTCTATTTTCTAAAAACTAAATATTGAAAAAGTGTTCAATAAAAGATAATTATTCCTATACTAATAGTCGATTAGGTTCCCATATAAAATATATGTAATCTTCATTTAAGATGCATGATTTCAATCCACCCTATGGGTAATTTTCTTCAACTCAATAGGAACTATTATTCTATATGAGAAGGTCTATACAAATCATATAAGCGTTTACCATATGACCACATGGTATATATATCTCTAACATTCATTTATTTAAAAATAATTCATCCCCTATTAATCACTAGAGATACGATAAAAAACTAGAATGGATTAATCTTGACCCAACATCACAATATATGTTACTTGTTTTTGTCAAAAATTGATTATTATAATGGGGGAACCAAGGATTTATTTATAATACCTATGTGATATTACCAATTAAAGTTATGAATTGCATAACAGGTTTGTATATGATGCATATATTACCTCGATTAAACCCCACAACCAGTGCATTGTATTTTTGAGTCAATTGGCATACGTTAAAAGTCCCATTGTTTGGATATATCAGTTATCGTACCAGTATTAGTTTCATGTGTCTAAAGACCAAAAAAACACTTTATCACTATTTCCCTAAATTCCAAAATCATTCCTCACAATACCACACTATCTAAACGATATCCCTAGTCTCGACCATTGGATACCAATATAATGTAACCCGAACCAGTGGGGCCAAACTCATACTAGTGGCAAATTGAGAGTTCCACCTCAATATCACCTCTAATGAGATATGGGTAGCTGACTAGTACTAAAAATGAATAATATAAATGGAAGGCCTTATCATATAACAACTAAGAAAATTAATGTAACAATGATACAATATATAACAAAAAAACACCATATATATATAACCAACTATAAAATTTTGGTGTTATATAGATAATAGCCACATATAATGATGTTAACTCAGTGACCTCAAATTGAAAACACATGTACATAAAAAACAATACTAGCTAAAAATGATATCATGTAATGGAAGTTTCTTCCTTGCTATAAGGACTCCCAAATAAAACTATGATATAAATCATCTCCACCATATACCATCATGAACAAGTTTTCATAATATTAACTATCTCAACAAGCTACACATATACCAATGTATCCACCAAACTATTAAATGTTTGTACAGTTGAAACACATGTGTCAAAAAGGCATCAAAATTGGTATATCTTAATTTATCTAATAGGATTCCCTGAAGATATAAAATAAAAAAGGATCAAAATTTTAGATCAAACCCAGGAATGAGAGAAAAATATAAAAAATTTAAAATGCATTTATGTATTAGAAAATGATATATAATGAATGAACCATAATCTGTGTAACTCAACATCATCAAGGATCATACCAGATAATAAAATAGAGCCATTATGTTTATCAAAATTCTCATAAAGAAAACGTTGAACTACTCGTAGTAATTTTCATTTCAATGGGATTTGAGGAGTCGTAACATGTTTCCAGACATGAAATATCTATACTATACATTGTTACAACTACCCATACGACATAAATTCATAGAAATTCTATTTAATATTAGTAAGGCATCCCTACCTCACCAAGGTATTCATATATGTCATTAGGGTACTAACACTAATGGAGGGAGGTTTCACAACCCACCTAATATGTATTATATCTACCTATATGTGTGGGATCCATTACCAATCATTTTGGGGATACCATATTTATTTATATTATAACGGAATTGCACCACATATGGATTGATAAGGTACCAACCCTATGATTGAATGGAGTACCCTAACCCAGAAATTGAATGTCCTTTGACATGTATCCATGAGAGGGTGTATAACTCTATAAAACATATAGGGGACCCACATAATTTTACGAAAATTACTATAAGGGTTACCAATATTGTTCCTTTTCCAATAATCTAACATATACTATGATTTCATCTCTACAAATATAAATATAGTCATCTACCCAAAATAAATTTAGAACAACCACTAAAAATCTTGTGACTTGTGACACCACATTATATGTAGAAATTCACTATGAATGTTGTATCAAAGATTCCTATTATGATAACCTAGAGAGAAGATATGAAAAAGCATTGACTTCATAGAACACATAATGTAATTCTAATGTGCATTACTTTTGATCCTTAGGAAAAGTAAAATTGTGTACCGCCATCAAATAGATCATGTGTGGTTGAATAACACAACATGTTCAGTTGGGTATAGTGTATGAGAAAGTCCTTTCTGCATCCCGGGGTATTGATCCTATACAAGATGAGTCAAATTACCTAAATAAATTTCATGAACATGTTCAAAATTCATGTGGGATTAGTTGATCAGAAAGAGTGTACTCCGGTACACACCCAAGTCTCAAGGACAATTATACATGATATGTGACATTTATTCACACATTTTGTGATATTTTAATAACATAAAAAATATAATATGTTTAAATTAATACAATATATAAAATTTTTTACACTAATTACTGCACAATATGTAATTTAGAAAATACATATCTAATATTTTAGTAATCCATTAATTTGCAACTATAACCCCTGACACCTTCAACATCGCCACCACACCTCCACACCAGCTACCAATGTCACTCATCATAATAATCCCAAAAGTGACTTTTCATTGATACCTCAAAATTTTCCCTTCTTATGTGATAACACATCACTTCTTGAACTATAATTTTTTATTATACATCAACTCATTCCATGACTGGGATACATAACACACGTACGAACATCATTCCACCCTATTATTTTTCCTTATGGATATAACTTTATTAATGACTAATTCCCCTCCTATTTCCATTTCATTTTCAATGTTTTCTTCTGATATCACACCATTTGGCATTATTAAGGTGAGGGATATATACACTCCTTGAAATGTGATAAATAGTGTTGTCATGAAAGTAAAAAATCGTTCAATTTGATTCATATAAAACAATGTTTCTTCATATGATGTGTTCACAGTTACATACAAAGAGTAATGGTGTTTAAAATAATTAATGAAAAAAGAGACAAGATTCAATATTCACGATGGAAAGGACTGTAATTACTCATATTGTATTGGTTTTCTTTTTAGAAATGTTATGTAAAAATTCCAAGACCATGCGCCGAGACGGAGGGAGATTCCGAGGCCCTATGTGGCCAAAATGGTCCTTAAAAAATTATTAATTTTTTGAAGAATGTGCATGAGAGGTTTTCCAAAAAAGTTGAATAATTCTTAAATGTGTTTATGGATTACAAATATGAGGGAACCATTGAATTTAGGATAGTGGGTTTACTATAGGTACTATTTAATTAAGTCAGTGCATGCCTCTAGTTAGAAAAACTATAAATGGAAAAATCATAAATATAATTATTTAAAAAAACAATTTTATTTTTTAAATCCTTATAACTAATGAAAAATGACATAGATTAAAAACATGAGAAAATGGTTTAGTTCTTAATGCATTTTATTCTTATGCAGATCCTAACATTAGCCGGTGCGAGTCAAATGTCAAATGATGTTTTTATTAAATGATCATAAACAAAATCATTAAATAAATATTTTTTTTGGAAATACTATAACTCACAGTAGCTTGTATTTGATATATGAGAGAACAATTTAGATTGTGAGGGTGTGATTTCCTCTGGCAGGGCATAACCATGGCCAGTGTGGTTCAAGGGTAAAAGTAAATTTATGGACATTTTAAAAAATAATATAATAAAATTTGGAAAAAATTATATTACTGTTTTAACAGTTTGAGCAATGAAACGACCATGAATTGCCACTAAATATAGTTGTTTCCATTCATAAATAAAATAGTATGTCAACTCAACAACAATGTGAAATGGTGATGTTGAAAAGTGTGTCATCATTTAACAGGCTGATAGGGATACACGATCCGATTGAAAATCC
This sequence comes from Viscum album, assembly GCA_963277665.1. Lineage (NCBI taxonomy): Eukaryota > Viridiplantae > Streptophyta > Magnoliopsida > Santalales > Viscaceae > Viscum > Viscum album. Next base: position 320,749,227 of record OY728129.1, read on the forward strand.
TATTGAAATTCCCTTGAAGCTCTAGAAAAGAAAAGGCATTGGCAAAGCCTCTTAGCAGCGAATGGCATGTGGTGATGAATTCTAACAGATCTCAGATCATCAATTGTGGATCAAATACCGAAGATCGGGGATTGATGAATGAATGTGGTGAAACTCTATTCATCACCAACGACCGATCTATTCCTAAAAGTATGGGATTTATTATTAATGTTTTATTTTCATAATCCCCCATTCTTCTTTTGTAATTGAATAATGTCAATCAACTCACTAAAAACATTACCATTAGATCAATCGTTCATACAGGTAGGTAATATTCATATGAGGATTAAAGAAATGGGATTATGTATTAGTGATTGTTCAAATGTCTTCCTTTTTTTCTAACATGATTACAGAATGCCAAATGAACAAGCCCAACGATCATTGCATTGGGTGTTCATTGTGATCTCTCTCTCTCTCTATCATTGTGTTCTTCAACGACGGACACCTATAGTTGCGTCAGACTCTTTCTGGGAGGTCATAAATGTAGTCGGACCCCCTCATATAGATGATGAAATAGATTGGATTACACGGTAGTGGAGACGATGACTGAGGTGTCACTACATTACACCCGAATCCTAAAACGAACAACGGAAGCTAGTATATTGCTATGTAGAAGAACCCGTCCGTGCTAGCAGCGGAAAAAGTGGAGACCGCGTGCGAGAGGAGGTCTACCACGGTGGAAGAACAAATACAAGACATATTTTGTGGGTGGCGAGTAGAGGCTATCATCATGCGGGTGACTGAAAACCATGATGAACGTCGTAGGTGGGTCACGTCTCGTGGTTGGTGGCCATGGTCCTGCAGAACCATAGAGGCAACCCACGACTACCACAGCGGGTTGGATGTGGCACCCGTCATATCCCAAGTAGACCACACCATTCGGATCTAGTGGGCCATGCCAATGCCTCTGGTCTAAATGGTGCATCATTCCTAGCCTAGCGGGCCTGGTCGGGTCAGGTCTAGATTGGACCCACCCTGACCCTTTTTACAAAAAGGCTTATATCTTGTAAAATATTTATTCAATTGACGAGCTGTTTGTAGCGTTGGGACCCTAATTATGAAGAAACATTTCTATGATACTATAATGTGTTTTTCATGTTGGTCAGCAAACGACCATTGGCTAGAGTAGTAGGATCTCCCGAAAAAAGAATTCTACAAATGAGAATCGTGTGGCTATATGTGATGAGAAGACTATGAATATGAAACTAAGTGACTCTTTAGGTCTACGTTAATCAGTGGGTCAAAGATTCTCAGTGGGTCTAGGAGAATCATTAGGTATAGGTGACTTAGTGGATCTAAGAGACTTAGTGGGTCTTGGTGAATCAGTTTTTCTAGTTGACTAAGTGTGTCTACCTAACATTACAGGTCTAGGAGACTCAGTGGGTCCTAGTGAATTAGTGAGTCAAGATTATTCAATAGGTCTAACTGACTCAACAATTCTATATGTTCTCTACCTATGTATGATAGTCTTACTTTTTATACATTATATTTATACTTGGGTGAGCTTACTCAAGTGAATCTCATTAATTTTTTTCTTAGAGGATAAAATTCGTGCACCACTTTAGTCATTTTTTTGTGAATATCTTTTTGGTAAACCATTGTGGTTTGATATACCTACTAAGTATTATTTTACTCTCCGCTGCATGGACTTCGTTCGCATGTATTATGTCTTGTGTACATGATCGATGCCTTAATGGAGTCCTTGTTCGACCGGGACCATGTTGTTCTTAGAGTGAATCAATAGGCATGATGTGATTCAGTGGCTTCATCCATCTATTTCTGTACCTACCCTTCATGTAGGGTTTTCTGTGGAGGAGTTCGAAATCCATGTACTTATACAATTCTGTATTTGTTGGACATTTATTTTCGCATCATTGAGATTCATTTTTCTACTCTCTTACCATGTGTTTTTTTACATAGTGTTTTTACCTTCCCACATATCTGGCTTTGAGTTGGGTGTTTGTGTGAATGTACTTAGTCCAATTCCTCTCATTTGATTGGGATATCCCTACTCAGTGCTAGTCGCCATCCCTAGGCCTATGTGTGGAAGTCTTTGGGTAGTTTTGACATGGGCCCTAGGGGACGGTTCGTTAAAGGGTGGTATCAGATGAGGTTGTTTGAACATTATGATTTTAGATTCTATGTGTTTTGGTTTGTGTTAATAGTGTTAAGTGTTTCGAATTCGGCTTTCAGACAAGGGAATCTAGTATTGGTGAGACGACCAATGTATCGACACACCAGGACCCTGAATTCAGCTTTTCAACATGGTACATGAAAACAATAGTTTCCGTAAAAAACAATGGTCCATGCATCTTATAGGTATGGGTTGAGTTTTCCATGTCTTTGCGTCAGCTCACCAGGTATACCCTATTGATCATGGTACATATTATTTTCTTCAAAAATCTTCCACATAAATAGCCAACATAAATTACATATGTGATCATGAGGATGATCTGCATGGTAACAATACTTGTATAGGTGTTCATACCAGAGGAAACTCCTCTATATGGTGTACCTGCTATACCATCACCTATGTAGTAGCTCATGGTACTCGTAGTACTAGTAGATGAGAAGAGCGTGTTGAGCGCACTTCATGATTTTCAGTGATAGAGACACCACAGGTTCCAAGGGAAACCTAACTCATAGGTGTCTAAGGACTAGCATGAGGTTGTGACTGAATTTTCCTTTTAGTAAGGAATCCACTAGATTAGATGTTTTTCTTGGCGGTGTGAGTTCTACGTGGCTCAGCAGGGTGATGGCTGGGTTTAGAATACCATATCATACGATAAGGTGACTCTTTTTTGGGCAGATATCGAGAACCATTATCAAATATTGGTAACTCTCCATAAAATCTATGGGCTATGCATGGCCTAGATCCTCTAAAACTTTGTTAGGATGTCATGTTAGTAGCTAGGTATTCATCGAGTCATACAGACAATTCCAGTTACTCGTCAAATCCAATACGACTAGTTCTTCCAGGCTCAGACCTTTTATATTGGAGTGTTTAGGTACACCTGATTCAACGTTATTCCTCTATGCATTCCTACTAGTTCTAGGGTGAAATAGAAAAAACATTTTGTTGAAATTACATTGGCTGTGTAAATACAGCTAGTGGATGTTAGATGTGGGAAAACAGGAGTAGAGACCTCAGGATCAGGAAGCAGATGTCAGTCCTAAGGACTTGGATGTGTTAGATTCTCTAAGAGGAGTTCCCGAGATAGGGGATCTATAACCTTGGGCTCATAAAGTGATTTCAGTCGAATAGAAAGCGGTAATTATTTTCCAAAGATGGTAGGGGATATCTTTCTAGAGATTTTTCAACTCGTTGTGCAAATAGTAAAATGGTGGATCGGCCATTAGTGTAGAGACAATGGCATGAAAAGATGAATCTATAGGTCAAAAACATAAAAGTGGAGTCGGGAGAGTAGCAGGAGGTGGTATACAATTCAACATGTTGCCACCCCTCCCCGCACATGGTCCACAACATGTTTAAGGAGCTGGAGGACAGAAGAAGGGGCACCTGCATGCGGTCAAGGGATATGACCCAAGGCCTCAAGGAATGATTCATGGTACTATAACTATCTATTCTTATGTAAAAAATTAACATCCATAGGTTCTAATTATTATTCCTTATCATGAATCTTGTTGGAGACCTAGAGTTTCCAGTTAAACAGTTGACTTGACCCTTATATTGGGAGACAATTATGGGGGGAGACTCGATAATCAGACATATTATGACAGTGTGATCTAACCCTTGAGGTGATATTTTTGGTTTGAACCTCTTGGTGGGAGCGTTAAGGCCATATGAAATCATTATTGGAATGGATTGGTTATCAAATTCCATGCCCAGAATGACTATTTTAGGAAAACATGATGCGGTATGTATGTAATGATGGAATTAGTTTTTCCTTAGTCAGAAAAAAAGGAAACCCATGCTACATGTAATAGTCTCATGAATAAGAGTTTCAAACCAATCACTATTCGATTCGATAGCATGACCCTTAGTATAGTGGATGTGACGAGTCCTCAGTTTCCTATAGTGATGGATGAGAATGAGGACAAAATTCTGGAAGATGTTCCAAGACTACCTTCTCCCAGGAATGTACACATCGGCATTGACCTATACCCTGGGATGACACTGATATGTACACTAGAATTTTGGGTAGACCCCATATGGAATCATTAATTTAGAGAATAGATGTAGGATTTGAAAAGGAAGGGATTCATGAGACCCATTGTTTCCCATTTGATAGCTGTAGTATTATTTTTCATGACGGTAGACAAGAGCTTCAGGTTCTATGGGGACTTTTGGTTCCTAAATCCGGTGACCGTGAATAATAATTATCAGCTCCTGAAGTTTGATGATCTCTTCCATCAAATGAAGGGAGAGATATAGTTCTCGAAAGTAGAGACCACATGAATAGAACTATGTTAAACAAAACCTTGAGTTCGTAGGTAGAGTATTCAAATGAAAAATTTGGTGACGCTACCTTATTGGAAAACAATTTATCACCTACTATACCACAAGATTCTCATCTATAAATTCTCTCAAGAGGATTTGAACATGTGATAGAGATGATGAATAGAGTTCCTCTAACACTATGACTTATACATAGTGTATACTCCTTGTAAGGGAAACCTGGTAGAGGATTCTCTTTTTAGGAAATCCAATTTGAATTTGCTGAATGATGAAACAGAGCATTATGCCCTGTTATAATTATCCTTCATGGGTAGAGATGATGTAGTTCATCTCCAATAGATGGATTTTACCCTTCCACTCTTAATGTGTGTTAGGGAGGCAAAACTATATGATACTGATTGTGATTCATTAAATTCTATGTTGTCTATAAGAAATACGACTAATGAATGTTCGAAATGTGGGGATCATGTTGTTCCTTTCAGAGGATGTATAATAGTACTAGTGGATTCCTAGAGTGATGAGATGGATTGGGATATGCATGTGGGTGTCGTAGAGGACACCATGGATGACAGAACCAGTTGAAGATGGGGTTTCCTTTTGATATATATACTTAGTGCTCGTTTAATCAGTTTTTTGGTTTGTAAACACAATGTGTTGAGACCCTATGCTTTGAATAGGGTTTCACTTTTCATCATTTAGGACAAAATAATATAGTGAAAGAGGATATGGATGGACATTGTGATGGGTTTCCCATGGACGTCCTGGGGACATGGTACCATCTAGAAGATCATTGAAAAATTCACCATTTTATTCACTTATTAGATTTTTTAGAATAGAGTCTCGTAGAAATATTGGGATGCCTCTACATACAATAGATAATTCGACTCTATAGAGTCCAATAAACAATAGTCATAGATCGAGATACATGCTTTACTTCCTAGTTGTGGAAGGGATTGTAGGATATGTTGTGGACATAGATTTGATTGAGAACATCTTTCCACCCACATACAAAATACGACATAGAGCAGACCATTCATGTCTTAGAGGATATGATATGTGCTTACATCCTTGATTTTGGCCACAATTGGTAGAATCACATACCTCTTTTGTATTTTTCATACAAAAATAGCTACCACTCGATCATATGTGTGGCACCATTTGAGGCCTTGTACATGAGACACTACTATTCATCATTTTAATGGTATGACCCCTGTGAATAATCACTCATTGGACCAGAGTTTGTGCGGGCTAATACAGAGAAGGTTTAGGTCATCCAGGTGCTGATGATGACTCCATGAAGCTATCAATGTCATATGTTGAAATGTGATGAAGACCCTTGGTGTTTGAGGAGAGAGACCATGTTTTTATTCGAGTCTCTCCCTGACGTGAGATACATAGATTTTTTCGGGTGGCATGTTATCATCGAGGGTCATCAGACCTTTTCTTATACGATGTAGAGTGGTTGTGGTGGCGTACCACTTGTCTCTACCTATGTAGTTAGATACTGTGCACGAACTCTTCCACATATGCAAGATAAGGAGATACAGACAAGACCCATTCTACATCATTGACTTGGGTGAGATAGATGTTGAAAATAGCATACTTTTTTAGAGTTCCTGATGGATATCGTTGGATGAAAAGATAATAACCTTTGTGGGAAATCAATTCCTCTATTGCACATTCATGTGTTTTATAAGAATCTCCTAGAGAGCACATGGTAGAGGGAGGATCAGGTTCATGATCATATCTCCAATTGTTTGGGAATCCTTTGGATTAGATTTTACGGATGAAAAGACTTATGGTGGGGAGAATGTAATGAATCTTAGTTTCCCATTTATGTTTTTGGAAATTTTCCTGGAAAATTCCAAGACCATGTGCTAAGACCGTGTGTGATTCTTAGGCCTGGTGTTCCTGGAATTGTTCATCAAAAAATATTACGTTTTTAAATAGTGTTTGTGAGTGGTTTTTTTTTTAAAAAAGATGAATAAAACTTATATGGGTGACAATATCAAAAATATGAGGGAACCATTGAGTTTAGGGTGGTGGGTTTACCGTAGGAACGACTTAACTTTAGTTGGTGAAGGCCTCCAGTGAGAGAACTAAAAAATGGAATAATAGTAGAGAAAATTATTAAATAATTTTTTTTAAATTTCACATCCTTATAACTCATAAACGATGATGTGGATTAAAAATTTGAGACCACCATTATGTTTGTAATGGGGTGTTTTCCTTAGGCGGAGCCTAACATTTCCCTGCGTCAATCAACTATAGAAATTAGAATTTAAGACATGATTGTAAATTAAATATGTAAATAATTTTTATTTTATTTTCCAATCTTATAACTCATTAATGGTAACTTGGATGGGAAATCCAAGAGTTCCATTGAGCTCGTGAGTATGTGATTTCCTTATTTGGGGCCTAGCCTCAAACATCACATGTTGAGGGTGAAAGTTAATTTATGGATGTTTTAAAATATAATAAATCAACATTCAAAAAAATTTATTCTATTTATTTTAACATTGGGAAGTGATGCTACAACCCAATGATGCCAAGATAAAGTAGTTGTTTCCTTTCATAAATGTAACAGTGTTTCAACGTTACAACACAACGAAACAGAAAAGCAGAAACATGTTTCATCATTTAACAGCATGATAGGGATACGAGATCAGAATGATAATCATGGAGAAATTCCTTGGATGATCTAGAAAATTAACTGAATTGGTGAATCCTCTCAGTGTAAAATGAGATGCAAGGACGACCACTGATGGATCACGGATCAAAAATTACAGATCAAATACCAAGGATCGGGGATTGATGAATGACTATGGTGAAACTCCATTCATCCCCAACGACTAATAATTTTTTTGATGTAGGTTTTTTATTCATTATATTTTATTTATTTAATCCCATATTCATCTTTTCTAAATGATGAACGCAGATCATCTCCCTAAAAAGTTGACCCGTATATTGGTCGTTCATGTGGGATGGGAATTTTCATGCAGGGATTAATGAAATGGAATTATATCCAAGTGATTTTTTGACTATCTTACCTTTTTTCTAAAAATACGAATGACTACCAAACAAACAAGAATGGAATTCATTACTTTGGTTGTAATTTGTGATACATCTCTCTCCCTCTCATTGCATTCATCGCTAATGGAGCCTTGTGGTTGCATCAGATTATTTTCGAGAGGTTAGGAATGTGGTCTGACACCCCCCCCCCCAGATAGATGTAAAAATGACTTGGTTTACACTGTAGTGGAGGAAGTTACAAAGGGACAATAGTAGTACTATTGAATCAGAAAACAGACCATCAGAGCGAGTCTGATGGCCCACAGAACAACCCACTAGCGTGCCGCCTCAATAGATAAAAACTATGAAATCTATCGTGGGCCATGAGGGGGGTTCGTCAGCAGGTGGTAGGTAGAGAGCCATGAAAAACAAGTCAGGCAGGTTGTTTCACATGACTAGAGGTGACGGTCCCTTATAACATGGAGGCGACCTATGACAATGGCCATGGGTGGGACGCGGATCCCCCCTGGTGGACCACAGTAGCCTGTTTTAGTGTTTCGGGCGAACCATTTTGGGTAGGATCCTTGGGATGGGCTAACATAGCGGTCTGGGTCCAACCAGTTCAGTTTGGGCCAGCGCAATGGGATGAGACAGTCTGAAAGGGCTAACCTAGCCCTGACCAGACCAGCCCCTTTTTAATAAAATAATCATATCTTCTAAACTGTACATTCGATTGATGAGCCGATGTCAGTGTTGGGGCCCCTATGACAATGAAGTAACATTGATATACTCTATGTATGTTTTAATAGAGGTCAAAATATGACCTTTGGATTAAGTTGTATGATCTCTAGGAACAAGCACAATACGTGAGGGAATCCTGTGGCTAGTTTGGACGTGAAAATTATGACTATGGGACTATGTTACTCACTAGGTCTAGGTGATTTTTTTGTTCGGATAGAATCAGAGGAAATAAGTGACATAGTGAGTCTAGATGACTAATATGGTATAAGGGACTTAGTTGGTCTAGGTGACTCAGTGATTTTAGGAGAATCAGCAGGTCTAGGGGACTCATCGGGTCTAGGTGACTCTGTGGGTCTAGGAGACTCAGCAGGTCTAGGTGACTCAGCGGGTCTAGGAATGTCAATGGGTGTAGGTGACTCAGTGGGAATAGGTGACTCAATGGGTCTAGGTGACTAAGCTGGTCTACATGACTTAGAGGGTCTAGGTGACCTAACGGGTCTAGGTGATTCATGGGGTCTAAATGACTCAGCGATACTAGATGTTCTATGGCTATGTATTATATTATTTCTTTTCAAACATTAGATTTATAAATGTGTGAGTTGATTATAGTGACTCTCTTGATTGTACTTCTTAGAGGATAAACGTTTTTTACCTCTTTAGTTGTATGATTTTTGTATTGGTTTGTGGTATACCTTTATTTTTTGGGGTCCCTATTAGGTATTGTTTTACTCTCCCATGCATGAGCATCACACAAATTTTTCGTGTCTTGAGAAGATGATCAACGCTTTGAGGGAGTTGCTGGTGGACCGGGGCAGGTGGTTCTTAGAGTAACCTGATAGACAAAATGTGCTCTTGTAGCTTCATACATCTATTTTTTTACCTACAGATCAGTTTGGGTTTTCTGTGGAGGAGATTCAATGACTTGTAATTTCATGTTTCCATTTTAGTTGGGCTTGTATTCTAGCCTTGTTTACCTTCAGTTTTCCACTTTTGTACCTTGTGTTTGTTTACATAGTTTTTTTCACCATCCAACATATGTGGCTAGGAGTATTGTGCATGTGTATATGTACTTAGGAAAATGCCTCCCATTTTATTAGGATGTTCCAACAAGATGCTAGTCTCTAGCCCCTTACCTTTGGGACACAGTCTTTGGATAGTCATGGAATAAGCCTCAGGGGGTAGGTCATGACAATGATAATCCCTAAATATTACTTATCCAATACCACCATGAACAAAATTCAGGTTAAATAATAATTGAAATAATCAAATAATGTTTCTACTATGAATAAATAAGGATAAAATTCTCTATAAAATTAAAAAAAATTAAATAATGAAAATAGTTTAAATATATGGAATATCATTTTATGATAAAAAATGGGAATAAAATAAATATGAGTCATGGATGATCCCAAATTATTCACATGGAAATATCAACAATATATTAATAATTTGTAGCATATCAAGATGAAATGAAGAGTTTAAGAAAGCTGAATAAAATACCTTCTTCAAAGATGAAATGATAATTCTCCAATATCCACTCACTATCTATTCTTGATTCATCCCCATTTTCTCTCCAATATAGAACCATCTCATCGATAAAACATAAATATCAGTTAATATTAGCTAACATAAAAAAATATTCACAATCTCCTCCTACGGTTCATGGAAACTGGATAGACATAGGGGAAATTCTCTAATGGATATATTTATTTAACAATAATTTGGTAAACTGATACTTTATAGAATGTTCTAAATTTGACAGACCCACAAACTGATTCTAGACCATATAAGATATTCCTATTCTAGTTAAAACATCATATTATAGATAAAATCAAAGGGTTAATAGTTGCATCTGCATATCCATTTTTGAAATATCAATGTTCACACTCATGGGAAAAACATTTATTTACTAATTGATAAATATACCTAAATCATCGACAATATTTGAATCACCTCAAATATTATACCAATGGAAATTACCATATCCCAAGACTAAGGGAACAATCATAAAATTGTCAATTAGATATTATGAAGGAAAAATTTACCATTTTATCATTTTGAGGGCCTTGGGATTTGAATAAAAAATATGATCTATGTTATCTGTAAGAAAAATATAATGTTCAAATAGTAACTTTGAATTTATACTTTGTTAAATTTTTTAATATATAATAGTACAATATATTTTCATAACTTTTTGATTTGTTTGGTGCATGGTTTTTTGTTTTTTAATTTTTTAAAAAGAAAACTGAAAATTTTCAAAATGGAATTTAAAATTGACGATGAACTGATATTTTTAAGACTATTGTCATGGTTCATGGGAATATTTATTTTGGATTTAAATTGTGATATTTTATATCCATTGCTTGGTCTAAATGTTTTATTTTTATATTGATTTCATTGTTATTCCATATAAAGTTATTATAATCTTTATCCAGCTATGATATATAAGGATTTTAATGATAGAATATTATTTAATTATATTAACCAAGATTCTGTAAGTTTCAAAAATAAGAATATTATATTTCCAAAATAATTTTTAATGTTGAATGTTTTTCTTTTGTTGAATTTAATAGTGATGATATGTAAAAGTCAAAAAAATATCCAAGTTGATACTTATGATTCATGCATATAGAATAAATAATGGATTTAGATTTAAGGGAAATTTGAATTAAAAAATCTATTCATAAATATATATCTATTATTCATATAATTAATATTATAGTGAACTTAATAAAGATTTATTTTTAATGTATCGATGATATATTTAGTATAATCAAAAATAATTTAATAATCAAGAGGATATTCTGTTTAGAAAATTATTTTAAAATTAATATTCGAGTACTTTGATATTGTTTCTAGAATTTCCAACACATCTCAGATAATTTATATGATTTATACATGAAACTTTGATGACTAAATGAAGATATTTTTTATTCTAAATAATATTTTTATTAAAATGTATTTATATTACTTTATTAGATTCCCTTCATTATGGACTAGGTATAATAGATTCCCATACAAATAAATATAATTATCGTTATAAAATGCAAGAAAAAATATATTCCTTAGATGATATTAGTCATAGTTATGATAAAATCATATATCTTGAGGGTGATCCATATAAAATTATCATATAATTATTCTTATTTTATTTCATTTAATTTTAGTGAGGGAGTGATCATTTTATATTCAGTATATCCAGTTACGCTGATCAGTAAAATCGTTTATTTGTTTAAAAAATATTTAACACCATTTCATTGTTGAATATAAACTATCATAAGAACTAAATATAAAATTTTTAATGAACAAGAATGAGTTGAAAAAAAAATTAGGGGATGTGTTTCATCTATGTTGAATCGTTTTTATGATTTCTATTAAAATAGTCCTATTATAAATTGTTAGAATTCATATTTTGTCTTATAATTTATCCCAATTTCACCCTTGTGTAGAATCTAATTTAAAAAATAAGAGTATTAGTTTTTTGAGAGGTTTAATCACGATGTGAGAGATATATATTTGTTCACAATAATGTCATACATTACATTTGTAATTACCTTCATAATAAAGTGATGAAAAAGGGAATGCAATTTTTATGAATGTTTTTTATGGAATCCTATTAAAGAATAGAAGCATCACAGTTTTTTACAATATCATCTCATGTAAAATTTAATTATATAGAGTATATCATTGGGAATAAATTATCCGGAACATATCATATTTATCTTTTTCTAGCAACTCATGGAGTGCTATAGTAATGGAATTTATGATATAATGAATTTTACATTTAATAAAAATAATAATCAATCATCTCCATCAACTATGAAACATCATATTTTTTATTATGTATTCATTTATATTTTCATTGATGTGTCACCTAACATGAGAATTTTCTTCTCAATACATATATCTGTTTATGATCGACTTTAAATAAATATCTTCCAATTAAATTTTATTAAGTAGAATATTGAAAAATATCATTAATTAACCACCAATTAAAATTTCATATAAATAACGATCTTATATGATGGAAAATATAAAAAACATTCTATAATTTATTCATAAATACCTAAAAATATTTTATTCAATAATTATATAAGGATATCGAGTAAATTAATTCAGTGTAAAAAAGTGTATCTCAAATAATATTTTTAAAATATTCATAAAAATCATGTAATCAAATTATATATAATAATTAAAATATTATCCATGAATCTAAATATTATTATACTCTCTTTCTAGATGAAAATATAACAAATATTTATCCAATTAATTGAATAAATATATTTTCTTTTAAATATCAAACCCTCATTCTCATAATTTTAATAAAGGTAGATATATCATACAAATAATAATCTAGAATTTAGGTAGAAAACTATTTAGTGAAAAATGTTATAACCATATACTTATAGAAATTTCCAAGTTTCACAATATGTTTTATTATCTAATTAGACCATGACCATTGTATAAAATCATTAATTAATATCAATTATAATTACTCATGTTTTTAATGAAAAAATAACATAATTGAAATTGGTATATGTCATATCACATAAATACTCAACTATTATGTGGAAATCATCAATGATTTTTGTCTACTTTCATCAGCTACAACTATCATTAACTAATCTTTCTAACTCCTCAAATATATTATATGGAATTAAAATAAATCATTTATAGTCTAGTAATCAACACCAAACTCAAATCATATTTGATATCATACTCAAATAAAATATTATATTCATTAGTATACATTATATTTTAAAAATTAAAATTTTACATAAATCTATATTTTACATGGTAAATGTATTATTAAAGTTATTTTTACTTTTTAAAATAAAACAAATTCAATTATTTTAATTATCATTGTTTAAATAATTCATGTTGATATTCAAAATGTTTAGTAATAGTAACTTTTGAATTCTAATAATATATGCATCTCCAAATGTATTTAACAAGCATAATTATGTAAGAAACATATGAATTATATATCGTAATATAATAGGACTCACATTCATTATATTAAATTTTTATTCACTTCACATTAATAAAATATTCTATACATTTGGAAAATTCTTCCTCAAGTAATATACATTTTTATTCTATGGTTTATTTGATAGAAAATAAATTTTTAGTCTTCATCATCAAATGAATTATTAGAGAATAATATTGTTTATATTAATGAATATGTATAGTCTGTTATCATTAATTGATAAATTCAAAATTATTTAGTAGTGGAATATATTTTGTGCTACTATATAACCATTATATGTTGTTGGTTTTTGTATAATTCTTCTTGTCATGTGATAATTTTTTATATAAGATCTATATCTGATAGTATTCAGTCTAGATATATAAATTTTGTTCATTTATATCCAATAAATCAAACATATAGAAGAAAACAAATCAAGAACCAAATTTTTTGATCATATCTAAAATTTTCTAAAAAATTATATTTAACCCATATTTTTAATAATCATTTGAAACATATTATAAAACATATAATATTCATTATCATACAAAAATTCTTAAAAAATCATAATCTATGATAATTTTCTTATTCTATATAATCATTCCTAATATCATTATATGCATTAATAATATATTTTCGGTACATTCCTTTTAAGATATTTTAATTTTTTGACTTTAAAATCAATATAAAAAGCATATGAATTTTTTTAAATCTTTTTATTCACTATAATTATTTAAGAAATACTAATTTTATAGATGTTCTATATGATGAAAACTATGTTTGAAATAAAAAATTATTAAATAATTCATTTCATGGACTAAATCCCAACTTCCATGACGTTGAAATCTCTTCATGAAAAATCTAGATCAATATTTATGTACACCCTTACCCATTTTAAAAATTATAAAATAGTGTAAAAAATTTATGTGTTATTTCACCATGGTTTATAAAGAATATATTCTCTACAATATGGATTACTCTTTTATTCCAAATTGCATTCCACATAACTTTTGGAACAATTTTATTCATGAATTTTACCGCATAAATATTTCTTCCATATATTAGGTTATTAGGATAAATATAATACTTTATCCAATTGAGTTATTCTGAATGGTTTTGCAGTATATGTTTTTTTCTATTCATTTAATAAATTTTTTATAGAACAATATTTTATGTAATTAAGAGTGTTTTAAATTCCTCAATTCCTTTATAAAATTCTAAAAATCCATATAAATTTCATAATAACCATAATTAGGATTCCATTGGTTTCAAAACATTTCTTCATACTCTCATTAATGGATGTCAGAAACCAAGCAAATTTTCCATCCAACCAGATGCCCAAACCAGTTTGAGGCAAGTACCGATGGGTGTTCATGTTCCCCATAGTCTGGAAAATGTTCTCATGTATCAAAAGTACATGTGGGAATGAATTACCCACAAATTTAAACCTAAAACAACTAATTAATTTAATGTAAATAGATTGATTTTTACAGAAAATCTTGATATTAACACATTTTAGATTTAAAGTACTTAAACTAGAACCAGCAACTCAAAAGAAAACAAAAAAAGGAAAACTAAAACTCCAAATCAAACCACCAAGCTATAAGAGGGGTGCAACATACTCAAGCTACCAACACCAACCTATACGAGAAGACCATCAACCACATGAACCACTAATGCTGAGCATGATACACCAACCTAGGATAAAAATAAAACAATATATACATAAACCCAATGGTTAATGTAGGGCGGCATCCAAGATCCCAGTAGGATAACACATAATTAATTTATTCCATGCCGCAACATAAAAGAGATAATTTAACAAGCTTATTCAAATTCATTCTTTTAAAATACTGTTAAGGAAAACATTTACAAGATAGAAGTTAAAAGGAAGAATTAATGAAAATCCATATAACAAACACAACAATTAAGTGGATGTGGAAATTCATAATGAACACACACACACACACAATTGGTCCTCCATATGTCGACAAGAAGCACCACGTCATAAATAGTAGTGCTTCATTGGTAAATCCCTTAAGGTTCATCTAGCTCGAGTGGGACCTTAGAACCACGTTCCTCGGTGAAAAGTAACCATAAAAAATATTCATTCTCATTCACATGATCCCCTAGTAAGACAATCATCCATAAACTAGTGGTCTCTAATATCATCATCATAATATTTTAGTTAGTTTTGTAACCCTCAATCTATCGAAGTGAAACAGGGATGATACCACTCCAGATCTCAAGCGAACTAGTACTAGTCCACCTACCTGGATAGATGAGGATTTCCATTGTGCTCGAACATGTTTCCACAATCCCTTTCCATACACACTAACACATTTACATTCAATGTCAAGCATGTCATGAAGTCACCAATTTCATGAACAAAACCCCTTTTCATCTTACACATGACTAAAGCCTTTTCAAAAACATTTTCAAATCAGAAAACATCATTTATCAAGATAAAACAATGGTAGAAAACTAAAACCAACCCATTCAATGGCCATTATCCTTTTTAAATCCACACATAAATGTATTTTGTTTTCATATATTGATTCCCAAAATTTAAACCATTTGTAATATATTCTAAAGGTACAAAATAAGGAAGGCACATGAAAAAATAATTCAAAACATATTCCATGCCCCTTTAACATTCAAATATATCATTTTTTACAACATAGTAAATATTATTAAATAAAACAACAAGGGATTAAACCATAAATATACCAAATTCCATGTCAGAAATAAATTTTCAAACCACTTTCTTAATAAATTATACATGGAACTAGTTTCACATGACTTGTACAATTAAATCAATATGTTTTAGAATTTACCAAAACACATCCAACACTGAAAAAATGTTTTATATTTGTAAACTACCAAATTATTTTTAGGAAACCCTATTTCTTACCATAAAAACACCAAAAACCATTTCAAACAATAATTCGAATCACATTCATTAATTGATAAATTATTTAAACAATGTAAATAACATTTCTAAATAGCTTTTCAAGGGTTTTCATATGAAAATGTCTCTTATAACAAAAAAGATGTTTAACGCTGTTAAACAAAAATTCTGAACATCACATTAAAATAAATAAATCCAATTAAATAGTTGAGTAAGCACTCTAAATTTTCACATGATATTATACACCAAAAATGCACATTATTCCATATAGAATCATTACATTAAAATAGAAGACACAATATAACCGAACAAGAACATGTTTTCCATCATTAAAACATTTTTTAATTTAACTCAAGATGCACCATGAAGCTAAAATGACAAAAAAATCATTTTTAAAATTAAAATACCAATAAAATACACACACAAACCTAATATTCTATGAAAATTAATTTTTCTCCTTACAAACAATCTCAAAAACTCATTTGAGGAATATTAATCTAAATCACAGATAAATACATATCCATTTCCACTGTAAAAAATTTATTTCTAACCAATAAAGAGATTAATAATTTCAAAACATCATACGCACTGCATAATTAATCCAAAGAACACATTTCTAAACTTAAACAAACACAAAACATTTATCTATTGGTGTTAAGGCATGGAACCACCTACCTCAGTGTAGAAAACCCCAACATTTCGGTGTGAAACCAACACCACACACCAATATCGGCTCAATAAAACAAAATTTGACCGTAATTAAATAATTTTTACCAAAATCATAAAAATAAAACCCTACAAAACAAGATACACCAACATGGAATTCTACCAAATGGAAGAAACAACCTATTTGAGTGGTATACACCTATGACAAGGAAGTGAAAAGGGGGTCATGTGAGGAGAGGGTATCTGAAATCATCCCATGATAGAAAAAAGGAAGGGGTGGGGGTCCCTAGAAATATGTTGAACCAAGAAGGGGGTGGTAGCATGAGAGCTACGTGAGGAAGCCCAGGGCAGTATGGGGTGGTCCGCTAAGAGGGAGTGCACATGTTAGTTTCTTACCAGTAGGGAGAGGAGGGGGAGTACCAGATGGATCAGGAGGCCATCAGCCATGTGGGTGGTGTCGCGCAAGCTAAGGAGGAGGCGTCAGACTCAGGCAGTGCAAGGGAGGCAGGGAAACGAGGTGTTCTTCTGATGGAGGCCAGCTATGTGGAGCAGGGGGATGCGTAGTGGCTGTTCAAGGGAGAGGCTGGCCAAGGGGAGTAGGGGCACGACACGAAGGGGCTCATGGGGGAGGGGTGAGATGGTTTGATGGAATGATATGAGAGATACCCTACAACCAAAAATATGAAAATATAATTCTAAAGATATAATGGTAACACACTATTAATAATATTATTCTTAAAAATAATAAATATTATAAAAAAATTGATAGTGATAAATTAAAATAAAACGTTATAAAAATTATAATAATAAAAATTGTAATAATAATAATAATAATATTCAAGAAAAATTGTTATTATTATTACCATTAAAACAAATCATTAAACTTTTATCACAATTTTATTGTTTTATTTTATTTTAATTTGATCAATATGTGAATTCTATTTCATTATATATAAATAATTTTTTTTATTAATCGAACATCGACAAGTCACATAGTGCCCCATGCGAAGCCGCAATGTTTCCAAATCGAGCTTCATCCTTGTGTCGGATGCTTTCAATCCTTGAAAAAACACATTTATCGACAGAAACACAAAAATAAACTACGTCTCAGGCCGCACCATGACAAAAAATTTCAATGCCAACTAACATAATAAAAATAAAATTACATCATAGGTCTGTGTGTGACAATTCTCCCCACCATAGCAATTTTTTCCCTTGAAAAGTCACAACTAACGCTGAACCCTAAAGTAGAAACTGATACCCCCTTAAGGTTCAAAGAGGATCCCTACGTGAAACAAATGATAAAGGATAACACACCATTTATAATATCAACCATGTTTTCCAAACCATTATAATTATATATCAAATAAATTCAATCAAAAAAATATAATATCATTTTATACGAAAGTTACTTCACAAAAATCCATCTTTCTAAAACTTCATTCAATACAGTTCTGAAAACCAACATTCCAAAACTTTGAAAATAAATTCATTCCCACATAGAAATCAATATTTTCATAAATTATCAAACAAAGGTTTTCAAAATGACTTCCAAATCCCAAGGGAATAGAAAAATATTCAAGGAGATATTAGTTCCAATGGGTGAATTGGACATACGGTTGGAAGCCATACACCAATCACACCAACATCATAGATAGCGTACTCAGGCAATATCCCCAACTCCACATATATTTCAAGGCCCTATGACCTTGATGACACCATAAACCCTATTCCCTTTTCATTTCCCCTAAAAACTATTAACCAAAAAGACCAAAGACCTAGACAAACTCAACATACACTGGTAACTCGAGTCCCTCGATGAGGTGTGCAGGACTGGAACTTTACTCATAGCGAGAACATCAAGTCTGGAAACCCTTAACTCTAGTCTATCATGACCCTTTTTAAAGGGCCACAGACCAAGAGCGAAAGCCTACAATCTAATACCATTTTTTCATGAATCAAATCTGGTCGTCATCCAACCCAGTGCCTGACCCAATCCATGGAAAGGCTCGGGGGGTTGTCTAGATCCCCACTGGCTGGCACAAGTGCTTGGGTATCAAAATTAACATGTGGGAATGATTAACCCAAAACATTAAACATAATAACACTAACTAAATTAATGGAATGAAATAGATTTTTTATAACAAAACAATCCCTTAACAAATTTCTTATTTAAAGGGTTATAACTGGATCTAACAACCCAAAAGCAATGACAATAATGGAAAATTAAACTCTGACTCTATTATCCAAGAAATAAGCGAGTTGAAACATCCTCAAGATACCAACACTAACCTACATAACAAGACCATCAACATCCAAAAACACCATCGATGAGCACATTGAATCATCCTAGGATACAAAAAGTCCAAGTAATACATACACCCAAAGGTGTTTAGAGGGTGTGAGGCAAGAGCCTAGTAGGATAACACAAAATAATTTGATTCGATAATGCAACATCAATGATATAATTTAACATTCTTATTCAAATTCATGATTTTAAAAAAAATTAAGGAAAAATTTTATAAGCTAAAAGATAAAAGGAATTGTTGAAGAAAACACCTTTCACAAAAACTACTTTATAGTGGAAGAGGAAATTCATTATGAACACACATGCACACAAGTGGTACTCTATATTCTAACAGAAGGCACCCAGTCATAAATAGAAGAGCTCCAATGGTTTATCTCTATAAGGTTCATCTAGCTCGAGTGGGACCCTAGAGCAACATACCTCGGTGAAATGTAATTATAAAAATATGTCTGTTCTCATGCACATGAGCCACTATTAAGAGAATCATCCATAACCAAGTTTTCCCCAATATCATCATCATCATAATTTAGTTTGTCTTGTAAGCATCAATATTTCTAAGTTTGAAAGGGTCGATACCACTCTAGATCAGTAGCGCACTAGTTCTAAACCACCCACCTAGATACTCAGGGTTTTCCCTTATTCCAAAACATGTTTCCACATTAACATATCACACAAACCACCACATTAATACCCAATGTTAAGAATGTTATGTAGTCCAAAATTTCATGAACACAACCAATTTTCGCCTTATATACGACTAAAGGATTTTAAAATACATTTTTAAATCATTTAACATCCTTGGGAAAGATAAAAAATGTACACAATAAAAACCAACCAAGTTAAGGGAAAAAGTCGTTTTTAAATCCGCACATGAATCAATTTTTTAAGGCATGCTTCAAAACATTTAAACCATTTGTAACACATACAAAAAGTATACAATAATGAAAGAACACATAAAACAATTCAAAACATTTTCCATGCCCTTTGCGCAATCTAATAAATAATTTTCAGAACTTATAAAAAACTATAAAATAACCCAAGACGGTATTGCACCATAAATATACCCAATTCCGTTTAAGAAAGCATTTTTCAAACCACTTTATTAAAATATTGTTTTTAAAACTAATTTTTCAGCACTTATAAAATTAAATAAATTTGTTTCACAATTTAAAAAATCCCTTCCATAGTCACAATTCTTTTTTTATATTTTTTAAACACTAAATCATTTTAGAAAACCACCCGTTTATACTAGACACACACAAAAACCCATTTCAAACCATAATTCAAATCACATACACGACTTAATAAATTATTAAAACAATTTAAAGAACATTCCTAAATAGCACATCCCGAGATTTCACATAAAAATTCCAGTTAACCTAATGGATGTTTAGCACTATCAAACACCAGTTTTTCACATCATTTATAAATAAATAAATCCAATTAAATAGTTCATTAAACACTCAAAATCATCTCATAAGATTATACACCCAAAAAACACTTTATTCCATATAGAAACATTATATTAAAACCAAAAGCATAATATAACCATACCATAACATGTTTTCCTTCATTAATTTTTTTTACCATTTATCTCAACATTCACCACGAAGATAACATGTCAAAATAATGAATTTTCGAATGAAAATTTCTTTAAAATACACACACACCTAAAGTTCCCTGAAAACACATTTTGCACCTCCCAAAAAGTCTCAAAAACCCATTTGAGAAACATTACACAAAATGAAAGACAAATTTATTTCCATTTCCATTGTTAAAAATACATTTATAAACTATAAACACACAATAAATTTCAATACACTACATACACTACATAATTTATCCAAATAACACATTTCTAAACATAAAAGTACACAATAAATTTATCTATTGGTGATAAGGAAGGGAACCACCAACTTCTATATAGAAAACCCCAATATTTTGTTGGGACACCAACACTTTATTCCAATCACACCCCAAGAAAACACAATTTGGCCATAATTCAATCACTTTAACCAATATCATTAAAATAGATCCCTATAAAAGTTGAAACCCTAACCCAAAATTCTACATAATGGAAGAAACATCCTATCAGAGTGGGATGCACCTGTGGAGAGGATGAAAAAAGTGGGTCACACGAGGAGAGGATTCCCGGAAGCAACCCTTTATATAAAAGAGGAAGTGGGGGTTTTCAGAAATCCTTCCAATCAAGAAGAGGGAGGGAGCATGGGAGCTGCGTAAGGGAGACTAGGGCAGTGCGAGGTGGCCCACAGAGAGGGATTTATCTGGTCAATTTCTTGATATAAGGGAGTGGAGGGGGAGCAATAGATGGAGAAGGAGGTCTTCATCCATGGGGGAGGTGCGACACGAGTGAAGGGGGAGATGCTGGATGTAGGTTGTGTGAATCGGGGGGGGGGGGCGTCGTCAGACGGAGGTCTACCAAGGGGAGAAGCGGGCGGTGCGGCGGGTGTGTGGGGGATAATCTCACTATGGGGAGTAGGGGCGCAGTGAAAAGGGGATCACGAGGGAAGGGGTGTGACTGGTTGAGAGAAAGACAGGGGGTGGGGGAAACCCTATCCCAAAAAATGAAAATTAAATTTTAATGAAGGAATAAAAACTAACTAATAATAATTTTATTCATAATAATAATAATAATAAATTTATAGTAATAAATTTATATAATATTTTATAATAATTATAATAATAATAATAATAAAAAAAATATCCTCATGTTGTATTATTATTATAATCATTAAAACAATTTATTAAAAATTTATCACACTTTTCTTATTTTATTTAATTTTTATTTTATCAATATTTTTATTTTATTTCATTATTAATTAATTATTTTTTTATTAATATAACATCTAAAGTTTTCAAGGTGGCCTAGGTGAAGCCATACGGTTTCCAAATCAACATTTTCTAATGCATTGGGTGCTTTCAAGCTCCAAAAGACACATTTATCCACAAAAACACCAAATAGAACTGGGACTCACCCCACACCTCGACCAAAAATTTCAATACCAAAAAAAATCAAAAAAATAAAATTACATAAAATTTCTTTGTGTGACAATTCTCCCGACTATATCTCTCCCTATCTCAAAAAATCCACAAATACGGCTGAACCCCAAAGAAGAAATGGTTGCCCCCTTAATTCTCAAAGTGGATCCCTACAGAAAACAAGAAAAAAAAGGAAAACATAGTGTTCTTAGAGAAAGTTAATTAATTGAAAATATCTTGAAACTCCTAAAACGAAATTCTTCTAAGTGTCACCCATCCTAAAGAGATCGAACACATCCAATTGATTGATCAATTTTTGAAATTTTCACACCCACATAATCTAATCTGTCACAATGAAACACGTCATGCACTGCTAAACGGAAATTGTACAACTTTACCAACGTAAACATGTCAAACCAAACCATTTCATGGAACAGAACCAAAGGATCGATATGGGGATGCTTGAATGGACTCCCCTCCATTAAAAACCATCCATCCCCAGATATAAGAGCTAACTGACCAATAAAGGGAGGTCTAAAACAACTCCCTACAATTATGAAAACATCAAAAACTGATTTATTATAGAGGCATTCAAGAGAGACCCACCATGGGTCTCCCCGTCATTAGAACTAATGGATGATAAAAAACATCTAAAATTTCCCAATAGTGACCAAACACCCCAATAACAGATTCTGAAACTCGCTTCAGAATCATCAATGTCTTACAAGCCATCAAATTTAAATATCCACAAATTTCCATCATAAAAATTAAATCTCATTTTATACAAATACCACATCATGAAAATCCCTCTTTCTAAAACCTTATTCAAAACAGTTCGAAAAACCATTGTTCCACCACTTTGAAAATGAAGTCATTTCCACATAAAAATATAGATTGTCATAAATTCTCAAATAGAGGATTTCAAAATGATATCCAAAACCAAAGGGGACACAAGTAAATGCAAGGGGAAATTAGTTCTAGTGGGTGACTTGGACATATGGTTGGCAGCCCTATTCCAATCACTCGACTATTATGAATTGCATACTAGGGAAATTTCCCCAACTACACATCACTTCTATAGGCCATGTGATCTTAATGAGACCTTTAACAGAAATCTATTTTCATTTCACATAATAAAAATTATCCACAAGGACTAAAGGCTCAGATAAACCTCAAATTACTCTTGTAACTCGAGTCCCTCCTTGAGGTGTAATAGCTAAGCACCTTACTAATATCTAGAACATTGAGCCCCGAAACCCTTAACTCTGGTCTGACCCTACTCTTCCTAAAGGGAAATGACCCAAGAGTAAAAAAAATGTCCTATGATACCATTTTTTTCATGAACCAAGTTGGGTCACCATCCGACCTGGCCCTTGACCCGGTTCGCAGCAAAGTATGATGGTCATTCTAGGACCCCACGTGCTGGCACAAGTGTTGGGGTTTTAAAAGTAACATGTGGGTAAGATTTACCAATAACCTTAAAAATAAAACAACTATCTAATTTATTGGAAGTAATATGATTTTGAACAAATAATTAGGCCCTTAACAAATTTCATAATTAACGGTCTATTACTTGAACCAAAAACGGATAAGAAATGACAAAAAATGAAAACTAAAACTCCAACTCAAAACACCATGAAAAAATAGAGTTGAAACAATCTAATTCTACTAACACCAATAAGTAAGAGAAGACCATCAACAACTCGAACCACCATCGCTAAGAACGATGCCACAACTGGGGATACAAAAAGAACAAGTTCAACAAACACTAAAAGGTGTATGTGGGGTGTGTTCCATGAGCTCATTTGGATACAACCAAATAATGAGATTCTATGATGCAACATCAAAGAGGTAATTCAATATGCTTATTCAAATTCATGTTTCTAAAATACAGTTAAGGAAAACATTTACAAGATAAATTTTAAATTGAATAGTTGAAGAAAAACCATTTAAAAAACACTACATTAAAGTGGAAGATGAAATTTGTAGTGAACACATGCACCCAAGTTGTCCTCCATATTCTGATGGAAAGAACCACATCATAAATATTTGAGCACCATGGGTAAATACCCTATGGTTCATTTAGTTCGAGTGGGAACGTAGAACCCTATACCTCAGTGAAATGTAACCATAACAAAAACATGCTCCCATAAACAAGAGTCACTAGTAATATAATCATCCATATCCAAGTAGTCCCCAATATCATCATCATCATAGTTTAGTTAGTGTTGTAAGCGTCAAACATGCTAAGTGAAATTGGGGTGATTCCACTTCGGATCACTAGCGCACTAGTTCTAGTGATTCCACCTAGATACCCAGGTGTTTCCCTTGTGCTCATACATGTTTCCACATTCACATATCACACACACCCCACATTCATATCCAATGTCAAGAATTTCAGGAAGTCACCAATTTCACGAACAAAACCACTTTTCATCAAACACTTGACTAAATCCTTTTCAAATAAATTTTCAAATCATAAAACATCCTTTAGAAATAAACAAAAATGGAACAAAATTAAAACCCACCAAATTTAATGGCCAAGGTCCTTTTTAAATCCTCACATAAAAATAATTTTGCTTTCAAGTCATGCTTCCAAACATTTAAATAATATATAATACATACCAAAAATACACAATAAGAACCACACATGAAAAAAAATTCAAAACATGTTCCACACCCCTTGCGCAATATAACAAATCATTTTCACAATATAGAAAACATTATTATATAATGAAATAAGGGATTACACCATAAATATACAAAATTCCATGTAGGAAATCCATTTTTTACCCATGTGATTAAAAAAAATTTCACACATTTTTTTACCACATGTAAAATTAAATAAATATGTTTTACAATTTACAAAAACACTTCCAACACACACAAAAATGTTTTACATTTGTTAACCACCAAATTATTTTAGGAAACCCACTCTTTATACCACACGCACACCCAAAACCATTTAATCCCATAAGTCTCATCACATGAATGAGTTGATAAATTATTTAAACAATTTAAAGAACATCCCTAAATAGAATTTCATTGTTTTTTTTTCATAAAATAGTCACATTAAAACCTAAGAAATTTATAACACTATCAAACAGTAGTTCCAAATATCACATTTAAATAAATAAATCAAATTAAACCATTAATTAAACACTCTAAATGAGAACACAAGCATCTACATAAAAAACAGACTTCATTCCATAGGGAAACGTAACTTTCAAAATGGTAACACAATATAACCATAACTAACCATGTTTTCAATCATTAAAAATTTTTACAATTTAACTCACGATGCACCATGATGCTAACTTGTCAAAAAATAAATTTTCATATAAAAATACCATTAAAATACACAAACCTATAACTCAATGAAAACACATATCGTAGCCACCAAACAATCAATAAACCCCATTTGAGAAGCATTACACGAAAACACAC
Source organism: Viscum album (assembly GCA_963277665.1). Taxonomy (NCBI): domain Eukaryota; kingdom Viridiplantae; phylum Streptophyta; class Magnoliopsida; order Santalales; family Viscaceae; genus Viscum; species Viscum album. The sequence continues at coordinate 320,774,740 of OY728129.1, forward strand.
ACCAAGACAGAGACATTTCCTTTGTTAAAAATTCATTTCTAATCTATAAACACAAAAATTGTTTCAAAACACCTCATGAACTACATAATTAATCTAATGAAAACATTTCTAAACATTAAAAAACTCAATAAATTTATCTATTGGTGTTAAGGAATAGAACCACCATACATAATGAAGAAAACCCAAATATTTTGGAGTTAAGCCAACACTGCCTATCAATCGCACTACAAGAAAACACAATATGACTCTAATTTTGGAATTTGAACCAAAATCATCAAAATATAAACATTCAAAACTTGAAACCCTAGTCTGGAATTCTATCAAATGAAAGAATCAACCTATTGGAGTGGGACACACCAACAGTGAGGTAGAAAAAAAGCGGATTGCATAAAGAGGATGTGTCCTGGAAGTGAACCATTATGAAAAGGAGAAAGGGGGTCACTAGAAATCCATCCAGCCGTGAAGGGGGAGGCAGAGTGAGAGCTATGCGAGCGGGCCAAGGATGGTGCAAGGCGGTCCAACGAGTGGGAGTACGTGGTTTAGTGTCTTATCATAAGGGAGTAGAGGGGGAGAACCGTAGGAAATATGAGGTCTTTGTCCATGGTGGAGGTTCAACGCAAGTGATGGTCTAGGTGCTGGATGTAGGCCACATAAGGGACACATGGAACTGGGAGGGGGGGGGGGTTCTTCAGAGAGGTTATCAAAGGTAGAAGGGGCTAGCATAGTGGTTTTTTGGTAGAGAGGATGGACATGTGGAGAAAGGGTGGAACGTGAAGGGGATCAAGGGGTTGGGGGTGCGATGGGTTGGGGGAAATAGAGGGGAGTAACAACCCTACCCCAAAAAAATAAATTAAAATATTAAAGTAATAAAAAATACACAATAATAATTATAGTATTCTTAATAATAATAATAATAATAATAATAAATTTATAGTAATAAAATAAAATAAAAAGTTATAACAATTATATTAAAATTAATAATAATAATATTAATAATAATTATTATTATTATTATTTCGCCCGTCCTTTAGATTATTTTATGCGCAAGAAAAAGCTCATTTATTGAAAGAATCATAAAATTCAATCGGGACACAATCTAAACCTTGACTAAAAATTTCGAAGCCAAATAAAATAATAAATTATAAATTATCTCAAATGTCTTGGGGTGAAAATTTTTGTCATCAAATTTTCTACCCTCAAACAACAAATCTTTTAAAGGTATTTTCTAAAAATTATATTATAGAAATTATTGATATTATAAAAACACATTAAAAATTTATAACATATAAAATCATAATAAATCCTTTAATGGTATCATCGAACATCCCATAAATCCATGGTTTTCCTAGTAAAAAATTGTCCATCCATAATTATTTTATATCAATTAACATTAAAATATTTGGGAGATTGATATTCAGTAAATTAAATCATGTGATATTGTTTAAAATTAATTCACAGTGTCTATAAAAAATAATAATTTAAAATTGAGTTATATAATGTATTTATGAATTGTTAAATATTCATCATAATTTAATTTGAGGTTGAGAATGTTGTACTCTTTTCCACCCAATCATGTTTTTACCATTGAATATTTCTGATAGATTTTAATAATAGAATTTCAATAGGGATGAAAATCAATCATTTTGGGATTTAAATATTATTCCCTATTTTTTTCTATGAAAAGGACAAATAAATTATAAGAAATATATAGTATCCAAGTGGGAGTGTTATAAATAAATAATATAATGGGTCTTAATTTGGTTAATTGCTGTCAATTCTTATATAAATCGTTTTCTTAAAATAAATATACATTAGGCATCATCCATGATTATGGCTACTTGATATTACTTAATGAATTAGTAGAAATTTAAAACCATGATGTTATATTTTTAGCCTATATAATTGTGATGAAATAGAAATTGAATATTGAAATTTCATTTTATATTTCCTTAACCTTTTATCTATTTATTTTTACTTATATTATAATGTTGGTTTTTCATTTTTCAACATCCCCAACATATGGTATTATGATTATAACAATCAGACCCCCCACTGACATGGTGTTACTAATTTTTTAGATCATTCATTATTCCAATTAACCAAATGATCCTTATTTATTAATAAAATCATTTAGTTTAAAAAACAATATTGAATGATTTCATTATTAAACTGTTTTATAAATAAATCCAATAAATTTGTAAAATTTACTTTATATTACACTTTTTTAAATACAAAACGAATTAACAATAACATTTTACAAATTAAAAAATAATTTTAATTTCATTTAACCATTTTTATTTTTAACCATAATGATATATTTCAGTATATGTTTTCCAATTTTCTTTAAGCTATAGTACCATATTTGAGATAATGACTCTTTTCTCCCAAACTATTTTGAAATTAAAATGTTGATTCTACTTATTTTTTACAATAAATCATGTTTTTTATTTTTTTAATGTAAAATTTATTAAAAATTCATTATATTTATTTTAGGGATTTTATATTTTTTTTCAAAAAAAATTACTTTTATAATTCATTACTTAATATTTTCTGTTTATTTTTGTTTTTTATGGGTAATTAATTAATTAATTAATGATAATATTTATTTATATTTTATTTATCTATTTATAATTTTCCAATGCATGATTCTCAATAATATAATATTTATTATTTAGAATTTATTTAATATTTTTTTTAATTCATTTATATTTTTTTGGAATTTATGACTTCAATGATCTAATTATCAATTTTTTATTTTCATTTTTACATTATTTATAAAGAACTATCATTAACATGTAAGTATTTTAGTTGTATAATTATTCATTTTTTATGTTTTTCTATCACATTAAATATGTTTTCCTAATCACAATCATTTATAAATCTGTAGAAAATTTTTTGTTATTATGTATTTTATTTAATTTTATTTTATATATTTGAATATATAAAAAAATAAATTTATTATTTTTATTTTTTAATTCACTTTTTTTTGGACTTAAAAATATATTTGAAAATATAAAATAATTTATGAGTACTAAAAAACATTGGTTTTAAAATTTTTATATGAAAATTTATATTTTTTTATAATTTGTTAAATAGTTATCTTTGTTTATATGTTTTGTATTTTTTTTTGTTTTTATTATTTTTCAGACCATAAATTAAATATATTGTATCATATAATATTTAACTTTTACATGCCTAATATTTAAATTCAATGTTTTGATTTTTAGAGTAACATTTATGATAATTGTTTTTATAAAATTATATAATTTCATATTTTATAATTTTACTATATTTTTTATCTAGGAACAAATGACACATATTCTTCTAAAATCTATCTTTGTTATGGGTAAAAATCATAAAATTTGATAAATTTATTTTGAAATTTATTTTATTAATAATTCCATGTGTTAATTAAACAATTTATTGTTTCATATTTTTAGTGTATTCATAAAATTTTTGCAACAAATAAAAAATGTTTTACAAAAAAAAGCAATTACATTGTAAAATAACTTTATTTCTATCATTAAAATTTTTTAAATTATGTTTATGATAATTTATTAAGTAAATTAATCATTTTTATTTTTGAAATTTTTATTAACTTACTATTTTATGGTTTTTGTTTTCTTGGGGTTTTTTGGTCATACATAATAAAAGTTATATAGAGGGTTGATTTTTATTTTAATTATTATATAATTCAAGTTATCTATTATTTAATTTTTTTTATGATGAAATATAATTATTCTCTTTTAAAATAAGAGATATGGACCAAAATTCATTGATTTATTTTTTCAATTTTTTTGTGAATTATTGTGACTTGTAGAAAAAAATTGAAACATGATTTTATAGATTTTGTGAATTATGTAATTATTTGATGATTATATATAAGAAAAAAAATACTTATTTAAAATTTTTGATTATAAAATCACTTCCTTTTTATATCTTTAATAATAAGATAAATTTTGAAATATTAGTCATGATGGATAAAATAAAAGTTTTTTAGTTTTTCAAAATCAATGTGTTATTTTTTTGTTGGGATTTGAAAATTTCATTAAACTAAAAATGTGAAAAGATGTAATTGGTGGTATTTGTAAGATCCTAGGTCTTTTATGAGATAAATATCTTTACTTTCAGGTTAAATATGTTTAGTTTTTTTGTCTTAGACCATAAACTAGTCCATGGGCTGATTGGGTTGTTTTTTGTTAAAGAAAAGGGAAAAGTGATTGAAAGCTGGTTGTAGGTTAGGTACACATCTGGTACTTGGCCAACACGTTGGGTACATGCCCTACCCATCATGTACTAGCTTGTCACAATGTGTAGACTTTCTGATTTAGAGAAAAATATGATAGTACATACCATGTATATGGCCTATAAGTCATGTACTAGCCCACCGGGTTTTTTAAAATCTGAGGCAGCAGACTCTCATTTTTGTTACGTAAATCCTTTTCCTCTCATTTTTGAAGCCTAAAAACCATCTACATTATATTTTAGAACAAGAATCCAACCAAACAATGATTCAAGTACCAAGTTTCTCGTTATAACAACGTCTATGAGTACATGGTTACTTTTTAATCATTATTGATTCTTCGGAACAATGACTATGCATCATGGATTTAGGCCCATATTCCCTAGTTTCTCTTTCTTCACCCATTATTCATATTTCTACTAAACAAAAAATAATAAATTCTTGAAACTAGATGATCTATATAATACTAAGAGCAGGTTGGTGGTCTATTAAAGCTTACAGATTTTCCATTTATTTTTAGGCATTCAGTCTGTACTTCATCCCTTGGACATTTTAGGGAGGCCCCATTTTTTGACTATGTTGGTTTTCATTGTCTCTTTCAAACATAGTGATGATGCACATATTTTTTTAGGTGTGTTGAAACTTGTTTTTCATTTCATGATCACCCAAGGGGTGCGCCTTTTTCTTTTAACCTGTTTATGCATGTTTAAACAACCGAAGGGGAGTGTTATTATGATTTCTTATATAGAGAAAGCCTATTAAGGCCATTATAGCTTTAATAGAATTTTTATGAGATTTAATACCTACTTACTAAATGAATATCTATTGATGAAATTTCTATTTTGATAGTTTAGCATGTTAAATGGATAATATATGGATGAGTATACCTATATGAAAAGATTAAAGTAATTTAAATAGTTATTATGGGTGGGTAGGCCTATAATAATGTTGAATGATGGATGGTTTTAATGAGTGGGTATAATCATGGATTGGTCATGTTTATGTGAGTGGGTATACTCACTTGGAATTCTTGTTTAAATTTAATTCTTGAATAAATGGTTTTATTGATGACATGGAATATACTGCATGGATCTAGAACATTATAGTGGTTGCTTGGGTTGACTCTACCCCTTTGGTTTTAATTCTATTGGATTCCGCATGCCTTTCGACCTAGTGGATCCGCCTTCTTTGGGCTAGCATAAGACATGCAACTTCTATTCTCCCAGGACCCCAAATATTTCTTAACATAGTTTCCACTAGGATGCCCATGGGACTTTATTGGATTCCTTGGACATGCCTATTGGATATGGTCCATTGTGGACTAGATTTATTACATGGATTCCCTAGTACGTGACACCTTGTATCCGACCCTTAGGGTCTACTTTTCGATATAAGACATGGTCTTGGGATTTATTAATTATTTATATAGTGTGGATTTGGTTTACATGATAAAAATGGATACAAATCATGCCGTTGTGACCTTTTCATTTTATTATAGCTATCTTCTTAGGAGGAGATTTTTTTTCATGTAGCCTTGAGGGATGCTTGGTTTAACCTTTTACAGTAGTCTTATACCATGGGAATATGCACTTGGTTTACTATTTTCATTACACTTTCAAGAACATTGTATACTGATATTAAAATTGTATTGTCCTTAGTGGTTACCTAATGGGATGTTTATCTCACCCCATATTTGGGCCTCCTTGGGGACCCCAAATAATTATATGGTTGCTGGTGATGGGATGGGAAAGCGCCCTAGTATATGTTGTCGACTGTGGTAGTATATCTGAGGAGCATAGGACCAAGATGAGTCTTAATATTATACAAAACATTTTTGGTCTTATTTTGGGATAATAGTACTGTATTGTATTTATATGTACTTTTCTAGATACACAATATATACTTGGATCTTCTACATCATTTTTATAAGAGACTCTTCTGGTTATTAATCTATATTCTTATGTTGTATTACATTCAGTTGACTATTGTTTATTTCACTTCTCCTATTTATGGTATGTTTTACATCTGTTCTGATACTCTGGTAATGAGGGTATAGTCATCCCACTAACACTAATGGGACCTCACTACTGGTCGGAATCCTCTAGAATTTTGGGAGATGTTCTTGAGGCCAAGTGGCCAACATGGATCAGGGAACCATAGGGTGACATCCAGGTCTGTGATGTATTGTGGTTAAATTTTTTAAGTGGATTACAACATGAAAAAATATAACATCAAATTGTGTCTTTATTATTTAATTAGTTTAAATATAATATTCATTACATTTGATAAATATTTGAATTTGGTATATATATAATTTGGAAATGTTTCTAAGAAATTTATAATAATTTTATTTGATAGATAAAAAATGTTTTGGTGTGTGGTTTTGGAAATTATTTAGTGATAATATGTATGCTATCTATATAATTATTCCTTATTTTTTTAATATTTTGGGTTCATTTTACAAAATATGATGAAATAAATAAATTATCATTATATGTGAATATATTGTGATATTTTGAGTTAGTTAGAAGTTGAAAGAAATAGATATATAAGCCATGTCATTTTTACAGGGAGAATAATATCATAAGTATATGGTATCTAATAACCAAATATCATTTTCTAGAGGTAACCATTATTACAAACAATGAAAACACTTCTTATAACCTCTTTATGGAAATAAATAAATTAAATTTTCTACAAAAACAATTAAATCATATGAAAAATACATCACACGTGAAAATGATAAATAATTCCATATAATATAATATTGGGATTAAATTATGAAAAACTTGATCAACACAATGTTTTCTACACATTTGTTAACCCACATATCTTATAAATAATAATTTATCATTCCACAGGGTATATATATTACATAAATAATTTAAAAATGATCTGTATAACTAATTATTTTATTAATAAATTAAATATTCTTTTCTATAAGCATTTAATATCATATTAGTTTGACTAACAAATTTTTAGTGGCCCTGAGTTTTATTTTTAAGATAATTTTATATCATTTTTTTTGAATTAAATACATAGAACATAAGAAGGATAAAATTGTACATTTATCCTAATTGATGTACAAGGAAATATTTTATGACGGTTATATTGATCTTAAAACATGGTTCTAAACCTCATCTTGAATTTTGTATAAATTTGGATTCAATTTTTAAAATGAATACCTTGTAAAATCTATATTTTTATTACAAATATAATATAATGTATCTCTTATAAGACAATACACTTTATCCTTGGATTGAAAATCATTATTGAAGAAGAATGAAGGAAGGTATTATTAGATCATGGATGATTCAACGTCAGATCATGAATAAAAGTGGGTCAAATGGTATCGATGAGAGGATATTCAAAGCATTTGTGTGTTTAACCAGATGTTAATTTTTTTTATAATAATACACGTCATAATTTTAAAAATTATTTTTAAATCAATGATCAAGATATAATCATTTACTCAAGATATTATAGTGAATTTTTTAATGGAAAAATTATTCAACAAATTTTATAATAGATATTCAATGATGTATTCTTGAATGGAAGATCTTATTATATTAATTTAATAATTTAAAAGAATTTTTTATTATCATTTTGGATTCATGGAATTTACATTGAAGTTGATAAATGTGGTTGAGAACATGTATTTGGAAGGCCAAATAATACCGACCACTGATTTCCTTCCTTTTCTAAACTATTTATTCCTTCTCTCATAAAATTTTCATTGTTTCCATCATAGTGTGTGGTGGTTTGACAATGATGATCTTATATGGGATTAAAAGAGAACATAAACATGGAGGTATTAGGTTTATGGGATGATGGTTCGGTTTCAATGGTGACTTTGCGGTGGTAGGGATGATGGGGTATATTCACGGTTTATGATGGACAGCTTAGGAGATTCCTACAGCTTTGGTTCATTATAAAGGAGGTGAAGAGAAAGAGTATAAAAAGAATTGTTATACTATACCCCGAACGTTTTAGGGTGGTGACCTTGAGGTAATTTGGTATCATTGATGGTGTAGGTACATCTAATAAAAATTATTGAGGTTGGAATCATGGTAGAATATATAGAACTTGAAAGAGGATTTCTAGGAAAAAATACATGACTATTTTATGTTTAGTCATTCAGGAACATTCATTGTGTTATTCCCATATACTATCTATTGTATTTTCCAAGAGTAAAATATCACAAGGTTTTCTATAATGTAGACCACATATTTTATATAATAATATAAAACATGTTGTGTGACTGAGGGTCATGTGCCATGTTTCAAAGACAACATGGCTCAAGGTGTACTAGATCAAATGAATCGACTAACTTCTTCGCCCTATACATGTTGTCTAATAGTGTACACAAATTGTGGATTGAGGGAATTACTTGATTACGCAATTAAATGATCATTAATTCGAGCTTGTGTTTATGTTTTGTAGGGGAGGAACATATTACAACCAAATTGGATACATGAATAAGATCATTATTGTTTACATACCAACTAACTCTCATGTTCCACATGCCATGTATCAATGGAAATCACCATATCCATCAAGGTGACAAAACATTGTCTATAAGGTAAATGCATGAGTCACTTTTAGGATATAAATGATATGTCACCAAGAATATAAATCATGTATTCATTTACTACATGAACATTATATAATTGTAAATGATCTATTTATTCATATGGACTACAAATTAATTCAATTTAATATAATCTATATACTATGTATTATTTATAGTTTTCATATCTCCCCATGATATAAATTGGATTGGACTCATTACTATGTTTTTTCAATGGTGTTTCATCATGGTTGAAAATAGTGGTATCAATTTTTATAATAAGGGCTATTTGTGTGGCATAATGGTCATTTTGAAGATATGTTCACTGTAATTGTGGTGTAATGTTTTGGGGATGTATTTTAACGTATATATATAGTTCAATTATCCCCTCATGTTATAGTTTATAGTCATATATTCATTTATTATTGGTACCCCCTCATTGAAATTTTCATGATAGGGTGTGGGTCCACCTATGGATTATGGAGTTGAGTACTTCAAAATGGAATAAAGTCACAGGTCCTCTGTTTAGGAATAGGTTTGGTACACTCTCAAACTAGAAAATGTTAATGTCCCAAATACTATAATGAGATTGTATATTTTATCATATGACTGGTAAAAAACTATTATCCTATAGAATATGGTGTTTTCCCCTTGAGAGAGTGTGTTTTCGGTTCGTCCATTATATCGATCACTCCCTTAATTGACAGTGTCCGTTGACAAAGTATATTCCCTCTATTAAGAAATCCCTTTTATAATGTGTGTACTCATTTCCATAATTTAAACATTACATCTAAAAAATAAATTCTCAATCATGGAAACGTATTCTTTTTTTTGTTTGGATGTTAGATAAAAAAATATCTCATTTCATATTATTTATTGAACATGCCCATCAAATATAACAACCCCAACTATAGAAACCCAGATCATATGTTTACTTTTTTACATTGGCATAGATAAAAGAGGCCAAAACCCAAATGAATTATCATTCTAGTAGTTCTGGATAACCATATTAATACATTATACCCTTTTTTCCTTGGGAATAAAATATAAAACATAATAATGGAAATCATTTAGCATACGTAAGCACATTTAGTGTATTCTTATTAATATATTAGGGAAACCAAACAAAATAAGGGTGAGCTTAAATACATAATATTGATTAAATATACATTGAGCTATCATGAATTAATATGCAATAATAAATATGGAATGTTAAATATATAAATATAAATGGAATTTAATCAATAAATTGAATATCATGATTAGATAATATAAAATCAATATGTCAAGGTAAATAACTAAAAAACATTCCACTTAATGTATAACATGAGAAAATAATGGATCCTTGGATTATATTAGGGTTATTATCTCATGGATAATAATAATTGAAATATTAATGAATGAAAATTCTTAATTTTAGATGTAATGATCTCAGACATCATGATATCTATGTTTTCAAAACCTTTCAAAATATAGTTTAAATCCATAGGTCAAAACCAATTCACTTTTGATAACTAATTTTTCTCACGAGTCTCACCGATGCATAAAGTGGATATATAATTTCATGCACCACCCATCATAAAATATTCAATAAAATCATAAAATATCTAATTATTTATTTAATTAATTAATGATATAAACTATCAATAATGATTTATACTGAGTAAAGAATACATATTTATTAATATTTCCATAATTAACCAAATAACATTGAATGTAAAACCGATTTGAATAAATAGTATAAATTTTAGAAAACAATTATATTTATGATACACAGAATATTGATATTTAAGTGAACTATAATTTCAAATGGAAAATGATCAACAGAAATTTATTTTCCTAAGAGAAATTTGACCATCACAAAATTAATCAAGAACTGAGATGTGAACATTGATTCATCAATAATAATGGTTTTTGAAAAAAAATTGTTCTTTTAAAAATAAAGGGAATGGAAATGAAATTTTAAAACAATATTTCAAAAAAGTTTTTTCCTATTAAAACCATTGAAAACATGTTGAGGAATCTCAATTTCATTGATTTTCTACTCCAGTGGGGATGTCTATTATAGTTGTGTATGTCAAAAAAACATTCCTTTTGATTTTTTTTAAAAAAATCCATTTAAAAAAATAGTATAAATATTCCCATAAAAAATCTAAAAAAATTAAAGGATAACATAAATTTTTTTAATAAATCATTTGATTAAATAAAATGACTTTTTTAAAATAATTTTGAAAAATATGCACATGGAAGAAAAAGAAATACCGTTTTTTGATAAATAATTTTTTTTATTTTAAAATATATTTTTCTTAATTAAACTACCAAAGAGAAAAAATTTTGAAATAAAATAATATATATATATATATTTTGGGTATGAAATTTTATTGGGATTATGGAGAATAAAAGAAAAAATTGGTTCAACAATAGTAAAAGTAATTGCAAATAAATGTGAGATTATAAAAAATATTCTTACACCTTTGGTAATAATAAAATTGTCACAATTTAAAGCAATAAAAAAAATTGAAACTTTATATATGATTAATAAAAATGTATTCATGTTAAATACATCAAAGAGTTATTTTATAAACCTCATAAAAGTGAATAGGTGCATATTAAAAATTATGCCACAATGAAATGGAAATTGGGGTGAAATCCCTTACCTGAGGCTTACCATTAGTAGATAATGATTTAAACTAATTTATAATGGTTTTAATAACATTAGTAATTGATATAAAAATATCAATATTTATAATATCAAATATTATTCCCTTATAACTTTTTACCACTCGTTCAATCTGTTATCATTAATATTGTGTCGAGTGTTAATTGTATTGTTTTGTCCTCATTGTTTTCTAAGAAAGTTATGGTTCTTGTGTATTGAATATAGTTATATCATCTATAGAATGATATTAATTATATAAATGCACCATTTAATCATTAAATACATTTTTATAAATATTCATTAATTATTTACTAGTAAAAGTAATCACATGACTTCCCGGAGACATTAGGTCGTACATACACACGAGTGATGATATCATTCAATTAAAGGATTAATGGTTAAGAAAGTGGGTGATATATTAATTCTAAATAATTATATAATGACATATATATCTTATATATTCATTATTTTCATCCTAATGACAATATATGTGATCCAGTGATGAAAAATAGATTACATTATTTCCCGAGGAGGTTGTTCACCATACAAAAAAGCGATGGATTTGTTACACATTTGATGGAGAGAGAGATAAATAAATATTATGAAATAAACATAATATCATCATATTATATGGTAGACAATAAATTTATTATACTTTATGTTTTAATACATAATTAAATTTTTCTAAAGGAAGAAAGATAGAAAGTGATTTGTTAAGATGATTAACTTCACTTTGAGAAACCACCTTTGAATCTCTTCTTATTTGCCCTGGGGTAAGTGTTTTTTGAAGACAAGTAGCTATAGAATGCGTCTAATTATTTGGGTGAGATATTTTTCCAATTATGTTATGAAAAAGGTATTTATAGGTGTCAATATATGAGGGAAGGGGGTGCCCTTTTACAATTTTAGCAGAGTGACATTTTTTGTAGATACCAAAAACATTTTAATAATGAGAATTCACTATCAACACATGTTTTTAAAAAATTCATAAATTTGGGATTTTAGGGAATTTAATATCAACACACCCCTTCACCATATACCTATTAAAATGTTTTAATTATATTATTCTCTTGTACTCTGTGTTTACTTAATTTAACTTTTTTGTGTTCACCATGATAACTAGTTTCTAAAACTAGTTAATTAATATTATAAAAATATAATTAAATGAGAATATTAGATAATTTGGACATAATAATTATAAATATGAAATACTATTTATAAAATAAAAATTATATATTTTTTCAAAATTAATTTTAACACATGCGCATGTATAATGAAAAAACGTGTTTTTTTACATAACCATCTTAACAAATTTTTAATATTTTTATTAATAATTTTGACCAAAATTTATGTTGACATTATTAGACTATGTAAATAATAATTATTATAAATATGTAATATATTTTCTTAAATTAAATTAACGAAATTACTATAATTTAGTTTAAAAATCAAACCAGAAAATCTTGTCGAAAAATGATATTTCAATAAATACATTTTTCAAGTATAAGATGATATTATATTAGATATATGATTTGTACTCATAAATAAAAGGATTAAACTTAATATATTTTGATAAAAGATATTTATATTTCATTTAAATCATTAATCATTAAATATTATTTTAATTAATTAATATATTTATATAGTATGCTTTTTTTTATCAAAAATGGTTTTTTAAACAAAATATTTTGCTATAAAATACATGTTTTATCCTTAAAATGATCATAAATATCCTTATATAAAATTTATAGTTTATAATTTTTAAATTGTTTATTTCATCGGCCATTATTATAAATAAAAGTAGGATTATTTAATACTAAATTTTGTATTTTTCATAAAATCATATTTCTAAGGAAATTCTTAAACAAATCATTCTAGGTATATTTTGAAAATGTTCAAAATAAATATTAATCCAATAAAATTAATATTTATATTCCATAAGATATTAAAAATAAAATTTTATTATATTTTAATTAAAATATATGTTTCTATTACCATTATTTTGGATCAGTTGTCATATTCATCCCTCATACAAAACTTTCATCCTCAAAATTTTCATGGATGTTACCTTATAAATATATGAGGGTGGATATAAGACATAACATCCTATTTATGACACACATCATCCTAATTTTTTTGATTTCTCCATTGTAACTTACTAGATGAGTCATCAGATTCCTCAGTACTTTCTCTCTAGTGTAAATGATCTGGATAGGATCTTCATAGTTTGAGAGATTAGGTTATAATTCTATTTATTTTGAGGTGAGAACATGAATTCTCTCTAGGATATACTTCCTTAAAAATGTTATTTGGAACAGATCGGGTAATTTAGATTTTCATGGTGTTATTTCCAATAAATAATCTTTATATCCAATTCATTCCAAAATTTCAAAGGGTCAGATGTACCTGAGGCTTAGTTTTTATGTCTTACCAAACCTTATGACACCCTTCCATGGAGATAATTTTAGGAAAACATGATCTTTCACATGAAATTCCAAATATTTTCTCCGGTTATTAGTATAACCCTTTTTAAAGCGTTGATCTATTTTCATATGATCCTTTATAGAATTTACATTTGTCATTGTTTCATTAACATGTTATTTCCCTATAAGTTTCCTTTAAACAACTTCATCCTATCAAGTTGAATTATTATATATCCTCCCATTTAGTTCCATATATGGTGCCCATTTATATACATTAATGGAAGCTAATTTTATATGAAACATCTAACAAAGGAAAATAATGATCCCAAGTACCTTGAAATTATAGTGATAAACTCCAAAACTTGTCTCCAATGGTTGGAAATACCTTTTAGACTATCAATCGGCATACATATGGTTGGTGGTGCTTGAATGATGCTAAATATCCAGAGCCTCCTAAAGGCTCAAATTTAATTTCATTTTAAATAATAAATCATGATCAGACAAAATATAAATAGTTTCACCCTAATGTTTTACAACTTCATTAGAACATTGACATGTGTTTTGATCAGGAGGTAAATATTCTCTTATAGAAAATAAATATTTAGATTTTTAGGCGGTCACTAATAACCCATATGTTATCATTCATTCTATGGGTATTGGGTAGTCTGGTGATAAATCAAATTGTAATTTCACCACGTTTACATATAGAAATCAGTATAGTTTTCATGTATCTAATAGGATGTTCTCTCTCAACCTTTACCTATTAAGAGACCAATAATCTTGAAACATAATCAGCAATTCCCACATTATGTTATCCTACAAAAAATTATCCCCCAAGTTCTCATACATCCCGGTGCTACCGGGGTGTATAGAGAAATAAGAGCTATCACCATCATCCAAAAATTACCTTTCAAATCTCATATAAATGATAGACATAGTCTCTTTCCCAATATTTTAAGGATTATATCACAAAGGAAGTATTCCAATATCAAATTATTTATCGTATTAATTTTCTTCAGAAAATTCTCATTATCAAATTAAGAATTATTTATATTTTATAATAAATTAGGCTTCAAAATCATTTGAAAAATGAGTGTCATATAACTTTCCTTGATAGCTCCCTTATCTATCTTAACTATATCAATGAAAACATTACCCACTTTTATTTTTATTCAGGTTATAACTCCATGATATTTCCTAATAAATGCATCTACGACATTATTTCCATTCCTAGGGGTGGTATATTGAAAAATAATAATCATTCAGTTGATAAAGCAATCTTCATTCCCTCATATTGAGATCTTTCTATGAAAACTCATATTTTGGATCTTATGGACAGTTTTATATCAAAACATTCACCATAGATATAATTTATCCATGTATTAAAATAAAATATTACCGCTACCAGTATCTAATCATGGATTGTATTGTTCTATTCATGGATCACTAACTTCATTTTTTTACCAGAAATATCTTTTTCATTATTGATTAGGACATAACAAAGTAACATATTCAATGCATCACTATATATTTCAAAACCTTTATTTTATAATGGTAGACTGATAATTTTATCATTGGAAAATACCACCTTTGGTTCATCAAAACATTATTCACAATACTATATCCATATATACTTAACCCCTTTACATGTAATCTTGGTTAATGTGTACTCAAATTAAAGAAACATTAAATTAATTAATGATAGTAACCTACCAAACCAATGAAACAACATACCTCAGTTATATTTGTTAGTATATTCCATTCTTTAAAATCCTTCTTCTTCACATGATCAATTGATATATTATCCTTATAGAATATATTTAAAAGAAAGAAAATTATTGAAGTTAAAAATCAAACTTACTAATATTACCATGTAAATATTTTCTTTTACGAGTCTCAAGAATGATCTATAAGTAATTTTCATGGTCATAATATATTTTAGAATTCACCATGACATCATCAATTAATACCACAAAAATCATCAAAATATTCACTAAATAATATATTCATTATATCCATTAATTTTTTGTGGCATTATTCAATCCAAATTTCATTATTGTAAACTAATAATATACAAACCTTGTTTGAAATGATGTAGTTGATATATCTCCATTTTTACTTACAATTGATGATATATTGGATTAGGTTTAATCATTGGAAATTATTTAGATCCATGAATTTGATCAAATAAGACATTAATGTGAGGTATATGATTCTTGTTCATTATCATAATTGAATTTATTTTCATATAATAAATGAACAACCTCATGGATCCGTATTTCTTCTTATCGAAGAGAAGTGTGGGTCCCTATAGTGAAATAATTGGTTGAATAAATCCATTATCACACAATTAGATTAATTTTTAATTAAAATACACTAATTCCTCATAAAAATGTATAGGGAATCTTTAATATTGGTCTCTCATTATAGATCACATTATGGGAAAATTAAATTTTATACTTTGGTGGATATCCAGGTAATTCCATATGATATATTTCAATGTATTCATTTAAAATACATAAATCCTCAATTTTAAGGTTACATTATCAATCCACTAATTGGATTTTCTCTTCTTCCCCAATAATTTCATTCACATGTGCTACTAGGCGTGGATCAAGACATGACATAGAAGATGAATTATCATCTGTAATGATATGGTATTCTACATTTTCATCACGAATCATAATATCCTTATCCTTATAATTTTTTTATTATATATTTAAAAACATTCAATACCATTATTATCGAGAATTCAACCATAGAGATGATAATAAGGTCTAAAAATAGGGCATGTTAATCTATCATAATGGAGAATTACTAGCCAATCCTTATTACAATTTGGCTTGTACTTGGATTTTTATACTTTAGAATAATTTCATAAGGTTCTAGAGAGATGTGTAATTTTATTTGAAAACATGGAAGATATAAAAGTTTGAAAATATATAGTGTGAAATTAAGTAATGTATAAATTCTTGGCTTTGACTAGATTATTTTCTACCAAATAATTTAGAACTATAACAACCCTATATTTTTTAATAAAATTTCTTTCATAAAAATGTGTGTTATATTATTTTGTACTTAACAAAAATATGTCCATTTAATAATGAAGTGTGTATAATAGATATTTGATATTTGGGTTTGGACTGCTATATTACTATTAGTCCATTAGGACTGTTGGTCAATATGAACATTGGAACAAATTCTCTTAATACTAATTTTAACATTATAATTTTTTTAGTAATAGAAATGATAATGGTTAGTTAATGCATAAAAAAGAGTTGATGACCTAATTTAGTAGAATAATTTCATATGAAGCCAATTTGTAAGAACTATGGAAGGAGGTAACATAATTGGTCCTCGCTCTGGACCAAGCCTAAGCAAATCATCAACATGTTATGCTTGAATGAAATTGCATACATGATGAGGTCAGGTACGTGGAGATTACCACTCCGAAAATGTTAGACAAGACCCACTCCCCCATGATTATATCACCATTTCACTTCTCACCCTTTTGTTCTATGCAAGTGCTATATGGGGTTATGTGTCATGGATCTAGTTATATAAAATTTAATCCCTTAGTTTAAATAACATTTCATATTTCATCACTTCCTATTTATGATTTGTTTTGGTTAAAAATTGAGATGGAATATGATAACGTGATTTTTTTTGGAAAAAATTGTACTTTTAAGGGAGATATAAATTATTATATTAGACAACGGTTTTATTAATAATTATTATTAAAATGAAATAGTTTTATAGAAACACTCTTATTTAATTAAAAATGATAAAAAATTGTTTTTTCATGTGTCCAACGGTTTACTATGAATTTTACAATTAATTTTCTGTCCACTAGTATTTTTTAAAAATAAGCGTTTTCATAGATAAATGTTAAATTTATAATATTTATAGAATTATTAGGATAAAATAATTTTCATTTTTTAATTCATATTGTTTATATTATGTTAAGATGAATTTCTGACACTTTACTAAAATACTTTTTTTATGAATATTAAAAAAACCGTTTAGAGTTTTTGTTTTGTTAAATGACATTTTAAGGATGTAATATGTAATTTAAAATTCGGTAGGACTCTTGTGGATTCAAATATGATAATAGGCGTCCCATGTTTCTATTTCAATGGGAATGTCCCCTAAGAAAGGCTATGGTTTTGCAAATACAACTATTGAGGTGTCCTTAGAAATTAATAAAAAAACTCCCTCACTTTTTCTATAAATACCCACCCATTTCTTTATTTTAATTCATTCCAAATTCATTATCCATGAATATCCAATATTTTAACCTTATGATTTTTCATCAATCCCTCAATGTCTAAATCTTTATGTTTTAGGAGTCTCTATTCATTGTAAGGGTAGTCATAACTTCACTTTTCCTTTCATGTTTCATTTTTATGTGGTACATATTAAAAATTTCCATACTATGTTCTTCTAAATATTTGGTTCTATAACTTTAGTATATTATGTCTATTTTATCAATTGGATACCCCTTACCCATCTCTTTTTAAATCTTTTCTAAAACCATGTTTTATACCTGTTATGTTGTCATATTTTTATCTCAAAATTTCTTCTTTTTTATCAACGAATTATTTTATTTTATTTTATGAATAACCAAAACTATTTCTCCTATAGTGGTATTAAAATATATGTTTAAATGATATATTTAATTATTTTATTAACATACAGGATACCCATATTCCTTTTTATTCTGTTTGATATGACAAAAGCATCTTGTTTTTAATCAACATGATTTTTAAATGAAACCCCTTTCTATTATTCTCCAAGTGTTATTTATGAAATATTATATTATTATATTATTGTCTCGTATTAATTAATACATATGAATTATTCTCCAAAATAGTTCACCAATGAAATACATAATGAATATAATCTCTAGAGATGATATGTTTTTTAATACCTTACAGAATAACCTTAGTAAATTTTAGGACACCTCAGTGATAAATCTTGAAGATATGCAAATTAATGAATCAATCAAATATTGTTTCCAAATTTACAAGTTTTGAATTTTTTTATTATAATATTCCTATTTATCATTACTTTATGTATTTCATCATATTATTAGAGATATTCCTCAAGTTCACTAGTAAATTATTTCTTGTTTTTACCCTTACTAGGCCTTCTGCTCACCATTTCTTTTGATGTACATTACTATGTTATAAGATGCAATAATTAAACATAGTATGAACCTTTGATAAATCCTTTAAATTGTATTATAATAATTGTTTTCTGTTTTTAATTAATTATTTACTTTATTTCCAAGACACTAAACTTTAAAAGATCCTCTGTATGTTAAATGTAATGAAGATTTACGTAAAAAAAGGCGGGATTTCATAGTTGGTATCAATGGATGGTTTAGTTATTTTTATAAATTATGATTTAAAATCATTAGGAAGAAACCTATAGGAAATTTTAAATATCGGAAAATGTACAGGTATTTTGACGAAATATTATGTATGTTGTTTCTAAATAAGTAAATCTCGGTCTAGATACGAACAAGTGGATGTGGCTCTGACACCAATATATGTAGGGGTAAAACCCGAAAACACTGATTTGATCTAGACTCGAACAGGAAATGGTGCACGATAACATGCATTGATGCACTCCTAGTTTTACACAGATAAGGGATATATTTTTTAATCAGAAGCTTTTTATGAATCATTGTGAAGGATTTATAGAAACTTTGATTGTTTTTAATGAATAACTTCTTCAAGAATTATTTTATATGACATAAATGTTAAATTATAATTATATGATAATTAAATGAAAAAGGTTTCTCACAATTTTTTTCTTATTTAAAAAATGGTGGTACATGTGAGAAACTATGTAAATAGTGAGTCCAAGATATCATGTGAAGATAAACTACCGATGGAATTTTGAATGGGAACCTTCATTAGAGTGATGAATCAACAGACTCAATTTATGGGATATAACATGAATTTAGAAAAGAGAGCAGATTTACCATGAAGGGAATAAATTTATATGATATCCTTTAATCGTCACCGAACACCATCTTTTAGTGGATTTAATAACCCATTGATTACTGAACAATAGATATGATCCATCGAAATTATTTTTTCCATAATTTCTTCCTTAGAATAAGAGAAGGTCACACTAGTTCTGTACCACTAAGAGGGAGCATCTTATCAGTGTCTGAAACTGATTAAAAACATGAGTCCAAGTGTGGAGATTGAAATTATGGAGTTGGAAGAGTGAAGGGTAATTTTCATTAATAGTTTTTTCCCTCGTTCGATGAGAAAGAAAATGGGGAAGGAATTCCAAGAGCCGAAGGAGAAGGAGAATGATTATATGGAATAATATGAGATGAACTTCACCAGAATTTCCCACTACATCTCTAGAATTTTCATGTATCCTAATAGGAAGGTTGGTAGATTCTTCGGTGTACTAAGACCACATCTATAGAAGAATTTTTCCAACAGAGACTATGATAGCTATGATGAAATCATACAGAGTGCTATGAAAGTTTAACTCGTGTTCTGTAAGACGTAGTGTTCTCACAAATTTAATGAAAAGAATATGTCATTATATCAAACATGGGGAAGATTTCTAACCATAAAAGAGGAGGAAAGTAAGTGAATTTTTTCACATGCAACAAATGTCAGAAGAGGCATTCGGGGAACAAACCTCTTAGAAGCGTGAAGTGTTATAATTATAGAAGGGAAGGCCATATTACCTAGAACTGTCATTTTTAGGAGAATCCTCAAATTCTCAAAACTAATGATAAAAGGAAGATGGTGCATGAACTACTTAAAGTCCAACACTTCAAGTGTTGAATGCCTGTCCGTTTTTGCAATCATTGTCCAAAACTATGGGCAGTGGAGGGGAATGACCATCAACCTTAGCATAGGAAAAGGGAGAAATATGATGTTTTTTCTATCATAATGCATAAATTTCAATATTCAAATTATTTGGTGGAAGGCACTCTTGTTGTAATCTAAATGCCACAAAGTAATTTTTTGATTCTGGTTCTACACATTCTTTTATATCCTCCAAGATTTCAAAGAATATAGAATCAATCCATAAACTTCTATTTGAAGAACTATAAATCAATTCACATTGGGAGATTATCCAAGAATAAATAGGGTATAGAATATCTAGAAATTACATTGGTGAGAATAATCTCATCTCAAATATAGTAGTCATTCTCATGATGCATTTTTGATATTATACTACAGATAGAATGTATCTTAAATTTTAATGATAAGATCAACTTTAGAAGAAAGGAACTCTCAATGGTATTGAATGGAAAACATATAGTTGTTTTCAAAGGAATGATATCTCAACATGACCATTGCCTAAATTCACCACATGTAACCTTATTTATAGAGATTATGGGTGAAGATAAAGGAGTAAATGAATGTATATGAATAGGTAATTTCCCCATCATTATGTAGTACATTGATTTATTTCCTATGAATTTGCCTACACCTCTTCAAAAAAATAGTTAGAGTTCTCTATTGAACACATTCCTACCTCTAATCCAATTCCAATTACCTCGTATAGAATGGCTAATGTGGAGCTGGAGGAATTAAAGAAAATACTCCAAGGTCTTTTTATGAAGGGGTTTATCTATCCATGTGTGTCACCATGGGGAGAACCTATTATATTTTTTTGAAGAAGGATGGATCAATGAATCCATGCATTGATTATAGAGAACATAATGGGATCATAATGAAGAAGAAGTACCATATTTCAAGAAATGATGATTTATTGGACGTGATTTATGGGGCTCAATTCTTCCCTAAGATTGATATTAAATATAAATATCATCAATTAGGGGTGATGAAAGAATATTTTCCAAATACCACGTTCTGATCAAGAAATGGAAATTTTGAGTTTGTTGTTATGAAAATCAGCATGACTAATACTCCGACTAGTTTTATGGATTTGATTAATAGGATCATAAAGGGCTAATTCGATAACATTGTGGTTTTTTTTATTGATGACTTTTTAAAATTTGAAAAAAATAAAGAGGATAATGAGGATCATATAAGGGTTATATTGAAAAATATAAGGAAGGATAGGCTATTTGGAATGTTAATAAAATGCGAATTTTTTTACAACAAGTTGCGTTCTTTGGGTGAATTCTATCCAATAAAGGAATCTCAGTGGACACTATTAAGAAAATGGTTGGGGATTAGCGGCTTTAGTCTATAATAATAATTAATATTTTTAGTTTCCTAATATTAGAGGGATTTATAAGATTTCTTTGAAAAACATTTCTTGACATTCAAATCTACTATCCAAAGTATCTCGAAAAGAGATCAAGTTCGTCTTGAAAAAAGATTGTGAATAATGTTTCCAAAAGAAAAAAAGAAGAGATTGGTTAGTACCCCCATGTTAACACTACCATCTATAATAGAATGATTCATTAGGTTTAGCAACGCATCCCTTAAAGGTCTTGGGTGAGACCTCATGAAAAATTAAAAGGTAATTGGTTATTCATCTCTATACTTGAATCCACATGGTTAAAACTATTCTACGCAAAAATTGAAGCTAAAATAAGATTTTTTTTCATTGAAAATATGGATGCACTATATTTATTGGGATAAATGTGATATATACATAGACCATCAATGTTTGACTTATATTTTCATGAAAAAGTAATAAAACATGAGATATAGAAGATTGTTGCAACATTATAAATACTATAATTGTTCAATTCATTTTCATCCTAAAATAGAAAATAATGTAGTTGATTTATTATGTGGGAAATACCCTATTGTGTAGAAAATGATGAGGACTCAAAGAATCCTTTATCAATGACCTATTAAAACTAGATATGGGAATCGTATGTCAAGGTACATCATGAACCCTATCCATAGATGATTTATCAACTGTCATTACTAAATAAGAGAAATAAATCTCAAAGTAAAGATCCTTTTTTGCAGAAATAGATAGAGGCCAGAAAGAATGTGAATTTTATGGTGTTCTATATTGATTAAGAAGTTGTATTGAAATTTCATACAAGGCTATGTGTTTTGTCTATTCCAAAAATAATTAATGAACTGAGGGTTGAAGATCATATCTATATTTTCTCTATACATCCTAGAAGCATGAAAATGTGTTGGGACCTTTGTTTTCATTATTTGTAGGATAACCAAAAAAGAGAGAATTACAACAACCATACAAGGAGCCTAGTCAATCAACAAGTAAAGGAAGGGTGAAATCATCTTAAATGTTTATTAAAACCACTACCCATACCAACATGGAAGTAGGACAATATCACTATGTAATATGTCACTAGTCTCCCAGAAACATCAAAAGGAAACAATGTAATATGGGTTATAATAAATCATCTCACCAAGACTTCCCATTTTATATCTATTTGGGAATATTTCTCACTTCACCAAATCATCAATATATACAAGAAAGAAAATGGTATGGGTGAATGGAGTTCTACATTGTATCGTATCTGATCGTGATCCAATGTTTACATCAAAATTCTAGAGAAGTATTATAAATTATATGGGTACCAAATTGAATTTCAGTACGTGCTATCACCCCCAAACTAATTTCCAATCTAAAAGGAATATTCAAACACTTGAGGCCTTACTGAGAACGTACTTGATGGAATTTAATGGTCGAAGGGGTCAACATCACCAATTAGTTGAGTTCTAATTCAATTACAACTTCCATTAGAGTATTAAAATGGAACCCTATAAAGATATATATATAAAGAATTATAAAACTCTTAATTGTTACAATTATGTTTATGAGATAAATCTTCTTGGGCCTGATCTCGGGCAAGAGATGACAGAAAAGGTTCATGACATCCAACAATACAAAAAGGCGGCTCAGAGTCAATAGAAGATTTATGTTGACAACCATTGATGGGATTTGGGGTTTGATGTTGGTGATAAAGTCCATCTTAGAATTTCACATTAGAATAGAATTATGTGGGTTGGTGTGAAATTCAAGCACAACCCCAGGTACATTGGCTTCTATTAAGTCATTGATCACATAGGATCTGTAGCCTATCAACTTGCACTTATACCAAACCTAGATCATGTTCATGATATTTTCCATGTATCTCTATTGAGGAAATACATGCCTAGACCTTCACATGTACTGAATCCTAAAGAGGTACAATTGGAACATGAACACTCTTATATGGAGCAGCCAGTGGAGATATTTTACCAAAGAGATAAGGTTATATGCAACAAGACTACACACCTCGTTAAACTGTTTTAGAGGAACCAAAAATATAAAGAATCCATGTTAGAATTAGAGCTGGAAATGAGGAAAAATTACCCATATAATTTTTCAACTGGGGGAGAAAGTTGAAATTTTGGGGATGAAATTTCATATTGGGGTAACAATGTTACAACCAGAACTTATTGAATAAATTTTTTTTCTTGAAAATTGGTTTTATATTATTTTTTAGAAAAAAAACTATATCTCTATAATAATGAATTCCGTATAATCGAAATTTGACATTTGGTTTTCAATCTCTATATGAACATTGGTCAATTATGACATTTGGTTAATATGACCATTGAAGCAATACTTCTAAAAATAACTATAATTTTATAGTTGTTATTATAAATATAAAAGATAATTGTTAGTTAATGATGAAAGAAGAGTATATTGCCTCATCCATTAGAATCATGTCGTACAAAGCCATTTTTTCGGAGCATGTGAAGGAGGTATCATGAATGGGCTTCAAAATTGTCCTATCCCAAGTCGAACACCAACATGTTAATATTGAAAAAAATCACATATGGTAGAAGTTAATATTTTTGGAGATTACCACTCTAGGGATGTTAGCTGAGTCGTCCCATGAGTCTATAACTATCAAAAAACTCATCCTTAGGATGTATGTTGGTGTTATAAGAGTTTATGTTTCAATTTCCCTGTTACTTAAAATGTAATCCAATTTATTTAATAAATTTTTTTCCATCATTTCTATTTTAATAATAGTTTGAAAAAAATTGAGATGGGATTTAATTAATTTATATTCTATAAAAACATTGTACTTTTTAGAGAGAATTAAATTATTACGTTAAATTAATGTTTTATTAATAATGATTCTCATAATTTAATAATTTTATTGAACCATTTTTATCTATTTTAAAATGATAAAATAATTTTATTGTTTTAGGTCTCGAAAATTATTGTGTGCATTTTCTCTCCAATATTATTTTTAAAAAATAAATATTTTCATAGATAAAATATAAATTTATCATATTTAGAAAATTATTCTGATAAAATAAATTTTATTTTTGATTTTATATCCTCTATATTAGGTTATAATAAATTTATAATAATTTTAAAAAATACATTCTTTTGGTAAATAATAAAAATAAAATAGTGAGTTTTCGATATGTTTGATGTCATCGTATTGAGGTAATATGTAATATAAAATTCTGGTAGACTTTTTTGTATTACAATATGATAATATGTTTCTTATGTTTCTAATTAAATGGTAAATACCATGGTAAAGCCCATGGGTTTGCATATACCACAACTGATGGGTCCTCGGGAATTAATAAAAAACACCCTAATTTTTTCTGTAAATATCCACCAATTTCATTATTTAAATTAATTAAAAATCCATTATACACGAATGTATGTTATTTTCCCATCCCCATGTGTCCTCTCAATGTGTCTGAAGTCCCTAAAGGTTCCGATATTCTTGTTATATGTGTAACTCTTCAAGTTAAGGGAACTATCAACTTCTCATTTCATTTCATGTTTCTTTTTTATGTGGCATTCAATTCAAATTTCCAAACTATGTTTTATATAAATTTTTTTTATTAATATAATTTGTTAATATTAATTTATTAATTTTAGTCCCTTTTCCCCTCTATTTTTAATTTTTTCTAAAACCATCTTCCATACCTATTATGATGTCGGATTTTTGTCTCAGTATTTATCTCTTTTTTTATTTTATTTTATTTTGTGACTTCCCAAAAACTATTTTTCCACTAAAAGTATTTATATAAATTTAAAAATGAGCTAATTAATTCTATTATTTACATAGAATAATCTCTCCTTACTTTTATATGGGTCTAAAATGACCCAAGGATCTTGTTTTTAAGCACTCTCTAAAACGCCATTACTTTTAAATGAAACCGAATTTTTTTATTCTCCGTGGGTTAGTTATAAAATGTTTTATTATGAAATTTTTGACATACATTAATTAATACATATGAAGGGTGAACCATTATAGTTCCTAAATACATTTGGTGAAGTATTTAATCCCAAGATATGACATGTTTTATGATACCATGGTGAATAACCTCTGTAATTTTTTCGACACCTTGCTGATAAACCTTGGTGATTTTTTAAGAATGAACCAATTAAATTTTGTAGCCAAATTTACAAGATTTGATTCTTGTTTATATTGTTATTATATTACATTCTCTCATGACTTTATTTATTTCATCTTGTTCTTACTGATATTCCTCAAGATCACAAGTAAATGGTTTCCCTTGTTTACTCTTATTGGGCCTTCTTCTCACCTTTTTCTTTGATGTAAGTCCCAAAGTTATGAGATGTAGTAGTTGAACACATGGTAAACCTATGATAGATCCATTCATGTGGATTTGATTATTATTTTTTCATATTTTCATGAATTATAAACCTTATTTCCAAGACACTAAACTATAGAAGATCATCTTTTAGTAAAATGAAATGAATAGTTCTGTTATAAAATGCCAGGATGTCATAAGAACATCCTCTTCAGATATAGTGATCATACATGATTGGCCTTCTCCCCTAAGGCACATCAATGGTATGTTCCCATGAATATTAGGAAATTATTTTCAATAATTAACCATTTCATTGAAGTTAACTTATAGGATAATATTTGTATCTTTATTTTCATTACATTCGTGGGCCAAATAAACCTTATAAAAACATTTAATTAACTCTTATCCCTTCAAGAATATTTATTGGATGATAAATTCTATAATTTTCTCATAATGTAATTTATACCATCATCTACTTCTTATAATTTGATTAATATTATTTTTCATAGAGTTTATATAACATATCATTCTCTTGGTTCCCCTTGATTATATAGGATCTTGAGAATTCCTTCACTATTTTGATGGAACATAAAACAATTTCATCTTATGGTGATACAATACGAGAGACCAACAACCTTTAAATACATGGATTTATCCCTTAAAAAAAATTATTAATCATATATTCCTTATTAAGTGTGTAATATAAAACATAGATGGTTAGTCTTTGAATTGTAGAACAGTACACTAAATCACAGTGTTTTTCAATTTTCTTTAATCTAAGGAACAATCTCTTTATTTCAGTCCATTTCTCACGAGGGAAATATTTTGTTAAGAATTTATACATTAAATCTGAACATTTTATCTATTATATTTATTCTTCTTCTATATTATTCTAGACTAGTGATCACCATTTATTAGTGTCTCTTATTAGAAGGTAGATTGACAGTATATCCTTTTCCTTTTCATTGCCTCCCATGGCCTTGAATATTTTTTGAAGGGATATAATCTATTGCTCACCTACCACATAACTAGTTTTCCAACTAAATTACGGTGTTTTAGATCATAAGAAGAATTCCAACATAATATAATAATGACTTGGAAATCCATGTTTCTATATTCAAGAATGGATAATTTTCATAACTTGATTTGGATCCCATAATATATCCATGATCTTCGATGTTTCAATACCAATATTACTAGCTTGTTATGTAGGGAAATATATACATTCGTAATGAGTATTGATACCATTATTTCTTATATGGTCTATTTATAAAAATGTAATATACTAGATTATCTCATAAAATTATGAATTTTAAATCAAAATGTATAATTATAATTTTGGTGTAAAACTTAACATAAATTAAAAAAATTTACATTTTTAATATCATATTCTTAAACATAATTTCTTTTGGGAAATATATTTATTAAAATACATTATAATTTTATTTAATTAAAATTTGAATTATCCAATTAATATACCCTATGAATTTCCACTAAGGTGTGTAGTAAGGCCGGTTGTCATGCATTAGGTAATGATTGTGTCAAATATCAATGCACCCTATTCTGAGTTATTACCCGAAGGTGTAACTATTACAGAACCATGTTCACTTGTAGAATAAAAATAGGGTTATATTTACTGGAATAACAATATAATATCTTCATTACATAAACATTAGGATGTTCATCAGTACTGTAGTTCCCAACCCGAATGCCACATTAAATTGTTTTCTAAACTTGTTGTCCACTGGGACTTAGGTTCGACTCCAAAAACACAAAAGACTAAAAACTATCAAATAGGGTTTAATATGTGATATTGGGGAGACTATACCATAAAGTGGTTATAATAATAATTTCCCATATTTATATAACATAGTGGAAAAGGACCACACCCAGTTGAATAAAAATTGAACTAATGGAAGAAAAATAATACAAAAGTATTAGAATAATAAATAATAAATCCCACTGGACAAAATAATCTTAGTAGAAAACAGACCATATAATTTCATAGAAAAAATTAGATATTAAGGTCTCCTATTTCCGAAAATATCTGTACATATATATAAATTCTTCTAAAAAAATAAAATGATAACTAATGAAAAGAAAACACTATGATCTATAGTCCATCCATCCTATTCTAAGTTGTATGATAGTAATCACTAAAGTCTATCTCTCAAAAATAAATCCTTACATGATCTCAAAATAATAAATTCTATACATGTACTAACGGGACCATTTTGGGTGTAAAAATAAATCTCAGTAGACCCCCACCAACATCTGTCTGTCTGATTCCATAATTATGCCGGTGTAAGATAAAAAAATGAAAAGAAAACTAAATCAAGAATTAAAACTCTTAACTTCTTGAAATAAGTCACAAGGTTGTGTATACAATCTACTTTTATCTCCATGATAAGTATGAACAAATAACCCTAATTATCTATTCCAAAAACATTGTCTTTTGGAATATATATAATTATATTGTTCTGGATTCATGGATTAATGCTCAAGGAATCCCCTGATGAAATCCACCCAAGGTGAACCCTTGGGTTCCACCTAAATATTTATGCTGAGCACCATGTTTCAAAAATCAAATTGGAAACATCCATAGGTAATCCCCAACAAAAAAGATATCAATCCCAAGGATGTCTTCTCAAAGATTCCACAATGGTTCAATAGACCTATATCTCAAGATATAACTATATTTGTCCCAAAAACAATAATGATTATCATGTCAATAGACAACATCCTGATGTATGATAGTATCCATCCTCCCATGTCCCAACCCAACTAACTCATGTATCACAATGAGATTTGTCCCAAAAATGATGATCTCATCACAGGTAATTTATGGTCTATCAATATCAACATAACTTTATATAGTGAGAACCACGTGAATTTTTGATGTTCAAAAACATCCCAAATGTTGCATAATACATGGGGGCCTCCACCCACAATGAGTGGTCAACACCATCTTTACTATGTCTTTTCTATGTGAACCCGACTCTATTAGTGTTTCAGATAGCACATGGTTAGTGTCAATCACTAAACATATTAAGGCACATCATATGACACCTCATTCCACTATGACCATGTCACAAAATCTTGATGGTTAGAACCATTCGCTCAACCTCACAACATTTTCACCTCAATCAGACAACCATATCTCTTTAACCTTTTAATCAACTTTTCCCCATATGACTCAGGACACTACAATCCTCATGATCATTTTCACATTAGTATATGTTATCAGCATCACCACCATCCTCATCCCTTATCTATTATGTTTCCAAAGAACCTATACATTAATTATAAAATTTTAATTTAATTACGTTTTCACACCCATACTAATCACACCAAGCAATCTAAAGCCTCGTACTCATCATAACATGCATAAATGGACAATTTAATTCACAATGGAATCCCATGGAATCACTTAATTAATTTTAAACCATCAATTATTTTATTAGGGGCCTTACTCGGTCACACACCCCATTTGTTATTAATAAATCTTGTATAAAGACTGTAAAATCATAGAGAAATATAGGAAACAATAAACTTGTACAAGCACGTGGTCACTCATCTGATAGAATCCTCTAACTCATGACGAATCTAAAGAAAATGGAATTTTAAATGAATTCCCTAAAAATTGGGTACAATCGATTGTACGAATTTATTTTTTAGTATAGGAAGCTAAATTGAAAAAAAAGATTATTGTATTCTTGGTCTAATCAGGTTGAATCTATAACCCCCAATTGAGGAGGCAAATTAGATCAATGAATGAGCGGTTAATTCATAATTTCACCATTTTTAAGGGGCACACAGTTTGTCTAACCTTGTTCCAACCATATTTTTCCCACTTTTCAAGCACCACACATAGACAAGCTTGGTTCATGGTTTCTCAATCCTTGTACAGACCATGCAAAAGACCTCTATTAAAAATTGTTGAGGTATTGAATGCTCATGCACCCCCACACACCTGCTTTTCCGTACTGTGTCTAGATACACTGTAGGATTTCATGGTTTCTCCTTGGAGGCTAGGCAGTTCTTAAAAACAATGATCCTCAACATCCACATTCCAAAAAGTGAGTTTATGGGCCCCACTGAACCAATAATTCATCCCAAACCCACCCGAAATTTTTTATGCATAAAAACACATCTAAAAATTAATGAATTAGTACAATAAAACTCCATGAATTAGGTTTTGAGTATCATAAAAAAATTATCATGACCACCAAATAGCAAAAAGTCAAAGGGAATGGGGAATTTTGACCTCCTCAAAAAAAACTGGGATGTTACAGTCTCCGTAAATTATCATAGGAAATCCGAAAGCTATAAAGAATTAAACAGAGATGGCACCATACATACCTATCTCATTTAAACATACCCGTTCCACCCTGGTTATTTAGTCTCTGGTCAATGTACCTCAAGGAACTCCCCACATTAGGAGTTACATAATCTTTGGATTCTTAACCAGAAAATGCATCAGATGGTTCCACCGACCATCACTAAACTCAAAATTCATCCCATGATGCATCATCATCCCTGCACCTTATTGGGTGCTCAAACCATTCTCATTTCTTATCTGTCACCCATCATGTATCATATATCATCAGATTTCCAAATCTTTTTCCTCAATAGATGATAAAAATAATCATGTTTCATATATAAGGATGTATTACCATCAAAATTATAATTCCTAAGAATCTCAAATAGAACCCACATTGCATAGATACTCAGAAAAATTACATTTTACATCCAAATCATATAAAACTCAAATTGTATTAATTCCCATATGCCTACATAGCTAAACATTATATATCACACATAATAATATATTCTAAAATACTAAACAATGAATGATTAGTCTAAAAATCATTCACATACACCTCATGCATCCAAACTATCCAAATGAAAAAATGGATCCCATTCATAATTGTAATCAAAGAATACATATAAATACAGTGGGATCTCTCTCTTACTATATCCCTTGAATCTCTATAGTGTGCATCATCCCTAAAGTCTGAATTACCATGGCTTAGACTCCCAGTAGAGCTGCACTAGCAACCAGACATTGTCCCTAATGTTGGATCCCTATATCGATGTCATGTTATCCGTGTGAAGTAGAAACCCAGCTTCCATATCTTGTTACCACTCTTGGTTTGACCTTATATCCATTTGTCTTACATGTTACCTAGGTCTTAGCTATCCAAGAAGTCTTCTTGTAGATCCACTCTATATGGACCATATGGCCACATTCACATCACATTTTCCAAACCTAATAATACTAGGTCTGGACACACCATAGTTACCCGCACTAGAAGCACGCACCTCAAGAACCACTCCTCGATGATCTTCTTGGATATATTGCATGATATCCCTACTGAAATTCCCCATGGACCCACTTATTATGACCATAAGAATTGCCTCAAATCTCACCATCCATTGTCAGCAGTCTTGAATATGATTGGTCCATAAAATTTCCTTTCGCAATCATTTCCTAGTTGACCATCTTTGAAAATACCATATTTTAGAATAAAAATTCCATATCCTTGATGTCATTATTTAAGCCATCCTAACAATTCCACACCCTAAAGATTTTGTCACCCACTATAGCATTAAATAATAAATATGTAATGTTGGAAGTGTAGTCTATGATTGAAGCATCCCCAACTAGATATTCATAAACTTATGATCCCTATACTCATCTAAGAATCTCCATGAAAAATTTCTCTAAGAAACTATCCTTAAAATCTTTTCAAGATAGTCCCTCATGTTTTCTTGCCTATACCTGTATATCCCACCAGTGCTTTGTTAGTCCTCTGATCCTGTATGTCTCCCGCTTCACCCTCTGGCCTGGGGGGGTCAAGAGTTGATCAAAGATAGTCTGGACCAACTTGAACTTGTTCTATGTAACCTATAGTATAACCTAACCCTAAAATATTGGTGGGTGATGTGTTAAGAACTCATGAGTTCGATATCGCATATGTGGATCAGATCCCGACGATCCTTGGTTGATACCCTGTATAACTCTAACAAATGATGCCCTGATTTACACAACATGCAATTGAAAATTGGTGGAATTACCTCATATACTAAATCTTATACCTATGAATCATGATAAAATATAACATATGAGGAATCATCATGAACCTTGCGGGCCTCATCCATTTCATTATCGTGAGACACCATATCACTAACCTTCTAATGCTCCACTTAAGCCTGTCTAGTTGGAATCCTACTGAATACCAATCATGATGGTCACAAATCTAAAAAAAATAAATATAAATATCCCTAAATGGAAACAATGTAATAAGAACTACATCTCCCCACACTTACACTCCCCTACCACACCATTTCCCTGGACAACCCGCCACACGACCCCTTACCTACCCATATGAAGTTCAAGTATCAGGTATCATCTAACCTCATGTCCTCCTACCTACCCATAATCGGAGTCAAGGATCACTTGTAATCTGACCTCATGGACACCTACCTACCCACATTGGATTTAAGTATCACATATCATGTATATTCATCTAGGGTAGCTAATTAGAATTCCACCAAATATGCTATATACGAAAAAACAATTATCATCTTTAATGACACTTTTAAAAAATTTCCTATATATTCATCCTTTACTACTCTTATAAAAGTCATGAATATATATCACATGAATATAAAATCACATAAATATCTCATTGGAACCACATGTTTGGGCTATCTGAGTAAATTCCACAAAACGTTGCTTAGAAGGAAAACATTTAATATCTTCTTTGTTGATAATTCAAATATCCCAACACCTTTTAGCACATTCCAATTTATGATATAAATTTTAAACCAAAACTCAACATATGAAAATATGTTCTTATCATGATGCATAAACAAAACACTCCATCTATTCTTGGCTAATGGTCAAAAGATATAATAGTTAAAGGTTGCACCCATGTGCACCACGAAAGGTGGAAATCAAATCCATTGTTAAAAGAACATGGTAGAAGATCAATTTGTCACCCCTATCCATATGGTATATCCCACATGAATGGAGAAGTAGGAAC
Source organism: Viscum album (assembly GCA_963277665.1). NCBI lineage: Eukaryota > Viridiplantae > Streptophyta > Magnoliopsida > Santalales > Viscaceae > Viscum > Viscum album. The sequence continues at coordinate 320,808,214 of OY728129.1, forward strand.
CTAAAAATGAGTTCTACACCAAGTACAGACTATATCATAGTTTCTGGTCTACCATGGAATAAATATAAATACAAAAAAGAAAGTAATATTTCTTTGATACCATTTGTAACAATTCTCAAACAAATAAAATTTCATAGTTTGTTATATTGATGTTTCAAAGAAAAACTGACAATAAATCACTTTGATTCCATTTTTAGAACCCATACCTAGATGCAACATTTAACGTATCTCTAGGCCTGTTTACCACTATTCCTTATGCATAACTCCCCGTACTCTAAAGGATATAAACTAGTAGCGGGGGTTTAATGAGGTGGTATTGTAGAGACTATACTCTCAAGTGGTGATAATAATAATGGTTCATATGTGTATAACACAGAAGAAAAGGACCACACTCAATAGAAGAAAAATAGTACAGGTCGAAGAATAATAAAATAGAAGTAATGGAATAATAAATAATCATTTCCAAAGGCCAAAATACAATTTTTATAAAACACACTATAAAAGTTCATAAAAAATAATATATTTCAGGGTTTCATATGGATTACCACATCATTATATACCTATAAGCCATGCTAAAACAAAGAAAAGAACACTCTAACTGAGGAAAAGGAACCATTGTGGTAAATATTCTATCCATCCCATGATAAGAAGTATGATATCAATCAATAACGATTGGATCCTGAGCATGATCCCATACTAGATCTCAAAAGAATAACTTCTATACACATATTTGGGGGATTGTGTATGGTTTTAGAATATATCATAGCTTTTCGCCACCAACTTGTGCCTTTCTTAAATCTATATTTATGTTGTTGTGTTCCAAAAATAATAAAATGGAAAATCACACATAATAAAAAATTAAAACAATTCTGTTGTTCTCAAACACCACAAGGAAGTGTATACCTACTTCATCCATTATCAGGATAAGTCAGAACATGTACATCAATTATATATATGGAATATATAAATTTTCTTCATATATATATTTATAATGGGTAGGATCCATGGCTTAACACCCAAAGAATCCCTGAACCAAATGCATGCTAGGTGAACCCTGAGGTTGCAACTATAATTTTTCAATATTACCACATTCCAAAAATAAAATATCCAACATTCATACAGAACACCAAATCAGTATGATCTTGGTCCCGTGGACCTCCAATCATTGTGTCCACATTGGATCAATGGATTGACATCCAATGAAAAAACAATATTATTCCTCCAAATAATGATCACCATCGGCTCAACCTACAACGTCCTGAGGAATGCTTATACTTTTCCTCCCATCTCCTAGCCCTATGTCATCATGTATCCTGGAATGCCTTATCCCCAACCAATAATCTCAAAACCATCAACTGATGGTCCAACACTATCCACATGGATTTAAACAATGAGAACCCCTGGCATATATGACGTTCCATTCCACCACCAAAGTCTCATAATCTTTGATGTCTTCCACCCAAAATGAGTTGTCAACATAATAGAGATTGTATCCTATCAATGCACAAATGACTCCAACGGTGCATCGACCGACACATGGTGATTGAAAATCACAATACAACCAAATAAAAATCATCTGAAACCACATGAACCTACATCAATGTCACTAAATCATGGATTTCAAAACCAACTCATGTCTGAAGATCAATTCCCTAAACCTAAACCACTATACTCTTCAATCAGATGACCATTTTTCCTTAACCTAGTGATGATCATCAATATATATTCCTAGGGTCACAATAAAAATTATGAACTTCATTTACTTAGTCCCTATGATACGCATTACCTCAATCCTCATGCCCTTCCCACCATGTTCCCATAAAACCAAAAAATTCATTATAAATAAAACAATTTATTTAATTTCACACACCCATCCCAATCATCCCAACTTGTACCAATCCATGTACATGGATTAACTTTCTAAAATGGATACGTAAATTCCCAAATTCATTCCATTGAATCAATCAATTAATTTAAAACCATAAATTATTTTATTAGGGGTCTAATTCGGTTACATACCCCATGCATAATTATGAAAATGCACATAATTCCCAAAAACTCATGTATAAATATTAGACCATCCATCCATGTACTGGTATGTGCTTTATAATCTAATATCAACCATTAAATTGATGCATATCATAAGAACATGGAGTTTTTGAAAAAAACCCCCAGAAAATAGGGAAAAAGTGATCACACTGATTTAGTGTCCCAAATTATGTGACAAACTGAAAAAAGTGGATAGAAAATTAAAGGACTTAATATGAAATTTTTTATCCACTAATGCATCAGTGTTTAGAGTAATGATAACAGAGTTAGTCCATATCTTAAATAGAAGAAAGATGGAGGAAAACCTCCTGTGTTTATAGTGGAAATAGGGAAAAGGATGATGAAAATTCTAAAATGGAATGATTGGATAATTCGTAATTCCACCTTTTTTAATGGGATTCATGGTTTTTCCACATAGTTTGGATAACCATCCTCTAAAAAATTGGGCCCCACTATCCAATCTCAACACATGCACAAGCTAGATTTTCCAAACCATGCATAGACTGTGCAAAAGATCTATAATAAAAATCTCAGAGGTGTCACATGGCGGTGTGCCCAATCCACATGGTTTTACAAACCATTTATAGTTCCACTATATGGTCTCACAGTTTCTCCTGGGAGGGGGCATGGTTTTTCCACACCTTGGGCCTCTAACTATACTTTCCCAAAATGATGTTTCCAAATCTTTTCACAGTCAAAACTCAACTAAATCCTTGAGAAACATTACAGGATTTAAACCTGATATAAAAACATGGAAATGGGTTAATAAAACTACCAAAATTAGGTTTTGGAGATAAAAAATAATTAATTTTCTGACCTAAAAACAAAGAAAATTCAAACAGGTTGGGGAATTTCGATACAATAAAATACTCAAGATGTTATATATACTTATCCTGAATGTCTACCTTAGTGATACATTACCTATTCTATTTTCGATTACTATATTTCTCATGTTTTCTACAAACCTTCTCTAATAACAAATCTAAAAACCCATAATCTAGTAACTGAGAGATAGTGGTCACATTACTACATTGGCACATATACAAGGGGTGAAATCTAGAAGGACTGATTAGTTATGTAGTTTTGGATAACTAGATACATAGTTGATACATATTTTACACAAACAATGTATTATAAAAAAATAATGTAAAATATTTAGCATACTTGAAATCATTCAATGAATTCTTCTTTATATCCTGGGTGAGGGAAACAAAACAAGGGTGAGCTCAAATGTTTAGTAAGGGAGACATAAATTGGAATATTCTACGAATAAATATAGTATAATAAATATGTAAATCTAAATAACTGAAAACATATGACATTTAATCAATGGAATGAATATTATGATTAGATATTAAATAATAAATATGGCATCGTAAATAACTAAAAATATAATTCATTTAATCAATAACATGAGAAAAAAATGAATCCATTGGTAATATGAATGAAATAATCTCATAGTGAATAATTACTAAATTTTAAATAAATTAAAATTATTTATTTCTAACTTCATGACCTCATGGATCATGATATATACACTATTAAAACATTTCACAAGAGAGTTTAAAATTGTGAGTAAACCCCCATTTAATTTGGTGAACTAATTTTCTTCAGGAGACTGTCTCATGTATCTAGAGGTTATATAATTCTAATCCCCACCCATCACTGCATATCCTAATCATTCCCCATATATCAAATAAATTATATAATTTATAAAAGATATACCTTAGTTATAACTCCCTGTATTGAGTAAAGAATACAAATTTATTAACATTTATATAATTAATTACATAAATTTCAATTTAGAAATCATTTTTAAAAATAGTATATAGTTTAAGAAATAATAATTTCCATGATACAGATAATATAGATATTTAAGATAAATTTAATTTCCAATGAAAAAATAGCATATGAAAATTATATTCTTAAGGTAATGTTTACAATTGTGAACATAATCTAGAAATTACATCTGATTGTCACTTCATAGAGAATATATGATTTATAATAAATTAATTTACTTTACAATAATAATTGGAATGAATGTGAAATATGAAAAAAAAATATTTCATAAAATATTTCTATTGTTAAAACCATAAAAAATTCATAGACGAATATAAATTTCATAATACATTTATATTGGGGGAGGGTGCCTTTCAACAATATATATCATAAAAACCATTCATTCTAATTATTTTTCAAAATAATACCTTTTAGAAAAAAACAGGAAATATTACATTAAAAAATTAAAAAAAAATTAAGGATACATTAATATTTACTTAATAGATAAATTTATCAAATAAAATTACTATTGTAAAACTTTTTTTGAAAAAATGACATGAATGAAAAATATATTTGATTTTAGAATGAATAAGATTGGTGGATTCTTTAATTTATTTTGCTTGATTCAAGTACTAATGAGAGGAAAATATGGAATCAAATATGTAAACACGTTATATATCTAGTGGGATTGATAATTATTGGATATTATAAAGGATAAATGATAAATTTTCTTCAACGAGGGTAAATGTAATCCCAAAAGTATGTGAGACTGTAAAATAGATTCATACATCTTTGGTCACATTCAAATTATAATCTCTTGAAAAAATAAACATTAATGGAAAAATTTTACATCATGAATAAATATTTATTCAGGATTATTACATCAAACGGCTCGTTTATATGCCCTAAAAAATTCAATTTGTGTATATTATGAAATATATCTCAATGAAATGAAATTGAGGAAGAAATAGCTTACCTAAATATTCCATTAAGTTTATTTTGATTTACACTCATGTATACTGGTTCTAATAAAATTATTAAATGATAACCTAATAATATTCATATTTATAATATCATACATGATCCTCTTCTGTCTTTCTTCTACCATTTTGATGATATTGTTTTTTTTATTACCATTGTTTCAGGACTTAGTTACCTTGTCTACCAATTTTTGTTTTATAATTAATATTTCAATTATTATTTGTAGTAAATATTTTCACCATATCAATAAATATATAAATTTTATAAATACATCATTTAATCATTAAATTCATTTCTATAACCATTCATTAATGTTCTACAAGGAGAATGAATCACATCACTTTGTTGATATGGTAATTTGTACGTACACACGGGCGAAAGTATCATTCCATTTTATGGTGAAATGGTATATACGTGGATGAATTGTTAATTTTAAAGAATTAATATCATTTCATATGTATCATATATATTCATTATTTCCATCATTATGACTAAATATTAATGTTAGTAATGGAAGAAAAATTACATTGGATCGCAATCATGTAGTCCCCCATACACATAAGGGATGTATTTGATTCCCATTTGATGCAAAAAAATATGGATAAATATTAATAAATCAATTAAATAGAATATAGTTATATTATATATCATTTTTTATTACATTGGAAGTTTTAATATATATTTCAATTTTGTAAAACAAAAAAAAAGAGTTGTGTTTATCTGATTACATTCTCACAAAGAAAAAACATTTGATATTTTATTAAGCATCATAGTGTTAGTCTATATGGAAGACCAAAATCTATAGAATATGCATAATAAATTTTGTGATATATTTTGGAAATATTGGGTATAGATAATGGTATTAGTTGTATGAATAAGTGAGTATTGGGTGTTCCCTTTTATAATTTAGGAGGAGTGTTATTTTTCTAAATACCCAAAACAATTCAATAATGGGAAGTCAAAATCACCAGAGGTGACACATAAATGGAGAAATAATATATTTGAATAATTTTAAGTTGCATGCACACCTCTATTAAATAAAAGTAATCTTTTTAAAAATATATTATTCCATTTTCCTTTAACTTTAGTTACTTTGACAATTTTGGTTATCACCATGGTAACTAGTTTTTTAATGTAGGTAATTAATCCTTTAACAATTAAATATAATGATAATTATTCAATAAATTTTTCATTATAACTATAAAAAGGGACCAATTTTTCTAATAAAAAATCCATTGTGTTAAAAATTAATTTTAGCACAATCTCATATAACCTGTGAAGCCTCGTTTTAACCGTAAAACTATTAACTAATTTTTAATGTTCTTAATAATCCTTATAAGAAAAAATTTAGTTTAAAATATTATATTAATTATTCTGATTAAAATCAACATAACTATTGTTTTTAAATTAAATTAATCTATGTGGTAGCATTTAGTAAAAATAAAACCCATAATTCATGTTAAAAATCAATTTTTCAGGAAATACATTTTTCACGTATAAGTTATTCTTTTATTAAATATATATATATTAATAATAATTATATGGGTTTAAATTATTATAATTTGATATATGATATATACATATATATTATTTAAATAATTTATCATTAATTAGTCTTTAATTCATTTAAAATGTGTTGAAATTATGCATTTTAAAAAAAAGTTTTATGAAAAGTACATTTTTATGAAAAATACATATTTCTACATCTAAATGATCATTATTTATTTTAATGTGGTAGTTAATAAATTCTTAATTACATATATTATAAATAATTATCACTATGAAAATGGGTAATAAAAAAATAATTCAGTTTTGTTTTTTATAAACGCTTGTTTCTATTTGGAAAATTCCAAAATTTATTATAGGTGAATTTTGATAACATAAGTTCAAAAACAATATTCTTCATATCAAAATTGAAATTTTTTCCATTAAATATTAAAAGTTTCATTTTATTTTATTTTTAATAAAATATAAATTTTACCTAATATAATTATGGGTCAGGTATTAAAATTAAATTTTCCACACGTAAATTTTCATTAAATATATTATAGTATATAATTACTAGTGGAAATGGTTGTAATAAGAAGGTGTTATCTCAAATTTCCAGTAAGTGAAAATATAACAATGATGTGTAAAGTGTTACACCATTTGATTGTGTGATGACATGAATATGAGATAAATATCTTATTAAAAGGAATATATAGTCATAAGGGTAGAACATATTTCATGAAATATGAAAATATAACCTCAAACAATTATATATTTACCATTGTGTAAGAATATATAAACATTAGAAAATAATCAGGATCTATAAAAAATATCATAGGCATGTGACATAAAATATAATTTTATCTCAATAATATGAATATAAATAATATCACTTTCATAATTACTTAACGATAAAATCATAACATTGTGGATCAATAAAAAATATATGTCCCATAAGGCATCATTACATAAAAACTATAATGGATCGAGAATCACATCTCATTTACCACAATAATATCATGAGATATAGAAAATTAACTTTTAATTTTTAGTTACTTATCAAACCCATAACTCCTATCTTGATAAAACATATAGATGTGTGCCACATGAAATAAATCATTCACCTCATTATGAACACCCAAATAAATAGGATGGGTTATATTTTATTTTAAAATGGTATCTCAAAAGATCACATCATGAATCTTATCAGTTAAACAAAAAATTTAATCACTCAAAGAAGAATATGATAATAACAATTAGAGGGTGATGTTGAGAGTGAATCTATGAACATAATAAAATTTGGGTATAGAGAGTATAATAGGATCAAAGCATTTTGAAGAGTTCTTTTAAATCATTTTTACCACTATAATAAAAATAAGAATTATGAATCACTTTTTAAAATCATCTTCATGAATATAAAAATAATAATTTTTTAATAATAATTATAATATAATACAAAGATAAATAAATTTTAAAATAAAAAAATATTAATTAATATATTGTGGATCATAGAAAATAAAATATAAAAAATTACAAAAGAAATTCCTATTTAAATATTTTTAGGTTGTTTTAAAACAATCCCACATCAATGAAAGAGATATAAAATAAAATTTTGATAATGGATATAGATAAATATTATGTTTTTATAAGATAATATATTTTTTGATTTCAAAATATAAATTATACATTTTTTGTGAGAACGAATATGTACTTAGAGGAAGAGATAATAGTGAGGATTCGAATTATTCATAACTATATAAGATTTTTATGAAGAAATAAATCCATCAAATAGTATATTAGGAACTGAAAATGTAATTTCCTTGGAGTAAATTAGAAAATATCCAATTAAATAAGTAAATTCATGAATATAAAAATTTTTATTTAACATAGTAAAAGAAAAAATATTGTAACCTAATGAAATAAAAATTGAGTCAATAAAATCCTTATTGTTTTTTTTAAAACGTATGAAAATAATATAAAAGAGGGATCATGAAATAGACCTATAAATACCATGAATGAAATTTGAAAAATAGAATAAAATGGGGAGTTAATTGAACCATATAAAAAGGAAAACTATAGAATAATATTTAAAGGACATACCAAGGAGAAATTAAGATAAGGAATCTATACCATGGATTCCAAGATAGACAAACATACACAAAATTCTTGTATAATTTGTTTTAGTATATTTTCTATCTATATGAATTTTTTTTATATTTATATATTTATTTTATTAGATTACACTGAAGCACCCTAAGAGGGGATGTGTGAATCCAAGAGCCAACTGATTAAAACCTTTATATTTCATTGGTTGTTTTAACATTACAAATCATATTCCCTTAGTATTATGAATAAGTTAAATATATATTTTTTAGGATCAATAACCATAGTAGATTATAATACATATTCAGAATGTAAAATCAATTAAAATATATATTTTTCTTGGTTCATCACTAAGGGCTAATCTAAGGAGAATACACTTGATATTGTTATATTGTACCATAATCTACTTTGCCCACTTCTAGTGAATAAAATGTTTTATAATGGTGCAATACCAATATAAAAGAACACCCAATTCAAATCTACCACAAAATGATTTAATAGAATGCCTAGTTAGTTTATGGACATGTGCGTCTTCTGGAATAGTTTATAGACATGAGGGTCTCATCTAGTTGAACAGTGGTCACTAAAATTCCCCACATCTGTATCTCATGGTAGATACACTGATATGATCTTTGTCTTACACTATCCTCTTCTTCAAGATATATATGTTCAAAAACGTGATATAATATCTAAATTAATTCCTTGTATAATATAACAATATTAGTTTCTTATTCATCAAGATGACTATCATTTTCTAAACAAGATTTATCTTGTTACCTTATTTCTCTTCCAACAAGATGTAGAAATGATGTTCCTTCATTTTATTTCTAATGACATCAATATAAAAATAAATTGGATATAGTAATATAATTTTATATGTCTCTCTCATTCTCAACTTATGAAGTTAAATATGTCATTCTTTTCCTCCCACCTTTAGAGAAATTGCTTCAAGATGTTTAATATGCTAACTTGCATCTAACAAGTAATTCAAGGGTTATGATCAATTATTATTTCATTACTACTTTAATACTCTTCCATGTGTACCATATAAATTAATTTTTTCGTAAATATTAATTATGAAAATCCCTAAAATCTCAATATTATCATTTCATTTTAATTTCCAATAAAATCATCTAGATTATTGGAAATATTTTTCATTAAGGTATGGAATATTCTTTTAAAACATGTTATTCTCACCATATAAAATTTCATAGAATCACATAATTCATAAAGAAATTTAAATAAATCAAAAACTAGATCCAAAAAATAAACAAAATTTTATAAATATATTCCTTTTTTAATTATCTAAGTATAACAACTTGATATGTCAATATCTTCTTGATTCATCCATCTTACAGTAGTTTGACACAATTAAATTATGGTGTGAGACTCCCAAGATAACCTAAATTTAAAAATAGATCTATTCTCTAAGTATTGTAGTCACGAAACCTTATTGATTTGTAGTGGATTCTCCAAATAACTTGAATCACTAAAATAATATGCGACCTTCTTTTCAGTGTGACTTATTGTGACATAGTGCATAGAAATAATATCTAGAATCACTAAAATTATTATAGCCATCCTTTTTACTGTGTAATTTCCTTCACTAGGTTATTATTTCCAACATGTATTTACTAAAATTCATCCAATTGGCTTCTCATATTTTCTAATTTCACTATAACCTATATAAAAGGATCTACATACGGAAAATTATAAAATATCATGCATTCAAAAAATTATATTACATGTTTTAAGAATGATATATTTTATATTCATATATATATATATTCAGAATATATATATCCAGGCATAATCAATCACTTCATTTCTTAACATATCTTTTTATTAAATATCATAAAACAATATGAGGTGAATTGTTAAACATAAAAAGTGATACTTATCTAAATTCTTGACTTTAACTCCACCTGTGACAACATAGTTCAAGATCTCACAACATGTCCCCAATATATCCATAATTAGAACTATAATATTTTTCCTACCATTCTAAATGTCAGATTCACTTCATTTTATCATCATCATTCTACAAAACAATTCAAACCGCATCCAAATATATGGCCTTGATGCATAGAGATACCAAGGCTCCTCTTTTTCTTTATTCACAAGTGAATGTCCTTTTATGTGAACATATCTTATAAGTTTTTAATACAATTATCCACAACATAAATATCATCAACAACTTATTCTTTAATTAATGAATAATATATATCCAAAACTAAATCTAGTGACTCGAATGAAATCCATATATATACATATGTTTTGTTCCAAAATTATCTCCCATTGATTTTTTTCAAAAATATCATAAATCCATACATAATCATATATTTTAATTACCTATAAGGATGTGGATTTTATGATCCCTATATCCTCCAAAGTGACATAAAATGGAAAAGGGATTTACTAATGATCAGTTATCTTTTTATACCAATAATATAAAATTGGTTCTAGAAGTTTTCATATTTATGTCCCCTATTCAATTTATATATATGGAATAAGGTTTTCTTCATTATCCCTACTCTAATTTCACTAAAATATCATTAAAATATATTTTTAGTTATCTTCAAAAAAATATTAATGGAGAAATATGATTACCTCTATAATAGGAATCTAATTGATGATGGACTATTCTCTCAACATTTTATATAGTCATTCTAGCATATTATCTCAGTAAGTTTAAATAAAAATACCTGAGCTCTGTAAAAACTATTTTAACATTGCATACAATAATATGGTTTTGTCTTACATGTCCTCTAGAGTTTTGATTCTTTGGATATCCCTGCATATTTTTATATAAAATAATACTAGATTTATAAAATATAAATCTTTTAGAATATTTCTCTTCTAGAACTATTTTATACATCAATATTATTTAGTGAGTGGATTTTCCACCTAAATCTTACTTGAAAACAAAACTTCTATGACTACTATGTTAGAAATTAGTGTAAGAAAATATAATCTATACTAACAATCTCAAAAATTTATGTGTCACTCACCTACTTCTAGAAATAGGTATTGTTTGATCTATTATTTATTCATAAAATATATTAGTTTTCTCAATCATAAAAATATCAAATAATCATAAAAAAGGTAATAGAACCCAATTGTATATGAAATATCACATGTTATGTTAATTGAATACCACAGAATCCACTAATATTCATCATATTTCCTTAAAAATGGCACTTTTATTTAAATGATATGCATTTATATCTAATAATTTCTCATCATTAACAACCCCGAATTTCTTCGTCTCAAGATTCCATATATTTTGAATAATATTTTGAATGGGGAACATTTTTTTGGTAATGTAATATTCTTTTTTTAGTATCATGTTATAAAAATAATATTCATCTAATAACACATGTTATTTAAAAAATAAATGTTTATAAAATCACGAATGTTACTACTTCTATTTTATGATGTGTTCCACTTATCAATGTTATGTTACCACTTTAAGAAATTGATAGATGATAGTTGTTTAGTACGTAATGGTATATTGACACCACTGGACGTATCAAATTAGAATTTTAAATCTTTTTTTACATTAATGTATCTATCTTGATAGTTTTTATCTTCATAACAACATGAAACATTTAGATTCATAAAAAACAGATAATTTCGTTCCATAAACCACATGTTTAATTAGTTACAGTCCATTCTAACATTTCTTCTTTATTCGTAGTCTTCGATATATGTATTTTCTTTTCATATCATATAAAACCATTTATTTAATATACCACATAAGTATATGGAACGACCAATATATATTAGAATCATTTAACATCATGTGGAGAGTGGTACCTCCAAATATCTATAATTTTAGTGTTGTGGACTGTTATTGGGAAATCGACATTTTCATTATACTTCTTTCCATGATTTTATGGATTTTATTACAGTAATAACACTAGAACCCATTTACTTTTTTTATTTAAATTTCAATTTAAATTTTTAGTCTTTTCCCACTATTCCACATTTCAAACATACATGTATTTTCCTCACATCCTTCTTCATGCTTCCACCACCAAAGGAGTTCTCTTCAACAAACATTAACCCCTTTCCATAGGGTTTAATTTATAAAAACCATAATTAATGCCTAATTTTTTCGTCTTAGATATCTATGAGATTCACTTTGTGTTTTTTGTATTTAGTGACTCTTTAGTTGAATATTTATCCGTATTTCTCAAAGCTGAATATGCCTCTTTCCATTACATCATGATTTTTTTATTTCTAGTATTTATGGATACAATGGGTGAATCATCATCAATTCTCAATGAGTATTTCTTTTGTATTTTTTATATGTAACTAAGTAGTAATTTGTTTAAGCTTAATAAATTGTCTTCATGATTCACCCACAACTATCATAATCTATCACAGGGACAAAAAATTTAAAATTTATATTGTGCATGAACCACTACAAACTAAATATACACTTAGCCATTATAATATCTTGTATGTAAAAATTTTACCCCATGAGAAACGTTCGTAGAATAAAATTAATCGGATAATAAATACGAAAACTTATAGAGGAATCAGAAAATAAAGCTAAACTACATAACATGTTGGTTTGAGAGAGACTAAGAAAAAAATTAAACAAATTGTGCCAAAAATATAATATATAGGTTCATGTAATAATTCTTGTAAGGTTATAAAAATTAATATTATCCTGGTTGAATTATGATGGAGTTTTCTCTGTATTCCAGGTTATTACCCCTTATCTCATAAACTCCGATTTTCTAATTGTCATTTATATCAGTTAATCATTGAGATAGGTAACCTAAAACAATGTTCAAATATCTGATTTATCCCAAATAATGGTAATGGTTGAGGCCTAGTTTATGTGATTTCATATTATAAAACCCCATTAATTATTACTCATTGGTCTTGCAATTAAAATAACTAAGAAGTACATGAAAAAGAGATGGAATGTAGAATCCCGATGTCAAATAAATATAAAATGGTACATAAATTAATGAAATTATCATTATAAAATATTATTATAATGCAATAAATAACCCATATTCACATCCATTATAGGGTAATAAAATAATAGAAAATAAAAAAACATATAATAATTTTGGAGATAGCCTGGTAACGTAATATGCAGAAATGCAACACCTTTCCCTGGACTTTGGTCTCCCTATACCTTTGAATCATTAACCATCCCTTTTATTCAGAGGGGAACTAATCTATATATATGGTATTTGGGTCAGAAAATATCATTGAATTCATCCAGATCACATACATGGTACTTATATCAATTCAAAATAGATCCTCCAGCAATTTAGAAAAGACATGACATTTGAATAATCTATTTACGTGGGTTCACAATTTCAATGATTCATCCATTTTATTAATGTGTTTTTCATCCTTCCAAAAATACATTCGAAAATATTTTATAGAACAAATTATATTTCAGTTCATGAATCCAACTTATTCCATGTCTTCAATTATAGATGTGAATTTTGGTGTATATATACCTTAACCCATTCATGATGTGAACATTGATTCAAAACATGAATCATTTATTATGGGTTTCCTATATATTTTTTTCACAACCAGAATCTTATATTTTATACATATGAACTCATGGTTAAATAATCTCATTACATGAATCACCATTTCATGATGTGAATCTTGAAATATCTTTATTCTTCATTTCATTCCGACTCTAATATTCTAGTCATCTTGTTATGTTAATTTTTCTCTAGATCTAAATATAATTCATTATAAAATAGAATTAATAAATAGAAAAATATATAGGAATTAATATTCAATTTAACTAAAAAATCAATAAATTTTATATGTCAAAATCAATGGATGAATTATTGCCACTAATTATGGCGTAAATCATTTCTTAATATCTTATAAAAATAGAGGAAGTATTATTGATTTTTTTATTTCTCCTTATTATAATTCCTTTCTATATATTCATGTTTAGTACAAATATATCATCTACCAATGAAACCACAAAACATGTTCTGTTTCTTTGGTTGAGATGTGACCACATTTGGTCTTCCTTGACTTTTGTGCCATAGGGATTCTATAAACACACTCATAATGGTTACAAACCTTTTAAATTAGTATAATTCCATTGCTATATTCCCTTAAGAGCCTTTTGCTTTAGATTTTTTCATATTATTCTATTTAACCACATATTATATAATTTAAATTATACCTCCCTAAACTATTTAGGATTCCATAGAGGGAGTCCAAAAATTATTTTTTCCCATTGAATTTTTAATATTGTATTCAAGATCCCAAGCCTTTTCATCTTTTTCATTCAATTAGGAAACATTCTATTTTTTTAATATCTAGATTAAACACCAAATATTATTCTATATTCATTTTATATTTTGACAAGGAAAAATTATCTTTCAAATCATTCATGATGGAAATTTTCTTTCCTATCCCTTTTTCATGTTCCTCAAGTATATCAATTTATCCCATTATCTATGCAACAATCAACGTTATTCTATACTCCAAAGAAAAATTCACTTCACTGTAGATTTTTTAATTAATTTACCTTAAAAGAATTATATATCCACTTGGTAAATGATTTCATGATAATTTACCATCTCATAGAGATACAAGATCATGTATTGATCACCATAAAAAGATTTATCAAAATATCAAATAGACTGTTATTTCGCTTATTTCATAAAAAAATCATTGTAACCATTAAAATGGAAATAAAAAAATTATATTACAATTTTTTTCCAAAATTTTGTTATAATAAAACTCTATATATGTTTCATAAATATCAAATAAATTATATAGTCATTTTTATCATGATTAATCTTCTTATTTTTTTTTATATTTTTATTAATTGAAAATATTTTATAGATTTATTTACTACTTTTTTATAAACACTAAATTTTATATCTTCTAATATAGTTCATTATCTAATATTAAGTTATCCTATTTATTTTTTAGGTATAATCTCTAATGTCTTTAAAATCTAGAATAAGGTTTCTTAATGAGTAGTTTCATTGTCATATTATTTTGAAAAGATCACAGAATTTTATTCTCTGAGATGTCATAACTACAATTTAGACTGGTATTTTTCAAATAAGTATATCTAAAAAGGTATTCCAATACATCCATGTCATAAGCTTCCTATAAGAGACCCATTTATTTACATCTACCATCATATTATGTTCTTCTAATGTGGAGGATTCATCATGGATTCCATGTGTATAATAAATTCAAAAAAAATATCTGTTAGGACCAAGTTCGATGGAAAAAGAAGTTTGAGGAGTATGACTTTTTCACAGTGTTGTATTTTATTGTCAAAAGAGTATAAATCAATTCAATTTGTAAAAGCCTTGAATACTCTGATGATGCTTTGATTATTTGTATTTCACAAATATCATATTTTTGGAGAACTTATGATGAAATCCTTATGAAGGATAAGGGGAGTAATGAAGTGTTTTTTTGCAAACGATAGAAAGTGGCACACAATTCAAAAGTGCCCCACATGTGTGGTGCGAAATTATATGTTTAACGAAAGGCATATTTCAAGATCATCACATCAAATTATTACAATGTAAATAAAGTGGCGCGCAAGTTAAAGATTGGCATGCAAGTCAAAAAGTGGTGCGCAAGTATAAGTGGCATGCAAGTATAGAGCACAAGAATATGTGGTGTGTAATTGTATGTTGCATTCAATTAATATTTCAACATCACCTTATCAAAATATGACAAAGGAAAGAATGTGGCGTGCTAGTGATGTAGCGACATGCATGTTATGGAGCGGCGCACAAGTAGAAAAGGCGTGCAAGTGTATGTGGCCCGCAATTCACCAGAATGCCTATAAAGGGATGACTAGCCGCCTTATTTTATAAAGGATCAACACTTGAGAGAAAATTTGAGCTCCAATCGCACAAGTAGTATAATGTGGTGTGCAAGCTGAAGAGGCGCGCAAGTTGAGGGTTATTTATAAGGTGCGTAAGTAGGGTGGTGCGCAAGCAGAGTGATGTGAAAGAACAAGTATCACGCTAGTAGTTAGAGGTGCACAAGCATGGAGGTGTGTTCAAGAAGTGTGTTGTTTATAAGCCAAAGTTGGCGTTCAAGTTTTGAGTTGTGCACAATATTGGCACAGAGGTAGTTAGTTGAGAGAATGTTGGTAGGTGGGTATGCTGAGTGGTGCACAAACAGGTGGTGCACAAGCTGTGTGGCGCGCAGGCTGGGAGGCGCGCAAGTAGGCTGTGGCATGCAAGCTGTTTCCTCTATGAGATTCTTACCAAATTCTCGGTAGGAAAGTGATGAATTTTTATGACAGATTTTATTAGTGAAATTCCATTAAGAAGCACAAAATCATTACATTACCCTACTTGCTCTATGAGGGAGTACAAACACTATTGGATTGTTTTCAATGTTATAAACGAATGTAAGGGCATATCCTAATCATTGTATTTTACATCAAAGGATTTTTTACTAGTGTATTGTGTGGTACTAGATTGTTTCCATACCATTCCAAGAACATAGTTACTCTTGTTAAGTAGTGAACCTTATAAATCTTGTGTTCCTGTGGTTGTGTGTTCTCTGCTTGGAAGAAACTCTTTAACAGGAGGAAAATGTTTTTTCAAAAATAAGGGAACATAAAAAGAAAAAGATATCACTAATTTACCCACCCCACATTCTTAGTGATACATGGATCTGACAGAGAACATTAATTATTATCAGAGGGAGTTTCCCTTCATTTGTTATTTGCTGATGTTTTGAAGAGAAGTAGTGATAGAAAATTTGAAATGCATGAATAGTAAGGGGATTCTGATATTAGATAGAAAGAATTATCATATCTAGAAAGATAGAATGATGCTTTATCTTATGTCTCATGGGTATGAAGTTCTTGAAACTACAACTGATGGATTTCCTCCTATTGATGACAAGATTCCTCTTACACCTACTGATAAAGAAGAATCATGAGAATGATGGAAGAGTTAAAAATTCGTTACCCTCGTCTCTTTTTGAGATTGAGTGTTTAATAGTGAAAGGTGTCGCTACAGCTAAAGGAATCTGAGATAAGCTGAAGAATATCTAAAGGAAATAAAAAAGTGAAAATTTCAAAACCACAAATTTAGAGGCTGATGTATTAATACTTGAAAATGAGAGAATATGAATCTATTGGTGACTTCTTTACCATGATTAATGACATTGTCAGTACAATCAGATATCTTGGAGAAAGGTTGGAGGATTATACAGTAGTTGAAAAGCGCTTGAGAATTCTTCGGGACAAGTTTGATGCCAATGTGGCTTCATTAGAAGATAGAGAACCTGAAACATTATCCTTGGATGATTTTCATAGCACCTTAATTACTTATGAAAAGAGAACAGATAATACTGTAATGAGAAAAAAAATGATCGAGAAATGTCATTAAAGACTGTAAAGAGAGAGAATTAATAAAAGACTATTATTGAAGATGATGTTGGTGAATCTGATTCTGAAGATTATCTATGTAAAATCTTTGATGAAATTTTATCCTTATTTTCTAAAAATGTGAAAAGAGGTATATGGAAATACAAGGGTACACTTCACTTGAAATTTTTAGAGTGTGGATCCATTGGTCACAATACAACTATCTATCCTCAACAGAATAAATAAGAAGACATTAATGATGATGATATAAAGTGAATAAGATTGTGGAAGAAACAAGATGAAAAAGATAAATATTTTTCAAAGATGAAGGATAAAAAGTTCTTAAAATCAAAATTAATAAGCTTTTTATCTAATGATTAAAATGAAGTTGATAACGAAGATGAATCCGAGAAATCATTTGTTAAAAAAACTAGATAGAATACCTTTATTATAGTAGTGAATAATGAAGATTATGAGAACCACAGTTCTAATGAAGAAGAAACTCAACTTGAATATCATTTGAAAGAAGAGTTGAAAGAATGTTTGAGGATGATTTGAAGGATTGAGAAGGAAAACCAGAAGTTTATATATTAAAATTCAACATTAATAAAATCAAGAAGGTTTTCCTGATGAGAAAATCACGATGAAAAAGGAGATTGATGATCTGAAGAATTCTCTTGAGAATGAAAAGAATCGTAATGATCATCTTGAAGTAAAGCTGAATGAAATAGAAGAAGAGTTAAAACATGTCCAATAGAAACATTATAAATCTAATGACTTAAATATCAGCTTCAAACAATCTATCTCTGATGTTGGTGAATGTTCTAGTAAAAATTAATCAATGAAATATCCACAAAAGATACCTTCAAAGGATGAGAGTAAAGACATAACTGGTTCTGATAAGAACAAATATGGAAAGAATACGTATGTGGTAAAAGTTATCAATGCAGAAAAGTCATAAGTACATAAAAATCAGGATTCCAAAAATATTCTTAATACTTCTGCTACTAGTAATTCTGAATAGAAATATGAGCTGAAGAAGAATGTTACAACTGAAAATAGGAAGGTTAACGGTAAAAAAATTCTATTAAAAAGGTTGTTGTGATGCATGTTCACAACTCCAGCGAGTATAGATGTTTTAGAGGGAAATATTAATTCTATGGTTGTTTCTGGTATTGTCGTGGATTTAGACACACTTCAAACATGTTTTGGTTCAATCAACAACATTACTACTATTCCACAAGTTATAAAAGACATGGTTTGAGGGGGAGTCAATCCTCTCAAAAAGGAAATTATGAGAAGGTAGATCAGAATAAATATGAGAAGGATGGTGTGAAAGTTGAAAATAAGTTCCAACCATTGGAAAATACATGTGAATTATGTTAGGATGATGGATATCTTTCTAAGATATGTCTTATTTTGATTCCAGCACAACAAGGAGTTCTTAACAAAAATCAGAAGTAGGAGGTGAAGAATGAAAAGTAAGAACAAAAATCTCTTATTGATGAATCTACATTGAAATCATCAAAAGGAGAACGTCTAGGAATTATTCATATTGGTTGTTATTCTCATATGATAATAGGATTTAAGTTGCTAATGAATGTGAATGACTCCAATGAAGGAAAAATTAAATTTTGATATTATGTGTCTCTGAGGATCAAACGTGTTGCATCAACCATCAACGGGAAAGGAAAAAAATAAAATCTTTTAAAACGTTATATCTTGATGGGTTGAAACATAATTTTATGATTTTCTTTAACTCTGTGATGAGAGAAACAAATTTATCTTCAGAAAATATGGGTATTGTGTGAAAAGTGAAAATTATGGAAAGGTAGTTCCAAGAGGCAACGAACAAAAGAGAACTTCTGCCATGTTGGTGAAGTTCATAACTCTTGTTACATGGGAATGGTGGATGAAACTCAGTTATGTCATAAAAGGCTGGGACATATGTGTCAGTGAAACATGTGTAAGTTATCAACATGAGACAATGTCTGAGATATGTCTAATTTTTCAAGAATAAGATATTGGTGTTGCACTATTTTTAAAAAGGGGAAGATTACAAAATATATGCATTAGAGAGTTGACATTCATTCATAAAAAACCCTTGGAACTTATACATTCTGATATTTGTGGACCAATGAGAAAGAAATCAACAAATGTAGATAAGTAATTCATTACTTTAATTGATGACTTCACTCACATTACTTTGGTTACGTTCATGAGACATATGATTGATGCTCTGATTTTTTTTGAGTTTCAAGAGGAAATCAGAGAACAGATGTGACTATTCAGTGAAGAAATTGAGAACTGATAATGGTGGTGAGTATTATAATGAAGTGTTTTAAAGTTATCTGGAGATGTATGCAATTCAGCATGAGTTCAGTTCACCATACTCACCTCATCTAAATGGGGTTTCTGAAAGAAAGAATCGATGTCTGGTGGAAATGGGGAGAACTATGTTACTTGAACAAAGTCATTCTAATTATTATTGGAGGCAAGCCATGAGAACTACTGTGTATATTCAGAATTGATTTTTCTATAGGTCAAACTTAGATATGACTCCATATAAAATGTTTTGTGAAAAAACTCCAAGTCTGAAACACTTAACGGTTTTTCGGACTCTATGCATTATAAAGAAGAATGGTGGAAACCAAGGAATGTTTAAGGAAAGAAGTGATGATTGAATTTTTATTGGAAATGCTCAAGAAGGAAGTGAATATATATGTCTCAACAGAAAAACAAGATGAATTATTGATACATTAGATGTAAATGTGGTATAAAATGTTGATAATGAAAAGCAGTTACATGTTGATGTGGAAGTTGAGCAGGATAGATAAGATTTTTTTAACAATTCTGATAATGTTGCAGACTGTGTTAACCCTACTCAAGAAGAGGAATCTAAATTAGAAATCTTGAGTGATGAGGATGAATTTCAAATAACTCATCCTAGTGTGAGGAAACAAGTGGAGGCTAAGAACATTATTGGATATCAACAACAGAGGTTTCAAACAAGAAGAACAATGAGTGCTATAACGCAAACATCTCTTTATTCAAAAGATGAACTGAATAATGTAAATGAAGCATTTGAGCATCCATAATGGGATCATTCTATGAATGAAGATCTCTATCAGAAAGTGAAAAATGATAATTGGGAACTTGTACCCAAGCCAGACTAAAAGAAAAATTTTTGTACAAAGAGGGTTTTTTCGAAACAAGATGAATGAAGAAGGTAATGTAATAAAAAACAATGATAGATCGATTTGAAAATGGTATTAAAAAATTGAAGGCATTGGTTTTGATGAACCCTTTTCTCTAGTGGCTAGATTAGAATCAATCATAATATTTCTTTCCATTACTGCACAACAAGGCTACAAAATTTCTCAAATGTATGTGAAGTCCCTATTTCTAAATAGAAATCATGATGAAGAAGTTTACATTGAACATTCTTGTGGATTTATTGTTGGAAAATATGAAAGTTATGTGTGTATGATGAAGAAAGCCTTATACAAACTAAAAGAAGCACCAATGTCATTTTATTCCCAACTGGATACTTTCTTAAGGTAAATGAGATTCAATAAAGGAATAGTTGACAACAATCTTTAAATCAAGGAATGTCATGAGTCTTCTATCATTGAAATTATATATGTCAATGACATTATATTTGTTGGAAATGATGAATGATTTTATGAATGACTTGCTGAATAAATGAAGAAGATGATTGATATTTCTATGTCGGGAGAAATTAATACTTTCTTGGGTTACAAATATTATATAAGAGAAACATCATTTTTCTTTCTCGAGAGAGGTATGCTAAGGAACATCTGAAAATGTTTGGCATTGAAAATTCCAAACTAGTTTCCAGACCAATTTCGGTGGGAACCTAATTTCTTAAAGATGGAAAAGGTAAGGAATTTCATTAGAAATAGTTTTAAAAGTTGATTGGAAGTTTATTATATTTGACAACCTCAAGACCCGACATTTTCTATGTTGTTACCTCATGTGAAAGGTTTCACAGTTCTTGTAAATAATCATATTTAATTTCTAGAAAGAAGATTCTAAGATATATGAAAGGCACACAAAATTATGGAATTAAGTATGATAGAATAGAAAATATTGATTTTTTGGGTATTCAGATGCTGATTGGGCAGGAAATTTTGATGATAGAAGATCCACATCTGGTGGAGTTTTCTTTATGGGTAAATGTTGTGTTAGTTGGCATACAAAGAAACATAATTTATTGAATCTTAAAATGGCCGAAGTTTAGTATGTTTCTTGCACTCAGGTTGCTACCCAACTTATGTTGATGAATACTCAGTTGGAAGATATACATGTTGAAGTGAAGCTACCCTTACTCTTGTGATGTGATAATCAGAGTGCAATCAATATTACAAGGAACCCAGTACAACATTCTCATTCAAAACATAATTAAATAAAGTACCATTTTATCAAATAGTAAGTGGACAAGAATTAATTGAAGCTAGAATACGTTCCCACATGAGAACACGTTGCTTATATATTTACAAAACCATTACCGAGTGATCCATTTTCTAAATTTATGTTGAACATGGGTGTCCAACCTATTTCTCATCAAGGTTGAGATATGTGTGTTTTCCCCTATCTCATCTTACCTTTGGATAATGTTTTCAAGGGGGGAAATTGTTTCTTAAGTCAATCCATATGGAAGCATGCATAAAGGGGGAGAGGTGGGTAAGCTGTCAATCTAGAATGTTTGTGTGTGAACTATTCTTACTATTTGTTGGAGTGGTTGTAGGAAACAATGTTTTTGTTTTTCAAGAAAATTGAAGAAGTGAATAATGCTATGGTAGAGACTTGGAAGATAATCTGAAAAAGGCAGATAAGATATGATAATGAAATTTCATATTCACTGTTTTTAAATAGCATGGTTTTGGATATCAAATACTTATTGTTTCCTACAATAAGTTATCTCATGTAGGCTTAGATTTGTGGAAAAGTAATCCATTTCATGAGGTTACAATGTTTGGTGATTTATGAATCATGGTTGACAACAAAATCCAAAGGGGGAGATTGTTGGAACCATGTTGGATGGAGAAGGAAGTTTAAAGAGTATTCTTTTTACAGTGTGTTGCCTTTTGTTGTCAAAGGTGTATAAATCAATTCAATTTGTAAAAGCCTTGAAGAATTTGACAATGTTTGCTGAGTTTTATTTCAAAAATATCATAAGTTTGGAAAACTTGTGATGCATTCCTTATGTAGGATAGTAGGAGTAAATAAGTGTTTGTGGCGAAGGAAAAAATGTGGCACACAAGTCCAAAGTGGCGCGCAAGTGTGGCACACAAGTATATGTTGCACGCAAGATAGATTTCAGGATCATCGCATAAAAATATAACAGGGGAAATAAAGTTGCGCGCATGTTAAATATTGGTGCGCAAGTCAAAAATTGGTGTGAAGGTACATGTGGCGCGCAAGTGTGGGGCGCAAGTACAGGTGGTGTGCATGTTTATGTTGTGCGGAAATCATATTTCAACTTCAGCATATAAATATATTACAATGGAAAGAATGTGGTGTGCTACTAATGGAGAAGCACACAATTGATGGATTGTTGCACCATTAGGAATGGCGCTCATGTTTATGTGGCAAACAAGTCACCAAAATGCCTATAAATAGATGACTAACCTACTAATTTTATGAATTCTCAACACTTAAGAGAAAATTTGAGCTCTGATCGCACAAGTAGTAGAAAGTGGAACGCAAGATGAAATGGCCCGCAAGTTGAGGGTTATTTATAAGGTGCGCAAGTTGGGTTGTGTGTATGAAGATTGACTTGAAAGTAGAATTAGCGTGCAAGTTGCCAGAGGTGTGCAAGCACGAAGGTGTGTTCGACATGTATGTTGTGTATAATCCAAAGGTGGCGCACAAGTTGTGAGATGTGCAGAATAGTGACGCGCAAGTAGTTAGTGGTGCACATGAAGGTAGGCGTGTAAACTAAGTGGCATTCAAGAAGGTGGAACGCAAGCTGTGTGGCGTGCAAGCATGGAGGCGCACACGCAGGTTATGGCAGGCAAGCTGTTTGCACCAGGAGGTTCATACCAGCTTCTGGGTAAGAAATTGAAGAATATTTCTGAATGATTTGATTTGAGAAAGTTCATTAAGAAAAACATAATCATTATATTATCCTATTTTTTCTAAGAGGGAGAACACACACTATTGGATTGTTACCAAAGTGAAACATGAGTGTAAGGGAAAATCCTACTCATTGTATTCCACATAAAAGGATTGTTTTCTTGTGGATTGTGTGGTACTGGATTGCTTCTGTACCATACCATGGACCTAGCTACTCTTATTGATTAGTGATCCTTGAAAATATTGTGTTTATATGGTTGTGTGTGTTCGGAAGGGAAGTAACTCTTTAACAGGTGGTGATGGTTATTTCAAAAAGAAGGAAACATAAAAAGAAAATGATATCATTGATTCACCCCCTCCCCCTCTAAGTGATAATTGGATTCGGACTAGGAACTTCAATATCATGAGATTTTGACAAAAGAAATAGAATTTCTAATTTGATACAACTTAATTGGGCCATATTTACCTAAATACTCTATAGAGGGATTGGTTCATGTTTGCAACTAATTAAAACATTTCTTTTAATTGGGCAGGTTATCTATATAGATGTTGTTAACATGTTAGTAAGAGAACATTCACTATAGAATTCTTAAGTTTATTGATAACACCAAATGATTGAACATATATAGAAAGGATAGTCAAAATAAAAAACAATATATCACAATGTTAACCACTAGGGGTTAATCTAAGGATAATACACATAACATTATACATGTTTTCCAAAATACACCATACTAACTTTTGGTGGATACATGGTTTCATTAAATAAAATTACCAATCCTTGGGATCTCCATGTTATTGACTTCATAAAAAATAAAATAAGATAAATATTGGGTGGTTTTTTAACATAGGGATATTCTTAAATATTATTTAGATACGATGGAATCTTAAAATTCAAAATATGTCATAGAAATACCCTGCATCATTATCTCTAGTTATATGTTATTCTTAGCTCCTTATTTACTAATCCTCTATTCTTCAAGATATATAAAATCAACAACTTGATATAAGGGTTACATATATTTATTTTTCAAAATCAAACTAGTATCTTTCTATTCTACTAGAAGTAGATAATTCTAATTACTCAAATTATCTTATATAATTCTTTATCTTGTAATAAGATATAGAAATTTTATTAATCCTCTTTTAACTCATTCATTAACTCTTAAACTAAACCAGAAATGGAAATTGGAATATCTATGACACTATTATTATCTAATCTTGAATTTATATATCAAATTATATTCTTTATCCCATTTTCAAAATTGATAAAAAAAATTATAGGTTTAAAAGCAACCAAACCACAATTATTTGGTTAAGAACAATTCTTTATCCCTAACTCTACGGAGATCCTTCCAGGTGTTCCACATGACATAATATGGTCATAACCTTACTAGTTAAACAATATAACTACAAAAGAATCTAAATCCAGCCTTCTTTATTTTTATTACCAATCATGTCTTTCAAATTTTATGGAAACACCATATTTATCATTTGAAAGATTACTTAATGGTGTGGTTTTCTCAAATTGAAAATTTTCACAACATGATATACTTCTTCATTGTGTGGTTATATCTCATTAAACAAACAAGAAAAATCATTTTTAATATTTAAATATCATCATTTTTAATTTTCTGAGTATCATGGTGTGATATATCAAAGTATTCGTAGAATATCCCCATTTTCATGTTTTAACACTATTTATTCTTGTAATAGGACTCCGAAAATATTTTGTCTAGAATCATCTATATATATTCTAGTTTTAGTAACTTTGTGGAAGTCTTCATTGTGAAATGTTCACTAAATTTATAGAATCATATTAATATTATTTACTATTTTTTGTGGTGGGATCTAATGTGTCATTTTGGGTTGTGTGGATTTCCAACATCATAAAAAAAATATTCTAATAATCCTTCTGAATGTAGAATATCATTTAGTTCATAAGAATATCCAAATCAAAATCATTGAAACTAATTTAATCATCTTTAATACGTGGAAAATTTCACCGTGTTATATATAAAAAACCATAAATATGGAAATGTAACACAACATAAATGTTTTAAAAAATTATTTTATGATTTCCAAACATCTTACGTACTTTTTTTAAGACATATCTGAATTGTTGTAATAGTTATATCATGTTGTGGACAAATATTTCACGATAGGACCTACATCCTGAAAAATTCTCAATTTAACTTTATAAAGTCCAATGTTTCTCTGAAAAGTGTTATTCTACGAAATAATTGACTTCAACTCAACATGTAATGTTGAAATATGAGAGATCATGATATGAACAACCTATTTCTAGAATCCAAATAGTAAACTTATATCCCACCTCTTACAAATGTATGATCCTATCCATTTCATCTTAAAACATATAGAAAATAATGAATAGTATTTTAAAATCCATTATTAAGATATATATAGATATCATGTTGCCTCTTTATATATTAATCACAAGTGAAAGTGATTTCATGGTCATGTATCCTCTAAGTCTTAAATACATGACTTTACCACACAAAGTCATCATCGATTACTTCATCGGTTCATGAAAACAGCAGATCCAAAACCAAATAAATTTAATGAAAAAAATTAAAAATTTCAAATATACATTATGTAAAAAAAATTACCTGATTCCATTTATTCATAATATCTTATTTCCAATTAAAAAATTATTTTTATAATTGATATTCTTGTAATTACACTATTAATTAAATGCTTGATTTAGTATGTTGGTTATTATCCTTGATCATTTCTTATATTTTCATAATCTATAGAATAGACTTGGATGTAACATTGGTTATTTTGTTATAGTTCTTAAGTCTAATGGTTATTTTGATGATATTATTATGATGATTCATAAAAAGAGTTAAAAATCCCATTTTTTATGTATTTTTATTATTTTATAACAATGGATTTTATTAACGATTATACTCATATATAATACCATTATAAAATTATGAAATTATATTAAATTTATCATTATTAAATCATGTTACTAGTATTTGTTTCTTAATTATTAATGTTATTTACATTTTTACACCATTTATTTTGGTTGTTGAACAAACCCCTATAAAAACATGTTATAACAAATGATTGAATGAAATAATGTTATATTGTAGATATAATATAACCATTTTGGAATAATATTGGTCTCAAAATTATGTTTATAAATTGATAAATTAGATAAGTAATTTGGTGGTTTAAAATGATAGATAAGAAATAATCTGGGTGTTGATAATACTAAAGTTAATGACTGGAATATTCTCTTATAGATCCTTTTCTAAATGATGATTTTTGGATTCATCCATTATAATAAAGGTTACCAAAATGTGGTATTATTTTTAATAATATATGTATGATAAGAACTCAAGTATAAACTGAATTAAATTTTTTTATGAAGTGTGATGAATATGGGTTCTTTTATAGGTGATCTTGAGAGACATTTTTGAGAAAAAACCCATTACATATTTGATATAGAATGTAATTATTCATGGAAATAATATTAAAGGTGGATAAATAATGGTTATTGGATAAGGCTCGATGGAGAATCACCACATACACTCATTTATATATAATTTGTTTAGATATTTTTTGTACATTATACCTCAATTAATCCCTTTATCTTTATTTTACCGTTATTGTATAACACAATTTTTACCTCTATGTCTTAATTTGATGTATAAAAATGAAACATATATAGTTGAATAACATATAACATTGGATTCAAATAATAAAATCCAGTTTATTATTTTAAATTTACAGTAGAGGCAAAAAATAATTTTAATATAATGATTGATAATATAGGAAAAAATTAGAAAATACTATTTTTATGAATAAAATAAATTTATAATTATACATTTATAGGTAATAAACATATTATTGATGTATATATATATATTGTCAATAAACGTTATTAAAATAATTATTTGGTTGTGATTATTTAAAATAAATTTTCAAAAATTTATTACATTGAAAAAAATTCATTGGAATAAGATGAGGGTTGTATTAGAGTGGGTTTATATTAACCTCTACATGAAAAAGGCCATGGTTAAAATCCTGATAATCCCCCTAGATATTTATGTTACGGGAACTAATAAAGTGGGTGGTGATATAGGCATTTCCTAGGCTAGCGATGAAGCGGGCATGACGCAAGCAGGTGGTGACATAGGCATGGTGCAGGTAGGGGTGCAGTACCTTTTACTTTATAATAAAATAAGGGACTTTAGGACATTATTAAATGGATACATAGATCCAACACATAGTGGAATATGTATACATTTAATGTGGGGATTCATTCCATCAAAATGGTGGGCCATTGGGCCATTAAAAAGTTTTAAAGGGTTGGTTGAATGGGTTATCCTGGGCGGTTATGACTTATCCTCCCCAACATGTGGCCATGCATGGGTGTGTATTTCAATGTATTTGACCCCAAATATATGAGTAAAATTAATTTAGTTTTATCTATAAAATTATACTATGAAACCATTTCCAATTTAATTAAAATATTTTTTATATCTATGATTTTATAAAAATATTAATATATATTTTAATACACATACTATGGAAAATGTTTGTCTTATTTATTACATTAATAAGTACATGGTTATATCAGTGTTTATTTAAAATAACAAACACCTCAATAATTATATATATAATGTATAGATAAGATATGAAATTTTGGTATTCTTCAGTTTTCATTCATCTAGCTTGGATTTTATCATGATTTCCATGATCTTGAACTTCTACCATAGAATATTTCATTACTACAACACTTGTTGATGTTAATGTATGTTTTAGTCTATGTATAACTGTAATGATGCTACCTCCTAACCATGATTAGAAAAGTTTTACTCATAATTATTACTTCTACTACTTGATTTCATTACTTCCCAAATTCTACAAAGATTTCAAAATGAATTTTCTTCTATTTATACCCAATAATTCATTGACTATGTTATAATAGTCATATTATTTTAAAATATTACTAACAATTTAACTCATTATTCATTCTTACACCTAATAATGAAATCATTATCCAGGTATTTCCAATGACCACATATATAAAATGAAAATATAATACCAATAACCATATATATAAAATTCAAATTATAATCATATATACCACCAAAAATCATTTATAATAACCATTTAATCCATTGAAAAAAATATATTTTATTTCTAATCATTTTACATCTTATTAGAGAAAAAATTATAAGTATGATCTTCCATGTAAACCCTGAGTATGTGTATTATATTCTTATTGTATTTTTATTTACTTATGGTTTTATTTCTCTTATGGTTTTATTCATGATGTTTCATATTGCATAATCATAATGTTTTAATATATAGGGAGTTTTAATAGTTTATCTCAATAAAATATATGGCGGTTCATTTTAGAATAGTGATTCATGTATTTAAATATATCACAAAATTATTCATTTAAAGGTAAATACATAATAATATCAATGGGAAATACAATCTACGTGTGAAAATTATTTCACGGCAAAAATTTGGTTAATATAATGTACAAAATTGGGGTTAATTTATCTCTATATATTTTTTGTATCCCATTTTGCTTCCTCAATAATATAATATTTTCAAAAACCATCAACTAGGAGAGTTTTAATGTTTCACCTCATGTTATCTATACAATCCATGTTACCATTTAGTTGTTTGTTGTAAGGGAGATCTTGATCAAATTTCACAGCTTTTGAGTTCAACACATGTGATGGATTTGTAATGTAACTCCTCAAACGTGACAGAAGGAACACATAATTCTCTAGTGAGAGTTATTTTTGGAGAGATACGTGTAATCTAAAGCCCATGTATGATCAATATTTTCAAAGGTAGAAATGTAACTATGCCTAATTATTCCCTTTTCCCAAATCTCCAAACCCACATACAAAGATATATTAGAAAGAATACTTTTCCACGAACTTCAAACTCCTAATCTCGTCAGTGATTATCAACATATCTCTTCAATTTACTTTTCTATAATTTGATATATTATTTAATGATTAATCATTTACTGAAATTTAATTGACAAGATCGAGTTATAAAAGCTTTCAACCTATAAATTCACCCCAATATGTTTTTGTATTCCATCTCCTCCCATATAATGATTCATATTTTTTTTTGGATACTAGAGTGGAAAATTTTATTATATGGGAAATCCACCATTATAAGGACCATGCCGTAAAACATTAAATAATATTTAATTAAATGAATAATTGACATTGAGGATCGTTTTAGTTTTACTATTTTAGAGAATTAGGTTATTACGATTACATTACATCCCAAAAGTTACAAAGTAGACACTTCTACTTAGTTCCCATATTTTTCACAAAATAAAAATTCTTTAAAAAAAGAGTCATGTATAGTTCCATGTTTTAGACAACATGAATTTTCCATGATCCCATCCTTGACCCAATTCCACTTCATGTCATGTGAAAAACATTTCAAATACTTGGGATGAGCATAAATATCTCATTATGGGATACACAAAGAAGAAAACCCATTAGTTTTTTTAAAACAACAAGTAAACCATGAATACTTTATCATAAGGAAAACTTTTTACCTTTATGAAGTAGTAAATACTCACAAATATATAAAATATCATTTCATACACTTTTTTAACCAAAATATTACCATAAAACCCATATAAAGAACACATAATATATAAAGGTAACTTGGGATATAATCAAACTTAAATAGAATAATCATTCGGTCGTATTCTACACATATCAATAAATGGAAGAGCCATACGGATGTCTTATATACCTAATGCATTTGATGTTATAATGTAACCACCCATACTATTTTATCACGGCACCACCCGTCATATGGTTTATCACGTTACCATCCATAAAATTTCCAAGTACCATTATAAAATTTGAAGACATACAACAATTATAAAAGAAAGAAAACATTTCCACATTTCAATCACAATTTATCACGTAAATATATTGACATAACAAATCCATTATCAAAATGATTTTCAATACCAACTTACTTAAAAGAGTATACAGTTTTTTTTCCTTTTTTAAAAACAATATGGATTGTTAAGTAAACCAATGATCAAATAATACTCGCAGAGGCTGAAAGGTACATTTCACCGCTTATGTTAAAAGAAACATTATTTTTTTCATTTAGTAAAATGCTTCGTAGAAAAAGATTCTCTATGAATGAAATGAAAAGTCAATGGTGTCTATACAGTGTATTAAAGAAATTCATTTGTTAAAACAAAATATTTCTCAATGAATGGAGATTGAGATGAAGTACCTTACAAAGATCATTCTGTAAATAAAATAGATCGATTATGTGTATTCAATTTAATCACACATAAATAAAATATAAATACATGATAAGATATAATAATTAATTTGTCACATAATCAAAGAACGACGTAAACCATAAGGAGAAGATCAATCCAAAAAAACAGAAATTGAGTTAAGAAGTTCACATACCTCATGTCCGACTTAACCAATTCATTCTCTAATCTCATGAATAATAAACAAATGTTAATTTATACTATCTTAAGAACATTTATTCAAGATTATTATTCCCTTTATATCAATTATTACCATGTAATAACATTATGTAATCATTTAAGTTAATAACAGTCCTTTTTTCGATATTAGGTACTTGAGTCAAAAATGAACTTCTTATAATTACATGTTGTTCATGTGGTCAAATATCCATTATCTTAAGAATTATATTCATGATTTATATATCATATATATCATATATAAATATTATATGAATGTATTTATAATAGTACATAACATTTGGAGATAAAAATGAAATGCACCATTCATGGAGACGGTATGTCGTACGTAAGTATGAATGCTACCTTTATTTCTATTTCTTATTTTAATGAAACTAAAACATAAGGATAAATAGGTATATTATAATTCCAGTATAATATCATATATAATGTAGTTATATAGGTCATTTATACATCCCACATATGGAAATAACGAGTCATATAACATTGCTGGGCGGTAGTCTGTACTTCCTCAAATGAAATTATCGTGTTTACCCATAATGGAAACCATAAAGGTATGCTATAAATGAAAATTACATAAGAATAAAGAAAACATAAACATAATATATAACATATATAAATATAGTTCCATCATATTGACCACCATGATAGGCGGTGGGAGATAATTGAATGATCATCGTTTTGTGAGGCGTTAATTTTCCATCCACAAAAACAATATGTTCTTTACCCATTAGATGGAGGTGTGTGTAAGTGTAGTTCGAATATATCTCATAAAATCATCCTAGTATATTGAGGATACTTGTGTTGTTAGAAAATAAATTAATAAAATGATTTTAGGTGGTTGGAGAAATAAAATAAAACAAAAGAACATAAGAGAGACGGTTACCTTTAATTCGGGTAACTCCCCGTGGTTTGAAGCAAGAGGACTTCTTGAAGTTCCTTCTGCCAATGTTAAGGATTATATGTGGAAAAGAGGGATATTTAGTGCTTATTTGGGCAGTTTTTGGACCATCCAAGGTACTGGAGGGGTGTGAGTAATGGGTTAGAGGTGGGGGCTTTTTATAAGTGGGAGGATGAGCTCTTTAGGAAAGTGTGAAAATATCATTTTATTCTAGAATACATTTCGGTTTCTAATGGTCGAAAATTTATCATTGTCAAATATAAGAACACTCATGGTAGAAATAAAATCATCGAATAATAATTGGACATGTTTTGGATATTATTGTAATCTTTATAATCTTATTTATTTAAATCATTTATCT
The DNA here is from genome assembly GCA_963277665.1 of Viscum album. Classification (NCBI taxonomy): domain Eukaryota; kingdom Viridiplantae; phylum Streptophyta; class Magnoliopsida; order Santalales; family Viscaceae; genus Viscum; species Viscum album. The sequence goes on from OY728129.1 coordinate 320,840,864, forward strand.
ATGAGGTAAACACTACATCATTATTGTGTCATAAATAATTTTATTTATTTGATTTCTAAAAATTATAACAAACCCATGATGAAGAAACCATTTTTATCATTCAAAATAATATTTATAGTCGAAAGGATAACATATATAACCCGATGTAAAAATTTATTTAGTATAATGTATTTGTTTATGTCATTTTTATCTTTACTTTATGTTAATTAAAATAAAATGTCATTATCACTGCCATGTTGCTCCATGGGGTCCCGAAATCGACCCAAAGATTCCCATGGTCATATATATATCAACCAACAGGATTATAACACATTTTAAGGTAATTTTATATTTTTATTATAATATTTGTTTACCCTTATTTACCAGATTTATCTTTTAACCATGATAAATAAAATATTTACCAAAGTAAATATTAATAATATATAAAAATAAATGTTACCAATTTAAAAAAAATTTAACTCCTGATTCCAAATATGAAATAAATTTTTCCAAATTCAAATGATATATGTGGTAAAAATTTATTTATAATTAATTCTTATTGTCAAAACGAAAAGCGTGTTTTTTAGAAATTATAACTATCAAAAGATTGACACTTTTTTATGTCCAATTTCAATGAGAAATTAATTCCAATAACCAAAATTGGATTAAATGGTAAATATAAAATCTAATTAAAATTTAAAACCAATTAAAAGATAATATAACAATATAAATAAATTATATTAAAACACAATTATTAATTAAAATACAGCAATTTTCACTTTTCATTAAAAATTGAATTTTATCATAAAAATACCAAAAATTTACCAAAATAATATTTTGATGTCCTGATTCTAAAAAAGAATTTGATTTGGTCAAATAGAACATATAGAAGTGACCAAAACTAGATATAAAGAGGTTTCTCCATTAAAAGGCTGTAAATAAACCTTCAATGTATATTATGCTTAAAATTAGATTAATTCGCATTTTAAGCCTCTAAGGTTAATTAGATAAATCTAAAAACATTTAACAAACAAGTATAATCGTATTATAGTTAATTATATCCATTCCCTCCAATACCACAGCTAAGCATTAACTAAAGTTTAAAATAAAAATATTATATTATTATTGTGCAATGTAAGATTTCAAAGAAACACATAGTTGTATAACAGGTACACCATCGAACATAGAAACCCATTTAAAGAAAAAATAATACTTAATTAAAAAATATTAATAAATATGAAAATTAAATATTTCATTATTTACCTAAGATGTTACATCCATCCCCCCTTTTGGAAATTGCATCCTTGAAATTATATTTACTTATCAAATAAATGGGGGTATTCATCTCTCATAGCATTTTAAGATTCCCATGTTTCCTATTCAACCATATAGTTTTTCCACAAAACCTTTACCTAGTGAATTATGTTATTCCGCAACACTTGCTCTCTATGTTCTAGAATCTGGATTAGTTGTTCCTCATAAGAGAGATTTTATTACAACTGAACTATCTCTGGGCACAAAAAATGAGATGGATCAGGCATATAAATTTTCAACATTGAAACATGTAAAACATTGTGTACCTAGGACAAACATGGAGGTAAATCTACTCAGTATGTAATTGACCCAACATTCTATAGGATTTCATAGGGTAACATGATCCTCATACTCAACTTTCCCTTCTAAATAAAATGCATCACACTCTTCCAAGGAGAATCTTTGAGAAAGACATGATCACCTACCTTAAAAAAATATACTTCCTCTGGTAATCCTCATAACTTTTATGCCGACTCTGAGCTGTTCTCATGTTCTTCTGAATCAACTGAACCTTTTCTACCATCTCTTCTACCAATTCTAGTCCCATTGTCTTCCTTTCACTTAGTTCATCCCAAAAAGATTGATTTAGACAATGATTTCTATATAATTATTCAAATGGTGCCATTTGTATACTAGAATGAAAACTGTAATTATAAGAAAATTCAACCAATTAATGATGTTGGTCCTAATTTCTCTTGTATTTCATTGAGAAAAAAATAGAATATCATATGTGGTCTGAATTGTTCATTCTGACTGCCCATCTGATTGTGGATGAAAATATGTACTAAGTTATAATTCAGTACCCAATGAAATCTGTAGGCCTTTCCAAAAGTTAGAAGTATTCCTGGGATCAAGATTAGATACAATAGATTGGGGAACACCACACAAACTGAAAATCTGTTTAATATACAACCGAAAAAGTAGATATAGAGACAATGTATCTCAAATAGAAAGGAAATGAGCATATTTCATCTACCGATCAACAATTACCCAGATTTAATTATTACCTCGAGATGTCTTCAGTAATCCCACAACGATGTCCATAGATATATTTTCCCATTTCCAGTCTGGCACTGGTAAAGACTAAAGCATCCCTTTTAGTAACTACGACTATGCTTTAACCTATTGAAAATCAAACATTTTATAGTAAAGTCATCTATATATCTTTTCATTCCATCCCACCAGAAATACTCCCGATGATCTGCGTATATCTTGGTACTTCCAGGATGAATTGAAAATAGAGAACTATGAGCTTCGCATAACAACTCATTCTTCAACTGTGAATTAAAATGCACACAAAATCAATTTCAAAATCTCTAAACACAATTATTATCAATGTTTAAATCAAGAAAATTACCCTTTTAAACCAACTCTACCTTTTTCGGCAACTCACTGTCTTCCTTCTACACTTGATTAATTCTGTCTGATAGAGAAGATTTCACTAACACCCGAAACATAATAAAATAATTTCTTATACCAACAACTTCTATGAAGAAGTTCATTAAATTAGAAACCAAGGGATATCATTCTAATCATATCATAGTCAATGAACCATTTCTATTTTCAACTCAGAGCATCAACCACTTTATTTAACATTCCTCGATGACAATGAATCTTGCAATCATAATCCTTCATTAATTACATCCCTCTATTCTGTCTCATGTTCAATTCGTTCTATATGAATATATACATTAAACTTTTGTGGTCAGTATATATTTCACATTTAACTCCATACATATTATTCTTCAAAAATTTTAAGGCAAAAAACAACAAAGGTAATTCCAAATCATGTGTAGGGTAATTTAACTCATGAGGTTTAAACTGGGGTGAAGAATAAAAAATTAACTGATCATTATACATAAGGACACAACCAAGTGCTTTAAATGAAGAATAATTGAAAATAACAAACACACAGTTTCTAGAAGGTAGTACCAAAATAGGATCATTCAACAATCTTCTTTTCAATTCCTATAAACAACCATCACATTCTTTTGTACAGATGAACATAACACCTTTTCGAGTTAACATAGTCATTGGAAAAGATAATCGTGAAATATTTTCAACAAAGTTTCATTATTAACATGCCAAACCAAAAAACAAAGGATCTCAGTTAAATTTTTGGGTCTTGTCCATTGTTCAACAATTTTTGTCTTTGCAGGACCAACAGTTAGGCCATTTTTTGAAACAATCTGAACAAGGAAAGAAATTTTTTGTAACAAAAACTCACATTTTCTGAATTTCCCAAATAGTTTATTTTCATTAATGGTTTACAAGACAACCCATAAAGGAAATTCATGCTTCTCATTACTTTTGGAATATAGAAAAATATCATCAATAAACACAACCACCATTAATCACATAATTCAACTATGCCATCATAACAACAAACTATTCAGTTCCAATTCCAACCATCTTAGGTTACTGATTTTGAAGGAAATTTACCTTTATATGTCTTCAAATCACATCTACATTTTTTCCTTTATGAAAAACCATTCTCCACATACAAATATCTTAGGTGAAGAAACATGGTAATCTTTATATTATATATCACATCAATTTTACCATAAAATAATTTGTGGACATTAATTTTATAAAATCATAATTTCTAAAGTTATATAAACAGACCTCTGATACCAACTATAAGGACCTGACCTGAAAACATTAAATTATATTGAATTGAATGAATAATTCACATTGAGGATCTTTTCAGGTTTATAGTTTTAGATAATTAGGTCATAATTGTAACATTATATCCTTAAAGTTACAAAGTAGAAACTTATACTCAGTTCCCATATTTTTTACAAAATAAAAATTCTTTAAAAAAATAGTCATGTCTAGTTCCATGTTTTAGACAACCTGACTTTTCATTGATCCCATCCTCAGCCATATTTCACTTTATGTCATGTGAAAAACATTTCTAAAACATTGTATGATCATAAAAAGCTCTGTAAGGGATAGACAAGGAAAGAAAGTTGTTAGTTTTTTTAAAACAACAATTAAACCATGAATACTTTATCATAAGTAATAATTTTTTACTTTATGAAGTAGTAAATACTCTTCAATGAATAAAAGTTCATTTTTAGCCTTTGTTAACCATATTATTACCATAAAACTCATATAAAGAGAACATAACATATAAAGGTAACATGGGACATAAACATACTTAAATGGAATAACTATACAGTCAACTTCCACACATATCACTAAATGCAATAGCCATACAACCTACTTCTATTCCCAATGCATTGGAGGTTATAATGTAACCACCCATATTTGTTTATGAGAACACCACCTGTCATTTGGTTTTTCATGTAACCACCCGTCAAATGTCCCTATACCAATATAAAATCATAACACAAACAACAAATTTAAAGGAAATAAAACTTTTCCACATTTCAATAACAATATATCGCTTAAATATATTGAAAAAAAATAAAATTTCAATGCCATTTTCAATAACGAAATACATAAAAGAGTATATGGTATTTATTTTCCTTTTTAAAAACAATATAGCTTGTTATGAATGTCAATGATAAATTAATACCCATGGAGGCTGAAAGGTTGTTGTCACCGCTTACGTTAAATGAAACACCCTTTTTTAGTCATTTAGTAAAATTATTTGTAGAAACAAATTCCCTTTGAATTAAATGTAAATTCAAAGGTGATTATTCCACATATAAAATAACGTCTAGTATTAAAAGAAAATATGCCTCAATGAAAGGAGATTGAGACGATGTCTTATACAAAGATAATTGTGTAAATAAAATAGATCGATTATGTGTATTCAATATAGTCACACATAATGAAAGTATAAATACATGATAAGATATAAAAATTCATTTCTCACATAATAATATAACGGCATAAATAAGATAGAGAAGATCAACCCAAAGAACAGATATTGGGATAAGAAGTTTCCTTACCTAATGTCTGACTTAACACGTTCGTTCTATAATCTCTATAATAATATACTAAAGTTAATTTATACTTTACTAAAAAACTTATTTTGATGTTTATCATTCCTTTTAAATCTCATATTACCATGTAATAACATTATGTAATCAATTATGTTACTAACAATTGTTTTTTCGATAGTTGGTACTTGAGTCAAAAATGAATTTCTTATAATTACAAGTTGTTCATGTCGTCAAATATCCATTATATCTAGAATGATAATCATGATTTAGATATCATATATATCAAATATATTCAGTATATTTATGTACTTATAATATTACATAACATTTTGAGAAAAGAAATGAAATGCACCATTCATGGAGACGGTAAGTCGTACGTATGCATGAACGCTACTTTCATTTCTATTTATTATTTTAATTGAATTAAAACATAACGATACATAGATATATTATATTTCTAACATAATATCATATATAATATCATTATATACATCCTTTATATGTACCACATATGGCAGTAATGAGTCGTGTCACTTTGAGGGGGCAGTAGTCAGCACTTCCTCAAATCAAATTATCATGTTTACCCATAATGGAAACCATAAAGGTATGATATAAATGAAAAATACGGAAAATAAAGAAAAAATAAACCTATAATATATCATATATAAATACAGTTCCATCATAATGACCAACATTATTGGCAGTAGGAGACAATTCAACAATCATCGTTTCTGGAGGCGTTAGTTTGCGATCCACTGAAACAGTGTGTTCTTTACCCATTAGATGGAGGTGTGTGTAAGTTTAGTTCGAATACTTCTCATAACAATATCATATTATATTTAGGATACTATTTTTATTTTAAAATAAACGAATAAAAGGAGTTTATGTGGTTGGTGAAGTAAAATAAAACAAAAAAACTTAAGGGAAATGGTTACATTTAATTCGAGTAACTCCCTTAGGTTTGAACCAAAAAAACATCTTGAAGTTCCATATTCCTATGTTAAGGACTATAGGTGGAATATAGGGATCTTGAGAGATTATTTGGGAAGGTTTTGGATGATCTAAGGGGCTTGAGAGGTGTGAGGAATGGGTTAAGGGTGAAGACTTTTTCTAAGGTGGGGGAGGGGCTCTTTAGGAATGTTTGAAAATATTATTTTATTATATAATGATTTTAGGTTTCTAAATGTCCAAAACTTATTCAATTCAAAGATACGAATAATAATTATCAAAATAAAGTCATTCAATAAGAATTGGACATGTTTTGAATATTATTTTAATCTTTATAATCTTATTTATTAAAATTGTTTATTAATTAGGTAAACATTGCATCATTATTGTGTCATAAATAATTTTATTTATTTGATGTATAAAATTTATAAAAAAAATACCATAAAGAAGGAATAATTTTTAACTTTACAAATAATATTTATAGTCGAAAAGATAGATTATATAACCCTATTTAAAAATTAATTAACTAAAATCTATTTGTTTTTGTCATTTTTGTCTTTTCTTAAAGTTAATTAAAATAAAGTGTCACTATCACTCTCATGTGGCACCAGGGGGTCCAAAAATCGACCCAAAAGTTCCATGGTCGGATATGTATCAACCAATTGGATTATGACACATGTTAGGGTAATTTTATATGATTATAATAATATTTTTTACCCTTATTTACCAGATTTACTCTTTAACCATGGTAAATAAAATTTTCACTAAAGTAATTATTCATAATGTCTAAATATAAAAGTTAACTATTTACACAATTTGGACTTCATGATTCCAAATACTAAATGCATTTTTACAATTTCAAAACACCAAATTGGTAGAAATGAATTTATAATTAATTCCCGTTGTCAAAACAAAAAGCCTGTTTTTTATAAATATTAACTATCAAAATATTGACACTTCTTTATATCCAATTTCAAAGTGAAATTAATTCCAATGACAAAAATTATACTAAAAGGTAAATATATAATCTATTTAGACTTTAAAATCAATTAAAAAGATAATCTAACCATAAATAAAAATTAGATTAAAAGGAATTTTTGAATATAAATACAGAATTTTTCACTTTTAAATAAAAATTAAATTTTATCAGAAAAATACAAAAATTTACCGAAAGTAAATTTTGATATCCTAGTTCAAAATAAAATCTTTATTTTGTCAAATATAACATATAAAAGTGACCAAAACACGATTTGAATAGGGTTCACCATTAAAAGGAGTTAAATAACCCTTTAAGGAAAATTATGCTTCAAATTATATTAATTCACATTTTAAGCCTCTAACTTTTATTAGATAAATGTAAAAACATTTAAAAAACATGAATTATTATGTTATAGTTAGTTCTATTAATTCCCTCCAATACAATGGATAAAAATTAACTATCATTTTAAATAATAATATTTTATTATTATTGTGCAATGTAAGATTTCAAAGAAACTTGTGGTTGCGTATCGGGTATACCATCAAACATAGAAACCCATTTAAAGTGAAATTAATATTTAATTCAAAAATATTAATTAAAATGAAAATATAATATTTCTATATTTACCTGGGATTATAAAACCAGAGGAATATATTGATCTTATTATCCTTTTAAATCTATATAATAGGATCCCAATATATCTTCTTAACTTAAAATAACATTTTTAGAGTGAATACAGATTTAAGGATGATTAGTCTTTCTAATATAAAATAAATATCAAATTATTATTGAATACATATCCAAAATATTGTAAAACCTTGAATCAAGATTATATATAATTGAATGTGGTACTATATACACCCATAAAACATCCTTTATATATAACATAGCTTGTTGATATATTGAGAAATATTCTCATATAGGAATGATTGTTGCCAAGTTTATCAATTAATCCACCACTACCCAAATAGAATTATTTTATTTAAATTTCTTAGGAAGAGTAATAAACAAATCATTTATGATGTTCTCTTATCTCTTAATTGGTATAGTTAACGGTTTCATCATCCCCTTAGATTTCTCATGTTTGAACATTACAAGTAGACATTACAATAATTGATATATATATATATATATATATCAATATCAAAATTCCTTTTATTTATAAAACCCTGTCTCTTTTTATGCTATGAAATTTGAGTGAAGTTTTAATGTTTTGGTTGAGAGCATTGTTCATTTTGAGAACTGAGTTTCAGATCAGACATTGAGAGTAATTGAATCTCAAATGATTTTTTTTATATGTATCCCATCTCATGATTTGTCATAGGAGTTATAGTGATAATAAAGATCTTCGGGATATAATTCGGAATCATTCAGAAAATTTTATCCATCTTCTTGATCAAATTTTTTTAGAACTATGAAAAATATACCCAATTACAATTATTTAAAACCATTGTTATTGGGTCTGTAATTAATATTTAAGTGTATACAAATAGTTAAAAAACATCATTGATTAATGAGATGCTACAATAAAACTATACTAGTGGTTTTATTTTATCTATTTTTATATTAAGTACAAGGGTTTTGGATACCAACTATTAGAGAACCCGGTAGTATTTTTGGGCTATACCACTGGATCAAAACCATTGGTATATCCCCAATCAACTAGTACCCTAAATATCTTCACAACTATACCCAACAGCCAACCAAAACACCCAGTCACACTTCACATTCACCATACATATTAAAAAGAGCACATATATTATATATTTCATATTTAATTAGTTGATTTTTTATTTAAGAAATTATAATACGTATATACAGTCAGTTTTAATCTTCAAAAAAATATTTAAATGGTTATTCTTTAAATTTAATGTCAGAAATATATTGGATCAATAACTTGATCAGGACCACAACTACCATCATGTACTTCATTGTCATCCCCGTCTCATGTAAATCATCAATAATAATATCACCATATATATCTTCCTCGAAATAACCAATCAGATAATCATCACCCAACCATCCTCTAGGACTGTTATCTCTATATTTGGATGAATTATATACGGATTGAATCATGAAAATTCATATATATCAAAAAACACAATGGTACCTGGTGAAAGTGGTGAATATAAAGATTCCATAACATTATCAAAATACACATTTTCCATTTTTTACTTCTTTTACATTCTAAAATAGATAATTTTTTATACTTTACAACGTTTCCATAATACATTAATATCTATGCATGGGCCTCTTGTAACTCAGTGCTACTGAAACTATATGTGCTTCTAGAATTAGGGAATAGAAAGTGTGGAATATACTCTTACTAGGTTGTTAAATGGTTCTTTGGTTATTAACACTTAATATATATATATATATATATCATATCATCTATCCAGAAGATGTCATCTTATTCTTCATCAAGGTCCCTTAAATATCACTTTTTACATTATAAAAAAAATTTAATTAAAAAATATATATTAAAATTTGAATGTACTAGAATGAAACATAAAATTTTTAATTGAATCTAATAAATTATAACACTCTCTTATATCATCATTATATTCATGTAAAACAATTTTTCTTGAGGAACACACCATTTTATGTTTATTACATCCAACATCAAATATAATTTAGTGAAAGAAAATATTATTTCATAATATTTTATAGATGATATAATTTTATTGTTCAGAACTTATATAAACTAAATATTTTAGACATTGGGTGATACAATTGGACATGTTCTTGGTAAAACATGTTTGAAAACGAGATGGTGATTTAGATTTATCTTATTAAAGTGTAGAATGATAGAGAGGTTTTTAATAGTGTTTTAAATTTTAAATGAATTAAAATAGTTTCAAGGAATCTTCTAATGACAAAAAAATATTTCAATTAATTACATGAATGAGATTAATGTTTTATGTTATTGTTTATTTTTATGGTTAGTATACATTAATTATTATTATAGGACCTGTTTGGGATAAATAAAATTTTTTATTATCTAATATTTGGTAAAAAAATTTAATTTAGAATTGATGCATTCAATAAATTTGATATTTTAAATGATTTTGTCACATAGAAACCATAAATATGAATTAAAATTATTGTGTTCTCCTTATTTATCTATTTAAATTTATTTTAACTAATTAGTTTGGAGTTTCTCCAGTACAATTAATATTTATTATTTGAGATACTGATGTTTATTTCCTTGGATCCATGGTTTTGTCAGTTCTATATTGATATTTTTTTAAATGAATTATTTTATGATGGATTAATTTAGTTGTGATTAAAATTTTTTCTTGATTTGATGTGTGATAGACTTGGTATGTTGGGTTTGGTTTGAAGATAAAATTTTGGAATTTTATGTTTCATAAAGGAATGTTTGGATTTCTAGTATTTGTTTGGATATGGAGTTGGGGGTGGTATATTTATGATGAAACCATTATATATGGAATACCTAGATGGACTTAGGTATGTCCATTTTGTGTTGGGTTGTTATTTTTTTATTTTATCAATTTTTTTGGATGCATGGGGTATAAATGAAAGGGGAAGTATCTTCTTTGATAAATGACTATATTGATGGTAATATTGATTTAATAATGGTAATTTAGGATTGATTAATGTGTATTTGATATAGAATATATTATTTAGAAATTATTAGATAGTCTCAAAATGATAATTTTGGATTTGGTTACTAAGGTTTCTCGGTTTTATTGGAATTATAATGGATGTTGAGATTTTAGGTGGTAAATTTTTAAAATAAAATTCATTTTGAGTTTTAACTCACCTTATCTTATTAATGTCAAGTCATTTTTGTGTGGTATGTTTGATTTCATTTTCTTCATTTTTTGGGGTTCCCAATTAAACTTAGTTTTCAACAAAACATATTTTCTGTTTATTATCATTTGATATAGAAGTTTTCCTAAACTATGTACATGATTTTTAGAATTCTTATTTTTTTTATTCTATGATATATATATATATATATATAAAAATTCAACAATAAAAAATATAATTTTGATAAAAATCATAATCAATTATAATAAAAAAAATAAAATTTGAATAATACCTTAAATATTTCACTCTTCTAATAAGAAATCATTTCAAGGTATAGTGTTACTGAACACTCATCGAGAGATGGTTTACCCTTTATATCCATTCCAACTCGACTAACCCAACTATTATATAGTATATTATTATATTCTCCCTATATCTCAATTAAATACATCAGTCATGGAACTATCATAACTTTGCAATCAGGAAAATTATAGTGAAGATGCATCATATATATTATTTCTTATAAATACAATAAAATTATAGCATTTAATTTAATAATTTTTTATGACCCAAACATAAGAAGATGTAGTATCTTTTTTTAAAATTTTAATGCGACTCTAAGAAAATGGTGTTACACGAACAGATTGGTATAAAAATCGTACATTATCATCCACTTTTACCAATCATATGATTTTATTCAATATACTAGACCATCACACGTTCCTATTGGTTCCATGCATGATACATGTGAGTATACCCATGTCAGCAAATAGTGTTAGATCATAACAATATGGAATAAAACAAAAATATTTAATTATTACATGTTATAATAAAAAAAATTATAGGTACGAAATTTATTAGGGTTGTATACATATATGATTTTTTGGGGGATATAATGGATCTTTTCATTTTGAATGATTGGTAAACTATGTAGTTCTAGGGGGATCCAATATATGTTTGAGATAATATGAATGAATTAGAGTAGAATTTGATGGAAAATGGAAATAAAATCCAAGTGAGAATGGATATGTAGGAAATGGACCTGACACCAAATAATACATTAGAAATGATCATGTGGATTAGGATTGGGATCCATCAATGAATATTGAAATGTAAAATTCAGAGGCTGATAATATACCAATGTTTGTAATGACATAATCTACATAAATATCTTTGATTCATTAATGAAAATATAAGGATATGAATATGTTGTATGGTTTATATGGTGAATGTTTTGGGTTTGATCAAGTATTATGAGTGTTGTGAGTAGCTATACCAACTTCCCCCACTGAACTGCTAGGCTTTCCACACATATTACATGTCTTCTCCAAGAGTAGATGATACATAGATGTTGGAAACTATTTTAAAGTTAAAAATTAATAAGGGAATGAACATATATGTTTTTCAATATATATATATGTGAAATATTATACTCATAATGGGAACCATAGGATGAATTCAAATCTGTATCATGAAATGGTAATTTTTAGATATTCACTACCATCAAATATCATTTATATTTTTCATTTCATTCATTAGAAAATAAATATAAATATAATTAGAAATTTAATACACTTGACCTAATTTATTCAATTCATACTAATTATCTTGCTAAACTTGGATATAGTATGTTTTTCTGTTTATATGTTCAATTAATTCATGTTCAGATTGGGGTTGGTTATTTGGTCAGTCAGATTATTTTTTTGTTAATGTTATTCATTTATTTTCTAATTTTTTTTCATTGGTAATTTTGTTACACAACTTGTTTCATGTTTTTTTTTGTTTCATTTGATTCATTATTTGTTAATCCATTTTTTACATTTTTTAGTTATTTCATTTGGTTCATTTTTTTGTGTTATGTGATTTTGAATAAATTTTCATTTGGCCATTGAGTTAGATTATTTAGCTCAATTTTTGTTATGTCACCTTGGTTCATTTTGGGGTTTCCATTTTGTTCATTTTTTGGTTAAATATATTTATAGATAACTAAATGGTTCATTTTGGCCAGTTCGTTTGTGCATTTTGTGTTAGGTCATGTTCAGTTAGGTCACATGGTTTGTTTTTATGTTATTCCAATTTTGAGTTTGTTAATTATATTTATTTTGGGTTAGATCATCTAGTTTAGTTATGGTTTATTTCATTTTTTGTTTTTGTCATTTTTTCATTTTATGTTATGTTATTTATACATTTATGGTCACGAAATTTGGTTTAATTTTTGGTTAGGTTGGTTTTTTTAAATTTTCTTAGTTTATTTATTTCATTCATTCATTTTGGGTTAGGTCAATTTTAGTTATTTCATTTTGGTTAATATTTATTTAGGTTATCTCGTTCATTATATATTTTTTTATTTTATTTATTTTTTTACTATTTTTTTATTTTGTTTGTTTAATTTTTAGTAAGGGTACTTGGTTTATTTTAGGTTATATTATTTTTACCATTTATGGTTAGTTTATTTGGTTCCTTTTTGGTTACATCATTTTTTCATTAATTTAGGTCATATGGTTCATTTTTGGAATATTTATTTCATTTTTTCATATGTTTTTGTTCATTTTTATTTTTTTCAATTTTTTTCATTGGGTCATTAATTCATTTTGGGCCACATATTTTGTTTATGCAGCTTCCATTATAAAATTTAATCATTTTGGGTTTATGGAATTTATTAGTATTAAAAAAATATAATTTTTCTAAATAACAATAATAACACATCCAATAGGAAGAAAAATTTCTACTAAATCAATAGGAAACATTATAAATTTTACAAAAGAGATATGATCACATATACCCAATTTTTATCATCCAATAAGAAATATGTTCCAACTGAACATATGATTTAATGTATTTTACATTAATTGAAATAACTCATTATATAATGTCTCTTATTTTTATTGATTACCCACCCAATTATGATTAAGAAGAAAGTATAATGAATATATTACCATAAAACTAGAAAATATCAAGAAAATGGTATTAACGACCACATGCGTTAATTTATCTGAACATAATAATATAAAGTAGAAATTATTATAAATCAATAATATTAAATTGAATTATTAAATCTCTAAAAAATTAATTAATACAGAAATATAAATTCTCATTATTATTATCCCATAATTGTAGAGATTTATTTTGTTATAAAATTGTTTTTATTTTGCATGGCCTCATTTAAAATTTTGTATAGAAACCCAAACTATTTTTGATTTTGTTTAAACATGAATTAATCACATTAAATATAGATTTTTATTTTAGAATATAATTTGTTTTGGGATTTCCAGTCAGACCAGGTGCTTAGGGATGTATAAAAGTGTAATCTTGGGCTCATTAATATGTGGTGAGGCTAAATGGTAGTGGTGGAATACGCTTCAAATTGTCTATGTTTGAGTTTCCAATTTTTAATTTGATAATTTAGTTTTAATTATCTATTTTTAAATTTAGTGATATTTTTAGTGGATGAACTTTCAGGTGTGACAATTGATTCCTAACCTTGTCTCAATGAAGTATAATAGGAATTGGTGTAGGTATTGTCTACGTCACGATAGATCTGGGGTCATGTTTGAGGGTTGAGATGGATCAAAGGAGGAGTTACCAACCTTATTTGTTGCTAGTTTCAAGTGTGTTTTGGATAGTCTTTATGTGTTGTGGAGATTTTTATAATTGAGTTGGGGATTATTTTGGATAAAGTGAGTTTAATGGTCCTTTGGTTATATATGGTGTTCTTTTTAAAATTCAGTTATATTTTTAGAATTAATTTTAGAAGTCTCATGGTTTGGATGATGATTTTTATATACAAGTAAATGTGTTCAGGAATGCTATAGTGTTAAATAGGTTCTAGTAGAATAAGTGGCATAAACATCAGGTTTTTAACATCAGTTTATAGAAAATCGATGTTAATGATTATGAGTTTAAATTTTCAACATTGTTTTCTATTAAAACTGATGATAAAGGCTTTTAAAATTATTTTAATATTAATTTTTTTTATAGAAAATGAAATTGAAAATAATATTCCAAATTATTTTACACTAGTTTAAAAAAAACTTATGTTAAATATATACTATTTAATGTCAATTTTATAAAAAAAAGACATGAAAAAGAAATTTTGAAACAATTTAATGTTGTATTTAATTAAAACCAATGATAAAACCCATTTAAAAATTATAGCGATAGTTCGAACCCTTATTTTTCATTCACTCAAAAACCCTATATCTTGCCAGATTATTGGCTGAAAAAGGATTTGAATTCTTTTATGAACTTTTATTCTTTCTTGAAATTGATTTTCAACCTATTTTCACATTCCTCTTTCTCTCGAAAGCATCTCCCCCCTGACTCTCAACCTATGCTTTACCGATGTTGGAACCACCGACATCGAGGACCGCAACCACCTTGAATTTAATGTTGAACTCTATTTGAATCGATGGTTCACCTTATTTATCATTGATCATATATTCCTCATAATTATTTGATAATTTTTTATCTATTATGGTCGAACCGCAACTGCGATTTGAGGTTTTGTTTGTTTTTTTCAATTCATTTTTTCTCTTGTTTTTATGAGTATAGTATCATTAATTATATTACCAAAAATAAAGACTGATTTTATTGAAATTTGGATGGAATTTTGTATTATCACGATCCCAAATTTTTATGTTCTTTTTTTATCTTGGAAAATAAGTTGTTTATAATTGTTTTTTATCATAATTTTTAATAAGTTATTTTATGTTTTTTATGATTAAAAATTTGATAGGATAAATGTTTTTATGTTAAATGACTATATAATATTTTTTATAACTATTTGTATAATTTTTTTAAGATGTTTACATCTAAATGTTTGCAGAATTTTTCACATAATTATTAATATAATTTTTATGATTATTTTTTGTAAGTAATTATTTATATAATTGATTTTATAATTTTTTGTCTTGTTTTTTGCTTAGTTATTTAGAATTTAAAATAGGTTTTACATAATTTTTTGTAAGTTTTTTTTATGTTTAATTTTTTTTGAAAATTATTTGTGCGATTTATTATGTATAATTTTATATTATGATAATTTTTTAAATCATAATTATTTTGTAGTTATTAAATACATTTTAGTTTTTTAAAAAAAAAATTAGTTAAATATATGTAATATTTTGGATATAAATTTAGTATATTTTTTATTCTTGATTATTAATTGTTTATAATATTTTTTTGATTATTATAGTTAATTTTTTATTATGGCCAAATGGCTATCAATAAATGATTGTTTATACTAAATGTTTTTATGTCAAAATTTAATATATTTATTATATATTTTTAAATTTTTATATGTTTTTATATATTTACCTTTTATATTATGATCTAAAATATTTAATGGATCATAATTAGATGAATTTAGAAAGAACGACTGATGAATATGAAAAAGGAGTTGATTATTTCTTAGAATTTTCTAAACAAAATATTAAAAAAAAGGATTTGATTTTATGTCCATGTGTGAAGTGTCTGAATATGAGAATGTAAAATTACAGAAAAAACATGTGTCGTATCATTTTCAATGGTTTTATCCATAATTATACACATTGGATTGGGCACAGTGAAATAATGATAAATTCGATATCTATTTTTGATGAAAATATTCTGAATGAAACATAGGATCATATTGAAGAATTAATTCATGATGTAGTTATTATAACCTTTGAAACAACAAAAATTGTTGAATGATTGTATGGGGACACAAAGAAACCACTATTATCATGTTTCGCAAAATTTATTTTGTGATTATTAGATCATATACAATTTCACATGAAATAAAAAAATTGGTGGAATGATAAATGATTCTATGAGTATCTTTCTATTTTTAAATAGATACTTTCAGAAGGAAACTATCTTATAGATTCAAATTATGTTATAATGAAAATTTTATTCTCAATGGGATTATAGTATAGAAAGATAATTGGTTTTCCTAATTATTATGTGTTTCAAATGAAATAATATTAATTTTTATCAAAATGAATTATATGCATGACCTCAAACTAAAAGGTGGATTTAAAATTCAACTCTAATTAATTTTACATACTAACATCAAACCACCAACTAAATAAATTTAGTACCTTTAAAAAAATCATTCCAATAATAAACAATAATAAATCAAATCATTCTAATATGATTCATTCTCACGTAATTAAGTCAAAAATCCTTCTGAATAATTTTAGTACCTTCCAAAAAGTCCCCATTCGAAACCACTCTTTTGAAATTCTGTTAACGAAAAAGGTTATGATAGAATAAATATGAGAACATATCTAGTAGTAAGATATGATACCATACATATTCACCATAGTGGAACATATTTTATTAAAAAAAATTGAATGTGAATTTATAAATCACATAATGGTACTATGCACAGGTAGAATGAATCTTTATCCGAACTAGAAGACAAAATATTTACTGGCCTTATTTGTTCATACTTTAATGATTGTACCCATATATATGTGTGGAGAAAAAATATGTAATAATGATCATGAGGATTTCATGACCAAAATAGTTAGAAAAAAATATTGACGTGTATCTTTCTCTATTGAACTATGATTTGATGCTTCTATTGGAGAAAAGTGAAAGAGTTTTTTTATTCATACAATAATGAGTATTTTATTTTGAATGTTATAATAATGTTCCATATAAATGAATTTCTTACCTATTGGAAATTATCTGGATATAGTATTGATTGATATAAGGAATTTCCAATTTTCGAAGAAGATACTTCAGAGTATCATGTATTGAATACAAGAAAGAAAATTCCCATAATACATAGAAGTTTTTTATGAATTGATCAAAATTATCATAGATTGAAAAACGAATTTAATGGTTTTAAATAATTTATTCATCACCCAAAACCAATGTAATTTGATGAATATTACAATAATGTGAAATATACTCATTTCACATTAGGAAAGAGATAACGGTCTTGTTATGAAAAAATTACTATAAGAAAAAATCTGTCATTTTAAAACGACAGTAGTGGAGATTATTTGAGATAAAACATTACACTAGAATTTTTAATAATGAGAAAAAACATATATGATAATACTATTGGTACTTATTTAGACATAAACATAATGAAAAAAAATATGGATTATATGCTATATTAGACTTCATAGTAGTAGGAATACATTGGAAGCTTACTACCACAATGAAAAGAATTAGAACATATTTAACTCTTCCTAATCAAACATTAATAAAGTGTGAGGAGATAATGTTTTTTCATGTCATAATTGTATTAATGTACCTATTGGATATTCATCATATGTGAATAATTTTGTTTCATTTATGGATTGTAAATAAATAGTTATGAATTCTAATGACTCTCATGTATTTATGCAAAAAATGCTTCTAGTCACACTGTGTGGTATATTGTTGGCACATTTCGGAAATATTATCATCAGGTAATGTAATTTTTTCAAATATATTTGTATCAAATTCATTGATCCAAATTTGTTAGATGTGTTGGAGAATGAAGCTGCTCTTATAATGTTAAAATAGAAATATCTTTACCTCGTATATTTTTAATATAATGGCTCATTTGGTAATTCATTTAGTCTGTGAGATAAGTATATGTGGGCCTGTTTATTTATGTTGGATGTTTCCATTTGAATGATGTATGATCATTTTTAATAAATATATTAAATATAATTATCGACGAGAGTCCTCTATTATTAAAAAAATTATATAAGAAGAGTTTATTGAGTTCTATACAAATTATTTACATTAAATGGAGGATATTGGTCTTTCTATATCTTTAAATGTGATATTTAATGGTGAAGTTAGAGGGATATAAGGATTAATGGTAAATTTCATTCCATGTGATAATGTGATGAAATAAAACAAATATATTTTTCACAATATATATTAGGTATAACCATATGTATAATCATATATTTATGAATTAATGGTATGGTATCAAAAAAATAAATAAAATAAAGTTGGTGATTGAGCATAAAAAGGCATTTTTTCATGGTTTAAAGAGGAACATGCCACATATATATCTACATGAGAAACATTGAAATAGTTATCAGGGGTATCTCCTATTAATATGATCACATGATCTGGTTTTGATATTAATGGGTACACATTTTATACAAAAAATATGATAACAAGTGTATCATTCAAAATTGTGGGGTAATGGTTGTCATAGAAGCACTACATATTTCAATTTAAAAAATAAAAAACCAATTTCTATATTAATGACATATTTTTGAGTTCTTAAGGTTCTATGGGAAATTATATATAACAGATTTCAATTCACTATGTTTATGTTTAACAAGATTGATAGTAATTGTTTGGTGAAACATGATGATTATGGGTTTACAGAAGTTGGTTTGAAAAAATTTAGTTCCAAAGTGGAATCATTTATCATGGTGACACTTGAAAAGAAAAAAATCATGTTATTTATCTATCAACTTTTTAGAGGTTAGTCATTTTGTAAGGGAAAAGTGTTCATTAGGGTGATGATTATGAGGATGATGTTATGAATTTATATGAGGATTTTTCTTCTAATACGAGATCTATATATGATAAAAATTACTGTAATTTATACATAGTCCTACTATATGAAATAATAATGTTGATGGGATATTATAAAACATTGAATTACTCTCCTAATTATTCACGGAAATTTTAATATTATATTTATTTAATTAAATTTGTCCATATAAACTCTATTTATTATTAATTATTGGATGTTTTATGAAACCTATTTGACTATTTTTATGATTACTGTGTAAACCTTTTATTCAATGGTTAATGATAAATATTTTATCATTGGAATGCCTAACATAAATAATTATGTTGTGGTTAAACTGATGCATATTAAGACACGTTTTTTGACTGTGATATTTAAATTTATAGGTGTTTCTATCATTTCATATTTTATGTAAATATATTATTGATTAACTAGTACATTTTTTGTTTAATAATCATGAAATAATTAATTTTAATGAAACATTCCAATGAAAGACACTATTGATTTATAAATATATTTTTATAATAATTTTTTTAAATATTAGCTTCCCTAATAAACTACAGGTACTTAGAATTTTATTACACCTTCATATTTCAATTACTAACATAGAGTGAGATGAATATTTACTAAGTAATATATATTATTTCTTATTTTTAATATTTAGTAATATAATTATTTAATGAATGTAAACATTTATTTTAAAAATATAATAATAGGACTTCTAATGCTCCTTCTACTAATGCACCTTCTATGGAGGATTCATCTCGAGATTGTATAAAGAATTCTATTTCTAGATTTGATAAAAGTGGGATTACATGTTTACCAAAAATTTAATCTGATCATGGAGTTCAAAGAATATAAATTAATTTTGATTATAATAATAACCCTACTAGCCCAAATGTAATTTATTTTACCAGTTATATAACCATCTAGGGCCATTATAATATTTTAGTTTTATCTCTTGATTGGATGTTTATCAACAAGAGAATTAAAGAGTTTAAGTGGGTGTCCATAATAGTACAATATCTGAATTGATTTATTATATAAATTTTTTAATATTTTATATTCCAATTGAAAAATAATTAATATATTCCCTTATAAATGAGATTCAATTTCAAATAAATGAATGAAATTCAGAAAATATTTTTATTTTCTATTTGTGTTTCAATTGAGATATTTCAAAACATAATTATAAAAAATTATGCTTATGTAACGTTATTGAATGAAACCCCATTCAGAATGTATGGGTTTCTAGATGTAGATACATGGAATTAAATTTTCACCAACTGATATGATGATGCATTAATGGTTTGATAATTATTTTAAATTTTAAAATTTGTTGTATATTAACTCAATACTTATTATTTTATTTTTATGAAATACGCCTCTATGAGATCAAATCATGATATCTTGTTATAGAATATAAACCGTAATACTTTATCATATAGAGGGTATTGATTATTAGAGGAGAAGTTATTGTATAAATGTTTTATACATTAAGATCATAGTCTACTTTTGGTTAAGTATATGTCTGGTTTGGTCCTCCATCTCCACCCTCTCTGTGAAAAAAGGAAAGTAGAAAGAATAAAAAAACGAAACGTGTCCTACAAATTATTATGAGGAAGTAGCTGAAAAAATTCTAAGAAATTAATTATTTCCATGAATGTTTCGAATTTTTTAATTAATAATACAATTATTGAATTTCAATTGTTCATTTTAGGATGATATTCTGAAGAATGTGATGTAGAGTAATTTAATCCAGAAGGGTGGGATAAACATCCTAGATACTACTTTAGGAAAGTTAGAACACCCCATGCATGTAAGAGGATATGAGGTGAGTTTTATTGTTAAGATATTTTTTCATCAATGTAAGAAATTGAGAGACGTAGATATATATTTCTTATAATCTAAGATGGAATACTAGAAAAAATACATGGATGTCAAATTTAAATTCTCTATATAGGATATCTTTGAACAATTATTGAGACAATCATAGTCTGCATAGCCTACTCCTCAATTCTAGCATACATAGCATGCCCAAGCTACCCATCCTATGTATCCTATAAAGCCTTCACAAATAGCCCACCCTACATAATTGGATCCCCAACCTCCTTTTTTAAACATGAATATATAATTTTATTTGTATTTTGGAGATACCCATGTATATATTATAGTGTAATGAGTCATTCATTTTTTTAGGGGTTCAGTACATCACCAGCCAATGAAGATGGTTTAGGAATGAATATTATTGGATGATAATACTAATCCAACAAGTCAAATATCATTTCCTATTTAGCAGGATACAATAGTTGGAAATTGTATGGGTAATTTTTTTTACTTTGATGGATAAATTTCTTTGTTATATCACATATGAGGTATGTTTATCATTTTATATATTATTTACATTTTGTTATAAATTTCATAAATTTTTTAATTACATTAAATATCTGTTGGGGTATGTAATATCAAATGAATTAGTAAAAAACAGAATGTTTAGGTACATATATCATTAGATGCATTTAATACTTCTATTTGGATAAAAATATTATCATTTCCTCATTTAACCTTGGATAATATTTATGAGTGTGAGATAACATCTAATATAGGTGGTCGAGAGTATCATTTGAGGGTTTAAAAAAATCATGGATCTAGTTATTTCAATGAGAATAGTGTTTATATGTTGCAGTTTTTTTCCATGAAAGTAAATTTATGTTTCTATTTTTTATTATTATATTAATGATTAATTCAAATGAATAACTATATTACTTATTTAAATAGGTATCTTCACATGCTTATTATTTAAAATGATACAACTAATATTTATAATCTTATCGATTTAGAATTTATTTTTTATAATTTCATTAATTGTTAACTTTTCATATTGTAGACTTAATTGGAATTTTTGGGGTATTATTCCCATGTGAATGCACATTATACTAGTTTTTCACTTTATTAGGTGGTTTTCATAATAAATTTATGTTACTATAAAATTATATTTTGTTTTTTTATAATTTCTTTATTTCTAATTCTTATTGTTTATAAATACATTTTAGTTGATATATATGAAATTTTTTGTAATGGACAATGTATATAAAAGATAACTTATGAATGAAACATCTAAATGCAAACCAATAGGTGGATTTAAAGGAAAATATGTTTTATATAATATAATATTTTCTTTTAGTTATATATATATTATTTTTTATTTTCAATTGAATGTTTTATAACAAAATTATCGTCAAAAAAAACAAAGGGTGAAAAGTGGTAATTATGTTTTTACAATCATGTTTGATGTAATCACAACTGATTCAAAAACTAAATATGATACGGTTATTTGTATTATTTATTTTAGTATTTCTATAAAAATAATATGATTCTTAATATAATAATATTTATTATTATTGTTTCTTTTCAATGTTTTTGAAAAGTAAATGAATGAATAACTTACCAATATTCGTAGTTTATTTGAATACATTTCTATAAGTATGATTGTGATTAAAATTATTATGTATATCAATTTTATTTAAAGTTTAAAAAACTAAGTATTTGTATAATAATTGTATAGTTTAATTTGTAATACTCTTCTTATTTTTATAGGTTTTGTGTCTAATGTATAAATGGGTATGGATATATTAAAAAACCCAACACTACACAATACTTTTAATTTTAAGGTATCTCTCTTTTAGTTAGTGATTAAAAAATAAATAATTAAATATTCATTTTTTTAATTAAATACTGTATATTATTTTTGTTTTTACAGGTTTTATATGTTTTGGGTTTCTAAAATTTAATTACCGATAAATAAATGAGTATTTATAAAAATAATTTTCTTCTTTTAGTTGGTATATTGTGTTTAATTTTATAGTGTTGTTATTTTCCTTATGTTAGTGTATTAGGTAGATTATGTAAATCAATTAAAAATTATTAAACATGTAGTTTTAATTATTTTTTATAAGTTATTTAATTTAGTTATTATGGTTCATACCTATTTGGATAGTTCTTATATTAAAATACAAGTCATGGGAAAAGGTTAAACAATTGTCAATAATCCATCCCACAGCAAAATAGAACTAACTACGTGAAATTATTGGTAAATATATTTTATATTATATAATATATGATATGTCATATATATATACATATCATTTTTATCAAAAAATCGTTTCATAAATGCAATGTAATTGTCAAAAAGGAATGGTGGAATATAGTATTTTTGTTTTAATATTCATGTTTGAGAAAAAAATAACTGGGAAGACGAGTGTATTTTATAAGGGTTATTCATATTAATTATATTAGTTTTTATAATATAATTTTCTATTTTTTTATTCTTATAAGATTCATTTTTATTGTAGAATCTCAATGAGGCTGAGTATTGTTCAAATGAAGAACCGACCCATCTTTAATTTTTTTTAATCTACTTTTTAAATAACATAAAAATTTAAATTATAAGGTTTGTTTGTTTTATTTATATTTTAAAACATTATAATTAGAATGAAAATTATGAAAGTTGGTATATTTTTTTATTATTAAATGTTTCTAATTTTGAAACTAGTTCTTATGTTTGGTTATATTATAAATTATCAAGTATGTATATTTATGTTTTAATTTAAAAAATGATTAATTATACGATCATTTTCAAAAATAATGTTTTATATATATTTTATTTTTATATGTCTCTGATGTTATATGTATCTATCATTTAATTAATTTAAAACAAATGAGTACTTTTACATGTTGTATTATAGATTTTTTTGGGATATTTTCTTTTATTTTACTAGTTTATTCTTTTCTTTAAGTTAGTGTATTAGGAAGAGTACATAAATTTTTATCGAATTTTTAAATAAGTATGTTTTATTGTTTTTTATAAGTTCTTTACTCTTAAATAATATTTTTATATGTGTTTTTATAATTGATATATTATAATAAAGGTAATGATATATGTTTAAAATGGTTATTTATTGATACATAAACAATATAAATTCAACTATGTGAAATTATTGGTAAAAATATTTTATAATAGATAAAATATTTTTTGTATTATATATATGTGTCGGTTTTTATTTGTTCATGTTGTTATTTTATATTATATGTTGTATGGTTTAATATTTTATTTAATGGCCAAAAAATAAAACACTCTACTCAGGATTGTGTTGATAAATTTTTTGAATTTCTTGATTAAAAACTTCAAATAATATCATGTATTAAATTTTATAAATAAATATATCAAAAATGGTTATTGTAGTATCCACATAGATTTTATTTTATAATAATTTATGAAATAGTTTCCGTAATAACGGTCCTGATTCATTTTTAAATTGGTTTAGTTAAATATATATAGTTTTTTCATTTATTCATTTGAAACCCCACTTGAATGAATGAATTCATATACATCTCATGTTTTTTATTTACTTTTAAATGTTGAGAAGATTCTTGATGGGTGTAAGGTTATTTTTTAATTTTTAATGTTTAATATTTCTTTATCTAGTTAAAATATGATCAAAAAAATTATTTGGTTATAATAAATGTTTATGTTTAATTATAAATTTTAAAATATTCCATAAATTTATACAAAGATATCTTTTTTGTTGGATTTTAATGTGTTTATTCTATTTAAATAATGTATTGGTTGATTATTTCTTTAAGAAAATTATTTTCTATGTTTCGTGTATTGAATAAAATTTTAGTGCCTTTAATATAATGATCAATATTTTATTTTAATATATTTGATAATAACATTCTCTTCAATATTATGAAAAAAACTCAGATGTTCATGTTTTTTAATAGTTTCAACTGATTTGTTCATTTTATCTTACAAAAAATATTCAATGTTCAGTGTGTTAATTAGGAATGAAATTAATCCATTTATTTCAATATAATCTAATATATATAATATCATAATTGATGACAAGTTTTTTTTAATTTAAGGTTTAATTTTAATGAAACTAAATTCTATTGAGAAGTAAAAGTGAAGACATAATCCATAACAACATGGGAAGAATTCCATATTTTGGGGGATGTTTTTTATAGTGGATATAGTTTTCATTATTTAGTGAGATATATAATTTAATGTTTTCATTTTTTTCTCTCAATGCTCACTTAATATTTTTCTTTCTTCAAAGTTTTGATTTTGGGAAATCGGTATGATGTTTTAATTTGATATTCCATGGAAATTTTCTTAGTGTAAGCATGTCATGGATTTTTTGATATCTTGTTCAATGAACATGATTTCATGGCATAAAGATGAATGTTATCTCAAAACCAGTCTCTACATTATGGTTCAAACCCTCTTTTTTATTGCATGCAGGCCTTGTAAAAGAAGTCTGAAAGATTAAATTATTCATTATAGAGGTAAGGGAAATTTATCCTCGATAAAAAATGTTAATGAAAACTAGTAATTTGTATTATTTACACTTTTTTATCAATTTTCTATAGGATTTCAGATTAGGGGGTATAAAATTCATATTATTTTTTAGAAATAATATTCAAATTTCTACATCATTTTTTTATAATTTGACATGGAAACAAATTAACATTGGTTATTTATAAATAATTGACATTGAATGTTGATCTGGAAAAGACCTTCAACATCTATTTTAAGAAAAAAAACTTTTGAAATAGTCTTCCAATATCAAATCTATTAATAAGATATGTGGAAAACATTTATCAATTTTCTAGTTATAAATTCAATTTTGATCTTCTTTGGAAACTAACATTGAATGTTTGATGATATTTTTTCATGTTCAAAATAAAATAACATTTGATGTCGTTTTTTTATAAAACCAACATTGAAATGTGGATGAGATAGTTTCCATTTTGATTTTTGAGTAAAACTATGGTGAAAATATTTGGTAAATGTGATTTTTTATATAAAATTATGTTTATAGACACCATTAGTTCGTTTTTTTTAATATTTACACTTCAGTTATATGAAAACCAATTTCAAAAATATAGTTTATAACATCTATTGAATAAATGATGGTAAAAACTGACATTAAAAACTAAAAAAATTGATTAGAAAATATTCTTTTCCACTACTGATGGGTCAATCTAACACACCATAATAATGTATGGGTGTCCCAGAAGTTACCCTTACACAACATTAGGGTACATGGTATCCTAGATATGACCCTTTTGTATAATTTCTTTGAAAGGGGTTCATGGAACAATATCTGGGGTATTAGGTAAGTTATTAATTTTATGGGTTGATATAGGGTCATGGGAGTTTATATGATCTCAGAAGATATTACATGAGGAACATAAAATATTGATCAACAGGAATAACATTTTAAGAGGATGTTAGTCCTTTGGAATCATTCTAATATTCTTGAATTTTCTTATGTGCATGTGATGTTTGGTCATACCAACCAAGACTTATTGACCTTATATTTTAAATGAAATAAAATTGTTTTTGGTTACTCCTATAAAATATAAATAGTATCAACATCGATTGAAACACTCCAATATTTTAATGTAGGAACATGATATTCAATTGAAAATATGACACAAAACACCAAACATAAAATATAATGTAACACCCCCATACTTTATGATATATTTATTTTTAAATGAATTTAATCTCTTGGAATGCTCATAATGAATGCTAAACTAAGTCAAAATGATATTCAATAAGGAATAAAGTTATATCATAGTTATTAAATTTTTTGTTATTACTAGTACAGACTAAATTATGAAAATTATATGTTT
The DNA here is from genome assembly GCA_963277665.1 of Viscum album. NCBI lineage: Eukaryota > Viridiplantae > Streptophyta > Magnoliopsida > Santalales > Viscaceae > Viscum > Viscum album. Next base: position 320,867,964 of record OY728129.1, read on the forward strand.
TACACATATATAAAATAAACACACTAGGTTTAGATTTTTTAGAAATGAATATTTCATGATCCATGTTGGGATTTCATCTGAACCGACACCCATCCACGTCTTAGATATAGCCCTAAGATAATTCCTGATCCCACGGGCTGGAAGCTAGTGTTGGGCATCAAATTAATTATAATGTGAATGATTTTTCCCAGATAGAAGAGGATCAAAAACAAAACAAAACATGTAGAAAACCCACCAAAATTTTAACATCAATAAATATAGAATTCAATCCGAATACTAAAATGAATTAACAAATCGAAACTAAATAAAAAATTAAAATTTTACCATGAAACATGATTTACATGTGACTTTTTGGCCACCACCAATCAGAAGACCAACCAATTGTAATGGAAAACTGAACCAAAACCTGAACCTCCATACACTCAGTGGGACAAGTAGGGTGTGATCCCAAATAGCTCATTATGTAATCAACATTGAATCTATTCATTTCCTTCTATGAAACAATCCATAAACACTACATTAAATTACATATAGAAAATATTATTTTAATTATTTTAAGAAACCTAATGATGATTTCCCCAAATTTTCAATTTAAACCCTAAGACATATATTTACTTTTTCAAAATGGTTTCTCACTCCAAACCCCAACTCAAATCCAAAATCCAAATATTAATCTATACCATATGAAAAATAATGGGCTATAAAAGAATCAAAGTAAATTAAACAACTAGAAATAAATTTAAAAGGCTATAATCCAGATGCAGTATAAATAAACAAAACATACAAATATTAAATCTTAGGAATTTCCTAAATATCAATAGAGGCAATCCCTGTATTTAATCAGTTTGGACTCACCTATTGGTATAGTGTGTACCTCCATAGTCAATAACTTACTAGCTTCACTAAACAAATAAAATCTATTAGTGCATCCCACCTGGCCTCTCAAAAAACCCGGGGGGTATAACTCATCTAATATTTGTCAATAAGAACCCAACAATCAAACTTCAAAATGATACATGATAACCCAATTATAATAGTAATTAATGAAACATCTTATAAGAACCATAACCAATAGTTTCATCATGCATGATCCACTTGAGTGAACACATCCTATAGTCTTGTGGTTTCCCAACATATTGGAAAACCCATTGTGTCCTCGTGCATGATCCACTAGAGGATAAAATATCCCAAGGTTTAGTGGTTTACCAACATAATTAGAGCATCATAGAAACATTTTAAAATCCATTTCATTTACACCAACATTAATCCAGAAATTAAATCTCACATGCAAACCACTGTTTTTTATAATCAAAAAAACATTTCAAAAATCATTAAATAACAACCGGGCTTTTATACCACATACTTTATTACACCACTTTCCCAAACATGGAATGATGCCAATAGGGTGTTCATTTAACAACACTTTAAAACTAAATTTTCAAAGGAAACTCAAAGTACCATCCAGGACTTTAAAATTCCCAATAAATTACATTTACAAGACTACTCCCAAAACATTTTGAATATCACCTTGAAACATCAATTTTGCATAAAAATTTACAAATGGACCATTTCATTTATGATTCTAATTTCATTTTTTAAAGAATGTTTCCCATCCCCAGTAGAAACATAAAATAACATGAAATGTTGCAAATATTATTCTATACCATTCACCTTCCAAAACACGCCTCAGTGTTGAAAATGACCCAATCCTTACAAAACAAATTTAAAAACACATTTTAATTTACTCAAAGCACTAATATCATTTGGAAACACATTTCACATAACTTGTACAATTCGTAAGACCCATTTGGAAACATAAAAAGAAACTAACATATGAAATCCCTCTATAACAATGGGAATGACCCTTTATAAATTCATAAACACACCAAATAAATTTTATAACATGGTTCACATTAATATCACAATTTACAAACACAATTTAGGTGCATAACAATGAATATGAAATTCTAAAAAACCAATTTATTTTGTAAAACCAACATTCAACACAGTCACACCATCAAATACCTTTAAAACACATTGAACAAATTTCAAACAATCAATTGAACAAATTTATAATGTAAAACACTAGGGAATACCTGAAACATAATCAATTTATTTTATAAATCATTTTCCATAACACATGAACACTTCAAATCACTCTGATATCACCTTTTCAAAGAAACCTAAGTTGCTTTTAAACCAACACAACCAGCCACACATAAGATTCACAATGTAAAGGTCACCAATTTCTATAGAAAAATCACAGCCCAAACCCATTTCAAAAGCATAACCAAGGGAAAACAACTTCCCGATGCATCAAATTTCACTATGGAAGATCAATTGACATTTCATAAATCAACTTGTGGGGATTTCAATATAGTCACAATTAAAGAAACCCTTTAAAAGATTTTATCACCAATTTTCAATTACTAAATCACTAAATCAATTTATAAAAACACATTAAAAGCAAGGTAAACACATTAAAAAACCCTTATTGAATGGTAAAGCATCAAATAGAATGTGAGAGAAATGAAATGAATGGAAAGAGCTACTCCAAAGATGTGTAAATGCAATGATACTTTGGGAGAAAGAAGATCACACCCCACAAGACAATCTAGACACCTTAATATCAATTAAATTGAACAACACATCAAACCTAACCCTTAGGGATCGTCTAAGAGAGATCCCACCAAGGGAAAAACCAAAGAACCAAGAGAGTAGGAATATGGGAAGTGGGAATTAAACAAGAATACAAATAAATTCACTTTATAACCTTAAAGAAGAATCCAAAAAACATGGATGTATAATGTAGGGAATCTTGAAGGCTCCCATTGGGTGGAGTAGTCGACAAAGAGGAGAAAAATCCAAAATTGTGTTAAAACAGTGGGGGAGAGGAATTCAACACTTTTAATGATCTAAGAAACTAATATGGTTTAGCTAAATAGTTTGAAAAAACATGTGCACCCCACATGAGAAGAGGGAAGCCCATATGGGTTGGCCACCTGGTCTCTCAAAGCATGAGAAAATTGTGAAAAAAGATACAATCTAAACTACAAAATCCCTTGTATGATTTATTCCTAGTTAACTAAAACCGCATGTAGGTTGTGCGCTATGTCCCAAACATCAAAAATGAAGCCTCATGATTTTTCCCTTGAAATCAAATAGTTTAGCCCAATACATGCTCATATTGTTCAATTGAAACCATGAAAGAATACTTGTTACTGATAAGACCCTTCACCTCAACATGCCACATGGTTAACCATTAAATCATGCCTAAAAACTGTGAACAAGCTAAAAACTCACCCAAAAGATCTAAAACTCAAAAATTGAAACAAAGAACTCAAAAAAAAACCTCAACTGAAATATCCAATAGAATAAAAATAATAAAATAAGATTAAATATGAAATGTGGCTGTGATTATTATCCATATCCCAAACACTTTCTTCCCCCATTAATTCACTGATCCACACAAGGAACAAAACTCAATCCAAAATATGAATGAATCCTAAATGAGCACACAAACCATAGAGGTGGAATTTGGCCCTAACTGTCACACTTGAGCATCTCAATGAGAAACCAAATAAAAATTATCAATGAAAAAGGAAGAGGGTTATCCCCACCATAAAACACATCTAGAATAAACGACATTGAAACTCACAACATGACATCACAGATATGGGAAATCCCAACACCAACCAAAAAACCCAAACACAAGTAGAAAACCCATTTTTTATAAATAACAACCAATAAAAATGACCAAAATTAAACTTTTCCACAGGAAATAATAGCTCCAAACGAGCATTACCTGAAACTAATACATGTCCGCAAAAGGATAGGAAGACACAAGAAAGAAAAAATAATTAAAGACTCACATTTTTTAAAAGTCCCCAACAGTAGAATTTAAAAATAAAAAGCACCAAGATTTTTATAAAAAGTTGTAACTCAAAAAAATAGCGAAAATTAATAAAGATAAACATAAACGGTCTCCACTCTAATATTAGATACAAAATTATGCCAAGGTTCCCCTACCCCTAGTAATTCATTATTGCATGAAAAGCATCACTTAGGGTCCTACGGATTGATCCATGATGTCTTCAATCCTCATATTACCCACACATAGAAGTTGAAATTCTTCAATTGAGACTTCCTCCAATGTCCATGTTTTTTATATAATTTCATTAGATGACCAAAATGACCACATATAAAACAAGCCTTTGGAGGATTTTAATAATGCAACTCCAAATAATCGAACTAGCCACATAGATAGCACATGAACAATTGGTCTGATAAGCAAGAATGTTAATTTAATAAATGGGACTCCACAATAACAACTTCTTCTTGCACACACCTCTAACCAGATTTTGAAACTTCAAAAGAAAAAAGAGATATTGAATTTCCAACTTTTTATGATCAGGATACCCACACATCAAAGAATTTTCCATCCACCAACTTCTCAAACAGAATTTCATTTGATGAAGGGACTCTCTCCTTGATCTCTGGACAAAGACCCCAAATCAAAAGAGAAGCTTCCAACTAATCTTGTAACTCTAAAATAAATGAAAACAAATTATCTCCTTGAAGTTGTTTACATATTCCTTTACTATCTATTGACCTTATTGAACATCCATGAGATAATCTACCATCATAATCTTCACCTACTCAGGTAAAAACCATTGGATGAATGTGGTATTAAATACTTATCCTATAATCCAAATATTAAAAGATGACAGAATAATCAAGTTCCACATTTCCAAAGATAATCCATCTCGCAAACCTAAGACAGCTCGATATCTCACCACTTTTGGAGTTTCAAATAACCTAAAGACACTTTATACAATCTCAAACCATTATAAAGCCTCACAAGTTCAAAAATCACCATGAATAACAAGAAACAATAGAGGCAGACTCGGCTCTACCACCCCATTCAGAGACTAGGATGGGTCAACATCTGGAAGAGACTCACTAGAAACCTCTAGGGACTTTCTAGGTGGTATGTTGTGAACATAAGAAAATATATATACACATTCAACATCACACATGTCCCAACCAAAAGAATACCTAAAGGAATAAAACGTTTTACAATCCAAACATTACTAAAAGCATAAAACCCATCTTTTCAAAGACAACCTTTTCATTTCAATTTCAATCCACTTAAAATCTAAATCCACTTTCATTAACTAACTTTTAAATATAGTTCATCAACTAAATCCTACATATTCACATCTTTAAACTTTTTTTCTATGAAAATCCTTCTCCAAAAAATATTTTTCTTTTTAAAATCAATTCACACCAACAATAATCAACCCAAGCGAACAAATTAGGTCAAACAATCATGATGAGGAACAAGTGGACATGCATAACCTAGTGACATGGTTAGTAGGACATTTCCCAAGTATGAATCATCAACTAAGAGGATCTTGAACCATTCACTCAAGCTCCACATGGTTCACTACTTCATGAGAGATCACAAAATAGCACTCTCTCTCCCCCATTGCCATTCCTCATTGATACCCAAAAAAAACAAAAAAAAAATACTCCAATACCAAACTACCTCATGAAAACCGAGGATCAAAATGAGAATGGGTTCATGGTTTCATTTCTACACATATCTATTGAGTCCTAAAGTCATAATATCTAATGTACCTAACACCCCAAATAACAAGGTATTTATTTAAAAATATTTTTCATAATCTTGGTTAGGATTCCATCAAAATTAACAACAAACCCTGTTAAAAACATGGTCTGAAAGAAATTCTGTTTCTGATGCTTTTTTCGGGGTGTGCACATACTTCAATTTGAGGATGATGGGGACGCGCTGGCTGTTGCCCCACATTACCACTTTCCAAAGGCATGCGACATCTATTGTTTATTCCAGGACATTTGCTCCATGATCGAATCGGGATAATGGGATGTCAGTTCCTCCTTCCATGGATTCCTTATCAGAACCCATTGCCTAGTCCATGTCTCCCTCACAGATTAAGATATTTTTTGTGAATCTCTTCATAGTGCAATGTCTTCCCAGATTCCAGTTAATTACACTGATTCTTTCGGGACAATCCAAGGGTTCTGACAAGGGAAGAAACTTTAGGTCGGGGGAGTAGTCACCCCGAACATCACTGGCGTGTCTGGACGCTGGAACAATAGAATGTATAGGTTTCTTCCCATTACTAAAGGTCTTATCAATGGTGCATAATCCCATGGCGTCCCATATCAAATTCATGTAATTATACAACATGGGCATGTATCAGAGGTTTTCTTCAGCTTCCAATGTTTATCAAAGGGTATACCGTAGGTTTAACATCTAGCAGAGAAATATTGGGCTGATCAGAACATTGTCTAGAGTGGATCAGATGGGTGAAACCCCTAGAGGGAACACTGATGTTGGGGGGGTGAATTGATGTGATCTCATAGGGATGTGGTGGCTCGGGTAAGAATCAAGATGAATAATGGATGGTGAAGTGATGTGGATGGAGAATGAGATGTAGTCGACTCGTGGGAGACTGTGATGTTGGGAATGAACATAGAATAGAACTCCTGCATATCCCCATGGCATGGAATCAATGTCCACATAGTTTGGGAGTGGGGTATAGAATCGAGGTGTGCACAGAGGGCAGCTACCCGATGATATACTGGGGCTTATGCGTGGTTAGAAGTCTGAGGATGGTGTAATGCCAGAAGAAGGGACCAGATATATGGGGCCCAATAGAAGGGATGAAGGTGGAATACCCATGGTTTTAGGTTGACAACAACTTACCGATAAATGGGGATCCCAACGGCTAAACACTGCGTGAGGTTAAAAATGGTTTATGGTGGGCTGGAAGCACAATGGCTTACCACTGGATGGGGTTTGTAATGGATTACCACTGGATGGGGTCACAACATCTTACCGATAGATGGGGTCACAAGGGATTACTACTGGATTGGGTCACAACAGCTTACCACTCGATGGGGTCACAACGGATTACCGTTGGATGGGGTCACCACGGCCTACCGCTAGATGGGGTTGAACCGCATGGAGGCTTCCTACATACCTTGATTAGGAGACAAGGATCATACTCCACGTATTTTGGAATTGTGGATGCATTTTAACATTGATTAGGATAAATATAGGGAATACGGTTTAACGTCTTGCGGGACGAAGATGGTCCAAAGTGAAGGGGGTCTGAACCTGTGGTTGTTGGGCTTGAACCTTCAGGAGGCTTCCTACATTCCATGCCTCAGTAAGGATCAAAGACCATATAACTCAGAATAGGTTTGGTAAACTGACATGAACTTGGTCGGAACCAATGGTTGTTAGGCTTGAACCATAGAGAGGATTCTTACATACCTTGAATTGGAAAGGGTCAATGACCACATAGTTCAAATAGTGTGTGTGTGAACTGGTTTGAAGATGGTTGGAGCCAATGGATGAAGGGCTTGAACCTCAGGTTGGCTTCCTATTTACCTATCCTTGGCATGGATGAAAGTACACGTAGTTTAGGATGGTGGGAACCGATGGGAAGATGGTCGGAACCAATGGTTGTTGGGCTTGAACATCAGGGCGGCTTCCTACGTAACACGTCATTGCTAGGATCATTGTTCGTGTAGTTATGGTTAGTGAAAACCGACGTGAAGATGGTTGGAAACAATGGATGTTAGTCTTCAACCTCAGAAAGGATTATTGTGTACCTTAAGCTGGTAAGGATCAATGTCCACATATTTTGGGATGGTGGGAACGAACATTAAGGTGGTCTGAACCAATGGTTGTTGGTCTTGAAACTTAGAGAGGCTTCATACACACCTTTCCTTAGAAACGACAATGTCCCTGTAGTTTGGAATTGTGGGAACATTCATGATGATGGTCAGAACCAATGGTATTTGGGGCTGAGACTTAGGGAGGCATCCTATGTACCATTCCTTGGCAAGGATCAAACTCCACATAGTTCGGGATGGTAGGAACCGACAGGAAGATTGTAAGAACCAATGGTTGTTGGGTTTGAAACTCATGTAGGCTACTTACGTACCTTGACGTGGAGAGGATCAAATTACACATTTATCATGATGGAATTTGTTTCTTACACTCTAGGTTTACCATAGAGGATGCCATGGTCGATACTTACTCTAAGCCTATGTGTGTCTTTCTCAGTGAGAGAAACAAGAGGCAACAATGACCTGATGCACACGTTGTGAAAGAAGCGTCTGTGGGAAGTGGAGTGGGGCTGACCCGTAGTTAGCCACACAAAATAGAAATAGGGGATTATGAATTGTTTGAAGCCCATAGAGGAAATAGGGGATTACGCATGGTTATCTACCCATGGAGAAGAAGATTGAAACTTACTCTAGGGTTGAGGCCCAGTGGCGACAAAGCCCAAACAGAGAGGGATTAGGCATTGAATAAATGAGGAATATGGTGCCCATCCCACCATCTCTAGACATTGGCCAGGAAAATGATAGGAGGAGAAGGGATGCTACCTCCAACGAGAAAGGCTTGGGGATTACACCAAGGTGGTTTCCCTTTCCCCAAAGATAGCCACCTCTCTGATAAAGACAATCTCAATCCATATGACGAATGATCTCACTCCCGTGGAGACCTGTGTGCGTAGAGAATGTCGGATATGGGTCACAAAACATATAATGCATGGGGTGAGGTCGCATTATAATTTCATGTGCTGAGGATGATGGTGCTTGGATTTTTAACGTCCTGCAACTTAGACGAGGCAGGTTTACTCGACACCCCTACGACTTACATAACTTAATACCCACCAACCCTTAAGGAAGGGAATGAATCAGCAATGCCTTAGATAGGGGGTGTCATGGAGTGATCCATTGAGGGGTCCACATTAGTGTGGATATTATAAGAAGCAATATCCATTATCGTGCCTATGAAAAGAAGCATGGGGTGGAGAAATGTAATAGGAAGTACCACCCAATGGATCCTGAAATTACATGGTTCAAATCTGGAGGGTCAAACGGGAAAAGTTGTTGTGGAGAAAAGGGGTTTATAGGTAGAAGACGCATGAAGCTCTGGTGATCCATGTAGTGGAGGGGCTTCACAAAGGGGTATTCTTTGTGAAGTGAAGTGACCTAGAATATGCATAGGGCATTGGTGAACATGGAAGGTTCTTCGCGAAGTCGAAAGGCATTGACAGAGCAGTGAAGCATAAAGAAAGGGTGCCTCATGAAGCTTAGCATTATGAAGAAATGTGCTTCGCGAAGCACCGTGACCCTGCATTAGAATGTGGATCACCATGGTGGGTACTTAGTGAAGCATATGTGCTCTATGAATAACTGATTCCCCTTTAGGATCCCTTTCCTTTGCAGAAGCTCGTGGTCTCCACAAAGGTCATCCCTCTTTGAAGAGGGGCTGAATTCAATCCAAAGGAGAGGCACTTCCCGATGCCAATATACCTTGAAGAGATCATGGTTTTCATAGTAGAATTTTCATTGTGATTTGAGAGAGATGATGGTGAAAGGTTGGAGGATCCATCCTTTGGGATCTAGGGGAGCCCAATATTTATAGGAAAGAGGTTCAATGAAGTAGATCTCTCTTAGCCTGCAGACATATCGAATTTTTTCGTAATCGTAAAGAATACTGCCTCCTTTCTCCATGGCGAGTTCACAAATGTCAAGGGGGTCACGGAGCCTCCCGCCTCCTTGCACCGTAGTGGGTTTTTCGAACATCAAGGGGTCTCATGGAGCCTCCTTCCTCCTGGCTCAGTGGAGGATTGGAAAACGTCTAGGGGGCTTGCGTAGCTTCCCACTTCTTTGCTTCGCGGTAGGATCGACTATGTCAAGGGGGCTTGTAGAGCCTCCCACCTCCTTTCTCTATGGTTCCTTCACGGAGGGGAAACATTGCGCCAACTACGGGGATCCAAGGGCTCTACGAACAAGCTTTGTGAGTCATCCCTTGAGGTTTTCCGTTTGTTCTTATTCTTCCAAAATTTTGGTGCCAACACATTCCCAATCCTCATGGGTTTGATACTAGTGTCGAGAATCAAAGTAATCAAAATAGAAATATTTGTTTCTCAATTAGACAAGGATAAATAAATAAATTGAACACGTAGTAAAAATAAACAATAACTAAATATCAATAAATACACAAACTAATCCAGGAAAAATAACTAATGAAAAAACAAAAAATGAATACAAATCTAAAACTGAACCACATAACATAATCTCTATGTGACCAGTTAGTCACCACCAACCACAAGAACAACATTCTCTAAAGGAAAACTGAGCAAAAAAGCTAAACCTAAAAAATAGGTTTACTCTACTGATGCTGTGTGGTACATGTATGGTATGATGATAAATATCTCAATGGGTATTAACCCCAGATTCCATGCATTTCCTTTCCCAAAATATTTCATAATCAGTAGTTTAAAATACATATAGAAAATCGACTTTTAACCATTTAAAGCAACCAAACCCATCTTTCAGAAAATTTAAATTTTAAAACCATATATAAATTATTAATTTTCAAATATGGTTTTACACTCCGAAACCTAGTTAAAAATAAATTAAAAAACCTTAAAAATTACCAAAAGGGGGGATTTATGAATTAAAGTAATGAAAATAATAAGATATAAACTAGATGATCTAATATACACATGAAATATAAATAAAGAGAATATATTGATAGTAAATATTGGGAATTTCTCAAACATAAATAGAGGAAATCCATGGATGTATTCGGTTTGGACTCATCTGTCGTTATATGGTGAAAATATATAGTCAATAACAAACCAGAAACTCTAAACTCACCAATATAGTGGAACATCCTACACGGCCCCATAACAAATCCAAGGGTACCAACCTGTCTAATCGGGGATGAAAAGAAACCTTCTCTCAAACATCTAGATGATTCCCATGAATCCAATGATAATATTACTCGTTAAAACATTGTATAGAAACCATAACCCATAACACCCTCATGAACGAGCCATCAGAGGGGAATACATCACATGGTTTACTGGTTTCTAAACATAAGTCTAAATACATACAGTCCTCATGCACAAGCAACAAAACATAAATGCATCCCAAGCTATACTGGTTTCCAAAAAAAATCGTGTATATTGAAGACATATGAAAATCCATTCCTTTCAAAAGCATATTTATCCAACAATTAAAGCTCACATTGAAACCACCATTTTCCATAATCAAATTGTTTTTGACTAAAGTCAATAAATACGATCTAGGCCTTAACACCACATAAGTTTTCAAAACCATTTTCCAAAATATGCTATGATGCCAGTAGGTATTTCACATAATATCAATTTAAAACAAAATTTATCAAGGAAACATAAAGTATCAACCTGGCCTTTAACATTCCCAATAAAAATAATTTTAAAAATCCATTTACAAACCACCTAAGAGATCTCCTTGAAATATCACTTTCATGTGAAAAATTATAATCACATATTTATATTTACAAAACCAATTTCATTTCTCTAAAAACATTCCCAAACCAAGGTACAAACATAACACAACATGAAAATTTCAAAACACGGTTCTATAACATTCAATTTCCAAAACACACCACAATTTGAAAAATGGTCCAAGCCTTAGAGAACACAGTTAAATTTACTTAAATCACCATGAAAATTTAGAAACTCATTTCACGCTACTTACACAACTCATAATACCCATTTGAAACCATAATAAAAAAATGACATATGAAATAGAACTTCTTCGATGGAAATTCCCCTTTCCAAATTCATAAAAACACTTATCCATTATATAACATGATTCACATCACATTTAGAATATACACACAAATTTGAGGTGCACAAAAAGGAATATCACCTAAAAAATACCTATTTATTCTATGAATGAAATTTTCCACACATTTTCACCTTAAGATTACATTGAAATCACATTCCACAAATTTCACAGAATCCATTGAGAACATTTATAAAGGGAACAAAGAGTCATTATTAAATCATATACAATTTCATTTATAAATGATCTTTCATCCAATGCACACTTCCAATCACATTTGAAAACACATTTTTAAATAAAGATAACATTCTTTTAAACCATCACTATAAGACACCTATAAGTGTTCCAAAATAAAATTCACCAATTTCCACATATACCACCGAAATCACAACCCATACACATTTTAAAAACATAACCAAGGGAAATCACCTTCCCAAGTCACCCAATTTCAATTCAAAATATTGATTTAAATTTCAAAAATCCCCTTTTGGGCATATAAATATAGGCATAATTAAAGAAACCCTTTTGAAAACCATTTTTCACAAATTTTACATTATGTAATCACCATTTAAATTTATACAAACACATAAAAATAAAGGGAAACACATTTAGAAACCATTAAAGAAATATCAAGCATAAAATGGAATGTTTTAGAATAGAAATTTATGGAAACACCTACCTCTATGATATGTGAATGCAATAATACTTTAAGATAAGGAATAATACACCCCAACAGACAATCCATGCACCCAAACATTAATGATATTTTACCACACATATACCATAACCCGTAGGGTATGTCCAACAGAGAATACACCAAGGGAAAACTATATAACAAAGAGAGAAGGAAGAGAGGAAAAGTAAATTGATCTATTATCCAAATATAATCACCTTAGATCCAATAAAAAGAATCCATAGAAAGAGGGAGGCTGGTGGAGGGAATATTGGAGGCTCCCACAGAGAAAATAGGTTGACTAAGCGGAGGAAATCCCAAAATAGGGATAAAATAATAGTTGTGAAAATTGGAATTTGACACCTTTTGGGATTTTGGAAACTCACACGGTTTGGTAGCATGATTTGACAAACTGTTTGCTAACCTTGCACACCTTACTGTAGAAGAGGGAGCCTAACAATGGATGGCCACACAGTCTCCCAAACAATGCACAAACCATATAAATTTCCACTTTAAAAAAAACAGAACCCCTCATATTCTTTCCGCCTGGTTACTCTAATTGTGCGCAAGTCATGCACCATACCATATACTCTAACAATCATGCCACACAATTTTCCCTTTAACATTTCATTGTTTAGCCCAAGACATTCTCAAAATGTAAAAATAAAACCATTTAAAAATAATTCTAACTAAAAAAACCCTCTTCCTGAATAGGTTTTATGGTTAACACTCAACTTGTGTCTACAAACCGTTTAAAGGCTAAAAACACACCTAAAACCTCAAAAATTGAGAAATTCAAATCGGGATCTCAATATGAACTTTAATAAAAATATATAATCTGGAGAAAAAAATAAAATATGATAAATTTCATGATTATGAAGTGATGAAAAATTAAAATCAATCAAAAAATAATTTTTTTTAGAAAAAACATTTTTTTATAATAGCAGATTTTAACGGACATTGTGCAAAAAATATTTAATGTAACATAAATTTAATGACCTATTGTATTACTTGAATTTATTATATAAACAAATCAATATATATGTGTTTGAAAATAATATATTCTCATTTTAAATTTATCTTGATATTTTGGTTGTGGAATTAATGAAATATTTTCGAAATTGACATTAATATTATTTTACGATAAATAACATTTTATTGAATGATTTAAAATTCCTAAAGATTAATATCTCCATATACATTATTGGTATATGTTTCAAAATATCAACCGTAGTTTCTTCGTAGACTAATGATCATTTTATGATTTTTATATTGACCAATTTCTTGAAACCTACCTAGAAGCACGAAGCCAATGGATGCATCAATTATATTAGAATGATTGCAAGGAATGAAGCTCTGAAGTACTGATAAATTTAGTTGTCTTGGTAAACCGTATCCATAGATGAGTATTGTATTACATATGACTACACTAAGTATGAATTAATTTTTTTTCTTTTTTCTAAAACCAAAATAAAAACATTGAGGGTAAAACTAATCTATTTAGTAAATACATGCATATCATTTATAGTACACTTCTTGGATAACTGGGGAAATAAACATAATAAGGGTGACTTAAAATGATCAGTAAGGTAAGTAAAGAATAAGAAATATTGAATCAATGATTATAATCAATATTACAGGTATATAATTTAACCCAGATGTCATATAATCAACAAACTGAATGAAGAGTGTAAATAATATGGAAAGGTAATAACTTGAAAAACATTCTGTTAAAATAACTAGATTAGGAAAAATGAATATGTCAAGGTAAGAAACGGAAACACATTCGAACTAAATAACTTAAAATAAAATGTATATGTAGATATGTTGACATAAAATATCAGAGATGAATAATAACTAAAGACTGTAAATGAAATAAATCCATAGAAATATCAATTAAAAATCCCATGATTAAATAATAAATGAATATAAATTACTGAAACTATTTATTATTTAACACCGTTTTCCCTTGTACATTGTACCTTTACCATCAAAAACTTTCACAAGAGGGATTACAAAATACTGAGTAAAACCCCATCTAGGGTGGCTAGCCAAATGAATCGTCCCATGAAACTACTGATTCATCGAAAGGATATCTATTACTGGTCCCCACCCGTGTCGTACTAGTTAAATGTATTTCTCATTTTTTTGGATCAATTTGACTTACCAAATTGTATCTGCATTTAATATAAAATAATAATTTATCAATAATTCCACAGTTAATCAAATAACTATCAACTGAACAACATAAGTAAAATGATAACGGTTTAGTTAATAATAATTTCCATTGTGTGAGAATATGGATATTCAAGTTAATTTCCAATTAAAAATGATTACAATAATGTGATTGTTTCCATGATATAGTTAACAATCACCAAAGGAAGTGAGATTTCAATGATAATCATTAAGAATGTTTTTTATGACATTAACCATTAAACATAAAAAAGTGTCCCATAAATCCTGGAAATTTTAAATATTAATACTTATGAAGGAATGATTTTCATACCATGAAAAGGAATGATTCATGATATAATGTATTAATGTTTTTTTAGATACACTATACAAAATAATTGTGTGTCATATATGGTGTATGCATTACAAAAAGAAAAGGAAGATAAGAATCCCTTACACAGTGGTTACTTTTTGGTGAACATCCTTTAACTTTATGTATAATAAATTTATGTTAATTTTATACTTTATTGAGAACCATATTCATGTATTTCATTACTTTTATTTCACTTATTACTATTTTGAATATAACTACAAAAAAAATTATGTTTACATCGGGTTGTTTGACCAAATTTGATTTATGTGTCAGAAAATAACATTGGTAGAACAACTATGATCAAAGGGATGAATATATAACAAATCTAGAATAATAATAATGAAATAATTATTATATTTAAACATAAATTATATTTTTAAAATAAATCAATAAATATGGTAATGAACAATGAAGCACTGTTACAATCATTTAGACGGCAGGTCGTACTTATGCATGAGTGACATTCTCATTTTTCAATGATTTATTTGGAAATATATTATCAAGAATTATATATTTCCATAAGGATTGTAATATAATTAATAACATATTTTTTTAAAGGATGTGGATAAAGCCTCATTTTTATTAATAAATCAAAGCAAAGACCTCTTTTAACTAGGTATAGGGAGACACATTACATAGCTCAAAGGCCCAGTGGGCTTGTACGACATTACATAGCCCGTAAGCCCAAATTTTTTGCCCAATTCTCATTTTATGTATAGTAACCCAGATGCTACAGAACCAGCACAGTATATCCGCCGCTATAGTGCCCACCACCACTACAGTGCCCGCCGATCAATAGTATCGTCACTGCTACAGTACCCCTACAGTACTGCTACAGTACCCTGTGCCCTATGGGGTTTGAACCCCCATTTTTCATGTAGTATTACAGGGTGCTAACCACTAAGCCAAACCCCAAATATAACTTTTTATTTATTAATATGTACTTATATATAAAATTCTCATGATGTAAAAGTAATCACATCCATTCAAGGAGGTGGTAGTCCACACGTCCATGACCGACATAATCATTTTTAACGTGTGAAAGGTTAATAAAAAGAGTGATACATATATATATATATATATCAAGAATAGATATTATGAAATTAATATCATATATGTGTTATTTATGTCTCATATGATCAATTATAATGATCCATTATACATTCCGTGGATCTTGTGAATGAATTACAATGCTTTAAGGGGGCGGTAGTCCACACTTCCTCAAATGATGTCATCATATTAACGCAAAATGGAATGTATAAGGGTACGTTTTTTAAAATAATTAAATAATATTAAAGATATAAATAATATCATATAAAATATATGAATATATATAATTAGTTTTTCCATCATTATTTCCTTCCAATAATGATGGAAGTTGAAAAATGAACAATCATTGTTTCGTGAGGCAGTAGTTCACCACAAATAGAAAAAATATGTTCGTTACCCATTATATGGAGGTGTATGAATGTGTTGTTAGAACTATTAACATTAGAAAATACTAGTGTATTTATAATTTATATGTTGTTAATAAATTAAATAATAAAAATATTATAGGGGTTGAAGAATGGAAATGAAACCAAAAACCATGAGAGAATACATTAAATCTGTTTAGGGTAATATCTTTTTGTTTTAACCAAATACTTTCTTAGATTGATTTTTTACCAAGGGTAGGCTTCTTGGATGAGAGGAGGGTTCATGGAAGACTACATTGGGAGAGGATGGATGTGACATTATGTCTTGAGAAGTGTGAGGTAGTGGTTGAGTTGAAGGCCTTTTATCGGTAAGGAAACATACTAACTTGTAATTTTTGGAATCAAGTTAAGTGTACACATTTTCTTACCATGAAAGGTCATAAAACCCAACCAAACTCATGAATGGATGGTTTGTGGAAGAATAATGGAAATTTAATGGGTTTTTAAATTTTTCTATGTCATTTAGCCCTTAAATATATAGTTTAGTCGCTTCTTAATATTAATTACACTTTATTCAATATAATTAACTTTAATCAAATTCACTAATCATTTGGGAAAAAAAATTAGTTGATCTTATTAGAATCAAAATGTCATCCTGATTAAAATGATGTTTGTAACATCCCAAGTATTTACAGAATAATACATTTTCATATCTATTAATTTTAATGAATTTAATTTTAATTTTAGTTTAAAGGGGACGCTATGTATTATACCATACTTGAAACAAAACAATGAATTTATCAAAAAATCATACGTTGCACACAACACTTAGTTATACTAGAAGTAATACTACAATATTTTTATTATTTTAAATGGTTGTTAAAGCCTAGATTTTGTGATAACAAGAATGAAAAGAGATAATTATATTACAATATTACAGAAATTATAATTATCTTTACATTTATACAATAAATTTTAGAGGCTTCAAATGAGGAAGAATCAACTTTTAAGCATAAAATATTATAAATTTTTAAAAGGCTATTTTACCACCTTTTTATGGAAAACATTTTAAAAAAAATCTTTTTACACTTTTATATTTTATATTTTATATACTAAACTTTTTATTTAGAATAGTGACATCAAAATATAATTTGGATGCAATATTGGAATTTTTCTGATAAAATTCATTTTTTTATGAATAGTGAAAAATTAATGCATTTTAATTCAAAAGTGTATTTTCATGTAAATTATTTATATATTTAGATTATCCTTTTAATTTTTTTTAAAATTTTATTTATATTAATTTTATATAATTTAATACAATTTTTTTAATTAGAAGTAATTTCACATTTAAATAACACATAAACACTTGTCAATCTTCTGATTGTTTTTACTTTTTAAAGACCTGCTTTCTGGTTTTCAAAATGGGAATTAATTTTAAATTATTTTTTAAAAGTGGATTCCACATTTGGAATCATCAGTTCTAAATTATATAAATATCTACAGTTTTTTTGGGACATTATGAATTGTATTTTGAGTAATTATTTTTATTTTCCATGGTTAATGGGTAAATTAGGTAAATAATAGTAAAAAATAATACTTTAATAATATAAAACATCCTTAAAACATGTAATAATCCAATTATATGAGATATTTCTGAAAATTGTCATCTTTAGGATGAATCATTTTCATTTGGTGGCCACTTAGTATAGAAAATGACAATTTATAATATTTAATTTAAATAAAAGGAAAATATAACATACTCATAAATCTTATAATTAAACAAATTTAATATAGTGTAATATAATTGCTATATTTTACTATAAATATGAAATTTAAAACCAATAATATTTCCTACATCTTGGAGTTTTATTTATAATTTTATTCAATTGATAAATAAATTTATTTGGTCACAATGATGATTTAGTAGTTACCATATTAATGAAGGATTCAAATAAATGATATTATAAATATTAAAATAAATTTAATTTAAACATTTTGATACAATGCATGAATTTTTTAGATAAAATTTTTATGTGGGGGTTGAGTTAATTTATTTTTTTTGACGTAATAATATTTTTATGGATTTAACAAAAATAATTTTCTAAATAGTATCAAAACTGGCATAAATGAGTCTTATAAAACACATATTAATTTTTTAAATGATTTATTAGTCCTAAAATTCTATTATTTGTACAAATTTTTTATATAATGTTAAATATTTCATTAATGATCCAATTTTTGTTCGATTTACATTTTATAGTTACTATAATAACCATATATTATGAAGATACAAGAAGACACGATAAGAGTTAATGTTTTTAAATAAGGGTTAAATAAAAAAGATACAGTTGAATTTTTGACCAAAAATTGTCTAAAACCAATTAGTTGAGAGTATTTATACCCATAATCATCTTATCCCAGAAATATATCACTTTTAAACTATTAGAATTCGAAAATTGTTTTATAATAAAATAATATTTCATGACTTTCCTAAAGTGACACACCTCCCTCTTATAAAAGGCCACCACCTCTACCAACTTACTCACACCTCTCAGGCACATTTGATAGTAATAAGTTTTATAAAATAAAATACCAACAACCCCACCTTCCTCCTAGAGTCCACATCTTTGGTATAAATCCATCCTAATGACACCTTTTGGGAAAATAATGGGAGATACTCAAAAAAGAGGTATTTGATTTATCATTGAAATCTTAATTCATTTCTTCCTCTACATTATCTTCTTCTGTAGTTTACATAATAAAGTAATAAATCAGGTATATTACACATTATGATATGTTATTATTATTATGGGAAAACATTATGCCACTTTTTATCCATCCTAAGAATAACAATATCACCATTTGTAAGTACACACGACTTACCATCTCCACACTATGGTTAAATTTTTTATTCAAAAAGATTTAATTTGAATGCATATAACGATGATTATAATGGTTTACAATAATGAATATGACATGGTAATTATTATTTATAATTTATTTACCATAAAATTATATATATTTTAATCAATAATTGAATGATATTGTCGCTCATGCGTATGTACGACCTACCATCTCAATGATGCGATGCAATTCATTCTACAAGATCTAAATTAAACTATGATTATATACATGAATGAAATGAGTAAATTTGATATATATTATATTTATTTTTACTCTATTTTTATTATATTTTTATTTTCAACATACCTTTATGCTTTCCATAATGTGTAAATATGATAATATCATTTAACGAAGTGTGGACTACCACCCCTAAAAGTCATATGGCTCATTCATGTCATACATGGAACATATAAAGAATGTATTTAATGAACATATGTAACATATGTAACATATATATTATAATTTAATTATAAAATTCCTTTTCATAATTTTTTTCAATCCTTTAATGTGACAATTAAATGAAACTAGCATTCATGCGTACATGAGACCTACCTTCTCCATGAACAATGCATTTCAGTTATTATCTCAAAATGTTACATAATATTATAAATACATATATACTGGATATATTTGATATTTGAATCATTAAAAATATTTTTTACATTATGGAATTTTTACCTCATGGACAATTTACATCAATCAGGATAATTTTTAACTCAAGAACCAAATATCAACAATACGACCAATATGAATTTAAATAATTATGTAATTTTTATAACATGGTAATAAGTGAAATAAAAGAAATAATAAACATGAAAAATGTTATCATTAAACTATAAATTAAACTAATTGTATTATTCAATAAATTAATGAATGAACGTGACAAGTCAGACTCTAGGTAAGTGAACTTCTTACCCAATTTCAACTCATTAGGTTTTACACATTCTTTATTGATTATATTATGCCTAGGTTTTGTGTGGAATCACTATAAATTAATTTTTGTTTTAATTTCTAAATCTATTTGTGTGTATATACTATTTCTACACATAATCACACCATTGATAAATTCTTATGTCATTTATACGAAATTTTTATGTTTAATCTTAACTCATTCTCTATTCATTGTGTTAAATATCCATGTTATTGGTTTAGTTTTTCCAAGAATATTTGTGAATGACCTATGATTGTTTTACATAGAATATCTACTTATATTGGGTGTATTTATATTTATCACATATATTTACATTATTTATTTATCCTTAATCTAATGACATTATCATTGTAAGGGATTTCGTCCCAATCTCCATTCATTGAGGTGTATCTAGATTCATATATGAGCTTATTTTATATGGTGTATAATTATACCCTTTTTATTTTAATTCAATTCAATGGTTTTCAAAATTAATATTTTTCTATGAATCATTTTACAAATAAAAAAAGAAGGAATGTTTCTTTTTAACGTACATGACGACAATGAACTTTATGCCTCCATGAGCATTATTTGATATATGGATTCCTCTATAAACTGTAATGTTTTTAAAAATGATATATAAATACAATATTTTTGTATTGTGGTTTTGAAGATTGTTTGGGTAATTAATTTGATTATATCAAAATCCTGAAATGGTGTCTTTCAATTACAATGTGGAAATGATATTTTTCCTTTTTTCTTGTTCAGGTATTATGATTATGTTATGGTTCCTAGGAATTTCTTATGTCTTCGGGTGGTTCCATGTCAAACCGAGGGTGGATGGGCCCATGTTAGCCCTCCAATGCATTGGGTAATGTGAAAGAGGTCAATGTTAAGGATTCTTCTAATACGTTTATGTTGAAATAATGTGTGCCATAGACCCAACTATTCAGTGGTTTTGATTACCATATTGTGTTTATTGTTATCTATACATGATATCATATTACCATTATAATGTATGATTTTCTCTTTCCACTATTGAAATGGTAAATTACAACTATTAATTATCGTATCAAAAAGTTATAAAAGATTCCATTCTATAAAGAGAAACTCTAGAAACTATGACATTACTCATAAATATATGTTCTGTAGACTAGATACATATTAGTAATTTGACACAGTTGATGTTTGACTATCAGGAGGTTGGGTCTTATAAGCATTGAACTTCTTCTCATGATGTTTTTACTTGGGGTTCATTTATAGTGATATCATGAGGACTGACCCGCCAACAGAAACACCACATGTTTCGGGTGTCATTGCTTGTTCCTATATTCCATAATGTGTCATTGTCTTCATACTTGTGATCATTTCCAATGTATGTCATTGGATTTCGTACTTTTATGCAAGATGAATACCATGGTAATAAAGTCATGGCGAGGTTGTTTTGGTTGGGTGTGTCATTGGTGGCATGACATTGGTTGAATGGTCAAGAAATGATTTTTCGCTTCAAGTTTATGGAAGTAATATAACTCATTCCATGTTGATTAGGATGGTAGTACCATTATAAGACCATGTCCATGGATTTCGAGGGTAAATTCATCCAGTTAAATCAAAAAAAATAATGTAAGAAAAGGGAGATGACAGGTGAGTGTGTCCTACTTTATGAGATATTACAACCAGAGAGATTATATTTCATCGTGGATGTTTCTAGGGTAGTTGACTTTGTGGTGAAAATCAATATTTCTTTTGGGTTTATTATATTTTTCTAGATACCACTCTTAGTATGTGAATAACATTAACATCTATCGAGATAAGGGCCTAGAGGGTCACACACAATAGCATATTCAGGAATCATCCAAATTCAGATGAATAGTAGTTTTTGAAATGGTGGGCCACACAACTGGGGTCTGGGATTTTTCCACAAAAAAATGATCACCATTGAAATAAATAAATTGAAATTATTCATGTTTAGAATAATGAGTATTGTATTTATTTGTTAAATGTATTTATGAGTTTTAAGTAAATACATGAAAAAATATTAATAGAGGAATATTAAATATATTGAATGTTTAATTAATATTTATGGGAATGACAAGTGAAGTTCTAGATGCAATTATCATCATGTAATATATATAATATTGATGAAGTAAATGATAATAATATATATGACTCATATAAGTAGTCATAATATGATGTTAATAGTGCTTTTATTATTCGGAGGCCGAGTTGGTATTTCCAGATAATTAAATGACAATATAAATATAAGAGAAGAGGAGATCTGTAGAAACTATTCCTAGGCTTCTCACTCCTATCCTCTATCCCATGATATAGAGAGAGTTTATAAGGATCCAAGGAACTCGGATCACACATTCTCTCATGCATCACTAGAGAAGAGGTGTGATGATCCTTGGAGCATTGCAGGTGATGTTGTACTTTTATGCTAGTACCCGAATTATGATGAATGGTGCTCTCGACAATTCCATGAAGCGTGTGTGGTCAATCTAGAAGAATTCAACTTCGTAATCATTGATCAAAGTTCTCCAAGGATTAGTTCATGTTGTGTGTGGATTTAGATTAAACTAGGTATTTTTACAGTTTATTTTTGTGCTTAATACCCTTCACGTGTGGTCCTTAAATAATATTGGACTTCTATTTACCATCACCGACAACTATTCCTCAATCATCGGTGGAAATTTTTTAAAACCCACATGTTTGGGTCTTTCGTATCCCAACCGATTCTAACTAGGAAAAAACACCAAATATTCTTACACTTTTCTAATATTGGATAAATGTTCCTCATAATGAATAGTTCCAATACTTTATGTCATTTCATACCCTTTTCAACAAAAAAATCATAAATTATTTTCTTCTATTTATACCCTACAAATCAATAGTTATGCTAAAATGGTCATATTTAATTAAAGTTTGAAATTATTATTTATATCATTAATTATTCATATAAATAATGGTTGTATCATTTTCCATATAATCTCATGGCCAATATGAACCCAAAAAACTTATAATCCCAGGGTTTATATAATCCCAACGACCATATATATAATGGTTATCTTACATTACTATATATGTACTTATATATATACCTAAAATAGTTCATATTATTCATTTACATCATTCTAAGAATATATATTATATTTATATTTATTTTCCTTATGTCCAAAGTTATATAATCAGAGGTATGATATTTAATTAAACCCCTCAGGATGTTTATTTCGTGTTTTTGTTCTTTCAAATTACCTGTGTTTTTATTCTTCTTGTATTTTTTAAAATATTTTTCATATTTAATTATCATTATGTATTAATGTTAATTTAGTTTTTTAATATTTAATTAAAAAAATTATATTAATTTTTTCTATTTTGAGATTCATTTATAAAAAATAAGGAAAAAATATTTGATGGGAAATACTTACTAACATAACTGGGTGTTACATCCATTAGGGTCTGTACACCCTCTACTAAAAATCATGTTTTAGATTGGTATGGGTACCACACAATGTATATAGATAGTTTTCATAGAATTTATATAATTTGGGTATTTTAAAGGTGGTTTTTCCTTCAATTTATCAAGATTTATGACCATCATTTAGATGTGACATACTAGTTGGATATTTACTATGGGATACAAGGGTCTTTTGATATATTGATTTTCTTTGGAAACTTGTTATTACTATCATTTATGGAGCTAAGATAAGATAACTTGGGCTTCCCAATGTCTTTTAGATTTCTAACATTAAATAATATATGGATTTAGTCTAAAATTCCCCTTTTTAATATAGAATTTTGAGCTAACATTTTATTTTATATATACCATTCATGTTTTCGTGATTTCTATAAGGAATATTTTTAATCACCCAAAGAGGGGTTTTAGACACACATGCATTGTGTTTTTGTAGTCTATGTGTGTTTTGTATATGATTTTTGTGTATATAGAGATGGTAAATCTTATGTAGAAAAAATGCATGGAGGTGTTTAGTGGTGATATATGGGAGTGGTTTCTATTTTTATTATCTTCTTAGAAGTTCTTATTACGATGATTAGTTTTTTTGACATAAATATTCAAATCATGGCATAATTGCATTTTATATATGGTTTCATATATTATTTTTCATGTATTTCATTATATTTGATATCCATTTGCTCGTACTAGAATTTTTTATAAAGATCCATTATTTATATTGTTGTGGTTCTTGTGAGATATGTATTATTAATTTAAGTTTATTTTTTTACTGTTTTTTATAGGTTAATACCTCCCATCTATATTATGATATATTTGTGCTAGTATCCATCCCTTGAAATATCAGATTATCAATTTTAGTGGAGCACTCATATCATATTTATCACAAGTGGGGTCCTTGGGGGTAAGGTCATATTAAAATGAAATTATAGTGGATGAGTCCTAGGGATGGATTTTGGAGTTTCTATTCTTTTTAGGATTAGTTTAGAATGTAATTAATCTAGTTTTAGGAGTCTTGCGTACATTTAATTGTTCAAAAACTAGATTTTGGGGAAATACCCAACTTATTTATGCCCCAAGAATCAGATAATCTATTGATTAAATTGAAATTATGTTGAACTAGTTTTGGGTTATATTGTGGATGGTACATGAATCAAAAGGTTGTCAATATTGTTCTTTGGTATACGTATTATGTCATCTCCGCTATATATGTTTTAATAAATATGGGTATATTTTTTTGAATTAATGATTCCATCAGCGATAACAAAATTTATTTTAGAGGTAGGGTTGTGATGATCCCATGTCAAAACTCAAGTCTGTCACAACTAATTATTCAAGAGACATGGTTTCAATTTAGTGACCAATTATATGTGTTTCTTTTCCACACATTAGAATGAAATATTCTAAAGTCCTTATAAATTGTTTATATTCTCATGAATATCATATAGTTGTACCGATAAGAAATAATGGACTACTTTTCTATTGAATACAAAGTATATATTCCGAAAATAGAAGTATTATAGGTTTTAAGGTGATACTGGTACATAATTAACAAGATATTATTAATATCTAGTGAATAAATTTTACATTTGATTGGAAAACCATCAGTTAGATGTTTATTGGGACCTTTAAAAGAAAAAAAAATACACTTTTTATTGTTTTTCACTCAAGCTCGTGACCAGAATTTTATTCAATAATTAAAGTATGATCTCTTATTTAGGTAGAGTGTTTTATATTTAAATGTGTAGTATAGTATTATATAATGAATATTAAACCATAAATAGGGAAACATTAATTTGATTGATTATACATAAAGTTTATTGAACTAAAAAATTACTCCTAGATGTAATACATGATGGATATTAAAAGCATGTAATATCAAGAAAGGAATTCTAACTTAGTTGGTTGATGATATTTTCTCATGTTTCCCCACCTATGCCAATTTTGTTTTAGTTTTTTTTGTTAATAGAACCTGAATACGAATCCCCATACATTGTGTGTGGTATGATCTGTGTCCTTGTATATTTTAACATATGATTTTAAAATCAATGAAATTTATTATTTCCAGTTATTATCATTATAAAAAGAATTTAAAATTATAATAGAACCACTTTTCCAACCATCTTGAATAAATACACATACTAGTGAAGATCATTCCATTACTAATGTATGTTTATAGTTAAACATTATTATAAGCATAGACTGATCTTTCATGGTATTTATTATTTCAAAATTGAAACTTTTGACATAATAATTAATATATATCATTTATTCACAATCCAAGATTGGTTTTATTTCATTAATTTATAGGTGTTGTGATGATTCTAAAATATGTTTAGATTCACCCCCCCCCCCTCACAATAGTGAGAAGGACTCTTAATAAAAAAACCCAACGTGAAAATATGAGTAGTTATAACTAATGTTTCAGCAGTTTGAGAGTTTAATGATATATGATACATTTAACACAGAGGTGAGATTTCTTATTATGTGGGAGAATTGTGTGGATGCTTTTATAGAAGGAATTATAATGTTTTTCACATATGAAGGGACTGGTTTATTTTATTTAATTTAATTTTTATAACATATTGATACTGTTTATAGTTTATCAGGTTCATTTCATGACTTCAAGGAGTTATTAGAATAGTAGAAACACTCTATGAGGAAGGTTTGAATGGGATTAGTGCTACCTCATTGAACAATGAAAAATAATTATTTTTCCATAAATATTGAATGAAATTATAGATTCTGTTATCTTCTTATTCAATAGGATATAGTTCAAAATATAACATTCAATCCTCATGGTGAACAATGTTTATTCATAGTAGTGATTCTAGGAGTGATGAGTGTCCCTTATGTGGTTCTAAAATCGATGAACTATTTTATTGATATCATTATTGAAGGAACCCACATTTAATCGATGTTGAATGATGAGCATGATGAGTATTAAGGTTTTTTATTAGCTTAATTTTACATCACCAACTATACAATGATCTCTCAAGTGAAATTTTTGGTTTCAATAGTCCCATTTACTTGTGTCATATTTTATTGGAGGGTTGAGTATAAATTACCATGACCGAAGTTTGAAGTTGTGATGGCTTGTATTAATTGAGATGTGTGGTTGTAGCATGATGTCTAGATCCTTCATTTGGAAATTACATTCTCAACTAATGATAATATTTATAAGTAGCCTATTTGGGTGTGAAAAGTTTTTAATGGGATATTGAGATGTTTTTCACCTTCGATGGATTATAAAGGTCCCTATACACATCAATCAAAAGAGGACTAGATTAGGGACCTTGGTTGAGGAATCCTTTATGACCAAATATTCTTATGTAATAAACCTATAAAATTCTGTGATGCTTGAAATCATGAAACCAATTATAGAAACTGTAGAGTTAATATCATGGTACTTGATTTGGAAGACATGATAGAAATTTTTTTAACATGGTTCATCTTATTTGAGTATAATCCTGTAGTGGTTGTGGAATAACTAATATTTTAGTTTTCTTTATCAAGATTTTATTATTTATATGTACCACATTGACTATAACCCCTCCTTTTCGACCAATAAGTATAAGTGTGTCCTCATAATTCCTTCTCTAAAAGATTATAGGTTGCTGACTAGCACCAAATGTTTACAATGCACATATTGGAGTTATTAACCTCTTAAATCACCTGAATATAATGTGAGACACAAATTAACTCCATATATTCCATAAATATTAAAAATTAACAAACCCAAACTATTGAAATATGTCAATATATGTAATGTATGAAATGAAAATAAAATAATTTCTTCATAGGAAACTAATGAAACCACATAAATAAAAACCTCCAAATCTCTATTGAATAATCCTATAAAACAACTCAAGAAAACTATAGATGGGTAAAAACGCGGAGTACTATAATTGGCCCTATTTTAAATAAAATTAAATATCCATGTGAATGAAATATGCAAGAATATATATGCATTATACAAACTAGGAAGAGTTATAGTAGAAATGAAGATAATGAATTTGAAATATATTTATAACCTTGATAAATTATGATATATCATAACATCACATGCACCACCATTAACTGTATCACTTTTAAAAACATTAATATATAAAAAATAAACTAAAATTAATCCATGAGTTGAATATCATCATATTTTAAAAATAATTTTTAAATTAAAAGGAAATACTATTGAAAATATTCCACCATTCATAACTATCATTTCATAGTCTATACCGATTCACTATATTTCTTGTATGGTAGGATAAACTATCAAAAACTAACACATGCTAGACTCGGGCCGCAACTACCCCAAGCCCGCTTCCAATGCTCAGGGGTGGCGACAAGCACCGAAGGCACAAAAAAATCAGAGTCCTTTTCACAAATACATGTACACACACCGTTCCAACTCAATGAAAAAGTATACAAGAAAAGAAAAAAGGATGCTAAAATAGTGTTAATATACCAAACATGCATGGATCTATAAATAATACAAGTATATTAACCTCTAATGAAAGAAAATTTTGAAAAATACACACCCAAGAAAATGTGCCACAACGCAACAAAAACTGAAAAAGTAAAAGAGATGATAAATACCCACTCTGGGATCCCAACTACAACCACCATATATAGTCCAAGCACCCATATACCTAAGATCCTATAAATTAACGATAAACCTTTTTTTCATCTGCATAAGTTGAAACATGTTTAGAAAAATTCAATGTAGGTGTGAGTGAAAAGAAACTTAGTATCACACATTGAAAAGGAGAAGGGGGTGTAGTAAGAGGTACACTGAAGAGGGAAAAAATATAGAACAAGGTACTGAAAAATAATACATCTCAACCCAACAAGAGAGTGAAAGTAAACTCATACAAACACAAGGAACTGAAAAGGGTGATAAGGTGAGCTTCTCTTTGAGTCATCACTACATATATTAGAAGAGTAGACTCGTTTAACCACATAGAGATAGACATGGAAAGCATGTGGAATACCTCGCACATCTTCACCTCTCCTAGAAGGACAGTAATCAAAACTCAAGGAGTGGTTACTGAAATAGAATATATATATATATATATATATATATATATATATATACTCAGTCAAAAGAACCCCCAAAAAGAGAGTAATGGGATCACTATTTCATAGCTCACCCCAAGAAAAGTGCCACCAATAGTTCCACAAGGATCCATCAACGATTTCCCACATCCTATATGTCTTCCTTAGACACACAATTCATAGAGACTCAATCACCACACCTTGAAACTATACTCTTTGGGAGGCACTGACTCACTTGTGCGATTTTAGGTCATGTCACAAGAACATTTATTGGTGAAAACCCCATCCATTTTTCTAGTGATTACAATTTTACATCAAACCAGATATCATTATTTTTTTTCAACATCAAGGGATCCCAAATTTATAGTAGAGGATTTGTGCCGTAATTCATCAGGGGGTTCCACTCTTATAGTATTTTTAGCAGCCCCACATCCTTGTTGATGGGAGGGTTCCACTATAGTGTCTTAGGGACCCACGCCCTTGTATAATAAGGGGTTCTTCCCTGGTCACCAAGTTTTGGTGAACTAATATGGTAGGGGGTGTTCCACTCATAAGTAATTGTAGAGAACCATCATCCATGTAGATAGGGTGTTCCACTGTAGAAGAAGTCTCTGGTGAGCCGGCCTGAATGTTACCTGAACACTTCTGTCATCGAGATTCACCTCAAATATGTGTCACACTAGGAATATCTGTCATCTTATCACGAAATCCACTATGGAGGTTATGGATATGTTCTATGTGAAAAAACACTCAGGATAGACTACTCACGGGCCAAAATCACAGTTCAAAAAAAGGAGATATAAGGGGTATTAGACTCACTGTAAGGTACAAAACACATATGGGGCCCACAAAACAAGACCTTGCCTCATCTTCTATCCATGGGACTAGACATACTCAAGTAATATAATGTATACAATTAGCACTAGGCATTCCGGTTTACTCTTACAGTATACAGAATATCAAGATTAATGTGGATGAGAGCATGATGGTCATTATTGATCTAAAGGGTGAAACATAATTATAACAAAAGGCCTCCTCAAACATCCCCAGATAACCAAATGGATCACATCATTGTGTCCATTGTGTAAAATCACATAAGATCGACTATTAATTTGTTCGAAATGGACTCTCGGTGAAATTACTTCATTTCACTAAAACACACATGAATCAGGATTCATGGGGCCAACCCATCAATTAATATTTAAAAACCCAAAATATTTCATGAAAATTCCACATGAAATTCAAGTTCGAGTCACCACTTACAGTGAATCAATTTGATTTTATAAGAAAGAGTTATATCCGATACAAAAATTCCTCAATAGTAATAATTTTATTAATATAAATATACACAGGTGTTTTATGTAACTAATCCATGTTCCTGAATCATTAAATTTTCAAAATTTATTCAAAGGTATACCTTGATAGTAACATCACATAGATGTCGATGGAATGAAAAAAGGATTCTCTATTGAGGCGATATGGCGGTTTGAACCCGAAGCCCGAAGACCCGCCTAGCCCGCTCATCCCCACCCGCCTTGGCCCTTCCCGACCCGCTCAAGAAAGGCCTACCTTGCCAACTCACTAAACCTCTATTATGACACAAGCCATGCCTCATGCTCTGCACCTCCATCTCGTGGCTCCTTCAGTGGCTACAGTCCCACAGCTCTATCACCTCAAACCATAGCTCCTGGGGATAGATCCGGCTCACGGACCGCCGACCTCTGCACGCCGGTGGTCCCTTTCAGGGAAAGTCAGGTCTCTTCTCATTCGAGAAAACATGAAATGATACCCTATATGTAAACATCAAGACCTAATCTACAAAAAAGCATTCTTTTCTTGAGGATTCGTCAATGTTTCAACATATCGAAAAGTAGGCAGACACTTCTGCGGACCATTGCACCTCATCCGGCACCCAAAACATGAAATGGTAATAGATTTGTAATCCTTGGATCATTCTCATCCAAATCCATACATTATTCTATGTTTTTATATAATTTTATACATTTGAAGAGATTATCAATGATGAACATGAAGAACAGGAGAAAAAACAAAGAATGACAGATACCAAAATAGATTTGTCGTTGTTTGTGTTATTAAGGCCATTGAAAAGACATTACAAAGTAGATAAAACAATAATGAAATAGTTTTGGAAACTCAAAATTTCGATCAAGGAAATAGAATGCAAAAGAATAATTCTACATAGATTTTTGGATCCATTTCACTTTTTGTGATATGATCATCTCATATATGCAATGTCGTCACAATCCATCAAAGATCTGACATCAATTTTCCAATTTAAGTAGAGGTGGAGATATTTCTATGAACATGGGAGGAATGCTCCAAAACACAGTTCATTTCATTAATGACATATTTATAGAATTTTTTAGGTCTCCTGCAAACAGTTCTGAGATATAAACATCTCGTTTCCTCTCACGTTAAGTTGCACTTAGGTAAAATACCACCTCACAAACTCAATAGTGATATCAGGATTCTTAACTGAGATCAAATTGAGAATTTATTTGAATTAAAATCCTATCTAAAATAATTTTATTTATGGTTAAATCCATGATAAATTGTTTACATATGACCTTCACCGACAAATGTAGTGTCCCGCCTAGGGTAAACATCATGCTCTTGACCCAAGCATGGCCTTGTATTTACGACCTAAAAACTATTTTAATGTTATACAATTTTCATTTTGTGAATAGGATAAATTATAATTTATATTTTTATAAAAATAATTCCAAGAACACTAGGACCCGAAATCGTATGTCATCTTAGAGCCTATATCTATAAATAAAAATAATTTTTTTCAATTTCATACATCAAAAAACAAGGATGATACACCATTCCCTCCTTCATGTTATTCATCCTTAAAAAAAATTTGGAAATAACTTGGGATAATATGCCCGCACTGGGATATCCCACTCCTATGGAAACTCTTGTAAATCTCTATGCTACCACAGCACATGAACCAAGGGGATAGGTTCTCCACATTTGGTCTACTCCTATCAATGATGTGAATAATAACATGAACGTATCTCCCCTACCACGACACATTGAATAAATCATGAAAAATCATTTGATATTGGGTTGGAAATGTTTTTAATCATTATTATATTCCTTCTGCAAGATCTTGAAAGGCCCGATTAACTATAGGGATAGCACGCCTTCTTGGAGAAAAACCAACACACAAGCCCTTAACATGTCCTCCATCACCTAGATAGTGTGTTCGGTCATCTAGTCAGTCTAGTGGGGAAGGTTTTACTCATCCTTAGTTGGGCCCTAAATGCATCATGTATTCCCCCCCCAAACATTATGGAAACTGCACGTCCTAATTGTAGGTAATCATTGAGGATACCCTATAAAGGAAGATGATCTCTCGTACGTACAACTGTCCCAAACTCTCCACAGAACTCTCCACCAAACTCTTCTCCCTTACAAAAAGGAAGTGTGTCGACATTGTGATTTGGTATACTATTACCCAGATTGCTTCATAGACCTTATCTATGTATGGAATCTCTATGATGAATTCCATGGATCTGTTGACCCATTTCTAAATTGGTATCTCACGAGGGTGCAACAAACCCACTAGAACCTGGTCCTTAGCCTTCACGAACTGACAATTGAGGCATCATTAAACGAACGCAGCTATGATTTTTCACATTCCAGACCACAAACACTACTATTGAAGATCCATGTATATCATACCCGTATAAATATGTACAACTAAAAGAGGATTGGGGATCTATCGCGTCCCCTCATCCCACGTTGTGATTGAAACCACTATTCTTCCCTGGAACAAGATCTCATGATTCCCTCCATCAGAATAATAATTTGGTGAAAAAAAAAGATATCTACTCAACAAAGATCTATTATTTTATATCTCATTATTGTGGCTCTCTCCAATTCTTGAGAAGAGAAGAATTCATCACCATCGACTGAAGGAAAATTGTAAGCTCCTGCTCCACCGTGGTCTGTTGCAGGTATGCTAACAACTCTGATGCTTCCCACAGAAGGTGATCACATGAATTCCTTTTAAGGGTATCTAATACAAAATTTTCCTTTCATATAATGTATACAACCTCAATGACATTCTCCAATAAGAACACTAGTCAATTTTTCTACATCATGTTCAGTTCCCTCTTAGTGAAGATGTTCCTTTGACTCTGGGGGTATGAGAACACACAAAACACTCTCCCAGAATGTATTGTCTCTACATTCTCAAAACAAAATCTAATACTACCAAAAATAAGTAATGATTTTTTTAGTTCTATTATCAGTGTCTCAATCACCTCAACCTATATTTAGATGTCGACCATCCAAAGGTACCTACAAACAAGGTAGATTTGTAATGTCATCCAACTGCATGAATCTGGACCCCAAAAGAACAGGACATATACTAAATGTATTCACTCCTCTTGGAAGGAGACTAACCCCAAAACAAACAATAGTCCACACCCAGTAGTGGAATCCCAAGATATAGGAGGTGACGTTGAAAAATTCCCCTAGAAATGCTATGACCTCTTCCAATTCTCCATCGCTTAACCTCTCCATGAACACACCATCCATAGGGACTCTTCCATCACACCTTGATACAATCTGATTTCAGTGTCACTGACTCTCCCTCACGGTTTTCTCATTTCACAAAAAAAATCATTATAGTGGGGTAATGACCCATCTTCCATGTGCATTCAAATCCACATCGAACAACACCAAAAAAGGTTGAATCGACGCCCCAAATCACCCTAGTAAACCCTCAAGAAAGAAGAAAGGATAAAAGTGTACCTCACACAGTGTCTAAAAATAACTAATACATGATTTTTAAGAGACATAGAGCATATCTCTTAATATCTCATGCACTGTAGGATCAAAAACATCTATAGTATGCAGCTACTTGCGGCCCATTCACTAACTCCCTATGCCTGATGTGGGTCACGTGGTGGTGGTGGGAGGATATGATATTGTTGTCCACCACCCATAGACCCTTCTATTTCTCTTCTAGCATCACCTCCATGGGGACCACCATGTCTCTACCTGGGAGATCAGTGATCAAAACATAGTCTCTGCCATGGTGGTTCATCTGTTAACTATTTGAGAAGTTCAGCACAACTAGTTGGGAAGTCTCACGCAATGTGGCCTCGTCTATCACACACACAACACCATCCCACTCACTTGATTCTAATCATGGGGAGGATCCATGTATCGAGGTCCTACAAATTGATATATGCTCTCAGCGGATGATATCTAAGATCTTCTGCACCCATTTCCAAAACTATCTAACTAGAATCCTCTAGATAGAATGATTTCTATTACAAGTTCCGACTCCAACACTACGGTATAAGTGGGGATGCACAAGGGTATTATGGTGGAATGGATCCATCTACAGTGCCCCTTCTCAGTATTTCGTGCTCAGAAGTTTCCATCGCAGATCATATCTATAGAGTACCAAGTACGGTCTGTGAACCAATATGCATAATCTAACACCATACTCCCTCCATTCAAAAGATCCAAGAGATTCTGAATCCAAATAGAGCATAACAAAGAGGTGTAGTACTGTTCATGGAACATCTGATGGATGTCATCCCACAAGATTTTTCACTCAGCATGCATCTGATAAACCATTCTCCACCAACTCCCTACTACTCCATGGAAAATACAGGCTACTAAAGCCACTATCTAATCGATCTATGTTCGTATAAGCCAAAATAAAAAGATCATAGACTGTAGGTAATCCTTTGCAGCCTTAGGATCTCACTTACCACATAATCGCAATGGTCTATGGTGTAGGAAATCACAGAGAGCCCTCAAACTATGTATTTCATCAGCCTGCTCTAATGGGATTATCTTCTATATGAATGGTGTAGGTGCTTCTACCTTCCCACTTGAAGGGGATCACATGATGGACCCTAAATTTGGTCCTCATCCCTCACGGGGCCTTCATTAAGAATTGAATCTGTTATCTTGGATGGTTTTCATCACGAAGGCATCCTGAATGTCATCAAAAGTACCATAGTCAAATGAGAATATATATATACGTATATATATATATATTTATTTAAAAAATGTGAAACAAACTCAAAAATTAAATTCAAATAAACAATCAAATAAGATGCATGTATCATTGATCCCAACAACAAATGTATTAGGGTGCTGAATCGACAAGAAGGTATTCAGAGTCTCGGTGAATGGATACATCGGTCTTCGCCCAATCACTGCACTCCGTAGCCCCTGTGATGCATATGAGACAATTGAAATTGTTTTCTCTAAAAACTAACCAATTCCTTTTTAGAAAATTTCCAAGCAATATATCATTGAATTAACCACATCTGATACCAATTTTTCATGACCCGAACTATGCCGGGCTCGAGCCGCAACTACCCCAATCCTGTCTCCAATGTCTAATGGTGGAGATAAGTACTAAGAAAAACAAACAAGATGATCCTTTCCATATGTATCTATACGCACGCATAGTTTAATGTCATAGATAAAGTGAAGAGGAAAACACACAAAATAGATACATTGTTGTAAATAAACTAAACATGCATGGACCAATATACAATACAAGTACACTAATGTAATCTGAAAGGAAAATGGGGATGAAGACATACCTAACCATAAAAGTTCCAAAACATGGTAGTAATTGAAAAAGTAAAATAGATGAGAGATCCCCACTCCTGGATCCCATGTTTTGAGCACCTTATGTGGTCCAAGAATCTGTATCCCTATGATCCTAGGATATCATGATAAGATTTTTTGTCATATACATAAGGCACGACACATGAGAGAAAATACCATGTAGGGGTGAGTATATAGATACATAGTTGGATACCTAGAAAGGTGGATGGGGATCAGTTAGAGAAATACTAAAGGAGAAAATATTAGATAAAACAAGGTACGATAAAATAGTACAACTCAAACCAAAATGAGATAGAATAGAAACTCATCCTCCAAGCACATGGAACATAAAATAGTTAGAAGATAAACTTCTCATGATGTATTCACTACCTATAATAGGAGATTAGACTCCTCCAACCATGAGAATATAGACACAGAAATCATGTGGTATACCCCACATGTATTCACCTCTCCTAGAAAAAGAGTAACCAAAATCCAAGGAGTGGGTAATGAAAACGCATATATATATATATATAATAAACCAAAAGAAACACAAATGAGAGAGTAAGGGGATTTCCATCTCATAGATCTATCTATGAAATGGTTCCCCTGTAATTATAGAAGTATCCATCAATGATTCCCAACTTTCCAAATTTCTACCCTGAACATAAAAATCAAAGAGACCCAATCACCACACCTCGACACTATCCGAATTGGGTAACACTGAATTTCTTACATAGTTTTTGGACATATAAAAAGGAATCATCTCAGTGGGGAAAGAATATTTTTCTTGTGAATCTTAATGTATGTCAAACCATGTCTCTTAATTGTTCCACATAGTTGAGGAATATAAATTTATTAGTATGGGACCCATTCCTTAAAGGGTCAGGTGGGTTCCACTATAATAGTAGTTGTAAGGAACCCATGAACATACTGATGGGGGGTTCCAAACAAGTGTCATGGGGACATGTGCCCTATTACTACTGGGGGTCTACCTAGGTAATCGAGGTCTCGTGCACTAATCCATTAGGGGTTCCACTCATATGTATCTGTATAGGACCTGCTCCCTTGTCGATGGTGGGTTCCACTCTAGAAAAAGTCTCTAGTGATCCTACTTGAATGCTTCCTGATCACTGATTGATCACTACCATCATCATGCATCACCTTGGATAGGTGTCACGCATTGAACATCAATTATTTTTTCTGGAAATACACGTAATAGGGAACCATCAATTTCTATGAGGACAAAAACTCAATATATTACACTCGTAGGACAAATTCTAATTCCAAAAAAAGAGATACAAGGGTTATATGACTCAAAATAAGGTACAAGGTGTGTATAGTGACCAAACAATGTGACCCCACCTTGTCATCTAGCCATGTGACCGGCCATAATTAGTTACTAAAGTGTATAAATATACCCCTAGTCATTATTGTGTACTCCCATAGTACAAATAATATATTCCAAAATGGTTGACGAGCATACAATAATCTTTATTTATTTAGAGGTAGAAAAAATAATTCTTCTGACATGCCTCATCAAATTTCCCTAGATAACCAAACAGATCACACTATGGTGATCTTTGTGTAAAATTACATAGGAATGACTATTAAATTTTCCAGAATAGACACCCAGTGAAAAGGCTACATTTCACCACACCACCCACGAATCAAGATTCATGGGGTCGACTCCTTGATTTTTATTTTAACACCCAAAATTGTTATTGAAACATCCTCTTAAAATACAATGTTTAGGATCCACTAATAGTGTGTCAATTGGACATCGTAAGAAGGAGTTATGTTCTATACAAAAATTGTTCAATAATAATTATTATATTATTAATATTATACATAGGCCTTTAATGAAACTCGTCCACTATCTTGAATATTTAAATTTCAAATATAAAATTCAAAATTTCGATCTCAATATTAGGATCAGGTCTCCATATATGACATGTAAAAAAAGAATTATTTTTTTATGATATATGGTGGTTTGAACCCGTAGCATGAAGACCTTCCTGGCCCACTCGTCCGGGCATGTCTCGACTAGGCCCTACCCACTCTGGTCGAGTCAACTCTCTTTGGTAGCCCACCTCACATGTTTGTTGGCCCTATGTCGTGCACCTATCCATGCACCATGCTCTGTGCCACATTCATCCAGCTGTCGTCGTCCCGTACCTTTGTCACCACCACCGCGATGCGACCTACCAATGACCACCCTGTGTTGGTGATCCCTTTTATAGAATAGCATGACTCCTCCAATGCTTGAAAACTAGAAACGTGACCACATATTGAAACCTTAGGTCCTGGTATACACAGAATCATGCTTATCTCAAGGATTGGTTGACGTTTCAACATATCAAAATGTTGGAAAATGCTTCTGTGGACCATCATGCCTCCTCCAGCTTCTGAAAGATTAAAATGATCATAGATATATAATCATTGGATCTTGATCTTCCCTTATCCAGCCTCCACATAATGTTTATATATCATTTCGAATTATTTAAAATATTATCGATGAAGAACACTAAGATGAATGGATACCAAAATAGATAAGTTGATGGAAGTGTTATTAGGTCCATCGAAAAGATATTCCAAAGAAGAAATAATGATAATGAATTTTTTTGGCAACTCAGAAGTTCAATCAAGAATGTAGAATTTGAACAAATAGTCGTTACATGATTTTTGGATCCATTGAGTTTATTATGCTCTGATATGCTCTAATATATATCATCATCATCAAAATACGTCGAATATCAAACATCGATTTTCTAATTTGCTCGAGAGGAGGATAGATTTGGCCGACTTTGGGATGAATGAGCCAATCCCTAGATCATTTCATTAATAACCTATTTATATAATTCAATTGGTCTCCCGTAAATGAATGTGGGATCCGAACATCCCTCACCCTCTCACATTATGTCCCTCTTAGGAAAAACACCATATTATCAAATCAACGGTGGGCTTGGATTTCCAATATGATCCCCCCTTTTGAAGTTATTCAAATTAAGAATTGATATAAAATAATTTTATTTAATAATTTTATTTACGATAAAATACTCAATAAATTATTCTATAGATGACTTGTGTTGACAAAAGTTATGTCCTGAATAGTGTAAACACCATGCTTTGAACTCAACCATGGCCTCATATTTCGGATATGATAATCCATTTTTGAGTTATCCTTTTCCTTTACATGTTTACTTTAAAATATTCTTAATAATGTAATATAATTATTTCTGGGCACATCGGGTCTTAGAATCGCACGCCATCTCAGTTCCATGTCCTAGAAATATATATAGAAATATTCCAATGTTTTTCAATGAAAAAATTTACTTTGTATATAAAACCTCACTCACTAATTAATAGGACAAGAATGAAATAAAACTAGCACAACTATAATACCCCATTTCACTAACTAATCAATAGCTCATTAAAGTTATACCAAATCATCATCGCCACAATCACATCACTACTATATCTATGGGCCTTCTTGTGGTATGGTACATAATCATGAAGGACAAAAATATAATGTCCTCATCATTCAATGTGTGCACCAATTGTGTAACCACATCTCTACATAGTATGAACTTGACAAATTATTGAATGGTTTTATATCATCATAACAAAACATCATCACTTATTTAATAATAAAAAATAATCAATAATATTTCCACATTAATCCATATTTTAATGATTAACCATACAAGTTAGAATAAACTGATGAAACAATCCTTACCACGACATAAATTCTAATTTTAATAATTATTTACTACGTCCTAATTAATTCATAATCATTACATATTTTAATTCATCCATATTTCAATAAAGTATTTTATTTGGATAATTCATCAATTATCAATCATTTTACCATATTTCTATATAAATATAGTTATTTCATAACATTGAACCATATCATTAAACATATATGATTCATACCACACAAAC
Organism: Viscum album; assembly: GCA_963277665.1. Classification (NCBI taxonomy): domain Eukaryota; kingdom Viridiplantae; phylum Streptophyta; class Magnoliopsida; order Santalales; family Viscaceae; genus Viscum; species Viscum album. The sequence goes on from OY728129.1 coordinate 320,907,201, forward strand.
ATCTATACTACATAACTAAAAATCTACAACTTAATTAACTAGCAAAAAAATATCTCAATCCCATATAACCAATTAGATACTAAGTACAAAATACATAATAAATACCAATAAAACGCCCCAAAAAAGCATGATATGATCACTTTGAGATATCCTCATAACTAACAAGGTATGTAAATCATTATTATTTTATATTATACAAACACAAATTGTGACCCTTTGTTTTTCTTCAGAACATATTTATTAACTGTTTTTCTTACTCTCTCAAAACACCTTAGTCTTCAATACATTAATATTTATAGTAAATTAAAAAAACATGAAGCGGAGTTTTTCAAAGATTTTTTCCACTAGTATGGATGAATACATACTCGTTGTAATGTGGTTGTTAATCTACATGCACACGAGTCCCATTTTATTATTAAAAAAACCTAGAAAATGGTATATCATGGACATGTACTCTTATAACCAAACATGAACAATCACAATAACCAATTTTTAATAATATATTTCTTTATATTTTCCAACACCACTTGAATAATGAACAATGGTGATAATAAAATTAATATCTAAACTTGATAATATTTTATTTTCTTCTTATATACATGTAAATTTGATGAGATTACTCTTATTCTTCAAATTATATGATGTATCATAGGCAGTGAATTTAGTTATCTTCAACTGTAAGATGAATCAATACTTGTACAATCAACATTTTATTCTTCTAATATTCTTATTCTTCAATTCAAATTAATTGTCCTTTAAAAAGACTTATAACACTCCATTGCTTTGACACATTGAGTATATAAGAAATATGAAATACTAGTTCAGTCCCTTATTTCATTTAATTTTCTGACTATTAGAATTATTATTGTGGTAGATGATTTTTTTTCATTTTCTTTATAAAATATATATTAAATAAATTGTGATTGTTTTTTCAATAATATAATTAATAAGAAAATTAAAAAAAATAACATCCTTTAAATTTTATATATATTGGGTCTTTATGTATTATTTAATTTTTAATGAATATTTTTTTTAATTTTTTTAAAGAAATCATCTTTTTTCAATCACACGATATTCCTGAACCATAAAAACATTATTTTTTTATTCATTCCAGAAAAACTATATCATTATAATATATATGTTTATTTGATCTCCTAATGTATAGAAAATCATGGTCATGGAATCACATAATGTTTCATAATATAATTAAATAAAAACAAATATTTGATACCATTCGTTACACATCCTACACGTAAATTCCTCTTTAAAATTAGAAATCCTAATCCACGACATGATCTCCTCGATGATATGAGAGAAAAATAATTCCAGTTTAAATGTCACCGTAACATTTAAAAAATATATCCCAACATGTTTTCAAACATATATTTTTTTCCTTTGATTTAATTTTTATACAATGATAACATGGATTTACTTAATCTCATATAGAGCTTAGAGTATAAATCATTGTTCTCATAAACATACATATGAACAACTTCATAACCATATTATATTCTTTTATGAACTCATGTTGAATAAAAAGTAACCATCGATCACTATGATGCTTTTTTCCTTAAATGAACCCTAAGGCTTCACTAAATTTAACTATCCAAATAATCTTATAGTAAATTTCATATTTCAGGAAATTTATTTTTAATATCCAACTTATATTTCCATATAACCTCATTCATATACAAACCCTAATTAAAACATTATTTATCACATGGGTATATGAAAAATAAAAAAGGGTGAGATCAGATTCTCAGAATGGGAAAACATGGGAGATCCCAAACATTGATCATATAAAAGCACATTATAAGAATATGGGTATGAGATCATGAACATAAATTACAGAGTATAAACCCAATAAATAAGGGATCGTAAACATGAATCATTGAATAAAACATCATCATGATAATAAACAAGTATTTTAATAGTGAGAAGTCATCATCAATCTTGAACCATAAATTCATTTCATAAAATTATGGAACTGTCAGAGTTAGGAAAACCATTTCATATGTCAAGGTTAACTACCAAAACAATAATAAAATAATGGATTAGGAATACCTATATATTTTTAAAATCATAATGGAAAAGGAATCGTCACTTACATCTCATATTTGGTCATGTTCATTAACTTATATCTAATAGTGGATGAAAAAAATTGACTTTTTTCCAAAAATTATTCCATGAGATATAAAACATTACCCAATTAAATGTAGGTCTATATAATTAATTTCCAAACCATAAAATAATTAATAAAATTAATATATATTAAATAAGATAATAATAACATTTATCCAATCACCAAATCAGAACCTATTAATGTAAAATGAGATTCATAAACATTTCATTAATTCAATAGAGCATAATACCTAAAAATAAATGGGTTTCATAAATATCTCCTCATTATATTGATAAAATATTGATCGACAGAATAAGGATGGTTTAACTGAATCATATTTCAATTAAAATATAATTAAAATCAAATGATGTTATCATAAATGAAAATTCATTAAAAGATTCACTAGAATATTTCTTGAGGAAAATGAACTTTAATTTTAAAATCGCTTATTTAAATATAATAAATTTTCAAATATTATGTATGGAATTATTTTTTAAAAGAAATGTGGAAACATATAAATTAATATTCAAATAATTTATTCATAGTGATGGAGGGAGATTTTCTATCATTTTGAATAAGATAAAAGTAAGCATTCCTTGCAAACTATTTTAAAAAATTAAAAAAACACACCTCGTTCAAAAAATAACAAGAATATGACATTAAATTTTTTAAATAAATTAAATAATCTGTAAAAATTATAATAAAAATAATAATATAATATTAAAAAAATTCATGAAACATTTATTGAAAATATGGATATGAAAGGAAAATATTTTCATCAAAAGGTAGAAATAATGTCGGTTTTTCACTTAAAACATTTATTTTTTCTCTTTAGAACTTTATGTGAAAAATATTAAAGTGAAAAAATATTTATATAGAATTAACTGGAGGGGAATAAAAATTAAATTTATAATAATGATAGAAATTATTAGATGGAAATTCAAGAAAAATAATTCTGATTAAAATAAATTTAAAGCATAAATTTTATACCTCAAGTCTCACCATTCTTTGTTAGTGCTGAAACCTACTATATTTGAAATATAGAATTATTATAAATTAATTTTAGAACCATATTCATATATATATATATATCACTACATTTTTTATTTATTTATAGAATACTATAACCCATTATTAACAATATTTTTAAATCATTGTTTTGTTTGATATGTGCTTAGTTTTTCAATCGTGTTTCAGATCAAAAGTCCCTATAATTTTACGTTGATCAACTTTATATCATTTCCAAATTTATCTAATTATATAAATATAAAATATATTCATTATATATATATATATACTTTTCAATAGAATTTATATATAAAATATTGAATTACACTATCTGTGGAGATTGTTTGTCGTACATACGCATTAATATCATTTTAACATTTATGGATTGAATGAAAAAAAGTTAAAAAAATTAATTATTATAGAATAATTATTATAACATATAAGTTATATATATTAATCCAATTTATCCTTATTACCATCCATGTAAAGAGGATATGAAAAATGAATCACATCAAATCAGGGAGGTGGTAGTCCACACAAATGCAAGAATGACATTATTATTTTCCTATTATTAGGAAGGTAAGAAGTTAGATATGATATTATCAGTAAAAAGTAATTATTATATAATAAATATTATATATAAAAATTAAACCCTTAAGAAGAACCAACCAAATAGAAAAGGAATTTTGTCCTTACATAGAGGTGATAAGTTGTACGTTTGCATGAGCTATAATTTCACTTCCCATTTGTTAGAAAATGTAAAAAATAAAAGTGTATTAATAATATTAATAAAATATATAAATTTTTATTATATATATTATGTAATTAAATTTATAATATAATATAATTATATGAGGTAAATTATGAATTTAAAAAGAAGTATGTTGTTAAAGAGATTACAACTTCTTTGAAAACAATTCTTTTTGATCTCCTCTTAAGCAGCCTAGAGTTGTGTTTTGGGAATACCATCACCTATTGAATTTGGATAAGAAGTTTAGAAGAGAATTTGGTATTCTTTTTTTGATCTAGAAGTCTCAAAGTGTTGTGAAGAAGATAAATGGTAGGTTCCCTTTTATAATTTAGAAAAGGGATACTCTTTGGATTTCTAACAATATTAAAATATAATGAAGTCATAATCATTCAAAATTATTCTAAATGGAATGATATTCGAATAAAAGGTAGTATTATGATTAAATAACATCATTAAGAAATATATGGATAGGTTTTAGTGGTTTTTTAAGCCTTTTACTTTGGTTTAACCCCTCTGTAAATGTAATTTAACCTTAAACATGGTAAAATATTTTTCACTCATAGAATGTTATAATTTTACTTAAAAGTTAAAAATTTGAAAATGAATGTAAAAATAATGACATTATAGACCACCATTACCTATTTCAGTATTTTTATTATTTTTAAATAATTTAATAAAATATTATTATGATAAAATATCATTAATTTCAATTTTCAGAGTATTCATTAAATTTTACTTAAAAGACATAAATAGTAATTTTTAATTAGAATATGATACCTTAAAATGAAACAAATATTATATAATCATATATAAAATTCTTGGAACACTTTAACTCATTCAAATTATATCACTTTTTTATTTTTTAAATTATTTACTCTCCCTTTCTACAAATTAAATAAATATTAATTCAGCAATTCATAACCATTTAAGGTAATTATATATTTTTAAAAAATTAGAAAAAAATTACATCATGAAACAAATTCCATTATTATCAAAATATATATTTATATTCATTTATAATTTAATTTTTTCCCTATGTGAAGCATAATATAAATTTCAACGTAATAGAGTGACATTTTGTATTTTTCTTTGTATTGAATATTATATTGGTAAATTTCATGGAAAATTATTCTTAAACAATTAAATTTTATTAAAAATTTTATAATTTTAGGATTACCTTCATTCAATAATAATTATGATGAAAAATGGTGACCTTTAAATTCTGTTTTATCAAAATTTATACTGATTTACCCTTTACTAAGGTGATAATGTTTACCACGGTTACTATTCATAATGAATAAAAATAAAAGGAAGCTATTTAAAAAATTTGACCCCCATTATCTTAATATTAAATCAATTACCAATATTAAATTTTAATAACTGTAACAAATTAATTTTAAAATAAGCGCATAAAATGTGATGAAAATTGCTTTCAGAAAATTACTTGTTTAAGTATAAAACTCGAGTTCTTTTTATATCATGCCTAGAGAAAATATTAGATGAATTTAAAAAAAAAATCTATATATAATATATAAATTTCATTATAATCATTCACAAATAGCGATTCATTTATTTTATTAATAAAAAAACACATTTCATTCATTAAAATAGTTTTTAAGAAAAACAACTCCTTTATTATGAAATGATATATTTATTTTCATTTAATTATATTATAATGAAGAAATAATTTTATTGATATGTAAATTATAAGATTTTTATCATTTATTCGGTCCAATTCATACTTTATAGTCCAATATATAGGTGAAAACTATCACTAAAAATAATTATATATTTATTGTATTTCGTAGTATTATTAAACTCAATATAGTGTATAACAGAATATAGGAAAGAAATAAAATTTATTTATAGATAAATATTTTATAAAAAATTTGGTTGTAATATTATAAAACCATTAAAATTAATTTTCACACAAAATTTCAGCACTTTAATACAAATAGATGAGGATATATCTTCCTCATCACATCCACAAGTTCCCACATGGCTTCCTTGAATTTTTTGTTTTTCAAAAATATATTGACCATGTGAGTGGTCATGTTTCATTGAAATTTATCTATATTTTCCATAATATCCACCATTTTTTCTTTATAATGGATATATTTTTATTGTAGTATAACCTATCAGGTCAGTATATGTAACAAATTATGTTTATAATTACTCTGGAGAGATAAATGGAACACATCATGAACCTGAGATAGATTCAATGGATGTGTCAATTGAAATGATACCATAAAGATATGATCAATAATTTTCAAGGAACAAATATATCTAATGCTCATCCAGACATTATTTTCATACCTCATAATAATATTATAATTTGATAAACATAGTAATACCTTGTCCCAAACTTCGAACTATAGATCTCAGCAAAGATTGGAAGCATAAATTTTTCATTGACTTTATGGAACCCTTGAGTGTTTTTTAATAAATCTAACCTTCTATTACATTTATTAATCTATCTCAAGTACCAATAACTTTTTTGTCCAACTTAATCCCAAAATGTTGGTGTTCTACACTTCCTACCATTAAGCGTCTCAGAAGGATCCATCTTAATTATAGAGTAAAATATATTTTTGAATGAAAATACCAACATAGAAAGGTATTTATCCTTAACCCATTTTAATAAAATATATATAGATATCAACATTACCGTAGGGATATAATGGTCCTCATAGATTAACCATATATCTAATGATGATATACAGTACTGAAACTTATCTTTGTATCCATATCGTGTTGAAGATATTTCTAAAACATATAGGTATACCTAAAATACCTATTAGATACAATATAAATTGGTAACCCATTAAATATAACCACTTCATATAAGTATAATCTTTTATTATAATTAATAAAGGATTCGCCATTTATTAAAATGTAGTGTGATAACATTGTAAGGTGGTTGACTATAACTCAAATAACATTGTTCCCTTTTGATGTTTTGAGGAGTCCTGTGGAAATGCCAATGGTGATGTTTTCACATTTCCATTATAAAATGGGGAATGGTTTTAACAACCACATATTCTTTTATCTCTCATTATTCACTTAATTAAAAACCATGCACTCAGATACATACTCTATAGTATCACACTTTATGTTTTCCCAACATAAATACTCTTCCTTGTCACTATGATTCTTTTTTACTTCTAGGATGAATCAAGAATAATCAACTATTAGATTCATCATATAGAACATTATTAAAATATGGTATTTAAAAGAAATATACATGGTTCTATAGCCTTATCATTACCTCATAATAATGGTAAACTTTGGAATATTTTGGATTTCCTTATGTAGTTCCAAAACATCCACTTTCACCAATTTAATCATCACATGGATATATGTTTGAACACTCATTTTATAAAGATATTATTTCACATATTCCATTAAAATTTCTAGATATGATCCTTTAAAAATAAGAAAATATTAGATATTATTTATCCTCATCATAACTATACTAGCATGATCCTTTCATCTAAGAGTATCATTCTCCTTGTTCACTTTTTCGGGGTGGTAATTTATTAAGCTATTAAAATATTGAATCAACTCCAACCATCTTCTCTAGATTATATTCTTCTCATTATGTGTGAATATAAGAATTAAAATTTTATGATTTATATATATGTCACACTTTTCACTATAAAAATAATGCCACTATATAATAAAAAAAGTCCACTACCATCTCCATATCATGGTTCTGGTAATTTTTTTTCATGTGTTTCCAATTTTCATGAGGCGTAATTAATCTCCATATCATTATTCATTAGGAAACATCTCATACCCTTATGTTATCCATAATAATAAATCACTTACCATTATTCTCTACAGTTTAGTGTTAGAATAGTGCATTAACCAACATTGTCTTTAGCTCCTTGAAATTCCCTTCACATTCATCTCTCCAAAGAAACATAGCTTCCTTACGTGTTAAATTTGTGCATGGATTATGATGTTGAGATAAATTATTCACAAATCACTGATAATATATATCAAAATCAGGAAAATTGTTGATCTAAACCATAGTGGATGGACTTTTCCTATATTCAACACCTTATTTCTTGGATGGATCTAATGAAATACCCTCACTTGAGATTATATGACCCAAAAATGAAACCTTCCAATTCCAAAATTCAAAATTGGTAAATATTTCATAAATATTCACCTTCCTGAAGTTATCCATCATAATTATCATATTTTATTCATGATATTACGTAATCATTGAATATATAAGAATAGCATCTTTAAAAACTACCAAAACTGGTCTAGGAAATCTCTAAAGACTCTCTTCATTAAATCCATGAAGATTGTGGTGGTATTTGTAAGACCAAAATGTGTAACTATAATCTCATTGTTTCCATAGCTTGTAAGGAATATTTTATTGTTTATATATTAATTATTAAACCTTAATTGATTATATCATGTATCATGGTCAATGTTAATAATGTATTGAGCTCTATGTAGTTAATCAAAAAAATCATCATTTCATGGTAGAGGATACTAATTCTTGATAGTGATCATGATTTGTTCTAGAATGTCAATGCACAGTTTCAGTAATCCATATTTTTTTTAAATCATAGTTTCTATAACACCCCAATATTTAATTAAATATGTATTTCATATCAATTAAATTTCACCAATTTTTTATGTCACATACAACATCAAGTTTTTACGAACCACAAAAATTTATTAATGTTATTTGTTAAAAAATACCCTAATTACCTAAAATTTAAACTTGGAGGAATGAAAAGGAATAACCAAATTATAAATATTGTGTATAACGATTTAATTAAAAAATCATATTTAAAAATTAATTAATTTTCAATAAAGTTTTTATACGTTTCAAAGATACTATTTTCTAAAAATATTTCTTACATAATTTTGTGAACAATAATAAAATTAATTTATGACACATATAGAAACATTATATGATGAAATTAAGTTAATTTTTTAAATATTCATTTAAAATTTATCTTAGGGTGAATTTTTGATAATTTTCTGAAAATTACAATTTGTTTACTAATATTGAAAAATACTAGTTTTTTGGAAACTGTATTTTCATTTAAATAACATCTAAGGATAATTTTTTTAAAAAAATTTATTAAAATAAAAATTAGTTCAATTATATATCATTTAATCCAATTATTTAATTGTAATAATTTACATATTTAATTTTTATTTGAAACATTTGAAATATTTGAACATTTTCTCTTTGAAAGATAACTTTCTCATCACATTTGTAGGTTTTATTTAAAATTGAAATTTTCCACATAAATGAATTCAGTATTGAAAATGGAATTTTTTGTTGTAATCATAAAAATTTATATTATATAATAATTTTGACTAAATTTTGGACCATAATAAATAGTGATAACAATAAATATTATTTAATATGGTTTAGGTAAAAATGGGTTTTCTGGGGGGGATTGAACTAAAACGTTATTTATAAAATACCCCAAAATTTATCCAAACCCCATTTAATTTGCATATTATGAAATTGAATAATATAATTAAAGATTTTTTTCACATTTTTATCATTTTATTATATTAAAAATTTGGGTACACCTTTTTCTTTCCAAAATAATTACATAGCTTCCACTAACCTTACCTATAAATGGACACCCCTTCTCCTATTCTATTCACACTTAAAGAAATATTTTTTATACCAATACCTGGCCAAATGTATTCCATAATTCCCCCATATCATACTATAATCCATATTTTGTTCTAAAATATATCTGTGTATGAGTTTTGTTGCTATACTAAGGCAGTAACATTAAGAAGTGACAACATTCATTAAAAAGTGTTTTTATTTTATTTCTTCTTAAAACTCCTTTAAAGAATATTAAAACATTACATTATAAAAATATAATTTTTTACCATATAATTATATATTTTTATTTTGGGTTAATGACTTACAAACATCATCACTTGTATTAAATAGGATAAAAAATCATAGTTCATGTGTGTGGTGGACTACGACCACACGAACTGATGTTATTAGTTTTCTATCACAACCACAAAAAATTTTATATAATTATAGATTAGATATATATATATTATATTTATGATATAATTATATTTATATTATTATTATATTACTTACACATTCATAATTTCTATTCTGTGAGAATATGGTAATGTTTCTCATGTGTACAACAGACTACCAGCTCACAAAGATATGTAATTCATTCATGCTTTAAATAAAAGGTAAAAAAGATGGGTTTACTAAAAATATGTGATATATATGAAACAAAAATTAATTTTATAATTTTAATATTTTATTTAACTTTATTTCATTCAATCCTCTAATAAAAAAGAAATAATATTCATGTGTACATATTAAATACCATCTCCACGAGCAATGTGTTTAATTTTATACCTCTATCTTGTATTGATTAATCTAAATACATATATAATAAATATATGTTATATTTATTTTAATGACCCATACATTACATACACTGTTATTACTTCAAAATTGAAGCACAGTTATTACAACATATAACAAAACCATGAAAGGACCGTATAGGTATAGTGTCTTTAGAAACTGGGAAACATAAACAACTTGTTAATAAAACATCTACGTTGTCTCCCATTTATTTCATAATATATAGACAACCTTTTTGGAATAACCTACTTAATACCCTTCTTCCAGACCTGGGGAGAACAAAAAATACAAAAGGGTGAGCTCAAATTCTCAGTAAGGGTAAACAAAAGAAATATCAATCATATCATTTTCATAAGAACATAACATTTTGAATATCTTAACGTTCAAAAGAGATCATAATATTATAACATGGGATAAATCATAGTGGTGAACTGTAATCCCAATAATCATAACTTAAAACATGAAACTTTTTGGCATACACACATAATCATAGAAAATCATTTCATTTTAGTCAAGACTCATTTCCAAGACTATCATAGCGGACAAAGTCTTTTACTGAACCGAGTTCACTCCTCATTCTAGTCCTGTATCACTAAACCAAATTAAATTTCCATTCTATCCATTTCTATCTCAGGAGATATAAATCATTACCCAATGCATTTGAGGGAGAAATAGGTCCCACCGGTCTCAAAATGAAACCATTCTATTGTGTGCCACAAAACCATAAATCAAACATCATAGAAAAACCCATGTAATAAAACTGGGATTCTTAAACATCATGCCATTCCAATAAGATAAATGGACATCATAAAATTAATTACATCATAACGTAATGAAATAAATTTAAAAATATCGATAGAAATAGAACCCTGTATTATCTTAGATGGAACATAATTTTTATAAAACACTTGGACTCCATTATTGAGGAAAATATCCTTTCTACTTCAAAAACATTTTTCATTTATTCACATGTCTTACAATTTTAATCTAAAATAAGTTGATTAAAAATAATCTTGAAATCCTATAAAAGAAGCTTCATGGAAATAATTGTCTATGAAATCATAAAAAAACATTCTTCTTGTACTTTGTCCAGATAAGTCAAAAAAGTACCTCATACTAAAAATGACAAAATATTGATTTCATATCTTTTACTAAAAACATACCAATGGGTAAAATTGGCTTTAGACAATTGTAGGAGGATAGAAATAATATTACATATTGATGAAACATGGAGGGGGATGATAAATATTCCCCAGTAATTTCTGAGGTATAAACAATCTCGGATAAAAATTGAGATTGCGATATTTTCCCTTACCTTAGGTCCGATATGATTTATTCGTCTCCAAAACTCCGGTATAATGTTTTAAATAATGTCATTGACTTATTCCAAAATCATACTCATTGTTATGATATCATATATGGTCATATTCTTAGATTCTTATTAGAAATATTTCATTGTTACTTGTTAATCATGTGTTTATTGCTTTATGTTCTTATGTGTGTTTTTTCAAATAAATTCTTTATTCTTATTTTTAGATTATAGATACCTTATTTACATAATGATATTAGTGTAATATATATCATATCTACTCATTAAATTCATTTATATAATCATTATTTAATGAAGATCATGTAGAATGAGTCGCATCGCATCGTGGAGACGGTAGGCTGTATGTACGCACGAGTGATTATATCGATCCCATGATCGTGGAATTGTATTGAAGTGTATGTATACTATTTAAGAATCAATATCACTTTAAAATAATCATATATAGTTATTCTTTACACCATTATACCAATGCATGTAAGGTGGTGGTGGAAAATAGATTACACCACTGCGTGGAGATGGTATTCCGTACATACGCACGCGCGGTGATTTCATTTTCCATAGGATGGATAGAAGGTTAAATAGGTTTGTCTCATATTTATAATAACACATCAGTATATGAGTGATACTGATGTTATTAATTCATAATGAAACAACTATAGAAGAATAATTATAAGATGAAATAAATTTGAAAGAGTTGGTAACGGATATTACCTCTTCTTCGACATGCCTCTTTGAAATATCCTCTTAGGGAACTAAGATTGGTCTTTGAAGAATAACATGACCTCTAGGATGTTTTTAGGGAATTTTAGAAGGGAATTTGGTCGGGGTTGTCCATGCTTCAAGGATCAATGTGGTGTGAGGAGTAGAAGGAAGAGGTGTCCTTTTATAAAGGAGGAGAGGGGGCACCTTTGGAATTATAAGAAATATTAATTTATAATAAATTCCAACCCCATATACAAACCTCCCAAAATGAGTCAAATCGGAATTTTAGATGATATAGGGTTGTAATCTCATCCGAAAATAAAATTTATACAAGTTGGGAATTTATTTTAATCATTATAAACATGATTTATCCTTATATATTGTATTTAATTTTATTTGTGGTAATAATATTCTAAATTTTAAATCATTATCAATAATTAATTATATGTTGTTAATTGTCCATAATTGTATATATTATTAAACTTTTGACCGGATATATTTTAAATTAAAATTTTTAAATATTTTTGGGATTTTTAAACAATCTTATAATATGTAATTTCTATAAATTAACAATAGTGTCAATTTTGATACTGTTCATTTATTTGTCTTTAAATAAAATATATACAGAAGATATGTGTGAACTAAAATTTTTAATAGATTCATAACATGTAATTTCTATCTATAAAATTAGTGTATCACATTAAATAGTTCATATAATATTTATTTTAATACTTTTAGAAACCTTTATTTGATATTTCAATCAATAAAATAATTTCAACATCACTATTGTCTAATAATTAATGATAATTATTTAATCCCTAAAAATTATAAATAAATTAATATGATGCAGTAATTGTATTAGATTACCGGAGACTATTCAGGTTTTAAGTTTCATGAAGTTTATCACTAAATTAAAATTATTCTACTTATAAGATTTAAGAGAGTGGCATGTTGTCACTTTCTTTGGTTTTAACAATAATTATATTATTTCATGGTCAGAAGTCCATGAAATGAATCTAGTCTGACGCTTAGGTGATATGGGTCACCTATTATTCATCCAATAGGATTTTGTCAAGTGTTAGGGTAATTTTATAATCTTATATTTACCCTTAATTACCTGATTTACCTTTAACTGCAGTAAATAAAAATTTCCATAGTTACTATTCATAATCTCAAAAAAATAAAAGTAACCTATTAACAAGATTTGGACCCACTGAATACAAATATGGAATCCATTTTTCAAAATATGAAAAACAGAAGTTGTAGTAATTATTTTAAAATTAATCCCAGTGTTAAGAAAACGAGTTTTTAAAAGTTAAAACATTGACAAAGATTGAAATGTTTTTACCTATGAATTCAATGTAAAATTAATGCTAATGAAATAAATTATATTAAATGGTATAAATATATTCTATTTATAATTTAAAATCATTCAATATTATAATTTAACCATATAAATTATTGTGATGAAAAAAGTTATTTTTAATTAAAATATAGCATGTCTTTACTATTCATTAAAATATGAAAGTTATCAGAATAATATGAAAAATTTATCCAATGTAAATTTTTATATCCTTATACCAAAGAAAAATTTTATTTTGTCAAATTGAACTTATAAATATGTCAAAAACTAGATTTAAATTTGGTACGCCATCAAAAGGCGGCAAAACTGCATTTTTTTTAAAATACTTATTTTACCCGAAAAAATTATTTTGTTCTCATAAAATGTTCTAGAAAATATTTAAGAAGATTAATAATTTTATAAATTTTAAAATTCAGTTAATACTATTCATAATGGATAGTTTATAATATTATAATAATATATCATTATTTAGTGGAACTCGGTATTGTGTACTACACACGTTATCGAGGAAGGCCGCGATTGCGTGTAACACAAGCCAAGGTAGTGTTGTGTAACGTGAAAGATTCCTTTGAAGTTGTGTATAACATAAGATATAAAAAAATATATAATTCTCATAAAATATCAAGGTGCTAAATTCTATCCACCTTAAAAAGAATTTTGCCCTCGAAATTCATCACTTCATAACAAACAGATGAGGATACCTCTCCCTCATCATATCCTCAAGATCCCATATAGCTTCTTATCATTGTTGGTTCCTCTATAAAACTTTCACCAAGCGAGTGGTCTTGTTTCGTAGAACTTTTTCACTATGATCCAGAATCTCTATCGGCTATTCTTCATAAGAAAGATCTTGCTCCAGCGGTACAACTTCTGAGCTGAGTACATGTGAAAGATCGAGTATGTACTTTCTCAAGAGAGATACAAGGAACATATCGTGAACTTGAGAGAGATTTGGTGTAAGCGCCAATCGATAAGCTACCTTCCCAACACGATCTAGTATTTCGAAAGGTCCGATATACCTAGGGCTCAACATTACCTTCTTTCCAAATCTCATTACTCTCTTCCAAGGAGATATTCATAAGAACACTTTATCACCGACTTCAAACTCTAGGTCTTTTCATCAGTTGTCGGCATAACATTTTTGTCGACTCTGAGCTGATCTTTTGTGTTGTTGAATACATCAGACCTTTTCTGCCATCACATCAATAATATTAGGTCCTAATAGCTTTCTTTCCCCACCTTCATCCTAGAAAGTTGGAGTTCGGAATTTCTTTCCATAGAGAGCTTCATAAGGAGCCATCTGAATGCTGGAGTGAAAGCAAATATTATAAGAAAATTCCACCAAAGGTAGGTGTTGATCCCAACCACCATTGAAATCCATAGAGAAATCTCTCAACATGTCTTCTAATGTTTGAATTGTTCCCTCAGACTAACCGTCTGTCTGAGGATGATAAGCAGTGTTGATACTCAATTCTGTATCTAGAGTATGCTAAGGACTTCACCAGATCATCGAGGTAAACCTCAGATTATGATCAGATATAATAGAATGTGGTACTCCATACAATTTTACCACTTCCTTTACATATATCCTGGCAAGCTGATCCAGAGGGAAATCTTCTCTAATAGCAATGAAGTGTGCCGACTTCATAATACGATCAACTATGACCCAAATAAAATTATTTCCTTTGGATGTTTTAGGAATTCCATTGAAAAATTCCATAGTGATGTTTTCCCATTTCCATTCGGGTATGGGTAATGGTTGTAATATTCCCTTAGAATTCTATCTCTAAACTTCAACTTGCTGACAAACCATGTATTGAGAGACATATTCAGCCACATATCTTTTCATTCCATCCCAGCAGAAGTACTATTTCAGGTCCCAATACATCTTCGTGATTCTAGGATGAATAGAGAATGAAGAACTATGAGCCTCATCTTGCAGCTCCTTCATTAATTCTGGGATTGGAGGAACACAAACCCGATTCCTGAACCTTATTATCCTATCATAGTCATGGTTGAATTCAGGAACATTTCTCACCTTCTTTTGTAACTCTAAATCTTCTTTTTGTGCCTCTTTAATCTTCACATGCATATATGGTTGAACATTCATTTGAGAAAGATAATATTTTTCCCCTTTCATTATAATTCCAATATCCATCGTCTGTAAATCCATAAATATTGGATCTTTTGTGATCCTCATTATGGATAAGCTAGCATGGTCTTGTCAACTTAATGTGTATGCCACCTTGTTTGCTTTCCTAGGGTGATAATGAATTGAATAGTCATAATCCTTAATCATCTCCAACCATCTTCTTTGGCGCATATTCGTCTACTTTTTTGTGAAAATATACTTTAAACTTTTATGATCAGTATAAATATCACACCTTTCACCATAATGATAATGCCTCCAAATATTAAATGCAAAGATTACTGCAGCTAATTCCATATCATGAGTTGGGTAATTTTTCTCATGGATTTTCAACTCTCGTGAGGAATAAGCTATCAACATATCGTTTGGAATGAGAACACACCCCAATCACATCTTGGATGCATCACTGTATATCACAAAACATTCTCCACTACATGGCAGTGTGAGCACAGGTGCACTGGATAACTTTGTTTTAAACTCCTTGAAATTCTCTTCACACTCCTCTTTCCACACAAACTTAACTCCTTTTCGAGTAAACCTGGTGATTGGATTAGATAGTCATGAAAAATATTTCACAAAACGTCGATAATATATAACCAAACCAAGAAAACGTCGGATCTCCGTTATTGTTGTTTGTCTTGACCATCTTTCGATAACCTCTGTTTTTGGTGGATCCATAGATATCCCATATTTTGAGATTATGTGACCTAAACATGCAACTTCTTGAAGCCAAAATTCACACTTGTTAAATTTGGCATAAAGATTCTCCTTTCTCAGGGTCTTCAATAAAATTCTCAAGTGATCTTCATGTTCATCCTTTCTCTTTGAATAGACAAGAATATCGTCTATAAAGACTACCACAAATTGATCACGATGGTATATAAAGACTCTATTCATTAGATCCATGAAGATATTAGGGGAATTAGTAATACCAAATGGAATCACTATAAATTCATAGTGTCCATACCATGTACGAAAATCCGTCTTTGGTATATCCTATTTTTTTACCCTTAATTGCTGATACCCTGAACAAAGATCAATCTTGGAAAAGTATTGAGCTCCACGTAGTTGGTCAAATAAGTCATCAATGTGCGGGAGAGTATTTTTTTCATGACATTGATCTTGTTAGGTTCTCGAGAAATAATGGAGAGTTTCATTGATCCATCTTTTTCTTAACAAATAGAACAGGTGCTCCCCAAGGTGACGCACTAGGGCGTATGAATCATTATCAAGATTTTTTTAGAGTGGGTTCTTCAATTCCTACAAATCAATTGGGTCCATTCTATAAGGTGTCTTTGAAATGGGCATAACACCCAGTATGAGTTCTATTGAAAACTCAACATCATGATTTCGTGGAAGACTTGGATGTTCCTCTGGAAAGACAACATCAATCTCCCATACAATGGGAGTATTCTTAATTTAGAATTTATCTCCAACCATTTTAGATAAATAACCTTCATTTATTGGAATTATGTCCCTTAAGATGGATGAAATTTCCACTGGATGGTTATATTCTTCCTTGAATTAATATATGATAGTAGATTGATCGGGAATATTAAACATGATTCCCCTTCTTTGGAAATTGATATGAGCTCCGTATAAAGAATACCAATCCATGCCAAGAATCACATAAAATTCCACTATAAGAAGGATCAAAAAAATTTCAGGAAGCACCTTCTCAAAAACATCAATTGGAGAAGAATTATAAACATTTGATGCGACCGTTGTGCCATTAGGAGTTGTTACATCTATCTCAACATCTAATTGTTGAGGTAATATGACGATACCCTTAGAAAATTCTTCAGAAATAAAAGAGTGGGTGGATCCAGAATCAAATAAAACATTTTCTACTTTAGAGTGGATGGTAAGTGTACCTTTCACCACTTGGTTATCGTACTCCACATCGCCAATAGTAATTGCATGTGACATTCCTTTTTCTTTGGCCTTAAGAGTTTGTTCACATCGATCATCATAAAAAACCATTGGATTTGGGCATTGATTGGAATAATGCCCTATCCCCTTGCACTTGAAACATTGAAGTTTAGGAGGTGCATTATGTGTATCCCTTTCTTTTTTCGCATCATTAGACATATTCTTCCCATTATTTCGACATTCAACTACCCGATGACTTTATTTTCCACACTTAAAACATTTTATTGTCCCTTTAATACAATTCCCTCTATTTTTCTTTACCCCATTTTAGCATAAAGGAAAATTCATCTTCTTCTATGTGTGGTCTTTATATTATCCTTCGAATTCCATTTTCCTCTTCTTATCAAACCCATATTAATGATGAGTTACTCCAATCTCCATCTCAACCTTGAGATCACATCGAAAAATTTCTTCATACCTATTGAAATCCATTATGGCCAATGCCCTTTGAAGACTTGGTTTTAAGCCACTAAAGAATCAACCGATTTTACTCTCAGGTTGGATAATAATTCCGTAAGCATACCTTGTAAGCCTTGTAAAATTTTCTTCGTAGGTACCAATAGATTCATCATCCTTTTTCTTTAGTTCAAGAAACTCCTTCTCCATCTTTTTTCGAAGAATATGAGGGAAGTACTTATTGAAAAATAAGTTCTTGAACTCATACCATTCGATGGACTCAATTTCATCTCTTTTCATCATATTCTTGATAAGATTCCACCATTGATCAGCAACACCTTACAAACAATACAATGCTAAGATGACATTGTCATGTTCAGAACATTGTAGAACTGAAAATATCTTTTAAGTGGTACTAATCCATTGATCAGTCACTAATGGATCAGAAGACCCACTGAATGAAGGTGGATGCTGCCTCATGAAGGATTCAACAGAATGTTTCTCCTTCCATTGTTCGTTTGGAAGTCCTGTATGATTCATAGCTTGAGAATGTTTTGTGAGCATGGATACAAGATTTTTAATTCCATCTCCCATAACGTTTGGTTTCTCAGGGAGACATTACCCGTCACATTGTGCATTAGCACGATTCCTTCGGGTTCCAGCCATTGCCTAAAACCAATAAGAATAGTGTGAGAAACAGTAATCATAATAGGAAAACAACATAATCAAGAATAAAATTTTACACTTTAGGTTTTATCATATGTTATTCATTTCCATTTCTAAAACACTAATATTGTGTTCTTTGCTTAGACATATCCTTGGGGTTCTTACTAGGGATTGCATATCCTAGTTTACAAAGGTTGACTATACCTTTCCTTTGATACCAACTATAACGACCCATACTTTACATACATTGTTATTACTTCAAAATTGAAGCACAGTTATTACAACATATAACAAAACCATGAAAGGCCAATATAGGTAGAGTCTTTAGAAACTAGGAAACATAAACAACTGGTTCATAAATCATCTACGTTGTCTCCCATTTATTTCATCATATCTAGACACCCTTTTTGGAATATCCTACTTAATAACCTTCTTCCCGACCTGGGGAAAAGAAAACATACAAAAGGGTGAGCTCAAATGCTCAGTAAGGGTAAACAAAAGAAATATCAATCATATTATATTCGTAAGAACATAACATTTTTAATATCTTAACCAACAAAAGAGATCATAATATCATAACATGGGATAAATCATAGTGGTGAAATGTAATCACAATAATCATTACTTAAAACATGAAACTTTGGGGCATACACTCATAATCAAAGAAAATCATTTCATTTTTTCAAGATTCATTTCCAAGACTATCATAGCGGAGAAAGTCCATTACTGAACCGAGTTCACTCCTCGTTCCAGTCCTGTAACACTGAACTGGATTAACTTGTTGCTCCAGCCATGTATATATCATGAGATATAAATCTTTACCCAATTCATTGGAGGGAGATATAGGTCACACCCATCTCATAATGAAATCTTTCTTATGTGTACCATGAAATCATAAATCATACATCATTGCAAAACCCATGTAATAAAAATGGGATTCTTAAAAATTATGCCTTCCATATAAGATAAAAGGACATCATAAAATTAATTCAATCATAACATAATAAAATAAATACAAAAATAGGGATAGAAACATAACCCTATATTATCTTATATGAAACAAAATTTTGATAAAACCCTTGGACTCTATTCTTGAGGAAAATATCCATTATACTTCAAAAACATTTTTCCTTTCGTAACATGTCTTACAATTTTAATCTAAAATAAGTTGATTAAAAATAAGATTGAAAACATTTAAAATATTCTTCATGGAAATAATTGTCTATGAAATCATAAAAAAACATTCTTCACGTACTTTGGCTGGACATTAAAAAAAATAACTCGTACTAAAAACGACAAGAGATTCATTTCATATCCTTTACTAAAAATGTACCAATGGGTAAAATTAAATTTAGACAATTGTAGGAGGATAGAAATAATATTACATATTGAGAAAACATGAAGGTGGATGATAAATATTCCCTAGTAAATTCTGAATTATAAACAATCTCAGAAAAAAATTGAGATTGCGAGATTTTCCCTTACCTTAGGTCTGTTATGATTTGTACATGTTCGAACCTCCTATATAATGATTTAAATAATGTAATTTACTTATTTCAGAATCGTACTAATTTTCATGATATCATATATGGTCATATTCTTAACTTCATATTAGTAATATTACATTGCTATTTGTTATTCGGGTGTTTATTGCTTTATGTTCTTATGTCAGTTTTATCGAATAAATTCATTATTCTAATTTTTTGGTCATAGATACCTCATTTTCAGAATGGAATTAGTGTAATATATTTCATATTTACTCATTAAATTCAATAAATTCATTTATATAATCATTATTCAATGAAGATCAGGTAGAACGAGTCACATCACATCGTGGAAACGGTAGGCCGTACGTACGCATTAGTGATGATATCGTTCCCATGATCGTGGAATTATATTGAAGTGTATGTATACTATTTCATAATCAATATCAATTTACAATAATCATATATAGTTATTCTTTACACCATTATACCCATCCAAGTAAGGTGGTGGTGGAAAACAGATTACACTACAGCGTGGAGACGGTATTCCGTACATACGCACACGCGATGATTTCATTTTCCATATGATGGATAGAAGCTTAAATAGAGTTGTTTCATATTTATAATAGCACATCATTATATGAGTGATACTGATTTTATTACATAATAATGAGAAAACTAAATAAGAAGAAGTAGAATAAAAATAAATTTGAAATAATTGGTAACAGATATTACCTCTTCTTCGACACGCCTCTTTGAAATCACCTCATAGGGCACTAAGATTGGTCTTTGAAGAAGACCAGGATCACTAGGATGTTTCTAGGGAAGTGGAGAAGAGAAATTGGCAGGGGTTGGCCGAGAATGAAGGCTCTATGTGGTGTGAGTAGGAGAGGTAGGAGGTTCCCTTTTATAAGGGAGGAGAGGGGCACCTTTGGAATTATAAGAAATATTAATTTATAATAAATTCCAACCCCACATAAAAACCTCAAAAATGAATCAAATCTGAAGAATATTTGATATTGGTTTGTAATATCATCATCCAATAAAATTTAGACATGTTGGGAATTTATTTTACAAATTATCAACATGATTTATCCTTATATAATCTATTTAATTTTATTTGTGGTAATAATATTCTACATTTTAAATCATTTTAAATAATTAATTATATGTTTTGAATTGTCCATAATTGTATAAATTATTGAATTTTATAACATATATATTTTAATTTAAAATTTTTAAATATTTTTTTTATTTTTAATCAATTTTATAATATCTAATTTCTATAAATTAACATTAGTGTCAATTTTGACATTATTCATTTATTTGAGATTAAATAAAATATATACAGAAGATATGTTCGAACTATTATATTTAATAGATTCATATCATGTTATTTTTATCTAGAAATTCAGTGGAGAACATTAAAGAGTTCATATAATATTTATTTTAATACTTCTAAAATCATTTATTTGATATTTCAATCAATAACATAATTTCAACATCACTATTGTGTCATAATTAAGGATAATAATTTAATCCCTAAAAATTATAAATAAATTCATATGATTTCGATAATTGTATTATATTTCCGGAGCCTATTCATGTTCGATGTTTCATGATTTTTATCACTAAATTTAAATTATTGTACTTATAAGATTTAAGAGACTGACATGTTGTCACTTTCTTTGGTTTTAATAATTATTATATTATTTAATTGTCAAAAGTGCATGAAATGAATATAGTCAGACCCTTAGGTGATAGGGGTCAACTTTTATTCATCCAATAGGATTTTGGAAACTATTAGGGTAATTTTATAATCTTATATTTACCCTTAATTTCCCGATTTACCTTTAACTACAGTAAATAAAAACTACCGTAGTTTCTATTCATAATCTAAAAAAAATAAAAGTAACCTATTAACATAATTTAGACCCGATGAATCCAAATATGGAATCCATTTTTACAAATTAAAAAAACAGAAGTTTCAATAATTAATTTAAAATTAATCTCGTTGATAAGGAAATGAGTTTTTAAAAGTTAAAACATTGCCAAAGATTGAAATGTTTTTACCAATGAATTCAATGTAAAATTAATGCTAATGACATTAATTATATTAAATAGTAAAAATATATTCTATTTATACTTTAAAACCATTCAATATTGTAATTTAACCATATAAATTATTTCGATTAAAATATTTATTTTTAATTAAAATATAGCATGTTTTTACTATTCATTAAAATATGAATGTTATTAGAATAATATGAAAATTTTATACAATGTAAATTTTTATATCTTGATTCCAATAAAGAATTTTATTTTTTCAAATGGAACTTATAAACATGTCAAAAACTAGATTTAATGTGGGTGCGCCATCAAAAGGCGGCAAAACTGCATTTTTTGAAAAATACTTATTTTACCGGAAAAATTTATTTTGTTCTCATAAAATGTTCTAGAAAATATGAAAGATGAATAGTAATGTTATAAAATTTAAAATTAATTTAATACTATTCATAATGTCTAGTTTATAATATTATAATAATATATCGTTATTAAGTGGAACTCGGTATTGCGTACTACACACGCTATCGAGGAAGGTCGTGATTGCATGTAACGCAAGACAAGCTAGTGTTTTGGGCCGTGAAATATTCCTTTTATGTTGCGTATAATATTTGATATAAAAAATAATATACTTATCAAAAATTATCAGGGTGTTACATTCTATCCCCTTTAAAATGAATTTCTCCCTCGAATTTCGTCACTTTGTAACAAACAGATGAGGATACCAGTCCCGCATCATATCCTCAAGCTCCCATGTAGCTTCTTCTAATTGGTGGTTCCTCCATAAAACTTTTACCAAGATAGTGTCCTTGCTCCGTAGAACTTTTTCACTATGATCCAGAATCTCTATCGGCTGTTCTTCATAAGAAAGATCTTGCTCTAGCAGTACAACTTCTGAGATGAGTACATGTAAAGGATCAGGTGTGTACTTTCTCAGGAGAGATACATGGAACACATCATGAACATGAGAGAGATTTGGTGGAAGCACCAATTGGTATGTTATCTTCCCAATACGATCCAGTATTTCTAAAGGACTAATATACCTATGGCTTAACTTTCCCTTATTTCCAAATCTCATTACTCTCTTCCAAGGAGATATTCGTAAGAAAAACATTATCACCTAATTCAAACTCTAGGTCATTTATTTGGTTGTTTGCATAACTTTTTGTCGACTCTGATCTGCTCATATGTGTTGTTGAATAGATCTGACCTTTGCTGCCATGTCATCAACAAGATCAGGTCCTAATAGCTTTCTTTCCCCAACTTCTTCCCAGCAAGTTGGAGTTCGGCATTTATTTCCATATAGAGCTTCATAAGGAGCCATCTGAATGCTGGAGTGAAAGCTATTATTATAAGAAAATTCCACCAAAGGTAGGGGTTGATCCCAAGCACCTTTGAAATCCATAGTTCAAGCTCTCAACATGTCTTCTAGAGTTTTAATTGTTCTCTCAGACTAACCATCTATCTGAGGAAGATAAGAAGTGATGAAACTCAACTTTGTATCTTGAGTATGCCGAAGACTTCACCAGAATTTTGAGATAAACCTCAGATCCCAATCAGATATAATGGAAAGCGGTACTCCATGAAATCTTACCACTTCCTTTACATATACCCTGGAAAGCTGATCCAGAGAGAAAACTTCTCTAATAGAAATGATGTGTGCCGACTTCATAAGATGATCAACTATGACCAAAATAGCATTATTGCCTTTAGATGTTTTAGGAAGTCCACTGACAACGTCCATAGTGATGTTTTCCCATTTCCATTCGGGTATGGGTAATGGTTATAACATCCCCTTAGATTTCTGTCTCTCATCTTTAACTTTCTGAAAAACCAAGCATCGGGAGACATATTCAGCAACATCTCATATCATGCCATCCCCCCAGAAGTACACTTTCAGGTCCCCATACATCGTCGTGATTCTAGGATGAATAGAGAATGAAGAACTATGAGCCTCATCCAGCATCTCCTTCTTTAATTCTAGGATGGGAGGAACACAAACCTGATTCTTGAACCTTATTATACCATCACAATCAAGGTAGAATTCAGGAACATTTCTCACCTTCTTTTGTAACTCTACATCTTCTTTTTGTGCCTCTTTAATCATCACATGCATAGATGGTTAAACATTCATTTGAGAAAGATAAGAATTTTCCCCTTCCATTATAATGCCAAGATCCATCCTTTGTAAATCCATAAATATTGGATCTTTTGTGATCCTCATCATGGATAAGCTATCATGGTCTTGTCGACTTATTATGTCTGCCACCTTGTTTGCTTTCCTAGGGTGATAATGAATTGAACAGTCGTAATCCTTAATCAGCTCCACCAATATTCTTTGGCACATATTCAGCTCCTTTTGTGTGAAAATATACTTTAAAATTTATGATCAGTATAAATATCACACCTTTCACCATAAAGATAATGCCTCCAAATATTTAATGCAAAGATTACCGAAGCTAACTCCAAATCATGAGTTGGGTAATTTTGCTCATGGATTTTCAACTTTAGTGAGGCATAATCTATCACCATATCGTTTTTCATGAGAACACACCACAATCCCTTCTTGGATTCATCACTGTATATCACAAACCTTTCTCCACTACAAGTTAGTGTGAGCACAGGTGCATTGGATAACCATCTTTTGAACTCCTTGAAATTATCTTCACACTCCTCCATCCACACGAACTTGACGCCTTTTCAAGTCAACCTAGTGAGTGGATTAGATAATCTTGAAAAATCATTCACAAAACATCGATAATATCCATCCAAACCAAGAAAACGTCGGATCTCCGTTATTGTTGTTGGTCTCGACCATCTTTTGATAACCTCTGTTTCTGTTGGATCCACAGATATCCCCTATTTTGAGATTATGTGACCCAAAAATGAAACTTTTTGAAGCCAAAATTCACAATTGGTAAATTTTTCATAAATCTTCTCCTTTCTCAAGGTCTTAAATACAATTCGTAAGTGATCTTCATGTTCTTCCTTTATCTTTGAATAGACAAGAATATCGTCTATAAAGACTACCACAAACTGATCCAGATAGTTTCTAAAGATTCTATTGATTAGATCCATGATGATAACATGGGCATTAGTAAGACCAAATGGCATCACTATAAATTCATAGTGTCCATACCTTGTATGGAAAGTCGTCTTTTGTATATCCTCTTTTTCCCCTTAATTCATGATACCCTGAATGAATATGAATATTGTAAAATTATTGAGCTCCATGTAGTTGTTCAATTAAGTCATCAATGCATGGGAGAGGATATTTGTTCTTGATAGTGATCTTGTATAGTTCTCGATAATCAATGCAGAGTCTCATTGATCCATCTTTCTTCTTAACAAATAGAACAGGTGCTCCCCAAGGTGACGCGCTAGGGAATATGAATACTTTATCAATATTCTCACAGAGTTGCTTCATCAATTCCTGCAACTCAATTCAGGCCATTCTATAAGGTGTCTTTGAAATGGGCATAGCACCCAGTATGAGTTCTACTGAAACCTTAACATCACAATTTTGAGGAAGACCTAGCAGTTCCTCCGGAAAGACATCCTATAACTTCCGTACAATGGGTGTATCCTTAATTGTGAGTCTCTCTCCAACCATTTGAGATAAATAACCTTCATTTATTGGAATAAAGACCCATAAGATGGAAGAAATTTCCACTGTAACGTTATATTCATCCTTGCATCGATAGATGATAGTAGATTGATTGGGAATATTAAATGTGATTTCCATTCTTTGGCAATTGATATGAGCTCCATATAATGAAAGCCAATCCATTCAAAAAATCACGTCATCTTCTACTATAGGAAGGATCACAAGATTTACAGGAAGCACATTCTTACAAACTTCAATTAGAGAAGAATTATAAACTTTTGATGCGACTGTTATGCCATTCGGAGTTGTCACAGCTAACTCAACATCTAATTGTGGAGGTAATACATCGACACCCTTAGAAAATTATTCCTAAATAAAAGAGTGGGTGGATCCAGAATCAAATAAAACATTTTCTACTTTAGGGTGGATGGTATGTGTACCTTTCAACACATCGTTATCGTACTCCACATCGCCGACAGTAATTGCATGTGACTTTCCTTTGTCTTTGGCCTTATGAGTTTGTTGACGTCGATCATCATCAACAACCCTTGGATTTGGGCATTGATTGGCATAATGTCCCATCTACTTTCACTTGAAACATTGAATTGTAAGTGGTGAATTCTGTGTATCCCTTTCTTGGTTTGCATCATTAGACATCTTCTTCCCATTATTTTGACTTTTAACTGCCCAATGACCTTATTTTCCACACTAAAAATATTTTCTTGTCCCTTTAAGACAATTCCCTCCATGTTTTTTTCCACAATTTGAGCATAAAGTAAAACCCATCTTCTTTTCAGTGTGGTCTTTATATTTTCCTTTGAATTCAATTTTCCTCTTCTTATCAAACCCATATGACTGATGGGTTACTCCAATCTCCATCTCAACCTTGAGAGCACATCAAACAATTTCCTCGTAGCTATTGAAGTCCATTTTGGCTAACGCCCTTCGAAGACTTGGTTTTATGCCACTAAAGAATTGATCGATTTTACTCTCTGGTTGGATAATAATTCCGGAAGTGTAACTTGCAAGTCTTGTAAAATTTGCTTCGTAGGTACCAACAAGATTCATCATCCTTTTTCTTCAGTTCAAGAAACTCCTTCTCTATCTTTGTTCGATGAATACGAGTGAAGTAATTATTGAAAAATAAGTTCTTTAACTCTTCCCATTCCATGGACTCAATTTCATCTCTTTGCCTCGTATTCTTGATAATATTCCACCATTGATCAGCATCACCTTTAAAAGGATACACTACTAAGATGACTTTGTCTTGTTCAGAAAATTGTAGAACTGAAAATATCTTTTCAGTGGTACTAATCTATTGTTCAGCCACTAATGGATCAGAAGACCTGCTAAATGATGGTGGACACTGCCTCATGAAGGATTCAACAAGATGTTGTTTCTTCCATTGTTCGTTTGGAAGTCCTGCATGGTTCATATCTTGAGAATGTTTTGTCAGCATGGCTACTAGATTTTGAATTCCAGCTCCCATAACGTTTGGTGTCTCATGGGGACAATCAGTGCATTGCCCGTCGCATTCAGTATTAACACGGTTCCTTCAGGTTCCATCCATTGACTAAAACCAATAAGAATAGTGTGAGAAACACTAATCATAATAGGAAAACCACATAATCAAGAATGAAATTTTACAATTAAGGTGTTATCATAGGATATTCATGGCCATATCTAAAACACTAATATTGTTTTCTATGCTTAGACATATCCTTAGGGTCCTTACTAGGGCTTTTACATCCTAGTTTCCAAATGTTGACTATAACTTTCCCCTGATACCAACTATAACAACCCATACTTTACATACATTGTTATTAATTCAAAATTGAAGCACACTTATTACAACATATTACAAAACCATGAAAGGATCGTATAGGTATAGTGTCTTTAGAAACTGGGAAACATAAACAACTGGTTCATAAATCATCTACGTTGTCTCCCATTTATTTCATCATATCTAGACTCCCTTTTGGCATATCCTACTTAATACCCTTCTTCCTGACCTGGGGAAAAGAAAACATACAAAAGGGTGAGGTCAAATGCTCAGTAAGGGTAACAAAAAAATATATCAATCATATCATATTCATAAGAACATAACATTTTTAATATCTTAACCAGAAAAAGAGATCATAATATCATAACATGGGATATATCATAGTAGTGAAATTTAATCCATATAATCATTACATAAAACATGAAACTTTGTGCCATACACACATAATCATAAAAAATCATTTCATTTTAGTCAAGACTCATTGCCAATACTATCATAGCGGACGAAGTCCATTACTGAACCAAGTTCACTCCTCATTCCAGTTCTGTATCACTGAACCAGATTAACTTTCCATTCCAGCCATGTCTATCTCATGATATATAAATATTTACCCAATGCATTGGAGGGAGATATTGGTCCCACACCTATCATAATGAAACCATTCTTATGTGTGCCACAAAATCATAAATCATAGATCATAACAAAACCCATGTAAAAAAATGGGATTATTAAACATCATGCCATCCATATAAGAAAAAAGGACATCATAAAATTAATTCCATCATAACATAATCAAATCCATGTAAAAATAGGTATAGAAAAAGAACCCTATATTATTTTAGATGGAACATATTTTTGATAAAACACTTGGACTCCATTTTTTATGAAAATATCCTTTCTACTTCAAAAAAAAATTTCCTTAACATTTTTTACAATTTTAATCTAAAATAAGTTGATTATAAATAATATTTAAAACTTATAAAATAATCTTAATGGAAATAATTGTCTATGAAATCATAAAAAAACATTCTTCTCGTACTTTGGCCGGATAAGTCAAAAAAATACCTCGTACTAAAAACGAAAAAAGATTCCTTACATATATTTTAATAAATACTTACCAATGGTTAAAATTGGATTTAGAAAATTGTAGGAGGATTGAAATAATATTAAATATTGATGAAACATGGATGTGGATGATAAATATTCCCTAGTAAATTATGAAGTATAAACAATCTTGGATAAAAAATGAGATTACTAGATTTTCCCTTACCTTAGGTCTGATATGCTTTGTACGTGTCTGAACCTCCTGTATAATGATTTAAATAATGTTATTGACTTATTCCAGAATCATACTCATTGTTATGATTTCATATATGTTCATATTCTTAGCTTCTTATTAGTAATATTTCATTGCTACTTGTTATTCGGGTGTTTATTACTTTATTTTCTTATGTGTGTTTTGTCGAATAAATTTTTTATTATTATTTTTAGGTTATAGATAACTCATTTCCAGAATGTTATTAGTGTAATATATATCATATTTACTCATTCAATTCATTTATATAATCATTATTCAATGAAGATCATGTAGAACGAGTCACATCACATCGTGGAGACGGTAGGTCGTACGTACGCACGAGCGATGATATCATTCCCATGATCGTGGAATTGTATTGAAGTGAATGTATACTATTTAGGAATCAATATAACTTTACAGTAATCATATGTTTTTATTTTTTACACCATTATACCCATCCATGTAATATGGCGGTGGAAAACAGATTACACCATGGCGTGGAGACGGTATTCCGTACGTACGCACGTGCGGGGATTTCATTTTCTGTAGGATGGATAAAAGGTTAAAAATGGTTGTTTCATATTTATAATGAAACATTAGTATATTATTTATTCTTATTTTGTTACTTCACAATGAAACAACTAAATAATAAGAAGTATAAGAAGAAATAAATTTGAAAGAATTGGTAACGGATATTACCTCTTCTTCGACACGCCTCTTTGAAATCTCTTATTAGGGAACTATGATTGGTCTTTTAAGAAGTCCAGGACCTCTAGGATGTTTATAGGGAAGTTTAGAAGAGAAATTATCAGGGTTTGGACGATCTTGAAGGCTCAATGTGGTGTGAGGAGGAGAGGGAGGAGGTTCCCTTTTATAAAGGAGGAGAGGGGCGCCTTTGGAATTATAAGAAATATTAATTTATAATAAATTCCAACCCCTCTTAAAAACATCCAAAATTGGATCAAATACGAAGATTATATGAGATAGGGTTGTAATATCATCATCCAATAAAATTTATACAAGTTGGGAATTTATTTTAAACATTATCAACTTGATTTATCCTTATATAATCTATTTAATTTTATTTATGGTAATAACATTCTAAATTTTAAATCATTATAAATAATTACTTTTATGTTGTGAATTGTCCATAACTATATACTTTATTAAAGTTTAGACCGTATATATTTTAATTTACAATTTTTAAATATTTTTGTGATTTTTAAACAATTTTATAATATGTAATTTCTATAAATTAACAATAGTGTCAATTTTGACATTATTCATTTATTTGAGTTTAAATAAAATATATACCGAAGATATGTTCGAACTAAAATATTTAATAGATTCATAACATGTCATAGTTATCTAGAAAATTAGTTTGTATCATTAAATAGTTCATATAATATTTATTTTAATACTTTTAAATCATTTATTTAATTTTTCAATCAATAAAATAATTGCAACATCACTATTGTGTCATAATTAATGATAATTATTTAATCCCTAAAAATTATAAATAAATTAATATGATTTAGATAATTTTATTATACTTCTGGATAATATTCATGTTCTATGTTTCATGAAGTTTATCACTAAATTAAAATTATTATAGTTATAGGATTTAAGAGAGTTACATGTTTTCACTTTCTTTTGTTTTAATAATAATTATATTATTTCATGGTCAAAAGTCCATGAAATGAATCTGGTATGACACTTAGGTGCTATGGGTCTACTTTTATTCATCCAATTGGTTTTTTTTCAAGTGTTAGGGTAATTTAATTATCTTATATTTACCCTTAATTACCCAATTTACCTTTAACTACAGTAAATAAAAATTACCTTAGTGACTATTCATAATCTAAAAAAATTAAAAGTAACCTACTAACATAATTTGGACCCACTGAATCCAAATATGGAATCCATTTTTAAAAATTCAAAACACAGATGTTGAAATAATTAATTTAAAATTAATCCCGTTGATAAGGAAATGGGTTTTTAAAAGTTAAAACATTGCCAAAGATTGAAATGTTTTAACCTATGAATTCAATGTAAAATTAATGCTAATTACATTATTTATATTAAATGATAAAAATATATTCTATTTATACTTTAAAACCATTCAATATTATTATTTAACCATATATATTATTGCGATGAAAAAAATTATTTTTAATTAAAATATAGCGTGTTTTTAATATTCATTAAAATATGAAAGTTATCAGAATAATATGAAAAAATTATCGAAATCAAATTTTTATGTCCTGATTACAAATAAGAATTTTATTTTTTCAAATTGAACTTATAAACATGTCAAAAACTGGATTTAAAGTGGGTGCGCCGTCAAAAGGCGGCAAATCTGTATTTTTGTTTGAAAAATACTTATTTTACACGAAAAATTTATTTTGTTCTAATAACATGTTCAAGATAATATGTAAGATAAATAATAATGTTATAAAATTTAAAATTTAGTTAATAATAATCATAATTAATAGTTTATAATATTATAATAATATATCATTGTTTAGTGGAACTCGGTATTGCGTACTACACACACTATCGAGGAAGTTCGTGATTGAGTGTAACGCAAGCCAAGCTAGTCTTATGTCCCATGAAAGATTCCTTTTATGTTGCGTATAACATAAGATATAAAAAAACATACTTCTCATAAAAAATCAGGGTGTTACATTTATACTATCTGTAAAATTATATATATTATGGAAACATGATAATATTAAGGGGACCAAAAAATAACAAATTGATACTTACAAGAAAAACAAAGTAGATATTTCCTGAAACAGGAAATCAAAATGTAATTGTTAACAAATGGGTAATAATAGTTAATAACCAAATTGAATATGGTATTATATATATAATTAATTTTATTTATTATAGGTGTAGAAAATTAATATGGGTTATATAAGAGGTTTTAATGCGTATAAAGGATGTTCAGACTTATGGTATGGAATTTTTGTAATAGTTTTAGTTTTTTGAGACATATTTGATGCACCAATATTATTTAATAGAGTGTATCTATATCCCATAAGACAGTTAATGTCATAGATTTATTTATTATAATTATATTGAATTTTTTTTTAGATTATTCTTTTATGGGGCTTATGATTCAAATTCATCAAATTCATAAGAGATTTATATTAAAATATCATTTTTATTTGTATTTCTCATTATTATTATTCCAATTATGAAATCATATAATATTCCTCTCAAGAAAATAATTAATTTCATGCTACATTGTTTATTTTTTTATAATACATGTTTCCCTTAATTTCACTCTCCTTATGTACTTAAGAGTTAAAATATAATTTTTTATGAAGATTATTTATTATAACTCTCTTCTTCTGAAAACCATTCTTGTTCAAAAATAATGATTTCTAAAAATGTTTTTAAATTTTTTTTTTTCAAAATTACATATATTATTTAATAAATATATTTTTACACATCTATTAATTTTTTAATTTTTTTAAGGATTCATCCCACCCTTTTCCAAAAAAGTCTCATATAGACTTTGTGAAAGAATTATTTTTTAACATGTATGAGATGGATGGAAATTTCCTAACCACATGAACAATATTTAATTTGAATATTATTTTATTTATTTTTTCTGGGGTATTTTAAATGAAAACTATTTCCATAATATTTTAGGAATTTTAATTATTCTTTTTTTAAAGAAGATATTTTCCTTAATAAATATTAAAATATATTTTTCATTGAAAATAATTTTCCATATAAGATGATATACATTGATTTAAAATATTATTTTTTGGTAATATGATCAATGGATTCCATTATTATTCATTATTTTAATATTTTATATTTAAGATGAAAATATTTTTATGGAAACTATTTGTATTCAATGAGTTATACCATAATAAAAATATTATGAAACCTACTTTTTTCATGGGTTATCCTTTGATTAAATGATGAAATGATTATGAAACATATTTCTTTCACATAGGTTATGTTGTTATGAAATGTTGATATAACTGATTTTATATCATGGGCAGTGATATTCTTATTACTTTATGATAATTTGGAACACATATGTATTACTTCCATTATGTGACGGGTGAGACCTATATCTCTCTCCAATGCATTGAGTTAAGACAGATATCTCATGAGATTAATAGATCTAGAATTGGTAGTGAACCCATTTTAGTATGAAATATATCCATATGATATTCTTGGGAGTAAAACTTGACTGCTATGATTGTTTGGAAAGTGAACCCAATCCACTATGATTTTCTTGGTAATGATTCTCGAACTATAAAGTAAATGATTTTCTATGCTTATGTGTATGCCACTTATTTGACTCAATTATGAATCTGGTATTATGAATTTCCATGATTTATGCCATGAATTATTTTTACGATCTATTATAAACTGGGTTTGGTTTTGATATATTATTATGATATCCTCATTCCCTTATCCTCATGATATTTTGATATTTCAATTTTTTACTCTTATTGAGCTTCTGAGATCATCATTTCATATTTTTACTCAACTCTAGTTGTTAGAAAATGTTTTATATAGGGTTTGTGTAAAAAGAGTACTATATGGGAAAATATATATAGGAAATGTTAAATATTTTTCATGAAATAATAATATTATGTTCAATGTTTCAAACACACTATATCATTACAATCTTCAATAGTGTGTTTTTGTAGTGTATTGGATATTCTTATAAAAAATGTATTATCTATTTGTGAGAAGGTTGGTTCTTTATAGATTGTATCAGTATATATGTATAGTTATCTTTCAGAGGCTTAAATATGAAAATATTAGTGGGAACTTTAAGGTTATGTTAATGTATATGTCATAGGATATGTCTATGGAAGAGTTAAAGTATAGGAAAATGTCCTAGAAATTCAGTAATGGATTGAGTAAGTGGTTTCTAAGAAATTATATTAACTCTTGGATATTAGAAGTTGATGTGGTGCAGTAAAAAAGTATCCTTATAGTAATAACACTTAAAAAGTGTTATTTACCTAGACTCGATTGGCACTTCATGCCTGAAAATAGGCCTTTCTACACACTTAGTTTGACACTCTAGTGGGATATGCTTTGGAAATTCACAGACTCATTGTGAGCCATCAATATGGATTTAAATAGATTATGACTATGAATTACCTAGGATAAACCTAATGTGTCGTAGATTAAAAATATGGTTCCTATATTTAAACATATTTTAAGTTATTTCTCTTGATTATGTAGTTCCCCAATAGGATTATTGTTTCTTATACTATGATTTTCTGTTTTAGTCAATAGATTGAACATGCATGAACAATGTTAATGATGAGTGTAACAGATAATGTAATTATTTTACCCCTGAAAAACAAAAAAATATATGAGCTAGAATACAAATAAAAAATCTAGTTTACATGATTAGACAGCATTCTCATGTTATGAATCATGATGGACTTCCAAATGAGAAAATGAGGGAATAATGTTCTATTGGTTCCTTCTTGGGGGAATATATTGCTTCATTTATTGGTTTTTTGATCATATAATTTCTAAATAATGGATAAAAATAAATAATAAGATATTTTACTCTATCCATTCATCAAAAATATGATTTTTTTGGTTCATTGTCATTTGGATGTTGAAT
The DNA here is from genome assembly GCA_963277665.1 of Viscum album. Taxonomy (NCBI): domain Eukaryota; kingdom Viridiplantae; phylum Streptophyta; class Magnoliopsida; order Santalales; family Viscaceae; genus Viscum; species Viscum album. Next base: position 320,941,884 of record OY728129.1, read on the forward strand.
CAGAATAATAGTATACTCTCATCAAGAATATTGGGGAATATGATGCCATTGGATCCATAGAGTGGGATGAGTTTATGAGATTATTTTAAAATATGAAATTCCCTTGTATCCATTGTACAAATGTATAGAATTAATTCCTTGAACTAATGTAGAAGGATAACAAATCTCTTTGTGCATATGAGGTAAAGTATACCAGACTTCTGAGGCACGATTTTGGAATTATCATCCAACCAGAATTTAAGGATGAAGGAACTTTAGTATCATTGAAAAATAATTCTATGTTATCTCTTAGTGAAAATGGAGATTTGAGTTACCCATATATCTCAATGCTTTGCCATGAAAATAGAGATTTAGTTCAATGGAAACAGTAAAAACGATAAGGATATGATGATGGTCTTTCAATTATTCACGAAGATTGAAAGGAAAAATAGAGGAAATTTTCATTAGGGGGTAGTAAAATTTTTTTTGTGTGGTAAGGAAGTCCATCTAGAAATTGATGTCTAATGTGATGGGAAGAAGTTAACCAATTGTGTGAATATATAGAAAGCTACATATAATAAACCACCAATACTACAGTGTTTCAAATGCAAAGTGTATAAGAACTATATTAATTAGTTCCCAAATTTAATTGTTAATGATAATGATTTATTCTAGTAATCCCTTGTTCTAAGTTACAAGGCAAAATCACATTAAATCACTATTTTTTATGAGGTGTGTGATAATGACGTGGTGAAGGGTACACTTACCATCCACTCTAGAACTATTAATGTCTTATTTGAATCTATATCTACCCACTCTTTCATATCTAATTTTTTTTCTTATGGTATCATGGTTCTAAAAAAATTATTGGATATATAGTTATTAGTCAAAACTACTAATTATATGATAATCTCATCTTAGGTATATGATTAGTCTCAAGTGGATGTTTACAAGAATGTGCTTGAATTTTTTTTCGTAATTCCACTAGTTGAATTTGATGTTATCATAGGTATGGATTGTCTTAAACTACATAAATCCAACATCAATTTTCAAATAAGGGAATTCAAGTTTGATAAATCAAACCAACATATGATCATATATCAACGTGAAAAAATGTATGAACATCTGAGGGGGATTAAATGCATTATATAGTTCTTGATTCCCCTTTAGAAGGGGAATTTATCTCGGATGGTTAAGGAGAAACATTAAAATAATGATATGATTATTGTGTAGGATTATTTTGATGTCTTTCTAAAAGTGCTTCCTAGACTTCTACTAAAACGTGAAGATGAGTTCCTTATTGAACTCATACCTGGTACCATGACTATTTCAAAGACACCTTATAGAATGGCCCTAATTGAGTTGTGGGAATTGAAGAAGAAACACCAAGAGAACCTTTATAATGGATTCATATGGCCATTTTTTCACCTTGGGGTGAACCTAATATTTTTTTAAAAAATAAATATGGATCAATGTGAACTACATTGATTATCGGGAGTTGAAAAAGATAAAAATAAAAAACAATTATCCCCTACCCCATAGTGTTGTCTGACTTGATTAACTATATAGAGATCAATACATTTCCATGACTGGCCTTCATTATTTATAACATAAATTGAGGGTCAAGAAGGATGATATACAGAAGACTGGATTTCTTATAAGGTATGGAAGCTATGAATACATAATGATTCTATCAAGCTTTACAAATTAAACCACTATCTACATGGATTTAAAAAATAAAATTTTTATAAATCACCTTGATCAGTTTTTGGTAGTCTTTATAGATGATATTCAAAAATATTAAAACATTAAGGAAGAGCATAAAAAATAATTGGGAATTGAACTAAAGACCCTATAGAAGGAGAAAATGTATGAAAAAGTTACAAAATATTAACTGTGTATCAAAAATGTTTCATTTTGGGTCATATAACAATAATATATGGTATATAAGTAGATCCATAAAAGACAAAGACTAAATAATATGGGAAAAAACAACCATGGTGACTAAGATTCATAGATTTATTAGTATAACTGGATATTATCAATGAGTTTTGGAGAATTTATCATCCCTATCTAATCCACTCACAAACATAACTCAGAAGGGATCCAAGTTTCTTTGGATAGATGAATGTGAGGAGACATTCAAGTAACTAAAGAGAAGATTAGTGAAACCACATGTGCTTACATTATCATATAGTGGATAAAGATTTGTAATCTAGATTGATAATCCTAGAAGGGATAATTATGTTTTCTTATGTATAATTAAATGGTTATAGAATATGCCTTGGGATAACAGAACATTAATTTGAAAAATTACTCATCCAATGATTTTGAGTTAACTGTGGTAATTTTTTCATTAAAGATATGGAGGCATTATCATGTTTGAGAAAAGTGTGATATATATACTGATCAAAGAAAATTTAAAGTATATATTCTCGTAGAAGAATCTGAATATGGACTATAAAATATGGTTAGAGATGATTAAATATTATGATTAGTAAATACATTACCACCCTGGGAAAGTGAACATAGTGGTTGATGCTTTGATTCAAAATGATCATATTAGCATAACCATGATGCAGATCTGAAAATATAGATTATTTCTAGATATGTAATGCATATATCTATAATTCCAAAATTTAGGGGCCCATAATTATTTTAATCAATTGAATTTACAACCATCTATCCATGTTTAGATTAAAGGGGCACAAAAAATTTTTGGATCTACCAAACAAAATTAGAAATTCTACTAATTATAGCCTTTATTAGGATGGAATGATAAGGTTCAAGAGCCTTATATGGGTTGTTTCCATTGTAGATTTGAAGAATGAATTTCCTGAGGAATCTCATAGTTCATTATTAACTATTAATGTTGTATGTATGAAGATATATATATTTGAAGGATTATTTCTAGTGGGATGGGATATAAATAGATATCATAGAGTTTGTAAATTTTTGCTTGTTATGTTAGCAATTTATTACTGAGATAATAAAGTCAATGGGGTTGTTACACCCATTACCCATACCAAAATGGAAATTGGAAAACATCTCCCTATCCCATAGACTCCCCAACATGTCTAAAAGGAATAATGTTTTTTGGGTAATGGTCAATCTCTATTGAAAATCAACAGACTTTACTAATATATTATAAAATTTCACTATCGATCATCTTTCTTGGATATACATTAAGGATATTTTATGGTTCCGTGGAGTACCACATTTAATTATGTCTCATTTGGATTGGATTTTTACCTCAATGTTCTTGAAAAGTCTTTATAAAGATCTAGATACATAGCTTAGTTTCAATATTTCATATCATCATCAAACATATGGGAAATCGAAGAGAATAAATTAAACCCTATAGAATATGTTGAGATCTTTTTGTATGGATTTTAAATGTTTTTTGGATAAACACCATCCTCTCATTGAGTTTTATTATAACAATAGCTTTCAATCAAACATTCAAATGGATCTTTATGAATCCCCCATGAGGAAAATGTGTAGAAATCCAATTTATTGGAATGATGTAGTAGAAAAAATTATACTATGACCTAAAATAGATAAATAAATTTCCAATAAGGTTTTATACATTCAATAACACTTAAGAGTGGAATAATGTAAACAAGAATGTAATTCTGGTAATCGTTGACATTATTTGAAAATTAATTTTAGTGAATAGGTGTGTCTAATAATTTTTCATTGGAATAATGTAATGATATTTTAAAATTATAGAATACTAAACCATATGTATATCTATCCCTTTGAAATTTCTGATTGTATGAGGATGATATCCTATATGTTAGGGCTTCCACTAATCCTCTCTAAAGTTCACAATGTGTTCCATGTATTTATCCTAAGGAAGTGAAAACCTGATCCTTCACATGTATTGAACTATGAGTTTATATTTCTGGAGAAATATAATTCTTATGAGGAATAACCAGTTGAGATTTTGTATCATATAGAGAATGTTATACAAAACAATACCACTCATGTTGTAATATTTTGGTGGCTAAACCCCCAATTTGAGAAAGCTACGTGGGAACTAGATGTGTTGATGTGGTTGAAGTAACAATATCTATTTTTATTAGAGTGATTAAATTTTAGGGTCTAACTTCATTTTAAGTGTCTTAGAATATAACACCATGATATTTTATGAAATATTAATTTTCAACTAAATTAAATTTCTTGGATAGCTTGAATTACACACAACAACGAGTTTCAATGAACCATGAAAAACATTCAATATTAATTTTTAAACAATGATATTGTTACCTACTCATTAAATTGATGGAATGAATAAGAATAACTAAATTTAAAATTTTGAGAATAATGGTTTTTTATAAGTAAAACAATGATTTTAAAAAATAATTTATTTTTGTTTAAGACATTATATGTTTCAAAAATAATATTTTCTCAAAAAAATTATATCATTTTGTGCACAACAATAAAATTATTTTTTTAAAATTTTATAAATTTAATTTGGTTAAATAAACACAATTTTTTAAATAATAATTTCAAAATTATCATAGGGTTAATGGTTCGGTATTTTTCAGAAAATCTTAATTTATTGATGAATTATAAAAAATACTAGTTTTTTTTCAAAACATCCATTTATTTTAAAGAATTTATTAGGTTAATTCTTTTTAAATTTTTTCATTAAAAATAAAATTTGATAAATTTTATATAAATTTATCCAATTTAGTTTATTTGAATCATTTCTATATTAAATTTTCATATTCAAACATTTTAATATTTATAAATTTTCTATTTGGTAAATCGTTTTCTCTTCGTATCTACATGTTTAATTTTAAATTGAATTTTTCTACTTATATGAATGTATTTTGAAAAACCGGATTCCAGTTTTGTAATCATAATAATTAATATTATCTTATAAGGTCAACTTAATTTTTGACTATAATGAATAGAAAGTTGAGTAAAAATTATTTTCCACAATTAAGGAAAAAAGGGTTTACATTGGGTTAAAATAAAAATATTTGTGCTAAAAATAAACCAAAACATGTCTTAAACCTAGTTTATAGCCATATTTATTCATTATATGCCTCAATAATGGTCTATTTTGGATCCTTTGGTCATGTGAAAATCATGGGTACTTGTTTTCTATAAACATTACATGTGTGCCCCTCATCTCACTTATAAAATGCCACCCCTTATCCTCACCTCTTCACACATCCATAACCATTTCATTTGGGGTATCATTGTTATGTTTATAGAGTTTAAATTTTAGTTTAAGGACTCTAGTGTTGGTGTGATAGCCGATGTATCCTTACAATGGGACTCTGATCACCTGGTTGTTGACTTATTACATGTAGACATTGGATGTGGGGATAATTTTGGTACATGTATAGTAATGGAACAGTTTTTGGGTTCCATGTCCTTCTTGATTCATATACATATGTATACTCTTTGATTAGGCTACATCAGGATTATTTTAGAATTCCTCTACAATGATAGCCAGCCAGGATTCCACTATGTGATGATGAAGATGATTTTATGAGTGAAGAGGGTTTAGTAAAGGGTCATGTAATGGAGATAGAACCTCGGGGTGGTTTATTAGCTATAAAACCACCCATTGAGCACCAGATAGTTCTCGTAGAGGATGTTGTGGATGAATTAAGGATGATTCCACTAGGAAAATTCCAGAGGCATCTACCTCATAGGTTTCGATGTTATCCAGACCCCTAGGTTGGTATGGATTAGCCAGAGAAAGTCACCTGAGTTTTTTTCTTTCTGTGGAAGCATATATACTAGATGGAGGTTTTTGTGGATAATATTATTCAGGGATCTTCTATGAGATGGTGGAGTTTAGTGACTTAATCACACAATGAGATAGTTCTCTCCTAGTTAGAATTTGAGTATACCATTATGGAGAAGTTTTATCTGGACATGTTGTGATGAATGTGTATATAGGAGCTTCTGAATTTATAGTAGGGATGGTTGACCATGGTGGAGTATTTAGTGTGGTTTACGGATCTATTCCTATATTCTATGAATATTGTTTGGGATTCTAATTTCATATCATGGATCTTTGATCCGGGATTACACCATGATATTGAGGACTCAAGGGTATCCCTATAAATTAACACATGTGTTGGGGTACTTGAGCATGCCTTATTGATGGAGAGATTCATAGAAGAGTACGACACAATAGTGGGTGTAGGTTATGTCACCCAAAAGAAGAGACCTTGGCGGCGGGTAGCCGAAGATATTCATAGGGATCTAAGCATATTAGATGCTTCAGGATGTGATCCTAGGTCACATGGTCCATAGTTTAGGGATCTCAGAATAGATTGAATTAGGTGATAGATAGACCATTTTCTTCCTCTGATGGTTGGGTATATCTGGATTGGGATTGTGCAAACATTCAAACAACTGATTGATATATGGTTGAGGGACCACCAAGGAAAAGGCAAAGGTAGGAGTAGGGTGGTCCATAGGGAGGAGATCATTTGAGAGGGGATAACATAGTGGAATTATATGGTGGGGGGATTGCCTTATTATCACCACCACCCAATGTTGTCTATGAGAGGCTCAGTGAGCTGGTGGTCAAGAAAAATGCTGGCTACAAGCTATAAAGGCATATTTCCCAAAAATTCCTGAGATGATACAGGGTATCATTTATGTTTTTTCAACCCTAGTTATAGTATTGATAGAAATAGGTGTGATTAATTCCTTTTCCTGCCAATTCTATAGTTTGAGACACATAGATTTTGGATGAGCCTTTGACTCATCCATTGTAGTTGAAGACTCTGACATGCTGTGACTTATTGATTTTGCACTTCTTCCAACAGTGTGAACAAATGTTTGGAAGTTACAGTTTTGTATGGGATCACTTTGTAGTAGTGATGGGACCTTATGAATTCATCTTATTTATGGACTCTATATCTATAGTTCGTTCCTTGATCAATAATTTTAGTCTGAGGATGTTGTGCATTATTAAATAAGGTTTTCAGTTGTGGGAGAAAATGAAACCTTATCAGAGCAAGATGAGATCAATAATAGGAGAGTGTTTCAAATTACTCACCAGATGGATAGAATTAATCTCACAGAACTAGATTCTATGGGATACCAATTCCCAATGGTGGTGGTGGAGTATGATAATGCCTTTCCCGAGGACGTGATAGGCTTACCTCCTCGCCGTGATCTACACTTTTTCACTGACTTACAGAATGAGATGACCCCAATATCATCACTGTTATATCGGATGGATCCCATAGATCTTTGTGATCTAAGGGTACATTTAAAGGATTTATAGAAGAAGATCTTTGTGAGACTCGGTGTGTCCCCCTAGAAAACCCTAATGTTGATCTCGGATATGGTATACATGACTTTGAGATTATGTGTCTGCTGCTCGTTCTTGAACTTCATGATCGTGAGTAATATGCATCCACTACCTTGGATAGAAGACCTATTTGATCTATTAAGAGGGTTGTGACGTTTCTTGAAGATTGAACACAGTTCAAAATATCATCAGTTGCGTGTACGGGGTGAGGATATACCAAATATGGTATTCAATTGTTTTTATGGTCACAATGAGCACTTGCGTATTCCCTTTGAATTAAAAATCCCCCATCATTGTTCATGGGACTCATAAACATGATCTTTTAGCCTTTATTAGACCATTTTGTAGTGGTCTTCATCGATGACATCCTTGTTTACTCGTCATCCAAGTAGGAGTACACAATATATTTTTGGATTGCCTTGGACAAACTTCGAGAGTACGAGCTCTATGGAATGCTCTCTATGTTTCATTTTTTGATCTTAGAGGTCCAGTACCTGGAAAATTTTATCTCAGAGGTAGTAGTAGCATTGAACCTAGTAAAGGTTGAAGTAGTACTTTCTTGGGAGCTACCCAAGAGTGTTATCATGGTCTAGAGTTTGCATCGATTGGAATGGTTATATCATAGGTTTGTACTTAATTTCTCTATATTATATGCACACTTGATAGAATTGACTCTAAATTGGAAACCTTTTCTGTGTATGGAAATGTTCCATCATTGCTTTTAAGAGCAGAGGTTGAGGTTGATAATTTCCTCCATGTTGATATTTCTAGAAGAGTGTGTCGATTACGTATTATTTTGTGATGTGTTAGGGATTGGGCTTGGTTTAATTCTGATGAATAACTAGGTGGTTATTGCTTATAGTTAATATCATTTGTGTCCACATGAGTATAACTATTCTTCCGAATGTCAGGAGTTTCTATTAGTAATATTTGAACTAAAAATGTGGTGACACTACCTAATGGGAGAGTTTTTTGTTGACTATTATAAACAGAAGAGTATCAAGTATATCTCCCCCCAAAAGGATCTTATCGTTATATAGATTTTATGGTGAGAGTAACTATGGGATATGAATTTGATATTGTATATACTTCTTGGAAGGGGAACGTAGTGGGAGACGATCTCAGCGGGAGATCTTATTCTAAGTTTTTGGAAATGGTGTCGAGTCAGTTAGCCTCATATAGTTTCTCTTAGTGAAAATGTAAGGTTATTCACATATTTAGTCAAGATTTTTTACCCCTACATATTTACCGCATGTCAGGGAAGCTTGTTGTGGATATACTGATTGTGAGATCTTACATACTCAGTGTAACGACCTAAACATTCATTAATGAAACTTCCTCTTGATATGATTAAATGTAAAATTATATAAAATGGTTATACAATGTATGAACTTCTTTGGTTTTGTGATTTGTGATTTTAAAATACCATTATTAATTTTTATCGTTGCTAATATAGCTATTGAATAGTGATCACATGATTAGTATAAAGATAGGGCTTTAACAAATCCAATTTACTCAGACAAAAGAAGTGATGGCCTCGATAGACTCGCCTCGTACGAATCCCATTAGTTAGAGCTCGGAAGAAAGGTGGTTTAATTGAGATTTATCTAGACCAAACCCAAGCCAATATTGAATACATTAAGCTGAATCGGAACCAACTACGGGAGATGTGCAAGTTGGTAGAGATTACTACCCGAGTAATGTTATCCAACCCACCCCAAGAGTCTGTCAGTATCACACACCACACCCTTCGGTATTATGCAGGTGTTATAAGGGGTTATGTAACAAGATACTATCACTATGATTATGTTGATTATTTTTGTATATAATAATGTATATATATTCATTTTATTATTTCTACATTGAAAATATTTTTAAAGAGAAAATATTATTTTTAGTGAATATTCAACTAAGAAATATATTTTTATGAATTAATTAATTTTTGAATTAAATAATATTTTAATAAATTATTATTATTATTATTATATTTTTATTAAATATAAATGATTGTATAATTTTATGAATGCAATAGAAATTTGTATTAAGGCATGAAAGCTGTTTTGGTCAAAACCCATGAGTTTTCGATAAATGTCATTTTTTATTTTGAAAGTTAAGATTCACATATTTAGAAAATTATTTCAACAAAAAAATATTACTTTTGGAATCAGGACATTGAAATTATCGAATGGTGAATTTTTTATAATTTTTTGAGACAATTGAATTTTTGGGTAAACATTTAATATTGTTTAAAGATATAATGTGTTTTATGACACCATAAAGACCAAATAGTGATGTAATAAAATAAAAAACAATATTTTCAGACAATAAATGTTTTACTATTAAAATAATGTGATTTTAGTTTTTTTATTTATTTTACAATTCTATAGTGGACCGTCAATGACTTATAAAACATTAGACTTTTTAAATTGTTTTTCTTTAAAAGTGTGACTCACCTCCATATATGAAACCATTTTATTTTAAGAAGATACGCCATTGTAATTATAAAATATTGTTTTCCAACCCCCTTTGGAAAAAACCATTGGAAAAAACCATGGTCTGGTTTGTGGTTTTGATTAGTTTAATGTGCGCTGTCCCAAACCTAAATAATAATGAATTCCCTCTCCTTTCTTATATAAACCCACCAGAGATCCCACTTATTTTCACTAAATGCTTGTGTAGTTCGTCCAAAATCTTCCCTCCACACTCTATAATCCTCCCATGTCGCCCCAAGTGCCCAATAAGTCCCTCTCAAGCCCCTCCCAAGCCATTGGGATCAGATTTCCAAGTAAGGGATTCAATGCTTTCTATTTTTATTAAAGTTTCTTTATATTGTGATGCCCCATTATTTGCAATTATAAATGTTGGTGTATGTTTTTCTCACCTACCCTATACTGTTCTTTTTATGTTTTAATTATAAGAGGCCCCTTTATCTCTCTTCAATGCCTTCTTTGTATACCTGTTACAATTCCGAAATTTCATAATGAATTTCTCTCCCCCTATTTACATTCAAGTAATTATTTTGAATCGTGACTCTAAATTACACTAAAATTTTTGTATCTATATATATATATGACCCCCTTACTATATATTTCATGTAAATAATATGAGACTCCCTTTCCTCTCTCATCAACCATTTTTATGAGTTCTTATGTTACGCCATTACGCTGTCGGAATTGCGCCTCGATTTTCCAATCCAAAGACGTTGTGTAGTGAATACCATTACCATTTCTCAATCAAGGTAATTCACCTTTATGAACATTTCATTATTTTTTAAAGAGTTTTAGGTATTAATTTTACACTCCATTATTTTTGAATAAATGATGATGTTTAATGAATACATATTTTAGGATCCACGTGGCACACTTTTTCATGAAATGAAATGATTATGAAGGCTGAACCCTAATAGTGACCCAATGCATTGGGTAATGTATAGAATCATGATACATCATGTACAATGAGTGTTGACCCATGCTAATACAAGTGGAACTGTTTTCTACTCGTGATGCATGTGCAATAAGGGTTTACTCATGCTACATGTACAATGAGCCTTGGCTCCTGCTAATATCATGTTTAATGTTGTTGCCATATCTCCATGTTATGTTTATCATGATTTATCATGAATTTATGTTTATGTTTCTCTTCTAGTCCATTGATATCCCTATTGAATAACATAAATAATAATCTTTAGGTTAATCTTTTATTACTCCCTTAATAGGATTTATAGATCACCCTTTTCTTATGCATGTTTTTAGGTTATCCCATGCAATGAAATGTATGAAGAAATGTAGTAGTCATGTAAATGAAGTTTTCAATAAGATGTTTTATTTTATGTTTTAAGGTGTTACGTATTGTTCATAATCCCGAAATACACTTGACCTCTCGATCTTCTATGTGGTACCAAATGAAGGTTTTATGTAAAAAATTATGTGCAGTGTATGACAAAAGTAGGGTTTTTATAGTTAATATAAGATGATCGGATTAGTTATTTTTCGAATTAGGATTAGAAAACCCTAGTGAAGCCATAGGGACTAGACTAAGTATAATTAACATCTCTATGTTTTGGTTAGTATTGAGTAAGTGGTTTATCAAGAGAATACATCCTTGTCTGGATGCAGGCAGGTAGAGGTGGCTCTAGCACAGATGTACCTAAGAGTGAAAACTCTAGAATGGTGTTTTGTGCTTGACCCTGGGTATCCAGGTACACAAAAACGAGCATTTCTACACTCTTCATTATGTCCTTCATGGAGGATATTCTTTGGTAAATTAACAAGAATAATATAAACGATTGTTAAGGTATTTTGAAAAAACAATTCCTCTAAGAATACATGTTTGAATGTTGATCATGGATAACATAGATTTAATCTTATTGATTCATAAGTAAAGGAAATATAATTAGTTTATAAGTCATCTATTTTTTTCTTTGTTTACCCTTTAGTGTTTAATATTTGTCTTCCCTGTGTTGTTTTGGATGAAGTAAATAAGTAGAACCAGAATCAAAAAGTGAAAGGTAGGGTTATCATCCATTGTTCTATGCATTCTTTTATATCCCTAGTGTTTAGTAGAACAATCCCAACACCACCAAAAATCATGGAAGTAAAGATTTTAGTGAGTACCGAAAATGGGGAATTCATTAAATCCCATGAATATAACTCCTCCCTTGTTGAAATTTGTGGATATAACATTCCGGAAAACCCCATCATACTACCTCTAGTAAAATTTGATGCAATTATTGGCATGGATAGGCTTTCCTTATATAGAGCCAACACAAAATTCCGTATGATGGAAATCACTCTCCATGTGGAGAATTGACCCCTGATTCTGTAAAAGCAGAAGGAGGAGGATGAATATTGTTTTGTTCCATCATCCCAATCATGGATATTACAACCCTATTAGCACGCGTATCTGGATTTGATACATGAGTCTAAGGAAGAAAAAATTATTGAAGAAATTCCTATTATGAAGGAATTCGCTGAAGTGTTTCCCATGTATTTGTCTAGTCTTACTCCTAGGAGAGATGTTGAATTCTCAATTGACCATTTACCTGGGGCATTTCAAATATCCAAGACTCGGTATAGAATGACTGTAGTGGAGCTTGAGGAGCTGAAGAAAGAAAAATAGTAGAATCTAGAAAAATGGTTTATACTCCCAAGTGCTTCAACATGGGGTGCACCAGACCTCTGAGTCAAGAAGAAGGATGGGTCAATGCGACTTTGCATCAATTATCACGAGGATAAAAAATCACAATAAAGAACAAGTATCCTCTACCACGAATTAATGACCTGTTAGATCAACTTTGTGGAGAAAAATATGTCTTCATGGTAGGTTTGTGGTCGGGATATTACTAAGTAAACATGGAGAAGGAATAAATCCCCAAGACTGCTTTTCGTACAATATACAGGCACTATGAATCCATAGTAATGCCTTTCAGACTCACTAATGCCCCATCAATCTTTATGTACATTATGAATAGGGACTTTAGAGATTACATCATCAAATTTGTGGTAGTATTTAAATATGATATTCAAATATACTACAAAACCAACGAGGATCATGAGGAGCATCTAAAAACATTACTAGAGACCTTGCAGATGGATAAGCTCTATGAAAAGTACCTCAAATGTGATTTCTGGTAGAATGAGGTCTCATTATTGGGTCATATCATCACATGAAATGGGATAACAGTGGATCCCTACAAGACAGCTATAATTTAGGTATGGATGAGGCCAACATCAATAAGGGATTTCTTTAGCTTCATTAGGTTAGGTGGATATTATCGCTGATTTGTGAGAAATTTCTCACAATTGTCCAAACCTCTTACCAAGCTAACTCAAATGGGAGTAATGTTCTCCTGGATTGATGAATGTGAGGAGAGCTTTAAGGAGTTGAAAAAGGATGATTATCACTGCACATGTGCTCACATTAACCTCTAGTGGAGAACTATTTGTGGTATTTAGTGATGCTTTGAAGAATGGCCTTGGTTGTGTGTTGATATAGAATGATAAAGTGATATCCTATCCCTCAAGGAAGCTAAAAATCCAGAAGAAAAACTATCCCAAACATGATTTGGAGTTTGCGGTTGTGATATTTTCATTGAAAATCTAGCAGAATTATCACTTTGCGTAGAAGTGTGAAATATACACGGATCACAAAAGCCTCAAGTATATATTCACATAGAACGATTTAAACATGAACCAACGAAGATGGTTATATCTTACCAAGGATTGTGACTTATCAATCCATTAAAACCATCAGAAAGCAAACAACATAGAAGATTCTCTATGTACAAAGGATCCTACATCTTTTTCATTGATGAGAATTGAAAAGGATCCAATTTTCTTTGATTTTGAGTGGGTGGACATGGGAATCATTCAGGGAATAACATCATCAATCCTTATTCAAATGATTTCTCAACCATCCCTCATCGAGTTAATAAAGGATGCTCAATAAAAGGATGTGGAAATTTTGAAAAAGGTTGAAGCTATCAGAAATGGGAAATCCTCAGAGTTCATGATTGAAAAGGGTGGAATTTTGAGATTTTGGTTACAATTATTTATACCGCCTAATCCAGATATAAAGAAGGAGCTTCTAAATGATACACATAACTCAACCTTCTCTATTCACTCGGGGATCACAAAGTTGTTTCGAGATTTTTGAGAAAACGCCTGGTTGTACAATATGAAAAGGGAGGTTTCTGAATATACATCAATGTGCCTAGTATTCCAGCAAGTGATGTCTGAGAGGAAAAAGTGTAAGGGGATGATTCAACTACTACCCATACCAATTTGTAAGTGGGACAACATTACCATATACATTGTCACTGGACTTCCAAGGACATCCATAGGAAACGATGCTATATGGGTAATTATGGATCATCTTACAAAGACATCTCACATTATCACAATTTGATAGGACTTATCATTGGATCAACATGTATGGATTTTCATCAAAGAAGATGTAAGGTTTCATGGAGTATCGCTATCTATTATATCTAATCATGATCCGCCATTGACCTTGATGTTCTGGAAATGTCTTCAACATGCTCAAAGAACTGAACTGAACATCAGTATAGCCTATCATCCTTAAACTGATGACCAATCCGAGCGAACTATTTGGACACTAGAAGATATGTTAAAATAATGTTCTATTGACGTAAAAGGAGCGTGGGACCAACATCTTCCACTGGTTGAATTCTCCTACAATAACAGTTTCTACTCGAGCATATGTATTTCACCATATGAATCCCATTATTGATGAAACGTGTTGAAAAATGATGTTTTTGGATGAAGTCAGTGTTCATAATCTTCTAGGACCTGAAACGTTTAAAGAAATGGTGGAGAAGTTGAAGCCCATATAGAAACATATCAAGGAATCTCAAAGTCGATAAAAGAGTTATGGAGACAATCGTCAATGAGTCCATTAATTAAAAGTTGGAGACATGGTGTTTCTACTCATATATACCTGGAATAAGGTCATGAGGATTGGAAAGAAGGGGAAGTTAAGTCTTAGGTACATCAGACCCTTCAAGAATCTGGATCATGTTGGGGTTGTGGCCTATCGACTAGCACTTCCATCTTCCATAGACAATGTACATGATGTCTTTCATGTATCCTTCTTAAGGAAGTACATATCAAACCCTTCACAAGTACACTCTTAAAAGGTAGTACAACTAGAGTATGATATTTCTTATGAGGAGAAACCAGTGAAGATCATAGCTCTTAGAGAAAATGTTCTATGAAATAAGACAATTCCACTCAATCAAGGTGTTTTGGAAAAACTGCATATTTGAAGAAGTGACGTGGGAATCAAAATAAGTGATGAAGCAGAGTTACCGTCATTTGTTTTAGTGTGGGAAAAGGAAATTTCTAGTGTGAAATTTCTTATGGGGGATGATTTTAACAACCCAAATGTTCATTAATGAAAATTCCTATTGATCTGATTACATGTCTAATTATGTAAAATGGTTATACAATGTGTGCACTTCTTTGGTATTATGATTTTTTTTTAAAATACCATTATGAATTGTTACTATTGCTAATATATTCGTTGAATAGTGATCACATGATTAGTATAAATATAGGGCTGTAACAAATCCAATTTATTCAGAAAAAGGAAGAGATGGCCTCATCTAGTAGACTTAACACAGATGAAGCCCATTTGTCAGATCTCAAAAAGTAGGTGGCATCATAGGGCTTCACCCTTGACCAATCCAAATCTTATCTTGAATATCTTAAGCTCGATCAGAACCAACTATGGGAGAAGTGGCAGTTGACAGCTATTACCACCCGAGCAATGTTATCTGAGCCACACCAAGAGTCTTTCACCATCACCCACCTTACCCTTCAGTCTTATGTGGATTTTATAATGGGTTGTGTAACAAGAATCTAGTACTATGATTATGTGAATAGTTTTTTTATATAATAAGGAATATACATTCAATTAATTATTGTTACTTTGTAAAAAGTTTTTATCGAGCAAATGGTATTTTGAGTCAATATTAAAATAAGATATCTTTTTTAATAAATTAATGGATTTTTTAATAAAAAATATTTTAATAAAATATTATTATTATTATTATTATAATTTTTATTAAATATAAATGATCATTTAATTTTATGAATTCAATTTTTATTTTTTATTAATGTTTTGAATGCTATTTTTTCCCAAAACCAATGATTTTTTTATAAATATCCTTTTTTATTTTAAAATTAAATATTCCCATTTATAAAACATTATTTAGATAAAATGGATATTATTTTTGGAATCAGTATGTTGAAATTATTCAATGGCTAGTTTTTCATAATTTTCTGAGATAGTTGAATTTTTGGGAAAAAATTAAATACCATTTAAATATATAATGTTTTTATGACATCATAAAGACCTGATAGAGATGTAATAAAATAAAATAAACATTATGTTTGGGCAATATATTTTTTTTATTAAAATAATATTATTTTAGTTTTGTTTGATTTATTTTACAAATATTTAGTGGACCCTCAAAGAGTTATAAAATATTATAGCTTTTTAAAATGATTTCTTTGAAAGTGTGACTCAACACCACCTAAAACCCCTATTATTTTATATGACTCATACATTGGCCTTATAAAATATTGTTTTCCTCTTCCCTTGGGAAAAATAATGTGAAAACCCTTGGTCTGGTTTGTGGTATTGATTAGTTTAATGTGTGGGGTCCCAAACCTAAATAATAAAGAATTCCATCTCCATTCCTACATAATCATACACAAGATCCCACTTACTCTTCACTAAATGCCTTTTTAGTTTGTAAAAACTCTTCCCCCTCCTTCAAGAATCCTCCCAATGCGGCCCAAGCTCCCAAAAAGTCTATCTTAACTCCCTCTCAAGCCTTTATGACCACACTTTCAAGTAAGGGATTCCTTCAATTCTATTTTTATTCAATTTCATTAATACTGTTATTCCCTTTTATTTTCAATTTTAAATACTGGGGTATGATTTTTCACCTCCCCAATACTATCATATTTATTTTTAAATGATTAGATACCCCTTTATCTCTCATCGATTCCTTCCATGTATACCTTTTACCATGCCAAAATTCCATAAGGAATTTCTCTCCCCTCATTTATATTCAAGTAATTATTTTGTATCAGGAATCTAAATTCGATTATAATTGTTGGTACATGTATCTATATTACCCCCTTACACTCCATTTCATGTAAATATTATGAGACACCCCTTTCTCTCTCATCATCATTTTTTATGATTTCTTATGTCACACTGTTACGCTGATGAAATTGCACTGTAATTTTCAAGCCAAAGTCATTGTGTAGTGAATACCATGCTCATGTCTCTACCAAGGGTATTCAACTTTATACACATTTCCATATTGTTTAAATAGTTTCATATATGATTCCCACACTCCTTTATCGTGGAATAAATGTTTATGGTTAATGAATCCATGTTTTATGATCTATGAGGCACACTTATGCATGAAATGAAATGATTAAGAATGGTGCACCCTAATTGTGCACCAATGCATTGGGTAAAGTACAGTATCATGATACATAATGCACCATGAGTTTTTAATCATTCCAATTTAAGTTCAATGAGGTTCTACTCTTGCTTCAGGTGCAATGAGGGTTTACCCATGCTTCATGTGCAATGAGACTCAGATAATACTAATATCATGTTAAATTTTGTTGCCACATCTCCATGTTATGATTATCATGGTTTATCATTCCTTTCTGTTAATATTTTTCTTGTTCCCCATTGATATGACTATTGATTAAAATTTAATTTAATCTTCATGTTATTCTTGTTATACTCTCTTAATGGGATTTATATCTCACCCTTTTCTTATGCATGTCCTCAGGTTATCCCATGCAATGCAATGTATAAGGGAATGTAGCGGTCATGTAAAGGATGTTTTCAATAAGATGTTGTGTTTTATGTTTGTAGTTGTTATGTAATGCACTTATGCCCCAAATACAATATACCTCAAGATATTTTATGTTGTATCAAGTGATGGGTTTATGTAAAAACTTATGTTAAGTGTGTAATTAATGCAGGGTTGTCAAACACAGATATCCATTTGATGTGTTCCTGATATATATTCTAAAGGTGGGGATCATGTTATCCCTTTACAAGGATATAATATGGTACCATTATCATTGAGATAGGAGGTGATGAAGTATTTTTCGTACTTCCTCTTTAGTGGTACATCCATTTTTGGAAATGATAAACTTTGACCTCCAATGTCAGTTTTGGTCACTAGGTATAAAGAGTTGTGTTTTAGAGTTTGTCTTTTGAGGCCTCACTTATCAATAAGTGATGGTTGAGCACCATGATCATGTAGGTTCATCTGAACCCATTTTTTTGACTTAGTTAAAGTGTTATGGAATATCCATGGACTTCATGATGATGTAACCACATAGGTTCAAGGTACATGATACCATCTCAGTGATTGTAGAATAACTCACCAAGTGAGCCCACATATGTGGCATTTGAGACAAGAGTTAAATAGAGATATTTGGATACCTGTACATGGAGAAGATAGCCTATCTCTAAATTGTTCCCTTGAATATTGTTTTAGAATATGGATCTCGTTTAATTTCAAGATTATGGAAATGATTTTTGAATTCCTTTGTGAATTATTTTCAATAGAGCACATTGTTTTTCCCCGAGAGTGATGGCTAGACTATGTGGACCACTCAAGTCTTGGAGGACATGTTGAGGTCATTCATGTTAGATTTTTTTCATATTTTGGGGGATCATCTACCCATGGTGGAGTTTGCATTCAAAAATAGCTACCATTCCATAATTAGAATGGCACCATTTGAGGCCTTATATGGGGGAATTTATAGGTCATCTGTTTTTTTCACTAGTCCAAGTGAGTCTACCATCATTGGATTACAGTTTGTGAGAGATACTATAAAGAAGGATCATATCATCCAAAATTGTATGAGAACTTTAGTGAGGCTTCAAAACTATTTTTTGGACCGATGACAGAGACCTATAGAGTTTGTGGAGTGATACAATGTCTTCTTGAGAGTCTCACCTCGATGTGCATTAAAAAATTTGGCTGAGGTGTCAATCTATATCTGAGATTCATTATCCCTTTCTAGATAATATGTAGAGTTATTGAGGTGGTGTACTTCATAGCTCTACCACTACAATGGGATCAGCTAATTTACGTCTTCCTTTGGTCGTAGATGAGGAGGTAGATGACTGACCGATCACATGTCAACAACTGGGGAAGCTACACATCAATGAATGGTGCATAATTTGTTGATTTTACATTAGAGATCAGGTATCCTTTGAAGGGGATCTGTTATGGGTGATATATTCCCCCAGTGTGTGTCTAATCGTAGCATGAGATTCTTCAACAGAGCACATGGGAGTGAAATACCCATTTATGATCCATGTACCCTTATCCTTTTGAGTATTGTTTTCTCATTTAGGGATGAAAATACTTAAGGTGGGGATAATGTAATGACTCTGATTTTCCATATAGTAATTTTTGATATTATATGAATTATTTTCAGGGCTAGGTGCTGAGAATATGTGTGATTATGAGGCCCAATGAGCACGAAAAAAATGATTGAAATATTTTAAATATATTAACATCACACACATCTAAATTTCCTAAAAAAATAAGAATATTTCTTGAACAGTGGACTATATCTGAAATTCGAGTGTAACGTTGAGTTTAAAATGTGGTTTTTACCCTACATGTGACATAAATTTTTTCAGTACAATGCACATCTGAAAAAAATTCATGAGAACAAATGAAAAGAACAAATAAATATTTAATTTATTTTAATGAAACGAACAAGATCTATAATAAATACATGATTATAGAGATATATCAGGATTGACCTATAAACCATAGACACATAGATAGACCATTAGAGATCATTCCTGGTAGATGACATCACATCATATCTAGATCGAGGAACATTTCACCAATAGAGTTTATGGATCTATTCGATGATGGAAATGAAGGACCCGTCTTCATCAAAAATTGTTCCAAATTCATGGTAGGATGTTTATTTTTTATTTTCATCCCATTACTTAATCTTGGTCAAACACAAAGCAATTCCATGGAAAATAATTGATTATAACATTGATGGTATATATAAATTTATGGATTTATATTTATCATTATGTTTATTTCCTCATATTTTGTATATTTATTCAATTATGGATCGAGGAAAAATGGAAAATGTTTGAGGTTAATTCCTTACATTTGATTTCTTATTGATTTGTCTCCACCACACCGTTCTTTTCCCATTCATCACAGGAAAATTTTTTTCTTGTGGTTTGATAAATACCTAGTATTTCATCATTTCTCTTCCAATCATCAATGCAATGGATTAATTTCACGAGTGTGGTTCCTAATAGAGGGCATGATCAATGTGAGATGATGAAGAAGGATGATTAGAGGTAGATTAGAATGGATTTATGGTACCCAATCATCCCAGTTTTGATGATGTGTCTACAAACGGTGTGAGGGGGAGTTTCCCAAGTGGATTCAAAGGATGGATCTATGATATCCAGAGACTGAAGGCTTGGTTCACCTCATTTCTATATATTTCAGTGATAATGACAGCTCTGGGGATGTGGAGAGTGGAATGGAGGAGAACCCATAAGATCTATAAAATCACAGGTTACATGGAGTGTAATCTGGAATTACACATAGTGTGGGACCCCCTATATGGACCAAGTTTTTCCCCACTGAGTAAAATATAACATGTTGGGTAACCCTATCACATGTTGTGTGACATGTGTTTGAAACATGGAATTTATATTAGCTGATACACAGACACAGAAAGTGCATGAACAAGGACATGACTAGGTCTCGTTAGGCACTTCTAGGTGTACATGGGTTGGTACACAAGCATTAATACCGGTACATGATAATTGGAAAAGACACACGCAAGGTGTTGTAAGATCTCTAAATTTCATGTACTACTCATACAAAATGTTTATATAGATATTAAAATATCGTGTGAGGAAGAACCTCAACAGAAGGACAAGGGTCATCTTAACACACCGTGTACCCACAATACACACCATGTAACCCCTTTGATGGTGTTTGTATCCCTTCATTTCATCTTTATGGAACAGTAAAGGTTTAGTGTGTTTACATGGTCCATTCACTAGAGGGTACATTTTGGCATTACATCCAAATATTATGATTGTGATCCACTCTAGAGAATGAGTCTTAGATAGAGTTTGTGGTGTCCCTCTGTGATACTGGAGGGAGATCCTTAATCGTCTTTATACCCTAGGTCTCTTTTTCAAATTTTTATGACCTCCTTTAACATGGAATGGATTCTCCATATAAAAGGCTATATCAATAGTGCTCACATAGCAGGTTAATCCATATTGGGTTTGTGGTGTCCCAGGAATTCATGGGCGTCACTGTAACAACCCAGGAAAATAAAGAGTATGACATTTTCATATTTATCCATATTTGTGAATAAAATATTAATATTACTTTAAAGGGGATTCTATTCACAATTGCGTACCCAATACGCAACAATGAGTTTCTTGAGAATCTTGCATTTCACTCAAATAATAAATTAATATTATTTTAAATGGTAGTTAACGCCAAGCCGTTGTAATGGCGGGAATGAACAGAACTAACTAAAAAATGATTATATATGTTTGTCAAATATTTTTACTCCTTACAATAAATGATATTGGATTAAAAATGCGAATGAACACAATTTTAAGCGTAAACATTCCAATATTCTTTAAAAGGTCGATTAACCGCCTTTTAATGGAGAACCTATTTTAAATCCACTTTTTGACAATTTTATAAGCTCTATTTTTCAAAATAAACATATTATTTATGATTGGGAAATTGAAATTAACCTTGGGTTAATTTTTGGTATTTTTCTGAAAATGTTCATTTTTCAATGAATAGTGAAAAATTCTTCATTTTACATCAAAACTGATTTTTCATATAATTTAATTATATGGTTATATTATCTTTTTAATATGTTTTAAAGTTTAATTAGAATATATTTTTACCTTGTAATTCAATTATGGTCATTGGGATTAATTTCACATTGGAATTAGGCATAAACAAGTGCCAAACTTTTCATAAATATTGTTTCCAAAAAACCCTCTATTTGTTTTGACAACGGGGAGTTTTTTTTAAAATTAATTATTTCAATTTATGTGTTTGGAATATGGTAAAATGGATTTAATATTTGTAATCAGAAGTTCCATATTATTTATTTAAGACTCTTTTGTTTTGGACATTATGAATAGCAACGACGGTAATTATCTTTAATTATCTTGATTAATGAGAAATCGGGTACTTAAAGATAATAAGATAATATCATAATAATATAAAATGAACACAAAATGTGTCCTAAGGATACTGGTTGTCTCCTGGCTGACCATGGGATGCCTTGTGCCAAACATGGGGCCCCCATTGAATCACTTTTGGGAGAAAGTGACTTTTTATCTTTTTATTTTTAAAGAATGTTAAATGTAACAAAGAATGTATCACCTAAGTAAAATATATTTTATTTTGTCTACATAAATGATATTTTGGACTATAAATATTAGTTGGAAAGATAAAATGATTTCCTACAACATAGTATTTGTTTTATAATTTTTAGACATTAAATAGATTAAATTATTTATGACATCATGACGATGCAGCGATGACCTCATTATTTAACGATTTAAATAAAATGGAAAGATAATGTAAAATATAAGACCTACACATGTCCAAAACCTATTGGATGGGTGGATTTAGAACCCTTATCACCTTATCCTAGAAATACATCAATGCGTGACCCTTAAAATCCGAAACGCATTTGAAAATAATGTTACATTTTGTACCTTTCCAAGAGTGCCCCTCCTCTCCTCTTATAAAAGGCCCCCACCCCTACCTCCTTACCCACACTTCCAAAGCCTTTGGCTCGGCCAACCCCTGCCCATTTTGTCTCTCCACATCCCTATATAACTACTTGAAGCCTAAATTTGGGCATAATTATTCCCAAGGAAGCATTTTAGCTCAAACCAAAGGGAGTTACCCGATTTTAAGGTAATGTCTTCACTTGAGTCCTTTTGTTTTATTTTTCTTCTCCAACCCCCTAAACTCTTTTTATTCATTTATTTTGTAACAAATACAGTATCTTCAATATACTAGGATGTTTTTATAAGAAGTATTCTAGCTACACTTACAAACACCTTCGTCTAATGGTTAAAGAACATACTGTTTCTATGGTTGGTGATTTTCTGCCTCACGAAACAATGATTGTTCAATATTCTTTTAACACCTTTAAAGGTGGCCATTATGATGTCACTGTATTTTATATATGATATATATGGTATTTATGTTTATTATTTGATATTTAAACCATAACTTTATTCTTTTAATGTTGTGTAAATGCGATAATTTCATATGAGGAAGTGCGGACTACCGCCCCCTCAAGTGATGTGACTCGTACATGCAATACTTGGAATGTATAAAGAATGAAATTAATGAACATATGTGACCTATATAACATATATATTATACTGGAATTATAATATATATTTATATATATATAATTTATTTTTAATTCCATTTATATGAAAAAGAAAAAAATGAATGTAGTGTTCATGCGTACGTACGGCCTACCGTCTCAATGAACGGTGCTTTTTGATTTTTATCTCCAAATGATATGGAATAGTATAAAATGAATATTTACTGGATACATATGATATATATGAGATATAAATCATGATTATAACTCTGGATATAATGGATACATCAACAAATTGTAATTATAAAGAGCGTATTTTGACTCAAGTACCAATGATCGTTTAAACGACCGTTATTAACTAAAATAATTACATAGTGTTCATGACATGGTAATAAGTGATATAAAAGGAATAATGAAATTGAAAAAGGTTCTTAAGGAAGTATAAATTAACTCAAGTTTATTATTCAGGATATTAAATAATGATCGAGTCAAGTCGGCCTGAGGTAAGGGATCTTACTCCTCTCTTTCTTTTTAAGTACACTATTTTATGTCATTCCTTTTTAGATCATCTTTATTATGATTGGGATGTTATTTTATATTAATCCTACTGTAATTATTATTTTCATATTATGAGAGACCCAATTTCCTATCAATCAATCCATTTTGGAAGTTTTGAGTGGCACCGTTAGGCAGCCGAATTTTCGTAAGAGATCTAACCTCTCTCTTTTTAAGTACTCTCTTTTATGTCATTTATTTTAAGCTCATATTTCTTATGCTTGTGGATGTTCTTTTATATTCCTCATAATGTAATTTTTATGGTCATATTATGAGAGAACCTATTTGATCTCATAAATCCATTTTTGGAAGTTTTAAGTGGCACCGATAGCCTGCCTAGTTTTCATAAGGGATTTTTAATCTCACTTTTATTATCGTGACATTTATGCTACGTTTGCCACTATTTCCTTTGGGTTGTGTATGTATTCCCCATTATTATACACTTTTTGTAGTATAATTTCTTTTCTTGGTATTCACATATTCATTGTATGACCCTTCTTCCATGGGGTGTACGTTTCGAAAGATACCCAACTCAATAAGGGGATCTTTCACCCTCCTATTTTTAAAAGACTTCTTTTGTTATGTATTTTAATTCAAATACTATTATGTTTGGATATGTTATTTTATATCCTTATTGATGTAAATTGTATTTCCATGTGATATGATACCCTTTTTATCTCTCATCAACTCATTTTCTGAATTTTGAAATGATGTCGTTAGGCTGTCAAATTTTACCAAGGGAACTTTTTAACCCAATTTCGATTTCTTTGGGTTCAACATGTAGTTATTTAATATGTCATCCTTTGAATATCTGTGAATGAGATTTTATTGTTTTACACTTGATATCCACTTATATTCGGTGTATTTATATTTTTCAAACATAATTTTGAGATTGATTTATCCTTAATTTAAGGATACCTTCTTTATAAGGGATTTCATCACATTTTACATTTATATTGAGACTACATTGTTGTTATGCACCAATTAACTATTATATGGTGTATATACTGTCCTTTTGAATATTATATCATGAATCCATTTATTCTCATGATATTATAAAGTTCTGACTATTTTTTATTCCTCAATTATTGTATTCAAGTGTCTATAATTTTGGTAAAAACCCTTTAACTAAAATATCGCTTTAAATGTTTTAATGATTTATTCTTATTAATATCCATGTTTTCAAAACGGTTTTAAGGATTTATTTATATGGATATTAATGGTTTAAAAATTTTTAAAGCTTCAAGGTGGTATGAGACACTATGATTCAAAAATCTCTTTATTAAATGTTTTAAATGGTTTTGGAAATGGTTTCTTTTTGAATGGATTCATTATTTCAATATCCTAAAATGTTATATTGTGATTGAAATGTGGAAATGTTTTATTTCCTTTATGCATGTTTTATGTGATATGTTTATGTTATGGTTCTTGGGAATTGTTATGAAAACGGGTGGTTCTGTGATAAACTAAGGGCGGGTGAGCCCGATATAGCTCTCTAATGCATTGGGTAACGCGAAGGAGTGAAACGTTAAGGTTTCTCCGAAGAGATTTAGGGAATATACTGTGGTGGGTATTCCAAACGTAACCAAGAGGGTTACTCCCTATGTAAGAATGTTATTAATGCCTCAAGTTACCTTTTATGTCTTATGATTTCTATGATTTATTCGTGGTTTGATGAGGTATGTAAAAGTGCCTATGTTTTATGGGTAAAGTATGATTTCATTCTTATGTATATATGAACTCATGTTTCCTTTCCATATTTTTTATAACCCTTACTGAGCTTTTTAAGCTCATCCCACGTTTTTTTGAAATGTTTTTCACAGGTCAAGGGAAAGGTACATGATATTATGATAGTGTCAAGGAAGTGTCAAGAAAGAATCCATGCTTTATTTTTTAAAAATGTGTTTCCGTTTATGGGAAAAAAATAAATACTATCTTTTATGTAACCACTTTGTTTGAATTTGTTATGAAATGAAAGTTTTATGATCAAATTCTCTAACACTCTAAACCTAAAAATATCCTCAATGTGTAATCTTGTAATAACTCAAGATTAAGTAAGGTTTAAGTCTGGGGACTTATAGTTGGTATCAGAGATCAGTTTAGATAACTTTAGTGGTTATGGTATTCTCTAAGCATAAGTGACATTACCTTAATGGTAAGGATTTCAGAAAGAGTCCTAGTTTTAGATAAAGTGAATGAGTAAGTATATCTTAGTGTTTATCTTCCTCATTAGTACATGATGGTTTTGTGGATATACTCACAGTGAAATTTCTATTTTCTGGTGAATGGATGGATCTTGCAGGCACCAAAGTGACAATAGGTTTGAAGGAAACTGTGGTGGTTCTATGATTAAGAGACTGGATGAAATGGGGGATTCAATAAGGAAACTCGTGGTTGTTATAAACCAACTATTAAGAAGTCATGATCAACCATTTGAACCTTGGTAAGTTCTGTAATGCTTCATGTACAAGATGACCAATCGATGTGGAAGTTCAGGTAATAATTATTAAGGTAACCATTAGGGTTTATATGATCCTTACATTTGAGGTAATTATGGGTTACTATATGTTATGATGGAAGTAAAAGGCATGAGATAAGATTGAGGTTAAATTATGTTATGGATATTTTTGATGATTTTATCTCATTTGGGGAATGTTTTATGAATTATATAGTTTTGGAAAAAGGACAACACGTAGATCGTGTGACAACCTGTCGCATCAAACAAAGCTGTGGGAATCGAACCCACAACCAAAGTGCGACTGGTATTTATCTCCTACCACTGGACTATGTGAAGTCCCTGGTTAGTTTGACTAATTCTTTTTCGTTAAATGATTTTAGGAATCAAGGGTATGTTTATTTTGGGTTATCTATAGAAATGATTAACCTATCATGGAGGATATGTGATTAGGTTAATTACTTTTCAATATGAGAATTTAAGAGAAACTGATGTTATTGGGAAATAAAAGTTAATTTGTACCTTGGAAGACTATGTGATTAAATCCTACAAATATCTGGGTTTCCATCTTATTGTAGTTTACTTTGATGAATTTTATAGACAATTGTTTATCAAATGGTCTTTGTTGAACTTTGGGGGTTTTTTTGGACAAATTTTGGAGATTAATAATAGATTTTCTGTTTATAAAGGATTATAAATTTGTGGATTATCTAACCTCATACTATCATTTTTGGTTCTGGATTTTGTCTAATGATATGGGAAATATATAGTTCTCTTTTTTGGATTAGGTTATTCTATAAAAGTTGATTATAGTACTCTTAATGTGAACAAGTCTTCCTAAATACTCGTCTTTTGGAGAAAATATGAGTTTATGTAATGAATATAATAAAAGTTGAAAGTCAACATGATAAGTGATTATGTTTCCTTATGAATAAATTCCTTAATAAAAAGTAACTTAAAACAAAAATGTTGTCTATTAACTTTTCCTACTGGGGAATCGAATACCGTTTAACCCATCACATGTTTGTGATTTTCTTATGGTTAACTTTCTCCTAAACATGTTTTCTATAACTCTCCATCAGAACATGACCATTTATTTTTTTCCTCCATGTCCATATTTTCATACTTGGAATCCTAGTATGGGTTAAATCGGGTGACCTTTGTACTTACCTTTCTTTATTTTAAAGTGATTGTTCTACTGACTCTTGTTCCGATGTGGGACGTTCAAGGATGTTTCCAAGCTCAATTTTAAAAATGAGAGGACACAATTCCCAAAAGGGGGGAAGGATGTAACAACCCAGGTAAATAAAGAGTATGAAATTTTCATATTTATCCATATTTGTGAATAGAATATTAATATTACTTTAAAGGGGACACTGTGCACAGTGGCGTACCTAATACACAACAATGAGTTTCTTGGGAATCTTGCATTACACTCTAATAATAAAATAATATTACATTAAATAGTAGTTAATGCCTAGCCGTTGTAATGGCGGGAATGAACATAACTAACTAAAAAAATGATTATATATGTTTGTCAAATATTTTTACCCCTTACAATAAATGTTATAGGATTAAAAATGCGAATGAACCCAATTTTAAGCGTAAACATTCCAATATTCTTTAAAAGGTCGATTAACCACCTTTTAATGGCGAACCTATTTTAAATCCACTTTTTGACAATTTTATAAGCTCTATATTTCAAAATAAAAATCTTATTTATGATTGGGACATTGAAATTTACCGTGGGTTAATTTTTGGTATTTTTAGGACAATGTTCATTTTTCAATGGATAGTGAAAAATAATGCATCTTACATCAAAACTGTTTTTTCATATAATTTAATTGTATGATTATATTATCTTTTTAATTTGTTTTAAAGTATAATTAGAATATATTTTTACCATGTAATTCAATTATGTTCATTGGGATTAATTTCACTTTGGAATTAGTCATAAACAAGTGCCAAACTTTTCATAAATATTGTTTCTAAAAAACCCGCTATTTGTTTTGACAACGGAAAGTTTTTTTTAAATTAATTATTTCAATTTATGTGATTTGAATATGGTAAAATGTATTACATATTTGGAATCAGTATTTCCAAATTATGTAATTAAGACTCTTTTGTTTTTGGACATTATGAATAGTAACAACAGTAATTATCTTTAATTATCTTGATTAATGAGTAATCAAGTAGTTAAAGATAATAAGATAATATAATAATAAAACAAAATGACCACAAAATGTTTCCTAAGGCTACTGGTTGTCTCATGGCCGACCATGGGGTGCCTCGTGCCAAACTTGGGGGCCCCATGGAATCACTTTTGTGAGAAAGTGACTTTTTATCTTTTTATTTTTAAAGTATGTTGAATGTAACAGAGAATGTATAACCTAAGTAAAATATTTTTAATTATGTCTAAATAAATGATCTTTTGGAAGATAAATATTAATTTGAAAGATAAAAAGATTTCCTACATCATAGTATTTTTTTTATAATTTTTAGACATTAAATAGATTAAATTATTTATGACATCATGATGATGCAACGATGACATCATTATTTAACGATTTAAATAAAATGGAAAGATAATGTATACTCTAAGACCTAAACAAGTCCAAAACCTATTGGATGGGTGGATTTAGAACCCTTATCACCTTATACTCGAAACACATCAATGTGGGACCCTTAAAATCAGAAACACGTTTGAAAATAAAGTTACATTTTATACCTTTCCAAGAGTGCCCCTCCTCTCCTCTTATAAAAGGCCCCCACCCCTACCTCCTTACCCACACTTACATAGCCTTTGGATCGGCCAACCCCTGCCCATTTTGTCTCTCCAAATTCTTATATAACTCCTAGAATCCTCACTTTTTTGCAGAAGTCTTCCCAAGAAAGCCTTTTAGCTCAAACCAAAGGGAGTTACCCGATTATAAGGTAATATCGTAACTTGACTCCTTTTATATTATTTTGCTTCTCCAACCCCCTAAACTCTTTTTATTCATTTATTTTGTAACAACTCTAGTATCCTCAATATAATATCATGTTTTTATAAGAATTATTAGATCTACACTTACACACACCTTCATCTAATGGTTAAAGAACATACTGTTTCTGTGGTTGGTGATTTTCTGCCTCACGAAACGATGGTTGTTCAATATTCTTTTAACACCTTTAAAGGTGGCCATTATGATTTCAATGTATTTTATATATGATATATATGGTATTTATGTTTACTATTTTATATTTAAACCATACCTTTATTCTTTTAATGTTGTGTAAATGCGATAATTTCATATGAGGAAGTGCGGACTACCGCCCCCTCAAGTGATGTGACTCGTACATGCAATACATGGAATGTATAAAGAATGAAATTAATGAACATATGTGACCTATATAACATATATATTATACTGTAATTATAATATATATTTATATATATATATAATTTATTTTTAATTCCATTTATATGAAAAAGAAAAAAATGAAAGTAGCGTTCATGCGTACGTACGGCCTACCGTCTCCATGAACGGTGCTTTTCGTTTTTTATCTCCAAATGATATGGAATATTATAAAATTAATATTTACTAGATATATATGATATATATGATATATACATAATTATTATAACTCTAGATATAATGGATACATGAACAAATTGTAATTATAAAGAGCATATTTTGACTCAAGTACCAATGATCATTTAAACAGCCGTTATTAACTAAAATAATGAAATAGTGTTCATGACATGGTAATAAGTGATATTAAAGAAATAATGAACTTGAAAAATGTTCTTAAGGAAGTATAAATTAACTTAGGTTTATTATTCAGGAGATTAAATAACGATCGAGTCAAGTCGGACCCGAGGTAAGGGATCCTACTCCTCTCTTTCTTTTTAACTACACTCTTTTATGTCATTCCTTTTAAGCTCATATTTATTATGATTGGGATGTTATTTTATATTAATCCTACTTTAATTCTTATGTTCATATGATGAGAGACCCAATTTCCTCTCAATCAATCCATTTTGGAAGTTTTGAGTGGCGCCGTTAGGCTGCCGAATTTTCGTAAGAGATCTTACCTCTCTCTTCCTTTATAAGTACTCTCTTTTATGTCATTTCATTTAATCTCTTATTTCTTATGTTAGGAGATGTTATTTTATTTTCTTCATACTTTAATTTTTATTTTCATATTATGAGAGACCCTATTTGATCTCATAAATCCATTTTTGGAAGTTTTAAGTGGCGCCGATTGCCTGCAGAGTTTTCGTAAGGGATTTTTCATCTCACTTTTATTCTCGTGACATTTATGCAATGTTTTCCACTATTTCCTTTGATTGGTGTATGTAATGCCCATTATTATTCACTTTGGGTAGTATAATTTCATTTATGGGTATTCAAATCTTCATTGTATGACCCTTCTTCCATGGGGTGTACGTTTCGAAAGATACCCAACTCGGTAAGGGGATCATTCACCCTCCTCTTTTTAAAAGACTTCTTTTGTTATGTCTTTTAATTCACATACTATTATGTTGGGATATGTTCTTTTATATCCTTATTGATGTAAATTTTATGTCCAAGTGATAAGAAACCCTTTTTATCTCTCATCAACTCATTTTCTGAATTACGAAGTGATGTTGTTAGGCTGTCGAATTTTACCAAGGGAACTTTTTAACCCAATTTCGATTTCTTTGGGTTCAACATGTAGTTATTGAATATGTCATCCTTTGAATATGTGTGAATGACCTTTTATTGTTTTACACATAATATCCACTTATATTGGGTGTATTTATATTTTTCAAACATAATTTTGAGATTTATTTATCCTTAATTTAAGGATACCTTCTTTATACGGGATTTCATAACATTTTACATTTCTATTGAGAATTCATTGTTGTTATGCACCAATTCACTCTTATATGGTGTATATACTGTCTTTTGGAGTATTATATAATTAATCCATTTATTCTCATCATATTATAATGTTCTGACTAAATTTTATTCCTCCATTATTGTATTCAAGTGTCTATAATTTTTGTAAACACCCTTTAACCAAAATATCGCTTTAAATGTTTTAATGATTTGTTCTTATTAATATCCATGTTTTCAAAATGGTTTTAACGATTTATTTATATGGATATTAATGGTTTAAAATTTTTTAAAGCATCAAGGTGGTATGGGACACTTTGATTCAAAAATCGCTTTATTAAATGTTTTAAATGGTTTTGGAAATGGTTTCTTTTTGAATGGATTCATTATTTCAATATCCTAAAATGTTATATTGTGATTGAAATTTGGTAATGTTATATTTCCTTTATGCATGTTTTATGTCGTACGTTTATGTTATGGTTCTTGGGCATTGTTATGAAAATGGGTGGTTCCGTGATAAACTAAGGGCGGGTGAGCCCGATATAGCTCTCCAATGCATTGGGTAACGCGAATGAGTGAAACATTACGGTTTCTCCAAAGATATTTATGGAATATACTGTGGTGGGTATTCCAAACATAACCAAGAGGGTTACTCCCTTTGTAAGAATGTTATGAATGCCTCAAGTTACCTTTTATGTCTTATTATTTCTATGATTTATTCATGATTTGATGAGGTATGTTAAAGTGCCTATGTTTTATGGGTAAAGTGTGATTTCATTCTTATGTATATATGAACTCATGTTTCCTTTCCATATTTTTTATAACCCTTACTGATCTTTTTATGCTCATCCCAAGTTTTTTTGAAATGTTTTTCACAGGTCAAGGGAAAGGTACATGATATGATGATAGTGTCAAGAAAGTGTCAAGAAAGAATCCATGCTTTATTTTTTTTTAATATGTTTCCATTTATGGGGAAAAAATAAATACTATCTTTTATGTAACAACGTTGTTTGAATGTGGAATGAAATTCAAGTTTTATGATCTAATTCTCTAAAACTCTAAACCTGAAAATATCATCAATGTGTAATCTTGTAATAACTCAAGATTAAGTAGGGTTTAAGGCTGGGGCCTCATAGTCACCCCATATCTACGTATTAGGGTCTTCAAAGAATTGTGGTCTTTCTGGGGAAATAACCAATCAAATTGACCTATTGGATGAGTGTATATGGATATGGAATGTCTCAGAGATATAACTCTCTCAAAAAGAGCAGTGATTCAATAATAATCTAATGGATGATAGTTGGTTGTGACTTCATAGTGGTGTGGTGTCCTTCTGGATAATATATTTGGTATTATTGTATCTATTCAGTGTTTTATTACCTTTATGAGATGAATATTCTTGATGCTTCATGTTTATCATTTTTGGGATATCCTACTGGGTATTGTTAAATTCATCCGTACATGGTCTCTATCAACACGTGTTGGGTTATATGTAGATGATGGACCATTTGACGGTGTCCTGGGAGGACCAACAGTAGGTATTGTGTAGATTGATCTTGATTGACTGCATTATTTTCCGGGTTATTACAAATAATTTTTGTCCTCACCCTTATAGAAGATTGGAATCCCTATAGTTCTTTGTTGGGATTGTATTCGGACCCTTTTTTTCTTTTAGTACTTTACTATCATTGTATGTTTTTGGGATCATAGATGTATAAATGCATTGGTTTCAATTGTTTTAAATTTCAATGTTGTATGGGCTTAGATATTTGTGTGTGAACACCGGTACATTATGCTAATTCCTCCCATGTAGGGGATATTTATACTCAGTTTTAGACGTTATCCCTTTTCCTAACTAAGGCAGGCTTGGGGAATTCACTGTTTGAACCCCGATGGGTCAGGTTGTGATAGATTACATGGCCCATGAATGACATTTAAGTCATCTAAAACTCATATTTACTAAACATTGAATCTATTTTATTCTTTTTTAAAGTCATAATAATAATATTATTCATATCCTCATACTCCCCCTTAATTTTAAAATATATTAAAATATTTTCTTCGAATACATACATAAATTTGTTGAGGTAATCTCTAAAGAATATGTTTATTATGTGCATGAAGATTACAGAAGAATTAGTGAGTCCGGAGTGCATCACTATTAACTCATAGTGTCCATAACTTTTTCAAATGGTATTATTGGTAATATCTTCCTTGTTCATTTTTAATTACTTATATTTTGACCAATGGTCCACCTAATAGATGTAAAAGGCCCTAATTAGTTGATTGAATATGTCATCCATATGACACATGTGATAATTTTAATTTATTATGATCTTTTTGAGTTCATGATAATAAATGAAGAGTTCTATTAACCCATCAATATTCTTAAAATATAAGACTGGTTCACCCCACAATGAAGCTATCAAGTATATAAAAGCCTTACCCATAATATCTTGAAATTACTTCATTAGTTCCTCCTACTGAATGGTGGTCATTCTGTAGGGAGTCTTGAATAGGGGTAGAGATCCCAGTATAATTTTAATTAAGAAACCATCCTCTCATTCTGGAAGAATGCCATAAATTTTTTTATGGAATACATCAATATAGTACCACACAATGGGCATGTCTTTATCCATGATTCTATCCTTGGTTCCAATATTTTTATCAACGCATACTTTATCATATTTCAATAATATCTAAACTTGAGAATAATATTCAAAGGTTTATTCATTCTCTTCCTTACACTTGTATAGAATTGAATAATGAATTGGGATATTAAGAGTGATCTACCTCTCCGGATATTTAATATTGTTTTAGATAAGGAAAATAAATCCATGACCAATATATAATTATATTATACTAAATGATATATGAGATTATTCAATAGGATATTTAGTCTATGTATATTAAATTGGGAAGAATTATACACTTGAGAAGAAATAATTTTATAATTCACTATTCTCACAGATAACTCATCCTCCATGATTTTATGTGATTTTTTAGGGAATTGGATAGAATAATGTCTATGTTTCTTATAATTTTAACACTAAACCATATATAGATCACTAATCAAGACCATATTTTCATCAATCAGCTTAGTAGGATTATTCCTCTACCTTAAAAAATTTATTTTTTTGATTCCCTTCTTCTTCACATTTGAAGTATCAACTCATTTCGTTGAGACAGATTCCAGGATGCTTCTTACAACATTTTCAAGACATTGGATGTATGGTTTTCTTTCCCCTAAGGTATTTATCCCTTGATTATACCAAATTAAACTCCATTTTAAGCATTTTAATCTCTATCCCCATGAGACCTCCAAGAATCACCAATCTATATCTATACCTTAAGGGAACATTGGAAAATCTCTTCATAGATATCAAATTATCAAATTGATAAAAAGGTTTAAATAACTTTATTTAATCCACTAAATATGAGTTCCACCTTACTTTTACTGTTGATGAAATTGTTAGAGGCATATCATGCAAGCCTTTTAAGTTTTTCCTCATAAGAATTCATAGAATCCTCTTAATTTTTCTTCATTCTATAAAATATTATCCATGTTTTAAAATAATTTTTTTGTGGAAAATATTTATTGTAAAATATTTTTTAAATCCTTCCAAATTCATGTAATTGATTTTCCTCTTATGTTTATGTTTTTTTATCAGTGTCCACTGCTAATTAGATTCCACTTCTATGAGATAAATGCCCAGTTAAAATTTATATTTTTCAATAAATGGAAGATAATGAATATCTTTTCAATTTTGTTAATCAATAACTAGACTATGTGAGGATTAAAAGATTCACTAATGGTCAGAGGAATTTATCAATTAATGGATTGAAGACTTTGTCCATATACCCACTGAGGTACACGTCGAGTCTCCAGGTAGGTTTCATACTCCATGTGGTAGGGTTAAATGCCTTGTCATGCATACCATTATCTCAAAACACTAGTTTCTACTAAGAGGGGCCTACATGTCATGTAATATCAGATTTACACAGTTTCTGGAATGGGGTTTTCCAAAAACCATAGTTCTTTATTCCACATGCATCTGTGCCACCATCGTATCAGATTTGGTATCCAATCCTACAAGAAATTAAGGGTCTACCCTAAAAGATCCTCACCAAAATCGGTTTCCATATTATGGCCCTTTGATTCATTTGGAAAACAACCCCATTCATCATTATTCATTACACGCTTAAGAACCCTAAAAACAGTACCCAAAATTATCCGATCCACTACCAAATTCATCATCATACCACCATCTTTTCACGTCGATCCTAGATATACAATATTTATTCATTTCTCCAAGAAACGGGTGTGCAACGAATGATTTCTCGATGGATATCGAAACACGTGTCAACAAGAAACACCCATTTTGAACGAATAAATATAAGAGAAATGAACAACCAAAAACATGAGGAATGAACCTATACCAATGTTTCTATTGGCCTCGATCTAGAACCATTAGAATTGTAAGAGGTGAATTAAGAACAATCAATCAAAACACCAAAAATAATCCTAAAAGTAAACACATCACTCATGATGATCAAATCATGGATAAATTTATTTGTTGATTGATTCATGTCCATCGTAGGAATATAAAACAGGGAAATAATAGAAACAGTAAATCATTCTACACTGATATGGATCAATTTCTAATGACGAACGATCTTGTTTCATTTTCATTAGTGAGATCCCAAATCTCATTGACTATCAATCGTTATTCTACAATCTAGTTATTGTTCCACTGAGAGAGATTATCCACTGGTATCTCCAACAGATCTCCTATGACTCGAGGGTTATCTAAATAACTCTAATTTTTTCATAACATTATACTTAAAGACATGTCAGACAATTCCTCAAAAAATTTAAAATTTAAATAATTTAATAATTTTATATATTTGAATCCCATGGGGAATTTTCCAAAAACATCCCATGCTGAAAAAGACTATGTCATACCCTATGTAAAAGCCACATGCTAAACTCAACGGTCCCCTAAAATGTTTTATCCAAGACCCATTTTAGATGTTATTCAACATTTTTAGGAATACATCATGTGTGTGATATTTAATCGATTTCAATTATTTATTCCAGGAACACTGAGCCTTAGAATCCAAGATTTCTCTTAAACTAGTCTAAAAAATAATTCATAAAATATCTGAAAATAATTCTTGGAAAATTGGATTCATTACAGTCTCCCCACATTAGGTTTTTTACATCCCAAAAATAAAAAGTAAGTATATAAAAATTGATGTGGGTACTAAACATAAATATTATCCTCCCCCTCCCATGTTTTGGCATGATGATTTTTATGCGACAACTAGGCACACAATACTGGAATCAATCACCCATGAAGGATCCTCTCATGTTGAACCTCAATTACTACTGTGTAATTAAAAAATGTAAATCCATCATTAATGTCTAGCTCACCCCAGTTAATAAAGTGTGATGGTTCATACACACACCACATTAGTTATGACATGTGGAAGATGCCATATACCCGGTCTAAATGTGGTGGTAGAGCTAAGTGGCATGCCACCTCTCTAAATGTATGTAGTATCTGGGATGTGGGAATGAAGCTCAGTGATAGCTTTCCACCCCATCCAAATATCTTTAATCCATGTTGTGGTGAAACTCATTGGAATACAAGGTATCCCTCATCAAACACAAATAGGATTCATCCTTAATCTTCATATGACTTATGATGTATTTTTTCAATCCTCATCCACTCCTGGATTATTTTAACCTTCTCTATAATTGATCATGCCAACTATGGTCCCATAAGTGTTGACACTCCTAAGTCATTCAAGCAAAGTGGCTTCCTATAGGTTTTCCTATAAAAATACTATAATGGGTCCATAATGATGGAGTACTGGTATTATTTGTTGTACATAAACTCCCCTAGTGGTAGGTGATCCTCCCATCTATGCCGAAAGTCTAACATGCAATCTTGCACAATGTCCTCCAAAACCTGAATTTTCAACTCTATCTGGATGTCAGTTTAGTGGTGAAGAATTTTTCATTAGCATAAATTATTCTAAATACCCCCCTAAAATCCCTTCTATAATTTATATATAAATAGATCATCTGATTCAGAAATTATTGTCTAGGGAACTTAATTGAGAAATTCAATCTCCTTAACTTAAATATGTCACATGCTCTCCCCGGAACTCTAATCTTGAATGTATAAAAAGTGGCCTGACAAGGTGGTATAGTTTATGATCACCCATATGTCCTCATATAACCTATACATACATGGTCATATCATCAATATTTCTATGGATATACCATTCCAATTTCACTATATAACCTCAAAGGGTTGAGAAAAACACATTCGAACTTTGTGCTTTGCTTTCACTTACTAACAAGTAATTCATCAAGAGACAAACATTACAACTCCCATATCCATTCCTGACCACTAAAACTAATTTCAATTGTACAAATACACATTTTAAACATCTGTATGTGTCTCCAATGTAGATTCATGGTTCTATCTTAGAACCCCCTCCCAAAACATCACTGGTACCATCATACATCCTCTAAAAAGAATGACATGCTCTACGCTTTAAAAAAATCCATCAGGAACAAGTCCAATGTACATCTGAGTATGTAGGGTGTCAGAGTAGACATACCTATGTTGTGACTCCATGACTCTCTATATTATTAGAGGGGAAAAACCATTAATTATGGGTAACCTGCTACATCTTTATCCACAAAGGATAAATTCCATAAGGTGAACTACTTTGATTCTTTATTCAGAAACTATGAACAATATCTCTTTCTAAGACAATGTACTACTACATTCCCATTTTCCAAGAGTATGGAAGATCTCTATGTCATAATCCCAGAGAAACATTATTCATCCCCTCTATGTAATGTTACGATCCGTTTGAGAGAAGATATTTTGGTGTCTATTGTGATGAGAATAGATGATAAATCACTTTACAATCAGGTAGTATCACCATATTTTTAGTGCTAATACCACTGATTCTAATGAAAGATCATGAACCATGTAGTTCTTCTTGTGTGGCCTAAACTATTGTGAACAATAGGAAATCACCACCTACTTATGCATTAGAACACAACCAAGACCAGTTTCTGATGTATCACAAAACACTACATACTAAACACCCTCATCTGGAAATCTCCGGAAGGGTACACTCGTAAATCTTCATCTATACTATTTTAAATCATAATGGAAACTCTATTTCAAGAAAAAACGATTCCCCTTTTATGTCAATGTTTTCATTGGTGGTGATATATTTGAAAAATAAGTTATGAATTTTTCGTAACATACTTCCAACCCAAAGAAGGTATGCACCTTTGTCATGATCTTGTGTGGATCCTAACTTAACATTGTCTCATCCTTGGACCAGTCCACTGAAACTCCATCTGCTGAGATAATGTGTCCCAAAAAGTGGACTTCCTATTTCTAGAACTAACACATTAAGAGATTCCCATAAACTGGGTGCTCCAGAGTTCCATTTAAACTACCTCCAAGTAGATCTTGTGTTCCTCCTCTAGCATCGGGTACACAAGGATAAAGTTAGTGAATTATATGAAAAACAATAAAAGAAAGAATGAATGATCAGGTTCATGATTCCCACGAACACTGTTAGGGAATTAATCACACCTATGGGAATCACTAAGTACTCATAGTGACTATATCAACATTTGAATACCGCCTTTGATATATTGTTGACTTGTACTCACAATTAGTGATAACTTTCCCTGAGGTCAACATTCAAGAGCACTAGTGACCCTCTATACTAATCAAATAACACTTTTATCCTTTCTATTGTATACTTTTTCTTCATGGAACCTATTTCAAGAACCAATATACCAAACATAACCTCAAGATCTCATCTCTTTTATTGGAGAACAAAATAGTGGCTGCCTAGGATGAAACACCGGGTCTAGAAAATCCCTTTCACTATAATTCCTCTAAATGGTCCCTCAGCATACAATTCTCTATGGTATCCATATGATATGAGGGCACAAATATTATTGTCATCTTTTGGTGTATATAAATTCATAAGAATATATGTTTATGGGGAGGTAAACTCGGAACATCATCAGGGAAGATGTATTCTGACTACACACCCATTATAGAAAACTAGGAACTCATAAAATCCACTACACCAAGGGTCATGATTTATTACTGGTGGGTAATCGGTTACACCCTCCTATGAATTTGTCCATTATGGGCTATCTGGGTTTGCTTTTCATTAATAATGGATAACCTAATTCCATCACTATGGGAACACCACATCATCCACCAAAAATAGTCAATCTTGGAAGGAAATATAGATAACTATTCCATACCTAATATGACATCATAAGGCCTCATCACTACAATAAATATACCTCATTAAAAACACTCACCTCTAAATTCATGTCACACTGTCGAAACAATTGTGTGATTGGCTTCTCATCTCCAGTGGGAGTCTCCAAACACAAGGGTTGAGAAAAGGGCTCAATGGGAATATCTAAGTCTCGAAGAAGATATGTGGAATGAAAATAATTACAAGATACTATGTCTATATATACTACAAATATGGTATAAAAGACAAAGATCATACCATGTATCATTCCTAGAGCCTCTAGATCATAAGCCTCATCTACCTATAGATGTCCCTCATCCTATCCTCTATCTCCCTGAAAATAGAGTGGACCACCTGGGGTTGGGGTGGTAACATGTTAAAGAATTTACCACCTCCTATTACTCTCACAAATAAACTTCCACATACTCTAACCTAAGTACCTTCATGTTTTTTCAACCACCTCTGCCTCAGAGGCCCATCCACGGTCTCCATGTCCACTGTATGATGGGTCATACAATCTCATCCAAGATTTTACCTATTTTTATATAATTAGTACCATCTATCATGGGCTGAAGGGACCCATCCAATGATCCTAACTAAAAATCATATGTCCTGGGACCTCCTCTGGAAACATCATTCATGTGTATGCACCGAGGACTCACATTGGCTCCCTGCTACTGAGGTATCTTCTCCTACTATCCCACTATCGACGACCAGTTGTTGTGTCTTATCATCCAAGAAAACTTCAACCTCCCAAGTTCACTCTAGCACCCCATCATAGGTAGGAATTCATAAAATGGAAACACTAGCTCAGATGTCTCTTTATAATACTAGTTCAAAGGTCCAATGTTGAATGAACTTATACTAAACCATATCCACAGAGTACCTAGAGTTTTTGGTAAACCAAGATGAATACTCAGTTACAAAAATTCTTCCCTATTGGTGCATCAGAATCTTATGGATTCATTTAGCTATTTTCATACATAGATATAACTCTTTTCTAAAATGTTGATCAGAATATGACAACTCAAGAGTTACCACTTTGTTAGACCGGGTCACTAACCCCCATCATCATCCAACTGGGCCCTCTATAAAGCTCACTAGTAGGACGACTATCTGATCAATTGGTGTCCAGAATAGATGGAAATCTCATGTCACCACCTCAATCAAATACACATTATCCTATAGTTGATGCTAACCACACAACCTTAGGGGTCTCTATCACTAAAACTCATCTTGTGAACTAAGACAGTGCACCACATTCGTTGGTACTATGGGTACCATATACTACTCAATAGGTGGTTCTATGGGTGGGGAACCACCTGGATGAAGAACCTATAGAACTAGTCCAGGTATCATCACCTCATCATTGGGGAGATTATCCTTATAATCCTGACACTCAATCCAAGCTAGAATACATCATGGATGCTTCCTGAAAGTAAAAAATATGTATCACAGTCAATTAGTATATCTAGAGAGCTGAATCAAGAAAGATATGAAAACCAAAACCTATTACTATAGGATGCATTTACCATTTCATCCCCCATATCCAATTTTCTCTTGTAACCAGTCGAAAGGCAGGTGACCAGAGTCCTAGTGTATGGATGTGTTGGCCATTGCACCAACACTGTAGTCCCTGGCCTAAAATCGAAACTCAAAATGATTACCATTATTTCCCCAACCTCACAGACTCCATTATTAAGGTAGAACTGACTGCTCTGTAACCACTTTATTAGGTCCCATCCCAACGAGTCCCATTCCATCACTCCCTAATCCAACCTCCAATAAGACATGTGATGAAGACTAGCATAGACTAGGCATATAACTAACAAGGGAGGCCTTATCCTAGGTACATATATACACTCACACTTCTCTAAGACTAGTCAATTTTGAAATTTAAAAAAACAGATCGGCATATACTTGAATGCATACATATAAATCCCACAAACATAGTAAAACTTGGAATAAATAAAATTATACATTTCCAAATACAATCCCATCACAAAGAGTATATAAACAAGTCCAACCTAAAAGTAAACTGGGGGATAATGTTAGGGTACCATAGGAACACACCTCATCTTGCCCAGTATTTTTAAGAACCATATAGTATGGGTCCATCTAGGTCTTTATCAAAAGTTTTATCATTTGTAAATGACAATGCATGTGTGTGTAGATCTCGTACACGGTGAGTATAGCAATACCCAACAAGACACCCTGAAACCACAATATTGACTGCAAAAGAATAAATTCATCTATACATGGGAATATTTCTACAATATATATAACATGAATTTCTGAATATACTCAAAAAAGAAACAGATTATAGAGGTAAAGTCATGACTATAATAGCCAGTCAAGGATTCCAGCTCGAAAGGTTATATAGAGAACTCCCTTGAGATAAAACACTCCATGATTCTGATACCACTATTGACATTTTTCTGATAGGTATTCCTTGTCATATCTCCAAAAATATATGATACAGGGATAAGGATCACACCCAAGGACATACAGTATTAAAATAACCCAATATGGATTAAACTTCTTAGTAGAGGATTCGTGCCCATGTATGTAGGAAATGAATATACAATAATCTCAACCTTTGGAATAAAGATGAATAGAGGATAACATTGTAGTCTTCATGGAGGTCTTCCAACAACTATATCCAAGAAGTCTTGTAGAAGGGATTGATATCCTATTCGTAGAAGGTGATTCCCTACTAACCCTTAGGGAATGGATATGGGAAATACACCATAAAAAGATGTCCAAAATATAGTGGAAAATGGCTCTAGTCCAACTTTAAGGGAGTAGACGGTGTGTATTAGGGATACACACGGTGTCTGTTTGACCCTGAATCATGTCTGTGTGAAATGGAATGTGTCTAGGTCTTTGTAGAAGTACATGTCATACAGATATGTGTGTATAATTTCTCATGTACTAGTAAATGGGTATCCCTATGTACACCTAGCCAAGCCATTTACATGCATGAGTACATGGTGTGCCCATGCATGTATACTCCAATCTATGTCTGTGTACCAACCATGTTACACACTGAACCATTGGAAAGGGGCACATGTCGTGTGATAAGGTTACATTCCATGTGATACATATATTTCTCTCAAAACCCTAGCTACCTCTAAGAGGGACCCATGCATTTTGTAATCCTTGATTACACAACAGGTTGATCATGTTTTTTTAGAAACCCATGTACTTCCTTCCATGTGCAACCGCATCGTCACCACCTTGAATTTCACCTCCAATCCTAATTTAAATCGAGGATCTACCCAAGTCAAACCTTACCAAATCGTTTCAATAAAATTTGGTCCTTCGATTAATTCATAAAATAGACTCATAAGTGTTTCTTAATTTCCCACCGAAGAACACGAAATCGGGTACCCAAAACAATCTGATCCATTTTAGATTTCTACGTCACACCATAGTCATGTAATTTTGAAAACATATCTATAATATTGAATTAATTTTGAAAGAAACATGTGTGAAAAAATTGATTTATTATTTTATTTCAAAACAAAGTTCAATAAAGAACACCCATGATGAATGAAGAATTATTGGAAAAATGCACGACCACAAACCCAAGAAACAAACCTTTGTCAATGTTCCTGTTGGCCTCAATCTGTAATCAGTATAACAATAACAGATGAATAAATGTTAATCAATAAAAACTCCCAAAATAATCCCATTAATAAACTTATCATGCAAGATGATTGAATCATGGATCAATCTATTAGTTTATTGATTCGCGTTCATCATAGGAAGAGAAAATAGGGAAACAATCCAAACACACCAAAAGCCTAACCTCAAGATGGACAGATCGCTTAGGAAGAATGATCCTTCATCATTTGAAATGGTATGATCCTTGATCCTATTTCCTATCAATCACTAATATATGATCTGATTATCATTCATCTAAGAGAGATATTCAAATGATCTCTCTAATGGATCTCCAATGGATATAGGGTTATATAGTTAAAAGTAGAATTTTCTTATAATAGTGTACTTAAATACATGTCAATTATTGTGTCATCTAATTAAATATAAAATTTTTTAATTAAAATATTTTATTTAATTTATACATGTGATGAATTTTCCACAAACACATTACACTAAAAAAGGTTATATCACACCTAGTGTAAAACATATATTTTTAACTCAACAATTCCATCAGAATTATGTTTGTGGTCCCCGTATAAAATTTGTGCTACTTTTTCATTAAAAATTTGCATTCGTTCTATTTAATAAATTTAATATATTTCAAAAATTTATATTGGGCGTTGTAATTTTTTGTTGTCTCAATTAATAGTCTCAAAAATATTCCACTCAATATCCAAAAATAATACATGGAAAATACAAGTCATTATAAGAGATAAATATTGGGGCTATATAAAATGAATTATTATTATTAGTTTGGACTAACAGTTTCTTACATTATCCATGACTCATAAATTCCTATATTTAGTATAAAGTGTTAAATATCAAATTTTATTGTATTTACAATTAAATAAAATTTTACTTATTTTAGAAAAGTTTCAAAATTTCAACCAATCCATTTTTCAACATGTTGAATCAAAAAATGATATCTATGTTATGTAAATAATTTACTAAATATGGTTCAATTAATTTTAATATAAAATCATTATTTATTTGAAAAATAATAATTTTAACAATACAACCAATTTTTTATCCAATTGAAAAATTTAGAACAGTCTGATAAAAATTAAATTATTATTATAATGAAACATAATATAATTTAATAAAAAAACATATAAAAATAAATTTTATTTAAAAACATCATATTTTTAAAAAAAAAATGAATATAAAACATATGTGTTTTATAAAAATATAAAAAAACATTTTATAAATTTTACAACATTTATTTACCCAGACCGTGAAATAAATATGTTATATTGTCATATTATAAGAAACATAAATTTTATTTTACACTTACATAGGTGAGGATAATATTTAAACAATTCGGTTACTAATCCTTATTGTTATATTAATATTTAAACAACAATAATACTATTCAAAATGTTATATTTGTACTGCTTATATGGGTTTCCGAGTTTCTATAAATACATCATATATAATTAATT
Organism: Viscum album; assembly: GCA_963277665.1. Classification (NCBI taxonomy): domain Eukaryota; kingdom Viridiplantae; phylum Streptophyta; class Magnoliopsida; order Santalales; family Viscaceae; genus Viscum; species Viscum album. Next base: position 320,986,448 of record OY728129.1, read on the forward strand.
ATTAATTAAGAATAATTTTATCTTAAGGGAATATGTATTTTCATTTTCAAAATTGGGTATGACATTAATAATATTCTTCATCATTTCTATAGAGTTGTTTATGAGTGCGATAAATCTGGGTATCAAACTGTTCCGTGTTTTCTTATTATAGTTATGTTGTTTTCTATTTTTTATCTCATAGTAATAATTTCAATTCATATTTATATATTTATTCTCTAAATGTAATGGAAAAGTCAATATAATAAAATTTTGTTTGTTTTATCATGTCACTCATGTGATTTATATAACACTAAATTACTAAATATGACACAAATGTATAATTATAAAGGAAATTACATTGATAAAATTATGGTCTTTAACATTGGAAATATATATTGAATCTATCTATGCATATTTGAAAGCATTGAATATACTAAAAATCATTTCCTACCCTCGAATATCATTTCCATTTTCTATAAATTAGCTTATAATGCATCTATTATTTCTTTATACAAATCCTCTCTCTTAATGAAGTTTTAAAATGAATTTTTTTTAATAAATACTCCAACATAAATCCTAGAAGATGAACTACAAATTTTTTACTTTTTAATGAAATTGTTATAATTTCATTCCTATACAAGGGTTGATTGTACCATTTGTTATCTACTCCTCAAGGGGTTCCTATAGAAAATATTTAAAAAAAATTATTAGTGAATTAAATAATATTTTTTACCAGGTTGAGTGGTAATCTGTAATTAAAAAAAGGAAATCCTGTTTGGATTTTTGGTTTATGGAGAAAAAAATACATTGCTTATGGCCTGAATGCACATAATCCTTATATATACTTGGATCAATGGCCCTAAAAAGGTATGAAGGATCTAGTTCCCCATAGTTTTGGAAAACACCCCTCATAAAGTGAATTATCCAAAGGCCCATGGGTGGGAGCCCTAATGCCAAGAACTAGTCCGAAATCTTGTTTCCCCCTTGGAAGAGATACCATACCAATTTAGTCAACATAGTATGATTCATCACCCCTACAAAAATATGCATCTTTTAGGTTTGACACAATGTGGTAGGGAACCCCCCCCTTCCCACATTGAAATGTGGGGGAGGACTGGATGATGGGTGCCAACACACTCATCACTCTTTCAATCCACACAAACGATGATGCTTTTATTCACACTCCAATGTCAATATAATTCTCCACATAATATGATTGTAACACAATATAGAAATACATGATGTTGTATTTGCATCCATCCAAGAACATAGATGGATAAATTATGGGTATAATCACACCCATCATACATTTTTTGGTCTACCACCCAACTGTAATTACAGAGAATGTTTAACCTCCTTCTAAATGCACCAAGACATAGTTTGTTCTCCTCATGTCACCTAGAAGCCTAAATAACGCAGAGGAAAAATCTTATTAAGCTCTGTATAAGACTACAAGGCCCAATGGTCAATGAACAAAAAGAGACCATATGTTCCATGGGTTTTGAGAACCCAAAAATAACCTTCACTATGAAATCCGAATACACTGCCTCCATTTTAAAATACATCATCTTCTAGAAGAGGCCATCATTTCCCCCGCGTCTATGCAGTTACCTTCACATAAATCCATGTTCACTACAGCTAGACTAGTTTCCTTCTAGTGCCAAGACCCTGACTACCTGAAACCATGGACCATGTGTCCTTTTCATCCATCCAGTATGCTATGATTTCATCACCGCAAGAATACATGATTTAATTATCACTCAAGTCCATGGGATATTATATCAATCCATGTCACCTTCCAGCACCAAAACATGGAACCATCTATATTCAGAGACACATCCATCATCATTATCCAGTGACATTGATGTGAATACCATTCTTCGACACTCATTCCATGACCATGATGTTGTTACCATGAATGTCTATAACTCCCACCCAGACCTGGTAGGAAATGTTATATCTAAATAAGATCTGAGCTTGAAAACATAGAAATCCTTGGAGGGTATCCAAATCACTAGTCAGTGTTGAGAATAGCTGGAGCATCAACATATCACAAGTAGAAGAATAAGAAAGAATGAATTTCTGGAGAACATGATTCTTTATGTCTTCACCATCAAGTGTAGATACACGTAGAAACCCTATGTTCCAAGGGATTGCAACACCATTCTTTTTTATCATAGTTAATTTAAAATTTAAACATTATTTAATATAATATAAACAACTTCTTTCAATATTTTATGCTATATACTAAAATTCTTTGATAAAATATGGTAATTTTTTCATCATCCATGATCTTTTTTATTTTTTATGTTCAATTATAGGAAAGGATGGGTAATCTCTATGGATCCTAAAGACTTAACTCTAAATTTTTCATTTTTTTCATCCATCATTTGTTCATTACATAATGAATACACTCCATATGGAAATGCATGTGGGTATATTTTTTTATCTTGGATCTCCTAATGTGATTTAATATGTTTCAATTTATTATAGAACAGAAATCATTAGTATAATGATTTTTAGTGATTATTAAAAAAACAATTACTATTAAAATTTTCAGTACCAAAAAATATTTTTACCATCTACATTCAACAAACATATACTATCTATATTAATGTAAAAAACCATATATTCAATATGAATTTTCATTTTTAATTCCATAAATAATGAAATATTATGTTAATGTTGAATTATATTCCCTCTATCCCCATGATTCAAAAGATTATAATGTATTACTAAATTAATTAGTTTCTGTTAAATCATATCTCGTTTAATGAGAGGAAAAAATTAACTATATTTATAAAATATTTCATGATATATAAAATATTAATAAGAATTCTTACCAAAATTGTCTCCCATGACTAATATAGTGTGGTTTGGTTGAAAGATCTTCAATAAAAAATAAAAATTCATAGTTTTTTATCAATATTTCATAGGAAAAAAACAAATTGATTACTTCAAATTAGGACCCATTGGATCACCATTATTGTTAAACATGGGAGATGACCTCTAATCCTTCATACAAGTAAGTGATAATTTTGGTAAACCTATGTCGCCATATCTATGAACCCTAGAAGCCTTTTATTTTCCTACAGAAGTAGAATGATCCTATATATAGGATGAAGAGTCACCTCAACAAAATAATGTGGTGTTTCTAGTAATGAAGATCTAGATGAGTCGTCTGTTTGATATGACATGATCATGTAAATTAAATTATCAAAAATTTAGAAGAAGACTATAAAAAACTATTACATAAAAAATTAAATAAAAATGTGAAAATGATACAACCATAAATTAACTAAATTAAAATAACATTCCATAATCTTTGTTTCAGTAGTTAAATATATTTATAAAAATATTTAAAATATTTATGAGACATGAAATGATATAGAAAAAAATAAATAATTATAAATAATTTTTCATAAAAATCAACTATTAAATATAAAATGGAATAATATTTGGAATATGATCCAGACTAATCTAATATAAAATAAACACACTCCATATCATATTTGATAGATTAGTTATCTACAAAGTGAAAAAATAGATAAATTTTATGAGATGTTAAATGATATATATTTATGAAAATTAAACATAAGTAATAGATTATAAAAATGTAACTGTTTTATATAAAATGGCACAATTGGAAAATGATATAGGAAAAAATAAAAAATCACACTTTTTGGTCATATTTGTTTGAGTATTTAATAAAAAATACTGGAAACATTTATGAGACATGTAATTTTATATATAGAAGAAAACAGAAAATAATTAATATCTAAAATGTTAAAAATTTCATAAAAAATATTATTTATATGTAATGAATTTGAAATCATTAAACAATAAATTTATCACATTTTATAAAATATGTGAATTAAGTGAAAAATTCAATAGAAAATAATATATCTCTTATTTAGAAATCAATAAATAGTTAAACAAGAAATGAATATAAGGGACTTATAATTATATGATATTACTAATGTTTTTCCATATTCTCTACATTTGATCATTCTATATACCACAATCCATATACACATCAAGGGCATCAATATCGTCTGATAATATTTTTATAGAAGTATATATCTCAAATAATTAATCTATATCATCAAAATATTTCGTAAGAAAATAATGTTTTTACCTAAAAAATATACTCCACTGTATAGTTGATGGATCAAAAATATAAAATCTTTTTACACTTGTGTGACATTATAAAATAGTCATTTTTATATTCCAATCTATTCAGATAAACTAGTGTAATTTCAAAATAATTTTTTATACTTTTGTTACATATACCCCATTTACTATTAAACATAGAAACCAAAAAATAATTTAATAAGTCTCCCATATTTCTTGAATAACTCTATAGTATGGAAATGATTCAGTGAATGAATTTTTTTTCTTTTGAACATCAAAATTCATTTGTCTAATAAACCTAAATACACTTATTTTTCTAAACTATACATTTATTTCCATGATCCTCTGTATAAAATCAAAAATTAAAATTCTTTTACCCAAAAATATGTTCATATTTAAACATTTCGCACCCACTAACCATCTCAATGATTCTGATACATCAGATCTATTGAATTATTTATTCCCTCATTAGAGACATTATTTTAAATCAATGAGTCCCCTTTCCCCCATGATTGATTCATTCATTGAGATATATCGAAATATTGGAATGCTTCTCTATAGGAAAGTAGGCTACACAAAACTCTATCACCAATTCAAAAATATATTTTACAATAATGGAGGCTTTTGGTTGATATAGATTCCTCACATTACTATTCAATAAGTTTAAATACCATTTAAAAGGATATATCCAATGTAAATATATGGGGTTATAAAACATTATATCTGACTTTAAATAAAATTTTATATGCAGTATGAAATCAAAAACTATTTTGGAATATACATTTCTAGATAAAAAATACTTTTTACTATGTCTTTCTCTAAATTATTCATTGAAATCAGATCCATCAATTTATTAATATTGGAATTACAAAAATAACACACATTGATTTTATTTAATTTGAAAAATGTGGGTAGTATTCAAAATAATTAAACTATTTTAATATATTGCATTATAACATGACTATCATGATATTTTATTTCTATTAAAATAAAATTATTTGGTGTCATCTTTTTAAAAATTTATAAACAACCCTGAGGAAATTTAATACCATAGTAGTAGAAATAAAAACATATTTTCTTTCTCATGGATAATTTATGAAAAGGCATAGGAAGGTATATTTTTTTTACCATTAATAGTGGTTGATAACTCCAAAATTATATCAATTTAATATAAGTCCAATATTGTAGTCCAATTATTCTTAATAATGAATTTAATATCTATTAATTTTCTAAAAAAACTTTTAGAAATATTCGTCTTAGCATGTATCACATCAATGTAATGTTTTAAATAATTATATCTAAAATACATAAGCTCAATAAATATTAATCATTCGAACTATATATATCTATCAGTAGAAGATAATTTTTTCATTATAAATGTGAAATAAATGTTTTCTCCCTATTAAATTTTTGACCAAATGAAAATGTATTTTGTGAACTATACAATTCCTCTGATCTGTTTAATTCCATTTTAACAATTGATAAGAGTGATATATATATATATATAACATTTCTGAACCATGTACACTATTTTTATCCCATGTTATAAAACATAAAATTAAGACTGATCTTCAAAAGTTAGAAAACCATTAAACCATTTAAATCTATAGCCATATAAATTTATATATGTCGGGAAATAGTTTATATTAAACAAAATCATTTCATGAAATTGAAAATATTCCGTTTCATAAGAATCATACCCTCTCATACATTTCCCCAAAAGGATTTTTGAATCATAAATTACTGGTTTCAAGTAACATTCAATATCATTGGAAGGATATTTTTGTAATAAAATCATTAAACACGACATGATATATTTATTCATGATTAAAAATATATGAGATAATTTGTGAATTTATATAAAAATTGGATACAGACAATTTTTTCTACAAGGGATCTGAAAATGATTCAATCTATCTATTTTCAGGCTAATTCTGAGATTTCATACTCCATTTCAAAATACAGTAATTTGTTGATGAATTCCCATCAATTGTGGAGAATTAACTAGATGATTTAATTTTCTATCATTTATTTGACCATAAATATTTCATATTGAACATTTTTATATCATTTGATATTTAAAATTAACTTTTTAAATTAGTAATTATTGGAAAAAAACAAATTACCTTAAAAAGAGTATTCTTACACAACAAAGTTGACAAATCAACCTATCATCTTTCATTTAATTTATACTATGATGTCCCAAATTTATGACACTATCAAACAAATTAAATTTACTTCCTTTATAGAACATATTGATCGTGGTAGGAATATCTCTTCTATTCCCTAAACCCAGCGGGAATGATATATTATTTACATTATAATATGAAAATTAAAGATAATTTTAATGATGAATTATGACTTAAAACACCTATAAAAACTTCTTAAAAGTATTTTAACTCCATTAAATATTGTATTTCATGTCAAAAAATTGTAACATAATTGATAAAATAATAAATTTCTTAAAATTGTGACATAGTGGATTTTCAGCATTACCATATAGGTTCTTGATTTTTAAGGTTTTCATAATTTATTCAACTTCAATATCAGGAGACATTTTTCAATTTCACCAAATTTATGATCTTATAACTATACATTATCAATATAACATGAATTATTTTCAATATAACCATTATAAATCTAAAGAATTAAACTCATATTAAAACCATTACAAATTAAATCATATTTTATTCCTCTGTTTGTTTTATTTTAATCATTTCATTCATGCATTTAAAAATATGTCATTTTTTGTAGCCTTTTGTTTTAAAAATTACAAATCATCATTAACCCCTTCTTAATATTCATCACTTGTTACCCATTCTGTAATTTGACTATAATTCATTATCACCAGTAAAAAAGTTTAACTATTGATTATATGTTATTATATTTTGAAATTTAATTTAACGAAACATATAATAATGATATCAATAAAAATAATTTTTCTAAAAAAATGGAATTATAATTATTATAAAAATATTAATCTTACTATTATATGTAAAAAATATGTTATATTATTTTAAAATTGAAAACAATTATGTTATTTGAAAAATAAAACTTTATCCAAAAGAAATCATTATTTCATCACAAATTAATTTGTATTGACTAAATAAAAAAATTTAAAATGTAACAATTGATAATATAAATAATTAAATTTTTGATCCAAATTGAACATTTGTTTTTTATTAAAAAAATATTTATTTCAAAAAAAATTAAATCATTTAATAATAATAAAAATTTCTTAAAAACATAAAATTATTAAATAAAAAAATATACTTAAATAAATTTCACTTACTAAAATACAAATAAAAAATACATGTAACCAAGATAAACTACATGTCTGTTTAAATGTATAAAAAATATAAAAAATAATTGGTGATGCAAGAAAAATAATTTTGAAAATATTGAATTTAATTGAATGAGAAAATAAAAAAATTCCAAAAATTATAAATTACAACAAAATCATGAAAATAACATGAATATAATGAACCATATAAATAAATCTAGTAACTACATAATTTTTTCTCACAAACAGCAGAAAAAATAGAAAGTAAAAAAATATAAAAATTAGAAAATAAATTAAATGAGATGAAGAATACAATGAAAGAGAGAAGTCAAATAATTAAATGAATGATAGATAGTGGACAAGGGTATCCACTGATAGTGGATTCAATAGTTTGACATCCAAGAGTATTGTTAAATAAGGGGTAGATCTTTGGTTTTGGATAAACAAATTCTAGACATAAAGCGAATTGAATGAAAAGAATTGTAGGGACTGATATTTCAATAGTTTTTTTTAATATTTTCATCATCAGTTACAGTAATAACTCAAAATTAAAAAAATGTATATTACATTGGTTATTTAATAACTAAAAAAACTTATTTTGAACATCATTTAATAAGTAACAGTCATATAAAGCATCATTAATTGGGTTTTTACATATGGGATTTAATTACATATATAATCGACTATTACATTGGTTATAAATTTTTAATGTGATAAATATAATGTTTCAAATAGTTTTTTAGTAGTTCTCATACATAGTATCTTTTGAGGTAAACATTTTTCCAATACATTGAGTGGCTCAAAATTATGGTTCCCAAAACGAAAAGTCTATTATTATACACATTTAATAAATTGAACTAAATTACATACTTGATCATAATATAAAATATTCATCACATTGGAAGAACCATAAATATAGGCCAACAAACCTAAGAAATAATATTTAATTGATTGAAATAACAAATCAAATTATTATACATTGTATATATAAATACACTTAAATAAACTTTCCTCCATGATGACAAAAAACATGGGGGGAGATATTCTCATTGTTCCATTGATTATTTTTAAAGGATTATGAGAAACTACCTACATAATCCCTTGCTGAAAAATAAATTTTTAGAATAGTTATTGTTAAAGATGGATATTTATCCCCAATGGATTATAGTAAAAAAATAAAAATGTTTTTGTTCATATATTTTAAACACCATTTTTTCTTATGAGACATTAAAATATATCTATAATCTTTTTCAGAGCAACGTGATGAGAAATATTGGGATTTTGAGGCATGGTGTGCCAAAAAATATTTTTTTTTAAAAATAAATATATTTTATATTAAGCTTGTATATTTCCATAAAGAAAATGGGATACAACTTATATGGAGTCTCATATAAAAGATATGAGACCAAGGTTGAGTATGTAATTTGATGTTTACCTTATGTGTGACCAAAAATGGTTCGGTGTGGGGAATTTGGATAAACACAGTCATTAGGAGAGGGTTCTTTTAGTTAAATAAAAAATTGAATTATTAATTTTAATTAATTATTCTAAAATTTGAATCCCTCCTTAAATGTCCCATTATGGAATATTGGTAGGGTTCTCCACAAAATATCGGGCCCATTCATAGGAGAACTCTTACACCATCAATTGGAAAATCAGTACCAGACGATGAAGAACCATCGAATCCAAGGGAATCAAGGAGCTGTGAATGCAAAAACTTCTCTCATTTTTATGGTGAGAATTTTATCTATAGAAAAAAGTTTGAAATTGATATAGAATTTAATTTTTTTTGATTCAACCCCAATTGATTAAATATAATTAGAATTATCATATAATTTCCTTGATCATCATTTAATAAAATGCTTTTGGATGAGCTTGTGAACTAATTTAAACTTGTTTATTCAGTTTTCTCACCCTAAGAATTCAAATATGCATTTATTGGTCACGAAATATTTGACAATGATATTTTCACATATATTTATAATGTTTTTATCGTTCCTTTATTCTCATTAGTAATCACTAGACTATGGGGTCTGATACGACATTTCGTAGTGGGGTCTAGCACGATCGGACCCCGAGATTCATGGTAGATTTGTGTGTGAATAAGGGTTTGATGAATCATGTATGGATTCAAGTGATTTTTGGGATTCATAGTATTACATTGTAGATCTTGTATTTGGAACAGGGTTTGCCATGCCATTGGTGATGAACGAGGCACGTTCGGGCATTGGACGAACCATCAGAAATTTGTTTTCCAGCCAATGAATAGATTAAAAAGTTGAACACTGGATTCCCCTTTGATTACTTGCAGCCTTCTGGTGATATTTGATGTGGAAGAGCCAGATCTAGAACACATAGTTGTGGATATAATTTTTTGTGATAATCATGACTACATTTCATCTACTTCAGAAGAACACATGGTGTGTCCCTTAAAAATGCACAACCCTAGGGTTTCACGAGATTATAAATAAAAAATGTCATGTGGGATCCTCACACTATTTTTTGGTCTGATGATGGTGACTCGACATGTAATCTATGAGTATATGGACACTATTACATTAAGGAAGACATCATATAATAATGTAAACATACACTGTTAGGACCATGTGCAAGACCCTATGTAGGAGTAGAAGCTATGTACTAGAGTACACTAACATGAGAAAGGATGTGGTGACAGGGCTAGGAGCACAGATAAGACCACAAGTGGATGAGTTACATAATGATTTCCATCTACACACCATGTAGGACTACATGGGAGGTAATTCATTTAATAGTAGGGACACAACCAAGCATAGGATCTGGACAACACACCGTATGGGTATCCTTAAACACAGTGTCCTCCTTCTCCCATTTTGAGTAACCTTATACCTATCATATCTCCTTTCATGGACATGGAAATTGTCTTATTAGTATCCTATCGTTGGTGTTTTCTATGTAGAAAATTATGGTGGCCATCAAAATGGTTTTTGAGATATTATTTGTCGTGTTCAGTGTGTGATGGTTTTTTAGGTGGCACTCAATGATGGAAGTGATCAGTTAGGATCATTTGAGTGGTACCCCATATAGAATTAGGTCACATGTCCTTTATCTATTGAGTGGTACCCCCCTATATTGTTCGGGATCAGGTACACTATCTACTAAACGATACCCCATGTGGCATTGTTGTGATGCCTCATAATTTATAAACTTGACTAAGTGAACAATGATACGTTTTATAATGATGATTCTTATTTCAAATGGTTTTTTGTGTGCTAATAATGGAATCAAAACTAAATTGATGAAGAAAAAGGTGAATAAAGAGAAATTGAATACATCAAAATGTTACGCTACAACAAATACTCAAACTATCCAATAACACCAAGTATGAGAAATAACATGTCCACAACAGGACTGCTAAGAATCACAACTCGTGTAATATGATATTATTCATCTTCTGTGTCTGACAAAGTGAAAAAAATAATCTCCAAAACCACAACACACGTACTCAGCAGCAATGGAATGAAGAGAGCCATCCTCCCTAGTTCTAGTGTCTTGAAAATGTGAAATGCCCCTGTTTTTATAATGGTCCTTTAAGAAAATATAACAGTTTTATAATCATCGGTTTTCCATGGATAAATTGCATCTTTTTATAAAAACCTGGTCTTTATAATTCTCTTATAATCTTATGGTATTTCAATATTTTAAAATTTACTAAATATTAGAATTATATCTTTCAGTATATTAATTTGGAAATAAAAGAATATTTTTGAAAATGAATCTATTTTGATTTTTTCAAAATCATGATGATATATATATGGTGGAAAAAATAGTATTTTAAAATGATTCAAACGTCATGTCTATAGGTGTATCTGTAATAATTGAAAAATATATCTTATTAGATCTCTAAAACTATGTATTTTGAATTTGGGAAAAGCTATTGGTATTATAGAAAGGAATTTTGTGAATCAAATAGTGGAGTATGATATAAATTGGATTTTTGATTTTAAAAGATATAAGTTACTAATAAAAGTTTAGTATTTTAATTATGAAATTTATATCTTTTAAAAGAGTTATATCTAATGGTAAGGTATTTTACATAATCTAAAATGGGATTTTTGGATTTGAATTTCTAAGTTAAAAGTATTTATTAAATTGTGTAAATTAAATTTTTAATGTTTTATACAATTTTAAAAATATATTAAACTCTCTATTTGTTTTAGTATACTGTTTTATTTTGTTTCAGCGAAGCAATGCTGACCGCGCGATCGCCCCGTATATCCCTCGTCCTTCCGATTGACGTCAGGACTAATCCCAGCCATTTGTTTTTTAACACTCGTTTCATCCTGTTTAACCCGAGCCGTCTGATCTCGCCAAAGATAGATCCCGACCTTCATTTCATTTTAAAACCGCGATTTCCATTGTCTCCTTCCTCACTTCAGGTTCCCACTACCAGCACTGGTTCACTCAAGACGCCATGGCCACCTCCTTCTCCACTGTTTCTTTTAACCGTTGAGTGCCCCACCTTCCATGGACACCTAAGGATCAGACTAACTTCTGGATCGTGTTCCATTAAGTACAATGAATCCTCTATATAAACCCTCTCCTTGCGATCTCCCTCTTACACCCGATCTGCTCACGGTCTGTCCAGCTAATCTAGTGGGATCCTCTGATCCGAGTGTCCTCCGCAGCCAGGTAAGGGTTTCATGTTTATGTGTTTTTTCCAAACCAACCCATGCTCCTCAGTACATATATAAAAAAAATATGTATATATATATATACAGATTATATTTATAGGTATTTAAATTCCATGAAAACCATTCTATTCATACAGAGGGCTTCAAGGGGGTGTTTTCCTTCGTATCTACAAATATAGGGGGATACCCCCACCTCTTCATAATTTAAAACCCAATACAAACACAATGTGTCTACTCGGTTATATGATATTTATATATATACCTATATATGTTCAGTATAGGCATTGTTTCTCTCCTCTTTTGAAGAATGGGTGTATGGCTTAGGAAATTGTATTTTTTCGTAAAAATATTTAAGGGTTTTTTTCCTTTGAGTTTTGTTTTTATAACCCATATGATACAATATGTATATATATATATAATTTTATATATGTTTATGTATACCCTTTAAACTCTCCCAATATAAGGGATTCCAAGGAGATTGTTTATTATTATTGTTTAATCAAGTATTTATATATGAGTAGGTGTGAAGGGTTTTTCTCTTATGAAAACCAATTATATAAATTATATTTATGTATTTACGGGTGTTTAAGTATGCATATATAAAGGTAACCAATCCAAATCTATTTCTGATATTTTCATATAATTCAGTATTTTATATTGAGAAAAATAAGTTTGAAAATGGTCTTTTTAAAATCGATTCCTAACATGTATGATCTTTATGTAAGCATTATATATACAACTATATATATATATAGGTTTTGTAATTCAATAAAAGCCAGTTTTGTTTTTTTAGAGATGAATACTTATTTTTGAATGATATTTTTTTAGGCAAACTAGTTCATTGGTTTAAGTGAACTATGTTATAGTTTTAAAACTATAGTTTTTATATGTTTATGTGTTTATGGTTTCATATATAATAAACCCTATTTTCAAATACAATTTTCAGGATTTAATTGTTGTTTTAACACATATAAGTTTTTAGTGTTTTCCGAATCCTATATGTGTGTTATATTTGAGCATACATTAAGGTGCATGTTTAATTGATTAGTCATACTTTCATATACCATCGATGTAATTTATGTTTTTAAAAGAATGCGCATTGGCTTATTTTTTTAAAATTAAAGGATTAAGAATTCATGGGTTTATGTTATCATATAGTCTCCATTTATTACTTTATGTTAAACCTTTTTCAGGGTTTATTAGATGTTAATCTGGTTATGGTTGTATATATATATATCATTATATATTTATAATTATGTAGTTTTGAGAACCCTAATTTCAAGTATTGGTCTTTAGAATTAGTGTTTTAAATGAAAACAATACATGAAGGGTATTTAATAGAAGTTAATTTTGGTGTTTTCTAAATTAAATTGTATTTGTGTCAAAAATACATTAATTTAAATTTTTTTAATTATTTTAACTTCATATGTTTTGAATTCGTGAGATTAGGTTAAAAATTTTTTAAAGTAACATGTCCATATGATCATTTACCTAAAGCAATGAATATTGTTGACAAATCAAATTATGTTAGAATCTAATTTCATGTTCATTATCATCATAATGAATGACATGTATCTTTAGTAACAATTCATTTCAATGGATAAAGTTCTTTAATTAAGAAGTTATCCTTTCAAGTGGAAAAACGTAATCATCCGTCATTTTATGTACTATCTTATGTGCAAAGAAGGTTCACTACTATATGTATACCATTGATTAATTATTTGCATGTTTACAATGTTCAATCAATTATTTGAAGACTAAATGTATAATGGTTTAATTATTAATTATTGTACATAAAGCATGCATAGGACATTTCTTGTTAATTAACAAAAAATTAAATTACCCAAAGTGGTATGGGACACCTTGGGTAATATGAAACAAAAATTAAATATTTAGTATGGTATGGGACACCTTGAATATCAGATCTTATTAACATATGAGAAATGTATTGGACTACCGGGATTAGGTCCAGTTAAAAGAATGCCCTCTACGTTGGGGACTGGTTAAAGTAAGCCCTCCGGGTTGGAGAACGGTAAAAGTAATCTTTTTGATGCATCGATAGTTATTGAGATAGCCAGATTGGGGTTATTACCCCTAGGTTATAGAACAAGTCTTGACAAAAAGACCATGAGTCATTCAGAATACATTTCTTAGTATATGACCAACCATGTGATTATTCTGGCTAGAGGAACATCCTTGGTTATAGAACCATTACCTATGAGTATCAAAATTAAAATACACATGGAATATGATGAGGGAATGTTGATGCATGACAAATTTTATTTTCCGAAATTTTATTACAAATGTTGCATTACATTTATCATGTCATGATGTGAATTTTTATATGTTGTAGATAATGTGCTATTGCGCGACTCTGATTATGGTTACGCCTAATTTTTCTTTCATGCCTTTCTTGTTTATTCCCTCTTTATATAGTAAAACCCATGCCATTTTTTTACTAGCATGATTACCTTGTTTACTAAGTGGTTTTCAGATAAGTGTTCTAATGCATAAATATGAAGTTATCTAACTGTATTATATCAACCTTTGACTTGTCTTGATGTTTTTCTTTTAAGAAATTATTTTAAGTATGGAGAAGTATTTTCAAAGGTAGTTTTCAAGTGATGGATTTAAGTACTATAGAAAAATATTTACTGAGTATTCAATGCTCACCCTATATTTTTGATGAATTTTTACAGGTTGATATAGTCTTTCCATGTTTTGGGTTTTCGATCTTAGCTTTGTAAGGAAGAAGTGAAGTGGTTGACTATGATTCTCCAGGATCTAAACCAGAAAGTTCCCCCGGATGGGTTATGATGTTTAAATTGGTTGTTTCGTTTATATGAAATAAATTTCACACCATAACCATAGCACCGGATCTGGGATACCGGAGGCTGGGGCCATATAGTTTGTATCAGAGGAATGGTTTAGGCAACCCAGGAAAATTAAGACAACAGAAAGACATTAATAATGTTTTACTAAGTGGGGCTTGTTCTTAATATTCTCAGATGGCAAGCCAGAGATCCACACATAGACTCTTGACTCTGGCTACAATGATCATAGAGACTATTGTAGAAAAATAATGTTCAACAAGTTACCAACCTTTTGATAATATACGACTCATATGAAAAACCCTCTATGAAATATCGAAAAGCTCGAATGTCCTTCGAATATTCTAGGGATCAGATGTTATGTATCACCAAATAGCCAATGCACTGTCTGAGAATTATAAAAATAGAGGGAAGTACTACGAGGGACTCTTCATGTGTTTCACCATGAATATAAAATGGTTTGTCTTCATGGCCTTCAGAGAAGCTGCAAAAGAGCTGGACTTCCGCGCAGTCTTTATCTACCAAATCCTGGGTTTTAGCATGCTTGTGGACCTCTGCGATTTTTAATCTTTCATCGAATCCTTCAAATATGACATGGTTCGAGATATCTTTAGGAAACAAATCTAAGTGGATGTCTCGGAACTTGATTTCACTCGTTCCCATCTCTAGAAAACCAGCTGTATCAAATAGGAGCTTGGTTTTATCCACGATCCCATTTTCCAAGAATGTATTTGGGATGTTGATACCCTTGATCTTTGTTCTTCCCTAGGAGTATAGTTGAATAGTACCTTCTTCCTTAGGCGGTGGAGGTAGAGGGACATCCCCAAGGGTGTCCGGGAAGTTGTATGAATGAGTCAATGAGAGTACGCCAATCAAATTGAGAGGACACAATTATTTTAATAGGGGGATAATGTGACGCCCCAGGATTTATGAACTTGACTAAGTGAACAATGTTACATTTTATAATGATGTTTTTTGTTATAAATGGTTTGTTTTTTGTTCTATTAAACTAATCGAATATAAATAGATGAAGAAAAAACGAGAATAAACAGAACTGGAATACATTAAAATGATACATTACAACAAAGACTCAAACTAACCGAGAACACCATGTACATGACTTAACATGGCCACATCAAGACATCTAAGAATCACAACTCGAGTAATCAGATAGTATTCATATTCTGGGTATGTTAGTGTGAAAAACATAATCTCCAGAACCACATCACATGTACTCAGCACCAATCAAATGAGGAGATCCATCCTCCCTGGTTCATGTATCGTGAAAATGTGAAACGCCCCCATTGTTTTTATTTGACCGTTGGGTTTCCATGGATAAAGTGAATCTTTTTATAAAAATTTGGTATTTATAACACTCTTATAATCTTATGGTATTTAAATATTTTAATATGTAAAAAAGATAAGAATTATATCCTCAAGTATCTTAATTTTGAAATAAAATAATATTCTTGAACATTAATCTATTTTGATTTTTCAAAATCCTGATGATATCTATACGGTGGAAGACTTAGTATTTTAAAATGTGTCGAATGTCATGTCTAAAGGGTTATTTCTAATAATTGAAAAGTATATCTTATTCGATCTCAATAACTATGTATTTTGAATTGGGGAAAAACTATTGGTCTTTTAAAAGGAATTTTGTGAATCAAAAAGTAGAGTATGATATAAATTTGATTTTTGATTTTAAAAGATATAAGTTCCTAATAAAAGTTTAGTATGTTAATTGTGAAATTTAAATCTTTTAAAAGAGTTATATCAAATGGTAAGGTATTTTACATAATCTAAAATGGGATTTTTATATTTATAATTTCTAAGTTAAAAGTTTTTATTAAATTGTGTAAATTCAATTTTTAATGTTTTAAACTATTTTAAAAATATAGTAAACTGTCTGATTTTTTTAGTATACTATTTTCTTTTTTTTCGGTGAAGAAATGTTGGCCATGCGATAGCCCCGTATATCCCTCGTCCGTCGGATCAAAGTCAGGACTAATCCTAGCCATTGTTTTTCTTAACGCTCATTTCATCCCGTTTAACCCGAGCCATCTTATCTCACTAGAGTTAGATCTCGACCATTGTTTCATTTTAAAACCGCGATTTCCGTCATCTCCTACCTCACGTCGGGGTCTCGCTACCAGCACTAGTTCACCAAATACGACATGGTCACCTCCCTCTCCACTATTTCTTTTGACCTTTGTGCACCCAAATGTCCTAGAACATCGTAGGCTCAGCCTAACTTCTGGATCGGGTTCCATTAAGTACACTGAATCATCTATATAAACCCTCTCCCCACGATCTCCCTCTTACTCTTGATCTGCTCACGGTCCCTCTAGCTAAACCATCAGGCTCCTCTGATCCGAGTGTCCTATGTAGCCATGTAAGGGTGTCTGTTTTATATGGTTTATTTCCAAACCAACCCATGTTCCTAGGTACATATATAAAAATGAATATATATATATATATATATACATCTTATATTTACAGGTATTTACATTCCATGAAAACCATTCTTTTCAAAAAGATGGCTTCAAGGGGGTGTTTTCCTTCTTATCTGCAAATATAGGGGGATACCCCCACCTCTTCATAATTTGAAACTCAATACACACACACTGTGTGCACTCGATTATATGATATGTATATATATACCTATATATGTTTAGTTTTGGCACCCTTTCTCTCCTTTTATGAAGATTGGGTGTATGGCTTAGAAAATGGTATTTTTCCTAAAAAGATTTAAGGGTTTTTGTTTCCTTTGAGTTTTGGTTATATAACCCATATGATACAATATGTATATATATATATATAACTTTATATATTTTTAGGTATACCCCTTAATCTCTCCCAGTTTAATGGATTCCAAGGAGATTGTTTATTATTATTGTTTAATCAAGTATTTATATAAGAGTACTTTTAAAGGGTTTTTCTCTTAAGAAAAACCATTATATAACTTATATATATGTATTTCCGGGTGTTTACATATGCACATATATAGGTAAACAATCCAAATCTTTTTCTAATATTTCCATATAATTCAGTATTTTATGTTAAGAAATATACGTTTGAAAAGGGTCTTTTTAAAATAAATTCCTAACATGTATGATCTTTATATAAGCTTAATATATACAACTATATATATATATTTAGGTTTTGTAATTCAATAAAACTCAGTTTTGTTTTTTTAGAGATGAATACTTATTTATGAATGATATTTTTTTAAGCAAACTTGGTCTTTGGTTTAAGTGAAACTATGTTATAATTTTAAAACCATAGTTTTATATGTTTATGTTTTTATGGTTTCATATATAATAAACCATATTTTCAAATACAATTATCAGGATTTAATTGATGTTTTAACACATGTAAGGTTTTAGTGTTTTCCTAATCCTATATGTGTGTTATATATGAGTATACATTAAGGATCCTGTTTAATTGATTAGTCATACCATCATATACCCTCGCTGTAATTTATGTTTTTAAAACAATGTGCCTAGGCCTATTTTTTAAAATTAAAGGACTAAGAGTTCATGGGTTTATGTTAACATGTAGTATCCATTCATTACCTAATGCTAAACATGTTGTAGTTTTTATTAGTGGTTAATCTGGTTATGGTTGTGTATATATATATATATCTATATATTTATAATTATGTAGTTTCGAGAACCCTAATTTCAAGTATTGATATTTAGAATTAGTGTTTTAAATGAAACCAATACATGAAGGGTAGTTAAAAGATGTTAATTTTGGTTTTTGTTAAATTAAAATGTATTTGTGTAAAACATACATTAATTTAAAAAGTTTTAGTTATATTAACTGAATATGTTTTGAATTTGTTAGATTAGGTTAAAAATGTTTTAAAGTAACATGTATATATGATCATTTACCTTAAGAAATGAATGTTGTAGACAAATCAATTTATGTTTGAATCTAATTTCATTTTCATTATCATAATAATGAATTACATGTCTCTTTAGTATGTATTAATCTCCATGGATATGGTTCTTTAATTAAGAAGATATCATTTAATGTGGCAAAACCTAATCATCCGTCATTTTATGTGCTATCTTATGTGCAAAGAACGTTCACTACTCTATGTATGCCTCTGATTAATTATTTCAATGTTTACAAAGTTCTATCAAGTATTTTAAGACTAAATATATAATGGTTGCATTATTAATTATTGTACATAATGCATTCATATGACATATCTTGTTAATAAAAAAATTAAATTACCCAAAGTGGTATGGGATCCCTTGGGTAATATGAAATAAAAAATAAATATTCAGAGTGGTATGGGACACCTTGAATATCAGACCTTATTACCATGTGAGAAACATATTGGACTACTGGGATGGGGTCTGGTTAAAAGAAATCCCTCCAGGTTGGGGATTGGTTAAAGTAAGCCCTCCGGGTTGGATACCGGGAAAAGTTATCTCCTCGATGTATTGATTGTTCTCGAGATAGTCAGATTGGGGTTATTACCCCTAGATCATGGCACAAGTCTTGACACAAAGACCATGAGTCCTTCATAATACATTTCTTAGTATATGACCAACCATTTGATTATTCCGACTTGAGGGGCATCCTTGGTTATAGAACCATTACCTATGATAATCAGAATTAAAATACACATGGAATATGATGAGGGAATGTGGATGCCTGAGCAGTTTTATTTTCCAGAATTTTATTACAAATGTTGCATTACATTTATTATGTCATGATGTTCATTTCTATATGTTATAGATAATGTGGTATTGCACGACTCTGATGATGGTTACACCTAATTTTTCTTTCACACCTTTCATGTTTATTCCCTCTTACAAAGTAAAACCCATGCCATTTTTTTACTAGCATGCTTACTTGGTTTATTAAGTGGTTTTCAGATAAGTGTTCTAATGAATAAGTATGAAGTTCTCTAACTTTATTATATCAACCATTGACTTGTCTTGATGTTTTTCCTTTAAGAATTTATTTTAAGTATTGAAAAGTATTTTCAAAGGTAGTTTTCAAAAGCTGGATTTAAGTACCTTAAAACCTCTTATAGAGAATTTAATGCTCACCCTATGTTTTTGATTTATTTTTACAGGTTGATATAGTCTTTCAAAGTTTTGGGTTTTTGATCTTAGCTTTGTAATGAAGAAGTGAAGTGGTTGACTCTGATTCTCCAGGATCTAAACCAAAAAGTTTCTCCTGATGGGTTATGATGTGTAAATTGGTTGTTTCATTTGTATGAAATAAATGACACACCATAACCAGAGCACCACATCTGGGCTACCAATGGATGGGGCCTTATAGTTACAGTGGGATTCATCTATCTACTGAGTGGTAACCCCCTATGGTGTTAGGGTGAGATTCCCCTCTTTACTGAGTTGCACCCCTTACAATGTTACAATTTGGGTCCTCCAACTACTTAGGGGTACCCCCTAAGGATTTTGGTTGTGGGTCCTCTATCTATTGACTGTTACCCCAGATGGTGTGACGGTGTGTGTCCTCTATCTACTGAGTGGTACCCCAATATAATGTTAGGGTGTGGGTCGTCTATCTAATAAGTGGTACCCCCCTACAGTGTTGTGGTGTGGGTCCTTAATCTACTGAGTGGTAAACCCCTATAGAATTAGGGTGAGGGTCCTCAATATAATGAGTGGTACCCCCAATGATGTTAGGGTGTGATTGCCCTAACGTCCAAGTTATACCCCCAATTAGTCAAAGAGTGGGTTCTCCTTACACTGAGGTGATTCCCCAAGACACACTAGGATTTGGATATTATGCTTATATATTGTCCCCCTATGATTGTGTGCCTTAATAGAGAGGCATGCGCCCTCCATAAAGTTACTTATTTGTAAAAACACATGAGATGTTTGGCATAAATGATGGACTTTATTGAACTGATGGAACTCTTTTCCTAGAATAAGATACGAGATAGAGATCCCCTTTCTCTCTTGTTTGGGATTCATTTATTGAGAAAATATATATCTATATCAATGTCATTGGATTTTGTTACACAATTACTTTAGAATGAGTTTTCTATTTCTATCATGTCTATTACTTCTTCCCCTTCATCCTTTTTGAAATCCTACAACATGCGTTTATAATCAACCATGAATGGTATTTTCCAATACATGTTATGTATTCTATAGATGTCTTAATGGTCAATAGAGATATCAAAGTCAAATAGGTACTCCTAGTGCATTTGACCATGTATCATGGAAAAATCTGGGAGATTTAGAGCTAGGATCTCTCAGGGTTTACTTTTCTAGTTTTTTTGGTTGGGACATCTTTTGGGTTGGGAATGTATTTTTTTCTTTCTATTCATTAGTTTACACAGTAATACTCTTGTACATCCTTAAGGTTTTACATGTATAGTTACTCTTTAGATGTTTAATATTTTATTATTATTCATCAAAACTTTTTTATAGAGATATTCGATTATGTGTGTGCAGGTACATTAGGAAAATGCCTCACATACAAGTTATGCCCAATGGCACTTCTCACCACCCCATGGACTATGTAGGGTTGATCCCCATTGAGATTTTTCATGAAAGAGTTTTATCAAAGTAGTTTTATGATTTTAATTGTGTTTTATGTTATTCCCTTATGATAATTTGATTAGGATTTAGGGAAATAGTTTCAAAGTGTTTTGAGTGAGGCTTTCAGTTCAAGGAACCCAATTTTGGTGTGATGGCTGACATATCCATTAACAAAGACCTTGACTACATACTTGACATCTATGAATATAACAAAATTGGTTGTAGGGATCAATAGTGAATTCATCATATATGATTGAGTCTTTTGTCTATCCTTCTTGATTTGGATCCCCATTGTATATATATGATCATCTGAATATGGTACATCATGATTAAATCATTATGATTCAACCATAATTAAATCTAGATAGGATACTGATTTTGTATCAAGATAATGATTTGATAAGTGATGAGGCCTCGGTTTAGGTGCCATCGATTGAGGTTCTTCCTTTAAGATGATAGGTTGTAGCACCCACGCCTAATAATCATCAAATCATAACGATAAAGGCGGATAAGGATGTACATATTCATATCACACTCTCTGAGTTCCAACAATAGAGGCCGCTGATGTTCTGTGGAGAGTTAGATCCCCAAGCAGTGAAGGATTTGATAGATTCAGTGATCCATGTCTTCAAGATTATTTGTACACTGACTGAACTGGTGGTTGTTCATACAACTAGCCTTTTTACAAAGAGTAGTTGGGCACTAGTGGAGTTTAGAAACCCAAATTCATAATCATTTTACACACTCATGGGTTGAATTCCATCATTTGTTCCATAAGGAGTACCACACCTAGTACTTTCACACTGTTCATATTTGAAAGATTATAGTGTTGCAATAGTGAGGGATGAAAGTGGATGAGTATGTTGTGAGGTTCAAAGACTTTTTTTGTAATCCATCAACAAGATTTGGGATATATACTTCTGGAAATTTAAGTTTTTGAAATTTATCTAAAGAGATATTCATGCAAGGAAAGTGCACTTGTGAATTCCCACCTTTGTCGGGGTATTGAAATGAGCACTGGTGATAAAGAGCTTCCTTCTAGAGGGACACCAGACAACTGGATCTTGCAGTGGGTGTTATAGGGTAGAGTCATTTGCAGAAGCTGTAAGGTGAAAATTTGTAGGATCTTGGCATAGGATATCTCTCAATGACCATACATATGCATCTGGTCGAGTGGCATAGGGACTATAAAAGAGACAAGGGTATCCTACAGAGGGACAGATCAATGTATGTGATGAGTAAGGCCTCATGGTGTGTGATTTTTTAACTTGACATGCTTTGGAGAATAGGAAAATAGTTTATGGGCCTCCACAGTAGAGAAAATATCAGGATTAGGCATCTCCCTCGAGAGTGCTGGGAGGCCCCCATGGAGGTAATGCTGGAATAGGAGAATCTGTATCTCAAGGATGAAGAGTTTTTGGTGGTGGATGATGCTATTATAATATTCCACCACCACTACTAGGTATCCCATGTCAGGCACATGGAACTTTTGGTCTGGGTTGTAGAAAACTATAGGTAATGGTGGCATATGACATATTACCACATGAGATGATTAGAGGTATGATATTTTTTTAATATACTCTTTCTTCTGTACTAGTATACATAGGGTTGTGTGATTCCTTCATCTCTTTACTCATACTATGATAGATATATCTCTTTATTATGGCTTTAGTATAGAAATATTTTCTTGAGGTTACTATAGTGAATGATTCTTCTATAACTTTTAACATAATTCTAGTGTGATCTATCTCATCATAGAGAGAGGATCTTGTGGGATATTTTTGGTCATTATAATGGTACCATATGACCACATCTTGGGTGTGGATTTTTTTCCCATAGTCCAATTCCAGATTGACTATTACAGTAGATGAGCCATATTCCTTTGTACTGATGGTATGATATTATCCTTTATGGGTGAGTGGGATATCATGGTAGGATGATTGGGTTATGTGAGTTGGAGGTTTCATCCCATTACCCATTAGTTTTTTAGCGCATCCCATGGTGCAATCGGCACTTCTGGCTTCTAGATTTCTTCATTCATGGAGGATTTAATGGATGTGTTCCCCGAGGAAGTTCTAGTACTTCCTTGGAGGAAGGATATGGATTTTATCATCAATTTTCATCACATGAATTCTATGATTTCTTCTGTGGTGTTTCAAAAGGCCCTTGTTAATCATTACGAGATGCAGTTGCTGTTGGAGGACCTTTGAGAAAAGGGTTTTATTACACCCAGTGTGTGGCCCTGGGTAGCTCGTATGTTTTTCATTAATAAGTCATATGAGATCTTGGGGATTTGTAAGGACTTTTGTCACATAAACTGAGTCATGATAAAGAAAAATTACTCCTTGATGGGGATGGATGACCTCTTTGATCAGTTATGAGCTATGAGATGGTTCATGAATATTTATCTTATGTCCAACTACCCCAGTTCAGTGTTCATGAGGCTCGTATTCTAAAGGGGGAATTTCAATGTAACTGCGGACACTATGAGTTCATATTGATTCTTTTTGGATTGATGAATTCCCCTACTATATTTATGGCTTTGATAAACAAAATATTTCAGTCAAACATGGAATTATTTTTCATTTTATTTATTGAAGACATACTCATGTACACTATGCAAGTGGAGGATCTTGAAGAGCACATGAAGAAGGTGCTATATTTTCTTCGGGTGAACCAATATTATGGTAAACTCTTGATGTTCTAGTTCTAGATTAATGAGATTTACTTCATGGGGCATGTAAATTCTAAAATTGGATTACCAATGGACCTGGTGAAGATCGATGTAATGATTACCTGGGATCTATATAAGATCATGATAGATGTACATAGTTTCCTTGGAGTGGTTTGTGGAAGACTTGTCTAGGATTTCTTCCCATTTGACCTATGTTGTATTGAATGGGAATATAATTACCTGGAGAGAGTTGCGCTAGAAATCTTCCACAGAGCTGATGAATAGGGTTACAAGTGGTCCTCTTTTTAGACTATTAGAGGAGGTCATGGATTATGTAGAATTTTTCAATTCCGTGTGAGTTGGGATCAGTTGTGTGATGATGAAAAGATGATAAGTTATCATATATTGGTTGAGGAAGTTGAGACCCCATCAGCATAAATATGAAACTCATGATCTAGAGCTAGCAAGGGTGGTATTCACTCTGAGTATGTGGAGGAAAAATCTTCTAGGATAGCTCTTTGTTGTTTACAAAGACCATCAGATCCCCAAGAATATATTCACATAGAGAAACAATAACCTAAGTTATATGGTATATATGGAGTCCCAACAGGACTATGAATTTGATATATTCTATACTCTTGGGAAGGGAAATGTGGTGGTAGATTCCCTTAGAAAGAAGTTTTATACTCATTTGGTGTAGGAGGAGTCTGAGTAGTTGGGTTGCTTACAGCTAGACCTGGTTGAGCAAGGGAGTGCAACATTTCATTAGTCTATGGTGTTTAATCCTATACTAATCCAACATGTGGGAGATTCCCAGTTGGAGTCATTGACTGCGAGGTCTTACATGACTAGATATCATTAGTATATTCACTAGATGGATTTTTTGAAGGAGGGAAAACAACATTCTTTTTAAGGGATGAATGTTGGCCTCATTCATTATATAAGAGTATGCGATGAGATATTTTAACACAAATACTTTGGTTATACACCTTGATGTGTTGTAGATGCATAGTGACCTTAATCCATAATTTTAGCGGACTATTATGAGACAGAGCATGGCTGAGTCCATCTAATTGTGTCTCACCATTTAGTGGGTGAAGGTTTAGCACTGTGTTCTGGCAGGTTTATTGCATCACCTTGAGTTCCTCTATTGGAAATGGTATTGAATATCCATGGAAATTTTGATAGGGATTCCATGATAAGAGTTAGGATACAATTTCATCTGGGTGATACTTTACCGAATCATGAAGTCAAAGCACATCCTTTTTATCAGGGTGCAGATTTCGATGGAGATTTTGGGATAGTTGTATGTGTGGGAGATAATCCTCCATCATATTATGACCTTGACTATTATCTCTAAGTATGAAGTGTGGTTCACGTCCCATTTTTTGAATAGTCATATAGGAGGTATTTGGGTCCCATATGAGGATGAGTATAGTCTTCCACCAACTGACATATGGGAAGACCGAGCACGCTATCCAAGTGCCGGAGGATATGATGGGAGATTTCAGGTTAGAATTCGGTTAGATCTGGGAGGATCACATTCCATTGGTTGAGTTTTTATAAAATAATATCCATAACTCTACTATTGGTATATCACCTTTTGAGGCCCTGTATAGGAGACCATGTAGGTCAACCTTTTACTGGACATAGATCAGTTATTCTTTTCTTGTTGGGATAGAAATTATGTAGGTGGAGATGGAGAACGTCATGTTTATACATTATTGGATGAGTAAATCCTAACATAGGTAGAAATATTATGAATAATGACAATGTAGGCCCTTGGTTTTTGATCAGGTAGATCATGATTTCCAAATAGTCTCCCCACAATGAGTATTTTATTGATTCATCATGGGTGGAAAGTTGTCCCTCATTTTAGTCAGGATGTATGATATGTTGAAGAGGGTTAGTCATGGTTCATACCAACTCACCATACCCCAATAGTTGAAGTGGGTGTACAACACCATCCATGTTTCATAGCTGAAGAGATATGTTCATGAACCCAAGCATGATATTAAGTGCGGATAGATAGACATTGAGAATGGAGACACTTTTGTGGAGAACCCAATGGATATTTAGGATTGAACATAGAGGCCCTTATTTGGATGGACCATCCCCATGATTTCTGTTTTGTGGCATCATGAGAGCATACAACAGTGCTCAACGGAGCGGGAGAGCCAGATGAGGTTTGAGTATCATGATATTTTTGTCATGATTTTTATTTTTGAGGATAAAAATATTATAGGATTTAATGATGTATAGACAATATTTTTTCTTGTAGGACTTTGAAATATATCTTGAAAAATATTTATAGCTAGGTACTAAGATAAAATGTGATTTTTTGGCATGGTGTTCCCAAAATTAATTTTTTAAAAATATTAAATATATTTTATATTTCACACATGTATTTTCTTAATGAAAACGGGTTAACCCATAAAAGGATTCTTGTATTTAGAAAATGATACCACAATTGAATTTTGAAAACATGGTCCACCTTAGGTGTGACCTAAAATCGGTCAGTGCGTGGAGTTCAGATAAAATCTTCTATTTGCGGTTTCTTTTAGTTAAATAAATAATTATTTTTTAATTTCAATTAAACAACGTAAAATTAGAAACCCATGTTAAATGGCCTATTATGGTGGATCTATTGTGTAATTTGTGTAACACTAGGACCGTTGTGAGGTGATATCTTCCTCCCTCTATTGGTGAATCGAGATCAAACAAAAAAGAACCTATTGATCCCGATAAATTGAGGCATAGTGAAAGGAAAGAATTCTCTCATTCATTGGAGAGAACATTATTCATCGATGAATGATCCCAATTGCAGTGGTAATCATAAATTTTTGAATTCTTCCCAAATTTATTAAATATATTAACAATAATTATTTTGATTCCATGATTTTTATTAAAATCAACCTTTTCCATGAGCTCATGTACTAATTTTAACTTTATTGTTCGGTTTTCTCATCTTTGGAATACCAATTTATATCTGTTGGTCATGAAATCTTGGTGAATGATCAATTTATATCAATTTATTTTTATTTTATCCCTTATTACTTCGAGTTAGTCATTATGATATCATGGGTTCATGATTTTAAAATTTTGGGTGGGACCAAGTGTGATCAGACCACTAGATTCATATAAAATTTATTTAAAATGAATTGTTTGGTGAATAATGGATGGATTTAGAGGATTTTTGGATCCCAGATTATTTATTCATGGATCTAGGATCCAGAGTAGGGTTTCGAGTGGCACAATTGATGAATGAGGAATGTTTATGGGAATTTTTAAAATATGTTTTTAAGAAAATATTTTATAAGAAATTCGTAGGTTAAAATATTAATAATAATTTATAAAGGAAGAAACTTAGCTACCACCTTTACATTTTGGGAAAAAGGCAGCAGCGACACTGCCAACTTTCAAGTTATGTTGAAAGGCAGAAACCTAGTTGCTTCCATTCTTCAATTTTTTTTTGTTTTAAATACTTTTTATTTTTATTTTTATTTTATTTTGTTTATATATATATATATATTCAGTAGAATTTAACAAATATTTAAAATCCAATAGTACTTTCATTACATCATTTCAGATTCTTATAGTAGCTCTAACTCATGGATCTTTTTTATAAGAGCGCTTGCCCTGAAATCATTCTGCATTTCCTAGGTGGGATTCTGGTATTCCATTTCCAACGCAGAATATTCTACATTTTCGATGTGGGATTCCCTTACATGTACGTGACTTTCAAATACTATAAAATTAATCAATAAAACCATTATAAATGAAACTTAATACATGGTTTTAACATATAAAAAATAGGTGAAAAAATAGAATTTCATAAAAATTGATGTTAAAAAATAATTTTTATGTTTTCAAAACCACCTACTTGATACATAAAAATATTTCATGTAGATGAAATTTAAGCCTATAAAATATAAAATATAAGACCAATATGAATGAAACATATTACATGGATTAAACATATAAAAATTATTTGAAGATTAAAATAATTTCATAAAAAATATCGATTGAAAATAATTTATATGCTTTCAGAGACGCCCTCTTGAAACATAAAAAGGATTCAAAAATGCGGCTTAGAAAGCCTAAAGAATATAAACTATAAGGCTGATGTATTTTAAATTTAAAAAATGGATTAAAGAAATAAATAATAGAATATAAAATAATTTCGTAAAAAATTTTGATGAAAAATTATTTATAAGCTTTCAAAGACACCTATTTGAAACTTGAAAATGTTTCACACACGTGGCATTGAAATACTATAAAATATAAATTATAAGAATGAAATAATTTACAGATAAAATATGGATTAAACATATAATAAATTATTTAATTATTTATTTAATAATAATTAGTTATTTAACTAGTAAATATTAATAATTATTTATATAATAGTAAACTAATTAATTAGAAATATATTTATTACGTATATAATTGTTAATTAGTTAATTATTAATATAATTATAAATTATATTTTTTCATTATAATTAACAAATAGTAATTATTATAAATTATTATATAAAAATTAATTAGTTATTTGGTAATACATTTATTAATTATATAATATTTAATTAGTAAATTATTAATATAAATATAAATTATAATTATTCTTTATAATTATTCAGTATAATTATTCATTATAATTATTCATTATATTTGTTAATTATTAATTGAAAATAATTAATTAGTAAATTAGTAATATAATTATAAATTATATGACTATTAATAATACAATAACATTTTGGTTAATTAAACATTATTAATAATTAATTATATAGTAATAAATTAGTTAATTAGTAATATAATTAGTTAATTAAAAATATAATTATTTATTATTTTACAATTAATTAGTTACTTAGTAATATAATTATTAATTATATAATAATTAATTAGTTGATTAGTAATGCAATTATTAACTATATAATATTGTAATTAGTTAGTTTGTAATTATTAATCATTAATTATATAACAAACTAGTTATATATTAAGATAATTATTAAATATATAATAGTTAATTAATTAATTTTTTGTGAAAGATATAGCTGAGACCCTTTTTATAATTAGATAATTATTAGTATAATTATAAATTGTAATTATTCATTATAATTATTAATTTGTATTGATTAAAAAATATTATATAATAATTAATTAGTTAATTGGTAATATAATTATTAGTTATATAATATCTAATAAGTTAATTAGTAATATAAGAATTCATTATAATTATTAATTAGTAATTATTAAACATAATTATATAATAATTACATAATTAATTAGTAATATAATTATTCTTTATAATTATTCTTTATAATTATTCATTATAAATATTAATTATTAATTATTATTTATTAATTAGTTAATTACTAGTATAATTATTTTTTATATAACAATTAATTGTATAATAATTTGTAAGTTAATTAGTAATTATTAACAATTAATTATTTATAAATTAATTAGTTAATTAGTAATGTAATTAGTTTACTAGTAATATAATTTTAATTAAATAATTAACTAATTATATTACTAATTAACTAATTATATTACTAGTTAAATAGTAAATTTTTATATAATTAATTATTAATAATTATTTATTAAGTAACTAATTATTATATAATTAATAGTCATATAATTAATAATTATCTAATTATTAATTTTTAATTAATAATCAATAATTAAGAATTAAGAATTAACTAATCGATTATTATATAATTAAAAATCAACTAATAGATTATTATATAACTAATTATTAATAATATTAATAAAATATTCAAATAATTTATTATATGTTTAATCCATGTTTTAACGTTAAATTATATTTGTTTTATAGTTTATCTTTTATTATATTTCAAAACCACATACTTGAATCATTTTTATGTTTCAAGTAGGTGTATTTAAAAGCTTATAAATTATTTTCCATCGACATTTTTTACGAAATTCTTTATATTTGAAACTATTTATTATATGTTTAACCTATGTATTATGTTTTATTTTTATTGGTCTTGTTGTTTATATTTTATAGGCTTTCAAATTAACGTATTTGAATCATTTTTATGTTTCAAGTATGTGGTTTTGAAAGTTTGTAAATTTTTTTATCATCATTTTTGATGAAATTATTTTTGTTTCTAACTATTTTTTATATATTTAATCCATGTTTTATGTTTAATTTATATTGGTCTTATAGTTTATATTTTATAGTCGTTCAGATTCATGTACTATAAACAGAACCCCGCATTGTAAATGTAGAATGTTCTGTGCAAGAAATAGTGAACCAGTGTCCCATATCGGAAATGCAGAATGATTTCTAAGGTAATCTATCTTATAAAAGTTAGCCCTCGGTGAGAGCTTCTATCAGAATTCAGACTACTGTAATGGCAGTAATGCTGGATTTTAAATAGCTGATAAATTTTTTTCAAAACATTTTTTTTATTATTTTATTATATATATATATATATAAACAAAACAAAAGAAAACAAAATTAATTTTTTTGGGCTTTAGAGGAATTGCGGCATCCGCGATGCCACCTTTATGGTGTACTTTTAAAAAAATTTAACCTAGTCATTTTATAAAAAATATTTTTTATAATTTTTTTTTTGAAAAACTCCATGTTTTTGGCATTGGAGAAACATTGGAAATAAGTTTTTGGCTAACCGATGCCTAGAAATGACAAATGAAGGCTTCACCTTTGATTTCAAGCTTCCTAGAGGAGATATTAAAATTGGTGGAGGATGATCTAGAATGCGTAGGTGAAAATTAGATTTTTTGTTAAATACTCAACTATAGGTCATGTAGTTCGTAAAAACACAAGGCATGTATCTTGAAAATATGTGGTGCTAGGGTTTCGTGTGATTATAAGCATATGAATCCATGGGGGACCCAACACACTGTCTGTTTAGTATTGGAGGCTTGGTGTTTACTACAAAAGTAAATTGACATGGTCACAACTGAGGACATGTTTTATACCATATAATGTGGACACGAAAATGAGCATGGGTAGGACCCCATTTGGGTGGAATATCCTTGTACAAGATTACATAGACATGGGAAAGGTTACACAGACAGGGCCTACTGCATGGGAAGGATGGTGAATGGATATGGAATGGAGGGTAGTACATTTAAATGATATTTAGGACAACATGGGTTATAATCGGTGTACCGGTGGGGGCACATCCAGGCAGTAGAGTAGGACCCCACACTATGTGGTCCCCTTACATTTTAATGACCCAGCTTGAGTAATGAACTACTGAGGGTGGGGGGGGATGAATCAGTGGTACCCCTTTTTCTTCTTTTAAGTTCCCTTAATGTTGAGAACAACCTTTGTCTACTGTTGAAGATATAATTCTCTACTGAGAAACAAACAAGAACACATCCAAAGGAACACATCAATTTACATGGTTCACTATTAAATATAAATAGCTACATCCTTGGTATGGTTGGAAACAATCCAGCACCATACAATCCACTAAGAAAACAATCCTTGGATTACAACGAGTAGGATATATCTATACACTCATGAAGCACTACGAAACAATCACTTCAGTGTGTGTGCACCCTCTTAGAATAATAGGGAAAAGTCTCTTTTCATGTAACAACTTATGTTACATGCACTTCCTTTAAAATACACAAGTGTAAGCAAGTTCAGAACAAATCTTCACTTTCTTACCTAGAAGAAAGGCAAGGACTCCTTGGACTTGAGATAGATCAATTACAGTCCGAACATCCCATTCTGAATCTCCACTCCAAATTTTCCCAATCCGATTCTTCAATCGGAATCTTCTTCAGTCTGAGAAACTCAATACGGTGATAGCCAGTACTGATTCTCCATTCCGAATCTCTACTCTGAATTCTTCACTCTGAAATTTTCACTCCGAATCTCCACTCATAATTCTTCACTCTGAATTTCTTCTTCACTCTGATTCTTCAATATGAGCCTTCCTCATTCTGAGAAACTCTATACGGTGAAAGCCGGTATTGATTCCCCATTCAGAATATCCACTCTGAATACTTCACTCCAAATTCTTCAATCAGATAAACTCAATACAGTGTCAACAAGTATCAAATTCTCATTACAATTGGAACTGCAATGAAACTCTATCGAAAAAACACTTCATCCTATCTCTAGATTATCATAGCTTATCTCTCTAATTTTTCATAACACAATTACATTGCACCTATATCTCCTTTTATAGGTTCTTTAAAGTATTCTTAGGCGGGAAACCAAAATATTTTCCTGCTCACTTAAATTCACCCGAATCTTAATTTGTCCTGAAATCTTGGAGTAATTAAGACATTGTCAATACTTCTAGAATCTTCTCGAATATCCTTCCCATTTACTTGATTTATAGCTTTGGCCTTTTCCGGATCCGACCAAGTTTCTCAATATCACATTCTCGGATCCACTCATCTGTCTTCTCGGCATCACTTTCTAAGATTCTCCCTTCTTGATTCTTCGGCATAAATTTCTCAGATTATCCCTTCTTGATTATTCGATATCACTTTCTCGAATCCACTATTCTTGAATCTTCAGCATCACTTCCAATTATTGGCATGACTCTTCACCACTTCATTGGCATGACAACATTTCAATTCTTGGTATGACTCTTCATCACTTCTCGGTATGGATTTTCGTTACGATTTCACTAATTCTCAGCACAACATTTTGGTTCTCGATACGAATTCTTCGATTATCGGCATGACTCCGCACTTATAACTACGATCTTCAGGTTCAACAATTTGACTCCAATCATTCCTCTAAAAACATCTTCTTTAGAAAGTCGACTCCAAACATTCTGCTATGAACTTCTTCTTTATCAAGTCGACTCCGAACATTCCACTATGAACTTTTTCTTTACCAAGTCGACTTCGAACTTCTGGTAACGAACTTCTGACTCCATAAGTAGAATCCGAACATCTGTTTAGGAAGTAGAATCCGAAAATTCTATTCAGGAAGTAGACTCCTCAAATTCTGTTCAGGAAGTAGACTCCACGAATTATGTTCCTCGTTGGGACTTCACCGGTTCTCGGAACAGCTATTTCGGATTTTCGGAACGACTTCTATAGATGTTGGTATGTCTTCACCTCCCAAATTTTTCTTGCATTATGAGTACTTGCATATACTCACAAATTAGAGTTATAGAACAACAAATAATTGTCACAAATAATGTCTTCACATCTCCTATCAGCCACCTTTCAAGAATATGAAAATTCCTGGTTCCGAACATCTCAATTTCCAGACTTTGAATTCCAGACACTGAATTCTTTGAACACCAGGTTCCAGATTTTCAATAATATTGGTTCCAAACTTCTCAATCTCTAGACTCTGAATGTTCAATATACTTGGTTCTGAATCTTAAAACATCTAGTTTCCAAATTCTATGAAATTCAAGGTTCCATTCCTTTACGAAAACTTCCTCAAGATCAACAGAAGACAATCCATGCAACCCATCTCTTCCGTCATCTTGGTCCTAACAATATCCCCCTTTTGATTTTTTTGCCAACCAGGTTTTCATAAATCACTAAACATTGTAACCTCATGTAATGGATTACTTATCAATAATTCTAAGCCTACGTGAGCTAACTCATTATAGAAAAAAAGAATCATTAACCGCAAAACCATGTTGTCCATAGGTAGTGAAAATGAAAATTTCAAATTCATACATCTTCAGCTTCATACATCCTACAAAAAACATAAAGTTCTTCCCTATAACCTCTCTAACAAACAGTTAGAATAATTCACATACACAAGCAGTGCTGAGTTCATATCTTACCCACAAATCTCTCTTTAATCAAATAGATTTATGATACAAACAACTCCCCCCCATGACAAAAAAATCCAAAGGTAAGAAGAGATAGGGGATGGACCAACATACCTTAGCCTTGAAGAGAAAGAGGTTGGACACCCATGTTCAACCTCAATCATGAGAATGATTCCTTCAGCAAGGGTTTCATGAAAATTCAATCAACTTGTTTGGCATATGAAACATATTCAACTGTTTGTTCATTCATTTCCACATGCTCTTGGAAGAAAGGATATTTGATGTCAATATGCTTCGATCATGAATGTTGGACTGGATTTTTGGTAAGATTAACTCTGCTTTGATTATCACAACCCAAGGGAAAGGGAAACTTTACTTCAACTAAAAAAACTTCCAACTATGTTTTCATAATGATAATTTGAGTAGAATCCATGGTTGCAACAACATATTCAGCTTTAGCTGTATTGAGTGTCACAGAATTCTGCTTCTTCAAGTGCCAACCAACACAACATTTTCCCATAATGAACACTCCACCAGATGCGGATCTTCTATCATCAACATTTCCCGCCCAATCTGCATCTAAATAGCCAAAAAAATAAATTTTATTTGAACCACTATACTTGATTCCAAATTCTGATATGCCTTTTATGTATCTGAGAATTCTTTTTGCAGCAACAAGATGTGATTCTTTAGGAGCACCTTGGAATCTTGCACATAGGGTAACAACAAAAACAATATATGGCCTTGATGTAGTCAAGTATAATAAACATCCAATCATCTGTTGATATTATTTCTGATTAACTTCTTTTCATTCACCATCTTTTCTTAGCTTCGTTCCCACTGAGGTAGGAGTTGATACAGGTTTTGAGTTTTCCATCCCAAACTTCTTAAGAAATTCCTTAGCATACTTTTCTTGGGAGAGAAAAATGAAATATTTTTGTTGCAAAATTTGTAACCCAAGAAAGTATCTCATCTCACCCAACATGGACATCTCAAAGAAATTCTTCATTTCTTTAGCAAACCATTCGCAGCTTCTTTCATCATTTCCAGCAAAGATAATGTTGTCAACATAGACAATCACAATGAGAGAAAGTTGTTGGCATTCCTTGATGTACTGATTGCTATCAACTCATCCTTTCTTGAAGTTAGTCTCTTTTAAGCAAGTATCCAGTTTGGAGTACCATGCTCTTGGAGTTTGATTTATCCCTTACAAGGATTTCTTCAACCTATACACATAACTTTCATTCTTCCCAACAAAAAATCCACATGGTTTCTTAATATAAACTTCTTCTTTAAGATCACCATTAAGAAATGCAGATTTAACATCCAATTGAATGATTTTTTAGCCTCTTTGTGCAGTAATAGCAAGAAAGATTCGGATAGTTTCTAATCTAGCTACCAGAGGAAAAGTTTCTTCAAAGTCAATTCCTTCAATATGAGAGTATCCTTTACAATCCAATCTTCCTTTATTTCTAATAACTTCACCTTCTTCATTCAACTTGTCCAGGAAGACCAATTTGGTGCCAATAATTTTCTTGCTTTCAAGCTTGGGTACGAGTTCACATGTTTCATTCTTTTCAATCTAATCCAATTCATCATTCATGGCTTGAACCCATTCCGAATGCTCAATGGCTTCTTTAACACCATTTGGTTCCACTTTGGAATACATTGAAGTATGTGATATAGAATTAATTATTCTTCTTGTTTGAACCATGTGACATTGATCACCTTAATATTCTGAGCATGAACCTGTTTCATCAGCCTTGGATATGTTTTTCGTGTGCCTTCCTCATAACTTGATATGGATGAATCTGATTATTTATCTTGATTAGGATTAAAATTCATTGAATCCTTATCAGAATCATTAACATCATATTCCTCAACTTCCTTGTCTGTCTGGACATGCTTATATTTTCCTGGAGTTTCAACGACTTTTACATGAACTGCATCCACAATTCTTCTTCTTCTTTTGTTAAATCATATATAACCTCTTCCTTCTGGTGCATATCCATGAAATATTCCATCTTCTCATTTCTACTCGAATTTTCCACTACTTCCACCTTTATTCTTTATAATGTGTGGGCTCCCAAAAACATTGGCATGCTTCATAATTAGAGTAATGTCATAGAAAAGTTCATATGGAGATTTTTTTGATTGAGGCCCATAGAAACGTCGATTTTTAATATAAATAGTTGTACTTGTAGCTTGCCTCCAAAAGTAATGAGTAAGGCCATGTTCAAGCAACATGGTTCTTCCAATTTACACAAATCTTCTGTTATTCCTTTTAGTAACACCATTTTGTTAAGGTTTATATGGAGAACTATATTCATGCGGAATCCCATGATTCTCAAGATAGTATTCAAATTTTGCACTTCTATACTCACCACCAATATCTATTCTCAACTTATTCACAGAGTACTCACATTCTTTCTCAGATTTCCTTATGAAGCTTTTAAACATTATCAGGGCGTCTGAGTTGTGCTTCATAAACATAACACACGTAATGCGAGTAAAATCATCAATGAAAGTGATGAAGTACTTGTCTCAATTTGTTGATTGTTTTCTCATTGACCAACATATATCAGAATGTATTACTTCAAGGGTTTGTTTAGAACAAATGTCAACCTTCTTATGCACAACACTTGTAATCTTTTCATTTTGACAGGTAGTGCAGCAGCAATTTCTTCTTCTTGGAAAATCTAGAATATCTTGAACACTATCTCTTTGAGATAACTTTCTCATATTTCTATGACACATGTGTCCAAGCCTTCTGTGCCACAATTGATTTTCTTCCACTATTCTCATGTAACTAGAGTTTTGTGAATTTCAAACATGAAACAGATTTCCTTTAGTTCATTGTCCTCTTGTAACAATCTCCCCATCTTCTTCACATTTCACCACAAATCCATCTTTCTTGAAGATAAATTTGTTCCCCTCATCGCACAATTGTGATACACTCAGCAAGTTGTTCTTCATCCATTCAACATACAGAGTGTTCTTGACTTCAATTTTTCTTTCCCAATGATGGTTGACCCAAAACCTTTGATATTTAACGATTCATCATTGAAAAATGTAACAGTTCCTCCCTTAAACTTTTTCACATTCTTTATAAACGTCATGTCTCCTTTCATATGTGAATAACACCCACTGTCATTTATCTATGGTCTTTCTTCCTTTGTAACATTTAGAGTATTTTCAACAACAAGAGATTTTTATTCTTTCACTTCATTATTCTCCTTCTACTTTTGAGAATTATGAACATTTTTTTGAGCTAGTAACAGCACAATACATCCTTTTTCATGATGTACAGGTTGTTCACACCTTTCAAAAATAGTATCCAGAGGCTGAAACCTATTTCCGATCTTGACATCATTATTCTCACCTTTCATAAAGAAAACCTTTTCACTCTTCTTCCTTTGAGGAGATTGACTCCCCCCTTAATCTCTTCCTTTCATAACCTATGGGGTGGTTGTAATAATGTTGATTGAACCAACACATATTCACTGTATGCCCGAATCCACCACATTACCAATTGTACCGATAGAAGGAGTACCTTCCTCTAAAGATTTTGTTCTGATACTTCTTTTTTGATCTTTCTTTAGCCCCACCAACCATTCTTTTATTAACAACATTTCTCTACTGAAGTGATTAATTCTTTGATTTTGGTTTTTTTCCACTAGTGGTAGACTTATGTTTCCTTGAAACTTCAGAGTTCCCAGTAACACTGGTCTTGACCACATAAGAAACTTCCTCATATTTCTTCTTTACATCAACCACTTTATTCTTCTGTTGAATTTTCACAGAATGTGCTTGTTGAGAGCCTTCACCAACATCTGTAGTTGAGTTTTGAAAACAAATGTTTTTTGATTAAAATTCTGAGAGCTTCTTTTGAAGAAGCTATAATTATTCCTCTTTTGCCTTCAGCTTTACTCTCAAGTGCTCATTTAAATTTTTGTCATCTTCAAGAGAATTATTCAAGAATTCAAGCTATTTATCAAGTTCTTCTTTATCATTATCTTGATTGGATGCTGAGCAACATTCATCTTCCTACTTTTTGTTAAGCTTCTCAAGCCATCTGATCTATCTTAGAAATTCCCTCAATTCTTCTTTAAGATGTATCTCATGCTAAGTTTCTTCTTCCTCCGAGCTGCTGCTTCCAAAATCTTCATCATTTACTATTGAAATGAAAGTATTTTCTACACCATTCTCAACTGAATTTTCGGATTCAGCATCACTTTCTTCAGATTCTTCATTTACGGATATAAAACTTTTCCTCTTGGATTTGAAGAACTTCTTTTATCTCCCTGACTTTCCTTTACCACCCTGCTTCTTTCATAACATTCTTGGATTTCATTGTTCTTCATCAATGCCTTCTTCATTATCCATTCGAGGATAGTTAGCCACAAAGTGCCCAATGCCTCCACATTCAAAACACTTCATGGGATGTTTTCCCTTTTATTTACATGTGCCTCTTTTAACATTTTTTGAAAACAAGGATAAAATATCCTTAAGATTTTTACATACCTCACATTCAGAGTTAGAGTCACCACCGTCTTTTTCAATCAAGATTTTATAAGACTTTTCCTTCTTCGTGGCTTTGAACGATAATTCTCTATCAACCTTTGTCTTGGTCTTCATAGCCTTTTCCCTTCTCATCTTGTATGTAATGAGTGTGCAATGAAAATAATCAAGAGATAGACTCTCTAAGTCTATGTCATCTCATGAAGATACCTTCACATTGAATTTAATAGGAAGAATCCTCAAGATCTTTTCCACCACAGTAGAGTTTTTTAGCTCTTTTCTACGACATCTGATGGTACTAACAATATCGTTTACCCTGGTGAAGAAATCCCCAATAGATTCTGGCTCTCCCATCTTCAAGTCTTCATACTTCAACATAGAGACCCGAATCTTGACGTACATGAATATTACATTACTTTTTCGGAATACTTAATACATAAGAAAAACAAACACACAAGGACCGTAATAGTTTAGTGTCTTTGGAAAATAGGAATAAAATCTTCTAATCGTGGTGAAAGATCTTCAACATCTCCCAATAAAGATCTTCCCTTTTTTTTATTACCTATAACCTTTCTTTATATCCTGGGTAAAAGAAAACATAAAAGGGGGAGTTCAAATGCTCAGTAAGGGTAAACAAAAGAAATATCAATCACATCATATTCATAAGAACATATCTTTTGGAAATCTTAACCTTCAAAAGAGATCATGATTTCTTAACATGGGATAAATCATAGTAGTGAAATGTAATCCCAATTATCATAACTTAAAACATGAAACTTTGCGGCATACACACATAATCATAGAGAATCATTTCTTGTTAGTCAAGACTCATTTCCAAGACTATCTTAGTGGACAAAGTCCCTTTCTGAACCGAGTCACCCTCGTTTCAGTCCTGTTTCACTGAACTGGTATAACCTATCGTTCCAGCCATGTATATCTCATGAGATATAAAATCTTTACCCAATGCATTGGAGGGAGATATGGGTCCCACCCGTCTCATTATGATACCATTCTTATGTGTGCCACAAAATCATAAATCATACATCATAACATAACCCATGAAATAAATTTGGATTCTTAAACATCATGCCATCAAAACATAATCTATAAACAATTGACATCATTTCATCATAAGAAAATTGAAACCATTAAAATCATAGAGACATTTTACTTGAAACATACACATATGAAATAATGTCATCTTAGATGTAAAATAGTTTTGACAAAACACTTGAAATTAATTCTTGAGGAAAATATCCTTTCTTCTTTAAAATCATGTTCTTTTCACAAAATTCCATGTAATTTTAAAAGATAAGGGTTTTATTGAAAATAATCATGAAATCTTGTAGAGTAAGCTTCTTGAAAATGAGGTGTTATGAAACTGTAAAAATCTGTTCACGCCGTATAAGTTAAAAATAACATTCTCCTCGTACTTTTGTCGGAAAAGTTAAAAAGTACCTTATATGGTAACCAAAGGAAAGATTCCATTCATACAATGTGGTAAAAAGTAAATAAAGGGTAAAAATTCCTTTAAACATACATGGATGAATGGTAAAAATTTTATGAAATCATTTTAAGAAAACATGGTCATTGATGATAAACATAACCCCAGTAAATACTTACGTATAAGCAATCTCGGATGAAAATGAGATTGAAAATTTATCCCTTACCTTAGGTCCGATTTGCTACGAAAGTGTCCAAACCTCCTGTATATTGATTTAAATAATGTCATTGACTTATTACAGAATCATATTCATTGTTATTATATCATATATGGTTCACTAATGAATTTATATTACCCGTTCTTTTGTAAATTCATGTTAAAGTAGCGTTTTGGGTAAAATCATCTCATTTGTCGTTCGCGTTTTAACTTGTAATTATTCATATTATTACATAGATTATTATTACTTAATTATAGAATATAAAACATGATTTATATATATTATATATTCAGAATATACATATATATAATGGATCGATAAATGGAAAGAAATACACCATTCATGGAGACGGTAGGTCGTACGTACGCATGAACACTGTTTTCGTTTCCTTATTGAATTGAGTGGAATTAAGTAGATGACATAAATATATATACACATAAATCCAGTAGCTTTATAATTTCATATATTTCATTATTATTGCTTATATATACTTTATAATCATTCTTAAATGGTTAACATGGAGAATGAATCTCATCGCGTCGTGGAGACGGTAGTCCGTACGTACGCACGAGCGATGATATCATTTCCATAATTATTGAATTGAATTGGAGCGGATGATAAAATATATCAGAATAATTATGATGTTATAATAAATATGTATAGTTATTCTTTACACCATAATATCCATCCATGTAAGGTGTTGGTGGAAAAACAGATTACACCACGGCGTGGAGACAGTATTCCGTACGTACGCATGCGCGGTGATTTCGTTTTCCATAGGATGGATAGATGGTGAATTACGATTGTTTCATACTTATAATAACATATCAGTACATGAGTGATACTGATGTTATTACTTCATAATGAAACAACCTAAGAAGAAGAAGTGGAAGAAGAAATAAAGGTGAAAGAATTGGTAATGGAAATTACCTCTTCTTTGAAGCGCCTCTTTGAGACCTCCTCTTAGGGCACTAAAATTGGTCTTTGAGGAAGACCAGAACCTCTAGGATGTTCCTAGGGAAGTGTAGAAGAGATTTTGGCAGGGGTTGGCTGATCTTGAAGGCTCAAAGTTGTGTGAGGAAGAGAGGGAGGAGGTGTCCTTTTATAAGGGAGGAGAGGGGCACCTTTGGAATAACTAAAACTATTATTTTATTATAAAGCCAAGTTCGGGTTTAAATAGCTCAAAATTGATATATTTAGAAGCTAAGGTGGGTATGGGTCGAAATACTCTCATCCAATAGAATTTAGACAAGTTTAGGTTCCTATTTTAACCTTATCGTTTAGATTTAACATTAAGTTAAATAAGTTTACTTTTACCGGGTCTTCTTGTGTTCTTATACTATAAGGTTAATAAACATATTATAAGCAGACAAAAGAACCCCAAGTTGTTTATTATTAATATATATAACCTTATCTAAGTCATTTGGCCGAACCTTAGATTTTTAGGAATAAAATAACAATTAATAATTTAATATTTGTTTTAAAAACTATTTTATATCAATTTTGAAAATATTTGGTAATTGATTTTTGTGAAAATCATAACAGAATAATAAGTTCAAAAAAAGTTAATTAAATCAATACTAACATGTCATATTAACTTATAAAATTAGTGGAATTCATAAAAAGTCTCAAATTATATTTATTTTGGTATTTATAACATCAATTATGTCAATATTTCATTAATAAGATAATCGTTGCATCATCGTTGTGTCATAAATAAATTAACTTATTTAATGACTAAAAATTACAAATAAAATAAAATTATGTAGGAAATCTTTTTATCTTTATAATGAATATTTATAATCGAATTTATCTTATGTATAACCACATATTAAAAAATGTTTTAGTAAATAAACTTTGATTTTAACTCTTTTAACCCTTCTTTAAATAAATTAATAATAAATGTCCTAATCTAAACCAAGTGGGCCTAAATGGTCATATTTTATTCCTAAGTTTGTTTTTGTTCAAATTAAACTTGTCCAATAGAATTAGTACATGTGTTAGGGTAATAATAATATCATTTCTACCCTTAATTACTCTATTTACTTTTAACCGTGGTAAAAAAAAGTAAAAAG
Organism: Viscum album; assembly: GCA_963277665.1. Classification (NCBI taxonomy): domain Eukaryota; kingdom Viridiplantae; phylum Streptophyta; class Magnoliopsida; order Santalales; family Viscaceae; genus Viscum; species Viscum album. The sequence continues at coordinate 321,028,588 of OY728129.1, forward strand.
TTACTATTCACCAAAAAATTAGTTTCATCTCATTGAACCACAATTTACTTACTGACATCAACCGTGTCTCTCGGATTTTTGAAATTCCACTCACAGAAGCGGTAAAATTAAGTTTTATGAATAATTCAGTTTTTTTAACTACCACTTAGTGGTTTCACTATTCATCAAAAACTGAAAGTTTTCAGAAAAATACCAAAAATTAGGCCTAAGATATATTTGATATTATGAACTCAAAAATGATTTCTATTTTACCAAATTCAAAACATATCAATTGCATTAATTAATTTAAAAATTAATTCCTGTCGTCAAAACAAAAGGCGTGTTTTTAAGAGATAATAACTATCAAAAGATTGACACTTGTTTATAACTGGTTTAAATGTGAAATTACATCCAATGACCAACATTGTATTAAATTGTAAAAATATATTATAAATATAATTTAAAACCACTCAAATTAATAATTTATCACTATTAATTATTTCGATTGAAAAAGTTGTTTTTAATTAAAATTTAGTAATTTTCACTATTCATCAAAATATGAAAGTTATCCGAAAATCACCAAAATTTCACCCTAAGGTAATTTCGATATTCCGAATCCAAAAATGAAGTCCATTTTGAAAAATAAAATTTACAAAATTTCAAAAAGTGGTTATTACTATTCATAACGGCTAGTTTTAATAATATTTCAATAGCATATCGTTGTTTAGTGAAACTTGGTGTTGCGTACAACACACGCTATCGTGGAAGGTCGTGATTACGTGTAATTCAAGCCAGGTCAGAGATGTGTGTTGTGAAAGCTCATTTTGGTGTAGCGTATAACACAACACATTAATGAAATTAAAAAGAATATTTTTCATAAAATCTCGGGGTGTTACATTCTACCCCCCTTAAAATGAATTTCACCCTCGAAATTCGTTCGGGTTATAAATGGTTTACTGCTCAAAAGTTTCTTTAATAGAAACCCATATCGTAAAAAGGAATACCAAAACCAATCATTAAAAATGAAAGTATGAAACGTAATGGTTCCCCAAATAAACTAATCACTGGGTTTCGACATAGGTGAAAATATGGATATGGAAGAGAAATATAACCATCATGTTCTGATGGAGAGTGGTAGAGAACATGGCTATGTAAAATCCAGCAATCACAAATCCATAAATTTATGATGATCTATGGTACCATCTGATTCATTAGATATAAGAGCACTAGGACAACATTTTTGGTTTTCAAGATCATTTCCCTAAAGGTGATGAAATTGGAATGAGAAGAAATACTTTCGTGATTTTGGTATAGTCTCACCAATTGTCGTTCTTTGGACAATTTCCACTTCATCTCTTAAAGAAATAAAGTTGAATTTGTCATTCACGATGTGTTAGCAGATCATGTGATAGAATGATGGTTCATTCAATTACTTTCAATCAAAAGGTTAGCAACAGTTATAAGTCCATCTTATGGTTAATCGTATATGGTTCCAAAAATGAACTTATACTTCATATATCATACCGCTTAATAAACTAAAACTAGTTTCTACTAACCAGGGACTTCTTATAGGCCAGTGGTAGGCGATAAAGGCCAGTCGCACTTCGGTTGTGGGTTCGATTCCCACGGCCTTGTCCGACGTGATGGGTTGTCGCCCGTCCTGCAGGTTTTCCTTTTTCTAAAGATATATTACTATAACATCCCATCAATAATATCGAAAAACGTTTTATCCTAACATTTGTCCAACATAATGCATTCTAATCTTTAGGCTTATCTAAAATACTTCGGTCCAAGCTCATAGTATAAAGAAAATTATTACTTGAAATGTCACAGAATAATCACGTGAATGCCATCATTTATCCCCCATATATCATAAGATATATCTTTTTGGTCAAATTACAATCATGTGAATACCTTAATCATGTATTCTATTGAAGAATGAATACCCATTGAACCTTAGTGAAAACATGAATGCAGTTAAAAGTTAACACCTTCCACATACCTAAATCCTCAAAATTCTATATACTCAAACCATGATATCACTTAGTCCTTATATCAATCATGAGCTCATGAATACAATCAAACATCTTATTATCTTCTTATCCCTTCATTATGCCCATATCATCTATTTACCAAAAATGTCTCAATCACTTTTCATGGTTACCGATACCATAAAATTATTGAAAACCACAATAGACCAAAACATAAATATTCCAATATTCCACAATACTATATACAACATTATTTTGGAATCCCATTACATAAACACTTAATCATTCTACCACATCGTTTTCATATTCAACGTCGCCAATAGTGATCACATGTGACTTCCCTTTATCCTTTGCCTTAAGTGGTTGCTCATGTTGATCATCACTAACCCTTGGATTAGGGCATTTATTAGCATAATGCCCCATTTCCTTTCACATGAAGCATTGAAGTGTTGGTGGTGCGTTCTCTGCAGTGTTTGCTTTATTCACATCATTAGAAACCCTTTTTCCATTACCTCGACACTCAGCTGCTCGATGGCCTTCTTTTCCACACTTAAAACATTTTCTAGTCCCTTTAATACAATCTCCACCATGCTTCTTTCCACAATTTGAGCATAAGGAAACATTCATCATCTTTTCACCATTATTCTGAGATTTCTCCTTGAACTCCATCTTTTGTTTCATTTTAAAACCATGAGATGGATATGTAACAACAACTTCCATTTCTACATTGATAGCACAACGAACAATTTCTTCATAGCTACTGAAGTCTCTTATAGCTAATGCCCTTCGAAGACTTGGGTTTAAGCCACTGAAAAATCGATCAACTTTACGTTCAGGTTGGATGATAATGCCAGATGCATACCTTGCATGTCTTGTAAAATTCGCTTCGTATATACCAACAGATTCATCATCCTTCTGCTTCAGCTCAAAAAACTCCTTTTACATCTTTGTTTGTAGAATACGAGTGTAGTACTTACTGAAAAACAAGTTCTTGAACTCGTCCCATTCCATGGACTCAATTTCATCTCTTGGCCTCGTATTCTTGATAAGATTCCAGCATTGATCAGCTTCACCTTCCAAACGATATACTGCTAAGATGACTTTATCAAGTTCAGAACATTGAAGAACTGAAAATATCTTTTCAGTGGTACTGATCCATTGTTTAGCAACAAGTGGATCAGATGTCCCACTGAAAGATAGTGGACTTGCCTCATGAAGGACTCAATAGAATATTGTTCCCTTCTCTTCTCATTTGGAAGTCCAGAATGATTCATAGCTTGTGTAAGTATAGAAATAAGATTTTTCACTCCATCTCCCATAACATTTGTTTATTAGGGAGGACAATCATTGCATTTTCCATTGCATTGATCAACACGGTTCCTTCGGGTTCCAGCCATCGTCTAAAACCCAAAAAGAATAGTGTGAGAGGAAAAAATCATGCTAGGGAAAACAAAATTATAAAGGGGGAGTATCCTCAATATCTAACTTCTTAGGTTAAATTATAAGATCGTTACCGTAGTTATAGGACTATATCTTATACGTATACTTATCCTTAGGGACATCCCTAGACAAACCTTATAAATATCTCTAGGGATCTCACTAAAGTTCTCGCATCCTAGTTTACAAAGGTTGACTAAACCTTTCCTCTGATACCAACTGTAGAGACCCGAAGCTTGACGTACATGAATATTACATTACTTTTGCGGAATACTTAATACATAAGAAAAAAAAACACACAAGGACCGTAATAGTTTAGTGTCTTTGGAAACTCGGAATAAAATCTTCTAATCGTGGTGAAAGATCTTCAACATCTCCCAATAAAGATCTTCCCTTTTTATTATTACCTAAAACCTTTCTTTATATCCTGGGGAAAAGAAAACATAAACGGGTGAGCTCAAATGCTCAGTAAGGGTAAACAAAATAAATATCAATCACATCATATTCATAAGAACATATCTTTTGGAAATTTTAACCTGCAAAAGAGATCATGATTTCTTAACATGGGATAAATCATAGTAGTGAAATGTAATCCCAATAATCATAACTTAAAACATGAAACTATGCAGCATACATACATAATCATAGAGAATCATTTCTTGTTAGTCAAGACTCATTGCCAAGACTATCTTAGTGGACAAAGTCCCTTTCTGAACCGAGTCACCCTCGTTTCAGTCCTATTTCACTGAACCGGTAAAACCTACCGTTCCAGCCATGTCTATATCATGAGATATAAAATCATTACCCAATGCATTGGAGGGAGATATAGGTCCCACCCGTCTCATAATGATACCATTCTTATGTGCGCCACAAAATCATAAATCATACATCATAGCATAACCCATGAAATAAAATGGGATTCTTAAACATCATGCCATCATAACATAATCCATAAACAATTGATATCATTTCATCATAAGAAAATTGAAACCATTAAAATCATAGAGACATTTTACTTGAAACATACACATATGAAATAATGTCATCTTAGATGTAAAATAGTTTTGACAAAACACTTGAAATTAATTCTTGAGGAAAATATTCTTTCTTCTTTAAAATCATGTTCTTTTCACAAAATTCCATGTAATTTTAAAAGATAAGGGTTTTATTGAAAATAATCATGAAATATTGTAGAGGAAGCTTCTTGAAAATGAGGCGTTATGAAACCGTAAAAATCCGTTCACACCGTATAAGTTAAAAATAACATTCTCCTCGTACTTTTGTAGGAAAAGTCAAAAAGTACCTTATATGGTAACCAAAGGAAAGATTCCATTCATAAAATGTGGTAAAAAGAAAATAAAGGGTAAAAATTCCTTTAAACATCCATGGAAGAATGGTAAACATTTTATGAAATCATTTTTAGAAAACATGGTCATGGATGATAAACGTAACCCCAGTAAATACTTATGTATAAGCAATCTCGGATAAAAATAAGATTGAAAATTTATCCCTTACCTTAGGTCTGATTTGCTTCGTAAGTGTCTGAACCTCCTGTATAATGATTTAAATAATGTCATTGACTTATTACAGAATCATATTCATTGTTATTATATCATATATGGTTTACTAATGACTTTATATTACCCATTCTTTTGTAAATTCATGTTAAAGTAGTGTTTTGGGTAAAATCGTCTCATTTGTCGTTCGTGTTTTAACTTGTAATTCTTCATATGATTTCTTAGATCATTATTACTTAATTATAGAATATAAAACATGATTTATATATAATATATATTCAGAATATACATATATATAATGGATCAATAAATGGAAAGAAATACACCGTTCATGGAGACTGTAGGTCGTACGTACGCATGAACGCTGTTTTCGTTTCCTTATTGAATTGACTGGAATTAAGTAGATGACATACATATATATACACATAAATCCAGTATCTTTATAATGTCATATATTTCATTATTATTTCTTATATATACTTTATAATCATTCTTAAATGGTTAACATGGAGAATGAATCTCATCGCGTCGTGGAGACGGTAGTCCGTATGTACGCACGAGCGATGATATCATTTCCATAACTATTGAATTGAATTGGAGTTGATGATAAAATATATCAGAATCATTATGATGTTATAATAAATATGTATAGTTATTCTTTACACCATAATACCCATCCATGTAAGGTGTTGGTGGAAAAACAGATTACACCAAGGCGTGGAGACAGTATTCTGTACGTACGCACGCGTGGTGATTTCGTTTTCTGTAGGATGGATAGATGGTTAATTAGAATTGTCTCATACTTATAATAACATATCAGTATATGAGTGATACTGATGTTATTACATCATAATGAAACAACCTAAGAAGAATAAGTGGAAGAAGAAATAAAGGTGAAAGAATTGGTAACGGAAATTACCTCTTCTTTGAAGCGCCTCTTTGAGACCTCCTCTTAGGGCACTAAAATTGGTCTTTGAGGAAGACCAGAACCTCTAGGATGTTTATAGGGAAGTGGAGAATAGATTTTTGTAGGGGTTGGCCGAGCTTGAAGGCTCAAAGTTGTGTGAGGAAGAGAGGGAGGATGTGTCCTTTTATAAGGGAGGAGAGGGGCACCTTTGGAAAAACTAAAACTATTATTTTATTATAATGCCAAGTTCGGTTTTAAATAGCTCCAAATTGATATTTTTCTAAGCTAAGGTGGGTATGGGTCGAAATCCTCTCATCCAATAGAATTTAGACAAGTTTAGGTTCCTATTTTAACCTTATCATTTAGATTTAACATTAAGTTAAATAAGTTTACTTTTACCGTGTCTTCTTGTGTTCTTATACTATAAGGTTAATAAACTTACCATAAGCAGCCAAACGAACCCCAAGTTGTTTATTATTAATATATATAACCTTATCTAAGTCATTTGTCCGAAACTTAGATTTTTAGGAATAAAATAACAATTAATATTTTAATATTTGTTTTAAAAACTATTTTATGTCAATTTTGACAAAATTTGGTAATTGATTTTTGTGAAAATCATAACAGAATGATAAGTTCGAAAAGAGTTAATTAAATCAATACTAACATGTCATATTAACCTAGAAAATTAGTGGAATTCATAAAAAGTCTCAAATTATATTTATTTGGGTATTTATAACATCAATTATGTCAATATTTCATTAATAAGATAATCCCTGCATCATCGTTGTGTCATAAATAAATTAAATTATTTAATGTCTAAAAATTAAAAATAAAATAAAATTATGTAGGAAATCTTTTTGGCTTTCTAATTAATATTTATAGTCGAATTTATCTTATGTATAATCCCATATTAAAAACTATTTTATTAAATAAACTTTGATTTTAACTCTTTTAACCCTTCTTTAAATAAATTAATAATAAATGTCCTAATCTAATCCATGTAGGCCTAAATGGTCATATTTTATTCCTAAGTTTGTTTTTGGTCGAATTAAACTTGTCCAATAGAATTAGTACATGTGTTAGGGTAATGATAATATCATTTCTACCATTAATTACCCTATTTACTTTTAATCGTGTTAAAAAAAAGTAAAAAGATACTATTCACCAAAAAATTATTTTCATCTCATTGAACCACATTTAACTTACGGACATCAACCATGACTTTTGGATTTTTTAAATTTCACTCACAGAAGCGGTAAAATTAAGTTTTATGAAAAATTCAGTTTTTTTAACTACCACTTAGTGGTTTCACTATTCATCAAAAATTGAAAGTTTTCAGAAAAATACCAAAAATTAGGCCTAAGCTATATTTGATATTATGAACTCAAAAATGATTTCTATTTTACCAAATTCAAAACATATCAGTTGCATTAATTAATTTAAAAATTAATTCTCGTCGTCAAAACAAAAGGCGTGTTTTTAAGAGATAATAACTATCAAAAGATTGACACTTGTTTATAACTGGTTTAAATGTGAAATTACATCAAATGACCAACATTGTATTAAATTGTAAAAATATATTCTAAATATATACTTTAAAACCACTCAAATTAATAATTTGTCACTATTAATTATTTCGATTGAAAAAGTTGTTTTTAATTAAAATTTAGTAATTTTCACTATTCATCAAAATATGAAAGTTATCCGAAAATCACCAAAATTTCACCCTAAGCTAATTTCGATATTCCGAATCCAAAAATGAAGTCCATTTTGAAAAATAAAATTTACAAAATTTCAAAAAGGGGTTATTACTATATATAACGGCTAGTTTTAATAACATTTTAATAGCATATCGTTGTTTAGTGAAACTTGGTGTTGCGTACAACACACGCTATCGTGGAAGGTCGCGATTGCGTGTAATTCAAGCCAGGTCAGAGATGTGTGTTGTGAAAGCTTCTTTTGGTGTAGCTTATAACACAACACATTAAGGAAATTAAAAAGAATATTTTTCATAAAGTCTCGGGGTGTTACATTCAATCTCTAGATTATGAGTTTTTTCTTCTTGTCTTTTGTATTTCTTTCATATATGTTTTCCAGTTTTTCCCATATACCTTTGGCTGTGGCCACTCCTTTTACACTCAAGAATTCACTTTCAGAATGTAAAGAAAATATAGCATTCTTGGCTCTTCCATCATTCTCAAGAAACTTCTTGTCAACAGGTGTAAGTGGAACATTGTCTTTAATGGGGGGAAACCCAACTGTTATAGCTTCATGAACTTCAAAAATATTATACATGAGATACAGTAGCATTCTATCCTTATAGATGTGATATTTCTTCCCATCTAATACAAGAATGCCATAACTGTTCACACAATTCAGATTCTCCATCAGCAAGGAAAACAAAAGCAACCTCCCTCTGATACCACTTCTAAGGACCAAGCAGGAGTAATAAACCACTAAGTGGGGGGGGGGGGGTGAATCATTGGTACCCTTTTTTCTTCTTTTAAGTTCCCTTAATGTTGAGAACAACCTTTGTCTCCTGTTAAAGATATAATTCCCCACTGAGAAACAAACAAGCACACATCCAAAGGAACACTAAAATTTACAAGGGTCACTATTCAATAAGAATAGCTACATCCTTAGTATGGTTGGAAACAATCTAGCACCATACCATCCACTAAGAAAATAATCCTTAGATTAAAACGAGTAGGATATAACCTTACACTCATGAAGCACTGTGAAATAATCACTCCAGTGCGTGTGCACCTTCTTAGAACAATAGGGAATAGTCTATTTTCTTATTACAACTTATGTTACCTGCACTTTCATTCAAATACACAAGTGTAAGCATGTTCAACACAAATCATTACTTCCTTACCCAGAAGAAATGAAAAGACTCCTTGGACTTGGGATAGATCAATTATAGTCCGGACATCCCATTCCGAATCTCCACTCCGAATTTTCCCAATACTATTCTTCAATCCAAATATTCTTTAGTCTGATAAACTTGATATGGTGATAGCCAGTACCGATTCCCCATTCCGAATCTCTAATCTGAATTCTTCACTACAAATTTTCACTCCAAAAATCCACTCCGAATTCTTTACTCTGAATTTCTTCTTCACTCAGATTATTCAATCCGATTCTTCTTCTGTATAAGAAACTCAATACGGTGAAAACCAGTACTGATTCCCCATTATGAATATCCACTCCGAATACTTCACTCTGAATTCTTCAATCAGAGAAACTCAATACAGTGTCAACCAGTATCAAATTCTCCTTACGATTAAAACTGAAATGAAACTCTGTCGGCCAAACACTTCTTCCTCTCTCTAGATTATCGGATCTTCTCTCTCAACTTTTTCATAACACACCTACTTAGCACCTGGATGTCCTTTTATAGTTTCTGCAATGTATGCTTAGGAGGGAAACCAAAATATTTTCCCGCTCACTTAAATTCACCCGAATCTTAATTTCTCCTAAAATCTCGGAGTAAATAAGACTTTATCAACGCTTCTATAATGTTATCGAATATTTTTACCCTTCACATGATTTATTGCTTTTGCCTTTTTTGGATTCGACCAAGTTTCTCGATATCACATTCTCAGATCCACTCATCTGTCTTCTCGGCATCACATTCTCGGATTCACCCTTCTTGATTCTTCGAAAACACTTTCTCAGATTCGACCTTCTTGATTCGTAGGCAACTCTTTAATGGATCCACTCTTCTTTAATCTTCAGCATCACTTCCTATTCTTAGCATGAATCTTAACAGCTTCTTTGGCATGACACCATTTCAATTATTGGTATGACTCTTCATCACTTCTCGGTATGGCTTTTCATTACGACTTCACCAATTCTCGGAACGAAATTCTGGTTCTCTATAAAAATTATTTGATTCTCGGCATGACTCCGCACATCTGACTACGAACATCATGTTCAGTAAGTCGACTCTGTAATTTCCACTACAAACTTCTTCTTCTGCAATTTGACTCCGAAATTTCCGCTACAAACTTCTTATTTAGCAAGTCGACACCGAAATGTTTTCTACGAACTTTTTCATTAGAAAGTATACTCCGAAATTTTGGTAATGAACTTCTGACTCAAGAATAAGACTATGATCTTCTGTTCAGGAATTAGACACCGCAAATTCGGTTCAGGAAGTAGACTCTGCAAATTCTATTCAGGAAGTAGACTCCCCAAATTATGCTCATCATTGCGACATCACCGATTCTCGAAACAGCTCTTCACGATTCTCAGAATGACTTCTCCAGATCTCGGTATGTCTTCACCACCCAAATGTTTCTTGAATTATGAGTACTTGTATATACTAAAAAATTAGAGATATAGAGCAGCAAAGCATCATCACAATTAATGTCTTCACATCTCCTATCAGCCAGCTTTCAAGAATATGTAAATTCCCTGTTATGAACTTCTCAATTTCAAGACATCGAATTCAAGACTCCGAATTCTTCGAACACCAGGTTCCATATGTTCCATATACTTAGTTCTGAACATCTCAATCTCCAAACTCAAAATTTTCAATATACCTGGATCCGAATCTTCAAACTTCCAGCTTCCAAATTCATAGAAATCCAAGGTGCATTTCCTTTATGAAAAATTCCTCAAGATCAAAAAAAGGCAATACTTGCCAACCATATCTTTCTTCATCATGTTCTTAACATACATATTGTGTACCCCTTATTCGTTTTTTGAGAAACTCTCTATGTCTCATATATCCAATGTTTGGACTCAGATTTTGGCTTACAAGTAGCAAATCCAAAGTGTTTTTCACATAAAATGCGATGGTGGCCTTCTTAGTGGTTTTTTATATATGATGTGATTTGTTCTGTGTGTGACACTACTTTAGGCATCACTCAGTGTGGGTAGTGATTAGTCATGATCATTTGACTGGTTCCCCCTATGGAGTCTAGGATTGGGAACTCTATCTACTGTGTGATACCCCCCAATGGAATTAGGGTGTGTTCATCTATCTACTGAGTGGTACCACCCTTTAGTGGTAGGGTGTGGTTCTTCCATCCATTTAGTGGTGCCCCATAATGTAATTAACAATATGGTCCTCTATCAACTGAGTCGTACCCCCCTATGGAGATAAGGTGTAGTTAATCTATCTTTTGAGTGCTACCCCCACCCCTCCCCCTACGGCATTGGTGTGAGGTTAAATTATCTACTGAGTGGTACCCTCTATGGAATTAAGGTGTGGGTCCGCAATCTAGTGAGTTTTCCCCTATGTTATTCGGAATAGGTTCCTCTATATACTTAGTATACCCCCATGGAATTAGGGTGTGGGTCATCTATCTAATGAGTTTTATCCCTATAGAATTAGGGTGTGTGTCCCCAATCTACTAAGTGGTAACCCCCCCCCCCACCATGGTTATAGGTTGATGATTCTCTATCTATCGGTAATCAATGAAGGACCTTCTAGAACTAATGAAAATGTCTTCCTAGGCTAGGATGTAAGATTTTGATCCCCTTTCTCTATCATTATGTCTTCTTTTATTAATTATATATATATATATATATATATCTATATCCATGTCTTTAATTTTTTTACTCAATTTATTTGGGTAGATTGGTGTATTACAATCATTTTTTGCTACTACCACTTCATATTTTGGGGCATCCTACTGCATATGTTCATACCCACCCCTGTATGGGATTTTCCCACCATGTTCTACCTTCTGCAGATGATGGATAGGTCGACAGTGTTTACAGAGGAGCATAGGGATACCTAGTGCATTTGACCTCCTATAGTGGTAAAATCGTATAGATTTAATTGTGGTATCTCTTATTAGTAACATTTCTTGGTTTTTCAGGTTGGAAAATCTTTTGGGTTGGGTGTGTATTTTTTATTTTTTACTTTTAAATTAATAATGTTTTACTATTTTAGTCCCTATGGGTTTCACATGCATGGTAATTTTCTATATGTTGCATCATTTATTATTATTTCTCTGAACTTTTTCATGGATGTGGTTGAGTGTGTGTGTAGGTACATTAAAAAAACGCATCCCATTCTAGTTATGTCTCTCTTCACTTGTCACCACCCCAAGCCAATAGAGGTGGGCTTGGGATAATTGTGTCTTGATCCATGATGGGTTAGTTCAAGACATAAATACTCTTTAAAATTTGTTTCATGATACCCATACATCTTATTTTTTATAGGAGAAGTAATATTATTTAATAAAAAGAACATTTTATTAGTGTAATTGATGCTATAGATTAAAATGTTTCAGTAAATGAATTAATCATATTGGGCCTTGGTAAAGGATGAACAAGACATATCTGAAACATAATATAAAATATTTACACCCAAAAATACAATAAACATAATAAAGAAACATATACCTTATTTTAGTATTTTTAAAAAATTGTTTTACTCAAATCAATTCGAATTATTATAGCATCATTTGGAATGAATAAATTTTTGATTATAAAGAGTTTTTTTGAAAATTATTATTATTATCACACGAAATTAATAGTAATATATTATTTATATAATCATAAATAATAATGCAACTAATAGTAAAGGATTTCATTATAAAAGGAAACTTAGAGTTATAATGAAAGGAAACAATTACTATAATTAATAAATTACAAGAACAAGAAAGATAACATATAAAGGGTTATAAGGTTTTTAAAGATAAATATTGGAGAGAAAATTAGAGTACAATTATTATAATGAGTTTTAGAATATAATGAAATGGGCAGAGAGTGTTATATTTAAATGGAAATTCAATTAATATATTAATATATGTTTTTTAGCCTCAAGATCTTGGAATTCATCAAAAACCTAGGTTTGAGTTTGAGAAATAGAAAATTTCAGGTGGAACAGAATCCTGGTGTGGGCAGCCAAGGCGGCAGGCTAGGCTGGAAAGAGGTGATCCTTGGGGGTGTTTCATAGTGGAAAAAAAGATGTCGAGGCTCGATAGTGGTCTTTCTATAGTGGGATGCCCATCGGGATCCTCGGTGAAGGCAGGCGATGGAGCAGGGTTACATAAAGGGCGAGAATTCTTGGGTTCATTAGTGGCCTGGTTTGTGATGGGAGGGATCTCTGGAAATGACCCAGCTCAAGCAGTGATGATGAAACATCCATAAGGATTGAAGTAGGTGATATCTTCATAGGACCTACAGCGGGGATCAGTAGTGGTTAGTTGAGTGTAGGGAGAGGTGATGATAGCCAGCATGGTTAGATGACCGTGCAGATTGTAGGGGAGATCAACATCCATGGAAGATTGAAGGATGAGTAGGAAAAATAGAAGAGGACCCACAGTGGAAAACCATTTTTGGTTTTGAGAAATGGATTCATGTGAAGGGAAAGTGTATGATTCCAAAAATAAAGGGCCTATAAGACATGTATTGTTATTCATGTCCATTGGGCCTTCGAGCCATCAAATATTAAAATAAATATGACATGATAGATGGGATAACCCCTGGGGGGCCTGATCATGACTTTTCGGCATGTGTGTGAGGTGAGTGTGTGAGAGTGTGTGAGTGTGTGAGTGTGTGTTATGTAATTATATACCCAATCACATAATATATATATATATATAATATAGAGAGCCTATCACTTATGAACGAAGAGACTCTCTCTTGATCTTAATGGGGATTGCGTCGAAAACCCAAGAATGATCATTGATGAAATAATTAGTCATTTTGAAATGTTTTCAGCCTATGGAATCCACCAATAGGATGAATCTAGTGAAGATCGAGATCTATTGGTGGTTAGATACATCTCTGATCACTCAGGTGGTTATAGTGGACTCTGGTCAAGAAGAGATTTTATAAGGGGAAAATCGTGGGGACTACGACGAGGTGTGGGCAGCAGACTCTGATCCAATTGGGGGATGATGGTGAGAGATGCTCAATGATGATGAAGAGGTATTGTAGTATAGTATTTGAATGGTGATAGGTGGTAGTGTGTTTTTTCCATGATGGTAGTAGGGGTTCAGAAGCGGACACCATCCTGGACATGAGATGCTAGTGAGTGATGCTCGGGGATGATGATAGTCTGGTAGAGAATAACATTATTAGAGACTTCGTTGAGTGCAAAGGATGATTTGGGAACCTGAAAGAATGTCGTTCAGTTTTAGATCTGTTCTCATCAGGGGGGTCTCTGCTAAATACTAGTGTGACCTCCGGATGCATGTGACGCCACATGATGCCACCGGTGAGGGAAACCCAATCGTCGGAGAGTAATCGTCTCCTACATAGTGTTGTCTAGGGTTTATGGTTGGATTTGTGCCCTCGTGGTCAACTGGTGGCCTAGAATAAAGTGTGAAGGTGACCAATCCGGGTGAATTCAAGAGGTAGCGTAGTGACGATGTCCCACTGGTATCCATGGATGATAAATCACATGGGATCCCAACAAAGATGTCCTGATGGAATGATTCTAGGATGATGGCAATTGATCTTTGGATTTTGAATTGGATAAGGATGAACAAGGGTTTCGATAGGATGATGATGAGACACACAGATGCATACGATGAACTCTTTCCTCTGGATGTGGCTGGCAACGGCGGTCGGGAATAGCCTAGCGATGTCTATATCTCTTGAAGACCCCGATATCAATTTCATGTGGGATGTGGATAGGAGACAACCATGGGACTGGCAACGGCCTTAGGGCACATTGTCCTCACTTCTGGCGATGTTTAGCTTTTTTGGATATGGGATCTTTCTTGTTCCAATACTGTTCTTTCGTGTATGTTGGTTGTTAAAAGGCAGGGCTATGAGATTTTGATTCTAGGGACAATTTTGGGTTGATTTCTCACACATCAAGGAGGAGATGGGTGATGACAGGCTTGAATGATTATGGTGAAGATAATAGTATCAGTGATCTGCGGGGGGGGGGGGGGCACTTGTATTGTTATTGAGTTTGGTACTTTCATGTTTCGTGGCACATAATGTTCCACAATTATTGTGATGTTGTGTTTCGTTGTAATTTTCATTTATCAATAAATTTTTAAGAATGAGTATGCTCGAGTCCTTAACTTTCCTGGTATTTATATTTAAATAATTATAAAATTAAAATATATATTTATTATAAATTTATAAATATATATATTTATATATTAATAAAAATATATATATATTTATAATTATATAAAATTATTTATAAATATATTTATTTATAGATATGATTGTAATTATAATTATATTTATTTATACTAATAATTATAAATAAATATATTTATTTAGATAATTATAAAATTATGATAACTATTATTATTATATTAATCATTATATATATATATATTTATAAATATATAAAAATATTTATAATTATTATTATAAATAAATAAATATATATATATTAATTTAAATAGTTGTAAAACTATAATAAATATATTTTTTATATATAGTTGTAAAATTATAAATATAATAAATATATTTATTATAATTTTATAATTAAAAAGAAATATTTATTTATTTATAGTTGTAATTTTAAATAAATATATATGTTACATTTATAATTTTATAATTATATATAATTAATATATTAATTATATATAAATTTACAATTATAAATATAATATATAAATTTATTATAAATTTTAAATTATTCAAATAAATATATTTTCATTTATAATTATAATAGAAAATATTTATAATTTAATTTTAATTATAATATTTTAAAAATTTATTTATTATTTTTATAATTTTATTACATAATTAAAAAATATAAAGATATTTATAAGAATATTTATTATATATATAATTATAAATATATATATATATTCATTAGATATATAATTTTATATGTATATATAATAATATAAATAAATTATTAACATTATATTTTTATCAGTGTTTTCTCAACACTGATATAGATATCCATTTATCAATGTTAAAAAATAACTAATAACAGTATTATTTATCAGCGCTATAGTTTTAGAGCTGATAAAGAGAAATTTTATTAGTTTTTTATAGCGTTGATAAAGGGGGACCATTATATGTGCTAAAACTTGTTGACAATATGGTATTTTATTAGTTATTTCTATATTAGTGTTGATAAAAGTCTTCCTCTTGTCTTAAAAATTACCCAAATGGGGTCTCCTTCTCTCACACCTTATATATTTTGTAGTACCCAACCTATGTCGTCATAAAGCCCCATCTCTGTCGTGCTGAACCCCTCCTTTGCTATCGTTGAACCCCACCACCGTCACCGCCACCGTCACCTTTCATGGAAACTGACCACTATCACTACCTAACCCCGCGTTTGCTGCACTGAACCCTTACTCTATCTCTGTTGAACCCTACCTCTATTGCCGCTGCTGACCGCTGCCTCTTCTTCCATCCAACCATGTCATTGTCTCCCTCCCCTCTCTAAATCTATGGTATGTATTTCTCCCATGAGTTCTCTGGGGCCTTTATTTGTATTTTTCGTAGTCCTAGTGGGATGGAATGATATTTCTGTGGTGGACATGGTTAGATCACGTTGTGTATTATGAGGGTTGATTTTTTGGGGTGTGAGATAGTGCAAAGAAAGGATGGAAGGAATGGGGGGATGGCATGGTCGTGATAGGAAGTCTAGGGATGGTGGGAATCTAGTGGGGATGTTGGAAATAATAGGGGTTGAACAGGTACATTGTGAGTCCTGGGGTCGCATGGGGATGATGATGATGGCATTGAGGAGTGGAATATTTTCTAGGGGAGGTTTTCTGATTTGGTGGGTATCAAAGTGTTGACCAAGTGTTGTTTTCAACAATACATAATGTTTTATTTAAAGGGGAGTATGTTGAGAACTATTCTCTATCTCTTTATGACAATTCTGATTCCTCAAAAATACCCATAATTATTTTCTAATGATTTTATGTATTAAGTATTTTTCAAGAATTTATAATTCATTTTTTTTTTCTGGACGAAATATTTACGTTCTTGAATAATGTGGATTTATTTCTAAAGTATTCACATTTAGCATGTTCTGGAAACACTGTTCATACCCTACTTATTCGGGATCTACTTTAGCGTGTTCTGGAAACACTATTCATACCATACATGGAGAAACATAGTGTAAGGATAAAATGCATAGTATTCATTATCAAATAAGTGAAAAATATGGTTAATCAACCATACGTTATCGACAAAGTATAAAAAGAACCCTTTGTTAGGAAGGAACCCTACATTTGGGATATCAGAAAAGTATGGATGGAGAACTGTACGTAATTCATAAACGTTGCATTTGTTTCTCAAAAGTATGGTTCATCAACCTTAATTTTGTAAACAACCATATATTCTTGGAAAAGTATGGATCAAGTTAAAGTATGGATCTTTTACCATATGTTTGAATGTTGAAGAGAAAAGTATGGATGATCAACCATATGTTTGAAGAATGTAACATAAACCTTACGTTTTTAATCAACCATAAATTATCAATCCTATGTTTGAAGACTATGTCATAAACCTTACGTTCAGGGGATGCATAGAGTACAACTCAACCTTAAGTTTGGCATCAGAGAATTTAAAGTTGATATCTTTAGGCAATGGTTAGCAAGCTGATTATTTGGCAGATTTCAAGACGTATTAAAGCCGATTTTAAAGTGCAACTTTGAATGATTCAAATATGTTTTATTAATGGGTTAAAGATGGAATTAATGGAGATTTTTATGCTGAATTTTTAGGGAAGTTATGACTACTCTGTAAATTCAAATGTTTGAATTTCACAAGACAAAAGGAAACTTTTGTGGATCTAAATTTTTAGGAGAAGTACTTATTGTTTATATATATAAATATATGAGTTTTTTCGAACAGAAATAAAAATGGTCTTCTGTGATCTATCGATCATTTTGAGAAAAGGAAAGAAAAATAGAGATTATCAAAAATTCAGATCTTCTGATTCAAAAGAATGACAGATCTCTATTTCCTGAAGAAGAAAAATCACTCTAGAAGATTCATTTGTTCTACATCGAGGATCATTTGTGAATCAGCTAATGCTAAACTTGTGAGTTATATTTCTATATCTACTATAACGGGATTGACTTATAACGAATCTTTTTATGAAGATCATTATATCTGAAGGCGACGATCCATCTATTATCAATTGCATGTGTTGAAATTGTGAAGAACATCTAGAACGTATTTTCAGAATACAAAAATCATTCTATTCATGAGTGACCAGCTTCTCGTACTATGCTGTGTAGATTCTAGAGTGAACCAGAAGGGTTAGTTTTTCCATATATTGTAAAGGTGTCAACAACCTGTACTCAGTTGCCGAAATAGTCTGTTGAAATGAGGACCAGTTATTAAAAATCACAAAGCCCATGGAGTAGAGCATTGGTGGAGTCCACTAGGGGCTTTCTGTTCCCCGAACCACTCTATATCTTGTGTCTCAGCTATTTAAATTTCCGCTGCATTAATTCATCTTATTAAAGTTAAAGGGTAGAACACAATCTCACAAAGATTTCTGAAAATACCCAATTAACCCCCCTCTTGTGTTTATTTTGTTTAATGTAATCCAAAAATTTGTATAAGAAGTTGAGATTTTTGATAAAGCCTTAACAAGATCAAAGCGATTATACACAGAGCAAGATGACTGATACAAGAGAGGGAAGGTCTTTGGTTAGAGCACCATACTTATATTGTGAAAACAATGGATTCTGTAAGTCACGAATGATTATCTCTCTGAAAAACCTTGGATACAGAGTATATTCTAAGATTGTGACTCCATATAAAATACTTGAAAAACCTAAAACATGGAGTGAAGCTACTGAAGCGGATTATGAAATGAATTAGAAGACAGTGAATGCAATTATATGTGGTCTAGGACCTAATTAATTTAGCAGAGTATCTCCAAGCCCAACAACATATGAAATGTGGTAAGCTATTGTTGTTACTTATGAAGGGACTAACAATATAATGGAAATGAGATATGCAATTGATAAGCCTAAATTTGATACTTTTACAGTGGTTGAAAGTGAAAGTATTACTCAGATGAATTGAAGATTGACAGAGATTGTCAATAATATAACCTGCTTGGGATATCCCATTAAACATGCTGATCAAGTTTTAAAAGTACTCAGAGTACTTCCTAAAAAATAGAATGGAATCTCTGCAGCAATCAGACAATCGACACCTATCAAAGATTTAACCATGAGAGTACTGATTAGAACAGTAATGATGTATGAGGATGAGATGTAAGATTAATCAAATGAACATAATGTGCTTATCCAAAGAGATGACACTACCTTAAAAGTATCGTCACAGAGAAAAAACAGAAAGACGAAGAAAAGTATAAATGAGAAATCAGAAAATTCTGATTTATCTATTTCTTATGTGGAACTGGCTCACCTAGCCAGAAGATTCACTAAATTATAAAGATAGAAGAAGAGCTTCAAAAAATCCTTCAAAAAGGATTACAAGGAAGTAAGATGTCATGAATGCAAGAAAACGGGGTATATCTGGCGAGACTGTCCCCAACTAAAAGAAGACAAGAGAAAGAAATTCTTCAAAAGAAATAATTACGATCATAAAGAAGAGAAATCTATGAAATCAAAATTGTGTGTATCTGAAGACTCTAGTAGAACTTCTGAATTAGACTCATAGGTAGGAAGAAGCAAATCTAAAAGCAAACATGTGTTTTATGGCAGAAACAGATGAGGTACAATCTTACTACTCTTACTACTCTAGTTCTGAATCTAGGTAATCTAATGAAAAACTTACAGCCTACTGCAATATGCTTGAAGAGTAATATGATTATCGATTTAGGATGCATAAGTCTTTAATGAAAATTCGTAAGATTGTTTCTGATGAAAGAGATACAATTCTGAAACAATATAAGGATTTAACTGAAAAGTTTGACTCAATTAACACTGACAATACAGATTATGAATCAAAGATAAAATCACTGCAAACTGAAGTGGAAACTTATAAAAATAGATCACTTGTTTTTACTAAATGATAAAATACTTTAAATGAAATTCTTGGGAAACATTTCATTAAAAAATAATGATTTGGAATTGGATGTAAAGGTGAATACCCCATGCTATAATAAAATTATTTTATTCCAAGTGAAAAAAGAATAAATTGTAATTACTGTAGAATAGGGGGACATATTTATAAAAATGATTTCTTAAGAAAATCCCAAATAAGTAGTATTAGGAAATATTTTGTATCAAATTCTTTATTTGACTCTTGTGAAATTAGAAAAACAATGCAAGTCTGGATTCCCATATCCTTGCTGGGTAACACCCCTGGACCCAACAAAATATGGGTACCAATGCAAATTGTGTAAATTCATTTACAAGGAGCACGTCACAAAAGCAAAAAGGACATGTGGTATATGAACAATAGTTTCTCAAGGCATATGAGTGGAAACTCATTGAATTTATATACACTCACTCAAAAAGATGGTGGACTTGTAACTTTTGGTGACAATGATAAATGGAAAAATCATTTTCATTGGAACAGTTTCAGATCCAGAAGATGTCTCAATCAATAAAGTATGATATGTAAAAGGATTGAAACAAAATCTGATAAGTATCTCTCAACTATGTGATGATGGTTATGTTGTTGATTTTTCTAAAAACTAATGTTCTGTTTTCAAAAATAAATTACTTAAATTTAGATCACCTAGAACTAACAATTTGTTTACCGTGGACATAAATTACATGTGTAAACAAAAATTAAATTGCATAACTGATAATGTAAATGAATCTTGGATCTAGAATAGGATACTTGGACATTGTAATATATATATTTTACACAAATTATCTGAGAAAAATTTAGTTTTTGATTTTCCTAGTCTCAAATTTGAAAGTGACAGATTCTATGATTCTTGTCAACATGGAAAGCAACACAAATCATCCTTGAAATCTGTTAACATAATTGCTACATCTAATCCTCTAGAACTTATACATATGGATTTTTTTGGACCTTCAAGAGTAAAAAGTTCAGATGGTAAATCATATGTATATGTTTTAGTTGATGATTATTCTAGATTTACATGGATTTTATTTTTAAAATTAAAACTGATGCTTTAACTTTATTTTAAAGTTTTGTAAATCTGTTCAAAATGAAAAAGGTTTTAAAATAATTTCATTTAGAAGTGATCATGGTGGAGAATTTGATAATCAGTAATTAGTTCCTTCTGATCAAATATGGGTATTAAACACACCTTCTCTACACCAAGAACGCCTCAACAAAATGGAATTGTTGAAAGAAGAAATAGGACTAGTCAAGAAATGGCTAGGACTATGGTAAATGAATACAGTCTTCCTACCTAGTTTTGGGCAGAAGCTGTAAGCACAGTCTACTATATAATTAATAGAGTATTAATTATACTAATTATGACAAAGACACCATATGAACTCTAGAATAAAAAAAAACCTAAAGCAAATAAATTTAATGTTTTTGGATGCAAGGTTTTCCTCGTGAACACCAAGGACAATCATGGTAAGTTCAATCCAAAATATAATGAAGGCATTTTATTAGGATATTCAGCTACCTCCAACACTTATAAATTCTATTATAAGAAGTCAAGGATTATTGAAGAATCAGTTCATGTGAAATTTGATGAATATGATCCCTTTGAGAAATGGACAGATCAAATGGATGAATCTAAATCTAATGATAACATGAGTCATGAGAACATGAAAAATGATTTTGAAAAAGATATAAATGAAATTCAGTCCAATTCAGAAGAACATGATATTGAAGAACCTATGAGTGTGCTACATAGACAGACTAGAACTCTAAAGAATCACCCTTTAGAAAATATAATAGGTGACTTAGACACAGGAATAAAAACTAGATGAAATATAGGGAATCATGTATAATTCTCTGCCTTTCTATCCCAATTAGAACCCAAGTCTATAGAATAGGCTTTAGATGATGAAAGTTGGATGATAGAAATGTAAGAAGAATTAAACCAGTTCAAAAGAAATGATGTCTGGGAATTAGTTGGAAGACCATAGAACTATCCAATGATAGGAACCAAATGGGTCTTTAGAAATAAGAAAGATGATCATGGAATAATAACTATAAATAAATCCAGACTTGTATCTAAAGGATATAATTCACAAGAAGGTATATATTATGATGAGTCCTTTGCACCTGTTGCTTGATTAGAATCCACTAGAATCTTTTTATCCTATGCATCTCATATGAATTTTAAATTATTTTTTATGGATGTTAAGTTTTCCTTTTTAAATGGCTATTTAATGGAGGGAGTTTATTTTGAGCAACCTCATGGTTTTGAAAATTATCAAAAACCTGATTCTGTTTTTAAACTTACTAAAGATCTTTATAGCCTTAAACAAGCACCTAGAGCTTGGTATGAAAGATTAAAATCATTCCTATTGAAAAAGGATTTCTCTGTTGGAATGGCAGATCCAACCCTTTTAAAGAAAACTGTAAATTCAAATATTCTATTAGTTCAAATTTATGTTGATGATGTAATTATTGGATCAACTAATAAAACCCTTTGTCATGAGTTATCAAAGTTAATGCAATTAAAATTTGAAATGAGTATAATGAGAGAATTAAATTTCTTCCTAGGACATGAAATTTATCATAAATTTTTTTGGAAATATTTTGAATCAATGAAAATTCATTACTGATTTATTAAAGAAGTTTGGACTTGAAAATAGTAAGAAATATAAAACTCCTATGTGTACTAATATAAAACATGATTTGGATGATACTGGATAATCAGTTGAAAACATGTTATAAAGAGGTCTGATTGTTAATTTATTATATCATACGGCTAGCAAGCCATATATAATGTATTCAGTATGTATTTGTGCGAGATTTCAATCAAATCCTAATGAATCTCTTTTAACTTCTATCAAAATAATATTTAGATATTTAAAAGGAATTGTTTTCCAATATCATCATTATCCCAAAAAATATGATTTCAATTTAATTTCATATTCAAATTATTATTTTGGAAGTTTAGATTAGATAGGAAAATCACTTCAAGAACATGTCACATTTTCGGGAAATCCTTAGTGTCATGGTCAAGTAAAAAAACAACATTCAATTGCACAGTCAACAGCTGAGGCAGAATAATTTTCGGCTAGTAGTTGCAGTACTCAAGTGTTATGGATGAAAAATACAGTTATGGACTTTAGACTAAATTTTAATAATACACCTATTTTATGTGACAATACTAGTGCTATAAATATTCCAAAAAATCCTATTAATCATTCTAGAACTAAGCATATTTATATCATAGATGATTTTCTAAGAGATAATGTTCTTAAAAAGTATATATCTTTGGAATTTTTAAGTACTAAAATTCATTTAGATGATATTTTTACTAAACCACTTCACAATCCATGGTTTTATTTTATTAAGGGGGAGCTAGGATTATTTAATTTTAAATAATGTTTTATTTTATTATGTTGTTTCATTATTTTAAATATGTTTAAAATAATTTGGCTATTTTATTTTCAAACAGAACAAGTTTTTCTTCCCCATGTAATCAATTTTATTTATATTTAAAATATATGCAATGATTAATGAAAACATGAGAATCAAGGCTGTCAAAAACTCTTTTGACTTCTAAATAGTTTCATTGATACCAAATCCTTTTTGAAGCCACGAAACTGCACCACTTCTCATCAATCCTAATTTTAGAACCTCTGAAACCCTAACCTTAAATCCTTCAGAGATTCTTGCATAGATGGATAAGACTAAGATAGATGATGAGTCCGAGACCCGAAATGCCATGAAACAGTGCTTAGAAGGAAGGAAAATCTTATAGGGAAAGGTGATTGATCTCGAATGGCTATTTCAAACGAATCTCTTGTTAAAACATGCACTGCTATTTCAAAATCTCGAACAAACTTTCAATAGTGAGAATGCAGGATTTTTTTATAAGTTAGAACTTCGATATTTATTCAAGTCTATCCAGTTTTGTCTGGGAGAAAAAGAGGACGCTATGCTGACTAAGATAGAGGATATGGATTTTTCGATCTCTTTAGTTGAAATTGGTCAGATTTTGAACATCCCTCATGAGGGAGTCTTTCATTTTGATTTAAAAAATATAGGAGATTCAGTGAATAAATTTGAGAACATTATGTATTTTTTTGGTTCTACTTCTATAAAGAAGATTTTCATAAAGGACCTGGAGCCTGATAAGAAAATTTTAGTAAAATTTGTGCAAACAGGGATTACACCGAGGATGTCTGAGATGAAGAAGATATTATATCCTGACATGTATATAATGTATACTTTTCTCGGTGATATCAAACTCAATTTTCATAGGTACATGGTGAGGTATCTGAATTAATGATGTAACAGTGATTCCATAATGAACTTTTACCCTTTTGGTAGAGTCATTTCCAAACTGTTGTTCAAAAAGGATATGGTAATACTAGTGTATTTGAGAGTAGTATTTCATCACAATAATGTTTTTCATGATGGAAATTTATGAAAGATTGGGTATTTCTGGGGTACTATAAAAGGAAAACTAATTCTAGTAGGAGCTGAGGAAGAAACAATGAGTGCTCAAGCTTAGTCCGCTAAGTCCAAATAGGGACAGGATGAATCGAGAGTGATCACTATGGCGAGGAGAATAAGATTTGAAATGGAAGAAACTGCGGAAGAAAATAGTCATGAGGGGCTTTACACTCAAAGGAAGATAACTGTTAATGAGGAACATGTTTCCCCTGTACTGACAACAAGATATTTACTCTCTCACAGCTTTGTTAGAGAAAATGTTATTGAACATTCTCATGAACAAGATGTGGATGTAATAGAAAATAACCATGAAATAATTGATGTTGAAATAATATATCCACAAGTTGTAGTTGATGTTAATGTTACACTTCAATAGGAAAAAGAGTCAGATCTTGTTGAAGAAGTGGTCAAACCTCAGGACACACCATAAGATATTATCTTAGAAAACCCACTGTAAGAACAAGATGCTGATGTTCATGATGAGCATGTTTATGATGCTCAAACAGGAGTACTTCAAGAGGATTTTTTATTGAAGCGTCTGGAAAAGGATCTGAGGTAAAATCTATGGACCAACGTACTCAGGAAAAGGAAAACAGAGAATTCGGATGCATACTCACTACCTTTAGTATTGCTAAATCACACTAAACCTGAGAATGAGAATCAAGCACAGGGTGCCTCTGATTCAGGGAATAATGAAGTTGAAGAGCTATACAGACAGGTGTCTCAATTGGAATCTGAAAATGATACTATCAATAGAGCCTTAAAATCAGAACAGCTCAAATTTTAGAGACTGAAGGAAAGTACAGTTTCAAGGCAATAAGTTGAAATTTTTAAGAAGGATATGCTGAATGGTATTGCAAAATTAAAGTCAGAAATAGTTATGAAGTCATATTTATCAGATCTAAAATTATTTATGGAGACAAAATTTGCATCTTTCGGAACTAGTGTTTCCAGTGGGTCAGGAACTTTACCTGATTCACTCAGAACGTTTCAGGCTAGCACAGCTGCAATGAGAAATATGAGTGAAAGATGTCATGATCTTCAATGCAATAGTGTTCCTTTATCAATCCTGTTAGACAATCAGAAATTTTTGGTTGATCAGTTGACATCTAGTGAACCAGGAATCAGATCTGTCTTAAATAAATTCACAGAGAATCTGTATTCTTTTATGGAGAAAGAAGAAAGACTTATCATGTTTTTAAGAGACAATATCATTGAAGACATTCATATGACTCAAGATGCCAGAGATCTTATTATTATGCTTGGTGATGGAATGATTCAAAGACTTAGGGAGAAGTCGACAGAAATAAAGTCTGCAATTCATAGTAGATAGACCTTATTTTCTACCCTTACCAAACCTTGATTCTCGTGTTCATCATAATTGTATGTATTCGAACAACCCAATGAAAATTTTTGATTCTTGTATTTATTAATTTTTTTTAACTTTTATTGAAATTCTGTTTCTTTATATTGGTTTTGTTTTAGTGTCTTTCTTTCAATATGCATGTAATCCAGATTTAATTATTTCCAAACACTTAGTTATATCATTAACTTAAGTTCAGTGCAACATTAAATGTGTTATATTCCACCTTTTATCATTGTTTTTGATATCACAAAAGGGGGGATATAATGGATAAACACAAATTTTTTGTTTGTTTCATTTTATTGGGGGAGAAATTAAAATATAAAAATTAAAATATATAATCTAAATGGGGAAATTAAGATATATATAATATTTTATTTATCTTTTTAAAAAAACTCAAAACTATATTTATTTAATTTTTTTTGTGTAAGTTAATTTCATTAATTATTTTATGGGTTTTGTGATCATAAAAAATGGAGAGATTGATGAGAATGTGTTGTTTTCAATGATACATAATGTTTTATTTAAAGGTGGAGTATGTTGAGAACTATACTCTATCTATTTATGAAAATTTTGATACCTCACAAATACCCTTAATTAGTTTCTAATGATTTTATTTGTTATGTATTTTTCAAATATTTATTATTCATTTAATTTTTATTTTTGGACGAAATATTTTAGTTCTTGAATAACATGGTTTTATTTCTAATGTATTTTCATTTAGCGTGTTCTGGAAACACTATTCATTCCCTACTTATTTGGGGTCTGGTTTAGTGTGTTCTAGAAACACTGTTCATACTCTACATGGAGGAACATAGCGTTAGGATAAAAAGCAGTGTATCCTTTATGAGATAAGTGAAAAGTATGGTTAATCAACCATACGTTATCGGCAAAGTATGAAAAAGAACCCTACGTTAGGAAGGAAGCCAATGTTTGGGATATCGTAAAAGTATGGAAGGAGAAACGAATGTAAGTTTTGAATGTTACATTTGTTTCTCAAAAGTTTGTATCATCAACCTTAATTTTGTAAACAACCATACGTCCTTGGAAAAGTTTGGATCCAGTTAAAGTATGGATCTTTTTCCATAAGTTTTAATGGTGAAGTGAAAAGCATGGACGATCAAACTTACGTTTGATGGAAGTGAAATAAACCTTACTTTTGTAATCAACCACACATTACCAACCCTACGTTTGAAGACTACGTCATCAACCATATGTTCAGGGGATGCATACAATACAACTCAACCTTTCGTTTGGCATCAAAGAATATAAAGTCGATATCTTTATGAAATAGTCAGTAAGCTAATTATTATGCGGATTTCAAGCTGGACATAAAGCTGATTTTAAAGTGCAACATTGACTTATTCAAATCCATTTTATCAATGGCTTAAAGATCGAATTAAAAGGATATTTTTATGATTAATTTTTAGGGATTTTTGGACTACTCTATAAATTCTAATGTTTGAATGTCATGAGTCCAAATGCGCCTTCTGTGGATCTAAATTTTCACGTGAAGCACTTATTGTTTATATATATATATGAGTTTTTTCGAACATCACAAAAAATGGTCTTATGTGATCTGTCGACCATTCTCAGAAAAGTGAAGAAAAATAGAGACTATAAAAAATTCAGATCTGCTGATTCAAGAGAACGACAAATATTTGTTTTCTAAAGAAGAAAAATCACTATATAAGATTCATTTGTTCTACATCGAAGATAATTTGTGAATCTTCTACTGATAAAGTTGTGAGTTAAATTTCTATATCTACTACAATGGGGTCGACTCTGAATGACTCTTTTTTTTGAAGATCATTATATCTAAAGGTGACGATCCATTTACTGTCAATTGCATGTTGTTGCAATTGTGAAGAACATCTGGAATGTATTTTCAGAATACAGAAATATTTCTATTCTTGAGTGACCGGATTCTCGTACTAATATTTGTAGGTTTTAGAGTGAACTAGAAGGCTTTGTTTTTCCTTAGATTGTAAAGGTTTCAACTGCCTGTATTCAGTTTCTGAAACAGTCTATTGAAATGAGGACCAGTTAGTGAAAATCACCATGATCATGGGGTAGAGCGTTGGATGAGTGGACTAGGGGATTTCTGTTCCCTGAACCACTATATATCATGTGTCTCTACTATTTAAATTTCTAATGCATTAATTCATCTGATTAAAGTTAAAGGGAAGAACACAATCTCGCAAAGATTTTTGAAAAGACACAAATCACCCCCCCCCCCCCTCTTGTGTATATTTTGTATAATCTGATCTAACACAAAGGAAGGTGTAAGTGATAGCTTTACTATAGGGTAGTATTGGGTGTGGTGGCTCATAGAGAATGGGGTGGATGGTGGATTATATTGAAGATGATCAGTTGGTTACAAAGAATGGGGCATTGTGTTGGGTGGATCATACAGGAGGGGGTTGTGGATGAGGTGGATAGAGTTAGGGTATGGGGAAGACCAAGGGATTAAAGAATTTTTCCTAATCATTCTAATTGGTAGGAAAATAGTAATTTTATTATTGAAAAGGGTCTCATATTAGAAAATTGATCATTCTATTAATAATAAAATATGATATTTAATAGAAGGGATCAATTTCATTATTGAGATATGTTTAGAATCTATTTCGATGTGGCCTTGATTGTACAATGAGCATTCCACTGGGTATTGGTAATACACGGAACTACTAATGAATAGTTTATACTAGGATTACAAAACACTTGGATTTTAAAAAAAATCTCTTGGGGTTTTTTGAAATACAGCTCAAAATATGTTTTACACAAGATCCAAAAAGAAATGTGGAAGTCACCTACCACATTTGTGTGCACATGAATAGGCTAAAAGATATTTGACATTGAAAATTATTTCATATCTATGAAATAGATGACCTTGTAATTTTTTTCCAAAAATAGTGAATTCTTTATCCAATGTGGACATATGGTAAATTTCATGAACCATATAAATCCCTATGTTTAATATATTTTTGTTATCTATTTTCAATTTTTTGAAATTTATTTTCATTGATATTTCATATAATTCTAAAATAGTTAGTTTTTATAATATGTATTTATATTTTTTAAAATTAAAATTTAATATTCGATTAATAGAATGGGTGTTGAAGCATTCATTTCAAATGAAAATTTTATAATAATTTCATTGATGCAGATCATTCTAAAAAAATACTTGAATTTCTTAAATAGGAATTTCATTTAAAATTAATAAACTCTAAACCTTCTAATCCACATTTCAAAACATTATATTAATAACCATTTAAATATTCCATATTTATGATTATTAAATAATAATGTTTCAAAAATTCTTCGAAACATGATCTCGAAAATGAATTTTGAAGGTTTCTCATAGCAATGCATTTTTATGAAAATAATCAAAATATTTTTTATAAACATTTTGAATAATTTAAATTCATTTTTCCCTTATATATTTAAAGGATATATCTCATAATGAGTTTTTATTTGTGAATTATATATATAAATTATAATGCGATACAATTATTCTAGGACATTTCGATTTTGTTATCTAACAATGACTTTCTTGTTGTCATTGGAAAATGTTATGTATCCCATTTTATCTATGGGTTGTATTTATATCATTATATGACGAGTGGGACCTATATATCCCTCAAATATATTGGGTAAAGTACAATATATTATGATATTACTATGGGAAAGAAGTTTTTATGCTTGATCCACAATGGGAAAATATTTTTGATTCTTGGTAAACTATGGGAAAAGAGTTATGATTCATGATCAACTATAGGAAATGAATTTTGGTGATAAATAAAATAGGAGAAAAAGGTTATGGTTATTAATCTATTATATTATGATGGTATTCAAAGATAAAACAGACATATTCAATGATTTTATATGATTATGTATGTGCTATATTTTATATGCCAGATTTCATAGTTATGACACATGTTTAGGCAATGCTCCAGGGATCATAATTATTATTTATACATATAATTCACCCTTTTCATTATATTAAGGGTTGAATCTAGGAGGAACCAATATAAAAATGGGTGTGATGGATAATGAGGTGACTATGCCAATAAGAACCCAAATGGGAAGAGAGTTGGAGAGAAAAATTCCATGATAATACTTACTCAACATTATCAAGAAATGAATAAAAATATAAACCATTTCATACTCACAAACATGATAAATATGATCCAACTCACCAAGGAATTATTCATGCGGTAATGAAATCAAACTGTTTGGGTTCCTCTGATCTACTAGTTTGGAATAAATGGATAGCCATTTATAATTTGGAAGGTGAAGTTGATTGATGGTGGTTCCTCCATTATATTTCTAAATTTCCATAAATAAGTTTTTAATTTTGATCATGTAGGATGACTAAATTTTTTTCAATATTTCAAATATCATTCAAGAATTTCATGAAATCCATCTCCATTTTAACATATTTTGTGTATTAATTTATTAAATAAAAATATTACCAAATCAAATAGGATGGATATGAATAGAAAATGGTTGCTTATCAATTGTATGAAAGAAGAGTATGAAGACGGGGTGAAAGAGTTCATAATTTTTTCCAAAGATATTGAATATGAACTATTTAAAATAATTTTCCTATATTTAATCTTTTGTTATTCAAGGCTAATTAGTCCAAATAAGTTGGAAGAACACATGATATGATAGGGAATTGATCAAAGTTATAAATTTTGTAATAGACACTAGGGAAAAGATAATGTAGATAGTTAATGGGATAACAATACTTTTTATGGATCATCTAATATGATTACATGTGGTTAAAATTAAGAATATTATATTGAGGATGTGATTACAAGTGTGGATGATGATGATGATCGTATTGAGAAAATAACCATGAAAGATGAATATGAACATTGTGATTGTCCCCGATTATTTGAGAAGTTATAGAGTTGTGAAAATACACTATTCAATACAAGTTACAATAAATGTATAACATTTTCAGTTTTAGTGAAGATGTAAAATGTGATTGTAAGAAATGGAAAGAGTGATTCTAGTTTTGTTGAACTACTTTCTTTCATGAATGATGTGTTCCCAAAAGATAATGATCTCTCTATCAAAACATATGACACTAAAAAATTATATGTTTCATGTGTATGATATCTAAAACAATACATGCCTCTCCAAACGATTGTATACTATTCCTCAAGGACTAAAAATAACTTATATAATACCCAAAGTGTGGTTTTTCTAAAAATAAGAGAGATGAATTGGGTCTTACGATACATGTCTGGTACATTCCTATTTTTCCATGATTTACATTCCTATGTTGAAGTGAATATACTATAAGGCGATTGACATGTCACGAATACACAAGGAATAAAGATGGGAAAAATCATCACCTACAAGACTCTATTTAGTGGAAGAGAGTTGATCATGAGTATCCTAAATTTGGAAAAGACCTGAGAAACCATCATCATGTATTATCTACATATTGGGTGAATCATTTTGGTTTTCAATGTATCACTCATAGAACATGGTTGGTTATATTGGTAAATTATAACTTTACACCATGTATATTCATGCAATTAAATTACATTATGTTATCCATGCTTATATTAGGACCATAACAACAATGTAATGATAATGATGTTTATTTGGATATATTGATAAAAGTTTACAATTATTGTGGGATTCATGTGTTATGTTGTATGATTTGTATAGAAATGAATATTTCACATTGAGATAAAAGTTGTATGAAATGATAAATGACTTCCCTACTAATGGAAATTTGTTAGGATATAGCACTAAAGGAACTAAATGGTGTCCCATTTGCAAACAAGGTACACAGTAAGTTAGGTTAAAACATTCCTCGAAGGTTATGTTTATATGAAATCACATATATCTACCCAATTACATATGTACCCATATTTGATGAAATATTTCAATGGTACATTATAATAACATACTACACCATCTCCATTAATAGGTGATTAACTATTTCAGAATGTAAAATATGTGGACACTATTTTTGGTAAAACTTTTTCAAAAAACCTTAAGAAAACCAATTGAAAAAATAGATCCATTTTTACTCTTACCATACTGGAATTTTATATATGTCAGACATTTTCTTAATGATTTTAATATTGAAAAAAATTAATTTGATAGTTTAATTATCACATTAAGAAATTTACCTGAAAAACAAATGTTATAATTAAGGTTAGGTTACACATGGTTGACTTGGGAATACAAGAAGATTTTGTGCGAGTGAAGGGTGAAAAATGAACTTTTCTTCTTCCAGCTACTTACACTTTCTATAGGAAGGCGGGATATTGGTTTTTTCATCTTATTGAATGATGTAATGGTTTTAGAGGGGTATTCAATGAATATAAAGAATATCATGTAAATGACTAATTTAAATTTTAATACTATAAAGTCAGATGACATTCATGATTTGATGCATGATCTAGTTCTCATATATTTATGTTTCCTTTTACCCAATAATTTCTACCACACAATAACAAGGATCTCCTTCCATTTCAAATTTATATGCAGTAAAGTTATAGACTTGGTGAAATTTATAAAAATGTAAAAGGAATTTATTTTCATATTTAATGAATTTGAAATTTTTTTCTTATCAGAATTATTTGTTATGATGGTTCACTTGGTGAGATAGATTTTTATATGTGCTCAAATATATTATAGATGCATTTACCACCTTGAATGGAATATTAATATTGTCAAAGCGTATGTGAAAAAACAAATTTTTCAAGAGGGTTATATTTTAATGTGATATATTTTTTAGGAATCCATTGAATTCTACAATGATTATCTATTGGGTGTTGAATGAATTGGTCTTCCAAAATCACTTCACATTAGGCGGCTTGTGGGTGAAAGAATTTCTAGAAAATTTGTTGTCACAATCAATATAATTGATCAAGAGTAATCCCACCTTTAATTTTTTATGAATGTTTGGAGCGTTCCTCATATGTTGAAACCCAAAACAGAATTCTAAGGATTCTAAATACATTAAGGGATGAAAAATAGATATCAAATACACATAATCATTAATTAATAACATGGTTTTGAGACCATATTTTTAAAGAGAGATATGAAAATCAGAATTCAATTTCAGAACAACTACGATGGATTGCTAGAGCACCAAGTGTGTATGCATTATCTTAAAATGATTATGTAAATAATGGTTATATGTTCTATAAAAATGAACATGATGAAGGCAGTACCGAGAAAAATAGTGGATTTACAATTATGGATAATGCGATGCATGTTTCTGGTTCTATGGAAGGAAATCCAATTGAAGTGTATATGTCAAAATTTGGAATCATATAACAAATTTGGGATTTTTATTATACAACATTTCAGGTCTTTATTTTTCAATGAAATTGGGTTGATAATAAGAGTGTTGTTGAAAAAATGAATTAGGATTAGTGAAAGAGGATTTTAGTAAGGAAGGGTACAAAGGTGAACCGTTTATAATGGCCTCACAATTAGTACAATTATTTTATGTTCTAGATCATGTAAACCTAAAGTGTTCAATTGTTATGTTATTGAAAAAAACCACTTAATGTTCAAATAAAAATTCAATTTAGGATGACCCTTTCATTAAGACGTTGTAATCATTTCATTGTGGTCCAAATCTTGATGGGGTTTTGTTTTTCAAAGGAGACTATAGTGAAGGGATTTGGATACTCAATAGAGGGATCATATATCATTATCATTTTAAAAAAAGATATCAATTTTCAAGTTATGTTTTTATAATATAAATTGTACTTCTTAATTTCATTATGTATTTGATGTTGAATTTGTGTATTTCAATTCAAATTATAACCCACTTCTATAGAGAATGAATTCTGTATGTGATGGTTGTTCTAGACTTGAGGAATAATAGGTTTCTCATCCTTTTGTTTCTACCATTTTAGAGGAAAAATAACCTTGTTTACATGATGATTCTCCCACTACTAAGGTAAAATGTGGTATCTTGACATTCTGTTTCTCCATGTGTAGAGGTACAATGACACTATTCACATGTCAATGCTACAAATACAAAGGAACAACCAAATTATGATGTTGAATTTGACTAAATTGTAGGTATTTTAGAACTGATGATTCATAAAAAGAAGGGGAATCAAAGAGTGATAGGGTTAGAAAACATTATGAAGGAAAAAAATCAAGGTTGGATGGAATGTGTGGGGCAATGATATTAACCCTAATAAGTCCATGTTCAGTAGTTACATTGGCTCATCAGCTAACAGTGCATTCTGATTAATGTAGTTTTGTGGAACCAAGTCATTCCCACATTAAGACACTTATTTGGGAAGAGTGTATGGTAATATTATGATATCTATTTTTTATTTTATTAAAAATTAAAATAATAAAACATTACCTTACTCTTCATGATCCTTTACATAGTGAATTTATAGTAAATGAATCATATAATTAATTTGTATTAATTATTTTCTAAAGGATTCAC
The DNA here is from genome assembly GCA_963277665.1 of Viscum album. Classification (NCBI taxonomy): domain Eukaryota; kingdom Viridiplantae; phylum Streptophyta; class Magnoliopsida; order Santalales; family Viscaceae; genus Viscum; species Viscum album. The sequence goes on from OY728129.1 coordinate 321,062,663, forward strand.
AAAGGATTTCCCACAATTCAAAAGTGATTTCATCTTAAACATATTGAAAGGAAAATAATGTTACACCCACCACATAAGTATTCACATATGGTAGCATAAGAATCGTGGGATTGGTATACTAGTTATTATTTAGTGATTTCTTTTCATGAAATTTTTTCTAATAATAATTTTTTTGCCAATACATGGATTCAACACATTGATTGAGAATGATTTTTATGAAACATCAACTGAGTTCTTAAAATATGTAATAGGTACCAACAGTAACATACCCCAACTGTAATGTATGGGTGGGTTATACTTGACTTGAAAAAAATGGTACATATTTTAAATCTACCATAATAATTTTATGTGATATTCAACAAAAAAACAAAATTATGTTTCTCTGTTTATAGGCAGATTAAGGAATCCAATACCAAAACCACATCTATCCCACATCATGAACTATGAAAGGATTCCCGTGTAAATTAATATGGGATATTGGTAGATTAAATAGCATACAAATTATGGGAAACATGTGTAGGTATGACATAATGAAAAAAAATTATTTAAATCACTATTACATAACAATGATTACTTATTCACCTATATTTTATATCTGAATTCGAAATGTGAATTATCAACACATGTACCATATGAAAACATAATATTGATGACCGTGAAGTGGAATGAAGAGTATGGTCATTTTAGAGGTGTGGGTTTTGGAGTGACACCCTGAACATATTTTGAAAAAATACAATAGGAGTGTAAATATAAAGAAATGGAAGAGATGAATGAAATATTAACTTCACTTGAAGAACAATTTCATTAGAATAATGAGTTTCTAAAAAATAATATGGGAGGAGTAAAGAGAAGAAACATCTCAAGAACAACCTATGTGTGAAGATCCCACCCCACCCACCTGTTTTTTGGTGAGCCAATCACCTTAAAGAGATACCTTAGTTGAGGTAATCAATATTCTAATAATTGTTTTTGTGAAATGTTAATTAGATAAACATTCATAACATTACTGCATTGATACTGTACAAGGTGAAAATGACTATGATTTATGTCTACCAACACCCACACATATCCTTGTATGGAGGTCTATGATGTTCAATATATAATAATACACTCTACACAACATAACACATCCAACAGTTTTTTTGTGAGTGGAGATTATCATAACTCAAGAGACAATAATTGAGATAACTATTCAACCTTATGATAAAGATTTTCATACAGTCGACCAAGATTTTAGATCATTCTTCACATAACCATTATATATTGTAAAATACATGTCGATAAAGATTTATTCATTTCCAATTTATTTTTCATGAAAAACTCTAACAATTAAGGAATAAAGGCATGAATCGATGAATGGTATTACATATAGACAAAGGGAAGGGGTGAAATGAAAGGTCAACTCAAAAATATCTAAAGGATCAACCAAATTATACAAAAGACCGTTCAAATTCACCTTTAACCCATTCATTCAATATCCTCATATACTGACGTTGATGTCTCATGCAGATATAATGTTATAAAATGATAGTAATCACATAGTTGATTTCGAAAAACAATTGTACGGAGAGGAAGTGAAAAACTATATTAATCTTGAATGTGTAAATGAAATCCTAAACTATGAATAGCTATGATGCTTAGTTGTAAATTTACACATGAGGTATGTTTTCATGATTTCTTATTTGATAATATGATATATGATTTTATTTATGACTAAATACATTTCATATTTTATTCAGGTATATATATCAATACCAATTGAATTAATAACCCCATGAACATAAATTTGGACTCATTAGTCATTGTGTAACTTCTATAGAAAAAACATGAATAAATTCAAAAAAATGAATGAAATAGTAACAAAACTGGCCAAATTATTGGAATGGAAACTTTAAGATGATAGAATCATATTAATACCCACATTTTAGGTGTACGACTCTGTAAATTAATCATTAAAAATATATTTTTATTAATTTCATTACTTATTTCTTTTTTGGTTTTTAGTAATCATTGGATTCTCATTACAACCAATTTGGATATTCCAAAGATTTATTTCATGGATTTACAACATGGATACCCAAAAAACGACAAAACATGATGTTGTTTTTCAGTTTATAATACAATGAATTAAATGTTTAAAAATAAAATTCATGTTATATATTGTATATTATTTTTTAAGGAGAATTATATTATGATAGGGTGGTATATAAATATCATTAAAATCATGTCACGTGGACAAAAAATGCACACTATATGCCTATAAATTTTATAATTGGACAAGTATCAGGGTATATATAATAATATTTCATAATGTTAATACAGAAAAAAATTACTTATTTTTCTCAATATTTTTGCATTGCCTGAAACATAAAAAATTAAAATAGTATGGTTATTATGTTTAAAAATGTTTGAGAGAGACCATATTCTGTAAAAAAAATACCCTAAGAGGTATTTTTGAAGAAAATTACTATTTCATTTAAAATATTTATTAATCCTTTTTGTATTTATATTTTTCCGCACTACTATGACTGCCAAAAAAATTGTATTCATAAGACAATATAGATTTTTTTAGAAATGAATGGGAAACATACCTGATGAAACAATTTACTCAAATAACATGAATATGTGAATTCCATAGAAGTAATGGGTCACTTTATATTTATGATTAATTTATTTCTTATTATTATTACAAACATATGAGTTATTTTCTTATACTAGTGGATTCATTTATTCATGTTTGGGTGGTTTGTTCGAAGATACTCATTATCCTGAGAGATTGGACTTTGAGGATGCCATAAAGAGTTCAATGAAAAGGTTAATGTTTTTTTAGTATACAATGTTTTTTCTCATAAAATTATTTGTTTTCTAATGTGTTAACACAATATATATTAAATTTTTGACTACTCATGCATAAAATTTCATTATGACATGATGATATTTGAAATTCGGTGGAAGAATATACTACAATGAAGGAACCCTTTGGGAGTATATAACCGTAATGTTATGATATACTTTCCCCATTTTACCAAAAATATATATAATAAAACATTTATTTAATTTTCATTATTAAGTACATAGTTTGTTTTTTTTTTGAAAATATTTCTATCCATCAGTCATATCATTATACACTAAAACTTCCACAAACTTCTTCTCCCTCAAAACCATTTCACCCATATTGTGTTGGAATTTACCACTTTCTATCAAGTTCCCTCTACCTCTCAATCATAATGTTTATCTTGATGTTTTCACAATAACATCATTTTCCATAGAATTATTGTATTCCTTCCTATTTGGGTTCAATTTATTTCATTTTATCATTACTCACATATGAATTGATTTTTAATACAGGTGGATTCTTTTGTTTGAGTTGGGTGGTTTGTTCAAAGGTGATCATTCTCATGAGAGATTAGACTTCGATGCTACAACTAAGATATTGAAAACAAGTTAATATGTTAAGAATGCATACAACAATCCTGAAAAATAGAATTATTGTTGTTTATTTAATTAATTTCTTAATCATTTTATAAACCTTTTGTTAGATAATTTCCTTATCATTTTTATCTCATACTTATTTATTTTTGTCACGAATCATTTGGGATGTCACGTCGGTATTTCAAATATCTGTAACAATCCACAAAAGAGATAAAATGTTTCTTTTATCCAATGTTAACATGCTTTCCTTGGTCTTTCATTATCAAACTGTAACACAACATATTGATTAGATGTTTTTATAAGAATAACATTTTTCATATAAGATCATCAAGTCAATATGAAGTGTTTTCATTTAGATAAATATATCTAATGAAAAGCATGGTAAAATTGGTATTTAGGATTTTTTTGAAATTTTGGGCCATGTAAGAATTAGCTACACCTCAATATGACACATGGTGAGATCAAAATGACTCAAAGTGATTCTTTTTATTTAAAACTTACATAAATTTTAGTATAAAATAAAAATGACATACTCAAAACCAATCAAACATATTCAGATTGTATTCATACTTTTAAAAGATACTTCATAAGTCATTTTTCATGTTTAGGAATCATCCACACATCAATCTAATACACATTGTGACCGGTATAATTTCAAGAGTGTCTATTTATTTAAAATTCACATTAATTATAGTAAAATGAAAACGTGATGTATGTAAAAACATGTAAACACATTATTATTGTTTTTTAATTTAATAAAATAATCTATAAGTCATTTTTTTGTAGGAATCAACCACACCACAATACGATGCATGATATCACTAGTATAACTCGAAACATATCATTGTATTTAATATTAACATTTATTTTAGTAAAAAGAAAAGGTGAAATTCTGAAAATGTAGAAAAAACATTCATATTGTTTTAATACTTTAGTAAAATGATTCATACGTCATTTCTAATGTGTAGGAATAAACAACACCTCAATCGGACTCACAGTGTGACCAATATGACTCTATGTGTGTCTTTTTATTTAAAATTGACGTTAATTTTAGTAACAAAAATAGGTGAAATATTGAAAACCAATAAAAAACATTCTAATTGTTTTTATAGCTTATAAAAACAATACACATTTAATTTGGTATGTGTAGGTGTCAACCTCACCATAATCTGATGCACATTGTGACCAATATGACTCAAAGTGTCCAATATAAGATTAAAATTTACATTTTAGTTCAAAACCAGTCACTTTATAAAAAATAGAAAATCCAATCCAATTTTTTTATAATTTAGGAAAAAGATTCGTGAGTTAATTTTTGTGTGTAGGAAGCAGTCACACAACAAGACAACATATGATGTGACCAGTATGACTCAAAGTGCATGTTTCCAATTTCAAATTTCATTTTAATAAAAAAAGGAATGATACATATTTAAAACTATGATACTAAATTAATAGTGTTTTGATACATTAGGATAATGACCCATAATTCATTTTATATATCTAGTAATTAGCTTAACCTCTAACCAATGTATGTTGTGACCGGTATAACACCCAGTGTGCCGATTTATTTTAAATGGAAATTAATTTTTGTAAAAAGAACATGTGACATTATAAAAACCATGAAAACAGATTAGGATTGTTTTGATACATTAGGAAAAATATTTATATGACATTTTTAATGTGTAGGAATCAACCACACCTCAATTTGATGCACGGTGTGACCAGAATAAATTTATGTGTCTTTTTTTTTTAAATTGACATTTATTTTAGTAAAATGAACAACTAAAATATTGAAGACCAAAAAAATGTATTTGGATTTTTTTTAATTTTGGAAAATTATCCAGGAGTAATTTTGGACAAGTATGAATCATCTCCACCTCAATCTGATGTACTATGTGACCTATATAATTCCATGTGTGTCTATTTATTTAAAATGACTTTAATTTTATAAAAAAAGAACAACAGACATATTGAATACTATGAATATGCATTCAAATGTTTGTGATACATTAGTAAAATGATTCATACTTCATTTATGATGTTTAGGAATCAAAAAAACATCAATTTGATTCACGGTATGGCCAGTATAACTCAAATTATTTCATTTTATGGTAAATAGACATTAATTTTAGTAAAAAAGAAAAGTGACATACTGAATGCCGAGAAAACTCATTTTGACCATTCAGGTAATTTATTAAAATGATCCAGAGGTAATTCTTTACATGTACGAATCATCCTCACCTCAATCTGACAAACGGTGGGACTGGTATGACTCCAAGTGTAAACAACACTTCAATACGATGCATGGTGTTTCTGGTATAACTCAAAGTGTGAATTTTTATTTAAAATTGACATTAATTTTTGAAAAAAGAACGACTGGCATACTAAAAATAAAGAGAACAAATTTTGATTGTTTTAAAAATTTAGAAAAACAATCCCTGTGTTAGTTGTGACAGGTAGGAATTAGCTTCACCTCAATATAATGCACTGTGTGACCAGTGTGATTCCATGTGTGTCCATTTATTTTAAAATGTTATTAATTTTAGTTAAAAGAACATGTGACATACTAAAACCCAAGAAAGACCATATAGAATGTTTTGATACATTAGTAAAATGACTCATAAGTCATTTATAATGTGTAAGAATCAACATCATATCAACATAACACATGGGATGAATAATATAACTTGAAGTGTGTATTTTTAGTTAAAATGGACATTAATTTTATTTAATAGAACAAGTGAAATACTGAAAAGTAAAAAAATGCATTAAGATTGTTTTGATACTTCAGGACAGTGATATATAAGTAATTTTTGACATGTAGGAATCACTCACACCTCAATATAACGCACATTATTTCTGATATATCTCCAAATGTGTCATTTTATTTAATATTGGAATTAATTTTAGAAAAAGAAACAATTAATATAATGAAAACTATGAAAATGCATTCTGATTGTTTTTTGATACTTTAGAAAATGACCAATTAGTCATTTTTGGATGTGTAGGAAACAACTGCACCTCAATCTGATGCATAGAGTGACAAGTATATCTCAAAGTGTTTGTTATGACCACAAAATTATCATTTTAGTTCGAAATGTGTTTCAATCACCCAAAAAAACTGAATGTGCTCCAACTTCCATGATAATATAGGATAGTGATTCGTATGTCATTTTTGACGTGTAGGAAGATGTCTCACGTCAAAACAAAAAATGATGTGATTGATATGACTCCAAATGCATATTTCTAGTTTGAAATGATATTTTATTAAAACACACAAGTTACATTATGTTAATTAAGGAAAAATGTTCATATTTTTTTGATACGTAAGACAATGATCATTAAGTATTTCTTGATTTATAAGAATCAACGACACCTCAATCCAACGGACGATATGACTGGTATAACTAAATGTGTTCCTTTATTTAAAATTGAAATAAATTTAGTGAAGAGAACTAGTGAAATAATAAAAACTGATCAAATGCATTCATATTGTTTTGATATTTAATACAATGATCTATAACACATTTTTGATGAGTAGGAATCAACCCTACATCAATACGATGCACAATGTGACTAGTATAACCCCAAGTGTGTATTTATTTAAAATTGAAATTTTCTTAATTTATTTCTTCATATTAATGTTTAAATTATTAATTTGTATTATTATTATCATGTGCTCTGTTTTCTTATATAGGTGTGTTATTTTACTCTGTTTGAGGTGATTTATTGAGAAACTCATACCATTAGCATAATTTTATAAGAGAAGATCGCATGTGCCAATATATTAAACATTAAAGTTATTAAGTGTTTGTTGATAATTGTATATGTAATGATACAAAAAATATTATGATATGTATATATTAGTTATTTTTATTCATGATGTCAAATTTATTTTAATTAAATTCTATATTTTTTTAATCATGTTACAGGTTTTTACTGGGTGTGTTGTTATACAAACAGTACACATCAGAATGTTGGGCCTTTATTAGTGCTAATGATAGCACTGATAAAGTCCTCCATTATCATCACTATCAAGACCACTAATAAAGGGGACCCCCACCCCCTTTAACAGTGCTGAGGACAACAGGGAATTTATAGTGCGGTTAAAGGCCTTTATGTTCACCATTATATGATATATCTCTAGTGTTGAATATTACCTAATAGAATTTGGTTAACAAAAATGAATTTTTTATACTATTATACCCTTTAAAAACCACAATGAATATTTAAAATAAACCATATTGGATAATTAATTAAATATAATTTTAGAAAAAATAAAACTATTTTACTCTTTAAAAATAAAAATATTTTTATAAAATCATATTTTACTCGGATATTGATTATAATTATTGGAAATTAATTGTTTAACTAATACAAAATATTATATTTTATGAAAATAATAATCAAAATTACTATATATATTTTTATCAAAATTCACCCATATTGTATACGTTATAAGCATCTCATGTTTTGAATAGGAATGAATTGAGTAACGAGTTTGGAAAATTGAAACTCTGGCCCATGAGTAATAATTAAAATTAAAATGTACATGAAAAAGTATTAGATAATGACATATATATTAAAAAATATTGCCCAAAAGTAAAATTATATAGGATATGACCTTCGATACATTAGGTATTAACAGAGTTTGTTGATAAAAATGTATGTATTTATGTTCCAAAATTGATTATTTTTTATTTAGAGAACATGCCCAATAGGTATTCTACTTATTTCCTATCCCAATATAGTAGTGACTGAAATCCCCAAACCCACATTTAGTAGTCTAGGGGATAGTAACTATCATTGAAAAATCAATATAAAATCTTGAGAGGCATTAACTCTGAGTACAAATAATCTCCTAAAGAATGTGATACCATCCACGATGGTATAAATGAATAACAAAATACATAATAAAAACATGAATATATACTAAATATCTCTATAATATAAAATATGAAAATAAAATGGTGCTCTATATACAAGGAACATATCTTGAATTGATGTAATAAAATATATGTATAAAATTTAATGGAACAAATGTGGTCATCTGAATAGAGACTTTATGTCATCATCTTTAATATATTATTCCATTCTATAAAATCATAGATCATCTCTATTACATCCCAAACTTGGATCCACCTAACCCGTGACTCGAGTCGATGGGTCACATGGCCTCATGCGTGCCTCGCTATATACTAGAGGTTTCTGACTAGCAGTGAGGGTGTAAAGGTGGTATAGTGGGGAGACTATACCCTCATTTCAACGTATCATAGAGGATACAACCAATAATAAACAATAATGGAAGATTATAAAAATAAAAAGATTCAATAAACTGTGGAAGTGTAAATAAACAGAACAACTGAAAATATTATCAAAAGACCTTAAGGTAGTGTAAAATACATTGATGCATGGAATACTATAATATAAAAAGGAAAGAGATAATAAAACCATGTTATACAATAATACAAAAAGAAAGAAAGGAAAAAAGAGATCCATAATCATCTTGACCTTATGTCTTATCCTCTACTCATAAGCTCCAACTAAAGGTAATCATGGTAACATCCTAATGAAGTACCCTTCCCCTTATCAATACATACAACCAAATAGTCTTCCTGGGTACCAGAGGTTGCCTGAGTATGGTGTGAGATAAAAATATTAGTAGGAAATCACCAAAGGTGTCTACGTGTGATCCATGAAGTGATTATCACTTAATAGTGTGTCGGTATAACAAAAATATAAAAACAAATCTGAAATTAATTACCAAGCACCTCAGGTTCCAATAGGACACCTAGAATGTCTATGTTCTTCATCTCATATATGGAATATGTGTATGATCATGCCAATATATATATAGTATTAGTAATATATAGTTTAATTATATATTTCATTTATGTATATGAACCAAGTACAGGTGGAAGTTAGTGGAAATTTACCTAGAATACTATTGTCATTGGAAATTAGTGTAACTGAGTCATCCATAATAAGTATAAGAAGCCTAAAAGCTCATTCAATATGGTATAATCCTAACAACCCTAGAAGGCTGAGAGACGTCATGAAAAAACACTCAATATGGATTGTGAGATAGCATGGAAACACTTTAATCATTTATCATGGTGCATAAATCCCAATTCCAATATAGTATCACTAGTGTGAGATGTCATGCTCAACAACTGATGTAAGGGAACATGATGCCACTATTCTCAATTGGCTCATTTCCATCGTATCACAGCCCTGATAAAGGCACATTATAATTATAACTGACATGGGGAATTACCTAATAACCATATCTTTTATATACCCTATATATATAGGGGAAGAATAATCCTTCATAATATAATGTGCATGACACATAATCCACATTATGATATAACACAAGAGTTATTACATCTCATATGATCCACTATTCATGTTCAATTCAATTTAAATCCTTATGATTCATGATAAGAATTTAATGGCATAAAAAATGAGCCTAAACAGACATTCCCTTGGTTCCATTTCATTTTAAACAAATTGATTCAATTTAAGAAATGAAATCAATCATGAATTTTACACTTCATTTTAATCAACCCATTTTATTTATCAAATCATAAATAAATCACTTATGAGGATCAATTTTAAATTGGAAGGTGTTATGGTAAATTCATTTAAAGGATGTAAACATCTTATATAATCATTACTATACAATCCATTCAGAAAAACCAATTAATTATATTCATTAAGACATGAAAAATACTTTTATAATGTCAAAGTGGATACTTAGAGATGAACTGGGCACAAGCCAGTTTCCTACATTGTAAATTCTAATTATAAATGGGAAAACACATAAGAGGTGCATTTAGATCCATTTAACACCTTTCAATCAAGGGACATTTTATTTAAAATCCAATTGATTAGCTCACTTGGAGTTTTTGTCATTTTGAACCAATTGTCAATAATATTCAATACTACTTGGAACACCTATGAGGTGATCGTATAAGGAATGTACAACGTCAAAATAATCCCAAAAGTTCAATAGACACGTATTAAAGTGTGAGGGTAAATTAGAAACAAAAGAATCAGTATAATTGTGATACATCAAAAAATATTGTGTGCGTAACAATTATGTAATTATAAAATGGAAAAACATAAAGGGTAAAAAGTTGAGACCACCTACCTCATGGTCGTAGACTACTCATCACTCAATATCAAACTCAAATTCATAGTAGTTTTAAAGAGATATGAAAAACGGTCCAATTCCTTGAAAATAAAGAAAATGAGCCTATATGTAGATAGCATAATGGATAGAATTATAAACATTGATATGATTTTAGATACTAAGGGAGGTTATTAAGATGGATTCAATGATTCAAACGGATCGTGGAACCGACATCGAAATGAGAAGTTAGATCAATGCCGAGAATTATGTGTTTTACGACAAAGAAGAAGAATAACCAGGGTTAACAATTAGTGAAACAAGGTATACAAGTAAAAGGGGTGTAATAGTTAAATTATGGGAAAATCTACTTTTGACAATAATATCAAAGCACATGGATTGGCCACATGGTTTGGCCAATCTGTGTGCAAACTGTGCTCAGTTCACTACTACATTAGGCATGCCAAGATATTAGGCACCCAGATTGACTAACTATGACCAAAACATGAAGAAATTTTCTATCTCATGCCTATATTTAGTCTCACAACTATGTAGCATGAGTCACACTGTTGTAGTCAAACTTTGCAGCCCTACCTTTTTCATGTTTATGGGCCCCGAATGATCCCTTGACACTCCAATGACCTACTTGGATTGATTAGACATCATTAATATGGTCTTCAAATGTATTAATATTTAAAAAACTATATTTTGTACCATTGATAAAAAATGGGTTGTTATGAACTACCCTCTGTAAAGAAACTCATGCTTAGGTTGTCTTACTGAGGGTAACGAGTTATCATCTATAAAGAGTTTTGGCCAACGAGTTCTAATTTCAGCTTTCCATTCATATTTCTCATCTTGTACTCGGTCTTACTTCCATAACACCTATACCAAAGGATAAAACCGACCTCAGAGTGTCTTCACTCTCTATTCCACTATATGAATAAGATAATCCTCAATGGAAAAATTCATATTCCTCTCAACCTCATCATGTTGAAATACATGTGTCAGGTCAGGATAGTATCGGTGAAGATGAGGTACATGAATGAAAAAAGCAGTAGACTACTTGTCCTCCCTTTTTATCCTAGAAGATCCTATGGTTTGTTATTCTAAAGTCTCTCTATTTAAACCGGATAGGGTGAACCTGATTAGGGGTGGTGATCTTGGGATTCATTATTTATGGACTACCTAGATTAAGTCCCATGTATTGCACATCTTTCTTTCCTATTTTGAATTAAAAATTATAATGTTGGATGGATGCATGGAATTGTATTTTTTAGGTGGTTCCAACTAGTAATACACTATTAAAATCCATTTCACATCCTTGAAGGGTCCAACGAACCTCTGTGAGAGATTAACCTACTTAAAAATATGTCTATGCCCCAACCTAGGAAAGACTCACAAGGAAACCTTACCTTTGGCCTCAAACGCAAGAGGTCAATGAGGTATGTTGGAAAATGACTTCCATCTGGACTAAGCTACCAACATTATATTTATAATCAATTAGGCCTTCTCTATAGTCTATTAAAGGAGCCGTGGTCCAAGAATAGCTACCTCCCCTAACTCTATCCGACAAAGTGGTGAGTGGAAATTCCTATGATATATGGTTTCATCGAAAGCTATCTCAATAGTACACTTGAAGAAGTTATTATAATTGAACTCTATAGGGTAATACTTTTCTCCCAAGATTATCTAATGTCAAGGACACATTCACATAGAATTTCATCGAAAAACAACATCGTATTCTATTTATGTCCATCGGTTTGCGGGTGATAGGTTTTGCTCCGAAGTACCTACATACTGAAGGCATTCTGAAAACCATTTGAGAACCATGACATAAAAGGAGGATCTATGTCACAAATGATAGAATGAGGAGCTCCACAATGGCATATATCCTCTATGACAAACATCCTTCCTGGATTCTCTACTAAGAAGGTTACTCACACAAAGAATATGTGTGTGACCTTCTTCAAACGATCAATGACAACTCACATTGCATCATTGCCTCGAGGTGATATGGGTAAACCATTAATGAAATCCGTTGAAACATCATCTTATATCAACGTGGAAATGAAAAGTGGATGTAGAAGCCATGTTTGTCTCTTATGTTCCACCTTCACCTGCTAACAGGTGGAACACCGAGTGATGAAGTTAGAACTCTCTCGTTTCATAGAAGTCCATAAATACTAACGTCAAAGATCACAATTCATTTTGGTGACACTAGGGTGAACCACCCAAGATGTGGTGTGGAATTCCTACATCAGCTCTCCTCTAATGTCTATTGGGACCCATAAATTCCCATGGAACAATAAGGTATCATCCCCATCCATGGTCTATCCTAATGATGTATCGTCCATTAAATGATTTCCCTTAGGACATTGCCTTAATGATTAGATAACTACCACATTCTTACCCATTCCAGAGGAGTATAATACACTATTATGGATAAGAGGATAGTCTGAACATGGTCCTCCCACACCACAAAATGCATCTCTGAGACTAAGGTTATAAGATTCCATACACCACTAGATTCTTGAACTTTCTCTGTCTGATTCTTTCATCTTAGATCATCGGCTATGTAATTCCCCTTTCTATGCGTGTATGCAATCTTGAAACTAAATAAATATGATTACTCAACACACCTGCATTTCCTAAGACATAGATCCTACTTTATAAATATGTAATTTAGGCTCGTGTGATATGTGAATACCACAAAAAAATCTTCATGTAGATATTGTCTCTAAAAGTCTAAGGAGTGAACTTGAGCAGTGAGCTCAAGATCATGCATCAGGTAATTCTACTCAAGAGGCCCCAACAGATGAAACTCGTCAGCAATGAATCACTAGTACTACATCAAAATAGATCCAAGACCAATACCTGATGTGTCACATTATATAGTATATCTACATCATGGCTATGAAATAATCTTTATTATCACTAAAGTCATTCTTCTCTTCAACCCCAGAAAGGATGCTTCATAAAATTATAACCATAATAATTTCACAGCCTAAGTTGTCAAGCACGTAAGTATTGCTGAAAAGTGCGAGAAATCCTAGATGAAGAATATATAATATTTGGATATACTTAAGGAACTCTAAATAACATAAAGTTCCGAGGATTATCCCACAAATCTACAAATATCACTTTTTATGGGCCTACTGAAACCCCTTACTCCAAGATAATGTGGCCTAGAATGTGGAATTTATTGATCCAGAAGTGTCATTTACTAAGTTAATCATATACCAGATTATCTCTCAATATATTCATAATGATATCAAGTAAAATTCCTTGATTGTTTATATATCATGATTGCATAAAGATATATTAATCAAAGACAACCACAAATGAATACAAATATTGGTGTAAAATCTTTTTCTTAAGAGCCATGAATATAGTAGGAGTGTTTGTGAGTTCGAACAACATAACCAGAAATTTTTGAAGACCATACCTTCTCTTCAAAGTTGTGTGAGGTATGTATGAAGTCTTGGAATTCATCTCATGATAATCCAACCTCAAATATAAATTATAAAACACATTAACTCCTCCAATATTATCAAATACGTCATATATTCATGGATGTGGATACCTATTCTTTACTGTGAGCTGATTAAAATGAGGTTAATCCATGCAGAGCATCACGATACCACCCTCCTTATTTAAAAAAACAATTTGTTAACCCCAAGGAGAACTAATTTTGAGTTTAATTCTTTTATCCTCTAGATCCTCTAACTTCTAATTAAGTTTAAGATGCTCTTTAGGCATCATCAGATAAGGAGGAATGGTCACTAGTGTCGCTCCTGGTACTAACTCAATGGTAAACTCAACCTATCACACTAGAGGTATACAATATAAGTATTCTTAAAATAATTCCCTTTAACAATCAAATACAGGATAAAAAAAGAGGGTTGTAACCTTTGGTCATCTAGGAGAATACTGGTGATCTGCGTTGTGACATTATTGAGCCTCTTCTTCTCAGGTTCTGATTGAAAAGCGTCCACATCACATTATACATTATGCACATGTTTACTTCCCACTAGTGATGTAAATGTTACGAAATAATGATAGCAGTCAATATGGGATGAATAGAGAACTAAGAAGTCCATCTCGATGATTACGTCGCAACCCTTCAAATTGAGGATGTAATGATTCCATACCAAAAGGTTACCACCTATCTTGAGAGTTAAATTCTTAAAATGATGATAGCCTTTTGATCGGATATCTAACAGATTTTCTAGAGTCATAACACCATAAAAGTTCCCATTAATGAGGCCTATACCCTAAGTGATTTCTTCAGAAATAAATGAGTGAAGTGCTCTTTTTCAAATAAATCAGACACTTATGTGGAGCCTACTATATTAATATCTTGAACTGTTAATATAAGGCCCCAGCCTTAAACCTTACTTAATCTTGAGTTATTACAAGATTACACATTGAGGATCTTTTCAGGTTTAGAGTTTTAGAGAATTAGATCATGAAACTTGCATTACATTCCACATTTAAACAAAGTGGTTACATAAAAGATAGTATTCATTCTTCCCATCAACGGAAACATATTGAAAATAAAACATGGATTCTTTCTTAACACATCCTTGACTCTATCATCTTATCATGTACCTTTCCCTTGACCTGAAAAAACATTTCAAAAACTTGGGATGAGCATAAAAAGCTCAGTAAGGGATATAAAAATATGGAAAGGAAACATGAGTTCATATATACATAAGAATGAAATCATAATTTACCCATAAAACATAGGCACTTTAACCTACCTCATCAAATCATGAATAAATCATAGAAATCATAAGACATAAAGGTAACTTGAGGCATTCATAACATTCTTACGTAGGGAGTAACCCTCTTGGTTACGTTTGGAATACCCATCACAGTATATTCCCTAAAATCTCTTCGGAGAAACCTTAACGTTTCACTCCTTCGCGTTACCCAATGCATTGGAGAGCTATATCTGGCTCACCCGCCCTTATTTTATCACAGAACCACCCGTTCTTCATAACAATTCCTAAGAACCATAATATAATCGTATCACATAAACATGAATAAAGGAAACCTAACATTTCCACATTTCAATCACAATATAACATTTTAGGATATTGAAATAATGAATCCATTCAAAAAGAAACCATTTCCAAAACCATTTAAAACATTTAATAAAGAGATTTTTGAATCAAAGTGTCCCATACCACCTTGAAGCTTAAAATTTTAAACCATTAATATCCATATAAATAAATTCTTAAAACCATTTTGAAAACATGGATATTAACAAGAACAAATAATTAAAATATTTAAAACGATATTTTGGTTAAAGGGGTTTTACCAAAATTAGAGACACTTGAATACAATAATTGAGGAATAACATTTAGTAAAAACTTTATAATATCATGAGAATAAATGGATTCATGATATAATACTCCAAAGGACAGTATATACACCATATAAGAGTGAATTGGTGCATAACAACAATGAACCCTAAATAGAAATGTCAAATGTGATGAAATCCCTTATAAAGAAGGTGTCCTTAAATTAAGGAGAAATCAATCTCAAAAATATGTGTGACAAATATAAATACACCCAATATAAGTGGATATTAAGTGTAAGACAACAAAAGGTTATTCACACATATTCAAAGGATGACATATTCAATAACTACATGTCGAACCCAAAGAAATCGAAATTGGGTTAAGAAGTTCCCTTGGTAAAATTCGACAGCCTAACGGCGTCACTTCAAAAATTCAGAAAATGAGATGATGAGAGATAAAAAGGTAATCTCATCACTTGGACATAAAATTTACATCAATCAGGATATTGAATAACATATCCCAACATGATAGTATGTGAATTAAAAGACATAACAAACGAAGTCTTTTAAAAAAGAGGAGGGTGAAAGGTTCCCTTACCGACTTGGGTATCTTTCAAAACATACACCCCATGAAAGAAGGACAATAGATAATTGATGTAAATACTCATAAACGAAATTATATTACACAAATAGTAGAATAATGGGCAGTACATACACCACTCAATGGAATTTGTGGAGAATGTAGCATAAATCTCACGGGAATAGAAGTGAGATGAAAATTCCCTTACGAAAATTCGGCAGCATAACGGCGCCACTAAAAACTTCCGAAATGGATTGATGAGAGGAAATAGGGTCTCTCATCATATGAACATAATAAGTACCGTAGGAGTAATATAAAATAACATCCCAATCATAAGAAATATGAGCTTAAAAGGAATGACATAAAAGAGTGTACTTAAAAAGAAAGAGAGGTGTAGGATCCCTTACCTTGGGTCCGACTTGACTCGATCGTTCTTTCATCTCCTGAATAATAAACTTGAGTTAATTTCTACTTCCTTAAGAACATTTTTCAAGTTCATTATTCCTTTTATATCACTTATTACCTTGTCATAAACATTATGTAATCATTTAAGTTAATAATATTTCTTTTGCCGATATTTGGTTCTTAAGTCGAAAGTGGACTTCTTACAATTACATGTTGTTCGTGTGGTCAAATGTTTATTATATCCAGAATTGTATTCATGATTTAGATATAATATATGTCATATATATCCAGTACATGCATTCATTTATAACATTACATAATCATTTAGAGGTAAGAAATGAAATGCACCGTTCATGGAGACGGTAAGCCGTACGTACGCATGAACGCTACTTTCATTTCTATTTAGTATTTTATAGAATTGAATAATAATGATATAAAAGTATATTATAATTCCAGTATAATATCATATATAATATCATAGTTCCATCCTTTATACGTCCCACATATGGTATTTAACGAATCAAATCACTTTGAGGGGGCGGTAGTCCGCACTTCCTTAAATGAAGATATCGTGTTTACCCATAATGGAAACCATAAAGGTATGACCAAAATGAAAAAAACAGAAGCTTAAGGAAAACATAAACATATTATATATCATATATAAAAATAGTGACATCATAATGGACACCTTTGAAGGTGTTAAATGATTATTGAACAATCATCGTTTCGGGAGGCAGAATTTCGCCATCCACAGAAACCGTATGTTCTTTAACCATTTGATTTAGTTGTGTGGGAGTGTAGCTCGAATAAATATTATAACAACATCCTAGTATATTGAACATACTGGTGTTGTTACAAAAGAAATAAATAAAAAGTGTTTAGGGGGTTGGAGAAGCAAAATAAAACAAATAAACATGAGAGAATGAATTACCTTTAAAAGTGTAACTCCTTTTGATTTGAGCCTAAAGGCTTCCTTTGAAAGGATTCTGACCAAAGGGAATACTCTAGGATGAGGATAGGGGTGTGGAGAGAGTAAATGGGCAGGGGTTGGCAGAGCCAAAGGCTTGAGGAGTGTGTGAAATGAGGTAGAGGTGCGGGCCTTTTATAATAGGAGAGGAGGGGGACTTTTGGAAAGTAAAGAAATATTACTTTACTTGAAAATGTGTTTCGGTTTTAAAAGGTCCCACATTGATATAATTCGTGTATATGGTGATAAGGGTTCGAAATACACTCATAAAATTGGTTTTGGACATGTGTAGTTCATATATTTGACATTATCTTTCTATTTTATTTAAATCGTCAAATAATGATGTCATCGCTGCATCATTGTTATGTCATAAATAATTAAATTTATTTAATGTCTAAAAATTATAAAAAAACTACTATGATATAGTAAATCGTTTTATCTTTCCAATGACTATTTATAATCAAAATTTGTACATGTATAACCTCAGTTAAAAATTGTTTTCGTAAAACATATTATGTTTGTGTCATTTTCAATTTAACATTAAATAAAAATATATTAATGTCATTTTCCATCTAAAGTGGCTCCATGGGGTCCCCAATTTGGGCCATGGCTTGTATTGGTCGGCCATGACTCACCCAATAGGTGTAGGACAAGTGTCATGGTGTTTTCATATTCTTATAATATCATTTTTACCTTAAACTACACTAATTACCACTGATCGCGATTAAAAACTTAATAAGTTACTATTCACCAAAAAATTATTTTTATCTCATTGAACCACATTTTACTTCTTAATGACAACCATTTATGTCGTATTTTTGAAAATCAAAACACAATTATGGCAAAATTTCATTTAAATGAAAAATCAGTTTTTATAAGTACCACTTAGTGGTTTCACTATTCATCAAAAATTGAAGTTTTTCAGAAAATTACCAAAAATTCACCCTAAGCTATATTTGATATTCCGAATTCAAAAATGAAGTCTATTTTACAAAATTCAAAACATATTAGTCTCATTAATTAATTTAATAATTAATTCCCGCTGTCAGAGCAAATAGCGTGTTTTTATAAAACAATAAGTATCAAAAGATTGACACTAGTTTAAGTCTGATTTCAAAGTGAAATTAATTCAAACGACCACTATTGGATTTAATGGTAAAAATATTTCCTAATTTCACTTTAAAACCAATTCAAAAGATAATCTAATCATATAAATAAATTAGATTAAAAATAGGTTTTGAATTAAAATACAACATTTTACACTATTCATTATAAAAAACGAACTTTATCGGAAAGACACCAAAAATTTACACAAAGTAAATTTTGATGTCCCGATTCTTAATAAGAGTTTTATTTGGTCCAAAAGAATGTTTAATAGTGAACAAAACTATATTTACTGATGGTTCACCATCAAAAGGTGATAAGTGAACCTTTAGTGAAAACTAGGGAATATACACCTAAAATCGAATTCATTCCGTATTTTAAGCCTCTATCCATTATTGGATAAATGTAAAAACATTTAAAAACATATATAAGCATATTTTAGTTATTTCTATCCATTCCCGCCAATACAACGGCTACATGTTAACTACCATTTAAAATAATATTATTTTATTATTAGAGTGCAACGTAAGATTCCCAAGAAACTCGTTGTTGCGTGTTGGTTACGCCATCGAGCATAACGTCCCCTTTAAAGACATATTCATATTTAATTCAAAAATATGGATAAATATGAAATTTCATATTCTTTATTTACCTGGGGTGTTACATCCTTCCCCCATTTTGGGAATTGCGTCCTCGCAATTTTAAAATTGCGCTTGGAAACATCCTTGAAAGTCCCACATCGGAACAAGAGTCGGTAAAACAATCACTTTAAAATAAAGAAAGAGAAGCACAGAGGTCACCTGAGTTAACCCATACTAGGATTCCATGTATGAAAATATGGACATGGAGGAAAAAACAAAGGGTCATGTTCTGATGGAGAGTGATAGAAAACATGTTTTGGAGAAAGTTAACAATGAGAAAATCCCAAACTCGTGATGGGTTAAACGGTGTTGGGTTCCCCAGTAGGAAAAGTTAATAGACAACATTTTTGTTTTAAGTTACTTTTTATTGAGGAATTTATTCATAAGGAAACATAATCACTTATCATGTTGACTCTCAACTTTTACTAGATTCCTTAATCAAACTCATATTTTTTTCCAAAAGACGAGTATTTAGGGAGACTTGATCGCATTAAGAGTACTATAAAGAACTTCTAGAGGAGCACCTAAAAAATGAACCATACATTTCCCATGTATTCAAACCTTAACCAATACTAAAACCAAAAAGGTTACTACATGATCAGATAATCCAGAAAAGGATAACCCTTTATAAAAAGAAAATCTATTCTTAATCTCAAAATTTGTCCAAAAAAACACAAAGTTCAACGAGGACCATCCGATAAACAATTTGTCCATAAAATTCTTCAATGTAAACCAATATAAGATTGAAACCCAAATTTTTGAAGGATTTAGTCACATAGTCATCCAAGTTAAATCGTAACATTTATCTCCAAACAACATCAGTTCCTCTTAAAGTCCCGTATTGAAAAGTAATTAACCTAATCACATATCCTCCATGATAGGTTAATCATTTTCCTAAATAACCCAAAATCAACATACTATTAATTAATAAAATCATATAACTAGAATGAATCAGTCAAACTAACCAGGGACTTCACGTAGTCCAGTGGTAGGTGATAAATACCAGTCGCACTTTGGTTGTGGGTTTGATTCTCGCAGCTTTGTCCGACGAGATGGGTTGTCACACGGTCTGCGTGTTGTCCTTTTTTCAAAACTATATAATTCTCAAAACATTCCCCAAAATGAGAAAAAATCTTCAAAAATATTCATAACATATTTTAACCTCAATTTCATCTCATGCCTTCCACTTCAATCATAACATTTAGTAACCCATAATTTCCTCAAAAGTTAGGATCATATAAACCCAAATGGTTCTTTATAACTATGTCCACAAAAGAAAAGATAACTATTCCTTGGATAAAATTTGCCTATATTAAACATCTGGGTTACACATAATATAAAAAACCCCATCATCAAAAGAGACTTGATACTCTTAAGAATTTCACCATAACTCTTGAAGCCCTTATATGTTGACATCTTACTCATTAAACCTTCTTCATGATCCATTATCCATTCCTTTCCAACCTATTCCGAAATACCTCTTTCTTACAAACAAAATCATGAATCATATCCTATGATTCCAAAATAGGAAAACAATAGTCATGAAATAGTACATACCTTTGATTGGACATTCTCAGTTTCTTCATCCTCA
The DNA here is from genome assembly GCA_963277665.1 of Viscum album. Taxonomy (NCBI): domain Eukaryota; kingdom Viridiplantae; phylum Streptophyta; class Magnoliopsida; order Santalales; family Viscaceae; genus Viscum; species Viscum album. Next base: position 321,083,829 of record OY728129.1, read on the forward strand.
ATAGGAATGGCATTAGGTATTGGTAAACGAACATTTGTACGCTCTTGGTGACCCAATTCACGAAACTTCTTCATAGAACATGTGTTTGCATAATGACCATGCACACCACATTTAAAACATTCAATTGATCCCTCAGAAATAACTTCTTTCCCTTTCCTTGAGTCAACTAGATGCTTCCTTTTTCCATGGCAGGTTCGTGCTTTATGACCTTCATTTCCACATCTATAGCATATTTCTGTCCCTTTGAAACATTTTCCTAGGTGTTTCTTTCCACATCTTTGACACATAGGTTTTTGAACACACATACCTTTATGATTATTACCTGTACTTCCGTAGGGATTTTTTTCTTGCATATATAATGCCTTAGATAAAACTCCAAGTTTTAGGTGGTCAATCATGACTCCAGATAGTTGGTTGAGGATAATCAGAAGAGTTCTCATTGCAGCTCCCATATCATTCAGTTGCTTGCTCAAAAAACTATCATAGTCTCCTTCACATCCACTGTTACTTTGGTGCCTGCTAGATCCAACCATTTACTAAAACCAAAAAGGTCAGTGTGAGTAAATCAACAAAACCATCATGTACTGATGAGGAAGATAAACACTATGATACACTTACTCATTCACTTTATCTAAAACTAGGACTCGTTCTGAAATCCTAACCATTAAGGTAATGTCACTTATGCTTAAAGAGTACCCTAACCTCTAAAGTTATCTAAACCGACCTCTGATACCAACTATAAGGCCCCAGCCTTAAACCTTACATAATCTTGAGTTATTACAAGATTACACATTGAGGATCTTTTCAGGTTTAGAGTTTTAGAGAATTATATCATGAAACTTGCATTCCATTCCACATTTAAACAAAGTGGTTACATAAAAGATAGTATTGATTCTTCCCATCAACGGAAACGTATTGAAAATAAAACAAGGATTCTTTCTTAACACATCCTTGACTCTATCATCTTATCATGTACCTTTCCCATGACCTGAAAAAACATTTCAAAAACTTGGGATGAACATAAAAATCTCAGTAAGGGATATAAAAATATGGAAAGGAAACATGAGTTCATATATACATAAGAATGAAATCATAATTTACCCATAAAACATAGGCACTTTAACCTACCTCATCAAATCATGAATAAGTCATAGAAATCATAAGACATAAAGGTAACTTGAGGCATTCATAACATTCTTATGTAGGGAGTAACCCTCTTGGTTACGTTTGGAATACCCATCACAGTATATTCCCTAAAATCTCTTTGGAGAAACCTTAACGTTTCACTCCTTCGCGTTACCCAATGCATTGGAGAGCTATATCGGGCTCACCCGCCCTTAGTTTATCACGGAACAACCCGTTCTTCATAAAAATGCCCAAGAACCATAATATAATCGTATCACAAAAACATGAATAAAGGAAACCTAACATTTCCACATTTCAATCACAATATAACATTTTTGGATATTGAAATAATTAATCCATTCAAAAAGAAACCATTTCCAAAACCATTTAAAAAATTTAATAAAGAGATTTTTGAATCAAAGTGTCCCATACCACCTTGAAGATTAAAATTTTAAACCATTAATATCCATATAAATAAATCCTTAAAACCATTTTGAAAACATGGATATTAACAAGAAAAAATAATTAAAATATTTAAAACGATATTTTGGTTAAAGGGGTTTTACCAAAATTAGAGACACTTGAATACAATAATTGAGGAATAACATTTAGTAAGTACTTTATAATATCATGAGAATAAATGGATTCATGATATAATACTCCAAATGACAGTATATACATAATATAAGAGTGAATTGGTTCATAACAACAATGAACCCTAAATAGAAATGTCAAATGTGATGAAATCCCTTATAAAGAAGGTATCCTTAAATTAAGGACAAATCAATCTCAAAAATATGTGTGACAAATATAAATACACCCAATATAAGTGGATATTAAGTGTAAGACAACAAAAGGTTATTCACACATATTCAAAGGATGACATATTCAATAACTACATGTCGAACCCAAAGAAATTGAAATTGTGTTAAGAAGTTCCCTTGGTAAAATTCGACAGCCTAACGACGTCACTTCAAAAATTCAAAAATGAGATGATGAGAGATAAAAAGAGAATCTCATCACTTGGAAATAAAATTTACATCAATAAGGATATACAATAACATATCCCAACATGATAGTATGTGAATTAAAAGACGTAACAAATGAAGTCTTTTAAAAAAGAGGAGGGTGAAAGGTTCCCTTACCGACTTGGGTATCTTTCAAAACATACACCCCATGAAAGAAGTACAATATATCATTGATGTAAATACTCATAAACGAAATTATATTACACAAAGAGTAGAATAATGGGAAGTACATACACCACTCAATGGAATTTGTGGAGAATGTAGCATAAATCTCACGGGAATAGAAGTGAGATAAAAAATCCCTTACGAAAATTCGGCAGCCTAACGGCGCCACTCAAAACTTCCAAAATGGATTGATGAGAGTAAATAGGGTCTCTCATCATATGAACATAATATGTACAGTAGGAGTAATATAAAATAACACCCCAATCATAAGAAATATGAGCTTAAAAGGAATGACATAAAAGAGTGTACTTAAAAAGGAAGAGAGGTGTAGGATCCCTTACCTCGGGTCCGACTTGACTCGATCGTTCTTTAATCTCCTGAATAATAAACTTGAGTTAATTTATAATTCCTTAAGAACCTTTTTCAAGTTCATTATTCCTTTTATATCACTTATTACCATGTCATAAACATTATGTAATCATTTAAGTTAATAATATTTGTTTTGCCGATATTTGGTTCTTAAGTCGAAAGTGGACTTCTTACAATTACATGTTGTTCATGTGGTCAAATGTTTATTATATCCAGAATTGTATTCATGATTTAGATATAATATATGTCATATATATCCAGTACATGCATTCATTTATAACATTACATAATCATTTAGATGTAAGAAATGAAATGCACCGTTCATGGAGACGGTAAGCCGTACGTACGCATGAACGCTACTTTCATTTCTATTTCGTATTTTATAGAATTGAATAATAATGATATAAAGGTATATTATAATTCCAGTATAATATCATATATAATATCATAGTTCCATCCTTTATACGTCCCACATATGGTATTTAACGAATCAAATCACTTTGAGGGGGCGGTAGTCCGCACTTCCTTAAATGAAGATATCGCGTTTACCCATAATGGAAACCATAATGGTATGACCAAAATGAAAAAAAAGAAGCTTAAGGAAAACATAAAAATATTATATATCATATATAAAAATAGTGACATCATAATGGCCACATTTGAAGGTGTTAAATGAGTATTGAACAATCATCGTTTCGGGAGGCAGAATTTCGCAATCCACAGAAACCGTATGTTCTTTAACCATTTGATGTAGTTGTGTGGGAGTGTAGCTCGAATAAATATTATAACAACATCCTAGTATATTGAATATACTGGTGTTTTTACAACAGAAATAAATAAAAAGATTTTAGGGGGTTGGAGAAGAAAAATAAAACAAATGAACATGAGAGAATGAATTACCTTTAAAAGTGTAACTCCTTTTGATTTGATCCTAAAGGCTTCCTTTGAAAAGATTTTGACCAAAGGGAATACTCTAGGATGCGGAGAGGGGTGTGGAGAGAGTAAATGGGTAGGGGTTGGCCGAGCCAAAGGCTTGAGGAGTGTGTGAAATGAGGTAGAGGTGGGGGCCTTTTATAAGAGGAGAGGAGGGGCACTTTTGGAAAGTAAAGAAATATTACATTACTTGAAAATGTGTTTCGGTTTTAAAAGGTCCCACATTGATAGAATTCGTGGATAAGGTGATAAGGGTTCGAAATCCACTCATCCAATTGGTTTTGGACATGTGTAGTTCATAGATTTTACATTATCTTTCTATTTTATTTAAATCGTCAAATAATGATGTCATCGCTGCATCATTATTATGTCATACATAATTAAATTTATTTAATGTCTAAAAATTATAAAACAAATACTATTATATAGGAAATCTTTTTAGATTTACAATGACTATTTATAATCAAAATTTGGACTTGTATAACCCCACATAAAAATTGTTTTCGTAAAACATATTATGTTTGTGTCATTTTCAATTTAACATTAAATAAAAATATATTAATGTCATTTTCCAACTAAAGTGGCTCCATGGGGTCCCCAAGTTGTCCCATGGCTTGTATTGGTCGGCCATGACTCACCCAATAGGTGTAGGACAAGTTTCATGGTGTTTTCATATTCTTATAATATCATTTTTACCATAAACTACACTAATTACCAGTAATCGCGATTAAAAACTTAATAAGTTACTATTCACAAAAAAATTATTTTAATCTCATTGAATCACATTTTACTTCTTAATGACAACCATGTATGTCGGATTTTTGAAAATCAAAACACAATTATGGCAAAATTTCATTTAAATGAAAAATCAGTTTTTATAAGTACCACTTAGTGGTTTCACTATTCATCAAAAATTGAAGTTTTTCAGAAAATTACCAAAAATTCACCCTAAGCTATATTTGATATTCCGAATTCAAAAATGAAGTCTATTTTATAAAATTCAAAACATATTATTCACATTAATTAATTTAATAATTAATTCCCGCTGTCAGAGCAAATAGCGTGTTTTTATAAAACAATAAGTATCAAAAGATTGACACTAGTTTAAGTCTGATTTCAAAGTGAAATTAATTCCAACGACCACTATTGGATTTAATGGTAAAAATATTTCCCAATTTCACTTTAAAACCAATTCAAAAGATAATCTAATCATATAAATAAATTAGATTAAAAAGAGGTTTTGAATTAAAATACAACATTTACACTATTCATTAAAAAAATGAACTTTATCGGAAAGACACCAAAAATTTACACAAAGTAAATTTTGATGTCCCGATTCTTAATAAGAGTTTTATTTGGTCCAAAAGAATATTTAATAGTGAACAAAACTATATTTAATGACGGTTCACCATCAAAAGGTGATAAGTGAACCTTTAGTGAAAACTAGGGAATATACACCTAAAATCGAATTCTTTCCATATTTTAAGCCTCTATCCATTATTGGATAAATGTAAAAACATTTAAAAACATATATAAGAATATTTTAGTTATTTCTATCCATTCCCGCCAATACAACGGCTACATGTTAACTACCATTTAAAATAATATTATTTTATTATTAGAGTGCAACGTAAGATTCCCAAGAAACTCGTTGTTGCGTGTTGGGTACGCCATCGAGCATAACGTCCCCTTTAAAGACATATTAATATTTAATTCACAAATATGGATAAATATGAAATGTAATATTCTTTATTTACCTGGGGTGTTATAGTTGAAGTTTTGGAACTCTGCTCCTCTAGAATAGGGTAGATTTTATGTAACTAGTATTTTCCATGGCCCCAATTCACTACCTAACTACCTTGATCAAGCCCACGCTCCTAGGATTGAGAATCATAAGTATGACTACCTCTAGCACGACCGCCACCTCAGTATGATCAACCAGTGGTATTCCATCTATATTCTTATCCTGATCCTGAAGGGCCTGCTCCTGACTAAGTAGTAGGTGTAGATACATGCTCAATGGGAACTAGTGGGAAATTCCTATAGAAATGTTGGATATGTCCTATCCTTCCACAACCTCTGCACTTGACTAGATCCCGGGGACACTGAGATTGGTTGTGTCAGGGCCTCTAAATGTAATGTAAAACTCTCTAATGTTGTTCTTGACTACTAATACCTCCATGGGTAATCTCAAAATGCATATTTCACCCATAAGAATAACCACTTATATATCGAGGTGTTGAACCACCCTGAATCAAAACTTCATCATCCTTAATGTTATACTTTATGGTCATAAGATCATCAACAACTAGAGTAAGAGTGAACCATTATAGCTCAGTGAAACAAGCATAATACTCCCTGGAAAACTGCTCCTCTACTCCAAGATTAAAAATTCTCTAGCTTGGTCATCCAATAGAGTATGGGGAAATAAATATTTATAGAAGATGTTAAGAAAATCGTCCCATACCATATCACAAAACTGATCTCCCTGGGTGATGACATCCCACCACTACTTGGCTGAATCATGTAGAATATAAACCGTAATCTTGAACTTCATCTCTAGAGGCATATCCAGATGATAAAATATTGATAGGATATCTTTAGTCCAAGACACCACAACAATAGATCCACTATACCTTAAAAAGGATAGAGGATGTTGTTTCTGAAATTCAGGAGTCAACTCTGTCATACTTGGGAAAGGTCAAACTAAACATTTGTTGGGAAAAATTCCTTCAAGGAAACATTGCAGCAATTTTTGGTTGATTGTTATTATTGAAAAAGATGGTTTCAAAGGTACGTCATGGAGACCAGATATGTTGTTGAATTAGAATGTTAACAAATTTCCTAGATTAAGTGATGTGTTCCCTAGAATAATTATGAGAAATTACATACAGAAGGTTACACCGTATCCTAGTGATTCCCAAATTTTTATGGTCCAAAATTTGGAGTTTCTAAAGCATTGAAAAATATGGATTTCCTTGAAGATCTCATCAAAATATGGAAAAGGTATGAGTTTCATGAATATGGTCTTCAAGAAGAGTGTTTCTCAAAGGATCAATGATTTATAATAGTGATCTCTGCAATTATGGGGAGCACTGTGAATGGTGGAGGTGAGGAGCATCATGTGGGGAGAATTGTAGGGGCATGGAGCTTTGACAGAAGGTTCGATGACTACGAAGATGATCAAGAATGGAATATGTATTTGGAACTTCATGATATAATGACCATTTCAGCATAAAATTGGGATCTCTACAAAATGTTGTTGATGTGTATCATAAGGTTATGGAGTTGATGGAAATTCCAATAAATAGATCATTACCCCATTCAGAAGGTAGAGTGAGACATAATGGAGATCATAAGGCTCTTCCTTCGCAAATGTGGTTTTCAAAGGAGGTTGTTGAGAAAATTTTCATAATTGAAGGGATTTCATGAAGGTGGTTAAAGAAGGAGGTATGAAATAAAATTTTGATGGCTATATAATCAAACCAAATGTTCTCAGATTCACAATATTAAGGGAATTCACAAAGTCTATGTGATCTTTTAAAAAAAAGGGCATCACAAAGGTTAGTTGATCATTGCGAAAGAAATGTTCTTCATGAAGGTTTGTTTGAGATTCTTGGAATAAGGAACATTGCGAAGGTAGTGCGCATTGAAAAAGCTGTTCAAACTAGATTCCCCAGTACAGCTGTGGTAAAGTGGTATTCATCAGTGGATGAAAAAGTTGCATCCATTGTGCATATAAATATAGTAGAGGATGCATTCATTGGATGTAATTAAATGACCTACAAGTCTTTAAATTGTTAGTTGATCTTATAATGAATATACGAGCACACATCAGTTGAGACAACAATGAGGTTTTATGTTGGGATTGGTTGTAAATCGGGAGGGATGATGAGTCCACTTAAAACATTTTAAATAGTAGTGAACTTTTATTGGATTTGGTACTTCAACACTTCTTCAGTATTAGAACCTTATAAGTAGCCCAATGAGGGTTTACCAAGTGAAATTACTGCATCCTATACAAGCATTAAGATCTATTCCTACTCTGTAATGGGAAAGAGAGAGAAGAGAGTTTTGTTCCATAATAAAACATGATCCAAAAGGGGCCGTTGTTTCAATATGTCATACAATGATTCACCACCCCTCTTAGTGTATTTGACATAGTAGAACTATGAATTGGAATCATAGTAAAAGGTTAATATATTTTTTTCTCTCTCAATGGAGGTAATCAATCAAAAATTTATTATGGTATTTGATGGGAATACATTTCAGTTATAAAAGAATTGGATGCAACACTACTTCTGATCATTGGGAATGGATGTGTTTATAGTAGAGATTCATAGTATTTCAACTAATATCAAGGGTGGTTTTTTATCGGAAGCTGAAATAAGTGAATAGGATTTTTACACCATGGAAATCAATTCTTTAGGTGGCGCTCTATCCAATTCAATCTATACAAAGTCAAGGTGAGGATAAGCATCACATGATTTTGGGGAAAAACTATGGAATATATATGAAGGAGAGTTGAAGTCCAGAGGGGAAAATTTTCAAGTTATTTAGAACAACTATTAAGATTTAATAATGAACTTTAATGGGTCTGCTTATTCTTTCTTTGATAGGTTGAATGTTGTAGTGGAAGACATGTGAGGTCTTGGATAATTCATTGAAGATATAATGATTGTGAACGTATTTTGAGGAAACATCTACCTTGATTAAATCTAAATGTTTTGTATTAGAAGATAAATATCTGAAAGATCTTACACTAGATAACTTACAATGTTCCCCTGTAGCATATGAAATGATAAATAATGATAGCATCACTATGGAAAAAGAGGAAATCTAAAGAGGTATAATTCAAGGAAATGAATAAGATCACCATTAACTATTCATAAGAAAAAGATCAGATAGATGAGATGATTCCATTCCTTTCCACACTATCACTTTCTTACTTTAGGTGTGGAAATGATAATCATCTTGCAGTAATATGTCCCAATATGTTCTATGAAGATGATGAGGATGCAGTTGAAATTACCATGAAGAAGTCATCAGCCAATGTAATGTGTAATAAATAGTTTATGATAAATTTCTTTAAGAAAAAAAATCTTCTTTCACAAGAATGTGATAGTGAAAATGAATTTTATGATGAAGAGATTGAGTAGATATAGATCTGTAATGATCATGGAAAAAATTATATGGTGGCAGTGGTCGATAGTGCTTATAAAAAAAGAATAAATCGATATTTATGAGGAGGATGTTGAAGGAAGAGACAATATAGAGGCCGAATTAGAAGCATATATTGAAGAAATATAGCTTTAGAGATACACAACAATGAATCCCAATAATGTGGTTCGTGATGAAAAAATCTATGTACAACAGCAGGATATATGTCTGATCTGATGAATGAAATTGAAAAACCTATGTCTTCAATGCTAGAGAGTTCAAAGGATGTTGAGTACACCATGAAAATCAAGGAATAAAAAAGTAAAAATGATATTTTGAAAATCATTCGAAGTGATATAATTAAAGGTATCGATGGACATGAAGGGAAAGTTGTCTATCTATGATGAAAATTTAAGGATCTAGAAAAACTCTTAACACCCAATATGACATTAGAAAATTAGATCCCTCAGAATTTGGAATAGTCATAAGTGGAGCATAAAGGTCCAAGAAAACAGAATAAAAAAACAAATCTAAATGATAAGGCTAGTATGGGGCTTGATCAAAATTAAAAAAAATTCACAGTTTAAGTCAGATAGCAAGAACCCACTACAAAATTGAAAACTGATTTGGGTAAATAATGAATTAGAAGTTTCAGAGATACCATGGAAAAAATATAAGTGTAGAAGTTACACACATGAGTGCACCCTATATCTGGTGTTATTACTATGGAAATATGGGACACTCCAAAAATGTGTATTACATAGCCAAGAGATACCAAAGGGAACAAGACAATCATTGAAAATCATATAGAGAATGGTACTCTTGAACATTATTCTAGGGACATTGTTTTTTGTGAGGAGGATTTTATTATATGGATAGATATTGTGAATCAACCACACAGGGGAATGTTCCAAAGCAGAACAAGAGTGATTACATGCAGTAAATCAAATAATTAATAGGTGATCTACAAAAATAATCTTTTTGAAGCTCTTCAAAATATATCTGGCTCGACATACTTGTAGTAAGGTCAAAACTATCAGTTTTTATAGAGTATAATGTATAAAACATAGATCAAAAAGAAAATAGTTGAGATGGTAGTGGTTATTGAGATTTTCCTTAAAGCATCAGATCATTCTGACATATGGATCATTGACATTGGTTCCAAATCCCATATGATAGGCAATAAGAACCTTGTTATATACATAAGAAATTGACAAAGAATGATGTTTTATGTTTGTAAATGATGAAGGCCTGAATATAATTATCTTGGGAAAGGATATGTATGGGGGAAAAGAAATGAGACATGGTGATTTTTTAGTAGTAGAAGGTATCAGTCACAACATGCATAGAATCAGCAGACTATGTGACTCTGTGTATTATATATGATTTAACAAGAACATGGGTATCATTAAAGAAAGTTATGGTGAAGTAGTTCTATAGAGAAAAAGGATAAAGGGAAATCTATACCTTATAAGTGGGGAAATGATATGTGCTTTTTATCTAGAGAAAAAGAAAACAACATGGAGCATAAATGACTTGGTTAACTAAGAAAACAACCCTTGGAAGATCTGGTAATGTTTTATAGAACATGATTCCACCTTAAACTATCACGTGATCATACTCATACGCATGATGCATTTCAATACAGGAATATCATCATAAATACAAACAAGTAAAATGAAAAGAATTCCATTAGAGTTCTTTAATTAGAGAATACTGATGTTTGTAAACCTATCTCACTAAAATCAATTTATGGGAAGTGATATTATGTTATTTTTATTAAGAAGAATAATTGAATTTCATTGGTATTTCTCATTTTCCATAAGTCTGATGTGTTTGGTTGCATAAAATAGTATCGGTGGGAATCTAAAATGATGCTTGGAAAAAATATTCTGAATTTTCGTTCTAATAATGGTATTGAATAAAAAAATAATTATTTTAAATTCTCTCTCGAGGAACAAGGGATAAGGTATCAAGATTATTTTGAGAGAACCCCCTAGAAAATGGAGTGGTTGATTGTAGTAATCAAATCATAAAAACATTGTCAGAATGATGTTTATTGAAAAAGACATGCCTGAGAAATTCGGGAAAGAAGCAGTCATGACATCAGTCTAAATTCTCGACTAGAATTTATTGTGAATGAATGAAGGAAGGACTCTATATTATATTTGGAATGGAAATATTCCATCTATAAAATACATTCGATTATTTGGAAGTTGGATCTTTATTCTCAAAAAAGAAAAAACACAATAAATTTGAGTCATGTGGAGAAGAATGGATATTACTTGGATACTCAGGAAGAAGAAATGTGTATAACTAATTTAATATGTCTCCGGACAACATTATTTAGAGAAATGATGTCACTGTAGTGGAATATGAAGGGAATATTCAGTATGATAGTGAATAGTTTCCTAATGAATGTAGTGAGGAGGCAAAAACCCAAGGGGGAGAAGAAGAGGAAGAAGCTTATTCCGAAAAAGATATTGATGATAAGAAAAGAAAAATCCAAGATTTTATATATGAAGAATCCAAAGAGCCAGTTAGTGATTGATAAAAAATATCATTGGTGATTAGACAGTGCCAGTTAAAATAAGAAGAATGAAGTCATTACAGTAGAAATATTTTATATCTTAGGTAATTCCTAAATGTTTTTCCAAAGTAGATGGAGATGAGAACTGAGTTTAAGCTATGAATGAAGAGCTGGACTAGATTGATAAGAACCAAATGTGGGAGATTGTTTCAAGTCCAATAGATAATAATTTCATCAAGAATAAATTGGTCATTCACAATACGATTAATGAATATGGAATAGTCATTCTGAAAAAAGCACAACAACAATGTAAATGTTACTCTTAAACAAAGGGTATTGTTGTCGATGAGAGATTTTCACATGTTGCAAGGATGGAGATATCAGATTATTTTTTGTCATTGTAGTGCAACAAAAGTTTAAAGTTCTCCAGTTGGATGTCAAGTCCTCAATTTTAATTGGGTTATGGAAGAGGAAGTGTATATTGAGAAACTAGATGGTTTTATCATACATAATGAAAAAAAAATTCATCAAAATAAGGAACTTTATGGGTTAAAGAATGAACAAAGAGCATTTTATTCAGGACTTGATCAGTACATGATGAAGATTTTATTTTAGCATGGTGGAATTGATTACAATATCTATTTAAATAATGATAGTAATCAAAGGATCATGGTGCAGGTTTATGTCAATGACATAATATTTGGTGGATCAGATGAAGCACAATACGTATAGTTTTCTTAATTCTTGAAAAGTGAGTTTGAAATGTCAATTATTGGTGAGATAATGGTTTCCTTAGTTTAAAGGTGATACAAAGAAGGAATATAACATTCATTTATCAATCCAAATATTCCAATGAGGTTCTGAGAAGATTTAGAATGGAAAATTACAAGTACAAGAAAACTCTGGTTGCTACCCAAATGTAAATATTAAAATATGATGATGGTATGACCGTTAATATCATAGAATACAATATAATAATTGGATGTTTACTGTACCTAATAGAGAAAATACCTGAAAATGTTTTTTCATGTGCCAAGCAATGAGTTATCAAAACAATAAAAAAGAATGACTCGTGATTGTAGATAAAATAATACATTGATATATCAAGGGCACTCTGTATTTTAGTTTGATATATAATGAAAAATATCAACTAGTGCTATTGGGATATATAGATGTAGGTTGGACCAGTTCAGTAGATGATAATAAATCAACGTCAGAAGGTGCTTTCTATCATGGTGGATTTTTTATTTATTGTATTAACAAGAAACAACATTGAATTTCATTGAGCATAGTAGAAGCTTTTTATATTTCGACTAATCAAGAATACACATAGTTATTGTGGATGAAACAACAGCTTGATGACATTGGAGTTCATGTGAAGTATCTGATCAAAATCCACTGTGATAATTCAAATTCTATAAATCATAGCAAGAATCCATTACATCACTCAATTACAATGAACATTGCATTAAAAATCCATTTTATGGAGGATAAAGTGTAGGAGGGGCTTCTGATATTAGAGTATGTGCCTACAAAACAATAGGTTTCAAAAATTCTTATAAATAACTTATGTAATGTGGTTTTTGAGATTCATCAACTGGCATTATGAGTCCATTTGACTCCCCACACATGAAAATTTTGTATGTGGAACCCCCCATCTCCACGATAATTTGTGTGTTTTTCCCCAACGTACTGATAATCATTCTTTACCATGTTGAATTCCACAATGGAGTGGCCTTTGGGTTCATTGAAAAAGGGGGATATTGTGTGGCTGTGTAAAGGGTAAAAATGTCTTAGTTAATAATTGTGGAGAAGATGATATGGGGGGAATTGAGATAGGGGAGTAGTGAAATAAGGGGAGGAGTATTAAATCTAATGATAATAAAAGTGATCAATCAAAGAAGATATATCATGACGGCTGAGGTTCATGATGAAATCTATTGTTTGGTTGTTTGTTTTAAAAAAACCGTGTAAAAATGAAGTGATTCATTGATGAAAATTTTATTATACTCTTCTCTCTCCTGCACATAATTGATCACATGGGATTAGAGTGTGTATTGTGTAAGTATTTGATAATTATATGAATTTTATTAATATAATGTTTGTTTAAATTGATGAAGCTACAAATGGGTATCAAATTATGAAAATGTTGTAAAAACCCAAAGGGGGAGACTGTTGTGAAAAAATCCCTCAAGGAAACATTGTAGCATTTTTGGGTTGATAGTGTTTGGTGATAAATCGTCTTATGATGGTATGTTATGGAGTCCAATTATAATTTGGACTATGAATTTTTTAAAATGTCCAAGTTGAAGTGATGGATTCCCTAGAAGTGGTATAGGAAATTGTGTACATAAGGTGACTCCTTTTCTTAGTGATTGCCAAAAAAAATTTGGGGGGGGGCTCCAAAATTTGTTTTCTTGCTATCATTTTGAAATATGTATTTTCTGGAATATCTCACCAAAATATGGAAAATATATTATTTTCATGTATAAGGGCTTTATGTAGAGTGTTTCGAGATGGATGAATGAATTCTCATGGCGATCTCTATGATTACGCGGAGCATCGTGAATAGGGAAGGTGAGGAGCATCATGAGTGGAACATCACGGCAGTGCAGAGTTTTGATGGAAGGCTCTATGATTACTATAAGAATCTCAAATGGAAAATATTCATGGAGCTTTGCGAAAAAATTGATCATTATGGAGAAAAATTGGGAGCTCTATGGAATGGTTCTGATGTGGCCTAGAAGGATCTAAAGTCGGTGGAAATGCCTATAAATAAGGCTCTACCCCATTCAAAATGTAGAGTGAGTTTTAACAGAGATCTTGAGGTTCTGGTTCCACAAAGGTAGTTTGTAAAGGATGTTTTTTCAAACAGTTTTCAATGTAAGGTAATTAATAAAGGTGGTTCGTGAAATTGGTATGCAAATACTTGTGTGAAGGCTGTAAAATCCAACTGTATGTTCTGATCTTCATGAAAGTAATGAAATTTGAAAATTCTAAGGGACATCTACAAAAAGGAAGGTTCTTCATGAAGGCTAGTTGAGATTTTCAAAATAGGTCTGCTTAATGAAGGCCTATTTGAGCTTCGCAAAATAGAGAGCCTTGCGAAGGCAGTGAGCATCATAAAAGTTGTTCAAAAGGTATTTCTTGGTAAATCTATTGTAAAGTTGTATTCATTAGTGGATGAAAGTGTGACATCAATAGAGAATCTACATATAGTAGAGGATGAATTCATGAGAGATAATGAAAGGGCCTACAAGTCATTAAATTATTAGTGGATCTATTGAATAAGAAGTGGGGACACTTCAGTTGAGAGAGTAGTGAGAATTCATATTGTTATTGGTTGTAAAACATGATGGATAGAGAGTCAACTGTGATCATTATAAATAGAAGTGCGGTTAAAGTTGATTTGGTAAATTAGAAGATCACTTGTGTGTGCTTCATTGATGTATCCCAGTGATGGTAAACCTTGTAAAATTGTTTTGAGCTCTGTGTTCTTTAAGATGAGTTCACACTCTGAGATGGGAATGAGACTAAATATAGTTTTTTAAAATAAAACAAAATAAGAAATGGGCATTTGTTTTAATCTATCATACCTGAACTCACCCCCCCTCTTAGGGTATTTAACTTAGGGTACATAATAACATTTCATAAACTGTAACATATGTAAAACATCATCTCAAAACTAGTAATAAGTTCCCATATCAAGAACTCGACAAGGATCCACATGTGGCTCTATAGGTGGAATCATTGGCTTCTCATGGCCCGCCAACTCAGCAGCATGGTCATCATCACTTTTTGGGTGTATGATAGGTGGATGTCGTGGTGTCCGGAAACTACAATGTCAAATTCATGCCTTAGAAGAGATTTATTCAATTTAGAAGATTCAATTTACGAAACTATGATAGGTGTAAAGCCTTACTATAGATATGAGCATGCCTCTCTACCTACTCAAAATCCATGTATATATTGTAGAAAGAGACAATAAGAACACAAGAGAAACCCACTACACACTATTGAGGTCGGGTTGGGGTCCAAGTCTCTATATTAGAAACCTATATACTATGGCTGTTTCAAATTATGAATCCTATTATTTTTAAATTTGTTCTTATTAAATTATTCAATCACTCTATATGGTTTAAATAAATACAATTCCATCTCCATCCCATAAGGGACCATAGACCTTATAAACCAAATACTCCATCTACATAACCTACACCTTAAAAGGTTCCATCTCATGTGACTGATGATCCATGGCTCAATATGCCATATTTGGATGGTTTAGGTGTCTTCATTAATCTATCTAGGAAATCACTGTTAGGCTAAGGCAGACACATTAAATATCAATTATGTTATCCAATCACTACATGAAGTGATATCATATTTATATATATTCAAGGCATGATCAATATGCAATAGGAAAATGTAGACTGAAAGTAGTTGTGACCTCAAAAAATGAATGGCATATTAGTCATAGAGTTCGTAATATTGATACATGTAACAATGAAAATCCCTCATTTCATCATCCTAGATGAAGAAATCACGTTTCAATAACATCAATAATGATTATATCATAACTCATGTGTGTTACCCAATGGTAAAGTGATATAAATAGTAATAGGAAAAATTAGTATAAAAATTATAATTCAGGAAACTCAGTCTTTACCCCGAACATGGTTTGGAAACACCCAAGCATAGCTTATGACCAAGTTCCAAGAAATCCAAATCACCATTATATTGTCTAAAAATCATTAATCGATAAAGGAACCTATCTAATTACACTTTTCAATGTACCATCCTAGGATCCTCTTAACACATGCCCCGATCTGGTGGGTCACAAGGCCTCATGCATGCCTCCCCATTTAGAAAAGAATGTCGACTAGTAATGATAGTGTAAATTTGGTACAATAGGGAGAATAAACCATCATGTTAGAGCATCACAACAGATAAAACCAATAATAATAAATATCATAAGCACACATATATATATATATACATTCAATAAAATTCTCATGCATAAATAAATAGAACAACTAATAATATAATAAAAATCCTCTAAGGTAGTGTGTGATACATGGATGCATGGTATGTTGTAATAAAAAAGGAAAAAACTAGATACATAAATTCTATAACATTATGAAAAACGCCAAAAATTACAAAAAAACTCCATAATAATCTCGATCATGTGCCCAATCCTCTACTCCTACACTCCAACAAAAGGCATACATGTGAAAATCCAAATATAGGACCCTTGCCCTTATCAATACCCATAGTCAAATAATAATATCAGGTACCAGAGGAATACCAAGTTGGGTGTGATATATAAATCTCATTAAACCACCAATAATAGAATTTATGTGTGATCCATGTAGTACTCATAACTAAAACTGTGCAAGTATACACAAAATAGTAAAATAAAGACGAAACAGATAACCAGCCCACTTAGGTTCCTATAGGGAAACCTAGATGGTCTAACAAATTTAGCTCAATGCTGGAATATGTGTTTGATCAAGAAATTATATATATAGTATTAATAATATATTGTTTAACTGTATAGTTTTTCCTCTTATATTAACCACATACGTCTGAATATAGGTTGCCATATACAAGGAATACTGGTTTTGGATGGACATAGGTGTGACTCAGAAATCCATGACCAGTCTAACAAGCTTAAAATATCATGAAATAGGGTACACACATTACATCCCAAGAAGAGAAAGAGAAATCATGCAACAACACTTGGGATGGAGAGTGGGACACCATGGAAACACTCTATTCATGGAACACGGTGCATAAATTAAAGTGCCCATATAGTATCATAGGTATGAGACATAATTCTCAACACTCAGTGTAAGGGGGCATGATGCCCCCATGCTCAACCTGTCCCATACCATCTTATCACATCCACTAAAAAGGGGTATTATAATTATAACTAGTATGGGGAATTAACACCAATACATTTCTTTCATATAGTCCATATATATAGAATCACCTTAGTCATTCAAAATATAATAGGCATGAGGCATAATCATCTATATGATATAACACATGAGGCATTACCTATCATATGCTTCATTAGTCATGTTCAATTCCATTTAAAACATTACCATACATGATAAGAATTTAAATTCATAAACATGGGGATTGACCTTACCATACCATTGGGTTTTTTCATTTAAAAGAAATTTACTTCATTTTAGAACGGAAATCAAGCCTGAATTATCCACTTCATTTAAAATATAAAATTAAATTTATCAACCCATGGAAAATTCACTTATATGGATCATGTTTCAATTGGATGGTGTCTTGGTCAATTAATTTAGTAGATGTCACTATCTTGTATAAGTATTCTTATACAAGACATTAACAAAAAAATAACTTCCTTAAATTCATTAAGACATTGAAACACCATTTATATGTTCAAATTTGTCACATAGAGATGACATGGGAACATGTCAATCGCCTATTATGGTATTTCTAATTATAAATGGAAAAAACACCTAATAGGTGCTTTGGGTTCCATTTAACACCCATTAATCAAGGGTAATTTCATTTAAAATCCATATTGTTAGCTCATTAGGTTTTCCGGTCATTTTGAACCAATTGTCCATAATGACTAATTATACTTTGCACACCCATGGGGTTACTATATAAGGCCAATAAAACCTTTAAACCTACAAACAAGATCAATATACATGTATTAAGGTGCAAGGGTCAATTAGACCTGAAGGAGTTAATATAATCGGGATGCCCGAAATGTGTGACACAACGACGTAATTATGAAACGACATAACTCAAAGGGTAAAACAACCTGGACACCTAACTAAATGCCTAATATATCTCCTCACTCATTATAGTCCTCAGATTCAGAGTAGGTTGGAAGAGATATGAGAAATGGTCCAATGCATGGAAATAGGGAAAATGTGTATGCACATAATTAGCACAATGGATGGTAAGACAAGGTTGTATAAGAGTTAAGATACTCAGGGAGATTACCAAGATATACCCAATGCTTCCAAAAGAAGGAATAATGGACACCAAATCGATAAGTAAGCTTAATGCCTAGATTAAGTTGTTTTTGAGCTCAAAGAAGAATAACAACCGTGGTTGGCCACTAAATAAGTAAGGGAAAAAAGAAAAGGGGGTACAAGAAAATGATTTGAAAATAATATTTTCACCCAAAATATCAATGCACCTGATTTGACCGCACAGTTTGACCACACAGTTGGGTCAAACCACACACAAATCATGCCCAGTTCACTAATACATGGGGAATGATACACTATTAGGTGCAGGGCTTAACTAACCTTATGAAAACTGTGAATAAAGGATTTGTACCATGTTGGCAACTATTGGCACGATCATATGCCCTAGGTCGCACGATTACAGAAAAACCATTCGTCCTAGTATGTTTTTTCCCATTTTGGGGTTCTGGGGTCTAAACTAGCCCTAAACGCTCCTGTAACCTCGTATTCTTGATTAGACATCTTTATTTGGACCATTTATATTATTAAAATTGAAAAACTATTCATACATACCTTCATTGGAAATACAAGTCTTCACAATCCCCAACCAAATGAACTATTTCACCTAAACAAAAGATTTGAATCACATGAGTACGCATACAAGGGTAACAAAAAAAATACTTAATAGTCTTTCAAAATTGTGTTCTTACAAAATGATTAACTTGTCCCTATACACATATTTAATAAATAAAATTTGTGCATAACTAATATCACAACACATCATCATCCATCCCAATAATATAAATGATCATTTCTTATCAATCTACCCATAGTCAATAATTTTCACACTAAAAAAATATCAATATATTCATCTTTATTTATATAGTATTTACATTTCCAAAATATTTAATAAGATGGACCCCTATAAAATAATTCCTTCTAGAGGGATACCAGAAACCCAAAAGTATATCTAGAATCCTCTTCATCATAGAGGTTGTCCTCGTTGTAATGCTCTAGCAATTTGGAGAACCAATATACACCTCCCTCAATGGATGTTTGAATTCATACAACCCATATATAGATCAAAGTTGCATATTGGAATGACATATAAAAATTTGAAATTTTCATTCCACATCCCTTCTTATTTTTCTTTCTTAATAAATCACTAGGTATGTATTGTAATTTGATACTAGAGAAAAAACAATACGAAAAATCTCTTACCACAGCCAAAACTATACATTAGATCCACCTGAAACCTAGTTTTTTTGTAAGAAGGTAATTGGTGATTCACCAACCAAATAGATCCCATAGTTCTTAGATATAATTATTATATACACTAGGTTGAATCATTATGAATCTTAAACCTAGATTGTTGGGTGATATTGAGATCAAATACTCAAGTGTATCATTAGCATCCTCAAACCGATAGTAATGTGTGAAAATAAGAATATATATATATATATATTTAATTGCAAGCCCCAAACACATATTAGTGGATATTAATATACTAAATACTCATATATCATCAAATAATGAAATCTAAAGTTGATAAGTATAAAAGAAATCACAGTAGTAAACCATCTACATTAATATACACCAAATCACTAGACTGTATCTTATGATAATATAAGTTGATTTAATAAAGAAATTAGACCACTCATATAATGTCCAACCTATATGTCAAATGAATCATTTCATATAATATTCTACATTGTCATCCTATTAACCTCTAGAAATTACCTTATCATTTATATAATAAATGAAATAACAATAAAATCTCTCTTATTTGATTATTCAATTCACCATGCCTCCATAATATTAATATCAATACCCACATCATTAAAACCCACCCATATAATCCCCGATATATAAAATCATCATCCTAATATTCTGTCATAATTATCATATTTTATTTTAGTACAATTAATAAATACACAACATAAATTATTTGGATTCATATCTTCCTTCCTCATCATCTTCACACAAATCATTATTCATGTAATAAATATTATAACCATAATCATTGTGATACGTCATCATTAGAATATTACTCATTTATCATAACATTTTGAACTTTTCATTGTTTTGGATTCATATTGCTAGTATTTGACACTTTTTCCTCATAATTAATTTTTAATTAAAATTAATTTGTTAATTAAAATTAATTTTGTTAAAATCAAATATATATATATATATATAATTTATCACACACTATTGAATTTATACCATTACCCAATTATAATAATTGGTACTTCTATAAAAATTATTATTACAATAGTGAATGTCTGCCACAAATCATATGATAATCATCATTTATTTCCATTAATTACCATATATATTATATTTCATGTAAAACCATTATTTTCATCCTTTCAAAACACTAATTTCGATAACATATAATTTATTTCATCCTAATAAATTAATAATTACTTTTAATTTCATAAAAATATATTCAAGATAATCATTAATAGTTTAATAATGTCTTTATTTATTTAATAATACCAACATATAATTTAATACTTTCAAAAAAAAATTATTTTCATTCCTCTTGGTAGAATAAATGTCACTCGTAATTTTTTGATCATCAAATTTATTTAATTATTAATTTTCATGTAAAAATATATATATATAATGAAATGAGTCATTTAATAATTATATCCATAGTTTCTATCAATAGTAATGTACAACTTCACTAATTTTAGAAATCAAACTAAACATCACAAGTAAGATTGACATCAAATTTCTATATATAATTTTTTAGAAATATTAAAATAGCCTTAAAGTAATTCCAAATGGACTTGTAAAATCTCATTATTGCATCCTGAGTTTACAAATAAGAAAAAACCGATTTTTTCAAGATAGACACAAGGATATGATTTATCATTTTACCAAAACTTAATATAAATTTCATGTGGTGGGACTAGAACAGATGTCGTTGTTTGGGGAAACTAAATATTTAGGTCTTAAATTTTTTGTTTGAATAAGATTCTTTTTGGGTCATATATATTGATATATAGATAAAAATCCTGATTTAATAAAAATAATAAAAATAATAAAAATATATTTTTATTTTTATTTTTAATTTATATTAATTATATTATGTTTATTATAATATAATATAACTGAAAATAAATATATATAAAATCGAATAAACACATTACAAAATATTTATGGAAATAATTTCTTCTTCCCCAACAATACTGATGCATCAGAGGCTCTGGATATCTCCAAAACGACTGTGTGCTTAAATTTTTTTAAAATTTTATTTTCATTAGGATTAAAATTTTGTGAATCTAGAAAATTATAAATTTTGAGTATAATCATTTAAATCTGATCTATATTTTCTACTTCCACATTAATTCCACATTGTTAACAATTTTAGATAGAGTTATTGTCAATGTTAATTTATTTATATTCTTCGATAGTAATTTCATCAAATTTCATATCGCTGATTGATTAAAAAAACATTTATGAATTTCCCTCGTTATAATTATTAAAAATATATATCATTCTAAAAATGAATAGAAATTTAAAGCTACTATAGTAAATGGTGTATATAAAAAAACTATTTTTAATAAATTTATTTCTGTAGAAATTATTTTTTGGAAAGACAACAAAGAGAAAAATGCGCAAACAACATAAAAGCGAACACGCATCATAAATAAAATCATTCCCTCCAAATAAAAATGGATGCGTAGCAACCTAAAATTTACTGTGTAGAAAATAATGTTGACACCAGAAATTTTTATGTGGAAAACTCAAATGGAAGAAACCATATGACCTAGTATAGAAAGGGGGATCCACTAAAATCAAGCGGTACACGGTAGAGACTCCATCAAAAAATGGAAGGGATATAAAAAAAATAATCAAGAATAAAAATTAGTGAATTGAAGATGCAGAAAAGGAAAAATGATCGTCAAAGTATGGTGGTCAAAAATTTTGATTTTATCTCGGCGTTGGTGGTGTGTTGAAATGCCTTGTTACTACCACCATATATAAGATAAAGAATATGAGTCAAATAACGTCTTTTCATCAAAATCATGTCACTGGGTAAATTAATTCACTTGGTCTTGACCCGTGTTTCTCTTTCTTTTATGAGACTGTGTGTTTCTCCAGATGAGGAGGCATTATGCGGTGCACCAAATGAAGGAAGTTTCCTAACACACCCCCTTAAAATCAAGTGGGGATCACGTCCAACCCTGTAATTATTCGTAAAGTCTCAAATATTCTTCAAGGTAACCTCTTGGTCAGCTTCTCTAACCCATTATCATCTGTGTGAATCTTATCACGCTCTAAATGTATTGAATAAAGGAAATTTTGGATCCAATGATATCGAATATCGATATGTGTTGACCCGACATAAAAATTTGAATTCATTCCTAAACTAATAGCTTATTGAAAATCACAAAATAAAAAATACATGTCCTAATTTAATTTGAGATTTAGAATAATATATTTCATCCCCAAAAATTCTTTTCACCCCTCTATTTCAATAATAAACACTGACTCTGTGTTAGATAAAGAAACACATCTATGCAATATAGATTGACAAGATAAAACTCCCTAACAACAGTGATCAAATATATTGATGTGGACTCTTGATAATTGTTATCTCATGCCATATTAGAATCTGAAAAGCCACAAATCATAGGTTCCCCATTTCCCAAACACAATCTCAGATCAGAGGTACCCCAGAGATAATTAAAACTATACATTAGTGATCTCTAATCATTTCATCTAGGATTTGATATAAAATGACTATCCACACCAACTGCACGAGCTATACCAGTTCTAGTACATACCATAACGTGCATCAAATAGCCAATGGCTGATGAATAAGGTAAGTGTTGCATCTCCTGTCTCTTTTTATCAGTATAAGGTGAATGACTTACGAAAAGATTAAAATAAAAAGATATAGGAGTACTAACAACTTTAGCTCCATCTATATAAAATATTTGAAGAACCTTTCCAATGTATCTCTCTATATATTACCAAAATTTCGTGGCCTTCCTCTCATGGGAAATTTTAATGCCAAAAATATATCATACTGGCCCCAGGTACTTCATCAAAAAAATACTGCCAATGATCCTTCTTAAATCTATCAATTATAGAAGTATAATGAACAACAATGTGAATATCATCAACATAAATAAACAATATAATTAAATCATCATCTATAAATCTCTAAATAGAAACACAATGATCAGAAGATGTCTTCCTGAATCCCTAATGAGAAATGACAGATTCAAACTTCTTATACAACTGCCTCAGAGCCTGAATTAGACCATAAAATCTCTTCTTCATCCTGCATGAATGATTTTCTTTAGATGTTTCAACAAAAGCTTCCCAATTCTTCATATAAATCTCCTCCTCGCAATCTCCATGGATGGAATCTTTCTTCACATCTATCTACTAAATCTGCAGATCCAAACTTTTACCTAAACCAAGTACAACCCGAATGGATGTAATTTCAACAACATGTGAGAAAATCACATCCAAATCAACACATTTCTCTTTATAGTATCCTTTAACAACAAAAAGTGTAGTTTATCATGGAATGGAACTAGATTTTTCATTATTAATCTAATAAATCCACTGATTTTGCAAAGCTCTATTACCTATTGGTAACTTCACCATATTTATAGTGTGGATGTCATGTAATGATTCCATCAAATTATCCATTTACACAAACCATATTTCTTTATGTTCACATTCCATTGCCTCATCAAAATATTCCTGTTCTCCCCCTTCAGCAAGGAGCATATACTCATCAAGTGAATATCGAGTAGAAATAGTGCGATGCTGAGATGAAATCCAATGTGGAACTATCGGTTCATTAATAACCCATGGAAAATGGAACATTTGAATCAAAAGGTGCATCAAAAACATAATCTCCAACCTGTTCATCCTGAGAATCATTATTTATAGAAATGTGATCATCAGAATCAACAAAATGAGGTTAATGTGAATCAGAACATTGATCAAGACTGAAAAAAGCATCTGAAGTTGGAGAAGTATATTTTTATCCCTTATCAATGTCTTCAATATTCTTATCCTATTTAAAAACTACATCACAAATTATGATACATTTATTCAGAATAGTATCATAAAACCTATTGCCAAACTCATCATTCCCATAACTAATAAAAATACACTAGCGTGTCTTACTATCCATATTGGATATCTAATCTCTAGGAACATGAACAAAATACTTACAACCAAAAATAGGCAAGTGATCATAATTGATCTATTTAACATTATAGAACTTGTTGGAATTGTCTCTATACAAAAAAATTCCATGTCATAAATTTATAATTTAATAAATAGTAAGTAAAGCCTCACCCCAAAAATGACCATGTAACTTTGCTTCTCAAAGATAACTAAAAACTCTTTCCAACAAATTCATATTCATCTGATCAGCTACACCATTCAATTGAGTTGTCTTGTGTATCGTCTTGTGATGCTGAATACCTTCATGCGAGCAATACTGATCAAACAGACCATAATTGTCTCCCCATTATCAGTGCGAATACATTTCAATTTCATTCCTGATTCACCCTTACCAGAAACATGAAATTTCATAAAAAATTGGGAACCCAACATTTGGAATTTAAAACATAAACCTAGAGCTTACATGATTTGTCTATAATAAATGTCAAAAAATATACACAATCATTAAATTTCATAGATTTTAGAGGACCACAAATGTATGAATATACTTATTGAAGAACCTATGACTTCCTTTGTGAAAGATGACTACTGAAACTCACTCTTCTCTATTTCCCATCCATTAAAAGATAACATGTGTCAAATTTGACACTCTTAAAATTCAGAAGATGTTTTTTCTCATTCAAACATCTTAGCCCTTTTTCACTAATCTGAATGAGTCTTTTATGACACAACTTGGACAAAACACTCCACTCAATAACACAAAAATTATTACAAGAAATTAAGCTCTAGTCTAGTACAAACCTGACTGATTCTTCCCTCGTCTAATAATTAAATATCACTCAGAAATACTCCATTGGAATTCTACAAAAGTACTGATAAACCCTTCATTGTCAAAAAGTCTGGTATAAATAAGATTCAAATGAACCTCTAGGTTAGGTCAAACATTCCTCAAAATCACCTTACTTTATATACTGTTGTCTAAACAATCCGTCCTGGTAAATACAATTTCATCATAACCATAATTTCCCATATTCAAAATAAAAAAATTACCTAGGTTATAAGATGTAAGTAACTCTTTCATTTATTTCACATGAAAACAAGAACCAATGTCAATAACCCAACAAGAATCATTAGAAGCAATGTTAATGATGTCATAAACAATAACAAGATCACCCCCTGTAGCTGTGATAACATGACCATATTCATCACCATTTATTTCAATATATTTTCCATCATTATATTCTATTTTTTAGATGATAAAAAAAATTCTTAACATACCACTCCTTACCACAATGGTGACATTCCAAATCTCACAGCTTCGATTTGGAATTTATTCTACCACTTCTCTTACCTCAACTGCTCTATCCCTAGTCGTGGCTTCTCCCCCTATTCTCTTTGACTAAAAAATCTGAAATCATTCTCTTGAGTATTCCTCTTGACGACTTCATTTAAAATAGAAGACATAACAAAAAAAATGTCACAACACCATTAGTAGGAAAACTGGTTAGAGTAACACATAAATTCTCCAAAAAATCGTTTAAAGTGTTAAGACACAAAAGAGATAAAACCACATCTTCAAAATTTATACCCATTTCAGAAAACTAATCAAAAAATAAATTATATTAAATTAAATAATCAGAAATATATTTATACGTTATTTTCACCTAAAATTCAACAATTTTTTGAGAAGAAACAAATTAATGTTTTCCGTCCAAAAATATTAGGTAATCTCGAGCTTCTCCCACAATGTTATGCTGTGAGATATATTGACAATGTGGTTCAACATGTTGTCTTCAACCCAATGGAAAATGAATCCAAAAAAAATCTCACGCTCGAATGCCCATTCTACATCTAAAATTGTTTCTGTATTCTGGAAACTAAACACTAGAAGATGCATCTACTGGACAAAAAGTAGATCCTTCATTTTAGGTCACCACATATGATAGTTGGTAACATTAAAAAAATAATCCGACTATAGTTGGCCTCTACAATATATATAAAATAAAACCCAAACCCAATGATACCATATGTTGGAAATGACTGAAAAGCGAAGAATGTGCAAAAAACCCAAAAAAGAATGCGTAGCCGAAATAAAATCTTTCCCTCCTAATAAAAAGAGATGCGCAACAACCTAAAATTAAATATGAAGAAAATAAATTTGACACTAGAATTTTTTACGTAGGAAACCAAAAAGGGAAAAACCTAAGGAAATAGTCCAGAAATTGTGATCCACTAAAAACAAGAGCGACATGGTAGACACTCCAAAAAATGGAAGGGATCTCAAAATTAATACTGAAGAATAAAATGTAGTGAATCAATGACGGGGAGATAGAAATAATATTGTTGAAAAACGGTGATCATCAAATTGGAATTTCTCTCAGTATTATTGGGGTGTTGCAATTCCTTTCCCCTAACTCATTATATAGGAAAAAAATCAACATAAAAAAATTAGATTTAAAAGTGTGTCACTCCGTGAATCAATCCTCGCAGTCTTGACCTGTGTTTTATTTCTTTTATGATATTGTGTGGTGATCCAATTAAGGGTGTGTTATGTGGTGCACCAATTAGGGATGGTTATCAACACTTTTCATAATATTTTTTGTCTAATAACATTATATTATACATATTCTAAAAAATAACATATTATTTTTAATTTTATTTTTCATTATTTTAAGTTTGTAGTAAAATTATAAAATTAATAAGAAAATTACTCTATAATTGACTCTAAAAAAAGTGTAAAATTGTAAACTATATGTTAATAAAAAGATACATAGATAAATAATTGAAAAATATAAATTATACTATGTGAATTTTTGATTAATTACTTCAAATATTAAATCGAATTAGGGGATTGTGGAACTTCCCTCTATGAATAACCATAATCATAAAATTAGATTGATGTCATTCTAATTTTTGAATAATTATCACTATTTAAAATTTGAAATCATTTATTTTTTTTTTGCTAAAAATTTAATTATTGTAAATGGAATGTGAGGTTGAATAAAATAAGAGTGAAAAAAATAAACATCAGTGAAAAATTAAATAACCATACAATCATTCATTTCAATTTCTCAATCATAAATGAAATATCATCTCATTTTGGCCATTTCCATCTCAATTTTCATAGAGGAGATGGATTTTCCACATTAATCTATGAATATGAATATAAATTTAGTGTTTTATATTCCAATAATATTTCAAATATATTATATAATTTCATTAAAATCTTACTAAAACAAACAAAAATATAAACAATGATATAAAATTCTCAATGTCTTGTTTGAATGGAAACTCCCACTTAAGAACTAAATACTGAGGCCCCATATCAATATAAATGTTCAATATGAAAAAACAGTAGTTTTTCTTTATTACATCAAAAAATAGTATTTTATTTTAAAAAAATTCATGGTGCTCAAATAAACAAACATGAAAACCTTATGTAATAAAAAAAATCCAATTCTAAAATCATGGCTTATAAAAGTGCGTAAAATTGCCTTTAGGAGTGATAAAAACTCTCTGTTAATCGTAGTGACGATGAATGAGTCCATTATCAACACTAAATATAATACAAATAAAGGGATACTTTCTTACAATGTGATGTTTATATAACCTCACACCCAACCAAAAATTTCACAACAAATTACAGCACACCCAACCTACAATTTAAATTCAACACACACAGAAGTATACTATAAATTAAACAGCACACCAGAAGAAAACTGATTATATACATGTAATTGATATCAGTATTAGAAAACATTCCAACCATAGAATATACATAAATAAACACTATTATTTACATTTCAAATAAAATTATTTATATAATTAAATTTACTATTGTCTAATAAATATTCTAAAACATTAAAATTTTATCAATTGATGCCCATGATCCCCTCTCAAAAATCTCCACCCATGGTATCAGTTGTCGAATAAATCATCTCAACCTGAGAAAAAGATACGTCCTATATAAGAAAACAAATATAATGTTAGTAATACTATATAGAAATAAATAAAACATTAATATGAAAGAACACATTAATAAAATTCCCATATTCAATAAAAATAACATATATAGAGGAATACCGGTCACATCGTTCCTCCTATTGATGTGGGGTTAATTACTACACATTATAAATGAGTTATGGGTCATTGCTCTAAAATTTCAAAACAATCTGAATGTGTTTATTTTGTTTTGAGTATGTCAATTCTTTATATACTAAAATAAATGTCAATTTTAAATAATGACACATATGGTGTTATAATAACTACACTATGAATCGTATTAAGGTGAAGCTGATTCTTACCTTTCTCAAATTACTGATGGATTGTTGTCATATTGTATCAAAATAATCTGAATGTGTTTTCTTATTTTTCAGTATGTCAATTGTCTTTTTTACAACAAATGTCATTTCAAACTGAAAACACAAATTTTGAGTTATAACTGTTGTATCGTTCATTGGTTTGTCATGAGAAAGCTTAATACACGTCACAAATGACATATTAATTGTTGTCCTAAATTATCAATAAAATAAGAGCACGTTTGTTTAGTTTTCCATGAGTGGCATGTTTTGAACTAAAATATCAATTTTAATCTCATAACTGTCACTTTTAGTCATATTAGTCACACTTTTCAGGTGACTCATACATGTCACAGATGACTCATGGATCGTTTTCATTATGTATTAGTACAATCTGAATTCGTTTGCTCAGTTTTTAGTATGTCACTTTCTATTTTTACTTAAATTAAAGTCATTTTTTAATAAAAAGAGACACTTTGAGTTATACCCGGAAAACCATGTGTCGTATTGAGGTGAGACTAATCCCTACACATCAAAAATTACTAATATTTCATTTTCATAATATATTAAAAAAATACAAACATGTTTTTTCGGTTTTAATTATGTCACGAGTTGTTTTTAATTAAATTAATGTCAATTTTAAATAAAAATACAGTTTAGGATATACCGATCACACTCTGCGTCATATTAAGGTGAGGTTGATCCATACACATCATAAATAACTATTAGATCATTTTCCTAAAATATCAAAATAGCCCAATTGTGTTTTCTCCATTTTCATAACGTTACTTGTTGTTTTTACTTAAATTAATGTCCATTTAAAAAACACTGAGTTTTACCAGCCACACTGTGTGTCAGATTGAGGTGATGTTGACTCCTAAATGTCACAAATGAGTCATGGATCACTTAACTAAAGAATTAAAAAAAATAAAAACATGTTTTTCTTAGTTTTCAATATGCCACTTATTGTTTTTACATGAATTTATGCCAATTTTAAATAAAAAGAGAAACTTTGAGTTCTACCAGATACAATATGCATCGTAATGAGGTGATACGGATCCACACATGTAACTAATGACTAATAAATCACTATCCTAAATTATAAAAATAATTCGAATCTATTTTCTCGATTATTAGTACTTTAATTATTTTTTTCACTTAAATTATAATAAATTTTAAACCAAAATAGACTCTTTGAGTAATTCCGACATTCATAGACATCATGTTTTAAAAAAATCATAATAATGTAATGATATGAAACATAATAATGGGTGATTATAGATGTTAAATTTTTATAAATAATGGAGATATCAATGATCATATAAGGATAACATGAGCATAATTATGTTAGAAGGTGATATTAACATTATAAATTCATACCCTTCATATGGAAGTCACATCTTCAAGCTATTTGTGTATATTATTTCATAAGGTATTTTTTCATTTAGATCAGAGAGATCCCCTATTTTTTGGTGAATATGATTCCTTTCAATAGTCATTGTATTACTGGGAAAATATAAATACACAAAGGATTAATAAATATTTTAAATGAAAAAGTAATTATCATATAAAATACCTCTTCAGGGTTACTGGTTTTTACATTGAATATGATCTCTCTTATAAATTTTCAAACATAATAACAGCTATATTTTCAATTGTTTAGTTTTGGACACTGCATAAACATTTAGGAGAATATGTAATTTGTTTTGATATGTGATTCCATAGTGAAATATTATTATATATATCCTAATACTTATCTAGTCTGAGTACTTGTGTCATTCCTTGTCCTTATCCCTTAGCCTCATTCATTTTTCAGAAGTTAGTGATGCACCACACTATCATAACAAAATCATCATTAAAAGTCAATATAAATTCTGTAACATGATGTTTAGTTATAAAACATTGGATTTTTTTATTAAAAATTGACAAATTCTATCAAGTGTGGACGATTTATAGGATATTTGGGCAGTGAATCTATGAGTGAAATCAGTGGAGTATCCATATTTACTACAATTAACATCCAATTCCTCAAAAAACAAAAAGAAGTAATAATTAATGAAATTGATGAAAATAAATATGATATTATTAAATTAAATAGTATTTTCCCCACACCATTGGTATAAAATAGAGTATGTCATTTGAAATTTTTATTTCATTGTATTTTATCAGACCTGACACAATTTTATCTTTTTTTGGGTTCTATTTAGGATTTTACTATTGGGGTGACATGAGGACTTACGAGTCCAAAATTTTCCTCATGGGAAAATCCCTTTAAATGTTTTTCATATATAAAATTCCCAAAAATATGAAATGTATTTAGTCATAATTATCACAGTATATCAGCATTTAGAAAATGAAATCATGATATCTTATTTAATGTATACATTTACAACTGAGAATCATAGATATTCATAGTCAAGGATTTCAGTTGCACTCTCAACACCAATGAAGTATTTATCTTTCTATTGATACATTTTTTCTTGAAATTAAACTATGTGGTTTACACTATCTTTTAACTTAATATCCACCTGATCCTTGAATGATAGTAAATGTGGATATAGAATAGGTGGAGTAATTGTTCGTTCAGTAGATCTTTTTGATCGGTTTGTTAATCCTTTAGAACTTTTCGAGATGGTCTTCCATTTCATCCCCTTCTCTTTTTCCGTATGTAATAACATTCATTGGTTCAGATTTTTTTCTTTAACAGTTAATGATTTAGATTGAAATGTTAATTGTAAATGAATACCTCCTTGTCAATGTGATTTTTTACGAGATTTGATAGCCACACGTTGAATATTATAATATCTTTTTTGATTGTATTAATATCATATTTTTTAATTGACATAGGTTTCTTTATAGTTAGGTCATGGGATACATTGATTGACACTCGCACATAACCTATTAGATGTGGTCTGTTGTGTAGCATGTCCTTTTGAATATTGAACTCTATAGCTCTCTCCACAAGAAGATGGGTGGGTGTTGCTGGACATAAATCACATTCATTATCACCAGGGAGAATAGAAGTTCAAGAAAGGTATCTGTTTCTTTCTAATTCATATTTCATAGAAAAATTTATTATAACCTTGATTACCTATGCTAAGACACCTCATTGAGGGATATAGATATCCCCATAGCTTGTGGGGGTGGGTAGGGGTCCTCAAACAGTGGTTGTTCGTGAGTTTCATCTTCTCTTTTCCTATCCCTCATTAATGTTTACATCATCTCCCTCAACTATTTGAATTTTCCATTAGGGTATCTATTCATTATCTCATCCATTTTCTTAATTCACTTTGATAGTACCCTTTTTTTCTCAAAATATGTTCGGGGTACCACCCCAAAATATTCTCATATGATGCGGCCATACTATTATGGCATCTTCATGGATATTGATAGTTTTTGTTTATTCTAAATAGGTGATTATTATTCCTATTACTTTTATGGATAGAAAATATAAGAAAACAAGTTATCATTGTTACATAATAGCAATTTAAAACAATTTTTTTATTATGTAATACTTACTCATTATTCCCACACATTTTGTGTGTTCTAATCAATTAGTATCACATCATTATTTACATGTTCCTCCATCCATAGAAATTGAGGTTGGATGGAAGTGGGTTTGTATCTCAAGTCATCAATATACATTTAAATAGAGAAACATAATTGTTGTGTTGTTTCATGTCACATAAAAGTAATACAGAAGATCTAAAATATTTACAAATATTTTTCAAGTGAAGCATACGATATCCTTACTTTATGGTAAGGGTATGTTGGTGTTTATACTCGTTATTTTT
This sequence comes from Viscum album, assembly GCA_963277665.1. Taxonomy (NCBI): domain Eukaryota; kingdom Viridiplantae; phylum Streptophyta; class Magnoliopsida; order Santalales; family Viscaceae; genus Viscum; species Viscum album. The sequence goes on from OY728129.1 coordinate 321,116,367, forward strand.
TTTTTAGAAATCAGTTTCTATGAGTGATGCGTTAAAAATCTAAATAATCATCCATATATTATGAGTGTTTATTGGAAAACCAAAAAGATTCACTCCATCTATAGATTATGCAAGACGGAGGTTTGTAAGTTCATTTCCATTGTCAAGATACTCATGATCAGTTCTTGGAGAGTCTTCCGAGTGATATATACTCCCACAATTATTTTTTCTATTTGTGTGCCATTTCAATTAATCTACAGTCTCCTCACGTCCATATAGGTACCTAATCCTTGGAATGATTGGAATGTACCATACAACTGTCGTAGGAATAGATTTATTTTTCTTGTATCAAAAAGAACCACACTTTAGGAATTCTATAAGTGATTTTTGGTCCATGTGAAACATTATATAGTCATACAGGAAGGAGTGTATTATTTCCTAGGAGATTCTTATCGAGCTAATCCTTCATTTTTCTTCGTATGTTAAGATCATTTTCTCCTTATCTTATGGGAACATGTGAATAAAGAAGTAAAATAATTCTGTAAAAATAGCATCACTCCATCCGTTGATTTCTTTCAAATTATACAGCTTTAGTATGGCTGAAAATGATGTATATTTAGTGCAACCACCAGACAATGTCATAATTTCACAACTTTTTAACAACTCAAAATTTTTGGGCAATCATGAAGTTCATATTCAACTACCCATATCATTTTTTCAATATGATCTTCATCATCATTCACATATATAATCATGTCCTTAATATGATTTTCCCCATTGTCCACACTTTGTAATCATATTAAATGATCCATAAAATGAAGTGGTATCTCACCCACAAGTTACATTCACTTTTCCCTTTGTTTATTAGAATATTTATAACTTCAATCTATTCTATGATAGATCATGTGTTATTCCAAAAACTCTGGACTAACTTGTCTTGAATAACAATAGTGTAAACACAGAAAAAGGTTTTGAGAAGGTTCAAATTCATGATCGTTTTCAAACTTAATGAAATATTTCACTCCATCTTGATAATATGTTGTCAAATGATAGGCATCCATCTATTATTTATTCATATCCATACTATTTGATTTAGTGATATTAGTATTTAAAAAAATAAATACACAAAAATTGATATAAAAATTTACCAATGCTATAAAATGATATATAATTTATGTATCCTTTGAAAACTATTAATTAAATCACAATTAAATTCCCCTTAAAACCCAACCACATACACAAATTCCTATCTTAAAATAACACCCCCTTTTTAAAATAAACCAATTAGTTTCAAACACTCTCTCGCAAAACCCCAATTCATTTCTAAATAAGTCAAGAAATCTTTGTGACACAACAACCTTACCTATTTATTAGGAAATAAAAACCTCTATATTTAAAATTTTTAATTTAAAACATCACACAATTTTTCTTAAAATGAAACCAGCATTACATACACCTTTAAAACATTCACATACCTTTCTAAAATACAATCACATGATTTGAAAAACCCTTGGGATGAAACATATGTCTGTGACAAGTGTTTAACTCAGTTTAAATGTATTTAAAATAAAATGGTATGTTGAACACATATAATTTTTTAAGAAAAAATTTCAAAATACATGAATCATTTTAAGAGAGCCACATATGCATTTTCACAAAGATATAAAGACCAATAGAGTCACTTTACAAGGGATAAATGAATCCATAATAACCAAAATTTTATAAAATATAAAGCTATAAAAGGTTTATCATGTCTCTCATGATAAAATACTAAAAAACATAGAGTTTACTCATGTAAAACTAGTGAGGTGTGAATAAGTTATAGATAAAAATATAAGTGTCACATGAGAATGATAATTTTGAACATAATGTCATATACCTTCAATGACGGTAACCATATTCCACTTGAAGCATGAATCATGTACTACATAAGATTCATCCTTCCAATATGGAACATTAAAAAAATGTTCCCCTTCTTGAGGGTATACAAAAAGTTAAAGTTAATGGAATATAGGTTCTCATACCTACTCTCCTATTAAAGGTTAATTCCAATTTGTGAATACATATATATATATATATATATATATATATATTAGTATATATTTTTTTAATATGTTTTATTAGCCAAAAATGCCAAAGAACAAATATTATTAAAGAGAGAGGTCACAGTTGCCTAAATGACGGAATCATGTTACAATATTTATTTTAAAAAGGGAGATGATCTAAAAGGATATCATTGAGCTAGGTAATGTCTTGATTTAATCTACTGTTGGTTAAGCCATCAACAAATAAGTTTTATTCAAGATAAACAAGTGTGATGATGTAATTGTTATCGAGGAGCAAGTGGGTGCAATATATCCAATGGGTAGTAATATTTCAAGAAAGATGAGTGTTTCCCTTCCAAATCACTTACACAATTTCTGCTGAGTCACATTCAATGTAGATATTATTCTAGATAAAGATCTTGGAAAAGGTAATAGAATAAATAAAACACATCACTTCCACCTCTATATAGAAATCAACACCACATCAACCAAGAAATAATTTGAGTATCAGACTGTTGTGATTCATGAATATAGCACCATAACCTAAAGGGAACAGATTGAATTTGGAGACACCATACACATTTAATTTAATCCATCCAGGAAAAGGATCTCCCAAGAACACTTCTAAGGTGCGTTGATAATGGATGAAATTTTCATCTATCCAAAGACATCGCATGATTCCAAAGTCATGAACAGAGTTCTTGTAGTGGACCTTTTGCATCAATGTGGCCTCATGTATGGAAATAAGGATCGATACATGACCTACATTTATATTAAATGAGTAATTGTTTGGAATAAAAGGATTTATATCATATGAGATCACATGGTCGATCTCAGTAACAATAACAAGGAAAATATTTTCAATTTGATGCGAACATTCCATTTCTTCATATCTTTTTATTTGAGATTTGATGGAGTCCATAATAAACCATCTACAATCAAATTTGTAAAAAATTATAGCTCCAAAGAGCAGAAGCAGTGGAGCAAGAATGAAAAAGATAGATTACATAACACTGTGTTTGTTAAAAAATATAAATTTAGAGGAGATTTGGTTTACAAATGACTGAAGGCAACTATCTGTGGGGACTCTGTTTTGAGCAAGCCATGAAATAAGATTAAATCTTTATGGATTAATCTAGGGTTTTGTTAAAGTGTTTTATCCTAGAAAATCCATTATCAAAATTAAAAAAACTATTATTATATATGCTTTTTGAGTTAATTATACAATTTTCAGAAGGCTACCAAATTAAAAAATCATCAATATTTGAGAAAGGATATTTGTCAATGGTATGCGGAATTACATTAGGAATATGATCATGTCGATAGTTTATCGTATCATTAATTTAGTATTCATTATTTTTAGGGGTTTTATTAGTTGTGGTCATAGAAATTATGGGTGTTCCAGTCCAATAATATAATCATAAAATCATAGATGAGAGCCTAGAAACCTTCCATCTAGATTTAGCCATAATAATGAAAAAAGTGTTTTATTAATGGCCAGATGTATGATTTGATGAAATTAATGTTTCTAGGTATAAATTTGTTAAGAAATATTTTTTTAAGAAGTCGATGGAATCAGAATTTTAATAAATATGGTTCCATGTAAGCTGGCATATAGGGCCTCATTAAAGTACAAGATATTTTTTATGCCAATACCACGTTTTTCAAAGGACTTTTTACAAGTCGACCAGGGGAGAGTGACTAGTTTTCTATTTAGAGTTCTACTAGTCTAGATAAAGTTTTTAATTAAGGAATTGATGTTTTTTATAAGAACTTTAGGCCATTTATTGACCATCATGGTGTAAACCATATTCGAAACAATAGCAGATTTAACGAAGAAAATTCTTCCTCCCATGGTAAGAGGTTTTCCATTCCAAGAAGAGTGTTGGTTGAGCACTTGGACAACTAAGATTGAAAATAAGAAGTCTTTGTGATTAGATTTATTAAAAAACTTTTTATTGTGTATTACAATAACACCTGAGAGAAAGAACCACAATTTCAAAATCTATGAAAATACTAGGGAAGTTTGTATTATGTGTTCTTAACTGTCTGGACCCATAAGTAACCACATAACCATCATGGACCAGAATTCTTCAAATCCTGACTCCTCATACATCACAACATAATCTATACTCATTAGCCAGCTCATTTATGGTTATGTTTGTTGTTTTCATCATTCTATCATTAAGATATTAGAATGATCTCTCATGAACATCTAAGAAGAGGAACCATACAATATTCATGGTTACAGACTTCTTAGCGCTTTCAATAAGGGAGAATCTTGGTTGACCCTCTAGTAATAAAAGTGAACACCTAACCAAATTACCATGATAAAATTCACATTTCATGTTCTAATGATTCTATTTAAATTATTTTTCTTGTAAATGAGTATTCTAAAAACACCTTGATCACATGTTTCTTGTGCATGTTGTCTCACATTCTCATAGTATGTATCATATATTCTTCCAGTTTCACCAATATCCTAAATTTTATGGAAGTATCCCCATTTAACATGTGTATTTTTTAACATTTATCTCATGTCTAGCTAAAAACATTCACTTTTGATGAATTGTAAATGTCAGTCTTACTTTTTAATAAATGAATCTTATATTCCAAAAACATTTTTTCAATACAATGAGAAAAATACCATAACATATGAATATTAGAAAACCATATTTACAAAACCAAAACTTTTATTCATATATTCTAGACTACTTACCATTACATCACCCGCTTTTACAAGGAAAATCATCCAAAATTACCACATCTATAATATATTTCACAAACTACTTACTATATAAATAAAATGAGGCCATGTTCTGGAGTCCCTCATTTTGGTTGAATTAATCAAAAAAATGAGTAAGTATTCACATGCAAAATATTTTTCATTCTTGATGAAAACTACATGGAGACTACATTTCATATAACTCATTAACACAAGAAAATTACTATGGTACTAAACTAATTAAAGATATGATTTTCCATTGTCTTTTTTCAAAATTCTTAAAACTGACATTATAAATGACATTAAAAATAATTTTCATTCTTAAAACCTTTACTAAAGACATATTAGTAACCTATATAATCAAGAGAATGAGAGTATCATTATAAGTGAGAAAATATTTCTTACCTCTCAAAAACCCATTCATGAAGTTAACCATTTTCAGTCCCAAAATAGTATTGAACATTTTAAATAAAATTTCATTAAGAAAATATAGGTTATGTAGCATTGATGGGTGAATCAAACTAAATTCCACAACACACAACTATTCCAAAAATTTGAACACCATGCATAACAAACAAACACACTTTTAGATTTTACAAAGAATCCCTTATTCAATTCCACTTGTTAATTCAGGGATTATCACAGAAGTTATATCATTCTAGAGAATTCATTCATTATCCAAGTATATGTAAAATACCAATTACTTTATTCAAATGCTCAATAGGAACCAACCCACATGAAATTCAATTTGTGTGAAAATAAGGACCACCAACGACTATGATTTTCAAAAAATCATTTTCCCAGTACAATTCAAAAAATATCCATCAATATCAAACTATAGCTACATGCGAACAAACTCCATTGCCCCTTTCTATTTAATTACCCATTATTTATCATTGAATAGTGTGGTGAAAAGGGTAGATCCCTCCCACATGATACAAAAACAAAGAGAAACTGAGGAGAATCCATACCTCAATAAAACGTTTTAAACTCGTCCACCTACTACAGGGATAAGTAGGATGCCCACACATGACAATCGCACCTATAAAAACATGGATAAACCTATTTTACAATATAATTTTATCAGAACTGAAGTGCATTGTGTTTCATTTGTTGTCAATGAGGCATGAAGTTGTCTTGCAATGAATGGAAGTCAGGGAATGTCAAGATGTGAATGCCAAAGGTTGTGATGGTGTTGGTAGTGAAGAGAGAATGGCCATGGTACTAAGATGCATGTCACTTAGGAGATTCACTAAGTGGTATTGGAAATTGTGGTTGAAACATTCTCCATGTACATCAGACGATTGTTGAACTGATCTTTAAAGTTCCAAGAACTTGTATCAACTGGATACAATGTCACAACAAGCTTTAGAAGACCATGCATTGTATTGACAATGCATGAGGAGATGAAAGGGATCCATTCACAACTTCTAAGTGGATGAAGTGTATTAATGAAGTCCATGCACTAACACTTAGTGCATGTGAATGTGAAATAGATCCAACTTGATCTCTAATTAGATCAATGAAGATTATTGAAGAAATCTTTGATTCAGGAGTTCGGTTGAAGATGAAGATCCTTGAGAATTCTCTCCTAAGTTGAAAATGAGATGGTGAAGAAGAATTATAAATTGAGGAGTTGTTTTTAATCAAGAAGATTAATGTTTGAATTCTCAAGAAGAAGATGAAGGAAAAGAATGCCTTAAAGGGCAAGTGGCACTTGGCATATTTTACATGGAGGACTTTGTTTTTACAAAGTCTTATTCAAAGACTTAGCCAAAAAATTGGCCTACCCGTGAGCACCTTGTGGGTTCAACCCCAAGGCTCATGTGGGCCTAAGGCGCCACGCCCAAGGGGGAACCCGTGGGGCGAGCTCAGGGCGGCAGGGGCGCACCCACAGACACCACAGAGGCGCTGGGGCACGCCCGGAGGAGCGCAGGGGGCCGTGTATAAGCCCCCGAGGACACGCGGTGGTGAAACCCGCGCGCCGGAGGAGCATAGTGGGCGCCAGTGGCGCGCCCGCAGGAGCAAGAGTGGGCGCAGAGCGCGCCCGCAGAAGAGAACACGGTGCGGGGCGGCACCGTGGAGGGGGAAGTGCAACTGAGCGTTGAGCGGGGAGCGCTTAGTTAATAAGCTGCGGAAAAACCGCGCCCCGTTTCGATGTGGGACGCGGAAAATTCACCGGGATTGAATCTGAGCCGCACATCTCATCGCGCGTCTTATTTCCGCCGCACGATTAATCTGCCGTGTCCCCGATCTGATCCAAGCCGTCGAAGGCTTTTTGATCACCGCATCCAACGGTGCTGAGTCCATCTTCTACCTCGAGCTCGACCGAAGCCTCCCGCGAAGCCGCCGCTGAACCAGTGCCTCCCGATGACAGAATTTGAGTATCCGGCCACCTCCGATCAAACCAAAGTGTCCATTGTGATCGTCTGTGCCTACTGAACATAACCATGCAATAAAATAAGCATGAATGCGATGAAAGGAGGATTTTGAGCAAGGCCGAAGCAACCGAAGGTGCGAGGCCACTCGGGTGTTCATGTTTTGCATGGATAGACCTAAACAGAGGCCGTGCATGCGTTATAAATCGCATGCACGAGGAGGAAGAAAATAATAAAAGAACCTGCGTGCACCGAAGAGAAAAATCAAGATTGGAAAGATTTTAAAGATCCGAAGATCTCGGTGATTCAAGATTTATCTCACGCGGATGGAAGAGGCTCTCATCGCCTATATAAGGAGAGCCCGTGCACTCATTTTGCTTGCTGATGCGCTGAAGTATTCTTGAAAATCCGAGTCCCGTGAGAGCTCTGCCTCGCGAAGAACAGCCATGCGCGCACACTTGCACGGCAGTGAAGCCCGGAGCATTCCTTGCTCCGAGAGGTTCCTTTTGCGCACCTCTTGCGCGAAAGAAGAATTGAGAGGTCCCCTGCGCGCCTCCCTTGCGCGACAGGAAGACCCGTGGCCGCAACATCTTGCGCGCCCACGGTTGAAGCCCGAGGTGCCTTGCACCCGTGGCTTGCGCGGCCCGTGTGGTGTGAGGCTTGCGCGGCAGTGTTGAGGAAGAGAGGCCGTGGTTCATACCTTGTGCAGCTGTTGGAGAAGAAGTTGGTCGCGGCTCAAGCAGACCCTTGCGCGCCTTGTTTGTGTTCGGGTTGAACACACCTAGTCCGAGACATACACTGTGTGTGTGCAATTGAAGAAGAAGCCGTGTGTGTGCAAGAAGAGAAGGAGAATAGCCCAAGTCTCATGTGTGTGCTTAGTGCAATATGATGATGGAGTGCATTACATACCTACGGGTTGTGTGCTAAGTAAGGAAGAACCCGAGGCTTGGTTGTTAGTGGAAGACCACTTATGTGTGTGCCATGTGCTAAGAAGGCCACCTCTTGTGTGTGCATTTGAAAAGAAGGCCGAAACCTTAGTTTTGGTGTGTATGCAAATGGATGAACACACTTGGCAGTGTGTGTGCTAAGTGGAGAAGAAGTACCCAAGGCACTTTGTGTGCAATTTGAAGAAGAAGGCCGTAGCCCTTGTTGGGTATGCACACTTGAAGATTAAAAGAGAAAGAACAAATTGTGTGTGCAAAGGAAGTGAAAGGCCGTAGCCTTGTGTGGGTGAAGTGAAGACCACACCTTAGTGTGTGTGTGCTAAATTGAAGAACCACCTATGGGTTAAGTGTGTGCAACAACAATAAGAACACACTTTAAGTGTGTGCATTTGAAGAGGGCGAGGGCTGTGACCTTGTGTTTGCATACCTTGAAGAACAAACTAAAAGAACACTAAAGTGAGTGTGTGCAACAAGAAGAGGATAATAGGCTGAGTCTAAAGTGTGTGCAAAGTGAAGAATTTGTGTGTGCAAATTAAAGAAGTGGCCGAACCCAATGTGTGCACTAAAAGTGTATACACACTTAGAAGAAGTTGAAAGGAGGACATCCACACTAAAGTAGAACACACTCCAAGTGTGTAAACAAATTGAACAAAGTGTGAAGTTCAAGTGAGAAGGTGTGTGCAATAATTGATTACACCCTTTGTGGGTCTACTGCACCATGAAGAGGAAAGGAGGAGTGCATGCATGCATGCATGCACGTGCACACGTGAACAGTGCTAAAACAGTGGTGTGCAACTGAGACTGGACCAGACCGAAGATAAAGATATTATTTGTCTGAGCATTCAGTAATAGGAGAGAAGCCGGGGCATCCTTAGAAGAAGGTGATAAAGCCCGAGCAAGATGAGAGGACCTACTCACCACAAGTGATCAGAAGAAGAGCAAGGCCAGCGGCCTTTATCCCAGGCTGCTGAGGATACTTGAAGAACTTAAAGTGAAGAAGAGCTACTCGTGTGACTCGAGGAGCCAGGAGAAGACCCTGTGGGACTCAGGGAGAAGAAGTCTTCAGTGGGATTCTGGAGCAGGCCAGTGGGACTCTGGTAACACTGTGGGACGCAGTATAAAGACCCTCCTGTGGGACTCAGGAGAGATACAGTGGGACTCTGTATCGACCATTGTAATACTAACAGATTATAATGGGAGAATCCATGCTGAGAGAGCATGGCAAGGATGTAGGCCTTTGGTGCCGAACCTTGTAAATCCTTGTGTCCTGTGCCTTTTCATTACTGCATTATCCGGGAAAGGTTGAGAGACATAAGAAGAGTGGATCGAGGCTTTAACCATCCATAGAGGTTTAATTGATTAAGAATCAATTAGTAAAAAGTTTTAAAGGATCACTGATTCACCCCCTCCCCCTCTCAGTGATTCACACTGATCTGGGAACTTCAATTGGTATCAGAGGGAGGTTCCCTCTAAAAGATCCAAGGGAGTCTTTATGAAGTGCAGATTTGAGGAAACGAGTGACCAGCCTCAAATGGAGATATCTGCCAAGACTCAGAAAAATAGAAAGAAGAAACAGGCCAAGAAGATGAAGAATAAGGTTGCTGCAATCAGAGAAACTCCTTCTATGGAAAGAAATGTGAAAGTCACATCAGATGACAATTCCTTTTATCATTCTTCTGATGAAGCCTGTCCTAGCTGTGATGAAGTTGAAACAATGAATGATCTTCAGAGTGCACTCAAATATCGTCAGAAGATAGTTCCCATGGAAGTGGCAAAGTGTATAGCTACAGGCATCCATGATCTTCAAGAAGAAAAATCACAGTTAGAAGAAGAAGCCAATGCTATGGAAGATCAGCTGGCTAAAAGGGTTGGCATAACCAACACTCTCAGAAAGCTGGTAAATGCCAAAGATGAAACAGTATCTCTTTGCAATGAAAGATATGAAGACACTACTGAAGAATTGCAAAGAAGCCTTTCTGAGAAAGAAATCTTTAAAGTAATTATCAAAGAAGTTTTCCATGCACTGGAAAAGAGGCACAAAGTGTCAATGGTTGTCAAAGATGCTCAACTAGAAGACAAAGTCAAAAGGGTGAAGGAGCTGGACAATTCATTGCAAGAAATGAAGCAGATGCATGAAGACCAGATAAAACAGCTGGAAGAGAAATGGGAAGGAAGGCTAAGAACAGTTGAGGATGAGAAGAACTCCCTCAACATGAAGTGTTTAGAATTAGAGGTGATATTGAAAAATCAGCCATCACCCAAAGCCAAAGCCTCCCAGTCAACTGAAAGGAGAAATTTTGCTACTCAAGTATGCTTTGAGAAGGATGATTCTAAGAGAAGGACATCCTCTAGTAAAAGTGCAACATCTTCTAAGAAGAAGGTACCATCCATACCATCTTGTACTGATGCTTCTAATAGTGTTTCTACTAAAAGTGCAGGATGGAAGAATAATTCCAAACAAATATGGATGAAGACAGTAAAGAAGCAGAGCTCTCCTGAAACAGCACAACAGGTCAAGAAAAGTACCCTAAAATCAGAAGGACTGAAGAAGTCAAGATTTGTGGGTCAATGTTGGTGTTGTAATAAGTATGGGCACTGTGCAAAGGATTGTTGGTACAATCCACTAAATGTCAAAGCACATAGGAAGCCCATGCCTAGGGGGAGCAAGCCAGAAGAAAAGAAGCAGCATCCACAGGTCCAGAGACATCTGTTTACTGCAAATAGATTTGGATTACTTGACAACATCTGGGATGATTGCAAAAGTGGTCAAAAAGATACATATCAATCTCCAACTGTATCCAGAGCTCAAAAGAAGAAAAGATCACAGAACCTGGCTAAGAAAGATTCATTGGGAAGCAAGAAGAAAGTAGAAAATGTTCCCAAGAAGTGTTTTAGAAATGAAGAGAAGTCCTTGGAGTCTGAGTCCAAGAAGGGTGATGCATCCAGAAGGACCACCAAGAAAACATGCTTCTACTGTGGAAAGAAAGGACACATCATGGACCTTTGTAAAGAAGCCATGAAACTAAATAGAAGCAGACTGAACTCCAAAAGACAATCAATCCAGAAGAAGAAGGGATTGATTGAAAACAAGTTGCCTAAGAGAGGTAGCTTGACAGTATCTAAGGAACCATGTGGAACTTCCAAAACTGAGGCCACTCTTCCAAATGATTTACTAGTCATATGGCCAAATCAGTTGCAACTTGCCAAAGATCTGCAGAGAGATGAAGATGAAGTTCTGGAAATTGCTAAGGCAAAAAGGAAACAAAAGGTTTCACATGAAGATGTTTTGAGAACCACACCAGAACAATCATCAATGAAGATCAAATGTGCAAGTGTGAAGACTGGTGAAAATGGGACATCTCGGTTGAGGGAATCTTCTCAACCTTGTTGTTCACATTGATGAACCCAGGAGGTTCCATCTTATTCCCTTATACTCTTGGTATATACATGTGCTAACATTGCAGGGAATTGAAGATGATGATCATTCTCAGCTGGAGGATGGTTTGGAAGGAATGGAGTGCACCCCTTGAGGGGGAGCCAATCTGGAGAAGATGATGTTCTAAAATTAATATCATCTTGAGAAAGTGAAGGTATTCCAATCATGCTTTCATCCCTTGTTTCTTAATTGAGTTTATCTTGTCAATTAAAGGGGAGTATGGATTGAAGACAAATGATTGAAAGGGGGAGCTTTATCTTTGCACTGAACTTTCTAATGAGTTTTGTGAAGTATGTGCAGGATTTAGCAATTCATTGGTATATCTGAAAAATTTCAAGCCCCTAAGAATGATCTCACATGTGTAGAGAATTGTGGATAGCATTGAGTTCCTTGGTTACATCACTCTTGTTTTCTACACCGGGTTAGCCCAAGTAGACTTAGAGCTGATTTACTAAAGGTTCTTTGCTAAAGAGAACATGTGACATCATCCCTCTCCTAGTGTTTTTCAAGAAGATACTTTTCAATGGGAGGAAGATATTTTTGAAAGAGAACCACACCACACCTTTGCATTTGATTGCCAATAAGGGGGAGAAAATATTGGCACACATATTGACCCATTCATATGTGCTAAATGAGTGTATTGACAACAAATACAAAGGGGGAGATTGAAGTGCATTGTGTTGCATTTGTTGTCAATAAGGCATGAAGTTGTCTTGGAATGAATGGAAGTCAGGGAATGTCAAGATGTGAATGCCAAAGGTTGTGATGGTGTTGGTAGTGAAGAGAGAATGGCCATGGTACTAAGATGCATGTCACTTAGGAGATTCACTAAGTGATATTGGAAATTGTGGTTGAAACATTCTCCATGTACATCAGACGATTGTTGAACTGATCTTTAAAGTTCCAAGAACTTGTATCAACTGGATACAATGTCACAACAAGCTTTAGAAGACCATGCATTGTATTGAGAATGCATGAGGAGATGAAAGGGATCCATTCACAACTTCTAAGTGGATGAAGTGTATTAATGAAGTCCATGCACTAACACTTAGTGCATGTGAATGTGAAAAAGATCCAACTTGATCTCTGATTAGATCAATGAAGATTATTGAAGAAATATTTGATTCAGGAGTTCGGTTGAAGATGAAGATCCTTGAGAATTCTCTCCTAAGTTGAAAATGAGATGGTGAAGAAGAATTATAAATTGAGGAGTTGTTTTTAATCAAGAAGATTAATGTTTGAATTCTCAAGAAGAAGATGAAGGAAAAGAATGCCTTAAAGGGCAAGTGGCACTTGGCATATTTTACATGGAGGACTTTGTTTTTACAAAGTCTTATTCAAAGACTTAGCCAAAAAATTGGCCTACCCGTGAGCACCTTGTGGGTTCAACCCCAAGGCTCATGTGGGCCTATGGCGCCACGCCCAAGGGGGAACCCGTGGGGCGAGCTCAGGGCGGCAGGGGCGCACCCACAGACACCACAGAGGCGCTGGGGCACGCCCGGAGGAGCGCAGGGGGGCCGTGTATAAGCCCCCGAGGACACGCGGTGGTGAAACCCGCGCGCCGGAGGAGCATTTTGGGCGCCAGTGGCGCGCCCGCAGGACCAAGAGTGGGCGCAGAGCGCTCCCGCAGAAGAGAACACGGTGCGGGGCAGCACCGTGGAGGGGGAAGTGCAACTGAGCGTTGAGCGGGGAGCGCTTAGTTAATAAGCTGCGGAAAAACCGCGCCCCGTTTCGATGTGGGACGCGGAAAATTCACCGGGATTGAATCTGAGCCGCACATCTCATCGCGCGTCTTATTTCCGCCGCACGATTAATCTGCCGCGTCCCCGATCTGATCCAAGCCGTCGAAGGCTTTTTGATCACCGCATCCAACGGTGCTGAGTCCATCTTCTACCTCGAGCTCGACCAAAGCCTCCCGCGAAGCCGCCGCTGAACCAGTGCCTCCCGACGACAGAATTTGAGTATCTGGCCACCTCCGATCAAACCAAAGTGTCCATTGTGATCGTCTGTGCCTACTGAACATAACCATGCAATAAAATAAGCATGCATGCGATGAAAGGATGATTTCGAGCGAGGCCGAAGCAACCGAAGGTGCGAGGCCACTCGGGTGTTCATGTTTTGCATGGATAGACCTAAACAGAGGCCGTGCATGCGTTATAAATCGCATGCACGAGGAGGAAGAAAATAATAAAATAACCCGCGTGCACCGAAGAGAAAAATCAAGATTGGAAAGATTTTAAAGATCCGAAGATCTCGGTGATTCAAGATTTATCTCACGCGGATGGAAGAGGCTCTCATCGCCTATATAAGGAGAGCCCGTGCACTCATTTTGCTTGCTGATGCGCTGAAGTATTCTTGAAAATCCGAGTCCCGTGAGAGCTCTGCCTCGCGAAGAACAGCCCTGCGCGCACACTTGCACGGCAGTGAAGCCCGAAGCATTCCTTGCTCCGAGAGGTTCCTTTTGCGCACCTCTTGCGTGAAAGATGAATTGAGAGGTCCCCTGCGCGCCTCCCTTGCGCGATAGGAAGACCCGTGGCCGCAACATCTTGCGCGCCCACGGTTGAAGCCCGAGGTGCCTTGCACCCGTGGCTTGCGCGGCCCGTGTGGTGTGAGGCTTGCGCGGCAGTGTTGAGGAAGAGAGGCCGTGGTTCATACCTTGTGCAGCTGTTGGAGAAGAAGTTGGCCGCGGCTCAAGAAGACCCTTGCACGCCTTGTTTGTGTTCGGGTTGAACACACCTAGTCCGAGACATACACTGTGTGTGTGCAATTGAAGAAGAAGCCGTGTGTGTGCAAGAAGAGAAGGAGAATAGCCCAAGTCTCATGTGTGTGCTTAGTGCAATATGAAGATGGAGTGCATTACATACCTACGGGTTGTGTGCTAAGTAAGGAAGAACCCGAGGCTTGGTTGTTAGTGGAAGACCACTTATGTGTGTGCCATGTGCTAAGAAGGCCACCTCTTTTGTGTGCATTTGAAAAGAAGGCCGAAATCTTAGTTTTGGTGTGTATGCAAATGGATGAACACACTTGGCAGTGTGTGTGCTAAGTGGAGAAGAAGTACCCAAGGCACTTTGTGTGCAATTTGAAGAAGAAGGCCGTAGCCCTTGTTGGGTATGCACACTTGAAGATTAAAAGAGAAAGAACAAATTGTGTGTGCAAAGGAAGTGAAAGGCCGTAGCCTTGTGTGGGTGAAGTGAAGACCACACCTTAGTGTGTGTGTGCTAAATTGAAGAACCACCTATGGGTTAAGTGTGTGCAACAACAATAAGAACACACTTTAAGTGTGTGCATTTGAAGAGGGCGAGGGCTGTGACCTTGTGTTTGCATACCTTGAAGAACAAACTAAAAGAACACTAAAGTGAGTGTGTGCAACAAGAAGAGGAGAATAGGCCGAGTCTAAAGTGTGTGCAAAGTGAAGAATTTGTGTGTGCAAATTAAAGAAGTGGCCGAACCCAATGTGTGCACTAAAAGTGTATACACACTTAGAAGAAGTTGAAAGGAGGACATCCACACTAAAGTAGAACACACTCCAAGTGTGTAAACAAATTGAACAAAGTGTGAAGTTCAAGTGAGAAGGTGTGTGCAATAATTGATTACACCCTTTGTGGGTCTACTGCACCAAGAAGAGGAAAGGAGGAGTGCATGCATGCATGCATGCACGTGCACATGTGAACAGTGCTAAAACAGTGGTGTGCAACTGAGACTGGACCAGACTGAAGATAAATATATTATTTGTCTGAGCATTCAGTAATTGGAGAGAAGCTGGGGCATCCTTAGAAGAAGGTGATAAAGCCCGAGCAAGATGAGAGGACCTGCTCACCACAAGTGATCAGAAGAAGAGCAAGGCCAGCAGCCTTTATCCCAGGCTGCTGAGGATACTTGAAGAACTTAAAGTGATGAAGAGCTACTCGTGTGACTCGAGGAGCCAGGAGAAGACCCTGTGGGACTCAGGGAGAAGAAGTCTTCAGTGGGATTCTGGAGCAGGCCAGTGGGACTCTGGTAACACTGTGGGACGCAGTATAAAGACCCTCCTGTGGGACTCAGGAGAGATACAGTGGGACTCTGTATCGACCATTGTAATACTAACAGATTATAATGGGAGAGTCCATGCTGAGAGAGAATGGCAAGGATGTAGGCCTTTGGTGCCGAACCTTGTAAATCCTTGTGTCCTGTGCCTTTTCATTACTGCATTATCCGGGAAAGGTTGAGAGACATAAGAAGAGTGGATCGAGGCTTTAACCAGCCATAGAGGTTTAATTGATTAAGAATCAATTAGTAAAAAGTTTTAAAGGATCACTGATTCACCCCCTCCCCCTCTCAGTGATTCACACTGATCTGGGCACTTCAAGAACACTACATAAACATGAAACTCAAGACAACCCACAATGTTGTAGTGAATTTTGGGAAAAGGGCATGTAAAAACAGATGAGAGAGGAGAAAACTCACTGTTGAGCTGCGGTTCCACGCGCAGTGGAGGAGAGGCGCGTGACAAAGCTAGGTTCACGGTGGAGGGATTTGTGGTGGGATAGGAGTCAGTGGGAGAGGATGAGGAGGAGGAGGTGGAAATTGTAGGGATCAACTTCTACGTGACCATGAGGTGTGCGAGGATTGAGGAGAATGTTAGGGTTTCTTTATAAACCCCAGTGAATCTTTTGTCAATGCTAGTTAAAAATCACTGCTAAAGGAACATTTTATCTGTCCTGAAATAGAATGTGCTGATAAAACATTCTTTTAACAGTGCTAAAAATGTGTTCATATAGGATGCCTTTATCAATGATAAAAACATAGCAGTGATTGACACACCATTTTTATTATATTTTATATACCTATAAATATAGGCCTTCATCAGTGCTAAAAAGGCACTGATATAGGTATAAGGTTAATAATTCACTTATATTATTATTAAATATTTATTAAATTTTATACATGATAAATAAATAAATAATTATTTATAATTACAATTTTTTATAAATAAATATAATTTAAATAATTATAAAATAATAAGAAATATACGTATTATATTTATAAATTTTGAAATATATATAAAAAATAAATTAATTATATATATTTTATTATTATAGATATATATAACTATTTTTCTTCTACATTAATAATTATTTATTGGAATATATATATTTATTTATAATTATGAAAGAATATATATATATATAATTACAAAATTATACCAAATTTATATTTCTAATATTTATAATTTTATTAATATATATAATTAATATATTTATAATATATTTATAATTATTTAAATATATTTGTATTTATTTATCAACATAAATATAAATATATGTATTTATTTATCCATATATATATATATTTATATATATACGTTTAAATATATTTATTTAATTATTTATAACATTATATATGAAAATAATAAATAATTTTTTTATAAATTAATAATTGTTTAATTAGATAAATATATATTTATATTTATAATTAATAGATAAACATATATTTATAGTTGTAATTATATGTATATATATTTAAATAATTATAAAATATTAAAAAATCTATTTATAAGTTTATAAATATATATATATTTAATATATTAATTATAATTTTTTTATTTATTTAAAATTTTCTTCATTTATTTAGAATTATATTTATAACTATTTATATTTAATAATAAATATTTGTATATAAATATATATAATTAATATATTTTTTATAATTTTTTATTATGTAAATATATTTATATTTTAATAGGAATTATAAATATATATATTTTTATTTATTTATAAATATTTTTATTTATTTATAAATATATATTTATTTAATTATATATTTATAACCTTATAAGTAGTACAATAAATATATTAATTATAATTTTATAATTATAACTATATATATATAGTTATAATTATAACTATGAATAAATATATATGTATGTGTTTGACTATTATTATGAATATATATATATACAAATATTTATAATATTATAATATATGTATTTATTATAATTTTAAAATTATTTTAATATATATATACAGTTATAAATATAATTTCAAAAAAATATATTTAAAAAGTACTTTTAAATATTTGAAATTTTATAATTATAAATAAAATAAATATATTTGAGGTAATTTTAGTAGTTTTTATAGAACACAATAGTATATTTCAGAAAACTAAAATTATTCACATGCCTAGAAAAATATACATAATATAAAAACAATCCATCAAAGGATGACATGAATAATAAGAAGGGTGTAATGTAAAAATGAAGATTCATGATGATACATAACATATATGCATGAATGATCAATATATTTATTGACAAAATTCATTAGAAACACATATATATTTAATAATTATATTATAAATCTATATATTGAAAAAGTATATATATATGTATATTAATTATAAGAATAATATATGTAATATATATAATAAATAAAATAAATAAAATAAATATTAAAAATATAATAAATATAACAAATATAATATAAAAATAATTAATATAATAAATCCACTAAATCTAGTAAATCTAAAAAATCTAATTAATAATTATAAAAATTATAAATCTAGTAAATCTATAAAAAATATAATAATTATAATAATTCTAAAAAATATATTTATTATTTAATGAAATTTATTATAATCTTATAATTTTTCATATATGTATATATATTATTATAATGTTAGAAATACTTTATTAAACATTATATATATATTTGAATTATTAAAAATAAATATTAATTATAAACAATTGTTTTTTATTATATTTATACAATTAAACATTGTTTTGGAATATAAATAAAACAAATTTAAATTAATTATTATTAAAAACATTAATCAGCACTAAGAATAGCGTTGAAAAATCCCCCTATCAGCACTTTCTACTTAGTACTGATTAAACACGGCAATATCCTTGCCTCGTTTAGTGTTAGTGAGTACCTATAATTCCAATGAAACTCAAACCAGTGCCATATTTCATGTACATACCGAAAAAAAATCATTCTTAGAAGAAACCTTTATTTTTACATTATCCCTTCCATTAAATCATTCTATACTCAAAAATAAATTATCAAATACAAAAATAGGAACTTATTATTCTAACACATACTATACCAAAATCATTGTAATCATCAAAATTCAAAATATATATTTCATGTTTTTGAAATATCATTATCCAAAATTGTTAAAAATCTTTAAAACATTCACCCTTAGATTATTAAATTATACTATTAATTAATGGAAATGAGTTTCCCATATTTATGAAGGAGTCTTTAAGTGTTTCTACTTAGAATACATGGTCATGAAAAATTACCTCATCAAATACTTCCCGATTTGAAAACATCTTAGGTACTCAATAACTATCAAGGATAAACCACACATAATAAAAGACTTCATTATTTTATTCAAGTAAATTTATCGCTAAGATAAATTCCAAAGTACTGCAACAATGGTTTTTCATTTAAGTCAACGACCTTAAAATAATATATTTTAACCATCATTATTTTAAATTATTAGAACTATTTAAAATAGAACAATTAATGAAAAAGTGGAAATCATATACCTTTTTCAATGTAACTTATGAATAAATCCTAACAGGTATCTAAGTATAAAACTTCATCTTACCTACATTTATTCATTGTAAGGTTACAAAATTTATCAATCGTAGATGGAAATGATTAATAAACATATGTGGTCTCACATAAACTATTTAATCACTTCTTACTCACTTTGTTGCAAATCGTTTTTCATTTCCTGGAATATCACTCAAAATAGTGACATAATTTTACTCATCCTTTTCCAAATATACATGACTATTGTCAAAACTCATGGAAAGGCTCCAAATTCATGTGTTTTATTTATTCTAGTGAATTGTTCTATCATCATAAAGGGATATTAGGTTATTAATGTATTCATATATAAAATGATTGTAACATTTCCTTTTAATTATTAATAGTAATCCACCCTTTAAAAAATACGAATGTATATTCATCAATATCACTTCATCAAGGAAAATCTAACATCACTACTCCACAACAATCATCAAGCTATGTAAAATGAAATTTTGTTGAACATAATTCTATAGATACTTTATAAAATATAAATATTACATACTTTATTCAATCAATATTTCATCAATATACAAAAAATAGCTCAGAAAAATCATATCCACTCTATTCCTAATGTTAATATCATAGAGTTCGTCATCAATCAAGCATACTACCAACTACAACCATTATATAAAATGGTTAACAATCTATAAGTGACTGATATCACCCCATATAATGTATACAGTCAGTAATATACACAATTGACTATGATTGGGGGTATTTCGATCTAAAAAAATAAAATCCCAGACATACACAATGTCCACGTTTCCCATCATTTTTTAATTATCTATCACTACATCCCAAATGTCATGATCTTATTTTGATTTCTTGCTATGAAAGAAATGAAATTATAATAATAAATTCAATCATTGTTTTGATACATTACATGAATGTTATATCTACACATTTGATTTATCAAAATATTATTCCTTTATTTTTCAATAAAACTACATATCCTTTTTTATAATAAATTTTAAATAATTACACTATACCATATCAATAAATAGTACAACGTTGAACATGATGTGTTACAAAATACATAACCTAAAAAATAATAATAAATGCACTAATGAGTTTTTTTTATAATATTTTACATATTTATATGACATAAGTAAATTCTATTTCATAAGGAACATATCATATAATATCTTAGTAATTATGAGGAAATATCCCAACCACATTCCATATGGTTGTACTTTAAAACATATCATTAGAATAGACTAATACAATATGACAGAAATGTGAACTTATCAAGATTTCATAAGTGGATATTATTTTGGAATGATAAGGGGTTTCTAGTGATTATTTAATTCATATGTAACACTATTATCCATGACACATGAAAAAGAAACCATAGCGCATAAAACATGGGTATAAATAAATGAAAACATGCATCTTATAGATTGAAGTAATAATTTTGTGATTCTTTTATATTTAAATTGATTGAATTATAAAATTATTTATATTATGTTATTTGGGGAAATATTTATCAATATCAACCCCTACTACACATATGGCCTTTAACAGCGTGAAAAATAGACTTTAACAACACTAAACAATCATTATTAATCGTAGTGATGATAAATGGGGTCCCCATTATTAGTGATATAATATCACTGATAGATATGGACCTTTATCTATTCTAAATAAACTAATAAATAAAACCATTTATCATCACTTTTCTAGCACTGATAAAGACCTCCATTATGACAACTATTTTTAGTGCGGATAATGGGGGCCTTTATGAGTGCTTAAAATAGTGCTGATAAAGGGGACCTTTGTTAGCACTGATAATAGTAGTGATAAAGGTATACCCACCAGTGTACTGATTATATAACAACACACCAGTATATGAAAAGGCGACAGAGAGATGGCGGTAGCTGGGGAGGTGCGCGAAAACCCCAATCCTGGGGCTACAGGGGAGCCTTTGGTGGCTGCGTTGACCACAACTGGAAATGCAGTCCCGATTCTGGGCTCCTTCTCGGAATGCATCGGGCATAAGGAGATGTTCTCGGTTGTGAAGAAGCCAGTTGAAGCAACTGATGTCGTTCCTCCAGTGACTGCTGGTTTGAGGAGTAATTTTGCAGATGTTGTCAAGAGTGATCGTGGGCCTGCCTTCTCCTTTGATGCACCTCCAATTGGCCGGGTGATTAAGAAGGGAAGGGTTGCCCATGTGGCGGCTGATCAAGGGGTGGTGGAGGAGAGGGCTAATCTATGTAGGTTCTCCATAATTGCTCGTGTATTGATTCCCAAGGGTGAGAGCCTCTGGAAATTCCAGGATTTAACCAAGAGGATTGCGGAGGTGTGGGGTTTTGATGATTGGACCATGACTGCAATGGGAAAGGGGTATTACCATGTGGTTTTCCCTTCGGATGAGTGTAAACGAAAGGCATGGAGCAAGGGTTCCATCCCGCTGAGGCCTGGTTTTTTGAACATTCAGGAATGGGACCGTAATTTTGATCCCATGAATGTCCGGAACACATATGCTCAAATATGGGTTCGGATATTTAGGCTGAACTGGTTCTATTGGCACCCAAGGATTTTATGGGACATTGCTTCTGCTGTGGGTAATCCTATTAGACTGGATCAACAGACAATTAATCCGAGGTTTGGGCACTTTGCTCGAGTCTTAGTGGAAGTTGATATGTCGGCTACTCTTGTGGAGGAGGTTGTTCTGACTACACAGGATGACAGTATGAGGTTGGATATTGTTTATGAGCGGAAGCCTAAATTCTGTGTGGGCTGTTTGATTTTTGGTCATCTAATGGCTGAATGTAAAAGAAATAAGGAATGCAGTGTATGTAAGATGAAGGGGCATGATGATGCTACATGCAGGAAAAGGAAAAACAAGGACAAAGTCTTGCATGACCCCCGGAACTCGGATGTGGTAAATCCAAGGGAAAGGGACTCAACTGTGCTCTTGGACCAGAGTCTGAAGGAAGGGAATGGTCCTGGACAGACTGATGAACCTCATGCATCTGGGTTGAGGGAACGGGCTGATTCTGGACAGCCTGATGAAGGGCAGGAAACATGTTTGATCAGGGATGCAGTAGTGGTGGATGGGCCTGTGACCCTGGATGGGGTTGATGTTGTTGGTGAGCCTGCTGCTCAGGAGTCTCCTGAAATTCATAACACACATCCGATGGCAGCAAGGTCCAGTGCTGTGGTACAGGATGTGCCTGATAACATTCTAGCTGCTGTGACTGCCACACCGGATAACAGAGTTGATGGGTGTGCTGAATCTGATCCAGGGGCAAACTTCACCCAGATTTTGCCCTCTAAAATTGCATGGAGGAAACCACAAGTGGGTGGTGATCCATCCCACATAAAAGACCACAACAAATTCTCTCCGTTGAATGGAATTTTCTGGTCTGATGAGGTTGATGTGCCTTTACCCTCTATTCATGTGCAGTCTATCAAAGAGGCTGCCACTAGTAATGTACCTCAACAAGTTGAGGGCTCTGCACATGGTATTGATGCACATGGGCAGAATGAACCATCAACCACAGGTGCTGAGGAATCTCTGTTGAGAGATGGGGATGCTATTGTTGTGAAGGGTGCTGGAAAAGCTGGTTCCAGACCTGCTATGGCAGTGGATCCTTCTGCGGTGAGTGCTCCTGTGCAGCCTATTAAAGAGGCTGCCATTAGGAATGCACCTCAACATTTCGGGGCCTCTGCACATGGTGTGATTGATTCACACAGGCAAGCTAAACCATCCCTCTTAGGGGCTGATGCACATGGTATAAATGCTGCACATGGGAAAAATGACCCATCCAGCACAGGTGCTGAGGCTTTTCTGCTAGGTGATGGGGATGATATCGCTGTGAAGGGTGCTGGAACTCTCTGGACTGATAAGGTTGATGAGACCCACTCGCATGGCCAAGCTGTTTCCAGACCTGCTAGTGCAGCGGATCCATCTATTGTGTGTGCTCCTGTGCAGCCTTCTCAAGGGGCTGTCATTGGGATGGAACCTCAACAAGTTGAGGTCGTTGGGCATGGTGCGATTACATCACACGGGCAAGCTGAACCACCCTTCTTAGGGGCTAATGCTAGTTTGCAGAGTGCTGGGGTTACTGCCCTTGTTGCTGCGAAAGGTGATGGGGATTTGACCAGCAAGCCCGGTATTCCTGCTGATTTTCAGGGCCCAGGGAAGAAGGGAAAGGGGAGGAAAGGAAAAGGAAAAACGCCTTTGGTCTCACAGGGTGGCCCCCAGACAAGGGGTAAGACTCATCCTCAATGAAAGTTTTCTTTTGGAATTGTCAAGGGCTGGGGAACCCCCAAACGGCCAGAGCCCTTCGACATTATATTATGGCCTATAAGCCAATGCTGGTTGGACTTGCTGAACCGAAACTTCTCTTTGACAAGTGGAATGGTTTTAAATGGGATTCAATGGGATATAAGTTTGTGGCACATGATAAGCATGAAATTGGGATGGATCACTTGTGGGTTTTTCGGCATGAGTCCCTATATATTACCTCTTGCTTGGAGAAGTCCCAGAGTATTCTGGTATCTGGCAGTGTTGATGACTTTGCCTTTTCAGTGTCATTTGTTTATGCATCCAACTATTACATTAGAAGGAGAGAGTTATGGGAGGAGTTTAAAGAGGTATCCAGGCGAATGGACCACTCATGGATTTCTGTGGGGGACTTTAACACAGTCTTAAGGCCTGAGGAAAAAACTGGTGGCAATTTCAATAGGGTTGTTGCTTCGGATTTTTTAACTTGCATTGATGAGTGTAATTTGATTGAGGTTCCGATTGTTGGGGCTGAGTTCACTTGGTGTAGATACACCTGTAATGGGAGGCAAGCGAGTAAGCTTGACAGATGTTTTATTCAGATGAGTGATAGTAGTGCTGCTCATGGGATCTCTGGATTTACACTTCCTAAGCATCATTCAGATCACAACATAATTATGGTTGACATTTGCACACAATCCAAAAGGTCCAGTCCTCTACCTTTCCGGTTCAATAATGGGTGGATAATGGAACCTGGATGTAGGGAAAGGGTGTTGGAAGTGTGGCGGACAGAACCAATTGGAAGTCCACTTCAGAGGTTTGCACAGAAACTGAAATTTCTCAAGGCCAGTCTTCGAGAGTGGAGCAGAAAGTCTTTCTCTAAACTTGATTCTGACATCAAGGCAGCTGAGGAGATGCTCTCGTCTATTCAGAACTGTGATCAGCAGCAGGATAATCCATCAAGAGAGGAAATTCTGGCTCTTAATAAGCTGGATGATCTTTTAATTACCAAGGAAAGGTTGACTAGGAACCAACTGAATGTTAGATGGTTAAGGGATGGAGACAGGAACTCGAAGTTTTTCAATAGGCTGCACCGGGAGAAAAGAGCACGGCAAAGGGAGAAAGCAATCAGAGTCAATGGCCAGATTTTCACTTCTGAAAATGAGATTGCTTTGGCAGTTGTGGAGCATTTCAAAGGGCCGTATTCTGATAATGGACAGGATAATACTCACAAAATGGTGGGAAATATCAACTCGTGCATTGAAGATCATGACAACGAGCTTCTTGTCATGCCCCCTTCCAAGGAGGAAATTAGAACAGCTCTTCTCTCACTAAATATTGATAGTGCCCCTGGTCCTGATGGGTTTACGAATAAATTTTTTGTGTCTTTCTGGGATGTTGTGCAGGATGATCTCACGTTGGCCATCAAGGATTTCTTTACTCACTTTTACTTGCCATATGGAATGAACTCATGATTTATTGCCTTACTACCTAAGAAAGACAGTGCTCTTGACATTAGAGACTTTAGGCCAGTGGCTATGGGAAATACTATCCCTAAGCTGATCAGCAAGATCCTTATGACTAGGCTGGGTCGAGTGGTTGGTGGCTTGATTACTGAAAATCAATTTGGATTTGTTCCTGGAAGGAATATTCAAGAGTGCCTTGTCACTGCCTCGGAAAGTGTCAATCTCATGAGAAGGAAGGTGAAAGCAGGAAACTTTGCTTTGAAGATTGATATCTCGAAGGCCTTTGACACACTCAAATGGAGCTTTCTTTTGGAAGTCCTTAAAAGATATGGCTTCTCAAATGACTTCATCAAATTGATTAACACCATTCTCTGCTCATCCAGGCTGTCCATTTTGGTTAATGGTACACCCAGGGGTTTCTTTCAGTGTACCAGAGGTGTGCGACAGGGGGACCCACTATCGGGTCTTTTGTTTGCTCTTGCTGAGGATTACCTTAGCAGATGTATTAATGATCTGGCACATATGGGCATGTACCAGCGCATTCGGGCCGGAATGAATGATTTTGCTCCATCTCACTTGTTGTATGCTGATGATATTATGCTGTTTGGGCAGGCCTCTAGGAAGACTATCTCTTCTATTAAGGCCCTTTTCCAGCACTATGAGGAAGTGGCTGGTCAAGCGATCAGCTGGGATAAATCCTTCATTGTTTTTGGCAGGGGTGTTACAAATGGGAGGCAGAGAAGGATTGTTAGATCTCTTGGGGTTAAAAAAGGATCTATCCCTTTCCAATATCTTGGCGTTCCCTTATTCTGGGGAAGGGTGAAGAGGCAGTATTTGGAAGGGATTCATTCTGGTATTCTGAACCATCTTGCTAGCTGGAAAGGGAAGGCGATGTCCATGGCTGGGAGGATCTGTCTTGTCAACTCAGTGATAACATCTAAATGTGTTTACTCTTTCTCCTTATATCGGTGGCCCATGGGTCTCATTAAAGAGTTGCAAAGTCTGATAAGGAATTTTATCTGGACAGGGTCAATCCATGAGCGCAAACTTATTACTGTTGCCTGGAAGGATTGCATCAAGCCTGTCGATTTTGGGGGTCTTGGGATCAAAGACCTCCGGAACTTTAATGATGGGCTCATTGGGAAGTTCACCTGGGGTCTAATATCCAAAGAATTTTCTGGCGATTTCTTAAGTAACCGTTTCAGAGACAGGCTATTGAATGGTTACAAATACTACCTTGCTTCATCTGTTTGGGCTGCTATCAAATGTTCTTTTATGCAGATTATGAATGACACCAAATGGTTGGTTTGTCATGGTTCTAATCTCAATTGTTGGACCACAAACTGGCTTGACAGGCCACTCCAAGACATTATGGACATACCCCCTGGTGTTGTAAATTTATCCATTGCTGAATTTATCTCTAATAAACATCTTTTTGACAATATGATACCTCCTCAGGTGGAGCTGGATCTTCAGGAGTATACTTTCATGGACTCTGACACATTGATATGGCAGCACAATAGGAATGGGCAATTTACCAGTCGAGAGTACTATCAGCTAGCATGTGGGGGCTCTTGTAACCCTCCGGCATGGCTCAAGAAATACAGGTCCTCTTTCATTCGGCCCTCTCGCTTCCTTACTATATGGAGGATTTGGAGGAATCGAATCCCCACTCATTACCAGCTTAAACGGTCTGGATTTTCTTTTGCATCTGCTTGTTACTTATGCATGTGCGCTGAGGAAGATGTTCAACACCTGTTTGTGGAGTGTGATTATGCCAGGCGGTTGTGGGATTATATTGGCGCTTTGTTTGGGCTACAGGTGCACTGGACAACGGTGTTAGAACTCCTAGAACGGCTGTCTGTTTTCTGCTGTAGTGAGCAAGTGCAAGAATTTCCTGCTTGTGGCCGGTGCGGCTGTTGTTGCAGCCATTTGGGCGGCTCGTAATGCTGCAGATTTTGAAGGCAGGAAGGTGCCAATTCGGGATGGCATGATGGCGATGCATCAGGAGATTTTTGCTGCCTCAAGGGTCCAATCCGGGGTGATGTCCAACACTGTTTCCGACCTGCAGATTATGCGCGCACTTGGGGTTTCTGGGCAGCCGCGGAAACCGAAAATGTGTAGGTATATTCGCTGGATTCCTCCGATCAGTCCGTGGCTTAAAGTTAATGTGGATGGAGCTGCTTCCGGTACACCAGGCCCATCGGGGTGTGGTGGTGTTTTTCGTACGTATCGTGGCTTTGTGAAAGGATGTTTTTATCACTTCACTGGCGTTGGGGTTGCTTTTGAAGCTGAATTATGGGCGATTGTTCATGCGATCAGGTATGCGGTTTTCTATAGTTGGAACATGATATGGATTGAATCAGATTCCCAGCTTGCGGTCCAAGCATTACAAACACGAACGCGGAATGTGCCTTGGCGAATACTTCCAATGTGGGTTGATTGTCTCAAACAGGTTAGTCGAATAAATCTGATTGTTTCGCATGCTTATCGAGAGGTCAATCAGGTGGCCGATGCTCTGTCCAAGAAGGCAATCTTGGCGGCAGACATGCTATGGTCGTTCACGATTCCTGCGTATTGCTCCTCGCTGGTGGAGGTGGATATGTGTGGTGTTTTTCACTCTCGGTTATGTAATACCCCTTTTGTCTCCTAACTCTTTTGTTTCTTTTGCTTAATAATATTTTTTTGGGACCGGTTTTGGCCGGATCCTGGATTTGCGTGGTCACCAGTATATGAAAACCTACAATAAAACATGTAATTTAAACACAACCCACCCATAATAAAAAAACAATTTAAATAGAATTCCATGAGAAAACCTACTATATATATTTAATTTACCTCATGAATATAAAATTTCCACCCATGATATATTCAAAACTAAACACTCCTATTTACATTTACATAAAAATATTTTATAAAATTACAATTACAATTGTCCAACAAACATTCTAAAACATTAATATTTCATCTTTTGATGTCTGTAATCAACTCTCAAAAATCTCTACCCATGTTATTAGTTTCCAAACAATTCATCTAAACCTATGAAAAATATTCCAATTATAAAATAAAACATATATTATGTTAGTAATACAAAAAATAATAATAATATACATTAATATGAAATAAGAAAATAATAAAATTTAAATATTTAATAAAAAAGATACATTAAGAGTGATACTGGTCACACCTTGTGTCTTATTGATGTGGGGTTAATTCCTATACATTAAAAATGAGTTATGGATCTTTGTCATAAAATATCAAATCAATACGAATTCGTTTTCTTAGTTTTGAGAATATATCTTGTTGTTTTACTAAAATTAATTTCAATTTTATATAAAGACACATTTAGAATTATACCAGCCACACTGTGTGTTGTATTGAGGTGAAGCTTATTCTTACACCTCAAAATTGACATATAGATCATTGTCCGAAAGTATGAAAAAAATCCGAATATGTTTTCTCTGTTTTCAGTATATCTATTAGGTTTTTCTACTAAAATGTAATTTCAAATTAGAAAAATTCATTATGAGTCATACCAGTTAGAGAATGTATCATTTTTATGTGATACTACTTTATACACATAAAATATGATTTATAAATTTCTTTCCTAAATTATCAAGACAATCATAGTGCGTTTTCTAGGTTTTCTGTTAGTGACTTTTTTGGACTAAAATGTGAAATTTATACTGATAACATACACATATAGTCATATAAGTCACACCGTGTATCATATTGCGTCTCGGTTTGCTAAAAAACATCAACAATTTATCATGTATCATTATCCTAAAGTATCAAAAAAAATTCAGTTCATTTTATTGGTTTTTAGTATGTCACCTGTTTTTACTTAAAATAATGCACATTTCAAATAAAAATAGTCACCTTGAGTAATATCGGCCACACCAAGCATCATATTTTGGTGTGAATGATCCATTTACATCAAAAATCAGTAATGAATCATTCTTATAAAATTTTTAATTAGTTAAAATGGATTTTCTCAGTCTTTAGTATGTCACTAGTTGTTTTATACTTAAAAAAGTGTCAATTTTAAATAAAATAAGACACTTCTAGTCAAACTGTTCACAACATGAATAAGATTGAGGTGAGGTTGACTCATACACATCATAAATGGCCCAAGGGTATTTTTCATTAAGTATAAAAATAATATTATTGTGTTTTATTAGTTTTCAGTATGACACTTGTTTTTAATTAAATTAATGTTAGTTTTAAATAAAAAGAGACACTTTGAATAATACCGGACCCACCAGGCCTCATAGTGAGTATAGGCTGATTAATAAACATCACTAATAACTAATTAATTTTTTTATAAAATATCAAAACAATCCAAATGTGTTTTCTTAGTTTTTAGTATGCCCGTTTTTGTTTTTACTTAAATTAATGTCAAATTATAAATAAAGAGTGTCACTTTTAGTCATACCGGTCACACCATGTGTCAAATTGAGGTAAGTTTGACTACTACATATAAAAAATTACTTATAGATAGTTTTACTAAAATTTAAGAATAATATTATTTCGTTTTCACAGTTTTTAGTATGTCACTTATTTTTACATAAATTAACGCCAGTTTTAAATAATAAGGGACAATTGGAGTAATACTGGCCACATCGTGATTCATATTGAGGTTCGTATGATTCCTAAATGTCACAAATAACTAATAGATAATTTTAATAAAACATAATGACAATCCAAATGTGTTTTCTCAGTTTTATGTATATCACATGTTATTTTTACTTAAATGAATGCCAATTTTAAATAAAGTGAGTCACTTTAAGTCATACTGATCACACCATGTGTCAGATTGAGGTGCAGTTGACTAATACATGTCAAATATTACTAATGGATCATATTTTTAAATAATAATAAAAAAATTAATGCATTTTCTTAGTTTTTAGTATGTCACATGTTCTTTTTTCTCAATTTAATGACAATTAAATATAAAAATACACACTTTCAGTCATACCGGCCACACCATGCACCAAATTGAGGTGTTATTGATTAATACACATCATAAGTGACTCATTTATCATGTTAATAATATATAAATACAATATTAATGTGTTTTATCAGTTTTTATTATTCTTCATGTTTTTTACTAAATGTTATGTCAATTTTATATAAAAAGGCACATTGAGTGATACTAGTCAGTTGTTATTTTTTCAGTTTTGAGTAGTTTAGTTGCTCTATTACCAACTATATTGACCCAAACATTTCATACAAAGATATCACATCTTATTTTATTAATATTCCTTACATAAATATTGATCCATGCCGGAATAATTTATGTCTAGTGCTTTAAGTAACATTAAAACATAAGGAATTAGTTCATAAGAGACTCTCATTAAGTTATTCATTACTAAAAACCTTATTATACATATAATTTCAAAAAATATATTAATAACCTATAGATATTAAGCATAATAAAGGGTGATCATAGATTTTTACTTAATGTAAATAAGTGAGATATCAATGTTCATATAACGATAACATGAGAATAAAGTCGTAAGTAGGTTATATGAAAATTAGAAATTCATATCCTGTATATCATAGATCATAATGACGATTCATGTATCAAGTCATGGTAGATCCAATGATTTGAATCATAAAGGATAAATGAATGTTATAAACTAAAACACATACACTTCACGTCAAATCTTTATGTCATTTTTTTACATTCATTCATCAGGTGTTCTACTCATTCATTTCTAAGCACATCTATTTAATCTTGTGAATATGATTCTTTTCAATAGTCATGGTAGAAATTTAAAAAATATAAATACACAAATTATTAAAAAATATTTATAATTAAATAGTAATTGTCTTTGAAAATACCTCATTAGCAATGCCGGTTTGTTTATGGAATGTGAACTCTCTCATAAATATATAAACTTGATTACCACAATCTTTTTCATTGGTTTGTTTCAGACACTCTAGAAACATTGAGGGGAAAAAATAATTTGATTTTATACGTGTTTGGATAGTGAAATATTATTATATATACCATTATATTTATCCAACCTTAGTACTTCTCTTTGTCCTCAGGCTTAGCCCCTTTCTCCATCCTTGTTTTTCACAATATCAATACACCACCCTATCATTATACACTTCACATTAAAAGATAGTATCCATTATATAACTTTTTTTAGTTCTAAAACATTGGATGTAGTGTATTAAAAATTTAAAAACTTCATCATGTGTGGATGGTTTGTTGTATATCCATGCATTCAATCCAAGAAAAAAACTTTTGAGTATTCAAATTTACCGCAATGAGCATCGAATACAGTCTAAAACACATAAACAAATATGTAATAAAATAAATGAAATGAAATTTTATATGATTAAATTGTAGAGTTTTACCCCTTCATTGTAGGTATTAAATAGATTCTCTCATGAGAAATTTATCTTTCAAGTGATTTGATCGGACCTTTCACTATTTTAGCCTTCTTTTTAGCCTTAATTTTCATATGTTCTATAGAGGATATATGAGGAATAACGAGTCCCAATTTTCATTAATGGAAAAATAACATCAATTTTTTTAACATATACACCTTCCAAAAATATGAAATGTATTTATTCATAATTAACATAATATCATAGATTTTGGAAAACCAAATCACAAAAACATACTTCATGTATATATTTACAAATATAAACACTAGCCAATCATAGTTGAGTATTTCAATTTCACTCTCAAGAACAATGATTTCCTGATCTTTCCATTCATACATATTTTCTTCAAAATCCAATTATTAGTTTCCAACATATTTTGACTTTGTATCCACATGAACCTTTAATGATAGTAAATATGGATATAGAATGACTGGGGTAATGTTTCTTCCAGTAACTATATTTGATTGGTAGGTAAATACATTTGCTGGTTTTGAGAGGGTATTTTATTTCATCCCCTTATCATTTTCTCTCTATAATAACATTAATCGGTTGAGACCAATTTCCATTACTTGATAATGGTTTAGATTGAAATGTACATTTTAAATTAATACCGCTTTATCGACATGTTTTTTACAAGATTTGACTACCATGCGATGAATGTTCCAAAAACTTCTTTGACCATATTAACATCATCCTCCAGAATTGGAACAAAGTAGATCGATGATTAGCTCTTGGTATATGTTAATCTATACTCACACATTCTCTATTTTAAGTGTTCTCGTGTATAGCTTGTCCTTTTGAATATTGAACAATGTTCCCCCATCCACAGGGTGATTAGTGGGTGTTTCTAGATATAAATCAACGTAATTATCAACTAATAGAATATTAGTACATGGAAGGTATTGGTGTATGTATGATACACATTTCATAGACACAATTACTACCTATGTATGGCATCTCTTTGAGGGGAATGGATAGCCTCATTGCTAATGGCGGTGGGGTGAGATCTCCACACGATGGATATTCATGGGTTTCTTCTTCACTTTTCCACTCTTATATTAATGTTTCAGTAATCTCTATTTGGTATTGGAATTTTTCTTCATGGGTATATATTCTTTATCTCATTTATTTTATTAATTGACTTTGATTTTACTCTTTCTTTTTTCTAAAAATATGTTCAAGTTGACACCCCTAAACCCACACCTTTGACGTGGCCAAAATGTTCGATCAACTTCAAGGCCGACGATAGTATATGTTCATCTAGTAAAGGTGTTGTTGATTCCTGTGACTATGTCATATAAAAAATATAGTAAAATAAGTGATCATTGTAATGTTATAGTTATTTAAAGAATTTATTTATTATGTAATACTTAAACATGTTTCCAACACTTTTTGTGTGTTTTCATCTATTAGTATCCCATAATTATTTACATGTTCCTCCTTCCATAGAATTTGGTGTGGGAAGGAAGTGTCTTTGGATGTCAAGTCATCAATTTTTATATAAATAATGGAACATAATTATTGTGTTGTTTCTTATCACATAAAATTATTACAATCAATTCAAAATACGCACCATTGTTTTTTCTCATGTGAAGAATAGCCTATCCTTGATTTACAATAGGGGTACGCTAGTTTGGATAATCCTTACTTATTTCCATCACCTTGTTACTATTTCATAAATAATAAATTTTCAATCAATGTTATGAATACACGTATCATCAAACAACGTATTAGTTTCCCCAATGTACCCAGAAAGTCGAATCTGTAAGTTGTCATGTAAATGTATCCCACTATTTTAGGGTTATTATGTGCGCATAGATAACTGATGGGTGTGGGTTTATTGTCCCTTTATCATATTTATGATAATGTATTGTTATAATGGTAGGAAATTATATGTGAATCCTTCCAACAAGAATTAATATATACCTCTGGTTGGAGTCATCTATTATAAATACACTATACAATGGATAATGAAGAGTAAGTAAATGTTATAATATTTTAATTTTTATTAAATTAAATTCTGGATGTTATAATGTTACCACAATATCTTCCCACATCAATGTATTCAGCTCGAACAATACATGGTTCGATGAATCTACATCAATCAGCATGCATTACCCAGTGATGATTCCAATATAACTAAAGAACATGGCCATCCTAGGGTTAACATACTAACCCATCACAATCCATCCCATATCAAATTAGATGCATTTTACTTTCACCTTAATTATTTTTGTTAACACCTTCAAACGGTTGCACTCCTATTTTTTCAAAGATGATGGTCCTTCATCACCAACAATTTATCCAAAATAAATAATGTCAATACATTCCTCTAAAGTGGTAACATAGACATATGCTGATGGCCATTGTACCTCTACACTATGAGAAGTAGTAGGATGATAAACCTATCTTCCCTTAGGAATGGGAGAACCAACCAATATATAATGTCACTCTTCTTCCCTTTATGAAAAAAAGGTTGAGAGACTTGTTGTTACTCGGGATTGGGAGCACCAGCATGTGAAGATGTTTTCTCCTTAGCACTATAAGTAGTAGTAGGTTGAGAGACCAACTATTTATCAAGAGTGAGAGCACCAACACATTATAAATTTTTCTCCTCTACACTGCGAGTAGCAAAATCTTGAGAGACCTATTGTTCCTTGGGATTGGGAGCACCTGCACATGCAGAATTAATTATCTGAAAACGTGTTTTAACATTTATTTTTGAGTACATAAACATTGTTGGAAATGGATAATAACATCATATAACACTATTTATATTCAAAAAATGATTCTTGATTATTGAAATCATGTTTTCTTTTTTAACAGATGAAGGGATTTTACCCATCTATCGACAATCCAAATCCATTCACTATGGTCTCCTTTGAAATACATAATTTCAACTACATTGGGACTTGTAAGAAATGATTGCAATATCCTAATGAAAGGGACATAATGAGCTGGATTTTCATATGTACCTTAAGAGGTTTTGTTCAATAACAGAACAATTGACCACTTTAGGTTTGTGGAATCTAGAACATAAAATTCTTGTACTAACTGTGATGCTAATATAAAGTGTTTTTCTTTGTACCCATCCTTACTGAAATGAACATTCAAAAATCCCAATTCATATATTTTAATAGAAATTCTATTCTTGAACCACATTTATTGAAAAATACACAATTGAAATGTAATATAATCCAACTCCCATTTTTGTTTGATGATTCCAAAGTGTGACATATTTTCATAAATTGAATTTCTATCCTTAGTACCAGAAACATGCATCGCTTCATCAATGAGTATAACTCCGCTATTTTTCATGGTACTATCTTCATGATTCTCATTTGTATAAAATTTATAACCCTTAATTACATAACCAATTTAAGATAATATGTACACACTTGGTCCTCCGGATGGCTATCAATGCGTTAAAGAATTTAATCGATATTTTCATATAACTCCTTTAAAATATTGTCTTGAAACCATCCTATAAAATATTTATTATGTGTTTTTTTGATGTACATATTTATGACCAGATGGAGTAAAATGCCTATGAATTTGTCTGTGTGTTCCAACGTATGGGGAAACCTCCAAACTGTTATGGAAAACGTAAAGGTGGGAGTAGTCCCGAACTGTAATATTTCTTCTTATAACATCTCTTCCAAAAACATCCTTCACATACAATCCACCCAGGGTGACAAGATTTCAGTAGACCATTGATTTACCCATTAGATAGTTATTCAGTACAAATTAAATGGCTTCCTCAACAATATATAACTCTTCAATACAACCCCTTGGCTAACTTTGATTTTTGACACTCCCTTTCAAAATATTCATTTATTGTTCAATGGGGTACATCAATCTGTAATGTACAGAACCAAAAAGTATAATATATCTCAACAAGTGAACTACCAAATGAACAGTCATATTAAATAATGTTGGCTGGAATAACATTTCCAATTCACATAATATGATAGATGTTTCTATTTCCATACTCAAAAATTTCACTGGCTATATAACGTTATTAAGTTTAACTTTGAAGAAGAAAAGAATCTTGGATAATGTTTGATAGGCATTATTGGGGAAAATTTAATGTGAGATATACACATTATATATTTCATGAAAACATGGTAGTCCTGTGATTTCTGATCCTTTGATTTTAAATCTATCCTCGACATGATGTTCTTAACATTCGATGAATACCCGTATGAAACCCTTACATCTTTCAAGATGTTGAAAATATGATATCACTTATTACTAGAATTTTTGTAAGTTGTTGGAGGAAGAAAAGTTCATTTTCCACCCTTCACTGGTGCAAATTCTACTTATATTCCCATTTCAACCATGTCCAATATATCCTTATTTCCATCCTTTATTTTGCTGGGTGCATTAAGCGTTGTGTCAATGACACTATCACATACATTTCTTTCAATATATAAAACATCACAAAAATTTCTGACGTACATAAAATTCCATTATGATGATAAAAAAACCTATTCCCTTTTCCAAAATGTTTTTGTAAATAATTCAAAAATGATTTACCAAAAACATTGTCTACATCTTTTACAATCTCAAATAGTTGATCACCTTTTAGTGGAGACAGTTATACACATTCTTCTAAACATCCATCGAATGTTGTCGTCCAAGATCAGTACATATGTTTTTCATGGTTGAATTATATTATTTCATAGAAACAAGACTTTTTTATTAATGTTTCAACCTAATTGACTTTGTACCATGTTCGCAGACGAGACACCTTTTATTTACTTTAATGCTATATGCTGAAAAATTTCCATCAGTTGGAAAGTCATTTATCGTCCCTTACAACATGGCTCTCAACAAGAAATATTCATTTTTGTAAACATCATACAACATAACACAGGAATCCCAGAATAATTTAAATTTATCAATCAATGAAGCCAAATAAACATTAATATCCTTACCTGATTGTTTTGATCTTAATATAATCCTATATAACATTATGTACATTAATTTTATGCATAACAATGGTGGAATAATTTAATTTACCAATATAACTGGCCATGTACTATGACTGGTGATTTGATAAATTAAAGTATTCAATCCATCGATAGATAATGCAAGATGAAGGTTTCATGGATCATTTCAAAAATTTGTATACTCATGATCATTTATATTCTACTATGGAGTGTATGTCGTGTGATGTAGTTTACCATATTTATTTATTATGTATGCATTCCACATCAATTTCCCTATAGTATTCTTCCTTCTATATAGGTGCATAAACCTAGGAATGATGGGAAGGTACCATATAATTTTTATAGGATCAAATTAATCTTTCTTGTAACAAGAAGCCCCACACTTTGGGCATTATCTAAGTGATTTTTGGTCCTTCCAAAATTTTATATTGTGATTTGGGATGACATGTATTCATTCAGAGATCATACCCATTGAGCAGATAATTTTTTTAGCATTTTATTTCTGGATCAAGAGATGATTATCTTTTGGGATCATGTCATTCAAGAGAGAAATTAATTCCATAAAACATGTGTCACTCCATCCGTTTTTTACATTACAATTTTTCATATTCAGTATGGATGAAAATGAAATATATATAGTGCAACCACCATACAATGGCATATTTTTACAACTATTTAACTACTCAAACAATTTTGGGCAATCACGAAGTTCATCAACAACCATCCTTATCATGTCCTCAATATGACATCCAACATCATTCACAAATTTAATCATGTAATTGTCATTTTCCTCACTTGTAATCATATCATGTGATCCAAAAAACAAAGTGTAATCCCAGACACTAGCTACATTCTCTTTTCCACCATTGTTATTCTAATGTTTACAACTTTTATCAATTTTGTGATAGATCAATTGTCCTTCCAACTCATCTGGACTAACCTCACTTGAATAATAATAGTGTTAACATGGAAAAAGGATTTGAGAAGGGTCTTATGTATGTTCTTTTGAAAAATTTATGGACTCTTTCACTCCATATTCATACTCTTTTGTCAAAAAATTGGAATCCACCAATTATTTATTCATATCCGTCCTATTTGATTCATTCATATTAATATTTCACCAAATAAATAAAAAAATATTGATATAAAAATTAACCGAGGTTAAAAAAGGTTATAGACATTATGTATCAGTTGAAAACTATTTATTAAATCACTATTGAAATCCCATTAAAAACCCCACCATTTACACAAATTCCCCTTTAAGATAACACACCCATTTTAAAATAAATCAATAACTTTCAAACACTCTTTTTTAAAACCCCAAATCCTTTTTAAGGAAATCAAGCAATCTCCATAACCTAATAATATTAATACATTAAAATTAATGAAATCTATCTATATTGTAAAAAAATTCCTCAAAATCAACACACACCCCCTTTTAAAGGTAAACCAACATTACATATGTTTTCAAAACATTCACATCCATTTCCAAAAATCAATCAAGTGAGTTTACACACACTTTACATGAAATTTATGTCCATTTCTAATGTTTAAATCATTTTAATTCTATTTAAAACAAAAACAAGTTATTTTGAACACATATAATTTATTTAAGAAACATTTTAAAACAATTGAATCATTTCAAAAGACCCACATAGGAATTTTCACCAATACATAAATCCTATAAGAGGAACTTTATAAAGGATACATGAATAAAAAATAACAAACCTTTTGTAAAATATGAAGCTATAAAAGGTATATCATGAATCTCATGAATAAATAGTATAAATCATATATTATACTTTTTTTAATACTATCGAGGAGTGAATAAGTGATAGATAAAGATAAAAGGGTCACTTGGACATGATACCTTTAAACATATTGTCACATATCATAAAATTGGGAAACCATCTTCCACTTGATGATTAAATCACGTTCTATCCATCCAATGTTAAGTCAACATTAAAGGGATATATGTACTTATACCTTCTCCACTATCAATTGTTCATTTCAATTTCTGATTATATATATTTCAATAACATTTATGTGTATTCTAATTACACCTTAAGGAAAGGACCACTATTTTTAAATCAAGGAAAGGATTTGGGAAGATTCTCTTAGTAGTTCTTAACTATATGGACCCATAAGAAAACATGTGACCATCATGTACTAGAAATATTCAAATACTGACTCCTAATACATCACAATATAATCCATAATCATTCCCCAACACATTTATTGTAAATATGTTTGTTTTCATAAATCTCTAATAGAGATCTTAGAAGGATCTCTCATGAACTTATAAGCAAAAGAACTATACCAGATTCATGTTGAAGGCCTTC
The DNA here is from genome assembly GCA_963277665.1 of Viscum album. Taxonomy (NCBI): domain Eukaryota; kingdom Viridiplantae; phylum Streptophyta; class Magnoliopsida; order Santalales; family Viscaceae; genus Viscum; species Viscum album. Next base: position 321,154,853 of record OY728129.1, read on the forward strand.
TTCGCACTTCACAACAAGAAGAATCCCAATTGAACCTCTAGAAACTACTTCCTATATAAAAAACTATGGCTATATTCTGAAGCCTCTTCTTTTGGTTGAATTAATCAAAATATGAGTAACGATAGACATTCCAAATATTTTTCATGATGGAATACCACTTCATAGAGATTACAATATCATATAACTCTTCAAAAAATGATAAAAGTCTAATCCATACAACACATGGTGTTTTGTAACTACCATTTAGAACACATGTACTTAGTCCTCAAATAATTTCTGGATGACATTATATTACAGAAAGGCATTATTCATCCATGGGGGAATCAATTTTTTTTATGCAAATGGATTTCGTTATAATTATCAGAAAACCTCACTCCTCCATATTGAATCAACTTAATCTCCTTCAAATGAGGCCTCATCCAACAAATTATTTTATAGCATGAATTATAGCCATATACTCAATGTTCATGGATGATATTGTAAATACTAGTTAGAAACATAAAAACTATTTAACTGTTACTACATTATAGGTGAAGAAGAAACCTATGGTACTATTTTGGGTCTCCAAGTCTCGAAAAATATTATTAGCAATGTCACATTTCACAAATATTTTTCATTCTAAAGTAAAGATGAATATCTTTAAAACCATTATGATACAAGATAAAATACATCATGCCTTTCTAGTGTTCTTTAACCGGATAATTTAGGCTTCAATTCAAAAATTGTCCTAATTTTATGACCAACTTACAACATCTCATCTACTTACAAGATAATAGGGATGGATCTCTAATAAGAAACACAATAACAATAAAAGTTCCCAAGAAAAACTATAATAACTCACATCCAAATATTGTAGTAGTAAATATACCAACCATGAAAAAAATGGATAGTAGCATAAAATTATAGCATTCTATATCCATGACATACAACTCTGCCACATTGATATAAAAAAATATGTATTTTTAAATTGTAGTGTCCAATTCACTGTAAGCAGTATAAATGGTTACCTTACTACAACATATTTCTTGAATATTAAAATAAAACAAGTCGTACATGCCTAACCCTTAGTAAAAAAAATTCAAAGGGATTCATAAAGGTAATCTATGGATATAATAAAATTTTACAAAGTAACTGTGCCACTATGATATGTAATAGTTGGATGCTTGATACATAAGGGTCATCACCATCCATTAAGGTCATTATTTAAATGAAATCTAATGGAAATGTGTAACGGTAAATAGAATTCAATGCATAAGGGAAGTAAAAATGTAGGAAGATCTAAAAATGTATCCAAGTTTCACGTGGTGCTGGAGGAGAGATTCGTGGTGGCAGGGTGGAGGAGGTCTTGCAGGATGGTGGAGAAAGGATTCAAGACAAAGACAGAGAAACATTTGTGGCCATGAGTTGGAGGAGAAGTCGTTGATAGTAGAGGAGGAGGAGGAGTCAGCAGTAGCGTAGGTAGAGGAGGAGGATTTACAGTGATAATGTGGAGGTCGGGGAGGATTCACGAATTTAATGGATGAGGATGAGGAGGATTTACAATAGTAGCAATGAAGAAGAGTGGCAATAGTAAGGAGAAGGAATGGTGTTAGGGTAATGCTTCTGAGAGATCATGAGGCGTGCAATGGAAAGAGGCGACTATTAGGGTTATTTTATAAAACTGGGGTAATCATTTATCTGTGCTAGCTAAAATCTGTTGATGAAGGCATGTTTTATTTTTAGTAAATTAAAAGTGTTAATAAAGAAACTCTTTATTTGTTCTTTTAAGCAATAATAAAACTATAATGACAAAAAAATAGTTATATTTATATATATTGATAAAATTATATTGATAATTAATATCAATTTATTTATTTATAATAATAACTATAGATAAATATATATTTCATTATATATTAAAAATGTATTTATTTTAATTATAACTTTATAATAAATATATTTATTATATTTAAAATTATATATAATTAATATCTTTATTATAATTTTATAAATATTTAAATATATGTATATTTATTTAGAATTATAATTGTAAATATACGGGATCTGTAGCTAGTAATATAGTAGTGGCGGCACTATAGTGGGTACAGTAGTAACTGAGTTACAATTCATAGAATGGGTCATGGGACAAGAATGTAATTGGCTTCATACCCACTGGGCTTTTGGGAGAAAAATATTATGTAATAAAAAAACATTTTGGGTGGGTTTCCCCTGGGGTGGATATGAAATTACTTTCAGGAAAGTGTGTGTGCAGTGTGTTTGTGTCAAATCCTGTAGAGGTGAATATTAGTTCGTCATGCAAGAGTGATGGTCAGTTTGGCTCGGTGCCTACCATTGCCCCTGTTTTGGATCATACGGATCATCAAGTCCCCTAAATGGACCCAATTTTTGGTGAATCAATACGAAATATGGATAATCTAGTGATTAAGGGTGTAGATCATTTCTTTCTTGGTGTAAGGGATGTCGATTCAATTACTCACGTGATATCAAGGAATGATATGCTTTTAGTGGTTGAATAAAACCCCAAATTATTTCAATATCAAATTGATGTCTGAAAACCTTCAATTATTACTCACCTTAGTTTGCTATTAAATTATTGAATGCTTAAGGATAAAAATATGCATCTCCATCAGAATTAGAGCTTCATTAAATGTAATATTTTCTCCCTTGGTTTGAATTTTTTTTCATATAACCTTTTGTTCTTATGAATTTATTTAATATCCTTAAGGTGTGGCATTGTTAATCTCATGCCTAGGGTCTTGCAGATTTAAAATTGGGACCCTTGGTTTGATCCTTTTCAAGTCAAGAACATTGTTGCTCAATCATGGATACTTATCAACGATTTAAATTGGGTATTTGGAATCCGAGAATCCTTTGGAAATTTCTTTGGCCATTGGAACCCCAATTCTGCTTTGACAAAGAGACTGTATCAGTCAGGAATGGTCATTTTACTAGAATTTTGGTTGGGTTTGATATGTATATGATTCTTGTTGAGTCTATCTATTTGATTACTGGTGAGTTTAAATTGGTTCTCGATATTGAATTTGAGCATGTTATTGAATTTTTCATTATTTTTTCAAATATTGGACATATTAAGGCTAACTGTCAAAGAGGAATACAGTGTCCTAAATTTAAGAGACATGGACATCTTATAAAGAATTTTATGTTTAAGGAACCAACAATTGCCGATCTCCCTAACAGTAATTTTGATAATGTAATGGTATTTTCTTTGTCTACGGTAGCTGGAATACAAAATAATAATGATGGGTCACCGAATGAGGGGCCTCACTCATTTCCTAATGTGGTGGCTAGAAAGATAAATGATCATTAGCAATGTGATTTAGTCTGTAGTGGGGATGTTCTAATTGCACACCCCCCACTTCACACTACTCATATGACTCATAGGAAGACCCCTTATGAATGGGGTGATGTTTCTAGTCATGATGGTGATTATTATGATCCAGTAACGTTTTTGGAGGATCATTTCATGTCTAATGGAAAATTGGACTTGGGCCATATTAAAAGGGTAACTATTTTTATTGTTGGAGAACATACTTTTGGTCCTATTCAGGATGCTTTGGAGGGTTCTATGGATGTTGATTCCTATCAGGATCTTGTGGAAACTGCTACACATTATTTTAGTTATTCTATTACTCCTAAAGAAAATAAAAATCCTTATGAATATTCTTATGTCATTATATCAACAACATTGGGATACCCTATCCCTATGTTGAGGGATGAAACTCCATCTTATCTTCTAATAAATCCTTTGTAGGTTACTGATGTGGCTCCTAATGCAACTATGACAACAGAGAAACATATTCTTCTTGAACCTATTTTATAGAAATCTATGTAGGCTACTACCCCTGGTACCCATGTTACCGCAGTTTTCAAAGATCGAATTGTGATTAAGAAGAATCATGTGTTGCTTGGTCATACTATTGCCATTGTGGAGAAGTTTATTCCTCATAATAATTCCACTGACGCTATTTTGATTAAGGAGAAACATGTGCTGGTTGATATTGATAATGCCACTATAGAGTAGTGTGTGCCTCTTTATGATTTTATTGTCTCAGTTTTGTAGGCCTTAACTTCCCAAGAGTGTGTGTTGTCTTCACTTTTAGATTTCTCTATAATCAGAACACCTTTGAACATTGGTTCCACCAATTCTAGTGTTGTGAGGAATAATTTTTTCAACATTGATGGGTTTATCATCTCTCCCGTGTTTGATGAATTATACAAGTAGAGAAATGAAATTAAAGGAAAACCAATTTTGGCACCTTCAGTGGCTAATGATTCTGGATTTATGTAGGCTAGCTCTGAATACAGGCAGATAAGGGAACCCTCAATCAATGTCCAAGTTGTGGGGTTGCTGGCGAAATGTGTGATGGGGGATACCATTGATCATGATACTCTACTAGATGATCAAAGTGTTTCTCATAGTACTGATGTGGTTGTTGAACTGATGGATGTTGACAATCAAGGTGGTGTGTGGGATACTCCCAAGCAGTGGCGGAGAGGAAGACACCCAATAGGCCCTAGTGGATTTTTTTAATGGGTGGTAGAAACAAAGGATGAATGTGTTATCTGTCTTTTGTTTTGGTTGGGTGTTTTCCTACTTTTACCATTAACTTTTCCTTGTGAACTGGGTATTTTCTTTTATAACAAATTTTTGGGACCACAGAGCATCTCTATGGTTTGAACTATTCGGTTATAATTAATATATTTATTCATAAATTTTTTTATATATTTATAAATATATTTTCTAATTATATATATATATAATAATAATTATAATTTGTATAATTATTATAATTATTTAAATATAAATATACATTTATTAAAATAATTATTAAATAGTTAGGAAATAAAAACATATTTAATAAAAATATAGATTTATTACATATTTATTTATTATAAATTTATATATATTTATTATTACAATTAAGATATATATGTAATAAATATATATTTATTTCAGAAGTGATTCAGAAGTGTTTTAAAATTATTTAAATAAAAGTAAACTTATATATAAAAAATTATAAATTTATATTAATTATATTTAATAACAATATATATATATATATATTTAAATAAATATATTTATATATATACAAATATTTATATATATATATATTAACTATATATTGTTAAAATTATAAGTATATATAAATATATATATTTAAATACTAATGAGATTGAAATAAATATACTAATAATATATATTTTTTACAATTTTATGATTATTTAAATATATATATATATATTTATATTTTAATAATTATATAATTATAATTAATATATTCATTATAATGATATTTTTATATTTATAGTTATAAATATAAATAAGTAAATAAATATTTATCATCATAAATAAATATATATAAATTTATAATCATATATATATATATTTAAATAATATTGAAACTAGAATTACTAGATATTTTTATACGTTTTTGAATTTTTTTTAAACGGTATAGGTCAATATTTTTTTAAAAAAATATGCAACAAAGGTGGCCTCAATGATTCCACCATCCCTCCCCAAGGCAGCCTTTGGCCCGAATCGATGACATGGCGATGGCAGCAGGGGGGCCACATTTTCCTCAGCTCCTAAAAAAAGCGATGCCCCCTTCTCCTCACTCGATTTTCCCATCATCTCTCCTAAATCTACTAATTATGTCTTTAAAAAAATCATTTTCCTTGTAGTATTTTCCAAGGATCATTTAGAGGTATGTTTATTTATTTAATTTAGTGTTTTTATTTATTTAATTGAAAACTTTTTTGTTATAAATATTTCATTTTTGCGTAGTTTAGTTAGTTCTAAATATTTTGTTTAGTAGGTTGTGTAATTAGTTGTATACAGTTTGAAATAATTATTTGTAGTAGTATACAATAAGTATATATTAAGTATAGATTAACTTATGATTAACTTATGATTAATTATTTAGAAATTTAGTTAGCATAATGATTATGTGGTTACCTAAGCAATCAAATCCCTCTCTGGAGAAAAACTTGTGGTTTTGGATCTGGAACAGATGTACATTGGAATGAAAACATCGACAAAGAGTTTCGAGCTTGACTGGGGTATACTGCTACCTGACAACAGGCCTTACTAAACTCCTAGTCTGACACTCTCAGGGGATATGCTTAAGATGATTCATATTTTCTTTATGAAATACTAATATATCTATGAAAATAAAAAAAATTAGTATATTTTTCAGTGATAAAATAATAATTATGATGTTATAGAATAAAATAAGGATAAAATCATTAATGAATTAACGTTATTATTAGTAATTAAATTTTATTAAGTAGTTTAATTAGTTATATATAGTTTACAAATAATACAAATTTTTATTAATTACTGATTATTGATTAATTAATGAAAACATCAGATTAAAAATGAATAAATATGATTAGTTAATTATAATTAAATAATGAATATAATATGATTACAGATTAAAGAATAAATCATTAAATAATAACATAATAATTTTTAACAAGTGATTAAAGAATTAGAGACTAGTTAAAAGGTTATTATTAGTAATTAAAGATGTTATTTATTAAGTAGTTTTATAAGTTATATATAGTTTAAACAATTAATACTTATTATTTGAAAAGATTATTTATAGATTAATTATAGATATATTTGGATTCAAAATGAATACTTATGATTAGTTAATTATAAATAACCAATGAATATAATATGATTAATGACTGAATAATAAAATCTAATGAATATCTTAATAATGATTAACTGGTGATAAAAATTCTATATTATAAAACATTACTATCATATTTTATGGTATAGAAAGGCATCCAAAAATTTAATTCTAGTAAATATTATATGGTCGTCCATGATTGTTAATATTTGTTACACAATAATAATTTGGATGAATGAATCATTTTTGAGGTAGAGAGTCATGCTTGCCTATGTGTACATCGATTGGGAGGTTATTCAAACTGAGCCAGTAGCTTCTTATAGTACACAACCAGTAATTGTGGTTAGTAAAACTGATTGTGTAACCATAAGTGACCATCATGAGAGAATTCGCGGTTCTTTAAATCTGGGACCCAATCAAGAGATCAAGTCTATGAGCTATAAAATTTTCAATTCTCGGCAACACTGTGGCATCTAGCATTTCCATTGGTTGTTGATGCGCAGTGGGTCCAAGAAATTACTTTATTTTCTAAATAGTAATATTGTACTTTCATGGAGTTATAAGATATTGTTTATACTATAAACAACAACATCCAGTTGTATGAAGATGTAGAATTACAAGAGTGGTTGAAGACAGTCCACCCAATATAATTTATTCAATTCCAAATGATATTAGAGAAGAGGAAAAACTAGATGATCTCTATGATATATATGTCAATCTATCATCTTATGATGAGTTTCATAATGATGATATGATGGTGAATACAGTGCTAATGAGGAGGGATCAGTTAAATTTTGGAAGGGGGTTTTGAGAAATGAACTAGTTGTACATAAACCTCGACCTATAATAAATCATCCACCACTCCTTTCACCTTGGTCAGAAGTAATGACACGCGTTCCTGAATTTGACAATAAGTTCTCACACAAGAAACTATGTTCCCTAGAGTTTTACTAGATAGGTTCAGTGAGTTGGACAAAACCATATATATTGGAATGAAATTTCCAAGTAAACATACCTTAAAAAGAACGCTAAATAGATTTCACATTGATAGGTTCTACAACTATATACCTAATAAATCATGTCTTAGTAAATATTTTATATGATTTTAGCAGTATGGGGATGATTGTAGATTTTTATTGAGGGTTATTCTGGACATTGCATTTGGAGGTTGGAGAATCTTGAGGATTGAGGAGGCTCATACTTGTGGTCAGGAAAGCCTAACATAGGATCATACCTCATCAGATGCAAAATTTGTGTCATCTATTATTGTTGAGATGATTAGAAGATGTAAATTTGTTCTGATATCCCTTGTGAAAGAGACGATACAACAAAAATTCGGTTATAATATTTCATATAATAAGGCATGGATTTAGAAACAGATGGAAATTGTGAAGGTCTATAGTGATTGGGATGACTCATATCGGGTGTTTCCATAATTTATAGCCATAATGAGGCATCATAACCAAGTTTTATTCCATATTGATACAAATGAACATGTGCCTCATGATAACTGATTTCATCCATCTCATGTTCAATTTCATTAGTTGTTCTAGCCATTCCTCTATTGTATCTCAGAATTTCGTTTCAAGAAAACAGTTCATTCAGATTAGTGGAACATTTCAATATAGATAATACAATGTTGTATTTGATATTGAAATAACCCATGATGAAAACCATTCACCTCTTCCACATTCCTTTTCAACTATCAAAAAAGAAAACTATAAATCATGGAGTTAGAATCTGGAATGTATCAGTAACCATTTCACCAACATTAAGGGTGTTTGTTTGATATTTGATCTCCATTGGGAAATTAATGTGGAAAACAATGAGCATCCTGATACATTGAGATACCCAAATTCACATCATTTTTTTCATTATAAACTATTCTAGGAATTTGAATAAAAAATTCCACAATGAACCGATGAAGAAGGAAATCACGAGGCTTGGTACAAATTGTATTTGTTATTTTTCACTATTTCAACATAATGATAAAATCAATTTATGTGAAATGTCATAAATTCTTTGTATAATATGAGTCGGATAAACAATAGTTTGAAGAACGTTTTGATGAAATCATCCAAGATAATCAAGAACTTTTTGATTATATGATACAGATTACAAATGAAAAATGGACATTGGCATATGGCATGGGGAAGAGGTATGGAAACAGGACCACAAACATTTTGGAGTGCATCAATGGTTTCTTCAAAGGGATTCGTGATCTATCTATAACCGCTATAGTTTAGAAGAAATTATATCAATGTGTGATGTACATTGTGGATAGACAACATATATCATCAAACTAAATACCACAAGGTCTAATGTATGGAAGACACGTTCAACGAGAGACTGAAAAGAATATTGAAGAAGCATATGGTGATCATGACTGCCTTTTTCAACAAGAAGACTCTTGATTTGATGTTCAAGATTTTTCATCCCCCATCACAAATCGCATATGTGGAAAAATTGTGGTATTACTGGAAACAAGGCAATGTCATTGTGGAAAATTATAGGCTTTACTATTTCCATGAACACACTCCATTGCAACAATTGTCTATGGAGCATATCATGGGAAGAATATGTTGATCCAGTGTACCATATGGATATCATTGCTAAATGTTATGCTACATCATGGACACCTACTGGGAAGTATCTTTATTTCTCAATTCCTTAAGGCCACCCGATAGTGATACCTGAAATCATTCATTTGCATCCTTATTAAAGAAAGAATTCCAGTAGGATGTGTAATGAGATGGAATGGCCTCAAGAACAAGGGTAGATTTTGAGATACACCATTTTTCATAAAGAATGACATAACCAGAAAAGATTCCCAAATGTTGTTGGGTCAAGTTCATAATCTCAGCCAAAATGATGTATCGCCTTCATTGTGACATTCTCATATTGTAAATTAAATATTTTTATGTATTATTTTTTTCCTTGGTTTTCCAAACCCCAATAACCAAAATTAGAACACTTAACAAAAAAAATTTGTCCTAAACAATAATATCAATAATCTAAACCCAAAAACATCTACCCTAAACCTGAGCCCAAAAACATCTTCCCTTTTATATTTGTTTTTATAACATTATGTGTTTGATATTTTAATAAAATGTTATATAACAAAATAATCGTATAATAATTATTGTAATAAGTTATTCAATATATATAATTATATAAATTCATAAAACATCATTTGTAATTCCAATGGTTTATCATAATCCAATCCATAATTAGTTAATCATAAAACTCCTCCAAAATATTTCTAACCAAATTCATGACCCAATAATTTAAAAATATTGTCTCTTTGATTCAATAAATCATTATTCCATTATTCCAAAAATATATATCGTAGTGACAGAAACCTAATATCTAAATACCCTATTAATCTTAAATCCTTAATAAAAACATGTTTTTTTTCAAGAATTGACATTCTCATTAGTCCTTATATAAAATCATAGTTATAGAATTTATTTGACAAATCCAAAAGCAGAGAACTTAACACATACTGTAAATTAAATTTTTTTTATCTTTTTTTCTTGGATTTCAAAACCCCAAATCCAAAAATAGAATAATAAACTCAAAAAATCATTCCTTAACTTTAACAACAAAAACCAAACCCTAAACCTTAAATCATCAACCCTAATAGAAATATCATAAACCTAAATCTTAAATCCTTACAAAAAATCCAAATAACTAGATATATTCTCTTAAATCATCTATCAATTAAAAAAAATTATACAAAGATATTTTCATTAAAAAAATTCCTTCCAAACATAATTCTCTGCAACTATTTTTTTCTTTTCTTTCCTCTTGTTAGATTTATTTCATTCAGAACTAAAATATATGGGGAAATATATTTCATTTGAAAAAAATAACATTTTAAAATAATGTGAAGAAACATGTCATGTCATTAATTATAAAAGTCATGACATTATGATGACCATAATGTTATATTTACATTTTATGTTATGACTCAATTCATTTGTTTATCCGCAGATATGATGATACTATACTACTCACTCATAATCATACTCATATTTCTCAGGTTGTATTAGAGGATGGTGGAGATCGATCGATCAAGGTGTGTCGAGCAAACCATATTCATCACAGGGAGCCTCTATATGCCATTAAACCATATTTGTGTCGTGCTGGATTATATGCCCTTGTCATATCAGATTTCACATTTTTAGAACATCCCCTACTAGATTCCCTTGTTGAGAGGTGGATACCAGAGGCACACACATCCGACCTACCTGAGGGAGATATGATTATCACCCTCTAGGACGTGGTAGTGCTTCTCGGTCTTCTTATCTATAGGAGACCTGTTATTGGACTCACTAATGCAGCTTTCCCAGACTTTGCTCAGCGATTATTAGGCATTGAAATTTTGGCTGATCGTTGGTCTAAAAATGGAACGTCCATATCTAAACCTTGGTTATAGTTGAAGAATCTACATTTATAAGATGTTCATGATTAGTAGACTGTCATGAGTTTTCCGATTCTTATATTTTACGTCTCATTAGCGGGACCATGTGTAATGATAGCTGACGGATGCATGTGCACATTATGTATCTACCCCTACTAGAAGACTTTGATTGGACCAGGACGTACAGCTTGGGATCATATTGCTTAGAATTCATGTATAATGAATTATGCAAACTATCCCACATGGACCACATCGGTCACAGGGGATGCGTCATCCTTATTCAGATTTTGGAAAGGGAGCACATCCCCACATTCCACCCTAAGCTTGTTTTACCAAAAGTTAAGATGGTGGCGCTACATGACGCTCTACATGGACTCTATTATGACCAGTCATTTCTATTGCATTTTTATTCTACTATGATTTATTGATATTAATTTGTCACTATTTTTCAATATCGATGATGTATTTTATAGTTGGTGTCAGCAACACAATTTCGACATAGTTGTGAGATCAAATTTGGGCATATATTGACACCAGTAGGAATATATCACAACTGATTAGGTAATTATATAAAATATATCACTATCTAACATATTCAATAATAGCATCAATTTTGGTTTTTAGTTAGGTAATTTTGTTTGACAATGTCACATGTCATTTCAGATTTCATGGCCTCCATAATAGTGTATTATAGACCATTTTCCAACATACTACATTGTTTTGATTGAGGATGTTATGTTTGTAGTGTCCCTCATTCACTTCCATATTACTGAGTTGCAGTATGCTGACATAGTCATGTTCCAGTTTTTCTATACTAAGCCGATTCCATTTCCATCAAGACAAACAATGCGGCTTCATGGGATGAATCTGACAGAGAGTCAGTATGTGGACTGACCTTGAGTACTTATCCACTTGATCAAAAGCTATAACAAATATGCATAGATTCAAATTTTGGTTTTCCTATGAATCGATTCTTTCTTTCAGAGTAGGTTGAGTAAAATCCATGGTATAGACTGATGTTTGAACTATATCTTACCTTACCCAGTATAAATATGCAGAGGATAGTAAGTCAATAAATGTACATTAGTTTTTTATTGAATTATTTTCTAATTAAATTTGAATCACTTTACAGGGAAGTCACATAGAGCATCTTGTTCGCATGAGTGATGAAGAAGAGGATGGGGTCTTTTTCTAGGTAGCTGTCCTTGCTATAGCACTGTAGGTGAGGGCATCATTTCATGTGAATTCTGAGAAAATCATTAAGCATCCCACCTAGAGAGAGGAGGTTACTACCCCATAAGAACATCCTAATGCTGGTGGTGGTGGTGAGGAGCCATGAACATAGTGACATAGACATTGTCATGCGGCACGTGAGGCCTCACATATTCCATAGGCACGTGTCATCCCTTTAGTTATTGATGATCAGATGATTAAGGATGTGCCTTATGAGGCATGATATTCATCTATCCTGATAGGATATCCATAGTTCTCTCCATCATGGGATCTAGATCCATCACATACCTAGGGTCTAGATCCATCAGATCCATCACATTATTGGGTTATAGCTCTATCACAGGCTTGGTTTCCCACTGTGATGATGGCAGGTCCTTCTACCTCCCTAGTGGGGGAAGGACCATAGGGTAGTACGAGATGTCGTTGATATCTCCACCCATTGACACATAGACTGAGGATTACCTACTCAACATTCCAGTGCCCGAGGATAATCCCCCCCAAGGGCATCATACTCCACTACGCACTCGACACAGATGCCTAATTCATAGACCACCATGTGGGACAGTATATCCTCTCCATAGACATTGACATTGATTGTAATTGTCTATTTACTTGTTTTATATATAATAAAATTAAAATACCATTATTACTATTATATATTTATATATATATTTATCCAGTATTTTAGTTATCATTTATATTTTATAGACAGTTTATATTTGACAGCTTTTAAAATCAACTACATGAAATATACAAATAATTAATAAATTTTAAGAAAATAACGATAAAAGATTAGAAAATCTTTAGTATAAAAACAAAGAAAATAAAAATTTAAAAGATATAATAATCATATTTTTTTTTAACAAATAGTTTCATCAATAAAATAAATAAATAATAATGAATGGAATATAATAAAAGTAACTTAGAAGTGAGAGTGGAAACAAAGAATGTTGAGGAGGATCCTAAGCCACATACATGACTTTGAAAGCCTATAATATAAGAACTATAAGTCCTATATAAATAAGAATTAAAAATTAAACTACTTGTTATATGATTAATCAATGTTTAAAATTACATTCATTTCATTCTTATAATTTATATTATATAGGCTTGAAAAGGTACATACTTGAAACATTTTTTTGTTTCAAGTAGGTGGATTAGAAATCATATAAATTATTTATCGTCAAAATTATGTAAGTTGTTATTTTTATTATTTAAAAATTGTTATATGTTTAATAAATGTTGAAAATTTCTCCTATATCGGCCTTATAGTTTATATTTTATAGGTTACCAATTTCACTCACTTGAATCATTTTTATGTTTCAAGGAGGGGGATTTGAAAGCATATAAATTATTTTTCATCAAAAGTTTCTAAGAAGTTATTTTTAATTTTGACTACTTGTTATATTTTTATTCAATGTTTAAATCATTATTAATTTAGGTGTCATAGTTTATATCATATATGATATAAAATGCACATACTTGATACATTTTTATGATTCAAGTAGGTGGATTTGAAAGACTATAAATTTTGTTTCATCAACTTTTTTAAAAGAAATTATTTCTATTTTTAAATATTTAATATATGTTTGATCAATGCATAAAATATCATTCATATCAGTCATACAGTTTATATTAAATAGGCTAGAAAAGGCACATACAGGAAACATTTTTATGTTTCAAGTAGGCGGATTAGAAAGCTTATAAATTATTTTTCATCAACATTTTTTACAAAATTAGTTTTATTTTATTTTAATTGTTATGTGTTTAAGAAATTTTTAAAATTTTATTCATATATTCCTTATATTTTATATTTAATAGGCTTGAAAAATCACATACTTGAAACATTCTTATGTTTCAAGTAGGTGGATTAGAATGCTTATAAATTATTTTTCATCAACATTTTGTAAGAAATTGTTTTTATTTTCGACTACTTGTAATATGATTAATTGATTTTCAAAATTTCATTTATATCAGTATTAATTTTTATATTATATATGCCATAAAATTCACGTACTTGATACTTTTTTAGGTTTCATTTAAGTGGATTAGAAAGCTTATAAATTATTTTTTTTCAACAGTTTTTAAGAAATTATTATTTTTTCACCTATTTATTATATGTTTAATCAATGTTTAAAATTTCATTCATATAGTTCTTAGATTTTATATTATATAGGCTAGCAGAGGCACATACTCGAAACATTTTTAACATTTAATTAGGTGGATTAGAAATATTATACATTTTTTTTCATCAACATTTATAAAGAAATTAATTTTTTTCTAGTACTTGTTATATGTTTAAGAAATGTTTTACTTTTTTTCATATATATATTATAGTTTATATTATATAGGCCAAAAAAGTCACATACTTGAAAATGTATTAATTTAAATAAGGTGGATTATAATTCTTATAAATTATTTTCAATCAAATCTTGTTTAGATTTTTTTATTTTAAACTACTTGTTATATTTTGAAATATTGTTCTTAATTATATTCATATTTGTCTTATAATTTATATTATATAGGATACTAAAGTCACGTACTTAAAAAATTTTATGTTTCAAGTTGGTGGACTAAAAATCTTTTCAATTATTTTTTATCAAAATTTATTAAGAAATTATATCTATTTTCAACTACTTATTGTATGTTTTTATCAATAATTAAATTTCATTAATTTCGGTCTTATAGTTTATATTATATAGATTAACAATGTGACGTACTTGACTAAAAGATAAATTATGTTGAAACATTATTTTTTATTAATATATATATATAACCATAATAACATAATAATAAAACATTAAAATTTTAAATATATAAAAAAATAATTAAAATAGGAAAGCAAATTTATTGTTTCATGGAATGGTGGCATCGTCGATGCCTCCTTTAACGTGTCTATTTTTTTTTTAAAATTTCAGCTTGGCCGTTTTAATTTTTTTCATAATTTGTATAAAAAAATCTAAAATAACTCTATTATTTATAAATTTATAATTATATAAATATGGATATATATATATATATATTTAAAATATTTATGACGTTATAAAAAATATATAATTAATATATTCATTTTATTTTCATAAATTATTTCAATATATATATATATATATATATATATTTACGACTCCAAATAAATATACATTTATTTATAATTATACTTATAAATATAATAAATATAGTTATTATAATTTTATAATTATTTACACACATATATATATATATATATTATTTATACATATAAATATAAATATTTGTATATATGTTTAAATATTTGTATATATGTCTATATATATTTATTGAATTCATGTATTTATTTAAATATATATATATATATATATATTCATTTATAATTATAATTAAATATATAAATATATATATTAAAGGTAATCATATATTATTATAAATATAAAAAACATATTTATCATTTAAAAATATTATTCTAATTTTGTAATCATTTAAATAAATATATATAAAACTATATATATATAGTTATAAATAATAATAATAATAATATATATATTAAAATTTATTTATATATAACAAAATATTTATAATTATTAATATAATAAATACAATTACTATTTAAATATATGTTTCATCATTTTAAGTATTTTTGAGAATGTTTCATGAGAACATGAATGAGTCATATACACTGAGTAAAATATAGATCATAAAAACAAGTCATCATATATATGGAAACATGTTTTTTAATGAGGGTGTACTGTATAAATTAACATTCAGGATGAATACATAACATATATATGAATGTCAATTATATTCACGCATCAATTGACTTAATTCATTGGAAACCGATATATATATCTTATAATTATAATTATAATTATATATATTTAATATAATTATAAATATACATATTTAATATATATATATATATATATTATATATATATATATATTTAAAAATTATTTATATATATATTTAGAAAGAATTTATATATAATATTAAATATATATATATATATATATAATATATGAAATATAATAAATATAATATGTATAATAAATATAAACATTATAAAAATTATAATAAGTATAATAAATATAATAAATATAAGAAATATAAGAAATATTATAAATATAATTAATATAATAAATATATTTATTATTTAATTAAGTTTTTTAATATTTTTTAATTATTAAAAAATATATATTAATTATAAACATGCATATTTTATATAATGAATAGAAACAAATATTATATTTGAATATAAATATAATATTTTTATATAAATTAATACTATTTTTATTAAAAACAATTATCAACACCGCATATAGCGCTGATAAATGGTTACTTTATCAGTGCTTTTCTCTAGCACAGTAAAAGCCCCCATTTTATAAGTGCTTTCTGCTTAGTGTTGAAATCACCAGCTGCATCCCTTACCCGGATATATGGCAGTGAACATCTTATGCTATGAGCTAGAGATTGAGATATTGTCTTGGAAATAGTAGGTAGTGGTCACTACGAATAAGATAACTATACTAGGTATTATTGGTCTTCCAAATATGGGAACTCATTCCTTTGATTCAGTTGTATTCATGAAGATCAGTAATTGTTATTTTTGGCAGATCATAGTATTTGGAAAATGCTTGATGGAATGGAAGCTGATGAATTTGAGTCTGTATTATGTTAAACACACTAATTTCATTTTTTAGACTTATATATCCTTTCACATGTTTGGGATGTGTTTCAAGAATGTATAGATTTTTTGGATTACTATTGGTAATATTATTGAGATTTTTATTATACATTTAGGTTTTATAATGCTTTTTTTAATATTCATTTGCACCATAGTGGTAGATCATGTAGAAATGGATTGACATAATTTGTTGACTAGTTTATAGAGAAAAATATAAAGGGTTGGACAATAAACATATAATTTATATGAAACTAGATCATTATAATTTTGTCTCTTGATCTCATAAAACTTATGGTATAACGTATATGGGTCACTGGAGAGCCTGTTTTATAACATTATTTTTGAAAAAAATTATTTTTGATAATTATTCATATATACAATCCATTCCCCACAACCATTGTTTTTAAAAAAAATAGACATAAAATTTTAACAAATTATTACTGGAAAATATTTTCATGTGTTTTGGGAGAGTGTGTTCCACTTATTCTCTACATAGAAGCATCCATACATTGTGCATTCCAACATAATAAACAATTTCTTACATCACCTAATGAAGATGTCTTCCCTATATGTTCATGTAAAGTGAAAACAAAATGAAGCCCACCCCACCCCATGTGTCCCCACACACATACATTATACATGTGAACCATTATGAGATACCTATCTTTTTTGGAGTGGTCTCAATAATTTTTATGCGATATTTTGAATTTTATTTGTGCACCTTTTTTGGGTTATAAATTTTGGTGTGTTTGGGAGAATTTTATGAAAAATGGAAGAAAAGGGGTTGTACACAGCTGGCGAATGATTAGAAAAAACTATGCGCCCCGACCCATAAAACCATACAACCCTAGACAATGGGGGTTCGCTCGGCTGGCATAATGTTTTTCAAACCATGCACCTTAAAAATAGAAACAATCATCAAATAAAATAACAAGCATATTATTGGCACACATTTAGGGTAAACTTTTCCCCCTTTCAAAGGAAACCATGCATAATTTTTAATGTCACATGAAAAATTATTTTAAAAATTTCTAATCCCCCAAAACTCATCCATATTGACCCCCTCTCGACTCTAAGAAGTATATCAAGTTTTAGGAGAATTCTGAAGAGATTCCAATGCCTTTTGACCATCATTATTCACGATTCGAATCCCAGATTGAAGATCTTATGCTCTTTCGTTAAGTGGATTCTATCTCATTAATTTCACATTCATCCTATTTCATTATCTTGTTATTTTTTGGTAATTAATATTCTATGTTTATAGATCTAGATCTATAATTGGTGAAGCTAGATCTATTATTTTGGATATATATATATATAAGTAACGATATCTTGTTTTGTTGATGTCGAATTAGGGTTCTGAGTTTCTGATCTAGATCTACGTCATTATACAACTCAAATTTTGAAAATTTTATTTGGGAAAACATTCATAAATGAATTAATATAGGTGGTATAATATTCAATTCACATAGAAATGATTTTGATACGCATAAGCATGTTTTCTCCTTCCAAGCATTATTTAGAAATTATAATTACTAAATAAATTTTTCTAATGTTGAAAATTGATTAATTGGATTTATTGGTGAAATTGATGATCAATTTGGGGAGTAATTATGTGGTTTAGGGGCTATCAATTTAGATAACACATTGGAGGAAAAATTATGAAATTTAGTGATTTAGGATTATAGATAATTAATGGTAGATTAAGTATCAGTTATTGATGTCATGAGTTGAGATAATTAATTGTAGAATTAATTATGAGATGTCAGTGTTTTTATTTGAGAAAACTAATTATAGAATTAATTATTTGATATTGGGATGGTTGACATGAGATATATAATTGATGATTTAATAAATTTCTTAGATGTACTTAATTAATTTGGGAATTCATTAAGGTTATTTATGTGACAAACTGATTTTTGAATCAGTAATGAAATTTATGTTAATAATTAATTGTTGAATTCATTATGTGCAAAAGAATGGAATATTGGTCATTAAATTGATATGTATACATGGAAACATTGTAATTATACTTGTGAGTCAAATAATGGTAACATGTTCAATCTATTGAGAAGTATAATTGGTAACATGGTCATTATACTTGTGAATAAAATAATGGGAACATGGTCATTATTTTATGTGATATTTGATCGGTAACATGGTAATTCAAGCAAGAATTTAATAAAGGTAGCATGGAGAATTCAGTATGAAATAAGGAATTGTACGAAAAGAACATCAAGATATGGCATCACTTGAGAATAATACGAGATCCAGTATGTGATGAAACATGTATTGAGATATCATATCACCTTTGAATACTTTTGGCTCTGGCATGAGCTGGAGAAGGTAATAAATATGTTACTACCTAGAACATTTTAGGCTCCAGCATGAGCCAAAGCTAGCTTGAGGTACGAGTGACCTTGAGAAACCCTGGAGTTAATGTGGTTAATTAAATAATAAATTATAATGTGATAACTATTTACTTATTCATTTTACTTATTTATTTATTGATCTTCATACACTAGTATTTGATTGGATTGGTTTTATACACCCTTGGTGGTGGCATACTATGTTTTACTCACACCCAACATGGGATGCATGATTGGTACTTGAATGGAATATACTGTTATAGGACATTTAAAAAGAAATGGTCATATATTAGATGGCTTAGTTGGGATGGATATTTGATGAGGGAAAATGATGTGGATTGGGTCCCACATGGGATTCCTCAATGTCTTTATTTCTAGTTTGAATTTTAGACATTGGAAACACATGTTTTCAGGGTATGTTCTCTTTTTTTAGTTTGATATTGTATTTCATACTATGATTATCTTGATATATTGGTATTGTTTATGGTTATATATGTTTTTGATATCATTTATTATTTCTGCTGGTTTTTACTCTAAAAAAAGGGTATAGTCTACCCATGAAAAACTTACCAGAACCTTAATAAAAGTAGAAAGCCTATTACATACAGTGAATTTCACCTGGGCCAGGATGTTACAAAGTGGAATCAAAGTTCCAGTTTTGTTTTATTCGTCTTTTGTTCTACTATATGGGGAATGTAAAAAAGGATACTAGGAATATTCAGGGACTGGTTATGAGTTTGTGGATGGCAGTTTCAAACCCATGTATAGGGGAAAACCCAAGTAATCAGGGTGGGATTGTTGTTATTACTTTCTTCTATTAGAGATGTATATTATTTCTCCTTAGTTGATTCACTTATTATGTAATGTGATATTTATTTGAAATTTTTTAAGAATTCAATAGTGGCCCATAATTTAAGAGACCCGCTCCTTTCATACATTCACATTACATTACATTTTCAGAATAAATAAAATAGTATACCAACATATGACCAAAGACCATAAAAGTTTAGTTCATTAGGAAACCAAAACCCTGATGCACAAGTGAGCTACATTATATCTCACGAGGTTCTTATTAACTATCTCCCTTCTTAGACACATCAATCATTATACATATCTTCACAACTCAGGGAAATAATCATAAAATGGGCGGAGTTCAAATGCTCAGTAATGGTAAATGTCTAGTATATGTAAGCATAATCCCGAGATTAAGGGTAATGGAACATTATCATTAAAATATACATTGTATATCAATGATCATATAGATTAATTATGGCATAAATATTGTTAGTTCGAAAGACATGAATCATAATGAAATAAAAATATATACCAAGAAAGCATAGCATGGGAATAAAATATGTAATTATGGAAACATATATTCATATCATATGATTTCTATATTTTCTAAGGAATCACTACCAAGACCTTCTTAGAAGTTTGTGTTCACTACCCATACCATCTTGGTAGTCATGGTTCACTCCCATGGCCCTTTTGTTAGCCTGAGTTCACTCCTCATACCACCGTGGTGGTCATGGTTCACTCCCATGTCCATTTTAATTGTCAAGGTTCATTTCCATTACCATCCTAGTCTATCCCATGATATATAAACCATTACCCTATTCATTGGACAGAGATATATATCATCCCATCTCAGAGTGAAATCATACATACATTTTCCATAAGATCATAAATAATTATTTCAAAACCAATGAAATGAAATGGGTATTATAAAAATGTAATCATATCGTAACTTCTAGAAAATATTTGTTTCATAATCATTTCATCATTAACATTACCCATGAAACGAAGCGGGTTTCAAATGTATATAACCCATTTAGGAAAAATCAGTTACCTAAACATCAGGCCATCAAAAAATATACATTCAGAGAAAGAATATGAATGGAAATGTTGAATAAATTTCCCTATAAAGGAATGAGTAACACCGAAAGATGTTATCATATATGGGAAATAATATTTGAAGATCTTTTGACGAAATTTCTTTAGGAAAATATAATCTCAAGATTGAAAATTATTTTTAAAACATAAATCTTTTCATAAAACCTTCTTAATTGAAAATATATTTGAAATTATATATAAGAAGAATTTGAAAACATAAAACATTTTTTAAATCCGGTTTCCATGAAAACAGGAATCAATGATCATTTAAATAAAAATTTGAAAACATTTTTTAAAATTTGTTTTGGAAGTCATTATATTTTTGATCGGAGAGAGAGATATAAAAATTTTACTTAAAAATAATTTATTAAGTACCAAATAGTGGGAAAATAGTAATTATACATGGATATGTCCTTAATAAATAGTGTAAAAGGTATCTAATCACTGTTCTTGTGAGATAGATCATAATATCTTTTCAAAGGAATCATAAACATAAACAATCTCGAAAAATGATGAGATTGTATCAATAAAATATTATAACATGGTATGTTGGGATCATAATATCCATGTAAGAAAATAAAATTACATGAAGCATAAAATATCATGAAATGAAGTAAGTTCATGATATAACACGTAAAATTCATTTATATACACATTGAATGACAATTTAAGAGCATAATAAAACATGAGTCTCAAAGAAGGAAAATTGAGACAAATCTATTTTATCGATTTGGTAAAATTTGAAACACAAACCCCATTAAAAAATATAATAAAATTGATATGTGAATACAAATATATTCAATTATATGATACATATAATACAATCATGATCATTACATACACCACCCAAAAGGAATGAGTGGCAAACATAGCATGTATCTCACAGAAATAAAAAGTGAGATGAAATCCCCTTACCTTGTGTCTTGAATGTCGTCCAACTCATCTGAACCACCTGTATAATAAATATAAATTTATTATAAATATTATACATAACCAAATTATTATATCTAATTCAATATACCTTTTTATTATGACCTTATATTACATTCTTTTTCACTATCCTTAGTTAAGGTTTTACTTCGGATAATATTCACATCGTTCTTCGCATGAGTCTTAATTTGTCATATATTTGGTCCTTATACTTATATCATGATTTCAGAAATTAAAAATCATATAAATATAATTTATATTCACTATATTTTTATTATAATAATATATATGAAAAATAATTACGAATTGGAATAAACCATTCATGGAGACGGTAAGCCGTACGTACTCATCAATGATGTTTCTATTTTTATTACCATATTGAAATAAATAAATAAATGAACTATATATATATGTATATAATTCCATAAATTAGCAATAAAATGTTATATATATTATATAGTTTCACTAAACCCATCCTCAATACTTTCCATGATGTGTGTGAATGGATCACATCACTATGAGGGGGCTGTAGACCACACGTCCTCAAAAAACATTTCGTATTTACACCAAATGGAATGTGAAAATATTTGGGTTTTAAAAGTAATTAATAACATTACTTACATAAAAATTAAACTATATAACATATATAAATAGATTTCCCTATATAATTTCCAACAACAGAGGTGGTATGGAAAACTTAACAGTCATCGTTTTGGGATACAAAAGTTCACTGTATACATAAACAATATGTTTGTTACCCATTAGATAGAGGTGTGTGTAAGTGTAGGTTGAACTGTAATCATAAAATTCCTATTATATTGAAGATAATTTGGTTTCTACACAATAATAGAAAAATGTGATTGGAAGTGGTGGAGAAGAAAAATCAAAATAAAGGATTTTGAGAGAAGGTATTACCTCTTAATCTGGTAACACATTTTAGTATGTGACAAAAGGATTAATTGGGAGAATTTAAGCCAAAAAGTTGGATTCAAAGAGTAATCTATGGATTTTGGAAAGTGTATTTGGTAGATATTTTCTGAACCTATGTTGTTTTATAGGTGTGCATAAGAGTGATAGGTGGTGGCCTTTTTTAGGGACAGAGGATTGACACTCTTGTAAATATTTTATTAGAGAATTTAACCCATGTTTTTCAGGTTTCATGTGGATCCAATAATGATCCAAATTCCCTAAAATTGTGTTTATGGTCAACAAATTTAAAAAACATAACAATTGTAAATATTTCTAGGTCATTTTGGGTCTTATATTTAGGGATTAGCCCCTCATTATGCTTTTTTTACCTTATGCGATGTTATTAATTTTAATTTCTATGACTAATATTTTCATTCTAAAACAAATTTAACATTATTAGAAATTAGAAATTAATATTATTAAAAATATTTAATGCATTTTTCTAAATTACAAACATAGAAGTTTAATAAATTAATTTAAATTTAATCCCACAGTCGTGTCGACAATGCTGGTATTTAATGTAAAAAATTAAAAAGATTGCTATGTTATTATATACAATTTCAATGTGAAATTAGTTAAAATGAACTAAAATAGATTAATATATAAATAAATATCTAATTAAAATTTTAATCCAATTTAAAATCTAATTTAACCTTAAAAATAAATTATATTAAAAAGATGTTTTGAAATAAAATGTTGTATTTTCACTATTCATCAAAAATAATGTTTCATAGAAAAATCCCAATTTTGTATACATAAAATTATTTCAAAATTCAAAATTCAATTATTAATTTAATTTGGAAAAATTAATGTTCTATATTTATCTACAATTAATATTATTATTTTTCAGAGAAGTACATTAAAAGTTGTTTATTTGAGACAATTTTATTTTTAAACATAAAATCACATTACCAAAAAACATATCTTTCATTTTCAAAATGATTTATCTGTAGAAAAAAATTATAAAAAAAATATTTGAAAAGTAATTATTACTATTTATATTACTTTTTTAATTTATAATTTAGAATCATTTAATATAAATAATTATAAAAATAAACGATGTTTCGTAGAACCATTGGTGTTGCGTGTAACGTATGATGAGTCAATGCTCCAGGTATTCTATCCCAAGTTGATGTTATGTATAATGTATTCAATGTCCATTCCATTTTAACGGAATCTTTGAATTAGTTCATTGTAAGACATAAATAAAAATTAAATTTATTTGAAAAAAAGGTCAATAAAAACATGGGGTGTTATATTCTACCCCACTTAAAATGAATTTCACCCTTGAAATTTACCACTTAGGTTAAAAAATAAGTATTTTTATGCTTCATTATATCTTCATGTTCTTAAATAGCTTCCATTAACAATTAATTTCTCCACAAAATGTTGATGAGGTGAGTGGTATAGATTCACAGAACATTCTCTGATCAGTCCAAACATTTAACAGGTAGATCTTTGTAAGAAAGATCTTGCTCCTAAGGTATGGCCTCAACATATAGTACATGTGAAGGGTCCAGAATATATTTCTTCAAGAGATATACCTGGAATTCATCATGGAATTGTGTGAGATTTGGATGAAGTTCCATGCGATAGGCTACCATCCCAATATGATCAAGAATATCATAGGGACAGATATACCTTGGGATTAGTTTCCCATTATTCTTGAATTTCACAACCATCTTCTGGGGTGAGATTCCTAGAAAAAAAACCTTTCAGCAAATTCAAATTTCAGATCATACTGAAAGCTATAAATTTAAAATTTATTTCAAAAATGAGCTCCCTTGATATGATTCTAAATGGTTATAACCTTCTCGAATATTTCTTTATCAACCTCAGGTCCCAATAGCTTTCTCTCCCCATCCTCACCCCAACTCCTTGGGGCCTTACCTTTCATCCAATAATGGGATTCAAAAGGTGACATCATAATTCTTGAGTGAAATATATTATTGTAAGAAAACATAAATTGAGGTAGGTGTTGATCCCAACCACCATTCAAATCCAGAGTACACAATCTCAACATATACTCTCGTGTTTGAATTGTTCATTCAGAATATCAATATTTCTAAGGATAATAATTAGTGTCGAAACACAATTCTGTATCATGTGCATTCTGAATATTTTTATAGAACATTGAAGTAATCCTCATATCCAATTATGATACAATATAATGTGGTACTCTATACAACCATACCACTTCCTTAATGCATATCATAGTAGGAAAATCCATAGAGAAGTATTCTATAATAGTGATGAAGTGTGCTGACTTAATAAGGTGATTAACTACCAATCGTATAACATTTAAAAAATTAAAAGGTTTTGTGTAGTCCAATGACAAAATCCATTGTGATTTTCTACCATTTCTATTCTGGTATGGATAATGGATGCAACATCCCCTTTGACATATGACTTTCTTCCTTAACTTGTTTTCTTACCAATTACCATGATACAAAATTTATGATATCTATCTTCATTCCATCCCCCCAGAAGTATTCTTTCACGTGATTATATATCATATTATTTATTGGATGAACAGATAATGAAGAATAATAAGCTTCCTATAGTAGCTCCTTCTTCATATTTGGTATGGAAGGAACACATACATTGTTCCTAAAATGTATCATTCTATCCTGATCAAGGTTGAACTCAACAAAATTTTTGACTTTATTTTGTATCTCTACATCTTCTTTTGTTCATCTTTAATCATCACTTGGATTAAGGGTTGGACATTTATTTGAGAAACATAAGATTCATCACATTCCTCTATGAATTTCAGATCCATCCATTGTAAATCTAGAAATATTGGATATTTTGTGATCCTCATTATGGATAATCTAGTATGATCCTTCCAACTCAAAGCATCAACCACCTTGTTCGGTTTCATAATGTGGGAAATTATTGAGAAGTAACACTCCTTTATCAGCTCTAACCATCTTTTTTTGGAGCATGTTCCACTCTTTCTATGTGATTATATATTTCATACTTTTATGATCGGTATATATATCACACTTTTCTCAATAAATAAAATCTGTCCAAATTATTAATGAAAAAATTACCACTGCTAAATCCAAATAATGAGTTGAGTAATTTTCTCATGAATCATCAAATGTCATGAGGAATAGGTAATAACCATGTTATTATAATTTATAACACACCCCAATCTGTTCATTGAGAAATTACTCTAGATTAAAAACCCTTCTCCATTACAGGTTAATGTAAGAACATGTGCAATGACTAATATTATCCTCAGTTCCTTGAAATTTTCCTCACAATCATTTGTCCAGAGGAACATGACTCCCATTCATGTTAGGTTGGTCAGTGGATTATATGGTCATGAGAAATTATCTACAAAACATAGATATTATCTAGATAAACAATGAAATCTATGTATCTCAGTGACTGTGGTTACTTTATGCCAGTATTCAATAACCTCCTTCATTGATTGATCTAATCCTAAACCATCTCTTAATAATATGTTTCCCAAAAATGTAATTTTTCGCTTAAAAAAATCACACTTTTTAAATCTTCCATATACATTATCCTTCCTTTGGGTCTTTAGTACAATTGTCAAGTGATCTTCGTGATTTTCCTTTCAATTTCAATGGATAATAATATCATCTATAAAGACTACCATAAACTAATCAAGGTAATATTTAAATACTCTATCAATTGAATCCATGAATATTTAAGGGGATTTCATAAGACCAAAAGGAATCACTATATATTCATAGTTTCCATACCTTATATGTAATGTTTTCATGGCTCTATCCTCTTTATTTACCCTCAACTGGTGATATCGATAATGAAGTTCAATTTTGGAAAATAATTGATCTCCATGCAATTGATCAAACAAGTCATAAATATGACGGACATGATAGTTATTCATGATCATGATGTTGTTCAAAATCTGATAATCAATGTAATGTTTCATTAATCTATCTTTTTTTTCAAAAAAGAACTAGTACCCCCAAGGGGAAACTTGGAAAATTAATCCCATATCATTATTTTATTGGGGTTTCTTCTTCAATTATTGAAAATCAATTGGATCAATTCTATAATTAGTCTATTAAATTTTTGGGGAACAAAGTATGGGGTGTTTTGGAAACTCAACTTCACATTTTTTTGGAATGTGAGGAAACTCTTCCAGGGACCCATCCAAAAAATCTCAAACAATAGGCATATAAAATATATCAGTTATCTCTCCATCCATATGAGATAAAATAACTATTTTGAATGGGAAATATGACCATACATGGGATGTAATATCCATATGATGTTCATAATTATCATCACATTGATGAAATATCATCATAGGGATTGAAATATCAAAATTAAATTCCCATCCTAAACAATTTATCTGGGATTTATGTAGATAAATCTTATCCATGCAACAGATGACATAAAATTCATCCAATGAAATAATTGATATGATTTGTAGGAAGCATATTCAAATAAACATCAACTGAATAGGAATCAAATACATGAGATAAAATCATCATACCACTTGGGGTTTTCCCGGATAATTCTATAGATAATATTTTTGGTGGAATATTAACACCCTTGTAAAATTCTTTAGATATGAAAGAGTTGGTAGATCTAGACTTAAATATGACATTAGCCACTCTATAGTGGATGGTATGTATACCTTTCATAAAATCATTATTTCACCCCCTCAATATAAATAGTAATTTCATGATATTTCCCATTGTCCCTTATATTAAGAGGTTTCTAACCTCGATCATCAACACAAACCCTGGTGTTTGGGTAGTGGTTAGCGTAATGCCCATTCTACTTACACTTGTAGCACTGAATCATGCGAGGTACATTCTATGAATTTTTTTTCCCATTCACAATGTTAGTGAACATCTTCCCATCACTTCATCAATAAGATTCTCGATGACCTTCCCTTCAAAAGAAAAAAAACTATTCGACACCATAAGGAAATTTACTCCATTATTCTTGCCACAATTAGAGAATAAAGGGAAGATCATCATCTTCTCTTCATGGTTTTGTTATTTTCTATTAGACTCCATCTTCCCATTCTTGTAAAAACCATGATATTGATACATGACTACAACATCCATTTCAACCCTGATTAAACAATGTGGAATCTTCTCATATCTATTGAAGTTTCTTATGGCCGAAGCCTTCTACATGATTGGATTTAATCCACTGAATAACTTATCATCTTTACTTTTTGGTTAGGATGATTTTTCCGGAATCATACCTCGTAAGTCCTATAAAATTATCCTCATAGGTACCATCATATTCATTTTCCATTTTCTTCAACTCATGGAAAACAAATTTCATCTAATTATGAGGAAACCAAGGAATGTACGTACTAAGAATAAGTTCTTTATTTCATACCAGTCCATTGATTCAATATCATCTTATTACCTTATATTCTTGATTACATTCCACCAATGGTCTGCTTTACCTTCTAACCAACAGATAACCATAATGACTTTATCACTCTCCAAACACTATAGAACATAATATATCTTCATAGTGCAACAGATCCATTATTCAAAAACAAGTGAATCAAAAGACCATGTGAAATAATGTTGATGTTTCCTCATGAATAGATCAATAAAATTTTGTTCCCTCATCTTCTCATTTGGATTTCCACCATGATTTATAGCATGAGAAAGCTATGTGAGAATAGAAATATGGTTTTTAATTTGAAATCCTATAGCATTTAGTTTCTCAAGGGAAAAATCATTGCATTGTCCATTACCATCACAATCAATGTCGTTACTTTAGATTCTAGCAATGGAATAAACCCAAAAAGCATAGAGTATGAAATAGTTATCGTAATGAGGAACCACATAATCATTAAAATTTTCATATAAGACATATAAGTTATGACAGAGTCCATAATCTATGACACATTAGGTTTATCCTAGGGGTTTTACAAGTACCATTAATTTAAATACTTCATTATGGTTTATGGTGAGTTTGTGAATTTCCAAAGCATATCACTCGAGTGTGTCAAACCATTTGTGATGCAAGACCTGTTTTCATGTAGCAGTTTACCCTGAGTTAGGCCTGGAACATATTTTAAGAGTTGTTTCCCCTACGAACATTTTTTCTAGTGCCACATTGTTGACACTCCTTTTGTCATAGAGTCTAAAAGAATGGAAAAGGTGAAAATCTTAAACCAACGTGATTCATCCTTTGAACAAATATCAAAAATTTACAAAGGAAGGAAGAAGGAGAACATTCCACAAGGGTCACGCAAGTTCTACCATGGTCGCGCAAGTATACTTGCGTGCCGCCTAATGGTCGCGTATATGACTTGCATGCCCTAATGAGGTTGTCGCCCAGGGACTTCAGCAGCCTATAAATAGACCCAGCGGGCCCCCCATTTGGAGAGGATTTTTTCCAGAATTCGGATATAGAGCTCTAAACACCCAAGTATCCTCTTAAAGTCTTCCAAACACTTCTAAGGTAATTATTTACCTACAATTGAAGGTCTAAACAAGAAGAATAAGGTCTAAGTGTTAGAATTTACATACAGTTGCATGCCTAAGTGTTTTACCCTTAAGGGAAATGGACACACTTTCGCGCCTCCTAACCTACTCAATGAAACTTGCGTGCCACTCTTCTGGAAGTACCTAGGGATAATTATAAGGGATTTGTTCAAGGATCACCCAAGTATTACCATACTGGTTTAAAATCGTGCAAGTACCAATGTGCCACATAGGTATACCAGCGCGACTAGAACTTGCGCGCCCACGCAGTACCTGTGCGCCTACCAGGACTTGTGCGCCCCTATCTTTTTGGGTGCCTCTCTTGCCTATTTCACTGATCTTATGCCATTCCACCTCTCCTATTAAAAATTCAGTCTTCAAGACACTCATCAAAGCTATTTATGGCATGTTTTCTTGATTGACTTCTTTATCTGAAAGTAATTATGTGGAACATCTCTTAAAACATAGTGATTCACATATCTTTATGTCACTAATGTCAGAGATTTCATTCATTCAACCTCATCTATTAAGATGAGATAATCCTTAATATTGTGCCTCCTTTTTAGGAGTAAGCCCCAGTCCTCCTAATTTTGGGCCTCCTTTTCAGGAGTAATCCCCAGTCAAAATTCTCTTAAACTAGGCCTCCTTTTCAAGAGTAAGCCACAGTTTATGTTCTCTTAATTGGGCCTCCTTTTCATGAGTAAGCCCCAAGTTCCTTAATTTGGGAATCCTAATCAGGAGTAAGCCCCAAACATAATTCCTTTAACCTGGGCTTCCTTTTCAATAATAAACCCCAGTTTCAAATTTACAAATGCGGGCATCCTCCTTAGGAATAAACCCCATGTCCGCATTAATTTGGGAATCCTCATTAAGATTAAGCCCCATGTTCCTTAACCTGGGCCTCCTTTTTAGGTGTAAGCCCCAGTTCCAAATTCTCATTAATATTGGGCCTCCTTTTCATGAGTAAGCCCCAACTCCCCAAATATGGGAATCCTCCTCAGGAGTAAGCCCCGTACATAATTCTCTTAACCTGGGATTACTTTTTAGGAGTAAGCCCCCAGTCTAAAATATGGGAATCCTCCTTAGGAGTAAGCCCCAAGTCCCTTAATTTCTCAATGTCCCTTAACCCGGGCCTCCTTCCCAGGATTAATCCCCAGTCTTAATTTCTCTTAACCAGTCCTAATTTACATTTGATCTGGGCTTCCTTATCAAGAGTAAAACCCAATCATAAGTCCCCTCCTAATTTGGGTCTCCTCTTCAGGAGTAAGCCCCATGTTAGAGTATCCAAATCTCCATAAAGCACATATACCTTTATGGACGCTATTCCTAGATTTCTTCCCTAAAGTAAATCCTAATCTTAATTTATCTGGGTAGTCATACAAACATAACCCTACATTATTTATTATGATTGCATATTTCTTGGCACAATTTTATGGTTTTACCAATACCTCTTGTTTCTCACACCAATCATGACTCACGTGAGCTTAGAGTGTAAAAGTAATTAAGACATCTTTCTTTGAGCCATCAATCATAAACATCATACTCCCTTACTCGAACTACGTGGGTTCTGATTCCTTTTTTAAACAAAGGTTATGTAGATTGCCCATCTGCCGGTTTGATCCCAAGTATGAAATAATCTATGTCCTTCTGAATGAAAATAAACTTCAAGTTCCCCACTGAGGGGATTTAAAACCAGCATGGTCATCATAATGACCAAGATATTTCTATATAATGTGTCAAAGGAAACTACTGACCAAGAATCTCTAACCAACACAGATGATTCTCTATCGATGAAGAACCTCGAATACATATAAAAGATTCTCTATATTTCTTACATATTTAATCACTGATTGTCAGATCTAGAGGAAAGCACATTTTATACTTGGTAATTTAATAAGGATTCATGAACATAACTTAAATCTATAAAGAGAGTACCAGAGTAGACAATAATTCCCCTCAAAAAGGTGTGATGAGTCTGACCTCCCATCCTCTCGACCAACGCAAATTCCTAAGCCTCATCAGTCCACAACTAATAAGTGCATACCTTTGGAAAGTAGGTCCAAATAGATATGGAATCATTGGATGTTTTCGGTTCTACGAACAAACTCGTTAGAAACCAATTAGAATGTTTGAACCTTCAATCAAATAGGTGATCCCCAATTCCATAGGAAACAAAAAATGGTGTACCCGACGTTAATCCTTATCCAAGTTAAAATGATGCTTTGCTTATTTGTTAGGCCAATATTTAAACACAATGAGAGGGCCAACATACCAATCAATAACATATGTCCTCATAAAAAAGATGTAGTGGCCGAACATTCATGATTATATCTATTACATCAAACATGCAATCTTTTCCAATATCTTCTGCATTACGAGAATGGATTTTCTTAAGTTAACAACTGTGAATACTTTTGCTGGGAAATCCTCTACTGCAAATGCCACTACTACTACTCCTGCTGGATCATCGTCCGCTATGAGGATGACATCGCCTTCTTAGCTTCATCAACTCTGGGTTTCAAATGCACTGGTTACGGAGTACCATCAACATGGTACCATTCCAACTCTCGAGGATGCCCGATGAGCCCTCCAAGTGAAAAAATCACACCGGTCATCCGGACAATGACGACCAGTGATCAAGAAGTAGGTGGTGCTAACCACAGTCTCCAACCATTTCAGGTCATTATCCCCTGAACGCAATCACCATTCACTCCCATATTCTGAGGAGGTGAATAATCAGGTCCCTCAGGGCCTTAATTCAAGGAGACATGATTCCTTCCTGAGGTCTCCCATCAAAAATCGCTACCAAACTCATGCGGCAGTGTTCCCTCAACATGATGAGGGTATTGACTCCAGGAGTTCGGCTCAGGTTCCTCGAACCCGAGTAGGGAAGGAGAATCACCAGAGGCGAAATTCTGCCAACAGTGAGCAGGTTCTCCTCTCTGCCATCTCCGGAGATGACCACAAACCTAACATGGTGGTAAGCAACAAGTAGGCACATACACCCATCCGTTTTAAGTCTGCTGTCCAGCAGACTCGTCTGGAAGCATCACGCCAATCCCTAGAGGCAATTCCGGCAGAGTTTTTTAGACAGGAACATACACCTATTTATAAATCATCAGCTAGTCAGCATGATCATCTAACTACATATAATGGAGATCATCAACCATGTTCGGTGAAGTACAATCAGTAGGCACATACACCTGTTAGTATTTATCAAGCCTACCAACAATCTCGTTTGGTAGCATTTGGAGAAGTTAGTCAGAAAGCTCCAGCGACAAACAGGAGGAAGACTAAACTCTCGGCCCCCACACTTGATTATTGTTAGGATTCATTGACATGAAAAGGAGGACATGAGAAAGAACACACACCTAATACAAGCACAGAATGGACGTATACCCCCATTCTGGCACCTGAATTCACCAAGAACATTTTGTCAATGGTGAAAGAGAAAAGAAAATCCCTTCTCATATTCTGGATGCCTACCAGGATATTATAACAGCTTCATCAGCATCACAGGGAAAGAAATAAAAATCAATCCCTACTAGTGGAGTGACTCCTCAATAGATCACTTCGGAGTAGATATACACCTCTATTCCAGTCCAAGAGGGTTGTGGGGAATACTCCCCCAAATCATATAGACAACCAAGTCAGGTACATACCCCTGATTTGAGTGAAGATCATCATCCTAACCTAGCCATATCTCCTTCTCTGGGACATACACCTACTCAGAGTAGCCACATTCATCAACTATTGGTTTCCAAGGTGAGTAAGAATGCGTCTAAGAAGAAGACCTGCCCAGCACAGTCAAGAGATCATGATCTAATCTCTAACAAGGCTTTTCTTGACACTAGAGTTCATGATGCACTCAGAAAACTGTCTGTTGCAACTCAAGATTCTTCTCTTTCATTTCCCATTATTGGGAACATTAATTTTGAAGGTCTGCAATAGACACTTCCTCATGAAGTCATTCTTCATTACAGTTCGGTCGATCCTGAAGTTTCATCTTCAAATGAGAGCTACAATAACCCTCTATGTTTCCAGAAGACCAAGGAGCAAGAGATCTCATCATTTACTGTAACCCACCATGGTGGTCCTCCCCCTGATGATGAATTTCGCTGCGAAAGTCCTCTCTGCAGTAGTGATGCACATTGCCCGGAAAATGCTCTAGTGGACAATGTAGTGCCGAAAAAGCCCTCTTATCTTGAGGCACTTGCAAATGTGAAACCAGTAATGTTTGATGCTTAATCTCTAGCAGGTGAAATACTTTCTCAATCAGAAGATAGACCAGGGTGTAGGTCATTCTCCGAACCACCCCAAAGTCATGCATCTTCTAGTTTAATGACTGATTTTTCTACCAATCTTGTTGAATCCGATGAAGCAACAAGGAAGCACCAGCTCTGGTCAAAACAGGTAGAAGAATATTCATTGAATGAAAAAGAGAAAATGTTGAACATGAGAAAACAACTAGAAAAAGTTGAAGTGCCAGTCATGTTTTGGCCTCTGGCTGACTCTCGATATGACATTCCAGAGATGTTGACGGAAGATGGAATTCATGATATTCGTCTCAATATATGGAAAACTCTTTGTTATTTGAAAAAAAAGTATTATCTTATGATGAATATAAAAATCATGTTATGATAATAGAAGGGTCACAATGCCAGATTGATTTGGCATCTCTATCAGTCTCTCGATATCCGAAGGCTGAAAAGAAACAGAGACCCCTTCTGCGTTCATGCCTTGGCGCACTGAGAAGATTACGCCAGTTAATTTCCAATGCCCCATCTGTCATTCATGTCAGAGGATGGTCTATTAATGGAGAACTACATTTCTCTATGCTCTCTAGTCAGCAGAGCCCGCCAAAAATGGTCTCATGCAATGTTATTGCCCATGGCCAGCCACAGTCAATGGGTTTTGTTGGTAATCAAAAACATTCCCAAGAACAGGCCTCAACTAGTTCTCCTCAAAATCAAGAATATAGTGAACAAGTTGTTGAATTACTTCTGCATCAAGAAAAAGAGAATATTGAACATGCGTCTCGTATGGAGAAAGCACATCACCAAGTGATAGATGTGTCAGGAATCATCCAATGGTCTTTTGAATCGGGTGATAAAAGTTGATGTCGATTAATGCATCCTGCTAATTTTAGGACTATGGTTCGCAAGATCCAGAGATCATTTAAGAAATTCTCAGACATAGCATGTCAAGATCCACCCCATCTTACCAGACTGGGGACTCTTTTTATCCAACCCTCGGAATCAACAAATAGGATTCGAGGGGTTGAGCAAAGACAGAAGGAACAGCCCCAGTCCACCGGACTGGGGACTTTTTCAAATCATCAATCCCCTCCTCAGTGAAAGTCAGTCTTCTCCCGATTGGGGAAGAAGCCACAGGAGGAACGAAGAGCCAAATTATCAGGTGATTCCCTCCAAATTACGGTTCTTCAAGAAGTTCCCGAGGGATCGAATCAACAAAAGGCAATGTCTCATCAAGGACATAGAAAAATATAATATCACAGAAATGTAGATAGAATGGATGTGATGCATTATGCATCAATCAATGTCATCAATGCCGTTGTTTCTGATCCACTAGATGAGGCTCACTTAGGGGATTCCTATGAAGAGGTTCCTGCTCAAGAAGATGTACACATAGACACCAATGAAGGAGGTGTGCGTACACAAAATAAAAGGATTACTCAGAACCTAGGAAATCCATCAAGTAACCCACATCCCACTCTACGAAAAGGATCCAACCAAGGGAGGGGAAAGAATCAGGTTACATATCCTTTCTCTGGAGAAGGCCAATCACTCTCACTAGAGCGAAGATTTGCAAAATAAGAAGAAGAAATGATGGTGTTAAGAAAGATGAATGCATAACTATTTCAGGGTAGTCTTCTTCTTAAACGTGATGGAGTCAGTCAGCCAAAGGAATTTGTTGCAGCTACTGAGATGGAACAAGAATATCCTCCACTATCAGTACACCCTCACAGGTCTAATCCTATGGGTCATGTGCAACAATAGTTGGCGGTGCTACCATCAGTTGCAGCACCAGCCACCACCTCTAACCAAGTTCCAGTCATTGCACATGCCCATGTCCAATTTCAACCGGATGTTTCTCAAAAGTTAATAACTACCATTGAGTCATTAACAGCTCGGTTAGATAATGTGGAAGGGAAAAGTGCATATGTTCAACCAGAAAAGAATTCATACTTTGAATGGGTAGATTAAATCCCTCCCCCATCATGTTTTGGGAATTCTGTATTCCCTATTTTCAATGGATCAGGAGATCCTGAATAGCATTTGATGCATTATATGTCTTGTTGCGATCCTATGGTGGGAAATCCAGAACAACAAGAAGAAGTGAACCTCAGATGCTTCGTACAATCCTTTTAAGGACCAGATTTTGTGTGGTATACATGCTTGC
This sequence comes from Viscum album, assembly GCA_963277665.1. Taxonomy (NCBI): domain Eukaryota; kingdom Viridiplantae; phylum Streptophyta; class Magnoliopsida; order Santalales; family Viscaceae; genus Viscum; species Viscum album. The sequence continues at coordinate 321,190,885 of OY728129.1, forward strand.
AATTCCAGTCAATTACCGGGTGGGAAGATCATCACCAAAAATTCCTTCTTCAGTTCAGCTCCACTTTTCAAAGAAAATAATTTTTTATATTACAAACTCTAAGCAAAGGGAGAATGAAAGCGTCTCATATTTCACTGCTCGCTTGAAGGGATTAACATATTGATAATCATAGCACTCCTTCAAGAGGAACTGTTTCCAATCTGTGTGAAAAATCTATGTGACGAATTACGCACGTCGTTGATCCCTGTGAAATACATAGGAGGGTTTCGAGACCTTACTTCAATCACTCAGTAGATTGAAGATTCATTTATACAGGCTAAGGCTAAAGCTAGTGTAATTCCATCATCTCTAGGAATGAGAATGGGTAATGTAAAGGCTGCTACAGTTATGCTTAAACAAGCACTGGTTCCTGCTTCTACTTCAAAACCTTCATCCTTTCGAAGGGATACACCTCTTGAGCACCAACCAAAAAATCCTGTTTTGTCAAGATGATCAAATATATCAATGACGGAAACTGTTTGAGGAGTTGAAAAGAAATGTTTACTCTTTCCGAAATGAAAAATTTCATGGCTACTTAATTATGGCTCTGGAAAATAATCTGGTTCAATTGCCAAGGCCCAAGATTCCAAAAAAGTAAGGAGATGAAGGCCATCCCAATTATTGCCCCTTTCATAAAATTTTGGGGCATCCAATACAGGAGTGTTTTGTCTTCAAAGACCTCCTGGAAAATATGGTCGATCCGGGACAAGTCAAACTAAAAGGATCTTCAGCCCAGGTAGCATGTGTTACTGCTACAGTTCCAGAGGAAGAAGGCGAGTGGTAAGAAGTCAAAAGAAAAAATGCACCGAAATATGATGATTGGATGGTCGGAAAAACGATCAACCGAACTCATGCCATTTTGAGAATCTAATTTATGAAACCAATTGTGTCTTCTGCTATAGAGGCCACAACGAAATCCTCTTCATAAGGAAAATCCTCAAAAGGGTGGCATTATTTCAAGAAAGAGGAACAATCAGAAGAATATGAGTAAGTGTCAAAGCCTAAGCTGTCTTTGACTCTGGCATATTTCATGCCATCTTCTTCAAAGTCACGGGCACTGCCCAACCAAACGGCACATCCCAAACAGGATAATCATGTAGAGTCTTCATCAGAAGAAGAGTTGATCTTTGGTTCTGTTAATATGATTCAATTAACAGATCCATATTCCAATCACAGTTTCGATTTTGATGAGCCTGAGTTCCCTGTATCAAACAGAGGAATCAAAGGGAGTTCCAGAGGCTCAGGTTACAGGGGAAGACGTGAATATTTCAGAGGACACTACTCTAATTATACCACTGCTAGAACTTTGTATGCGGCAAAAACTCATGGTAGATCCCTTCAGCGAGCTCAACAAGAACAAGAAAGTTCTTGCACACATGGAAAACTCAGTCCTGGCATAGTTATTCTGGATGATCGGTTGAAGGTTCCACTTTCTTCTTCTCAGCAAGTAAATAGACCTAATCGGTCTGATCTTCCCAGGCCAGGAGTATTACCGACTCCTATCCCGATACAAGATGCATCAAATTCCAAAACATCAGCTTCCAAGGCACCGGTTAAACAACATGTTCCTGTTGGGAAACACATACCTTTCGATCAAAAGTATGATGTATTGAAACACTTGGCCCAAGTACCAGCCAAGTTATCAATTTTGGTTGCCTTGAATTTATCAAAGGATCTTCGGGAGGTACTCATTGAGGCATTGTCATGTCCTCATGAGTTTGAAACTGAAATTGATGCAGCTGAAGTCTACCATGTAGAGAATAATCCTACAGAATTCCATGTAGTGATATATTTCACAGATGAAGATGAAGATGATGTCGTGCATGGACACATTAGACCTTTGTATTTATCTGGAAAGTTCAGTGGTGTGGACATCCAAAGGGTTTTCATTGATAATGGTTTAGGAGTCAACCTCATCCCCATTCGTACACTTCATCGATTGGGCCTCTAGGAATCAAATTTATCTCCTTCTACTAAGATGTTACAAGGATATGATAAAAATGGACAAGAACCACTGGGTGAGATTACACTCAGAACTCAGTTTGGAGATCTTGTATCTAATTCAGATTTCATGGTTGTTTATCAAGACTCAGCCTTCAACATATTTCATGGAAGACCTTGGCTACATCACCATGTGGCTATCCTGTCATCATACCATCAATGTCTCAAATATTGTTTCAATAGTCATGTTGGGACATTGTATGGTGATAAGGCCCCATTCAAGACATGTGAATCTCAATACATTGAGGCGGAATTCTATCACATGAAGGGAAAGGAGAAATCCACAACAAGTGATCTTACCAAAGTTAATGCTCCATATGGTTTGGAGAAGATTCTAGTAAATCCATTTGATCATGTGAGTACATATTATGTGTTTCTTATCAGTCAAATTGACAAGATATTCCCAAATCAAAATACTCTTATTGAAAGATCCATAATGTCAATTACGACAATCGTGCAGGACAACATGGGAGAAATTGGTGAACCACCAAGCAGTGATGAAATCCCAAATGGAGATGTCTTTATTTCATCTGATAAAATCCAGCAAGTCTATACTTTGCCAATCAGGACAGAACAAGTTATCGCAATGTACTAGGTGAATAATGATGTCGATTCTCAATGCATAATCTCCTATTTATTACCCATAAAATACCCTTCATCGTCAATTGGGTTGGAAATGGAAGCTTCTTCTTCAATATGTTCAAATTTTAACATCTCTTTTGATCATGGAAATTCTGCTTCATCATCCACTATGCAAGTAGAAATAGAAGAAATAACACATGTTGATGAAGAAGAGGAAGATCTCAGGGATGCTCCTCTAGCATTTGAAGAGGGTATCTCTACCACCGTGGATGAACTCAGAGAAATAAATCTGGTTACAAAAGAAGATCCCCGCCCCACATTAATTAGTGCGGCCATGAATCTTATAGAGTAAGAGATGTATATTGTCTTTATAAAGCAAAATCTAGATATATTTGCTTGGAACTATACAAGGATTCCAGGACTTGATCCCGATGTTTCCACTCATCGATTCGGTTTACCAGAAGAGCATCACTGATTCAAACAAGCTGCTAGAAGAACACACCCATCCTATGCTTCCAAAATTGAAGTCGAAGTGGATAAGCTCATCAACGCTAACTTCGTCAGAGAAGTTCAATATCTCAAATGGTTGGCTAATATTTTCCTAGTAAAAAATAAGAATGGTCAAATTAGAGTTTGCATTGATTTCAGATATCTTAATCGGCACTGTCCTGAGGATGATTATCTAGTTCTGATTACAAAACAATTAATTAATGAAAAAACTGGCTATGAAGCACTTTCCTTCATGGATGGATATTCCATACATAATCAAATTTGAATGGCTCTAGAAGATGAGGAATACACAGCCTTCAGAGCCCCTCACGGTGTGTTTTTCTATCGGGTAATTCCCTTTGTCCTAAAAAGGCAAGCACAACATATCAGTGGGCCATCCATCGTATCTTCAATCCCTTTTTAGGGAAGCTTGTTGAATGTTATGTGGATGATTTTTGTGGTCAAATCCAAACAACGTTCTAATCACTTTACTGATTTGGAAGTCATATTCCGCAAGCTTCGACAACATAATTTGTAGATTAACCAATTGAAATGTGCTTTTGGGGTAACTTCTGGAAAATTTCTCGGCTTCGGCGTATGCCATCGTGGTATTGAAGTCGATCCTAGGAAGACAAAGTCAATCCTTGGTATGTCACCTCCTTGAAATTTGAACAGATTGAGAGGACTTCAAAGACACTTAGCCTATATTCAGAGTTTCATCGCCAATTTGGCTAGAAAAAGTTTACCCTTCACCAATTTGATGAAGAAGGGAGTCACTTACAAGTGGACTGAAGAATTTCAAGAAGCTTTCGATATTCTCAAGAAGTATCTCTTGAGTCCATCATTGTTAATTCCACCTGTTGAAGGAAGTCCACTTATCATCTATGTGACAGCCTTAGAGTGATCATTGGGTGCCTATCTTGCTCAAGAAGACTGATGCTGGGAATGAAAACAACCTCTACTATCTCAGTCGGACTATGCTTAAAGCTGAAACCCAATATTCGAATATTGAGAAGTGCTGCCTGGCATTAATCTTTTTAGTTCAAAAGTTGAGACATTACCTGCAACATCACGAGTTCCAATTGGTATCTCACAATAACCCGCTCAAATTCATCCTTAGTCGTCCAATTCTTACAGGACGTCTGGAGAGGTGGGCATTTATCTTGCAGCAATTTGACATTCAGTATGTGTCTCAAAAGGAAATAAAGGGCCAACCACTGGATGATTTCCTTGCTGAAAATCTATCAGTAGAAGATGCATCTTTAGATATTGAACTTCCTAATGAGGAAGTCTTCTTTATTCAAGATAGTCTTCAAACATGGGAAATGTACTTTGATGGGGCTTCCAGAAGTCCAACAGGGAAGAAAATGGAAGATCCTAAATTCAACAAGGTTGTATTAGGAGTTATACTCATTTCCCCGGAAAAGGCAGTGTTACCTTATTCCTTCCCATTATTGGTAGGCGGGACAAATGATGAAGCAGAGTACCAAGCTCTCATCACAGTCTTGGAGTTGGTGCTTCAAGCACAAGTGAGCCACTTAAAGGTGAAAGGTGATTCAGACCTGGTAATAAAACAAGTCAATGGGGATTATTCCATTTGAAAAGAAGAATTAATACCTTTGTATGATTACATCAGAGAATTAATGGAGGAATTTCCTACAGAACCGACATTTTCTTATGTCCCACGATCACAAAATTCTCAAGTAGATTCACTGGCTAATATAGCCACAGCTCTGGATGATCCAAATCGGAAGGAGACAACAATTATTATTGTCCACCGTCGTACAATTTCACCTTATGTTCAAGCCAGAACAGATGATATCAATGAAATTAGTCCCATTCCTGAACAGTATGGTCATACTACAGGATGGATGAAACCAATCAGGGAATATCTTCAAAATGGAACACTTCCACCTGATAGAACCGGGAAAGAACAAGTCCAGAGACGTGTGGTCAATTTCACTCTTTATGATAGCCCAGATCACATAGAGAAAGTTCTCTAGAAAAGGGGTTTTGATGTATTTTTCTTCAGATGCATTGATTGTGAAGAGACAATGGCCTTCATGAAAGATGTGCATATAAGAGTTTGTGGTGCCCACCAGTCTGGACATAGACTATCTGATCAGATTCAAAGGCTTGGACACTTTTGGCCTTCAACGATACAAGATTGTTTTGATTTCACAAAGAAGGGTCATTCATGCCAAGTACATTCCAAATTCATTCATCAACCTCCAGAGTTTTTTCATACAGCTAAATATACGTGGCCATTTTCCACATGGGGAATGGATGTAGTGGGACCTTATCCTTCAGCTACGACCAAGCAGTTTAAGTATATGCTTACTGCTACTGACTTCATTTCCAAATGGGCAGAGGCAATACCTCTCAAAGATGTTAATTTTAAATGAATTGTTAGCTTCATCATGTCTAAAATCGTTACTAGATTTTATGTCCCTCATACCATATTGATGGACAATGGCACCAACTTCTGTTCAACCGAGGTGAAGAAGTTGTATCATGAATACAACATCAAATCCAATCATTCATGTCAGTATAATGCAGTGCCCAATGGCCAGATAGAAGCCTTCAACAAGGCTCAGTCAAATATACTGAAAATGATGGTGGATAAAGATAAGAAGTCATGGCCTGAGAAACTCGTTCATGCTTTATGGGCTTATCGGACCACCACCCGCACTGCAATGTGGTCAACTCCATATTCACTGATATAAGGAATTGAAGCAGTCATTCCCATTGAGATTCAAATGCCTTCGCTCAGAGTAGCTATTTGTGATCAGTCATCTACAGATGAACAATCTCAAAAGCTATTAGATGAATTGGAATGATTATATGAGAAAAGATTGTGCACACTGCACCACTTGGAAGTCTATCGGAATCGAATAACACAAGATTTCAACAAAAAAGTTCGTTTTCATTCATTCATTTAGGGAGAATTGTTTTTAGTTCTCAAAACTACAATGATACCAGGAAAGAAACCTCCCAATCTTGAACCAAAGTGGGAAGGACCTTATTCAATACATATGGTCTATTCCAATGGAGTATATTCATTAATCTCAATGGATGGAGAACTCGTCACTACTCCAACCAATGCGAGATTTCTAAAGAACTATTTTGTATAAACACAAAATACATTATTACTGTCCATGCATACGACCTTAAAATATTTGCATTTCATATTGTCCAGCACGACGTTAAACTACACCATCCACGGTCCATACATATGACCTGAAACTATTTGTATTACTTTCGTCCCACATGACGTTAAACTGTGACGTCCAAACTACATGACACTAAACTGTACAGAAGTCCCTTACATCCAGCAAGACATTAAATTTCATAATCAATGGTCCATGCATATGACCTTAAACTATTTGCAAGTCCCTTATGTCTGGCAAGACATTAAACTGCAGAATCAATGGTCCATGCATATGACATTAAACTATTTACAAGTCCCTTACGTCCAGAAAGAAATTAAAAGACATAATCAATGGTCCATGAATATGACCTTAAACTATTTACAAGTCCCTTACATCCTGGAAGATGTTAAACTGCATAACCAATGGTCCATGCATATGACCTTAAACTATTCGCACTTTCGTCCAACATGATGCTTAACTGTATAGTCCCTTTTTTCGTCCAACATGACGTTAAACTGTGAAAAAGTCCCTAATACGTCCAACATGACGTTAAAATGTGTTCTATTTTGTCCTTACAGTATGACATTAAACTGCACAGTCGCCCTCTAATCCAACATGATGTAAAACTATATTGTCCCCATCGTCCTAGCTACATGATGCTAAACTGTAAAAAAGTCCTTTAATATGTCCTACATAACATTAAACTGTGCATCATTAAGGTTATTGTTACCTCTTGTTTCTCACACTGAGTATGACTCACGTGATCTTAGAGTAAAATTTAACCATAACACTCTCCATGGGTAGATTACCATGTGTACGTCCTAACACCATTTTTTAGGTCATTGTCCCCAAGAACAACTTGATCACTAATTCATTCTTTAATTGAAATACGCGAACTTTGATCTTTGCCTTTCTGGCTGGGTACGTAGGAAACCTCCTAAGGTTCAAGCCCAAAACCAATCTCTTCATATCGGTTCACCTCTATCTCATACGAGGTTGATTCATGAAACCACCCCCAGAATCAATATCTTTACATTTTTTCACTTTCGACCTTGCTATATGACGTTAAACTGTACTACATTTTTTGTCCTGTACGACAATAAACTACAATATTATTTAATACCCTCACCTAAGAGGGAATAGTTATTTATATTTATTTTTCAATCATGTTTCATTCCAAAGACTACGTGCATACATGGCAATGCCCAAACCTTTTATCTTGGGTGAAAGCATTATTGCACTAATGTCCCCTTTCACCCTTCACATGTACGAACCAAATTTGTATATTTTGTATTTTTATAACTAGGTGGGTTTGATTCCCATAATTATGGGATACGTAGGAATGTTAGAGTGTCTCTCGAATCCATCCCTAAGTCTTTTGGGCCTAACCCCAAATTCCACTTTCAGTCCCTTGGCTGAAAATTCCCCATGAAAACACACACTGTGTATTTCTTATAATGGTCTGAGCTCTATGACCCTAAACTAAGATATCTCATACTTTCATCCCACATGACATTAAACTGTAGTTCAAGAACTATGTATGGCTTTATTCCCATCCTTATGGGATACGTAGTGAAGTACATTATTTCAATTCAGGACCCACCCACAACATGTTATGGTTAGAATTGATCTATGTATCTCTTACATACATTGAACTATACCCATTTTTATGTCATAAATATTAACCTTAAATATTTTCAGATCTTCATAACCCCTTTTTCCTGAATTCTAATCACAAAATGTCCAAATTATGAGAATTATTTTTTCTAACCATGTAGTGTGTGCCCTTAGTCGGCCTAGCATAAACAGTCTATAAAATAGACCTGTCATCCAAAAGATTCTATTATTTGACTATACAGCCAAATCCCTTAGGCGGCTCTGCATAATTCAACCCCCTAATGGGTTTGTTAAATAATGGTAACTTCATTGTTAGGACGAAAACCTCTTTTTGTCCTTATTTGTCTTAACGACAATATGTAGGGATCCACAATATACATCCTTAACATATTTGTCTCACACTTTTTCATGATCTGAAAATATTCATATATATGGTTTATATTTCTCTTCCCTGCATTTGGGTCAGACCTTCGTAGGAGTGACATTCATCCAATTATTGGATAATATTTTTTGGAAATATCTTCTCCATATTCAAGTACCTCTCTCCATACAAAAAACACTATGTTTTGGAAAACTTGAATCTCTATAAAATTCCACTGGGTTTTAGCAGTAGAAAGGTAAATTTCTGAGAGTTCATTTTCCTGACTATGCAGCACGTACCCTTCGGCGACCTTGCATAAATAGTGCACATAACAGACTTGTCAGCCAAAAGATACAATTATTTGACTATACAGCCTATTCCATTAGGTGGCCCAGCATAATTCAACCCCCTAACAGGTTTGTTAAATAATGGTAACTTCATTCTTGGGAATTACATCTTCTAATGCTTTTTCGCCCTTTTTAATATCATTCCTCAGATTCAAAATTTCTTAAGTCATGGTTTACATTTTTTCCTCACACTTGAGTATGGTAATATGTTTTCAGATAAATTGTCAAGGAATTGAGTCAATTTCAATACATTTCAGTAAAATCTATTTCAACCTTAAACATTAGCCTGCTTATGTCTGATGTGCATGACTTTAAACTGCCCACAAAAGACAATGGAACTCTGAATAAAAGTCAAGTTCTAGCTCACTAAACATACATTTTGTATGATTTAGGTAATATTGAACCATTAAAAGATTCAGAGATTGTAGCATTATTTATAATAATCCTAGTAACAATCAAAATATTCTTCCTAGGAACATTGTCTTAGGATAAAATTTAAAGCAGGTAGCAGGAAAATACGTGCACAAGTGATTGAAGATGAAAGAATTATTTCTATTTGAAGCACAAGAATTAGAAGGAAATGCACAGATTAGAGTATTTTCTTTTTTTCCAAGAAATTACAAAAGGCTGTCAACATATGTCTTCACTTGATAAAAAGAATCCCGAGCTTCATCAGTAACTACTTGAAGCTCACGCACCCAACTAACTTCACTCTTTTAATCCTAATGGAGTTCTTTCTTGGCATCCTCAATGGCCTTCATACCATTCATTTGATATCCCTCCAGTGAACTATTGAGTTTTTTAAGTTCTCTAGTAACAGCATCTAACTGTTTCTGGAAGTGCATCTGCTGGATGACTTTATCTTTGATTTTATGCTTCAGCTCTTTCAACTTGGTAGCATAGTCAGCCTCAGCTCAGGATACTGTAGCCTCAAATTCTCTAATATTGGCTGACAATTTCACCCTGGACAGATCTTTACGACACTTTTTCTCTTGTTCCCTCCTTGAGATGACTTGTTTCACTGCAACATGTATCTTTTCATTTCCAAAGCCGCCATGTCCTTGCATGACGAACAGGGATGACAATCGATGGATCTTTGATGATAGCTCTCCTAAAGGCACCTCAGATACGATTTTCCATATGTTGTTCCATGCCTTGAGTCGTGAAATGTTGAGCGTCTTAAGCACATCTGGGTATGATTCGACATCATCATAGGGGGGCATGTAATCTGGGATTAATTCACTTAAAGAAGTGCCCTATTATTCTCCTTATCCCCTGAACTGTGCTTCTTCTCTTTCAATTCCCGTTGGGGCAGAGGATGAGACATCACCTCCAAATCTAGACACTGTAATATATGGCCCTGCATAATTAATTGAAATATTTGGATAGTTTCAAAGGATAACAAAAGAATCAATTGTCTTGAAAATTAATTACAATCACAAATATTTTTATCCCTTACCCAATGGTAGATCAGAAACCTGAGAAGAATCCTCCCCATCTTTCCCAGACTCAACAGGATCTTCATGATGGTTCTCAGGAGGGTTTACTGGGTTTATCTCCACTTGAGATAATGTTTCTACAATGGTAGGCTTTATATCAATGTCCACACCCTCTTCAGGCATGGGTAGTTCAGCAGCTTCCTTGGATAGAACAACATGTTTCAACTAATCATGATTAGACATGTAATAAGAAGTTATTTCTAATAGGACGAAGGATGACACTCACATCCATAATCATCTAAATTACATGGTAATTTAACATGATTTATAAAATCTTTGAAATATGCGCCAAGTTCCATCATTTCATCTAATGTCATCTTAGAATCCTGGTTATTCTCACCAGTGGGAGCATTTGATGTGTCTTCATAGAAACTTACATCATGTGGCCCCGAACCCTAGACAACATCTTCAGATAAAATCGAGGCACCAGTTGCAATAGCTGGCAGAAGTAACTTACCAGGAGTTGATGGAGTAGGTATTTTGATTCTGATCAGAGGATTATATCAGGCAGGAGGCCACTTTGCCACTTGTTGTGCCTCATCGTCCCCATCATGGGAATCCGGTGAATCAGTCCTAGAAGAGGAATCTGGCGAATCAGCTTCATGTGGGGATGCATCACCTTCATGAGGAAGGGCTACTTTCTTTACAGTCCTCTTCCTTTTCCCCACCTGATAAACTGGGTGATTGAGCACCCCTTTAGGGTACAATGTTATCCAGTGCTTGGCATACCATGTAGTCAGATTATGTGTCGCTTTCTCAAATGGTAGATCAAAAACCACCCCAGTCTTCTCCCTGGACATCAGCAACCACAGTTGCCGAGAAACCATAAGATGTTTCTCTAACGTAACATGTATAGGGGGAGATACAACAATCTGTTGCAAACACACGAATTTTCATGCAAATATATATGGATCATATGCCTCATATATAATTTCTTCGTTAATCCTGGCAACCAGCACACCATCTTTGCAGGCCAGCATGTATGCCCTCAAATACATGTGGGCTATTCCATCATCAACATACAACCAGGATGGAGGATTTCCATAGGGAAAAAGTTGAATTCCTTAAACATGCTCAGACTCACTTTCATGTCATTGGAATTAAAATATAATAGAGAAACTCCAGAGAATTCTTTCACAAATGGCTTGAATGAACATCCATGAATTTGTACTCCATTCTGTACATTATAAGTCCTAAAGTGAGTGGTGATCCATCCCCATAAAACATGGAATGGTCCCACTATTCTTAAAGGATATTTACCCATGAAGACATAAAGTAAACTCCAGTGAATCTTTTCTAAAATGGGGGTAGCCAACCCAACCATTCTTCCCTCATCCAGCATTGCTGCGATAACGAAGGTCCCTGGCCTGATGCCACCCTTCGAATCCCTAAACGGAAAGAGATAAATGATGAGCCACAAAGCCAGGAAGCCCTCCAGACGAGTCTTCTTTGGGATCCTTTGATTTACCTCATATCCACATTTCTCAATCTATCCTGCTTCTAGAGTTGGCTAGAATGTTCCAGGAACACCCCTCTGTTCAGGTTTTGGTCAAGTGATAGGACGGGTGGGCCTCTTATCCTTGGATTTCTTTTTCTTGGATCCTTTCTCCTTTGGATCTGTCTCCTTTTTCCCATTCCCTTTCATCTCAATAAGAAATATATTCATCCACTCATCCAACTGAATAGCATTTCTATAATGAGTTAAGGAGACCTCTGAACTCTTGAGCCTATGGAAGATTTTGAACAATTCCCGAGATAATGCAGAAGTATTCTATGGATCATTCCATGTTTCCTTTGGAGGGATGAATTCATCATACATATCACCCAAAATTGGAACCCCTAAGATCCTGTAGACATCCTAAAAAAATAATAACTACTTCTCCATGGGTCATATGGAAGGAATTAGTTTCTGGGATCCATCGGCTAAACAACTCCGCTGAAAAATTATCATTCCTATAAACATACGTCTGCCCAGCCCAGACGGCTTCACAAATTGCAGCTCCCTTCAGAACCTCGACAAACGCTTCAAAAGGTTTTAGCACCCAATAATCCCACATCCATGTTGGCTTCACCCCTCCTCTAGAACGAAATTCCCATTTCTCCTTCCAGCCTTTGGATTGATCCATCTGAGAATTTCGAAAAATTGATGGATAACAATGTGGTTGCAGCTCATGTTTGTGAGGTTTCAGATCTGGTGCACATGAGCTGTGATGCATTATATAGGCTTTCTTTACTATTCAAGTATTAGAAAATGTTCCTCTGATTGAGACATTTTCTGAAGAAAAGTTGGTGTATGACTGAAAACAGGAAGGCGGGAGACAGTTCATTACCTCAGGAATATTGACATCTTGCAGATGACCATGGCCACACAAACGCAGATAGATGTTTTGTGGGAAATTAATATGATGCTTCTTCAAACACTTTCCCAATTATGGGAGAGTACTTTCACAAATGGTATAGTAATCATGGCCAACAATTTCCATCATATCATCAATTCTTTTTCTTGTGAGTTCATCAGTCGTTCTGATTCTCTTTGGAGCCATTGGATCTGCACAAAAGTTAAATAATTAACTCTTAAATTAAGTTAATTTTTTCATAAAATTTGTAAATAAAAGTAAAAAATGGCTAAGGCATTAAGGCACGCATGTCCCATAGTTGGCGTGCAAGTCTCCTTGGGTTGCGCAAGTATTGGTCGTGCAAGTATCACCGCACAAGTCCAAATACCTTAACTGAAGTGCGACATAAGAAACAAGAAGCACGAAACAGTGGAATCAATTGCGCGGACGAGCGAAATCTGAGAGCCAAGCTACGCTTCGAGAGCAAGAAATCCACGAGAGCCGAGTGCTTTGAACGAAATGGGCCCCCCTATTTATAGATGCGACCATAACCCTGAGCGCTATTCCCTGCGCGACCAAAGGCCCACCTGCGCGCCGAACCCTGCACGCCCCATTTTTCTTTTGGTTAACGGTTTCCTCAAAGTCAAATCCTCATTCCTTTTGGATCCAACTCTGAGGGGGGACATTTGTTGATGCTCCTTTCATCACAGAGTCTAAAAGACTGGAAAAGGGGAAAATACTAAACCAAAGTGATTCATCCATTGAACAAAAATAAAAAATTGACAAAGGAAGAATGAGATCATTGCACAAGGGTCGCACAAGTTCTACCATGGTCGTGCAAGTATACTTGCATGCTGCCTAATGGTCACACATGTGACTTCCACACCCAAATGTGATTGTCGCCCAGGGTCTTCAGCATCCAATATATAGTCCCGGTGGGCCCCCCATTTCAAGAGGATTTTTTTCCAGAATTTAGATAGAGAGCTCTGAAAGCCCAAGTCTCTTCATCAAGTCTTCTGAACACTTCTAAGGTCATTCCTTACCTCGAATGGAAGGTCTAAACAAGAGAAATAAGGTCTAAGTGTTAGAATTCACTAACACTTGCGCGCCTTAGTGTTTTACCATTACAAGAAATGGACACACTTGCACGCCTCCTTACCTACTCATTGAAACTTGGGTGCCACTCTTATAGAAGTACCTCGGGATAATTATATGGGATTTGGTCATGGATCGCCAAAGTATTAGCATACTAGTTTAAAGTCGTGCAAGTACCTATGTGCCGTGCAGGTATACCAGCGCGCCCAGGACTTGCGCGCCCACGCAGTACCTACGCGCCTGCCAGGACTTGTGCGCCTCTATCTTTTTTGGTATCTCTCTTGCCTATTTCACTTCTCTTATGACATTCCACCTCTCTTATTCAAGATTCAGTCTTCAAGACACTCTTCAATGCCATTTATGGCATGTTTTCATGATTGAATTATTTATCTGAATGTAAGTCTATAGAACATCTCTTAAACCGTAGTGATTCACATATCATTATGTCACTAATTTCATAGATTTCATTCATTCAACCTCATCCTTTAAGATGAGGGAATCCTTAATATTGGGCCTCCTTTTCAGGAGTAAGCCCCAATCATCCTAATTTTGGGCCTCATTTTCAGGAGTAATCCCCAGTCATAATTCTCTTAACCGGGGCCACCATTTCAGGATTAAGCCCCTGTTCATGTTCTCTTAATTGGGCCTCCTTTTCAGCAGTAAGCCCCAATTTCCTTAATTTGGGCATACTCCTCAAGAGTAAGCCCCAACCCTAATTCATTTAACATGGGTTTCCTTTTTAGGAATAAACCCCAGTTTCAAATGTACAAATATGGGCACCCTCCATAGGAATAAACCCCAAGTCCTCATTAATTTGGGCATCCTCCTTAAGAGTAAGCCCCAAGTTCCTTAACCTGGGCCTCCTTTTCTGGAGTAATCCCTAGTTCAAAATTCTCATTAATATTGGGCCTCCTTTTAAGGAGTAAGCCCCAAGTCCCCAAATATGGGCATCCTCCTCAGGAGTAAGCCCCAACCATAATTCTCTTAATCTGGGATTCCTTTTTAGGAGTAAGTCCCATGTCCCAAATATGGGCATCCTCCTTAAATGTATGCCCCAAGTCCCTTAATTTCTCAAAGTCCCTTAACCTAGGCCTCCTTCTCAAGATTTATACACAGTCTTAATTTCTCTTAACCAGTCCTAATTTACTTTTGATCCGGGCTTCCTTCTCAAGAGTAAAACCCAATCATAAGTCCCCTCTTAATTTGGGCCTCCTTTTCAGGAGTAATCCCCAAGTTAGAGTATCCAAATCTCCATAAAGTACATATACCTTTATGGATGCTATTCCTGGATTTCTTCCCTGATGTAAATCATAATCTTAATTTATCTGGGTAGTCATACATACATAAGCCCTACATTATTTCTTATGATTGCATATTTCATGGCACATTTATGGTTTTACCAATACCTCTTGTTTCACACACCAAGCATGACTCACGTGATCTTAGAGTGTAAAAGTAATTATGACATCCTTCTTTGAGCCATAAATCATAAACATAGTACACCCTTACTTGAACTACGTGGGTTCTGAATCATTTTCTAAACAAAGGATACATAGGTAGACCATATGCAGGTTCGATCGGAAGTATGAAATAATCCATGTCCTTCTGAATGACAATAAACTTCAAGTGCCCCACTGAGTGGATTTAAAACCAGCATGATCATCACAATGACCAATAGATTTCTATATATTGTTTCGAAGGATACCATTGACCAAGAATCTCTGACAAATACATATGATTATCTATCGATGAATAACCTCGAATACATATAAAATTATCTCTAAATTTCCTACATATTTATTCATTGATTGTTAGATCTAACAGAAAGCTCATTTTATACTTGGTAATGTAATAAGGATTCAAGAACATAACTTAAATCTATAGAGAGAGTCCCTGAGAAGACTATAATTCCCCTCAAAAAGGTGTGATGAGTCCGACCTCCGATCCTCTCGACCTATGAAAATTCCTAAGCCTCGTCAGTCCACAACTAATGACTACCTACCTTTGGAATGTAGGTCCAAATAGATATGAAATCATTGGATGTTTCCGTTTCTATGAACAAACCCATTAGAAACCGATTGGAATGTTTGAACCTTCAATTAATGAGTTCATCCCAAATTCCATGGGAAACACACATATACTTATAGTATGTAGACAAGGATGTATTTTTAAGAAACCAATAACTCAATCCTTTACCAAAATTTCAGGACATTTACCTAGACTTATCGTTATCCATGGACTTATCCCAAAAAATGTCATTACAGTTCATGATTAAATTTTCTCATCGTAAGTTCCAAAGGTTAACTAAACCATTGATCTGATACAATCTTTTGAAACCCTATGTTTTCATTCATTTTCATTACATAACATTTACATAATACTTAAAACATTCTACAAATATAAGCCCAAATATCGTATTATTCAAGTCCCTTTGGATATATGGAAACATAAAAATTGATACCTAAGTGTTCTACATTATCTAACACTAGGTTGTTCTTGACTAGAATCCTTATTGAACACATAAAACATAATACATATCTTCCTAACATGGGGATAACATAAAAACAGGTGAGCTCAAATGGTCAGTTAGGGTAAACAAGTGAAATATGTAAGAATAATCATGAGCATAAGGTCATGAGAAAAAGACCCTGAAAATAGAATATCAAAACCTATGATTCAAAGATCATATACATGAAAAATGGCATAAATCATGTAAGTTCATAAGACACAAATCATAAGGATATAAAGAACATAATCCAAGAAATTATAACATAGGAATAAAAAATAGAATTGTGATTAACAAAAAATAATACAATATGATTTCAATAGTATCAAATGCATCGCTACCCGGACCATCTTGGTTGTATGAGTTTACTTCCCATGTCATCTTGGTAGTCATGGGGCACTCTGATGGCCATATTGGTAGTAGGATTTCACTGCCCATATGATCTGGTAGTCATGGATCACTCAAATAGCCATTTTAGTAGTAATGTTTCAGTCCAAAGATTATCATAATCTATCTCAAGAGATATAAAGCTTTACCCAATTCATTAGTGGGAGATATATATCCCACCCATCTAATAGTGAAATCAAAAATACATGTTAAATTAGATTATAAATATCTATATCATATCACATGAAATAAATTGGGAATCATAAACACGTAATCAAATCATAACATTTGAAAAAGTTAGGTTACATAATCATTTTGTCATTAACATACTCAATCAAAAGATGTGGGTTTCAAAAGCATATAACCTATGAAAGAGAAATGTGTTTTTTAAACAACGTGAAATCAAAACATAATTTTTTCATTGAATTAATATGATTAGAAACATTAAAGAAATTTTCATATAAAGGCATGAGTAACACCAACAGATGTTATCTTAGATGGGAAATAATTTTTAAATATCATTTAAAACATTTCCTAAGGAAAATATCCTTTTCGAACTGATTTTTATAAACATAAAACCTTTCTGAAAACCTTATCTATTGAAATTATCTTTGAAAAATTTTATATTATTGCTTCAAAAACACAAATAAAATTTAAAATCATTTTCCTTGAAAATGTGCATCAAATGTATTTTTATAACATATTTTAAAACATTTTTGAATACATGGTTATTGAATAAAATAGATTTTCGACCGAAGAGAGGGACAATCATATTTTTCTTAATAATTTTATATTAAGTACCAAATAGTGAAAAAATGGTAATAATACATGGATATATCCTGAATAAAAAGATGATAAGGAAACTCTTCAATGTTATTTAGTTATGGATCATAATATTTCATCCAAATAAGCAAAGACATAAACGATCTTGATAAATGATGAGATTATATCGATAAACTCTTATACATGCTAAATTTGGATCATAATATCCATATAAAAAAAGGAAGTTAAATTAAGCTTAAAATATCATGAAATTATGTAATTTTATTATATAACATCTAAAATGGATGTATATACACCTCGAAAAAACAATTTAAGTGCATAAAAAATATGATTCTCAAAGAAGAAAAATTGTGACAAATCTATTTTTCTGATTTGGTATCTTTTGAAACATAAACCCCATGAGATGAAGATTATAAAAAAGAAATATGAATACCCATAAATTTATGTATATGAAATATAGAATACAATAATGTGCAGTATGTACACCACATAAAAGGAAATAGTGGAAAACATTACATGTATCTCAAGGAAATAAAAAGAGGAATGATATATCAATAACATGTTTCTTGAATTTTTCCATAATCATTATAACCCCTTGTATAATAAATATATATTTATTATAAAAAATTTATAGAACCATATTATTATATCTAATTTTATATGGTTTTATTATGACCTTATATTACCCAATCGTTAACCATCATATGTTATGGTTTTACTTCTGATAATATGTATTTTTTCTACATATATGTCTTAATTTGTTGAATCTTTGGACCTTATGATTAAATTAAAGAATATTTGAATTATAATAAACTATAGGATACAGAATTATGAAATGGAATACACCATTCATTGAAATGGTAACCCTACATAAGCATGAATTTTGTTTCTGTTTTTATTATTATATTGAAAGAATGAATAAAATGACCTATATTTATATATATGTATATGATATCATTATAGTAGATTGAAAATGTTATATATGTCCTATATTATTACTAAACCCGTCATTATTTCATTCTATGTATCATTTGAAGAAATCACATTTCATTGAGGGGGCGGTAGGCCACACTTCCTCAAACAAAATTATCATATTTACACAAAATATAAAGTAAAATGATATGTGTTTTAAAACTAATGAGGAAGATTAAAAACATAATAAATATAATATAAAAAATATATTAATATAGTTTTCTTCAAACAATCCATCATGAGTGGTTTAAAGGAAATTTGAACAATCATCATTTAGCGAGGTGAAAGTTCACCATACTCATAAATAGTACTTTCATTACACATGAGAAGGTGGTGTATGTAAGTGTAGGTTGAACTATTAGCATAAAAAATATTAGTATATTTTTCATACTAGTTTTGATATACATGAATGTAATAATTATATTATAATGGGTGTAGTAGGGAAATAAATGAATAGAGATTTAGAGAATGTGATACC
This sequence comes from Viscum album, assembly GCA_963277665.1. Lineage (NCBI taxonomy): Eukaryota > Viridiplantae > Streptophyta > Magnoliopsida > Santalales > Viscaceae > Viscum > Viscum album. The sequence goes on from OY728129.1 coordinate 321,209,529, forward strand.
TCTTAATCAGGTAACTCCATTTAGATTATGGTAAAATGATTCCTTGTAAGACTTTACAACCAATGGGGGGATTCATGGAGAATGAGAGGGATTTTGGGATGTGCATTTGGATGATCATGGCGACACCAATGAGTTTTGATAGATTTTAAGAAGAGGGATTGGTGGTGGAATTTTATAGGGAAGGATGAGTGGCACTCTTGTAAATATTTAATCCCATCATCGAGTCGACAATGTTGGGTTTTAATGTAAAAAACTTTCAAAAACTTTCTATATTTTATATTCAATTTAAATGTGAAATTGGTTCTAATGAACTAAATATGTTTAATGGATAAAACTTTAATCAAGTTAAATTATTAATCAAATTTCAAATGCAACTTATCCTCTTCAAGAAATTATCTGATAAAACTGTTTTCAATTAAAATCCTGTATTTTTCAATATTTATCTCAAAATCAAGTTTCTTAGAGAAAATTAAAAAAATCACCATAAGCTAATTTATAAATTATAAAGTATAATAATTAAGTTTATTTTAAAAAATTCAATTTTTAAATGTGACTAAAATTATGTTTATTATTTTTCACACAATTACAGTAAAAGTAGTTCATTTGAGACGATGGAATTTTTAAACAAAAAATGTAATCACAAAAATCATATCATTCATTATTAATATGATTAATTTATATAAAAAAGTTATAAAAAATATTTTAAATTTAGTTATTACTATTCATATTACTAATTTTAACGACTAATTTAAACTTATCTGATTTAAATAATTATAACAATCACATGATGTTTCGTAGAAACATTGGTGTTGCATGTAAGATATGCTTTTCCATTTATCTGTGTAACATTCTCCAAGTCGATGTTCTATGTAACATATACCATGTTTGTGCCATGTGAAAATAATGTTTGACATAGTGCATTGTAATACATAAATGAAAATTTAATTTTCTTTTCCAAAAAATTTCCATAAAAACATGTCGTGTTATAGGAATGACTTGATTTTTGAGTTTTCATGCAACATTATAGTAACCTAAGATTGTTTTGTGACATTAATAATTTTATGCATGCATGAAAAGATAGTTTCTTAGTATGTTGTCGAACATGGACTACTTTTTTCTATTTTTGAAGAAATTGAACTAAAAATGAAGTTTAATGATAATTTAAAATGGTAAAATGATGAAAAATGTGAATAAATTGGTGTCTGGTGGAATATAAATAATTTTAATGATAAGACTGTTAGACAACCAATACCTAGATGTGTTCTAGTTAAGGGGAGTGTTAGCATCTCAGTTTTGAACGTATGGTGGGATTTGGGGATATATAATTTGTGTGATTTGTTAGGATTTTTCCCATTACATAAATGTGTAAAAGTAGGGTTATGAGTCCAAATAAGTGTGTTTTAAATTTTATATTATATTTCACTATAATAAAAATTTCTGAAAGGATGACCGAGGGACATATCTAGTAATGATCATCCAATGATGGAACATATGGCACTGATCATGTCGAGTGAAGAAGTTGGGGAGTTATTCTGAGAAAACATTCATCCCTTCATGATGTTCTTGGGAAGAGACCTAGGCCAAGATGAGTATTGAATTTCTGACCTGACGAGTGAGTTTTAGTTATTTCACCCTCTTTATTTTACTAGAGTTGGTGGGAGTTAGTGATATGAGTTGGGTCGAGTCCATCGCGACAATACCAAACCATTTGGAGACTCCTACTGAGAGGAGGGTCAAGTTAGATACTTATATGATATGAGGACTAGTGAAGGGATGGTGAAAAATTCAACCACAGATGGAAAATATTGATGATATGTTATTGAAGGACTTTTTATACCGGTTCTTGGATTATTTCTACCCAGAGATGCAGAGGTAGGGGAAAGGAATAGAGTTCATTTGGCTGATTTAGGGGATCATGTCCATGATGGGCTATATGGGATACCATACAGACCTATAACACATTGCTCGAGATTTTATAGGTGATGAGACTATTATGAAAATAATATTTTAGATTGGAATTCAGTGTGAGATTATGTCCCATGTTAACCTCATTCAATTAAAAATATTTCATAGTTGGTGAATCAGGCTCTTATAGCTGAGGGGAACATGAAAGAGGATTTTGTTGCTGGATATATGGTTGTATCTAGATGAAAAGGATGTTTGATTTCTGAGATCAGGATGCACTTTTATGATAACTTTAGTCAGGGTAGTGGAAAGCAGTGTGGACATACAAGACGGTCAGTTTCACAAGATCTTACTAGAGTGATCTGCTATCTGTGAGATAAGCCAAACCATTATCATTGGCAGTGCCCTTGAACACTGGTGGATTTAAGATATTGTTGAAATATAGGTTGTATACATATGGTATATATGGAAGAACAACATAAAGCTAGTGATGGGGGAGATAGAAAGAACCAGGGTGAGAGAATGGGATCTTATGCACCATATCACCCTGGCAGCTGGATTTTTACTGGTTGATGTAGTAGAGTTGGTGTATGTGGTGGTTTGGGGAATAAGATCCCATATTATAATAGTGGTGTAACTCAATGGAGTTATACATCATCACTAGGATAATGGGAAGGACAAAAACATTTATTGCATCTTATACTTGTGTATAGGGAAACTGGACCGTTAATGGTGAGAGGCACTGTTATAGTAGATTTTATATTATCTAGTGCCTTATTTGATATAAGTGGATCTCATACCATCATATATGTAAAACATGTAAATGGTTTGAGCATGGAGGTGGAGTTCTATAGAGAAACAATTACTATAGATACACTTTTGGGAGTATTGTCTAGAGACATATATTTTTTTAAGGGACGTTATCTCAAATTTTCAGTGTTTCATTTCTTGTGGGTTCTCTACATTCAAGATATGATAGGATTCTAAATAATTATAGGTATGGAATATATAGTCTCATACTAATCTCACATTTATTATTACCATTGGATAGTAACATTTACATATCTTAATGGTGATAATTTCATTAACCGTGGACAGTGGGATACCCAAGAATGCTGAGTTTTTCTAATCCCTAAGCAATTGGGAGAACTCAAAAACCATGTTACTAGTCATTTTCTGGATGATGTAGGTGTGAAAATTGGAATTTTTCCACCAGTAGTGGAGCTATTTTAGAATGTTTTTCCAGAATACTTCTCAAGGATACCAACTGAGAGAGATGTGAAATTCACTACTGTGCTCTTCTCTGGGGATGAGCTGATAACTATTCCACCATACAAAATGGAAGAAAATAATTTTCAAGAGCTCATTACTAAACTAGACGAGTTAGAGGATAAAGGTATTACTTATTCGAGAAAATAACCTTGGAGATCACCTCTTTTGATACCAAAGAAGGATGTTTGGATATTGTCTTTATTTTTGGATTACATAAAGTTAAAAAAGATGAATATCATGTTTTCTCGATGATTTATTGAGATCAGGGTATCGTCAATTGAGATTTCAGTGATCTGATATACCATTGACATCTTTCGGAAGAAGTTATGACCTATATTATTTCATCGTAATTCCATTTGGGTTGACGAGCACACCGATAAATTTTATGAACTTCATGATTATGATCTTCTATCTTTACATGGATTAGTTTGTGGTGGTGTTTGTAAAAGACATATATCTATACTCCAATGCTCATGATGATCATGACACAAATCTAGATATCATCATGAGTAAACTGAGAGAGAATCAGATATATTCCATTCTATCTAGGGTCATTTTTGTATTGATTAGGTACACTTATTAAGAAACATCATCATAAGGGAAGGTGTGTCAGTAGATCGAGAGAAAGTTCATGAAATGGTTTACTGGGAGAACCCTGAGAACATATTAAATATCCATTGGTTTTTAGTGGTAACCAGATATTTATGGAGAATCATTCAGGGATTTTCCCATTTGGTAGTGCCACTTTAGGGCTTGAAAAAAGAGGATATCATTATAATGGTCAGAATCAAGTGATAAAGCCTTACCTGAGTTGATGAACTGGTTGAAATCAGCACCACTTTTGATCCTACCCAAGCCAGGTGAATATTATATGGTGTATTTTGACACTTATTGAATCAGACATGGAGCTACGTTGATGTAGGGAGACAGAGTTATAGTGTACGTGTCCTAGCAGATGAGGACACATGAATGAAACTACCTTACTCATGAACTCGATATATCATCTGTATTTTATGCTTTGAAGTGTTGGTGGAATTATCTAATGGGATACAAGTTTACTATGTATAATGATTACAAGAACTTAAAATACATCTTTTTGTAGAGGGACTTGAATATCCAGAAGTAGATATGGGTTGAATATATGAATTCATTTAAATTTGAGCTGGAATATACACTAAAGAAGGGAAATAGCATAGTTGTAATTTTGAGTAGGAAAACTCAGACTCAGGTGGTTCAGTAGTCTAGTGCTAAGTAGATGATTATGACTATACTAGATGACATACATGTGGTGGTTCAGGAGAGTAATGAAAAGATGATTTTCCTATTAGTTTCAATGTAGTATACATGTTTGGGATGGATTAGGGACATACAGTATGAGGATCCGGAATGTTTATCTTTGAGGGAAAACCTTGAAGGTGGGGAATCAAATTCATATTAAAGAATAGATGAGGATGAGATCATTTAAGTCAGGAATATAGTTTCTATTCCTATAATGATGCATTCGGAGCTTGTGAAATAATTCCATGCCTCGAAGTGGGTGGTACATCCATGTGTGACCAAAATTTTCCATGGCCTATGATGATAGTTTTTGTGTCTAGTCATGAAATAGTATATAGTAGGGTTTCCAACTTGATGCTACACCTATCATTTGGTGAAATCAGTGAATCAATTACCTGATGGTTTGCTATAACTACTAGCCATTATGAAATGGAAGTGGGATGACATGACCATGGATTTTGTGATGGGACTTCTAATGCCACCATGGAAGATTGATTCTACCTAGGTAATTGTGGGTTGAATAATGAAATTAGTTAATTTCTTGCATATACAAGAGGCATTCTCAATGGAGTAGCTGAGACTCTTGTAAATAAAAGAGAATTTTTATCTACACGGGGTGTCCTAGACTATAGTTTCAGATCAAGATTCCTACTTTACTTCATGATTATGGCAGTTATATTAGAATGATGTTAGAATGTAGGTTTTATTGGGTAATACATTCCACCCAAAAACTGAAGGAACTTCGGAGGGTACTATACAAGTTCTTGAGGATATGTTACATACATGTGTTCTAGACTTCGATGGGTCCTGGGATAACCACTTAGATTTAGTAGAGTTTTACATTAATAATAGTTATCAATTTACTATACATATGGAACCATATGAGGCTCTTTATTGTTAACTATAAAGAAAACCATTATGTTGGATAGAGGATGGTGACTAAGAGTTGTTGGGACAGAGTCATGTGTAGGAGAGGTTAGAGCAGGTTCAGCTGATTCAAAGACATATGGATATGACTTTGTGTAGGCAGAACTAACATGAAGATAGAAAAAGAAACCCAATAGAGTTTACAGAGGGTGATTGTGTATTCCTTCAGGTGTCTCCTAGGTTTGGTCACTATAGTATATTGAGATGGTGTAAGCTGTCACCCATTTTTCTCAGACCATTTGAGAATGTCGAGAGAATCAGGACAATGGCATATTGATTGGATATTCTTGTAACACCCCAAGCTTTTACGGTACGCTTTCCTTTGAATAATACAGTAGCGTGTGTTGTACGCAACTTCGAGTTTTAACACACACCACAATCGATCAAACTAGCCGTTATGAATAGTAATACCTAATTTTTGAAATTATATATATTTTATATTTCAAAATGGACTTCATTTTTGGATTCGGAATATCGAATTTAGCCTAAGGTGAAATTTTGGTACATTTCGGATAACTTTCATATTTTGATGAATAGTGAAAATTTCCAAATTTTAATTAAAAACAACTTTTTTAATCAAAATAATTAATAGTGATAAATTGTGATTTTGAGTGGTTTTAAAGTATATTTAGAATATATTTTTACCATTTAATATAATGTTGGTCATTTGACATAATTTTACAATTAAACCGAACATAAACAAGTGTCAATCTTTTGATAGTTATTACCTCTTAAAAACACGCTTTTTATTTTGACAGCGGGAATTAATTTTAAATTAATTTCTGCCACTTCTGTGTTTTGAATTTAGGAAAATGGATTCCATATTTGGAATTAGGATGTCCAAATTATGTAAATAGGTAACTTTTATTTTTACACATTTTGAATAATTACTGCGGTAAATATTTTATTTACCAAGGTTAAAGGGTAAATCCGGTAAATAAGGGTTAAAAAAATAATATTATAATAATACAAAGTTACCCTAAAACGTGTCCTAACCTTATTGGTGGACACATACCCGACCATGAGCATCCTGGGGTCAATTTGGGGACCCCTTGGAGCCACTTGTATGTGGTAGGGACACATTATATTAATAAAGTTAAAATAAAAATAAAAATGGCATAAGCTTACATCTTTTAGAAGAACAATTTTTACATAGGGTTATACATGTTTGATTTTAGATTATAAATATTCATTAGAAAGATAAAACGATTTCCTACATAATGATATTTTATTTATAATTTTCAGACATTAAATAATTTATTTAATTTATGACACAATGATGATGCACTAATTACTATAATAGTAAAAAATTAAAATAATTGATATTATAAATACCCAAATAAATATAATATGAAACTTTTAATGAATTAAACTAATTTTATAGGATAATATGATATATTAGGATTGATTTAATTGACTTCTTTCGAAGTAATCAATCTGTTATGAGTTTCAAAAAAATCAACTATTGAATAGTGTCAAAATTGACATAAAAGAGTTCTTAAAACAAATATTATATTATTAATTTATATTAAATTCCTAAAAATCTAAGGTTCGGCCAAGAGACTTATATTATGATAGGTTAATTATTAATGAACCACTTGGGGGTCGCTTGGATGTATATAGTAAGTTTATTAACCATATTATATAAAAATACAAAGAGACATTGTAAAAGTGAAACTAATTAACTTAGAGTTAATACTTAAAAATAAGGTTAATATAAGTACCCAAACCTGTCTAAATTCTATTCGATCAGTTGTTTTCGACCTATCCCCACCTCATCCTTTGAATAGTCAACTTTGGAGCCTTTGGAAACCGAATATGAATTTATTATAAATTAATATTTCTAGCTTTTCCAGAGGTTCCCCTCACCCCTATTATAAAAGGGCACTCCTCCTTCTCTTTTCCTCACACCTCTCAAGCCACTTGGCTCGTCCAAACTCTGCCCAACTAATCTCCCCACATCCCTCTCCTCCTCCTTTAAGCTTCCCCTTATGCATAAAGCATTTCAAGAAGTCCTTTGGTTCCAACCAAAGTGAGTTACCTAAATTAAAGGTAACAATTTCTCTTAAAGTATTTTCATTTATTTTGCTTCTCCAACCCCCAAAATCTTTTTATTTCCTTTATTTTGTAACAACACCAGTATCCTAAATATACTAGGATGTTGTTATAAGAAGCATTCAAACTACACATACACACAACTCGATCTAATGGATGGTGAACATAATGTTTCTGTGGATGGCAAACTAACGCCTCACGAAACGATGATTGTTCAAATACATCTTACCACCTCTCATGGTGGCCATTATGATGGAACTGTAATTAAATATGATATTAATGATATATATTTTATATATAAGCTTCTGTAATTCCATTTTATTTCATACCATTATTCGTTTCATGTTGTATATACATACGATAATTTCATTTGAGGAAGTGCGGACTACCGCCCCCTTAAAATGATATGACTCGTTCATACCACACATGGAACGTATAAAGGATGGTGTTAATGAACTTAAGTAACATATATAAAATGTAATACTGGAATAGTAATATACCTATGTATCATTTGGATTAGATTCTTTTAAAATAAAAATTAAATGGAAGTAGCGTTCGTGCGCACGTACGGACTACCGTCTCCACGAACGCGATAAGATTCATTCTCCATCATATCCATTCAAGTCTTATTCTCATTTTGGGGTTAAAAATAATGTTAATATCATTCTGATTATGAATTAGATATAATCTATCCATTACAAACATGTCTTACGTAACCAAACATTTAAGAAGAACGAATCGATTATCACCCGAAACGACGATAATACTAAGATATTATTAATAAAGCAATGTTAAAAGATCATATATGATATCATATTAATGTATATGATTCTTGTATAATTTAATAACAATTATTTCACCATTATACAGGAGGTTAACCTACCCCAACCAAGGAAAAGTACAAGGTAAGGGTTATTTCACAATCTCTTCTTTATCCGAGGTTGTTTATACGTAATAATCTACTGGGATCTCGTTATCATCCACATCCATGTTTCTTCAAAATGTATTTCAAAACATTTTTACTATTTACAAGAATACGGGTTAAAGTCATTTATACCCTTGTTTGACTTTTTATAAGAGGTTTATAAAGGATTCTTTCCGTCGTTTTCAAAACAAGGTCCTTTTTAACCTTTTCGACGGAATTGAGGTAAGAATGTTTTTTTTAACTTATATGGCGGGTGCGGTTATTTTCCGCCGTTATAAAATCGTCGAAGCTTTCCATACAAGCTTATAAGAATATTTTCAAAGAAAATGTTTTATTTTATATGGATCTTAAATGATTTAAAATAAAAGGAGATACTTCTTTAAAAAGAATTTTGATTTCATCTATGTCAACATCCTTTGATGGATTTTAAGATTATTTGAAGTTGATTTATTATGATACAAAACTTCTATATTGTATTGAAGGTCTTGTGATATGTTGGACTGTGGATGTTCTATTTTTATACCATTCATAGTTTATGGTGAAATTATTGACATTTCGTATGCTAGTTTTAATACGAATGTTTATGTTATGTTTAAACCTTTTCATATGGGAATGCATTGGACTTAATAAGTGACGGGTGGAGCCCGCTATAGCTCCTCGATGCATCGGTAGGTCTCATGAGACAAACTAGTGTCTTGGCACAAGGCCTTGACAAAATCTTATTTGTAGTCTTGGCACGAGGCCTTGGCTATGTGGTTATGATAGTCTGGCATTATGCATTCCAACATTATGAAAGTGGTTATTGATATTGCATGTGATTATTCGATTAGTAGAATATCCATGTGAACAAGTAAATGGCATTATTTCATTTTACTTTTTCCATACTATGTTGAAGTTCAATTTTAAAAGGCTTTTGTTTTAGTAATTCATTGCCTTAAATGTTTATGCTTATTTTGAATGTTCCGCTATATTGTTATCCTTACTGGGCATTTGAGCTCACCCCTTTTCTATGTTTTATTTTTCCCAGGTAGTGAAGAAGTAAATTATGATTGACTTGCAGGGATATTATGAGGGGTTTATAGTGTGGACGTTGGAAACATTATGTTGTTGTAGTAGTTTTTTATTTTATGATGTAATGTAAAACTTATGAATATATCTAGTGTTTCCAAGGCTGCTAAACTAATCGGTCTTTCGGGATTTGATCTTTCTTGTGATCATGCCAATGTTATGTAATAATGCACCGACTCTGGGTAGCTGGGGTCGGGGCGTTACAGTTGGTATCAGAGGAAGTTTAGTACAAACCTTGGAAACTAGATTTAGATAAACTCTGATTAGAGCACGTAGACCTAAGATGAACTTTGAGGATTAGTATAGAAGAACTTCCTAGAATTTTGGTAATGTAGAGATTTTGTGAGTTTTCCGAGCAATACATCCCTGTCTAGATACGAGCAGGTAGAGGTGGCTCTGGCACAGATGTACCTAGGGGTAAAACCCGAAAACACCGCTTTGAGCTAGACTCGAACGGGAACTGGTGCACGACAACGGGCCTTGCTGCACTCTTGGTTACGACACTCCCAGGGGATATGCTTAGGATAACTCTCATTTTCTTAACAAATCATTATGAAGGGTTTATGAGTATATACTTCCTCAAAGAAAACATTTTTATGATTATGGATTATATCCATAAATAGTTCAATTTATGTTAAGTGTTTTATAAGTATGGGATTATGTATTTTGATTCATAAACTGATCTAGTTTATGCCATTGTTTAGAAATGGCGCCTAGTGGAAGAAATGGAAACCGTATCAATGAACGCACTCCATGTAGGGATTTCCCTCCTGCTCAAGATAATTATAGTGGGGCTGGTGATGCAACTGGTGCTGATCAACTAATCACCATACTGGGACAACTTACTCAGGTTATGAATAATAACCTTACCCGTATGGAGCACCCTGATCCGCAGCGTGGAGGATCAATGTTAGATCGATTCATGAGACAGCAACCACCAACGTTCAATGGGAATACAAATCCCTTAGTAGCTGAGCAATGGATATTTTCCCTAGAGAAAATATTTCAGGCTTTGGGGAGCAGTGAAAGGGAAAAAGTTATCATGGCAGTTTACCGCCTCACTAGAGATACTGATCAATGGTGGTCATTGATTCAAAATACGAAGGAAGATGATGAAGTATCAAATATGGAATGGAGGGAGTTCAAAGATCTGTTTTTAGAAAAATACTTTCCTCGCGACCATCGAGCAGATATGGAAAGACAATTTCTGAGTCTGAGACAAAAGGAGGATGAGAATGTCACAAAGTATGAGGCTAACTTTACAAGGTTAGCGAGGTACGCTGGTGATTATATTCGCAACCCAAGAAGTAAGATTGATCGTTTCTTTGATGGGTTAAAACCATTTCTCCGTCGAGCATTAGTCTCACAATCCTTTTCATCGTACGAAGACATTGTCTCATGTGCTATCAAGACCGAAAAGGAATTCTCTAAGTCTTATGACTTTAAAGCAAAGCAAGAGAAGAAGAGACCTGTTGATCAATCTGGGAATGGAAATAAAGGTAAGAAAGGAAAGGTTGAATATCCATCTTGTGGTAAATGCGGGAAGAAACATCCTGGTACTTGGTTGAAGGGAATGGGAGTCTGTTACGAGTGTGGTGAAAAATCCCACCAAGCTCATGATTGCAAGGGGAAGAAGGAAGCTACCAACGTTCAGTGCTACAATTGCAGGGAGATGGGGCATTATGCAAATGCATGTCCTAATCGTCAGGATAACTTACCTCAGAAAAGGCCAAGGGATCAAGGCCAGGCTTATGCTATCACTACTGCTGAGGTAGAAGCTCCGAAAGATGTGGTGGCAGGTAATTTAATGGTTTCCTCAAGTTTAGCAAATGCATTATTTGATTCTGGATCATCGCATTGTTTCATATCTTCCCAGTTTGCTAAGAAAATTAGATATTTCCAATTTGATTTAATAAGGGAGTTGTCAGTTAAAACTCCTAAGGGAAGTATCGTTGCAACAAAGTTTTGTGAATCAGTCCCCATTAGAGCACATAAATTTTCTTTATCTGCTGACCTCATCGTCATACCTATGATTGAGTTTGATATAATCCTCGGTCTGGACTGGCTTTCGGACTATGATGCGAAGATTTATTGTAAGAAGAAAGAGGTTACGATTCTTGATGATAATGATAAGGAGCACCTTATTTTTAGAGCAGAATTGTCACCACCTAATTCTTATTTAGATCCACCCCCAGTAGCTCAACTTAATTCAATTATTAGGGAGGAAGAGAATGAAATAACTGTCGGTGAGGAAAGGAATGTTCAAATAGAGGATGTACCTGTTGTGAAAGAATTTGTAGATGTATTTCCGGAAGATTTACCTGGACATCCTCCAGAACGAGAAGTTGAGTTTTCCATTGATTTGATTCCTGGATCAAGGCCTATATCGAAGACCCCTTATAGAATGGCCACTGTAGAGTTAGTTGAACTAAAGAAACAACTAGAGGAATTGAGTAATAAAGGATTTATTCGCCCTAGTGTTTCTCCATGGGGAGCCCCTGTTCTTTTTGTTAAAAAGAAAGATGGATCTATGAGGTTATGTATCGACTACAGGGAGATCAATGCTATAACGATAAAGAACAAGTATCCCCTACCTCGTATTGATGATTTATTTGACCAACTGCATGGAGCTCAATACTTTTCAAAGATTGACCTTCGATTTGGATACCATCAGTTGTGTGTAAAGAAGGAAGACATTCCGAAGACAGCATTTCGAACCAGGTACGGGCATTACGAGTTTACTGTAATGCCGTTTGGATTGACTAATGCACCCTCTGTATTCATGGATCTGATGAATAGAGTTTTCGAGGAGTATCTCGATGAATTTGTGGTGTTATTTATTGATGATATCTTGGTATACTCCAAAACCTATGAAGATCATGAAAATCACTTGCGCTGTAAAGACCCGTAAATTTCAAGGAAATTTTTTTCTTAATTTTCTTTGGAATTTTACAAGAACGCAGTTTCTGACGGCACCTGATTCCGAGGCCCGGTGTGCCCGGAATCATTTTCCGAAGTTTTGGCTCGGGTACGTTCAGTGAACAGACGAACGGGTTTTTCTAACTTTTGAACCGGTGCCCGGAATCGAATTCTGAGGGCACCGATGAAATCGCAGCGCCGGTATTCGCTTAGAAACGCCTCTTCCGGAGTTGCGTTTGCTCGGGTGTGGTTTTTAATTTTCTGGCTTAAAGTTAAGAAATAAAATAATTTTGCGACAACTTTATTTTATTTCGCTTAAGCCACTTGGAAGCCACTTGAAGCCACTTAAAGGTGGCTTGAACTGAGTTGAACTGGATAGGATGCTATCCAGAAATATCCTACCCCTTGGTAGGATATTTGTGAGGTGGGGCCCGCACGAGCCCCGCCGTTTCTTTCCGTTAAGAAACGCATCCGTGAAAACCCGTCTTAATGAAAGTCAACCGACGCGTTTTCTAAATTCTTAACAGACCATTTAATTGGGCGGTTTATTTCGTGAATTAAATGGGCTGTTTCTTTCGTGAATTAAATGGGTCGTTTCTTTCGTTGAATTAATTCAACGAATTGATGGATCGTTTCTTAATCTTTTTTTTTTCAAATTCGTTGGCGTATTAATAAAATAAGACCAACGCTTAACCTCTGGTTATTATGCGCTTGAGAGCTTTTGGGAGATTTCCTTCTTCTTCTTCAACCTTGACGAAGAACCTTCGAAGAACGAAGAACGCGAAGAACGTCGTTCTTCAACGGAGAACTTCTCCGCCGAAGAACACGATCCATCCACGACGTGACGTTCTTTTTCCGCATCATCTCTTCCGCGACGGTTTTCCGCGACGAACGCCTTCGATAACGACTCTTCCTCCGACGTCAAAGGAATCGACACCGATATTCCACGACTCCGTCACCGTGCGACTATCGAGGTAGAGATTCTTGAGTTTGTTGTTCTCTTTATTATTTGACTTTCCTCAAGATTTGACGAGGAACGCTCTTTTTCCGACGAAGAACGCCGCTCCGCTCTTCTTCGTCTTCGGTGTCAACAAGAGAGAACACCGCACCTTCCTCGGAAAAACCTTCGTCAGCGTACAAGGATTCGCCAACGACGTGCTTCTTCGGACGCGCCTCTTCGTCAACGGATTTGACGAACGACGACCGCGACGCCCGACTTCCGCGACGCCGTCTTCCGCGAACATAGTCGAATCCTCGATCTTGTACCCAAGGTAGGGGTGGTTGATTTAATATTTAATTATCTCATTTTTTCTCATGGTTCGTATAACTAACGTGGGATGTTGATTATTTTAAGATGCGTTATTAATTTAACGTGAGGGGGGCCGGACCGCACGAACACGGCCGAACCCCCTCCAACGATCTTGTTTGTTCTTGCGGGTGGAAGCAAGAGGCGTGGTGCCGTCGCACCACGTGGTTGATCGTGCGTTTATTTTACGCAACGCCGTCGCGCGCACACCATGGAAGGAACATCAAGAACGCGACGCCGTCGCGCCGCGTTGAAAGAAATTAACGTGTGGCGAAAGGGGCGCGGTGCCGTCGCACCGCGCCGGACGACGAACGCCGCGGCCGGTTCCGGGCCGCGGCGGGACGAGAAGACCGCGGCCGGTTCCGGGCCGCGGCGGGACGAGGAGACCGCGGCCGGTTCCGGGCCGCGGCGGAAGGAAAGACCGGCGGCCGGGCCGCCGGCGTCGGAAGCCGAAGGGGACCGGAAATTTCCGGTCCCGTTGGAGAAAACCGGCCGGCCGGCTGGCCGGCCGGAACCGGGGAATTAATTCCCCGGCCATCTGGCAAAACCCCCCTCTTAAAGAGGGGGGCGGTTTATTTTAAAGGGAGGGGGCCGGCTGCCCCCTCGGTTCCGCTCAAGGAGGCCCCCTCATGTGAGGGGGCGGTTTGCTCAAAAAAAAAAAAAATCGGCGCGGCTAGGCCGCGCCGCCAGAAGACAGCGGGGGCAATCAAGCCCCCCGCGTGCGGCACCCCGTGCGGCGCCCGCCGCCGCCGGCGCGTCCCGCCGCCGCCGCCAGCGCGGCCCGCCGCCACCGCCACCGCGGCCCGCCGCCGCCGCCGCGCCGCCCGCCGCCGCCGCCGCCGCGCCGCCCGCCGCCGCCGCCCGCCGCCGCCGTCCGCCGACGCCGCCGCCGCCGCCGGCCGCCGCGCCGCCGCCGCACCGCCCCGGTGGGGGGGTCGGGCCGGGTCGGCCCGGACCCGGACCCCCCCCCCCCCCGTTTCGAACCTGATTTGGTTTTTGGCTCATAACTTGAGCCTCGGACCCCCGAATGACGAACCGTCTGCGGCAACGCGATCCTTGGATCGAGACGGTCGTTTCGGTATATCGCACTCAAGGTTTCGGTTAACTTTGAGTTCGGCCGGGTTGGTTCGTTCACGAAACCAACCGGGCCTTCGGAGCGGAAACACTCATATCTTGAGCCACGAATGTCCGATTGACGCGCCGTCAGTCGCGTTGAGTTCCTTTTAGTAAGACGGATCTTTTGGCATACTCCGCTCGAGGTTTGGACGCAGGTGGAGTACGGTCGGGTTGGTTTTTCCTTAAAAACCAACCGGGCCCCGGAGACGAAAATGCCAATAACTCACAGACCGGGCGTCCGATTGACGCGCCGTCTGTTTCGTTGACTTCCTCTTGATGAGACGGAACTTTTGACATACTCCGCCCGAGTTTTGGATGCAGTCGGAGTATGGCCGGGTTGGATTGTTCCCGAAATCCAACCGGGCCCCTGGAACGGGAAAGCTGATATCTTTCAGACAGGACGTCCGCTTGACGAGCCGTCAGCGGCGTTGGTGGTTACGTTGAGCAACGGTCCCTTTGAGTATACCCTATGGGAGTTCGGGGTGCAGTTGAGATACGGCCGGGATTGGTTTCGCTCACGAAACCAACCGGGCCCCTGGGACGAAAAGGCTAATAACTCACAGACCGGGCGTCCGATCGACGCGCCGTCTGTAGCGTTGAGACCCCTGTGACGAGACGGACCTTTGAGACACTTCTTCGCGGGACCTTGTGATACTTGGAGTATCGACCAGTAGCTCGTGGAGCGGACCGTGGTACTTGACAGTGGTGGTGCGCTTGGATGCAGCAGCAGACCCTTGACGGTGGAGCGCTTGGTTGTAGCGGCGGACCCGCGATACTCTACGGAGTGTGTGCGCTTGGTTGTAGCGACAGACCCGCGACGGTGGAGACGTGCGTGCAGAGTACGGAGACCGTGTAGCCGGCTGAGACCTGACGACTGCTTGACCGACTCGACTTGGAGTGAGTCGACTAGCCCAGTGGACGGAGCGCCCGGTACTTGGCGGCAGACCCACGGCGGACGGAGCGCCTGGTAGTTGGCAGCAGACCCGTGGTACTCGACAGGAGGAGTACCTCAGTAGGCTATCTGGGTAGCGCCCGGTATTTGGCAGCAGACCCTCAGCGGACGGAGCGCCTGGTAGTTGGCAGCAGACCCGCAGTACTCGACAGGAGGAGTACCTCAGCAGTCCTAGGTTAGTGAGCGGCAGCCTCGGAGTCGTGACAGGACCACTGTACACTCTAGAGACGGAGCTCTTCAGCAGTTACGGTTTCGATAATGAAAATCCTGGTTTGAGCTGAGTCAATGAATCTTTTCGTTTCCTCATGATTGAGATGGGTCGCTTGATAACTTAGGTATATGTATGGGCATATACCTGGGTGATGGTTATCCGTTGATTTCATGACTTTTGTGTATCCTTGAGATTGGATGGGTTACTTGATGACTTAGGTATACGTATGGGCGTATACCTAAGTAGAGTCTGATGTTACTTCGTGATTGCTGCCTTTACTTTGTGGATATCCATGTTGGATTTAGTGAGACCTTAAGGGTCTCGGGGTCCCTACTGAGTAGCTTATACTCACCCCTGCACGGGCTATGCCCGCACTTCGTTGTGTTGGTTGCAGACGACGGACAGCGCAGATCGCAGTTGAGACTTGCGGAGCAGGTCGGTACCCGGAGGTGGACCACTGGGCGGACGTACCCGGAGTAGACGACAGGACCTGTGGAGTAGAGGAGCTATCTGTACCTACCCTTCAGGTAGGATCCGTGGTGGACGATCCAGGAGCTGAGCCATCTGTACCTACCCTTCAGGTAGGAATCGAGGCGGACGACCCAGGAGCCGCTTCGTTCTTCCAGCTGCTGTTTTTCCCTTTCGAGTTGTACTTTACAGTTGGGCTTGTATTTCCGGCCCCCTTTACTTTTCTGCACTTGTAGTTACTTTCCGCTTGCTGACTCTGTGGTGGTTGTTACTTATAAAGGCAATGCCTTCCCTGTTATCGGGATTTACGCCTTTGGTGCTAGTCGCCAGCCCCTGGCCTATGGAAGGCGGGCTTGGGGTAGTCACGGCACGGGCCCCGAGGACGGGTCGTGACAAATTGGTATCAGAGGTGGTCGGTTCTACCGCAGACTCTGATCTTCCTTTCTGTGAAGCAATAGTGTTAAGGGTACCGAGTGTGGTTTTCAGTTCAGGGAGTCCAGTGTTGGTGCGGGCGGCCGACGTATCCATACACCAGGACCCTGACAACTGATTTCCGACTTTGTGCACGAAAACACTGATTGCGTGTGTGTTTTCAAAGGTTTTTCCCCTTAAAACAGCTCAAACAAGGTCAGCTCACCAGGTATAATCGTTTGATCGTGTTACGTTGTTTCTTTCAGGATGTCTTTTCTCAGACGATCAGCTAGAGCCCGGAGGGATGTGCGTACTGACAGCCTGCCGACCGGCGAGGCTTCGGTTCAGGGCCCTCTTGCAGTCGAGGCACCAGTAGAGGCACCAGCGGTACTACCATACGTTGGGCCACCGATGCCACCAGCCCCAGCAGTAGGCGATGCCCGCTACTTGCACGCACTGCATGAGTTCCAGCGCCAGAGGCCTCCCAGGTTCCGGGGAGAGACGGACCCGCAGGCGGCTGAGTTTTGGCTGGAGGCTGTGGTGAGAGTCTTCAGGCTAGTGGGGACGCCGGCAGACTTCATGGTGATCTTTGCTACCAGCCTCCTTCAGGCAGCAGCAGGTAGGTGGTGGAGCCACTTGTTTCAGTTCTGCGATGGGATGGCTTTCACATGGGAAGACTTTGAGACCTTCTTCAGGGTGGAGTTTGTGCCAGTAGCTCTACACCCCGAGCGTGATCAGGAGCTGCTGCCTTGGCCACGTGTTTCTCGATCAGAAGCCGAGTCATCTGTGGGCAGTAGACAGATGATGCAGAGGCCCAGAAAGACCAGACCAGCAGTTAGACGGTCTCGGGTTTTACGACCGGTGGTGCAGGGCACCCGGAGTGGGAACAGAGCTAGCCGTGCAAGGAGCAGGTTGTGTTACTCATGTCGTGGAAAGGGTCATCTGGCACGTGACTGTCCGACTCCCGATCCGCAGGCTTTGGGGGAGCCACCGAGATAGAGGCAACGACAAAGGCTTGAGCAACAGTAGAACTCTTGGAGCAGGTGGACAGGAGCAGAACTAGTGGATACGTCTCTTGTACCTCTAGTTCCTTGTTGATGTTGCTTTTGTGTAGCGTCTTGTATTATGAGCTGCAATAATAAAAGACGCATCCTTTTGTGATGTTTTCATTCCTGTCCTCTTTTGTGATGTTACTAAGAGGTTCCAGTTGACTGTTGGCTTGACCCTCACTTGTGAGACATCTACTGGAGGAGACCGGTTACCACACACTGATGCCGACAGTGTGACTCAACCCTTGGAGGCGAGAGTAACAGTTGGATCTCTTAGTAGTAGCGTCGAGGCCTTACGACGTCATCCTTGGTATGGATTAGTATCATCCATGTTAGGATTGACTGTTTTAGGCAAAGAATGTGGTTCATCCAGGGGATGAGACCAGGTTTCTCTTTTCGGCAAAGAAGAAATCTCGCAGCTCTTATGGGACCAGAGATGGTCCGGGCCACGTCGGAGGAGGTCCATGTCATCCAGGAGCGGATGAGGACAACACAGAGCCGGCAGAAGTCATACGCTGACAGGAGGCGGAGGCCACTAGAGTTCGAGGATGGTGACCACGTCTTCTTGCGGGTCACACCTCGACGTGGTATTCGGAGTTTTGGCCGAGGCGGCAAGTTGTCTCCCCGCTTCATCGGGCCTTTCCAGGTCCTCAGCAGGGTTGGCAAGGTGGCTTATCGCCTGGCTCTGCCACCTCAGTTGCACCGGGTGCACGACGTCTTCCACGTATCCCAGCTGAGGAGATACGTGCTCGACCCCCCTTCGCATATCATCGACCATGAGGAGCTAGACGGTGGCGATGAGTGTCTTATACGGAGGTTCCTGTGGGGATCGAGGATCGACAGGAACGGATCCTAGGAGGATGGTCGATTCCTCTTGTGCACTTTCTTTGGCAGCGCGGGAACCTCCAGGTGAGCACATGGGAGCGGAAGGCTCAGATGCGTGCTCAGTACCGCTTTGTT
The DNA here is from genome assembly GCA_963277665.1 of Viscum album. Taxonomy (NCBI): domain Eukaryota; kingdom Viridiplantae; phylum Streptophyta; class Magnoliopsida; order Santalales; family Viscaceae; genus Viscum; species Viscum album. The sequence continues at coordinate 321,228,351 of OY728129.1, forward strand.
TCCCTAAGTTTGTGGTGAAGCTTTACGGGGGCGTAAAGCCCTGTGGTGGGAGTAATGTAAAGACCCGTAAATTTCAAGGAAATTTTTTTCTTAATTTTCTTTGGAATTTTACAAGAACGCAGTTTCTGACGGCACCTGATTCCGAGGCCCGGTGTGCCCGGAATCATTTTCCGAAGTTTTGGCTCGGGTACGTTCAGTGAACAGACGAACGGGTTTTTCTAACTTTTGAACCGGTGCCCGGAATCGAATTCTGAGGGCACCGATGAAATCGCAGCGCCGGTATTCGCTTAGAAACGCCTCTTCCGGAGTTGCGTTTGCTCGGGTGTGGTTTTTAATTTTCGAGCTTAAAGTTAAGAAATAAAATAATTTTGCGACAACTTTATTTTATTTCGCTTAAGCCACTTGGAAGCCACTTGAAGCCACTTAAAGGCGGCTTGAACTGAGTTGAACTGGATAGGATGCTATCCAGAAATATCCTACCCCTTGGTAGGATATTTGTGAGGTGGGGCCCGCACGAGCCCCGCCGTTTCTTTCCGTTAAGAAACGCATCCGTGAAAACCCGTCTTAATGAAAGTCAACCGACGCGTTTTCTAAATTCTTAACAGACCATTTAATTGGGCGGTTTATTTCGTGAATTAAATGGGCTGTTTCTTTCGTGAATTAAATGGGTCGTTTCTTTCGTTGAATTAATTCAACGAATTGATGGATCGTTTCTTAATCTTTTTTTTTTCAAATTCGTTGGCGTATTAATAAAATAAGACCAACGCTTAACCTCTGGTTATTATGCGCTTGAGAGCTTTTGGGAGATTTCCTTCTTCTTCTTCAACCTTGACGAAGAACCTTCGAAGAACGAAGAACGCGAAGAACGTCGTTCTTCAACGAAGAACTTCTCCGCCGAAGAACACGATCCATCCACGACGTGACGTTCTTTTTCCGCATCATCTCTTCCGCGACGGTTTTCCGCGACGAACGCCTTCGATAACGACTCTTCCTCCGACGTCAAAGGAATCGACACCGATATTCCAAGACTCTGTCACCGTGCGACTATCGAGGTAGAGATTCTTGAGTTTGTTGTTCTCTTTATTATTTGACTTTCCTCAAGATTTTACGAGGAACGCTCTTTTTCCGACGAAGAACGCCGCTCCGCTCTTCTTCGTCTTCGGTGTCAACAAGAGAGAACACCGCACCTTCCTCGGAAAAACCTTCGTCGGCGTACAAGGATTCGCCAACGACGTGCTTCTTCGGACGCGCCTCTTCGTCAACGGATTTGACGAACGACGACCGCGACGCCCGACTTCCGCGACGCCGTCTTCCGCGAACATAGTCGAATCCTCGATCTTGTACCCAAGGTAGGGGTGGTTGATTTAATATTTAATTATCTCATTTTTTCTCGTGGTTCGTATAACTAACGTGGGATGTTGATTATTTTAAGATGCGTTATTAATTTAACGTGAGGGGGGCCGGACCGCACGAACACGGCCGAACCCCCTCCAACGATCTTGTTTGTTCTTGCGGGTGGAAGCAAGAGGCGTGGTGCCGTCGCACCACGTGGTTGATCGTGCGTTTATTTTACGCAACGCCGTCGCGCGCACACCATGGAAGGAACATCAAGAACGCGACGCCGTCGCGCCGCGTTGAAAGAACTTAACGTGTGGCGAAAGGGGCGCGGTGCCGTCGCACCGCGCCGGACGACGAACGCCGCGGCCGGTTCCGGGCCGCGGCGGGACGAGAAGACCGTGGCCGGTTCCGGGCCGCGGCGGGACGAGGAGACCGCGGCCGGTTCCGGGCCGCGGCGGAAGGAAAGACCGGCGGCCGGGCCGCCGGCGTCGGAAGCCGAAGGGGACCGGAAATTTCCGGTCCCGTTGGAGAAAACCGGCCGGCCGGCTGGCCGGCTGGAACCGGGGAATTAATTCCCCGGCCATCTGGCAAAACCCCCCTCTTAAAGAGGGGGGCGGTTTATTTTAAAGGGAGGGGGCCGGCTGCCCCCTCGGTTCCGCTCAAGGAGGCCCCCTCATGTGAGGGGGCGGTTTGCTCAAAAAAAAAAAAAAAATCGGCGCGGCTAGGCCGCGCCGCCAGAAGACAACGGGGGCAATCAAGCCCCCCGCGTGCGGCACCCCGTGCGGCGCCCGCCGCCGCCAGCGCGTCCCGCCGCCGCCGCCAGCGCGGCCCGCCGCCGCCGCCCGCGCGGCCCGCCGCCCCCGCCACCGCGGCCCGCCGCCGCCGCTGCGCGGCCCGCCGCCGCCGCCGCCGCGCCGCCCGCCGCCGCCGCCGCCGCGCCGCCCGCCGCCGCCGCCGCCGCACCGCCCCGGGGGGGGGGGGGGGGGGTCGGGCCGGGTCGGCCTGGACCCGGACCCCCCCCCGTTTCGAACCTGATTTGGTTTTTGGCTCATAACTTGAGCCTCGGACCCCCGAATGACGAACCGTCTACGGCAACGCGATCCTTGGATCGAGACGGTCGTTTCGGTATATCGCACTCAAGGTTTCGGTTAACTTTGAGTTCGGCCGGGTTGGTTCGTTCACGAAACCAACCGGGCCTTCGGAGCGGAAACGCTCATATCTTGAGCTACGAATGTCCGATTGACGCGCCGTCAGTCGCGTTGAGTTCCTTTTAGTAAGACGGATCTTTTGGCATACTCCGCTCGAGGTTTGGACGCAGGTGGAGTACGGTCGGGTTGGTTTTTCCTTAAAAATCAACCGGGCCCCGGAGACGAAAATGCCAATAACTCACAGACCGGGCGTCCGATTGACGCGCCGTCTGTTTCGTTGACTTCCTCTTGATGAGACGGAACTTTTTACATACTCCGCCCGAGTTTTGGATGCAGTCGGAGTATGGCCGGGTTGGATTGTTCCCGAAATCCAACCGGGCCCCTGGAACGGGAAAGCTGATATCTTTCAGACAGGACGTCCGCTTGACGAGCCGTCAGCGGCGTTGGTGGTTACGTTGAGCAACGGTCCCTTTGAGTATACCCTGTCACGACCCGTCCTCGGGGCCCGTGCCGTGACTACCCCAAGCCCGCCTTCCATAGGCCAGGGGCTGGCGACTAGCACCAAGGCGTAAAATCCCAGTAAACAGGGAAGGCATTGCCTTTATAAGTAACAACCACACAGAGTCAGCAAGCGGAAAGTAAAGTGCAGAAAAGTAAAGGGGCCGGAAATACAAGCCCAACTGTAAAGTACAACTGAAAAGAAAAAGAACAGCAACTGAAGAAAAGACGGCGGCCTCGTGTCGTCCACTGGCAATCCCACCTGAAGGGTGGGTACAGATAGCCTCCAGGCTCCTCGGGTCCCACGTCCGCTCCGAGCACGTCCCGCCCAGTGGTCCACCTCCAGGTACCGTCCTGCTCCACGCCCCAACCGTGATCAGCGCTGTCCATCGTCTGCAACCAACACAACAAGGTGCGGGCATAGCCCGTGCAGGGGTGAGTACAACTACTCAGTAAGGACCCCGAGACCCCCGAAGGTCTCTCGAAATCCACAAAGGATATAGCACAAAAGAAAGATGCAATCACGAAGTAACATCTGACTCGACTTAGGTATATGCCCATACATATACCTAAGTCCCCAATTCTAGCTCTGCTCACGAGCTCAAGAACAACTCAATCCACAAAGGAAAGCAAGACCCAAATCCACAAAGGAGAGTAAACAGTAAATCCACAAAGGATGGTTCAACACAATCCACAAAGGAGAGTAACATAAGATTCAGCTCAACCAGGTATACTTTTTCAGATGACGTCAAAGACGATCACTGATCCGTCTCAGTCGTCGGACCCACGAAGGATCGATAGGTACTAACCCCCGCAAAAAGACCCACGTAGGATCGGGCTCACACAGAACCTGTAGGCAGTGGCTCACACAGAACCGGTAGTAAGGACCCACGGAGGATCGGGCTCACACAGAACCTGAAGCACTGATCCACGTGGGATCGCTGAGTGCAGTAGTCGACGCAGTCCACTGAGGATCTCTGCACAGTCGTCGCCGCAGTCCACGAAGGATCTCTGCTCTGCCGTCGTCGCAGTCCACGGAGGATCTCTGCTCTGCCGTCGTCGCAGTCCACGGAGGATCTCTGCTCTGTCGTCGAGGTCACAGCCAGCGCTAGGGTTCCCGCACGTAGCGAGCTCGTTTAGGAGGGTCCGCTCCACGAGCCGAGGGGCTGATACATCAACTGACACGTAGTCCGAAGTTGATGTATCCAAAAGTTCCGTATCGACAACAGGATCTCAACGCGACAGACGGCGCGTCAATCGGACGCCCGGTCTGAGAGTTATTGGCATTTTCGTCCGAGGGGCCCGGTTGGTTTTTAGGGCAAAACCAACCCGACCGTACTCCGCCTGTATCCGATCCTCGGGCGGAGTATGCCAAAAGTTCCGTCTCACTTAGAGGAAACTACCACAGCTGACGGTACGTCGTTCGGACGTCCGTAGCTCAAGTTATGAGCGTTTCCGCTCCGAGGGCCCGGTTGGCTTCGTGTACGAACCAACCCGGCCGAACCCAAAGTCTTCCGAAACCTTGAGTATAATATACCGAAACGACCGTCTCGATCCAAGGATCGCGTAGCCGCTGACGGTTCGTCAATCGGAGGTCCCAGGCCCAAGATATGGGCGAAAGACCGTAGAGGGCCCGAAACGGGGGTACTGGGCCCGGGGCGACCCGGCCCGAACCCCCCCCTGGGGTCGGCCGAACCGGGTCGGCCCGAACCGGGTCGGCCCGACCCGGCCCGAACCGGCTCGGCCGGGTCCGGTCCGGCCTGGGCGCGGCCCGGCCGACCGGACCGGCCGGCTCGGTCTTCGGCCGCGCGGCCGAAGAGCCGCCGCCGCGGGGTTGAACCCGCGGCTTGAGAGAAACCGCGGCCCCGCGGGGGGCCGCCTGTCACGCGGACGCGGCCGGGCCGCCGCGTCCGTCCCGGTTCCGCGCGGCCGCGGAACCGGCTGCCGCCGCCGCCGCGGCTTCAGCCGCGGCGGAAGGTTTCCACGGCGGCGCGCCTGGCGCCGCCGCCTCCGGTCGCCGGCGCCGCCGCGCCGGCGACCCGCGCCGCCGCCTCCTTCCGCGGGCCGCCGGAGATGCTCCGGTGGCCCGATTTCTTTCCCGTCTGCGCCGATGCTCCTCCCGGGGGACGATCTTCACTGCGGAGCCAACAAATTGCCCTTGCCGCACGGTTTGTCGACGTCCGCCAAATCCGCACAACCAAAATAGATCGGCGGAGGGTTGCCGGGTCTTGTTCGTTAGACCCGCACCCTCCGCGTTAGTCATAATCCACGGGAGGAACAATAAAACAATCAACAACAATTTTAAATGTTAAAATTGTTCGAAGGTCATGCTTCTTTACTTTAAAAGAAATAAATCACGGGAAGGAAAATATTCCAATCAACCCTTACTTTATCGTCGTCGTCGGAATTGCTCGTCGCGGAAGATGGAGATCGCCGCGTCGTCGCGGAATCGCTCGTCGCGTCGCCAATCTCCGGATCAAGATCAACGGATTTAATTAGTTTAAATCCGTTGATATTGAAATTAAAAAGGGAGAAGAAAAGATCTGATTCTCACCTTTGTTGCCGAACGAGGGTCGGCCGCGGAAGAAGAGGCGTCGCCGAAGAACGTCGCGGGTAGATCTCGTCGACGTCGCAGATCTTGGTGTGCGTCGTCGAATTCCGGTCGCCGGCGTTCTTCGCGTTCTTCGCGTTCTTCGCGTTCTTCGCGTTCTTCGCGTTCTTCGCGGAGAGGGTGGAGGAACGAAGATTCTCTCAAATCCTTTCCAAGGATTTTTATGTTGGTCTTATTTTATAAACATGCCAACACGAAACCGGTTAAGAAACGATCCATCAATTCGTTGAATTAATTCAACGAAAGAAACGACCCATTTAATTCACGAAGAAACAGTCCATTTAATTCACGAAATAAACCGCCCAATTAAATGGTCTGTTAAGAATTAAAGAAAACGCGTCGGTTGACTTTTCAGTTACTTTGACGGGTTTTCGCGGGTGCGTTACTTAGCGAAAGAAACGGCGGGGCTCGTGCGGGTCCCACCGCACAAATATCCTACCAAGGGGTAGGATATTTCTGGATAGCATCCTATCCAGTTCAACTCAGTTCAAGCCGTCTTTAAGTGACTTCAAGTGGCTTCCAAGCAGCTTAAGTGAAATAAAATAAAGTTGTCGCACAAACTTTATTTTATTTCTGACTTAAAGCCGTAAAATTTAAAAACCACGTCTGAGCAAACGCAACTCCGGAAGAGGCGTTTCTAAGCAAATACCGGCGCTGCGATTTCATCGGTGCCCTCAGAATTCGATTCCGGGCACCGGTTCAAAAGATAGAAAAACCCGCTCGTCCGTTCACTGAACGTACCCGAGCCAAACTTCGGAAATTGATTCCGGGCACACCGGGCCTCGGAATCAGGTGCCGTCTGAAGCTGCGTTCTTGTAAAATTCCAAAGAAAATTAAGAAAAAAAATTTCCTTGAAATTTGCGGGTCTTTACATTACTCCCACCTCAGGGCTTTACGTCCCCGTAAAGATACATCAAAACTAGGGGAACAAATGGGGGTACTGAGCACGCATCTGAGCCTCCCGCTCCCAAGTGCTCTCCTGGAGGTTCCCGTGCTGCCATCTGACGCGCACAAGAGGAATCGACCGCCCACGTAGGACCCGCTCCTGTCGATCCTCGATCTCCACTGGAACCTCCGCAAAAGTCGCCCCATCGTCCACGTCCAGCTCCCCAAAGTCGATGATGTGCGTCGGGTCGTGCACGTATCTCCTCAGCTGAGACACGTGGAAGACGTCGTGCACCCGGTGCAACTGAGGTGGTAGAGCCAGGCGATAAGCCACCTCTCCTATCCTGCTGAGGACCTGGAAAGGCCCGATGAAGCGGGGAGACAGCTTGCCGCCTCGGCCAAATCTCCGTAAACCACGTCGAGGTGAGACACGCAAAAAGACGTGGTCGCCATCCTCGAACTCTAGTGGCCTCCGCCTCCTGTCAGCATATGACTTCTGCCGGCTCTGAGCTGTCCTCATCCTCTCCTGGATGATTTGGACCTTCTCTGTCGTGGCTCGGACCATCTCTGGTCCCACGAGTGCTGACTCCCCAGGGTCTGTCCAGCACAACGGTGATCTGCAGGGTCTGCCGTACAACGCCTCGTATGGTGCCATCCCGATGGTGGAGTGGTAGCTGTTGTTGTACGCAAACTCCACCAAGGGTAGGTGGTCCTCCCAGCTGCGACCAAAGTCGAGAACACATGCACGGAGCATGTCCTCGAGTGTCTGTATGGTCCTCTCCGTCTGTCCATCCGTCTGAGGGTGGAAGGCTGTGCTCAGATGGAGCCGCGTCCCGAACGCCTCCTGCAACCCCTTCCAAAGCCTGGAAGTGAAACGAGCATCTCGATCGGAGACGATAGACGATGGCACACCGTGAAGCCGTACGATCTCCTGGACGTAAAGACGTCCCAAGCTCTCTACTGAGCCCTGCTCTCTGATGGGTAAGAAGTGTGCCGACTTGGTGAGTCAGTCGACAATCACCCAAATGGAGTCGTGACCTCTGGAAGTGCGTGGAAGTCCAGTCACGAAGTCCATAGATATGCCGTCCCACTTCCACTCCGGGACCTCCAAGGGCTGTACCAAACCTGCTGGTACCTGGTGCTCTGCCTTCACCTGCTGGCAGGTGAGGCATCGTGAAACGAACTCTGCCACAGCTTTCTTCATACCCGGCCACCAGTGCTGTCGCCTGAGATCCTGGTACATCTTCGCCACTCCGGGATGTACCGCCAAGGGAGAAGTGTGAAACTCTCTCAGCACCTCCTCTCGTAAAGCGACTGGTACGAAGGTACGTCCTCTGAAAAGGATGTCGTGCTCTGCTCCAAGGGAGAAACCATCAGGCGCCTGACCTGAGGATATCAGTGCACGCCGGGTCTCACAGTCAGCGTCCCCACGCTGAGCCTCTCTGACCCGCTGTAGAAGTGGAGGAGAGACTGTGAGAGACTGAAGAAAGGCTGTTCCGTCTCTATCCACGAAGGATATCTGCAAGGAGGCTAGCTGCTCCGTCGCCTCCTCAAGCAGCTGAATGCCCGTCCTCCTGCTGAGGGCATCGGCTACCACGTTCCCCTTCCCAGGAGTATAGACTATCTCAAAGTCATAGTCCTGGAGGAACTCAAGCCATCTCCGCTGTCTCAGGTTCAGGTCCTTCTGAGAGAAGATATACCTAAGACTCTGGTGGTCAGAAAAGACTGTGAAGCGCTCGCCCATCAGATAGTGCCGCCAAGTCTTCAGAGCGAAGACCACTGCTGCTAACTCCAGGTCATGAGTGGCGTAGTTCTGCTCATGCGGCCTCAACTGACGTGATCCGTAGGCGATCACGGCCCGCTCCTGCATCAGGACGCACCCGAGTCCAGTCCCTGATGCGTCGCAGTAAACTACGTACCCAACTCCCTCCTCAGGCAACCTCAAGATAGGTGCGCTGGTCAATCTCTGTCTCAGCTCCTGGAAGCTCTGCTGACATCTGTCTGACCACACGAAGGGTTTCCCCTTCTTCGTCAAGGCTGAGAGTGGTGCTGCAACTCTGGAGAAGTCTGGCACGAATCTCCGATAGTATCCCGCTAGGCCCAAGAAGCTCCGCACCTCTGTCACGCTCTTGGGTGGCTCCCAAGCTAGCACTGCCTCGATCTTCGCGGGATCCACTGCAACTCCCGCCTCAGAAATGACGTGCCCCAAGAAATGGACCTCACGTAACCAGAACTGGCATTTTGAGAGCTTGCCATAAAGCTGGTGCTCTCGGAGTGTGTCTAGCACAACTCGCAGGTGGTAGGCATGCTCCTCCTCAGTCGTCGAGTATACCAAAATGTCGTCAATGAAGACAACGACAAATCGGTCGAGGTATGGCTGGAAGATCCTGTTCATGAGGCTCATGAACACCGCTGGAGCATTGGTTACGCCGAACGGCATAACCAAGAACTCATAATGGCCATACCGACACCTGAAGGCCGTCTTCTGCACGTCCTCGTCTCGAACTCTGAGCTGATGATAGCCTGACCGGAGGTCTATCTTCGAGAACCACCGCGCTCCCTTGAGCTGATCGAAGAGGTCATCAATCCGTGGCAGCGGATACTTGTTCCTCACTGTCACCTGGTTCAGGCGACGATAGTCGACACAAAGTCGCAAGTTCCCGTCCGCCTTTTTGGCGAACAAAATCGGGGAAGCCCAGGGTGAAACACTGGGTCGGATAAACCCCTTGCTCTGCAAGTCCTCCAACTGTACCCGCAGCTCTCGAAGCTCGGCGGGGGCCATCCGATATGCTGGAGTAGATATCGGGGCTGTCCCGGGGTACAAGTCGATGTAAAAGTCTACCTCTCTACGAGGAGGTAGCCCTGGAACGTCGTCGGGAAAGACGTCCACGTACTGGTCCACCACTGCAGGAAAAGCCGGACTCCGCACGTCCACTGCTCCTAGGATGAGGCTAGCCAACTGATGTGAGATGGGCTGCACTCTCCTCCGCGGAAGTCCATCCTGTGCTGCAAAGGTTCCCTTCTCGCCGGTGAAGGTAAACCTGCTCCCGTCGGTACGAACACATCGTACCTTGCGCCTAAAACAGTCGATCTGGGCATGAACCGTGGATAGCCAATCCATGCCCAAGATGACGTCGTAAGGCCTCGACGCCGCTACAAGGAGATCCCAGCCGAAGCTCTCGCCTCCTAGAGTAAGCTCACACTGCCGGCACCAGTGCGTAATCGTCGAGTCTGCTCCCGTAGGAGTCTCTAGCCGTAAGGATCGAGCCAACGGCTCAGTCGGAATCTCCGAGCTCCGAACAAGGGCAGAGGCTATGAAAGAGTGACTCGCTCCTGTGTCTATAAGTACTGCAGCAAGGGTGGAATAGACACAGATCGTACCTCGAATCATCTCTGGCATGTCGGGGTCGTAGGCCTCCACTGCCTGGAGCTGGGCCTGTCCCTGCCCGCCGGCTCCCTGTGGTCGAGGTGGCCCTCCTGGTGGTGGTGGGGGTAGAGCCTGAAAGCGTCGCCCACCACCCGCTGCTCGGCCAGCTCCTCGGCCTCGTCCGCCTCCTCCCTGCGGACCGCCACGGTCGACCCTCTGCCTCTGCCTGGGTGGCCCCTCCACCGTCTGCTGCTCCTCTGATCGGCGAGTCGGGCAGTCACGAGCCATGTGACCCTGCCCGCCGCAAGAGTAGCACAGCCTGCCCCTCGAAAGGCTGGCACTCCGCTGTGTGCCTCGTACTGCTGAGCCGGTGTCCTGAGGCCGTCTGCGTGGGGGTCTGGTCTGCCTGGACCCGTGAGTCATCCGTCGGCTACCTGCTGCCGAAGACTCAGCTACCTGCCGCCCTGCGCTAGGTCTCGCCGCTGAAGAAGGCTCTGCCAGGAAGCTCTCGATCAGGAGGGCTCGCTCCAGCACTCCTGCCTGGGTCGGAATGCTGAGGGAGATCAGCGACGCACGAATCTCCTGTCGCAAGCCCTGCTCGAAGGTCCGGGCCCGGAAGAAGGGGTCCCGTACCATGTCGGTCGAGTAGCGAGATAGGTCCGTGAACCTCGCCGCATACTGAGCGACCGTCATGCTGCCCTGGCGCAGCTGGAGAAGCTCCTGGATGCGCACCGCTCGGAGGGTGGCCGGGACGAACTCAGAGCGGAAGAGGCTCTCGAAGTCCGTCCAGAGCAGGGATGCCTCATCGTGAACCTGGAGCATCAGGCTCCACCATCGTCCTGCCGCCGCCTGCAGGAGGCTCGCTGCGAGGATCACCATGAGATCCGCTGGTGTCCTCACTAGCCTGAAGATCCGTACCACCGCCTCTAGCCAGTCCTCGGCGGCCTGGGGGTCCGCCTCACCGCGAAACCTGGGCGGTCGCTGGCTCTGAAACTCGTGCAGTGCCCTGAGGCGACGTGCATCGTCGGCGTCTGGTACTGGAAGCATCGGTGGCTCGGCGGGTAAGGCTACCGCCGGTGCCACTGCTGGCAAAGGGCCCTGCACCGAGGCCTCGTCGCTCGGTGGGCTGCCGTCGCGCCCTACACTCGGAACCCTAGCTGGCAGTCGTCGCGGGGCCATCCTGAAAAGGAGAACAAGAGCACCACAGTCAGAACAGTATACCTGGTGAGCTGGCACAAGTAATCACAAGGAAAACTTGAGACTTTCATAAAGCAGATCAGTATACCCGGTGAGCTGACATAAGTAATCACAAAGAAAACTTGAAACACACACGCAATCAATGTTTTCATGCATTAAGTCGGAAATCAGGAGTCAGGGTCCTGGTGTACGGATACGTCGGCCGCCGCACCAACACTGGGCTCCCTGAACTGATAACCACACTCAATACACTAAACACTATTGCTTCACATAGAAAGAAAGGACGATCAGAGTCTGCGGTAGAACCGACCGCCTCTGATACCAATTTGTCACGACCCGTCCTCGGGGCCCGTGCCGTGACTACCCCAAGCCCGCCTTCCATAGGCCAGGGGCTGGCGACTAGCACCAAGGCGTAAAATCCCAGTAAACAGGGAAGGCATTGCCTTTATAAGTAACAACCACACAGAGTCAGCAAGCGGAAAGTAAAGTGCAGAAAAGTAAAGGGGCCGGAAATACAAGCCCAACTGTAAAGTACAACTGAAAAGAAAAAGAACAGCAACTGAAGAAAAGACGGCGGCCTCGTGTCGTCCACTGGCAATCCCACCTGAAGGGTGGGTACAGATAGCCTCCAGGCTCCTCGGGTCCCACGTCCGCTCCGAGCACGTCCCGCCCAGTGGTCCACCTCCAGGTACCGTCCTGCTCCACGCCCCAACCGTGATCAGCGCTGTCCGTCGTCTGCAACCAACACAACAAGGTGCGGGCATAGCCCGTGCAGGGGTGAGTACAACTACTCAGTAAGGACCCCGAGACCCCCGAAGGTCTCTCGAAATCCACAAAGGATATAGCACAAAAGAAAGATGCAATCACGAAGTAACATCTGACTCGACTTAGGTATATGCCCATACATATACCTAAGTCCCCAATTCTAGCTCTGCTCACGAGCTCAAGAACAACTCAATCCACAAAGGAAAGCAAGACCCAAATCCACAAAGGAGAGTAAACAGTAAATCCACAAAGGATGGTTCAACACAATCCACAAAGGAGAGTAACATAAGATTCAGCTCAACCAGGTATACTTTTTCAGATGACGTCAAAGACGATCACTGATCCGTCTCAGTCGTCGGACCCACGAAGGATCGATAGGTACTAACCCCCGCAAAAAGACCCACGTAGGATCGGGCTCACACAGAACCTGTAGGCAGTGGCTCACACAGAACCGGTAGTAAGGACCCACGGAGGATCGGGCTCACACAGAACCTGAAGCACTGATCCACGTGGGATCGCTGAGTGCAGTAGTCGACGCAGTCCACTGAGGATCTCTGCACAGTCGTCGCCGCAGTCCACGAAGGATCTCTGCTCTGCCGTCGTCGCAGTCCACGGAGGATCTCTGCTCTGCCGTCGTCGCAGTCCACGGAGGATCTCTGCTCTGTCGTCGAGGTCACAGCCAGCGCTAGGGTTCCCGCACGTAGCGAGCTCGTTTAGGAGGGTCCGCTCCACGAGCCGAGGGGCTGATACATCAACTGACACGTAGTCCGAAGTTGATGTATCCAAAAGTTCCGTATCGACAACAGGATCTCAACGCGACAGACGGCGCGTCAATCGGACGCCCGGTCTGAGAGTTATTGGCATTTTCGTCCCAGGGGCCCGGTTGGTTTTTAGGGCAAAACCAACCCGACCGTACTCCGCCTGTATCCGATCCTCGGGCGGAGTATGCCAAAAGTTCCGTCTCACTTAGAGGAAACTACCACAGCTGACGGTACGTCGTTCGGACGTCCGTAGCTCAAGTTATGAGCGTTTCCGCTCCGAGGGCCCGGTTGGCTTCGTGTACGAACCAACCCGGCCGAACCCAAAGTCTTCCGAAACCTTGAGTATAATATACCGAAACGACCGTCTCGATCCAAGGATCGCGTAGCCGCTGACGGTTCGTCAATCGGAGGTCCCAGGCCCAAGATATGGGCGAAAGACCGTAGAGGGCCCGAAACGGGGGTACTGGGCCCGGGGCGACCCGGCCCGAACCCCCCCCCTGGGGTCGGCCGAACCGGGTCGGCCCGAACCGGGTCGGCCCGACCCGGCCCGAACCGGCTCGGCCGGGTCCGGTCCGGCCTGGGCGCGGCCCGGCCGACCGGACCGGCCGGCTCGGTCTTCGGCCGCGCGGCCGAAGAGCCGCCGCCGCGGGGTTGAACCCGCGGCTTGAGAGAAACCGCGGCCCCGCGGGGGGCCGCCTGTCACGCGGACGCGGCCGGGCCGCCGCGTCCGTCCCGGTTCCGCGCGGCCGCGGAACCGGCTGCCGCCGCCGCCGCGGCTTCAGCCGCGGCGGAAGGTTTCCACGGCGGCGCGCCTGGCGCCGCCGCCTCCGGTCGCCGGCGCCGCCGCGCCGGCGACCCGCGCCGCCGCCTCCTTCCGCGGGCCGCCGGAGATGCTCCGGTGGCCCGATTTCTTTCCCGTCTGCGCCGATGCTCCTCCCGGGGGACGATCTTCACTGCGGAGCCAACAAATTGCCCTTGCCGCACGGTTTGTCGACGTCCGCCAAATCCGCACAACCAAAATAGATCGGCGGAGGGTTGCCGGGTCTTGTTCGTTAGACCCGCACCCTCCGCGTTAGTCATAATCCACGGGAGGAACAATAAAACAATCAACAACAATTTTAAATGTTAAAATTGTTCGAAGGTCATGCTTCTTTACTTTAAAAGAAATAAATCACGGGAAGGAAAATATTCCAATCAACCCTTACTTTATCGTCGTCGTCGGAATTGCTCGTCGCGGAAGATGGAGATCGCCGCGTCGTCGCGGAATCGCTCGTCGCGTCGCCAATCTCCGGATCAAGATCAACGGATTTAATTAGTTTAAATCCGTTGATATTGAAATTAAAAAGGGAGAAGAAAAGATCTGATTCTCACCTTTGTTGCCGAACGAGGGTCGGCCGCGGAAGAAGAGGCGTCGCCGAAGAACGTCGCGGGTAGATCTCGTCGACGTCGCAGATCTTGGTGTGCGTCGTCGAATTCCGGTCGCCGGCGTTCTTCGCGTTCTTCGCGTTCTTCGCGTTCTTCGCGTTCTTCGCGTTCTTCGCGGAGAGGGTGGAGGAACGAAGATTCTCTCAAATCCTTTCCAAGGATTTTTATGTTGGTCTTATTTTATAAACATGCCAACACGAAACCGGTTAAGAAACGATCCATCAATTCGTTGAATTAATTCAACGAAAGAAACGACCCATTTAATTCACGAAGAAACAGTCCATTTAATTCACGAAATAAACCGCCCAATTAAATGGTCTGTTAAGAATTAAAGAAAACGCGTCGGTTGACTTTTCAGTTACTTTGACGGGTTTTCGCGGGTGCGTTACTTAGCGAAAGAAACGGCGGGGCTCGTGCGGGTCCCACCGCACAAATATCCTACCAAGGGGTAGGATATTTCTGGATAGCATCCTATCCAGTTCAACTCAGTTCAAGCCGTCTTTAAGTGACTTCAAGTGGCTTCCAAGCAGCTTAAGTGAAATAAAATAAAGTTGTCGCACAAACTTTATTTTATTTCTGACTTAAAGCCGTAAAATTTAAAAACCACGTCTGAGCAAACGCAACTCCGGAAGAGGCGTTTCTAAGCAAATACCGGCGCTGCGATTTCATCGGTGCCCTCAGAATTCGATTCCGGGCACCGGTTCAAAAGATAGAAAAACCCGCTCGTCCGTTCACTGAACGTACCCGAGCCAAACTTCGGAAATTGATTCCGGGCACACCGGGCCTCGGAATCAGGTGCCGTCTGAAGCTGCGTTCTTGTAAAATTCCAAAGAAAATTAAGAAAAAAAATTTCCTTGAAATTTGCGGGTCTTTACATACCCTATGGGAGTTCGGGGTGCAGTTGAGATACGGCCGGGATTGGTTTCGCTCACGAAACCAACCGGGCCCCTGGGACGAAAAGGCTAATAACTCACAGACCGGGCGTCCGATCGACGCGCCGTCTGTAGCGTTGAGACCCCTGTGACGAGACGGACCTTTGAGACACTTCTTCGCGGGACCTTGTGATACTTGGAGTATCGACCAGTAGCTCGTGGAGCGGACCGTGGTACTTGACAGTGGTGGTGCGCTTGGATGCAGCAGCAGACCCTTGACGGTGGAGCGCTTGGTTGTAGCGGCGGACCCGCGATACTCTACGGAGTGTGTGCGCTTGGTTGTAGCGACAGACCCGCGACGGTGGAGACGTGCGTGCAGAGTACGGAGACCGTGTAGCCGGCTGAGACCTGACGACTGCTTGACCGACTCGACTTGGAGTGAGTCGACTAGCCCAGTGGACGGAGCGCCCGGTACTTGGCGGCAGACCCACGGCGGACGGAGCGCCTGGTAGTTGGCAGCAGACCCGTGGTACTCGACAGGAGGAGTACCTCAGTAGGCTATCTGGGTAGCGCCCGGTATTTGGCAGCAGACCCTCAGCGGACGGAGCGCCTGGTAGTTGGCAGCAGACCCGCAGTACTCGATAGGAGGAGTACCTCAGCAGTCCTAGGTTAGTGAGCGGCAGCCTCAGAGTCGTGACAGGACCACTGTACACTCTAGAGACGGAGCTCTTCAGCAGTTACGGTTTCGATAATGAAAATCCTGGTTTGAGCTGAGTCAATGAATCTTTTCGTTTCCTCATGATTGAGATGGGTCGCTTGATAACTTAGGTATATGTATGGGCATATACCTGGGTGATGGTTATCCGTTGATTTCATGACTTTTGTGTATCCTTGAGATTGGATGGGTTACTTGATGACTTAGGTATACGTATGGGCGTATACCTAAGTAGAGTCTGATGTTACTTCGTGATTGCTGCCTTTACTTTGTGGATATCCATGTTGGATTTAGTGAGACCTTAAGGGTCTCGGGGTCCCTACTGAGTAGCTTATACTCACCCCTGCACGGGCTATGCCCGCACTTCGTTGTGTTGGTTGCAGACGACGGACAGCGCAGATCGCAGTTGAGACTTGCGGAGCAGGTCGGTACCCGGAGGTGGACCACTGGGCGGACGTACCCGGAGTAGACGACAAGACCTGTGGAGTAGAGGATCTATCTGTACCTACCCTTCAGGTAGGATCCGTGGTGGACGATCCAGGAGCTGAGCCATCTGTACCTACCCTTCAGGTAGGAATCGAGGCGGACGACCCAGGAGCCGCTTCGTTCTTCCAGCTGCTGTTTTTCCCTTTTGAGTTGTACTTTACAGTTGGGCTTGTATTTCCGGCCCCCTTTACTTTTCTGCACTTGTAGTTACTTTCCGCTTGCTGACTCTGTGGTGGTTGTTACTTATAAAGGCAATGCCTTCCCTGTTATCGGGATTTACGCCTTTGGTGCTAGTCGCCAGCCCCTGGCCTATGGAAGGCGGGCTTGGGGTAGTCACGGCACGGGCCCCGAGGACGGGTCGTGACATGCGCATTATCTTGAAGACTCTGAGGAGGCATGAATTATATGGAAAGTTTAGCAAGTGTGAATTCTGGCTTCAGGAGATTTCTTTTCTTGGCCATATTGTCTCTAAAGATGGAATCTCTGTTGATCCTTCTAAGACCAAAGCAATCCAAGAATGGCCAGCACCTACGAGTATAACTGAGGTACGTAGTTTTATTGGCTTGGCAGGTTATTATCGACGTTTCGTCCAGAATTTTGCCCGATTGGCTAACCCATTAACGAAGCTCACACGTAAAGGGGTTAAATTTGTTTAGACAAAAGAGTGTGAAGAATGTTTCGAAGAATTGAAGAAAAGATTAGTCAATGCTCTTATATTGACTCTACCATCGGGGAATGATGGGTTCGTTATTTATAGTGATGCATCAAAGAAAGGACTTGGTTGTGTCCTTATGCAGAATGATAGAGTTATTGCCTATGCATCACGACAGTTGAAAATTCATGAACAAAACTATCCTACTCATGATCTTGAGTTAGCAGCTATGATCTTTGCTTTGAAGATATGGAGGCACTACCTCTATGGTGAAAAATGTGAGATTTATACTGATCACAAGAGTTTGAAGTATATTTTCTCACAAAAAGAACTCACCATGAGGCAAAGGGGATGGCTTGAATTACTCAAGGATTATGATTGCACGATACACTACCACCCGGGGAAAGCAAACAAAGTAGCAGATGCTTTGAGCAGAAAAGACCATGGAGTTCTGAACATGATGAGAATTGAAAGGGATCCAATTTTCATGGATCTAGAGAAGATGGACATGGGAATAACCAGGGAAGGTGAAACATCAATGCTTTTTCAAATGGTTGTCAAACCATATTTACTAGAAAGGATTAAGAGTTCCCAGACCGATGATGAAGAATTTCAGAAGAAGATTAAAGCTGTGAATGATGGGAGATTGAGAGACTTTGTATATGAAGATGGAATTTTGAAATTCGGGAAGAGACTTTGTGTTCCCAATATACCTGATCTAAAAAGGGAATTGCTGGATGATGCTCATAGTTCCAATTTATCTATACACCATGGGAGCACCAAAATGTATAGAGATTTGAAGGAACATTTTTGGTGGGACAACATGAAGAGGGAGATTGATGATTTTGTGTCAAGATGTATGGTTTGTCAACAAGTGAAAGCTGGAAGGCAACAGCCTGGAGGAGTCATGCAACCTCTTCCCATACCGGAGTGGAAATGGGACAATATTACGATGGACTTTGTCATGGGGCTACCAAAAACTCCTAGAAGGAACGATGCAATATGGGTTATTGTTGATCGTCTTACCAAGTCAGCACATTTTCTTGCTATAAGAGAAGATCTACCCCTGGAACGTCTAGCGAGACTATACATTAATGAAGTTGTGAGACTTCATGGAGTACCCCTATCGATTGTTTCTGATCGTGATCCCCGTTTTACTTCAAGATTCTGGAAAAGTCTTCAGAAATCCCTGGATACTGAACTTCATTTGAGCACTGATTACCACCCTCAGACAGACGGACAATAAGAACGGACTATTCAAACCTTAGAAGACATGTTGAGATCTTGCTCACTTGATTTTCAGGGTATGTGGGATCAATATTTACCACTGGTAGAATTTTCCTATAACAATAGCTTCCATTCAAGTATTCAGATGGCACCATATGAAGCATTATATGGAAAGAGATGTCGTACACCAACCTGTTGGGATGACGTTGGTGAAAGAAAACTTGTAGGCCCAGAACTGGTGGAGGAAACGGTGGAAAAGGTGAAAGTAATCCAAAATCACATCAAAGCAGCTCAAAGTAGGCAGAAGAGCTATGCCGATAATCGAAGGAAGGATTTGGAATTTCAAGTCGGTGATCATGTTTTCCTGAAGGTATCTCCGTGGAAGGGAGTCATACGTTTTGGTAAGAAAGGTAAATTGAGTCCCAGGTACATCGGACCTTTCGAAATTCTAGAACGAATTGGGGCTGTAGTTTACCGATTGGCAATGCCGCCAAGTCTCTCCAAAGTTCACGATGTGTTCCACGTATCTCTGTTGAGAAAATACATGCCTGACCCAACGCATGTACTCACCTATGAGGAATTAGAACTGGAACCCGATCTGTCTTATTGCGAAGAGCCCGTCAGGATTCTTGATACAAGAGAACAAGTACTAAGAAACCGGACGACGCGTCTGGTAAAAGTTTTGTGGAGAAACCATAAGATGGAAGAGGCAACGTGGGAACCCGAGGAACTTATGATGAAGAACCACCCGAGTCTTTTTATGCAGTAATACCCTAGAAATTGCGAGGACACAATTATTTTAAGGAGGGGAGAATGTAACACCCCAAGCTTCTACGGTACGCTTTCCTTTGAATAATACAGTAGCGTGTGTTGTACGCAACTTCGAGTTTTAACACACACCACAATCGATCAAACTAGCCGTTAGGAATAGTAATACCTAATTTTTGAAATTATATATATTTTAAATTTCAAAATGGACTTCATTTTTGGATTCGGAATATCGAATTTAGCCTAAGGTGAAATTTTGGTACATTTCGGATAACTTTCATATTTTGATGAATAGTGAAAATTTCCAAATTTTAATTAAAAACAACTTTTTTAATCAAAATAATTAATAGTGATAAATTGTGATTTTGAGTGGTTTTAAAGTATATTTAGAATATATTTTTACCATTTAATATAATGTTGGTCATTGGACAGAATTTTACAATTAAACCGAACATAAACAAGTGTCAATCTTTTGATATTTATTACCTCTTAAAAACACGCTTTTTGTTTTGACAGCGGGAATTAATTTTAAATTAATTTCTGCCACTTCTATGTTTTGAATTTAGGAAAATGGATTCCATATTTGGAATCAGGATTTCCAAATTATGTAAATAGGTAAATTTTATTTTTACACATTTTGAATAATTACTGCGGTAAATATTTTATTTACCATGGTTAAAGGGTAAATCCGGTAAATAAGGGTTAAAAAAAAAATATTATAATAATACAAAGTTACCCTAAAACGTGTCCTAACATTATTGGTGGACACATACCCGACCATGAGCATCCTGGGGTCAATTTGGGGACCCCTTGGAGCCACTTTTATGTGGTAGGGACACATTATATTAATAAAGTTAAAATAAAAATAAAAATGGCATAAGCTTACATCTTTTAGAAGAACAATTTTTACATAGGGTTATACATGTTGGATTTTCGATTATAAATATTCATTAGAAATCTAAAAAGATTTCCTACATAATGATATTTTATTTATTATTTTTAGACATTAAATAATTTATTTAATTTATGACACAATGATGATGCAGTAATTACTATAATAGTGAAAACTTAAAATAATTGATATTATAAATACCCAAATAAATATAATATGAAACTTTTAATGAATTAAACTAATTTTTTAGGATAATATGATATATTAGGATTTATTTAATTGACTTTGTTCGAAGTAATCAATCTGTTATGAGTTTCACAAAAATCAACTATTGAATAGTGTCAAAATTGACATAAAAGAGTTCTTAAAACAAATATTATATTATTAATTGATATTAAATTCATAAAAATCTAAGGTTCGTCCAAGAGACTTATATTATGATAGGTTAATTATTAATTAACCACTTGGGGGTCGCTTGGATGTATATAGTAAGTTTATTAACCATATTATATAAAAATACAAAGAGACATTGTAAAAGTGAAACTAATTAACTTAGAGTTAATACTTAAAGATAAGGTTAATATAAGTACCCAAACCTGTCTAAATTCTATTGGATGAGTTGTTTTCGACCTATCCCCACCTCATCCTTTGAATAGTCAACTTTGGAGCCTTTGGAAACCGAATATGAATTTATTATAAATTAATATTTCTAGCTTTTCCAAAGGTGCCCCTCACCCCTCTTATAAAAGGGCACTCCTCCTTCTCTTTTCCTCACACCTCTCAAGCCACTTGGCTCGTCCAAACTCTGCCCAACTAAGCTCCCCACATCCCTCTCCTCCTCCTTGAAGCTTCCCCTTAGGCAGAAAGCATTTCAAGAAGTCCTTTGGTTCCAACCAAAGTGAGTTACCTAAATTAAAGGTAACAATTTCTCTTAAAGTATTTTCATTTATTTTGCTTCTCCAACCCCCAAAATCTTTTTATTTCCTTTCTTTTGTAACAACACCTGTATCCTAAATATACTAGGATGTTGTTATAAGAAGGATTCAAACTACACATACACACAACTCCATCTAATGGATGATGAACATAATGTTTCTGTGGATGGGAAACTAACGCCTCACGAAACGATGATTGTTCAAATACATCTTACCACCTCTCATGGTGGCCATTATGATGGAACTGTAATTAAATATTATATTAATGATATATATTTTATATATAAGCTTCTGTAATTCCATTTTATTTCATACCATTATTCGTTTCATGTTGTATATACATACGATAATTTCATTTGAGGAAGTGCGGACTACCGCCCCCTTAAAATGATATGACTCGTTCATACCACACATGGAACGTATAAAGGATGGTGTTAATGAACTTAAGTAACATATATAAAATATTATACTGGAATATTAATATACCTATGTAACATTTGGATTAGATTCTTTTAAAATAAAAATTAGATGGAAGTAGCGTTCGTGCGCACGTACGGACTACCGTCTCCACGAACGCGATAAGATTCATTCTCCATCATATCCATTCAAGTCTTATTCTCATTTTGGGGTTAAAAATAATGTTAATATCATTCTGATTATGAATAAGATATAATATATCCATTACAAACATGTCTTACGTAACCAAACATTTAAGAAGAACGAATCGATTATCACCCGAAACGACGATAATACTAAGATATTATTAATAAAGCAATGTTAAAAGATCATATATGATATCATATTAATGTATATTATTCTTGTATAATTTAATAAAAATTATTTCACCATTATACAGGAGGTTAACCTACCCCAACCAAGGAAAAGTACAAGGTAAGGGTTATTTCACAATCTCTTCTTTATCCGAGGTTGTTTATACGTAATAATCTACTGGGATCTCGTTATCATCCACATCCATGTTTCTTCAAAATGTATTT
Source organism: Viscum album (assembly GCA_963277665.1). NCBI lineage: Eukaryota > Viridiplantae > Streptophyta > Magnoliopsida > Santalales > Viscaceae > Viscum > Viscum album. The sequence goes on from OY728129.1 coordinate 321,249,888, forward strand.
CAAAACATTTTTACTATTTACAAGAATACGGGTTAATGTCATTTATACCCTTGTTTGACTTTTTATAAGAGGTTTATAAAGGAATCTTTCCGTCGTTTTCAAAACAAGGTCCTTTTTAACATTTTCGACAGAATTGAGGTAAGAATGTTTTTTTTAACTTATACGGCGGGTGCGGTTATTTTCCGCCGTTATAAAATCGTCGAAGCTTTCCATACAAGCTTATAAGAATATTTTCAATGAAAACGTTTTATTTTATATGGATCTTAAATGATTTCAAAATAAAAGGAGATACTTCTTTAAAAATAATTTTGATTTCATCTATGTCAACATCCTTTGATGGATTTTAAGATTATTTGAAGTTGATTTATTATGATACAAAACTTATATATTGTATTGAAGGTTTTGTGATATGTTTGACTGTGGGTGTGCTATTTTTATACCATTCATAGTTTATGGTGAAATTATTGACATTTCGTATGCTAGTTTTAATATGAATGTTTATGTTATGTTTAAACCTTCTCATATGGGAATGCATTGGACTTAATAAGTGACGGGTGGAGCCCGCTATAGCTCCTCGATGCATCGGTAGGTCTCATAAGACAAACTAGTGTCTTGGCACAAGGCCTTGACAAAATCTTATTTGTAGTCTTGGCACGAGGCCTTGGCTATGTGGTTATGATAGTCTGGCATTATGCATTCCAATATTATGAAAGTGGTTATTGATATTGCATGTGATTATTCGATTAGTAGAATATACATGTGAAAAAGTAAATGGCATTATTTCATTTTACTTTTGCCATACTATGTTGAAGTTCAATTTTAAAAGGCTTTTTTTAGTAATTCATTGCCTTAAATGTTTATGCTTATTCTGAATGTTCCGCTATATTGTTATCCTTACTGGGCATTTGAGCTCACCCCTTTTCTATGTTTTATTTTTCCCAGGTAGTGAAGAAGTAAATTATGAATGACTTGCAGGGATATTATGAGGGGTTTATAGTGTGGACGTTGGAAACATTATGTTGTTGTAGTAGTTTTTCATTTTATGATGTAATGTAAAACTTATGAATATATCTAGTGTTTCCAAGGATGCTAAACTAATCGGTCTTTCGGGATTTGATCTTTCTTGTGATCATGCCAATGTTATGTAATAATGCACCGACTCTGGGTAGCTGGGGTCGGGGCGTTACAATTCTAGATAAATAGATTCCCATAAATAATGTTTTCCATGTGTCCTAACTATAGTTGTATCACCCATACCCATCTCATGTGATCGATGTGGATGAGTTTGGACTTAAGATAGATGCGTTATTTAGGGAAAATATAATACATGTATTTGATCATATTTAGAATATTTTGACGGGAAAGACTTTTCTCTTAGTTTTTGTATTATGGAAACATGGGTGTGTGTAAGAGAAAACATGGGAATACAAAGTACCTTTGAGGGATCAGTGGCACGATTTTTTTCTTGAAATCATAGGGAAGATTGAGAGTGCATCCTAAGGATGATCTGTTATATGGTGGGAAGATTGTAAGATTCCAAAATTTTCAAGTGTGTTCTCAAAAATGTTTTCAGATATCTTTTCCCCTATATTTTAGTACATTTTAGGGTTATAAATTGAAGTGTGTTTGGGAGATATTTTTGAAAAATGGAAGAAAAAGAGGTTAAGCATGGTTTATGCATTGTTAAAGAAAATTATACACCCCAACATAGATAAACATGTAACCCTATATAATGGGGGTTCACATGGCCGGATCATGGGTTTTCAAACCATATGCCATAAAAATGAAAATGGTGCACCCATAAAATAACAAGTGCACGATTATCTCACGGTTAGGGAAACTCGTGAACCCCTACCTCAGAAACCTTAATGGATTTTAATGAATCAAAAAAATATATTTTAAAATTCCTCAATCCCTAAAAGTGCATCCATATCAACCCCTACTTGAACATAGTTGGTATTTCACATTTTAGAGCTTTTTTGACGGGATTCCATGTCCATCCGATCTCCAATATTTGTGTTTCGATGTTTGGAATACAGATCATCTCTTATCCCGGTAGGTGGATTCTATCTCGATGTTTCCCCATTCATCTATTTTACTTTTATTATTATTTTGGAGGGAATAAATCTTCTATTTTTATAGATACAGATATATATTTAGTGAATATATATCAAGGATTTTGGATCTATATTTCGAATTAAATAGATCATATTTTTTTATCTTGATTTCGGGTTCTTGGATTCTGATCTAGATATACACTATTGTGATGCTCAACTTTTGGTTTTTTCATTTGGGTGACTGTTCATCAATGAATAGAGGTAGGTGGTTTAATATTCAATTCCCATTGTTGTGATTCTGATATGTGCATGCATGTTTTAGTTTTTCTATCATTCATTTGAAATTCTTTTTCCTAAATTAATTTATTTAATGTGTCCAATTGATTAATTGGATTTGTTTTAGAAATTGATGATTAATTTGGGAATTAATTATAAGGTCTAGGATCTATCTATTTAGATAATTAATTGGATGAATAATTATAATATTTAGAGATTTATGATGTTATATAATTAATGGTATACTAATTTCGGGATATTGGTGTCCTGAGTTTAAATAATTAATGGTAGAATTAATTATGATATATTGGGGTTATTTTTTTCTATTATTAAATATAGATTTAATTATGTGATATTGGGATGGTTGACTCGAGATAATTAATTGATGAATTAATTAACTTCCTTTACATACATAATTAATTGCAAAATTAATTAAGGGAATTTATGTGATAAAATAAAATTTTAATTAGAAATAAAATTTATCTTAATAATTTATTATTGAGTTAATTATGTGTAAAATAGTTGTTACAAGGTCATTAAATTAGAATGTATACATGGTAACATGGTAACAATAATTCAGAGTAAAAGAATGGTAACATGATAATTTAATTGAGAAGTATACATGGTAACATGGTCATTACACTTATGAATAAAAGAACGAGAACATGACCATTCTTTTGTGTGGTGTTTGAGTGGTAACATGGGCAATGAAGCTGGAATTTAATAATGGTAACATGGGGAATAATGTATGAACTATGTAATGATAACATAGAAACACTGAGATATGGCCTCACATGAGAATACTTCAGGATCCGACATGAGCCAAAATAGGTATTGACATATTATATCACCTTTGAATATGTACGGCTCTAACATATGGAAAATTGATTTTAAGATTTGATATTAACTAGAACACTTTGGGATCCAACATGAGCCAACTATGGAAAGAGGTATGGGTGTCCTCAGGAACCCCGAAGATATTGTGGCTAAATAAAAATAAATGATAATGTGATAACAGTTTACTTATGCAATGTACATATTTCTTTATAATTTGACTGGATTTGTTTAGACACCATTGGTGGAGGCCTACTAATTTGTACTGACACCCTACTCGGGGTTCCTGATCATTCCCCGAATAGACTATATTGTTGCATAATAGGTAAAGGGAAAATTCCCTATGTTATATTGCTTAGTTGTGGTGGAGCTTGGATGAGAGAAATAGATGTGGTTCTGGACAATCTTATGAGTATTTAGTATCATTATTTCACGTTTCGATTTTATACACATGACATATAATTTATTGTGAAATGTTTTTTTCTTTAGTTGGATATTGTATTTCCTCTATTGATTATCTTGAAATATTAGTATTGTTTATGGTTATATATGATTTCGCTATTTTTTATTATTTCCAATAGTATTTACTCTAATAAAATAGGGTATATTCTCTCCACGATCGACTTACTAGACCCTCACTTCTAGTTGAAAAATATAGCAAATATGGAGTCACTCATGAGGTTATGTGGTGAACTGACTCAAGGCACAGATGTGTGACAACCGTGCCAAGATGTCACAACTATACATCAGGATGGTGGGAATCTATAAACGTGTGGTGTATATGATACATCCTAAAAGTGTGAATAGAGCTCACACTGTTTTTCACACGTTCCCATCACACTTTCATCATGCTCTTTTATCTATTATTTTTATAAACCATTTTTGTTAATAGTATATAAATTATATTTTCTAAAATTAATAATGAAAAGTGAGTTAGAATTTTCAACCCAAAAACACAAGTTATAATGGATCAGATTCACTTTTTTATGCATATGAAATAGGAAGAATATAAATAATATTCTATATAATATTGAGCCTAAGATGTTATGAACCATTTACACAGGGCTTTCCCAATTTCCAGCTCTGTATGTTGGATGATTGACTATATAGATGGTGAAGGCTAGATTCAAAGGTAATTAATTCCATAATTATCTATGGACACCTTTGTACTAGTCACTAACCCCTAACCCACTAGTGGTGGTCTTAGGAAGTACCCATACCAATAATTTTGTATATCGAACCATTAATCCTCAATACACAATCCCTATTATACACCAATGACCTAATATCCATCTATTGTGATATCCTCCATGGAAAAATAATACAGCTATCATGAGCATGTGAAGATGATTCCAAATTTAATATACATTTTATTAAAATAAATCACTATCTATTATTAGATTAATTATTTAAAAATATTGAAAATTATTTTGGTGAAACATATGTTAAAAAAAATGATAATTTTATTATTCCAATAAAAATATTAAATTTCTAAAGAATAAAATATCAATTTTATATGGTCATTTAAAAACCACATATTGACATCAATAATGTCACTAGATTGTAATTATTATATAGTTTATTACATTTATTCTTCTTATTGAGGTTTAAATAGAAAAATTGAGAATTTTGGAAAATTTAACAAAAACAATGGTCAACATACACGATCATAGAAACTATGATTTCCAACATTCCATGATTAAAATTATTAATCTGGGTAATTTTCAAATTCCCTTGCAATGTTATTGAGACCACACAATCATGAAAAACATGCGAGAAAAATTATCTATTCTAATCATTTTTTATTTTCTTCTCTAGAAGATTCCCCACTCCACTTTCATTTTGAATAAGAGATATTTAGAGGAATGTTTGTTCGTACTCCTCTCCTTCCACCTAACCACTTTATTGGTTCATTTTCACCACTTGATGAATATTCAATGTATAAATCGAATATTCTTCTCTTCACTATTTCTTTACCATTATTTTTCATTATCATTCCCGAGTTTTCCACACAGACCTAGGGTTCCCTCATAGGTGGAATTATTTTGGTAATTTTAATTTAGGTTGTGTAAATATACTATAAGTGCATTTCTCTATTAATTCATGGGTTTTTGACAAAATGTATCACTAATTTAATAATGTTTGGTATGTGATATTAATTTTCCTTAATTTAACACAGTGTGTTGGAGATTTAAAATCATGTTTTCCTTAATATAAATTCTATAATAATTATCTATGATGGATTCATGTGGATTTTTAAATGTTTTGTTTTATAGTATACATGATATCAAAAATATATTTTCAATGGTATATATTGAAATTATTTTTAAAGTATTATTTTTTAAACTAAGAGTTTGAGGAAATGGTATGTGGGTTTATTTATTAAATTCATGATTCTAAAAATAACATTCGACATGTATTTTATTTTTAATCAGAAAAAATTCAGATATAAATTATATTTAACATATAATTTTTCAAACTATGAAATTGAGGAAATGTTATGTGGGTTTTTTTATTAAATCAATGATTTTATAAATAATATTTGACTTGTTATTTTTTTTAATAGGAAGATATTATGATTTTAAATTTTTTAATAAAAATGTTTTTTTGTATTTAAAACATTATAGTGTTGTTTTATGTACAACTATAAATTTTTTGCATTATATTTATCATATTAATATTAATTTTTTAACTTACAGCTTTGTGGTTGTTCAATTGAAAATGTGTTAATTATTTAAATGGTTTTTGGAGGTGAGGTTCCATTTATTAAATTTTATGATTATTGTTTGATGTTTTATTTAAGATGGAATTATTAGAATACCTTGGGTGTCTAATTGGGAAATAAGGGATGTCTGTTACAATAATTTATTATACATAATTAGTTTACCTTAGTTTAAATTACACACAAGAAAATGGTTTGGATTCTAATGAGGTTAGATTTTTAAAAAATGTGTAGTTATTTTGAATCACATCAGGACACAATAATGATTATTTCAAGAGTTGATTCTATTGTAGTATCTGATGACCGCAAGTTATTATACCACTAAAAATTATGTTAGAGGGTCATGAAAGTCACTCTAAAGGATTTATATTGTTCATCATGTTTGAATTCATTGTTCTGGTATCTTCTAACCTTGAATTTATATATTGAAAATCCTATATTTTTGTTCAAAATTATTTTAATTTGATTATGGAATCCCTTATTTAGGATTCATTGCTTATTAATAATTATTTTAGTATAATTTTTGATTTTTTCATGTTATTTATATAATTACTATCTTATTTTATATGTTTATTTAATATTTAATGAATACTATAATCTATTTTATTTTTCATTTAATGGGATTTATTAATTCATGTCACCTAGAACAGACCCTATGAACCCTCAAGAGGGATATAGAAATTTCCACAAGCTAATCCACCTCATAATCACTATATAATCAAAAACATTTCTAGAATATTGGATCCATGTATAAAGAAGTTAGTTCTTTTCCAGCTTAAGATAGTGATTAGGCTCTATAGTTTCACAATAATAATCCACTTCATTTTGTAGGTGATTATGATCCTCATGAACCTGATGGATTTTTAGTGACGTTTAGGAGAATATATAATTTTATTGATAAATTGATGATTTTATGTTGAAATATTCCATTTTAATGGATGATGACCCAATTTGGAAGTAGTGTAAATCAATTATTCTGGCTAAATTGTATTAGAATATTTCCTATATGAATTGAAAAAACATATTTAGACAATACTTTTATCCCAAAAAAATTAATTTCATGAAGGAATAAGACTTTAAATATCTCTATAAGGTGAATTGGATAGTTATAGACAACTGAATATAATGAAATCCAATAGTTATCAAAAAATATTGTCCCAAGGGACACTATTAATAAATCAAAAATTGAAATGGGTCTCCAACTGCATAACTAGTAAATATATTTTTAGTAAGCTACACTTATTACACTAAAGTGGTAAATAATAAATTGATGGTATATATAGATTAAATATGATTTATTGGAATTGGAGGTGTTCTTTATTTTCTGTGTGGATGTGAAGGTGGATTTCTAATGAAGAAGAAGAAGTATGATGTGTACAAATAGCGAAGCAGTGGTGGCCATTATGAGTATTTTTATTTCTTCCAGGAATCCTATTGAGAATAAACTCATGTATATTGTTAATTTGTAAAATATAGGTATTATATGACATTATTATTGGATTATTCTAATACTTTTTATTCTTGTGGATGTTTTTATCATCCAAAGTGGTTCTGTTGAGTGATATCTTAATAGAATAAAAGTGATGATTCCTCAGTTTTAAATGGGTACAATTTATAGTATGACACTTCCAAAGAAATAATATCTAATTTTTATGATCATAAAGGTATTTGTTTAAATATTCAAAGGCATATTATCTTTGAATTTATCCTTGGCCTAGTGGAAGACCATGGATGAAACATTAATCTTGGTGATTGTTATTTAACCGAGATAATTCCCACTTTGGTTGTAGTAATACTGACCACTATTAGTGGTGTTGTACTAATATTATTATCTATAAGTATTAAATTATATATTTGAATTTCCTATAAATTTTTATCTCTTCCATAATAACATATATATATTTTGGATGTTGAGTTATCTTAGTACTTATTTGTGATTGATTGCATCCTGATATTGAATTAAATTATTGAAATCAAGTCCAACACTTATTATTATCATTTAAAATTATATTATATCAAATATAATGGGGAAACCATTTATTTCATGGGTAATTTAACTCTTGATCAAGCTAGTATAGACGCCCAATTCATGATGTTATGGAGTTATTTTACTAAGAAGAATTTATTGTTGTGAAATACGATGAATAGATCTTAGGGAATTAACATCCAATTAAGGAAAGGGACTTCCAATATGTCATTCATGGTGACTTATCTGAGTAACCACTATAGTGAAATGTTTAATTTTATATAGATCTTATTCTGTGGGGAAATCGTATGTTCATTCCCTCTTATCACATGTATTTTATAGAGTTACTATACATGAAGATTCCATTGAATTATTCCAAAGGTAAATAATTTATCGCTATGAGAATTCCATAATGTAATTCACTTATACTCTCTACAATGAAGGATAATGAGTTTCTATACAAATAAATTGATTACTGATAGAAAAATTAGGTAACAAATAAAAATCGGCATCCCTTTTTCTATATTCATGATCACATTGATCAATTTAAAGGGGAATGATTCATTACAAAATTGAACCCAGATCAAGATTTCATTAACTCATATATAAGTAGTCTGATAATCTTGAATGTTCAATATAAAATGAATACTACCTTTATGAATATCCAAATTTTCTATTTTTTGATCAATTATACTATAGTTTCCTAGAATATGTAACCTACAACTTCAATTAATATCTTAACCCATTATTCATGATATTCATAAATAATGTATTGGTTCATTAAAAGTAAATATATTAACATAAGATTCATCTATGTTCAAGATAGATACATACATGAAAATTTATCCAACAACTCTTTTTTATTCAAACATAACACTCATATGACATGTGGACTTTAATTTAGGAATCTCAATTGATCTTGAAAAAATAGAAGCTATTATGTCATGGGAGACACTAAATAACATCTTTCAGATGTGAAGCTTTATGGGTTAGATATGTTATTACTACTGGATCATGAAGGATTTTTCTATATATTCATCACATTAAAATCTCTTAATTAGAAAAGGGTGAGATTCTCATGGAGATATAAATTTAAAGTATCATTTAAAGAGTTATAGTGGAGGTTTCCATAAAGTATTATTTTAATTTTACTTTATCTCATATAAAGACTTTTTATATTTTGTGATGTATCAGGCCTCGTATTGGGTTGTCTGTTTATGAATAATAAATATGTTATGGTCTATGATTCTCACCAGTTACATAAATATGTAAACATTTATAGGACGTATCTAATGTAGCCAAAATATATTAAATTTTTAAACATTAGAAAAAATATAATTATTTGGATACAAATAACAAATTTCCACTTTCCTCTGATGTCATTATTAACATTAGGATTTGGTTATAAGTTCTATTCTCTTTGTTGAAATCAATGATGAAAGTTTTTCATCATCCATATTAAGCTATTAATAATGGTGATTCTGAAATGTATTGTGATATTAAGAACCAATATTGGTGGCCTATAATGATATGGTGTTTAACTAATAATTTATGTCATTGATTAACTTTTTATAAGGCGAAATAAAAACACCAATATCCAAAAATATTAATACCACACTTACATATCCATACCTGTATGTGAGTGGACGTATCCCTTGAACACCTTATTCTACAAATTTTATATGGGAGAAATTTTTATGATTAATGAAATTTTCCAAAAACAATTTCTAATGAAATAAATTTTGAAAATCATGATCCTTGGGAATTTATATCCAAGAAAGATTATAAAATTTCATGATGTGTATTTGGTTATAATTTATATTAAAAATTCCTATTTTAAATTATAATTATGTAAAGTACTTAATTATTCTATGATAACTCATGTGAATGTTAATACAATATATTATCTCTAAAATGGAAATCATAAATATATTTAGATTAAAATTTAAATCACATACATCGTGCTTGTGTCTTATATTTTAGGGGATATTGAGAACACCAAATATCATTTGTAGTATTTTCATATAATAAAAGTAATAAATCATTAATAATTATGGATTTTCTAAATAATTATATGGTTTTTATATCCATTTGTGACTATTTTGGGTTGAGATTAGTGAATCCATATTAGTGTGATTTTTCATTGTGTATGAAATAGTGAAGAATCTTCAACTAAATTGAAAATATTGGAGATAGATCATTATTTACAAAAATCACATACTAATATTGAAAACCATTAAAATATTCAGTGGGATATAATTTTTTCTTGAATGTCACTTTTTAACATGGATATAGGTGTTTTGGAAGACAATTAAATCTTATATAGAAGCTTGTTAAATGATTTTAAAATTATCAAATTCTTAGAAAGGATACTTACTAGGTTTATTTACCTCCCTATATGACTCCTATTCATAATGTGTTCAATTTTTTCCAGTACAATAGATATCATTTATATCCCTATATTTTTTAGGTTTTGAGAGTTTTGGAGTTGGAATATGATGTCATCCTGGTAGAGAAATCTATTCTGATTCTTGATCACCGGAATAAAGTTTTCAATCGAAACATCTATTTTGTTAGTTCATGATTAAGGAAAATTTTTATGAATATTTCGTATAAATTTTTTTATGTTTATATTGGATTCATTCCAAAAAATATTGTATTATATAATGTTAAAACATCGGCGTGTTTGACATATTCCAAAGTGGAAACCTATACTCTACATAATTTGAATCAATTTTAAGACATACGTGAACCAAAATATTTTATATATATATTCAAACATAAATGGATTATATTGAATTTTTTGTCATTATATAATTTATATCATTCTAATCAATTCATATATTCATAATTTTTTTATAATTTTATTATTTTTATCAAATATATTGGTTTAATTATTGGGTTTCCACATAGATAGTGAATTACCACAAAGATAATAAATAAAAGAGAAACTTGTCCATGTTAACACTCAGTAGGGTGCTATAAGTATAATATATTCAGCATCTAGTATTAATAAAGTGGAAATATAATAAAATTTTTCATGTCAAAATATCCTACAATTCCAGATTCCAATATTTTATATTCATTACCTAAAGATAATGCACCATCACAATGCTACCCATGTCCACTCCCAATGCATAATTAACATTTTTCACTATATATAAGAATTCTAAAAACAATGGATCCTTTATAATGTCAGTTGTTTGGACACAACATAATACAAATTAAAAAAAATTCATGTAATTAAAATAAAAAATTAATGAATAAGGAGAATAGAACAATGATTCTTTGTTTTAGGGGAATTAGAACGATTAAAATGACACACTTTCAAACAAACCCATTTAACCTGTCTAAAAAATGCATGTATCATCCCAATAATTATAAACTTTTCATAATAAACACCTATTTTAATTTATTATTAATATTATATAGGATCTCAAACATGGTTGTGAAAACCATCCATTGGATCATGCATATAAAACAAATATATTGTAAACCCAATACTCTATGTGTATCCCTGAAGAAGATAAATTCAACATTTCGGTTACCCATGAGCACCATTTCATTGAAAAAAATAATTTTCATGTGTGTGGATATTCAAAGATAAAAAATAAGGGTTAAGATGAATAAAAAGGTTAACAGTGATCATTACAAGTCTATGCTGCTAACATGAAATCCTGAGTGGTCTAAGAGAACATTCATGAAAAACTATATAATCCAATCAGACATGGATTAAAAAACTGTACAAAAACATAAATATTAAACACATATAAGTGAAAATAGTTCATGGAGCATCAAAACCAAAAATAATTCTCAAATTATAATAAAAATGACAGATTCAACATAAAATGACCACTCACATGTTATTTTCAACTTGTAAGTGATTCATGTAATCAATGAACATGGGAAAGGGATATGTCAATTTATATAAAAGTATGAAACATAGGAATAGATATAATCTCATGACAAGTGGTTCAAGGAGAATATACACATAAGTTGGATTGTCTCTCAAGTGGGAAGAAATATCCAATGCACGAGATTAAGATTGAGGATTTCTATTATTTTCATAGAGTTGGAATGACTTCTTCAAAATATTATTAATCCTTATCTAGCCTTTTTATTTTCTTATAATTCACAATATTATATAAAATATAATTTTTAATGATTATTACGTGGCTTGAATTTAGTTGAATTTATATTTTTTAGAATTTTGTGATTGTTCTAATGTGATTCAATATTCTAACCATAATTTTTATTTTTTGGTAATTGGATAGTTTCCTAGCATTTGTGAGATATAGAGTGAAATTAGAAACTCAAATAACTCACTAGTAATACACACATTTTCATCAAATAGTGAACTATGAGTGACTGTAAAATATGACTATTTAGAATACATTATGAAAACAAACAAAAAAATTATTTTTATCGTCAGTATAATATCTTTATGTGACAAATTACCCATGTATAATTGAAAATCTCACAAATATGGTTTTTAAATCACAACTTAAAATCCATATAAATAGTATAATTAGCAATATACAACACAATTTAAAGTAAAAAAAAATTATCTGAGTTGAGGGTACTTAGTAAACCTTATGGGCAGCTTTATCTTAATTAGTAAAACTTGTGGTAATATTTATAGATTATAGTTAGGTATATAGTGGTGTTTTATCATTATATTAGTATAAATAGTAAAAAGACTCATATTGGTATTTCAATTTAATATTTAAACTATAAGTGAAATTTAATATAGGTTATTGTGACCTCCATGGTTTCTATATTAGGCGATTCTTTATCCTACTCGACCATTTATCCTATGAAAATTCACTACTAAATTTACTTAACTATAATTATATTGACATTTATTACAAAAAAACCTTCTGATCCAAATCATATCCTTGTAAAAAAATTCACTCTATACTCATCTTGTATTGTGTTTAAATTACCTCGTTCACTTATAGGGATATTATATTACAAGATACACATATTTATTAATCATTTTGGTGCCATTTCTATGGATTTGTTCATGAGGTACCCGAGTTTTAGTTGAAAACCCAAAAAAACTAAAAAATAGTAAAATTCAAAAAAGTGAAAACACACAAAAAATATCATTAATGAATTGCTATTATATTCAATAGTTAAATTATTCAAAAATATTTATATTGATAATATTAATTTTTACATTATTTATTCTTTTTATTATAGTACCCTAATTGAGTACTTCCCAATGTGATATTTGTGTAAAAATGTATATAAATTTTCATGTAGAGTGACCAATCAGAGGATGTTTTTGATATTTATGGTGTGGTAGGATATCTATTTTAGATATATAATGGAAACAAGATGGCTTGGTCTAATTAATGTGGAGTAATCTAAAAGGATTTGAAAATTTATCTTCCAAACTAATTTAGGACTGAGGGTTGAGTTCATGCTACTACTCATTTTTTAGGTCAAGAAATATATAAGGATTGAATACTAAATAAATTCCTATTAAACTGTAGAGAAAGAATCCATGTATTTAATGAGGTAGTTTTGTCTATTTCACAAGATTTAGAGAAAGAATAACAAATTTTTTCCAAATCTATAGTATATGTGAAAACCATGGAAGAAAATGTCCAATGCAGATGAAAATTTGATGAAGAAGAAGGAAATTCCATAATTGAAGTGGCTAAAGGATATTAAGATCATGAAGAAGGCAATGAGGAACCCCCCTCCCCCTCCCCCATTTTTACTATCATTTCGCAAAACAATTAAACCATTGATTATATTTTGGGCTATTTACTATGGTTTGTTGGACATGAGGTGATTTAAGGGAATTTTATATCATTTAAACTTGAGGTAGTTATATAGATCCTTCTAATTATATTGTTAGATTATTCATTATAGGGAGAAGAAGATAAACTATACTTGGTTGTTCTTTATATAGAATACACATCCAATTTTTACATAGGCCGGTTTTAAAATTTAGTATTACCTAAAGGCATTAATTAAGTAGTTTTTACATGGAAATAATATATTTATGACAGTTTTATTTAGATAATTTCTAGTAATTTATTTATTTATTAGTTATTTTATTTTTTATTTGTAATTTAACTACCAAATATTTATTAAAGAACCTATATTTTTTTCATAGGACCTTTTAGTTTCATTAATGATGGAGAAGAGGAGGCCCAACCCACTTCTATGAAGAGAAGTATCACTACACATTTAGGGAGTGTCCTCTTTTTACCTTATCATATAAATGTTATCTTTGTATAATTTTAATTATAAATGTATATATTTTTTCTTCCAAAGTTAGAAAAATTCATTAGATATATATTTTGGGATTTTTTTGGGGGTATTGGAATTATTGGATCCCACTAGAACTATGATATTAAAATGACCTAAGAGATGCATTAGAAAATATTAACAGAATTCATTGAATTTGATACCATTTAAAGAGTAAATTAATTAAAATTATTATTGGTGGATCAGTTTGATAACAATTAATAAGATTGACTCAGAAATATTACTTGTGTTAGTTGATGAGTTTTTGTTGGTGATACATTTGATAAATTTATTTTAAATTTTAAATTAATATTTCAATTATTGACCATAATTTATAATTTTTTCAAATTTAGATTGATGATTTCAAATAGGGTTTAGAAAAATAGGTTTAAATTTTTTTTAAATCAAAATGTAATCCAAAAATATAATATATGATTAAGAGTTGAAATATTTTTGAGAGTTGATTGTATAATATTAATTATATATCCGGTTGTTTCATTGAACCTTGTGGGAAACCAATTATTTGTAGTGATTTAGTTTTAGACTATATAAATTCATTCAAGAAATTGTGTTATGTGTAATTTGGATTAAAAAAAATACAAAAATGGTGTGGTATGTGAATTTCAAACTATACTAGAGAATGTATTTTTTTGTAAATCATTTTTTATATAATTATTTAAAATTTTTTATATCAATATAATGTTTTATTATTTAATTTTTTAGTATACTATCTTTAAATTATATCATAAAATTTATTTTGTTAATTTTTGATAGATATAATTTCATTACATATTTTTAAATGCAATCAAACTCAATGTACATGAGGTCTAAAGAATTTATAGGATTAAAGTTATAATAGATTAATGTATACTTTGATAATGTTGATGTTCATTCTCAAGGACAGGAATAATTTATGTGTGTTGGTATATGATTTATAAATAATTATACTAATATTATATATAATTTTTTTTTCTGTGTTTTGTATAAATTTCATGCCGAAACCATTTTATTATATGAATTTTAATTTTTTTATGGATTTAGATAATAAATGTGGAAAACATAGAATGTAATGCTTCATTAGGGAAAATTTTAAGACCTATTTAAATTATAATTTTAAAACATGTGTTATTATACCTGAATAAATAAATTTGGTTTTTTATTCCTATTATTATTTTTATATTTTGATAATAGATTTTTATATTCATTACTTAGTTATATTTTATATATTAATAAAAAATACTTATTTAATTATAAGAAGTTAGTGTGGATGCAGTAGAAGATAAACATTTTCCCATGTAAAAACATATTGGATTGATCTATAGGGATTACCACTTGCTTCTAAACCTAATAGAGTGGTAAATGAATAATATTTTATATTTCCTAATATCATATATATTTACATTCCTATTATATATATATATATGTTCTCATGTTAGTGATACCATTGAAATTTTTCCCGTGTCTGTACATAGTACATATTAATCTTTGGATTCAATTTATACCAATTCCCAATACAATATCACATTTACAACAAATAAACTATTACTAACACGTGAAAAAATGCATGTTTTATAGAATCCCAATAAGAAAATGAATGAGAACACAGAAGAAATGATTAGGTTTTATTTTTTGAGAAGAATAACCATTTAATATATGATTTTTGACATAATAATTGTATATGCCTATAAACACCTATTACATCCTGATAATTTTAACCTATTTCACCCATGTTACTTGTGTTGTATTTATAATATTTTCTGATCTCTAAATATAGAGGTAAAATACTATATAGTAGAGTATATGTCTATAATATACATAGTGTTACCCCAAGATCACTTAATGAACCACTGAATAAGTCTAATTCATTAATTTTATCACCCATGTGGATAATTTATTCTTTAAATCATCATTATATGCATTTCAACTCCTAGATAAATGGTATTCTCTAGTATAAAAAATATGTGAAATAATGATTATATATAATATATGTGTGTTACATATAATTATGAGGGGAAAAAGTGAATCTTTATACTCAATAACTATGCCAAATTAGTTAAGGATTTAAAAATAATCCATATAAGTTAAAATACATGAGAGGGAAGGAAAAATATATCATAAATACAAGTTGATGAAAATGATACTTACATTGGAATGTTTTAGTCTACTATCAGTGTGGAATGATCACTCACTTTTTTCCAACTCGTAACTGATCCATGAAATCAATGAAGGAATTATATGGATGTCCCTATTAATAGGAGATGAATAAATATAGGAAGGGATTTGATATATTGATAGATGTTGGAAATTGAACACAATATATAGTTTATTTTTTTCTAAACTAGGAGAAGTTTTCCAAGGTATGAAACTAATATAGAGGAAAAATTAATTTTCAGGTTGAGTTTGCTAGAGTTCAATGTGGGATCTTAAATATTTTTCCCAGTTTCTTTTTGTTTCCTTATTTGAATGTGATGTTTCTTTTTATATTTAAAATTTTTAATGTGAGAATCTATTTTAGGTATATTTTAGTTTAGTAAACTACTATGATAAATTTCTATGTGATTATTTTTATTAACCATAATAACTTTTTTTGGATCGTGTCTATTTTTTATTATATATGAGTGATGGAGTGAGAGTGGAAAACCACTCAACTCACTTAGAGTCTAGAAATTTCCACTTGATAATATTCTCTATGTGAGGATAAAATATGTGAGATAATATAACTCTAAGAACATGAGTTATAATATCATTTATATTAGTGAGTACATTTGTGTAGAGAGAGGCAACACACATGTGTGAATTAAACTAATTTCTTTTGGGTCTAAAATTACCTAACAAAAAATCCTAAGTGATAGAAGTAATTATAACACATAACAACACTAAATGTGACTAGTTTCTCTTACTTTTGTATTGTTAGGAAAATATTTTTGGACCTATATATTCATTAAGATGGATTTTGGGAATTATTGAGGGAGTATCATTAGGTGGAAAATGATTCATTCTTATTTTATTATCATAACTACTAAAAATTATTAACAATTTTACACTTTGAGTTTCATAATACCTTATCATAATATATATTCTATGTAAACAATAAATAATTTTTTTTATCCATAACTGATCCTTATAAAGAAATGATCCAACAATAAACTAGTACTCTATTTTATTAGACCTATGGATTATATATGAATATGTCGTGTAATGTCTAAATTTACATTAAAGATTTTGTATTTTTTTGAAGCATGAAATTTATTAACATGAAATGTTGGTATGATAATATAAAACAAGAGTACACTGTAATCATTTATTATAAACTGAGGGAATTGATGATGTTTTTTTTGTACATATTTCTATGATGGAATGAATTTTGACACTCAAAATGTCACTAAGAGATATTTATTAGTTTATTTATTTGAATAATTATTTTCTATACAGTTTATAATAATAAATAAAACATATTGACTAATTTTCAAGATTTCATGGTCAACCTGCATGACTAGTGGGACAATGAAAACTAACCACACATGATAAAATTCTTAGAATAGTGGAATGATAACTATCCCATTCATGATCGTATTGATTGTATAGTTGGTTCATACATGTTATAAAAAGGTTTATATTTTGGTTTTGTTTTGTTTTTTCCTAGATGATTTTTCCCTCATGTTATATTTTCCATGGAATCTTTGAATGGCATCTTCTCCTTTTCCCTTTCAACTAATTTGGTTTTTTATAGTCTCTTAATTAATACTAAATGTATAAGCCCTTGATTATTCTCTCTTCTATATTTCTCTATTAATCATCTTTTTTTATAATATCTTTTCAATGGTGGCTCATGGTTTATTATTGGATAGATTTAAATTAGGGTATTTTTATATTCTATATTTTTTAATCTACTCAAAAGAACATTTTCACATTTTTTTCATGTTGTTTTGATATCATTTATCAACAATTTTATAGATTTTTGGTTGGTGGTTCCATTCACTACACTTTCCTTAATTCAACCATGTTTTTTTGGATTTTAAATCATAGATTCATGAATTTAAATTCTATAATAGTTATATATAAATGATTTTTTAGATGATTTCATGGCTTCATTATGTTTTTAATATGATGTTAATGGTGATTATTAATAGGATATGTTTAATTTATCTTTTAACTCTATTTTTCACTCCATGTCTATAAGAAATGTGTTCTTTGATTATTTATGAAATGAAGTAATCTATAATGGATATTTTAACTTATTATTATTATTTTAAATAGGAAACTTTATTATATTAATTCATTTTTTAAATAAATAATCTTGTTTTTATTTTAATAATGGAAGTATTGTTTTATGTACAACAAGACATATACCCCTCTTTATTTGTCATAAAATTTGAATTTTTTTCTTATATATTGATTTATGGTTAACTGAATAGTTACAATTTATATTATTGGTTTATATTGGTTTTTTGTGATTAATTCAAGTATTTTACTATTATTTTATATTGATTTTTATAAAAAATGATGGGAATAACATGGGTATTTACGTGTTAAACTATTGATTGGTTATACACTAGTGGATTATACACCGTCAGTTCCAATAGTTTAGATTTTGTACTGGATATTTTTTATCATTTATAATAAGTATTGGTTGGTTGAAAATATATTTTACCTTAAGATCGTATAAACATTTTTGGGATATGGATCTGATTGTTGAGTCAAAAGTTTTCTACTAAGTCACCTTATTTATTATACCATGATATTGATGTGATGTGAGTGGCATCGATAATAATTTTTTCTTCTGATTTTAGTTATTAATGGATTTAATTTAATTTTATTTCATTATCTCAATAAATTATTAAAAACACAGAAAATTAGATATTTATTTAATTTATATAATTTGTAAAATAAGAAGATAGTTTGTTAATTTATCTTCAAACTAGCTTGTATAATTTTGTTTTTTAACATGACTAGTATGGAATCTTTGTTGGTATCATACTAGGATAATCACATGCACACTTTATACTATATCTGATGTGTATACATGATGGTATTATATTATTTAAGTAATATAAATGATTCACATATACATTGTGGGTGAAATATATGTTTTTTTGGATTATGGAGTATTCATGCAGAGTTTTTGGATGAAATATCTTCTTCAGTTTTATCTTAATAGGTTGAAATATACCAAATAACATAGTTTATTCCCTTAAAACATGTTTCTAAAATATATTATTCATAAATTCAATTTAATTCATGTGATTGGATAACATGGACATTGAAAAAAGATAATCTAGGTTGGTTAGTTTTACACAGAACCCATATATAACCCAATAAATTTATACATTCCTAACATTATTATGTTTTTAACTTCTAGTTTCATTCTTTAAAAAATATATTCTATATACTTTAATTTTTTTCATCTCTATTTGATTCTCATTGGTATAATGGTATTTAGGGAATTAATGCTAGGATAATTACATACTATTGTTGATATTAATTTTTATTTATCTTAAAATTTTATTTAAATATACTATATATTTTTTATAATTATTTTTAATTATTAAATTCAAAATAAAAATTATAATTATATTTTTAAATTTATTTATTTATTTATAGGTATACTTAATTTTTTTAGATCATAAAATAAAATACATTCAATCAGGAAACTTATACTAATGAATGATATATATATATATATATTGCTTATAGTTTACCCAAATTATTTCAAATAATAATTCTTGTATAGATCGGCTAGTTTCAATTCAATATGGTGTTACTACGTTATATTACTTTAGGAGGATAAAACCAAAATAATTTATCAATAACATTATTCCATTGGAATAAGTGCATTGATATAATTATTTGGAAAATATTTTCATGGCATTGAGACTCTTTGGGGGTGATTGTTTCATTATTTTATATCGATGATATTTGGATATTGATCAGTGATGTTGATTATCCCAGAACATTAATAAAGTGTAGAGTTAGAATATAAGGATATTATTTATTTCAGAACAATATTCTTAGAAAATTATATCTTGTGGGATAATTAATGTGATATGTAAAGAAAATTTCTGAATTTATGATTTATGGATGATGGTATGGTTGTTTTATATGAATCTATAATCATAATTTTTGTGAGGAATGATTAATAATATATATGGAACATGAGGAGTAAGATAGTAATCATTATTATGTACTAAGGAAAAGACATAGAAGGGATGTGGTCTCTAGAACTTTTATAAAATGTGAAGAGTTTTTTATGAGTTCTATAGGTATTGAGAAAGGGTTCATGAAATCATACATTCGAATGATGAATATAGAAAAGAACATGAATATAAAAATATAATTACAAATACCAACATGATTAGAGAATATGGTTGGATTGGAGTTCCCGAGACGAAGAAATTATTGGAAAAGAACCCTTGGGAATGTATTAATGGATTATGTGGGTATAGAAAAATTTGGATAAAGTATAAAATAAATCTCATTAATGATAGGGGAAGTGAGAGACAATCAATATAGAGAGATTTAACAATAATGTGGTGGAAAATTATTCTAATTTTTGTTCAAATAAAAATGAAACCCAATTATAAAATAGCATGAAGGATTAAGTTTGGTATTTTACATTAACAAAGATAGAAATAAATGTTATGAATTTCACATTATCCATATATTAATTTATAATGGTTAGAAATAATAATTTGTTTATAAAAATTTCACAGAATATTTACCCACCTCTTGATAGAATACAATAATAATTATCAATAATATAACTAAGTGAGAATTTAATTATGAGAATAATATATTATACATTTTAAAATATAATGAAAAATTTATACCAAGTTGGAAACCTATTCAACATAGAAATGATACACCTTTAAACAATACTGGGAAAAAGTGGATATCTAATTATCTATACTAAATTAACTATGATATATAGGCTATGGTTAGTGATGTTTGAATAAAGGCAAATGTTTTTAGAGGAGATATTTTTTATTGGATTTTATCCATAAACACCCTCTATGGATCCTCTTAATGAAATAATTGATCCAGATCTTGATGATGTTATAATAATAAAGTTAATGGTGAATATATGAATTTAATATGTACCCATCATGTTTGATTAAATTATGGAATTTATAAATTAATTTCCAATATTTACTATGGATATAAAATTGGAATTATCTATTGATATATATTTCAATACAAAACTAATATCATGGTATACTTATTAGATGACTCTAGTGGAGTTAGTAGAGATAAATTTTTTAAATAAATGATGTTAAGTAATTTATAAGACCATGATTTTTAAATTTTGTAGTAAATATGTTTTTTTGAAAAATATGGATAAGGAAATATGGTTGGGCCTTGAATATATATGATTCAAGAACATAACCATAAATAATTAATAAATATTTCCTCATATTGATGAATTATATCTCAAACAAGTAGCTGTGAACATTCTCAAAATATAATATTGATAAAAAATACGATATGTTAAATGGAAAACATGATAAATATGGCATTTTATGCATGTAATTGTCTTTATTAATTATGAATTAGAAATTTTTTGTTAAAAAATCTTCCGAATAATTTTTGGATATATTGAATACTATTGTAAAGGAATATTTGAATAACATTTTGGGGTTATTTATTGATAACATCTGTATAAACTATTTAATTTATAAAAATCAATAATCTCATATATTAATTGTATTGAAAACACTTAGATAAAATGATATACCAATAAAATTAAGAAAATGTAACATATAAATGTAAATTCATTGGACTAATTCATTACTATCAACAATTTATTGAGAACATTTGATCAATTACATAATATAAAAAAGTTAACACATATGGGGGTTAAATAAACATAGTCAATAGAACATAAAAAGTGTTGTGATAATATAAAGATGAAAATATTAAATATAAAAAAAATTAATTTTTCCATTTTTGGTTGAATAATTTTTTATTTATAATGATAAATCAAGGAAATGATTAGGGAGCCTTATTATGAAAAATAAGTGGAATATGTACTACTAATTATGATATTTAAATTGTGGTAATCATTATATAAATTATATAAAA
This sequence comes from Viscum album, assembly GCA_963277665.1. NCBI lineage: Eukaryota > Viridiplantae > Streptophyta > Magnoliopsida > Santalales > Viscaceae > Viscum > Viscum album. Next base: position 321,272,089 of record OY728129.1, read on the forward strand.
ATATTATATTAATAGATAAGTGTTTATTTTACATATGAATGATATGATCTTGATGTATATATTCTTTTATAAACAATTCAATATGTGGAAAATGATATGGATGAGGCTTCTTAAATATCATGCCTATGTTAAACTCTACAACCTTGAAAACGAAATCAAGGCAATTGAACATTTAACTAAAAAAATCATGGGGTCTTATATATGATGAAAATTGAGAATTACCATACCAGAAAATGTATAATAATTTTTAATTATGTAATTATACGTAAAGGAGATGTTTGTTGGAATTTCCATGTCGCATTTCAAATATCTTTACTATGGAAAAAAGAAAATCCAAAACAAGTTGATGATAGATTATAAAATAAGATAACAGTAATAGAAGATTAAAAACTTATATAAATTATTATTTATAATGATATGGTATACATTTTTAATACAAATTTATATATACCACCAATAATATATTTGAAAAAGAAATTACTGGATGAAGAATAATTTCATATTTCTCAATAAATCAAGTTATAATAATGTTTTATACTGATATATAAGCGCACATTTTATTGGGGGAAATGTAACAAAAAATTTGTTACCATATAGATAGATAATTTATTTTAAAACATTTATTTTATGAGACAAAACTACTTAAATATATTATGAATATTATAAATATATTAGTGTCAATGTTAAATGATGTTATGATGGAAGTTTTTCAAGTCATCATGATATATTCATAACGAATGATTTAATAAGTGTTATCCAATACTTAATAAAGAATATAAGAAATTTCATATCAAGGAGGTAGTATTTTTTCATATATAATAATACTAGGTTTTAAAAAAATTAAGTGTTTATTCCTAGTAGTACATTTATATTAATTTTATTTGATCATAAATGATGATTCCATTAATTTGTTTTAGAATGGTTTTCAAACTTATGTGAATACTGAAGACAACTCTAAAATGATATATCATCCTCAAATGGATGGTATGTTTGAATGGTCTTTACAAAATATATTTTATAGTTTGAGGTCATCCTCTCTTAACATCCATGTAAGATAATACCAATATCTATTATTTGTGTAGTTCATGTACAATAAAAATTTTCACTCATTCAAGAAAATATCCTATAAAGCATTGCAAGGAAAGATATATTATAATACCAAATTTTTAAATGGATTTAATTAAAGGAGGATTTTTTACGTTGAAATAATATTTGATATAATGCATGAACTAATATAAATATTTGAAAATATCAAGAAAAAACATATGAGATGTAAATTTTGTTTTTATAATTCAAAGATTTTAATAATGTTTCAACAGTTGTAACATGTATTATCAAAGGTATTTATAAGGAAGGGAGTGATAATTTTACTGTTGAAATAGAATATAATGCTTATATACATAATTAATTGATATTTGTTAGATAAGATATATTAAATGAAAAATTATTTGGATATTCCTATGAAAATATTCAAACCACATAACATATTCTATGTCTCGCTTTATTAGAAAAAACATAAAAATACCAATTGATATACAGAAATTGGATTATATATTACAATAAAATGACTTAGCATATTAGTATAAACCCATTCATATCCCTAAATATAAGGTACAGGTGCTTCAAAACTTGAATACATGATAGATAAAGGTTCTTTGAAAAAATCATTAATTAAAGGAGTCGAAGAGGAAGCATGAATTGGAAATTATAAATATTTATTGTCACTTATTCATTTATTGATCGATATTTAATTTTCACTAAATTCTTGTAAGGGTTGGAGTAATATAATTGATACACAATTCTACAGTAAAAATAAAAAATATAATGTATAAATGAGATTATCCTAAATAAAAACAATATAATTTTGTTACATCATAGTAATTTAAAAAGAAATTTGAGATATAATATCAATATTACTATAAAATTCATAAGTGAAAAATATATACAGATATACCCCACCGCTTTAAGATAAAATTTCTCTAGTTCATAGCCCACATATATCACCATGTATTGAATACACATGCTTAACCAAAATTACACTATCATCCTTGAAATGGTAATTTCTAAGAATGAAGAAAAATGAATGATAGGTATAAATTTAATCTTGTAATGAAGATAATTTATAAATATATATATGAGAGAAATAGTTGATCCATGGATTTTGAGATTATTATTATATAAAAATTAGGATGTTTATTATCTAGTCATTATAGATAATCAACATCATCCCATTAGAAATTAATAATAATAATTAGAAAGATTATTTTTGTTATATTTAAGTAATATTTATACATTTAAAAATACAAAATATATTTCATCCTTAGATAAATAAATATCTAATTCACTTAAAACATTTAAATTTTCATTTGTAAGGATTTTTTATTTACTCATTTAATTAATCATAAATAGGTATTTAAACTTATAAAATGTTCATAGATCATTTATTTATGATATATAAAATAAATTTGGGGGTTGTTTTTTATTTTTCATAAATTGGAAAATATTAATTTGAATAGTGAACTAAAATTGTAATATATGATATGTTTTTTGAATGAAAATTTATTAAATTTATGTTCATGATGGATTTAAAAAAATATTTTATGAATATAAAAGTCATGTTTTTAACATTATAATATTTACCACCAACCCACTTTTGAAAAATCAGAATTGTATCCTCTCACCAATATTAATTCTACAAAAGTTCCCTTTTTTGGCCCCATTATAACAAGAATTATCCCGAAAATATTATATATATTATTTATTTAGTAGAAAAAAACTGTCATTTAGAGTTTTCTTTCCAATTTTGAGAAATTTTAAAGCCAAGGTATTTTTTTATGATTTCATTTTTAGTTATAATAATCGATTTTTAATTTTTAATTTAAACATAGAATTTAGTGGTAAAAACCCTTGCTTATTAGATATTTTTGGATTTTTAGGATTGCGGGATTATTTTTCAAACTATTGGCACCCCTGGGTACATTGCAGTGGCTCATCAAGTACCATGGGAGGTTTTTAGTTTAGAGGGTGTTTGAAGAGATTACTGAGTAACCTACAGTGAGTTTCAAGGTAACTTATAGGTATAGGGTTGTTTTATATTTCATATTTTAATTATGTGTTATTTATATTATTATCATAAATTGATTTAAATTTAAAAGAAATATTAAATATTTTTATTTAAAATAAAGGAACTTAAAACAATATACTTGTTTGGAAAATGAAATTATTTGGGGAAAGAAGTGGATGAAAAATATATGATGAATAAATACAAATTATAATAATGAATTATTATTAATTATAATTTCTATGTGAAGTGGAATGAATTATTATTTTGGTTAGTGTTAATATGATACTTGTATAATATTATTATTTTTATTATATTATTTGTATAGAGTAATTTGTTTTAGTGATAAATATATACCCATGGAATATACATGTTATTATCAATTTTATTATTATCTTTAAGTAATCACATACACAAAAATATACTAATAATAATTATTATCATGTCTTAATAAATATATATGTGCATTATTATAATATTAATTATAATTATTATGTTATAATAATTGTGTGTACGTAACATCCTTCCCTTTAGACAATGGATAGGGAAGTGGATGAGGTTATATTGGCCATAGGTGACATACTCATTACACTAAAGATTAGAAATTAATGCCAAATATATATATAATGTTGTGGGGAGAATTAGTCTTAAAAAATACACATCATTCCCTATTATTGATAGAAACATATAAAGATATACTATATGATGCATGAAATATGGAACATATAACTCAAAATTAAATAAATAGAAAATATTGACATAATAGATGAAATAAAGATTCTAAAAGAAAATAGACTGCAAATTAATTCAATATTTAGGCACCAAGGTAGAACCACTCCAAACATCTAGAACATGACCAACTATCAAGCTCCATATCCATCATCCTTGGAAACTACATCAAGAGAAACTATTATATATAATTAAAATGTCCCCTTTTTGAATCACGAAAAACATCATTTTCATGTGCACCAAAGTGTATATATAAGGGGTGAGTATAAAAAACCCATCAGAAAACCCAAATAGATGTTTCCCACATGCTATTAAAACAAAAATTGGGCTAGTTCATAGTTTAAAAAAATAGTTTTTAAATATAAAAAACCAATTAAAATAGTTTGAGAAATTATATATAAAAAAGTAATTTTATTAAAACAGTTTATATAAAATATTTATTTCAATAAAGAAAACCAAAAATAATTTAAATCCATTTGGTGTACACTATTCACGTTCACCCGCACACACACACACACCGATTTATTCAAAAAAAGTACATATTCTTACATGTTTGTATCCATCCATCACCACATCATCACTTAGTGATATGTATTCTACTGCCTTTAGTATGATATCGATTTCTATTTCGGTAAAAATAATTTATTACATAATGAAAATATGAACTACTTTTACATCAATGATTTTTTAAAATTTACACTCCCAAAACCCCGTTTATTTCAATAGAATCCCTTAAAAAAATTAATAAAAAATGTTGTGGGAATTTACTACAACCCAATGTTCAAATATCAAACATCAAGAGTAATTTTTAGTAGATTTTTAGAATGATTACTTCATTTTAAATTAGTGAGAAATTAATTTATATTTCATATAGCCTTAACATTCTAGAGAAATTGGAAATTTGGAAAATCATATACCTAATACGTTCATCAATGATAGCCACAATGGATGTCTCATTTGAGGCACCTATCATAGAAGATAATTTTAATGAAGAAGCTTCATTTTAGAGGGGAATGTTCATCTAGAATCTCTATTAAGAAGCTCTGAATCAAGATATAAATTAGTGATAAAAAGACTGAATTGTAATATGTGGTCAAACAATTTCAACCAAATTTAATACCCCAAGAATATCACACATGATTTCCCTAATAATCCCATAAATTTCCCCCCTAAAAACACCACTCAATTATACAATAAGAAAAAATTTATTTTGACTGACACTATGTCTAGGTGTGTCTGCCACATTGATGATACTCTTCATTCCATGATAACCAAATAGAATACAATACAACATATTGAACAAACCCAAGCTATTATGTAAAATCAAAATTATATTCTTTGGCATAGTGAAACCATGCCCCCCTAGTGCATTGAAAGGATTGAATCTCTAAAGAGTTGAGACTGTTCCCAATACAAACAGTGTTTTTGCTAATATCTCACATAGGTGGACTCCCCTTGAAATAGACTAACCACTATTTAATATAAATTCCTATAGTACATCGGGTTTACTCATGTGCATGATCCATGAATTGTGCATATAACAATCCCTACCATTATAACCAAGAGTTGTTGTCTATATTATTACATTTTAATAAGATATAAGGGATCACATTACCAAGGGAATATCAATTTATTATTCTTGAAGAACCGGTTATAATCTTGCTTCAAATTTTACCTTGAAAATAAAATATGAAAACATAATGAATGTCATAATTTACATCCTTTAACCCATTCATAGATATAATATTCCTATCAGGGGAACAGAAAAAAAATATGTATAAGATCAAATTCACAGTAAGGTAAATTTTATAGTGGAATCTATCATGAGTATATAAGTAATAATAAATATGGAATGGTAAATAAAAAACACAATTCATATAATCAATAATTTTTTAATGAAATGAATCAATGGATAATATCAATACAATAATATCATGGATAATAATAACAAAATTATAAATGATTATAATGCATAATATTGGATCTTTTGATATCATACATCACAATATATTTACCATGATTTCCTTTCACTAAGACTATTTAATTAAGGGGTTGGTATACACTAAAAAATCCATTTGATATGTTTCTCTAACTCGTTTGTCTCATGAGACATGTTGGTGAATGAATGGGATATCTATAACTGGGACCCACCTTCTAATTCATTCCCATCAAATTCCTAATATATTGAATGATATTTAATTCATAAAAAAATCCCTTACCAATAAATATCCATATTGATTAATGAAAACAATATATAAATATTTTCCCAGTAAATCAAATAACATTCTTGGTAGTACCCCATATGTTAAAATGGTATATAGTTAATGAAATAATAATATTCATGTTACATAGATTGTGATTGTCAATGAGAAACATAATGTTTAATTTTAATATTATCTCAATTAATTGAATGATTCAGGTGGATTTTAAGGACCATAATATTAATAAGTGATAACAGATTACCATCAATACATAATAAATATATTTTTTGAATCTAAATCACGATATTTTTGGAATTAAAGAAAATGAATGAAAACAATAAAATATTTTATTTCACTAAATAACCTTATTTTTAAACCATTGAAAACATTTATAAGAAGATAAATATCATAAAGAAGTTTTAGAAGTGGAGAAATTTTTTAATGTTATATACATTAAAATAACATAAATTTTTTATGTTTTATAAGAAAATTTAAATGTAACCATTTAAAAAATATAAAAACTCATTTTATTTTTATTTAATTTCATGAATAACATAAAATTTCATTAATAAATCATTTTAGTAAAAATAAATTTTTTTAAATTATGGAATTGGATGAAAAATAAACATGACAAAAAAAATTAAATGTGACGATCTTTTATTTTTTACTTATTATTGCTTGATTCAAGTGATAAAGAGGGAAAATATGAATGAAAACATGGAAACACCTTAAAAAATATTAATGATAAGAAAATATATGTAGTTTGAAAAGTATATATTAAAACATTTATTCAATTAAAATGAGAGAAATCCCAAAAAAATGAGATATTAAAATAAATACTAACCTCCTTGGTAACTATTAAATTGTAGCTTGTTGATAGAGTAAATTTTATTTGATACATTAATCACCTTGAAAAAATATATATTCAAGTTAAATAGTTAAAATGGGTGGTATATAAAACATATAATAACTATTAGTGGCATAATACTAAATATGTCTAAATGGGGTAGAAATTTAGATGAAGTGCATTACCCCATGCTTCCGTATGGTTGAACATTCTTTAAACTCTTATATAATGGTTTTAAACATGTTATGAATTTATAACCAAACCATATTAATTTTTATAATATCATATATGTTCCTATGATGACATCTTATTATTCATCGTTAACAATATTTAATTATTAAAATTGTTTCATGTGCGATCTTCTTTATTTTTTCATGCCTGTTTTCTCATAGAAGTTTATACTCTTTTTCCTAAGATACAATTTAATTTTCTCCATAATGATAAAAATTTATTAAATTTCATACTTATTTATTATATACATTTTTAGAATCATTATTGAAATTTGGATTTGGAAAATTAACCACATCACTTTTTGGATACAATACGACATATGTTTACACGAGCGACATTAAGTTTTTATAAATGGGAAAATGGGTAAGAGATTAGATTATGTATTAAATCTATAGTATGAATATTGTATAATATGTACCTTATATAATCATTAGTTAAATAATTTTGACTTTCCATGGGATGTGGTTATGGAAAACAAATTATATTGGTTCGTGAGGGGGGAAGTCTACCGTACACATGAGTGATGATTTTATTTCCCATTCGATGGATAAATAGATAAAAAAATAATATTCCATATACAAAATAATTTTTTTTAAATGATAGATATTGGTGTCAATATATTTTAATTTTTAGGTAATAATTGATTTTTTATGAGTAATATGTAATAAAAAGGAGATATTTTAAGATGATTATCATATCTTAGAGATACCTCTTTTTTATCTCTCTTTAAGGACCCTAGGGATGATACATTATCGTCAAATGAAGCATGGTATCCAAAATCTTATGAAATCTTTTCTAGAATTTCTATGTAAATCCTGGGTCATAATCAGACCTAATTAAAATATTTTTACACAAAAGTGATATATCATCATTAATATATAACCATGTAAGGTGCTCAACATGTAATATAGTGAGGCAGGCATAATATACATTTATATTACATAATTTTAGATGAATATTTAGAACATTGGAAAAATGGATTCCCTAGGAGATGAAAAAACATGGATTCCAAAATATACCCTCAAGCGGATCCATTGGAATTAAAAAATAGAAGCTTTTATTATGATTTAACTCCACTAGAGACAAGTGACCATACCAATATCCTCTAAAATTTATACCTTATTCCAAAAGCATATCATCTAAAGTAACAATAATTCATTCAGACTGAATGTCAGTCTGAGGATGAAAATCTATACTCAACATCATCTAAGTCCCTATTACCTTTTTTAAGCCTTGAAAAAACTATGGTATTTGTTGTACCTCTCGAACCCCTCAAGGTTTTATTTCCATGATCACAATCACCCTCATATTTATCTAATCCTTTTTCAAGTGTTTTTGGATGATAGGAATCAATTCAGGTGGCCAAGGAATTAGGCCAAGAAAGCAAGAAGCAAAACTGGACTGAAATTCAGTCCACCAGCCAACCGGTGGCTTCACCACCGGTCGACCGATGGACCCTGGGCAGAAGACAGAGCCACTGCCTCAGCACCGGCCAACCGGTGGCCGCAGCACCGGTCAGCCGGTGGCCCCTGGCCAGAAATCCTCATCCTTTTTCAAGGCACCGGCCAACCGGTGGCACTGTACCGGCCAGCCGGGGTAGCCCAGTCAAACAAGCCGTTGGCTTTGACCAGGCTGGCCCACTTGGCTTCCAACGGCTCTTTAAGCCTCTCCAACGGCTCCGAAGACTCCCCAAGGGTTCCATGCCTATAAATAAAGGCCAAGGAAGCCTCGGACACTAACCGGATCATATACAAAGCCACCGTTCACATTTTCCATCTTTGGCGTACCTCCGGCGGACTTCCTCAAAGGAACCCACCTTGCTCCAAAAACTTCCACATCCAAGGAGCTCCTTCAAAGAAGCTTGGAAGCGGCCTTCAACATCTCCAATCAATCAAAGGCGCCCAAGACTTCCTCCAATTACGGGTTTTATTGTTTTATTTATTTTGAGCTTTAAAATTGGGTTTGTGCCTACAAACCCCAAACTTTTCTCATCCCCTCTTTCTTTTGGGTTTCACATCACCACTAAGGTGTGAAGAGGTTGTCAAGCTTTCCTTTAAATAGCTTGAGACATAGGTGAGCTATCCTTCACCTGTAAGAAGGATAGTGGGTTCTTGCTAAACCAATAAAAGCAAGTGGGTTCTTGCTAAACCAATTCAAAAGCAAGCTGTAATAGGTCCTAGTGCTACCTCAAAGCCTAGTGGGTTTCTTGCTAAAACCATTGAAAAGAAAGCGGTAGAATCTCTCAACGGTTGGGTTGGGAGCGGAGATGTAGGCCGGGTTTTTGGCTGAACTCCGTTAACAATTTCTTGTGTGATTGCCTCTTTTATTTTCTGCTGCATTTCAACTTTGATTTTTAATTTGTTAATCATTTGTTTAAAAGGCAATTCACCCCCCCCCCCTCTTGCCATCATTCTTTTCCCCGTTTTCTCCGTCCAACAATTGGTATCAGAGGAAAATTTGAATAACTCCCTAAACCGGTTTCAAATTAAAGATCCTATTTTTTTTGATGGCTTCTATCGCTTATTCCTCTCAATCCCCCGAAGGACATTCTTTGGATCGTGCTCCATTCTTTGATGGAGCCGATTATACTTTTTGGAAAACCCGCATGTCAAATTTTCTTAAAAGCATTAGCTATCCTATTTTTAAAATTGTTATGCAAGGATTTTCCCTCTCCTCTCCCGATGAGTCTAAATGGACCCCCGTCGACATTGCAAATTTCGAGCTTGATGGCAAAGCCATGAATGCTCTTCATTGTGGCTTGGACCGTAATATATTTAATTGTATTTCTTCTTGCACTACTTCTTACGATCTTTGGAAATTTTTAGAACTAACCTATGAAGGTACTAGCGAGGCTCCAAAGCAAGAATCCGATCAAAAGCAAGAACCCGACGAAAAGATCAAGCCTGTTTGTCCACTTCACAAGAAAAGGGCCAAAAAGAAGGAAAAGAAGAAGGCTTCAAAGGCAACATGGTGTGATAGCTCCACCTCTACATTCTCCTCCTTCTCCTCGAGCGACCAAGGTAAAAAATGCCTAATGGAAAATCATGATGTATCTTCCTCCTCTTCCTCCTCTTCTTCCTCGTCTTCTAGTTCTTCAAATTCTTTCAATCATTTGTCATATGAAGAACTTCAACATGCTAGAGACCAACTTGAAAATGGTTTTCATGAGCTTTCTTCAAAATTCGTTGCTTTGAAAAAGAATTTCAAAAAACTCTCTTCCGAAAAAGAACAACTTCTCAAAGAGAAGGAAGAGTTGACCCTTAAAATCCAAAATTTTCCAAATGTTGATTCCATGGAATCAACCATCAAAGACCTAAGGGAGACCCTAGCTAAGTTCACCCAAGGGGAACAAAATTTGAACAATCTCCTAGGTTCCCAACGAATATCTAGAACCACCCATGGACTTGGCTACACCAACCAAGCTTCCTCCTCCCATGCTCCAACTGTTTTTGTAAGGGGGAGCTCTAGTTTTAAATTTTGTAATTATTGTAAGAAGCCCGGGCACCTCATTTATGAGTGTGATTGCAAAAATGCCCGGTACGGCCAACCCAAGTCTATTTTTTATTCGGACGAGTTTTATAGGAGAAGACCCTCCATGAGACAAGTGTGGATTGAAAAATCCCTTCTAGCGAGTCTTACCGGACCAAAATTTATTTCGGTTTCAAACACCTCTCCCCGGTGATTTGTTGTTTTTATTTAGGGGGAGTTAGGATCTTTTAGCATTTTTTGTTTTTATTCAATCTTTCAATTTCAACACTTGGTATCAAATTTTTTTTTCAATTCAAAATTTTCTATTCAATTTTCATTTCAAAATTTTCAACAATTGATATCATTTTCAATTGATTTAAAATCTCGTTTTTCATCATTTCCCTCAATCAAGTTTCATGCCCCACGCTATTTTGATAATCACAAAGGGGGAGAAATTTCATGATTGATTGGGGGAGAATCTTTTCTATTTCTTGATTGATTGGGGGAGAATCTTTTCTATCATGCTTTGATTTATTTTCAAATTTTCCTTTAAGAATGTCTTTAATTTCAGTATTTTTCATTGTTTGTTTCAGTGATTGTGATCATCAAAATAGGGGGAGATTGTTGTACCTCTCGAACCCCTCAAGGTTTTATTTTCAGGATCACAATCACCCTCATATTTATCTAATCCTTTTTCAAGTGTTTTTGGATGATAGGAATCAATTCAGGTGGCCAAGGAATTAGGCCAAGAAAGCAAGAAGAAAAACTGGACTGAAATTCAGTCCACCGGCCAACCGGTGGCTTCACCACCGGTCGACCGATGGACCCTGGGCAGAAGGCAGACCCACTGCCTCAGCACCAGTCAGCCGGTGGCACCTGCACAGAGTGGCTAGCTACTGTCTTGCCACCGGCCGGCCGGTGGCTCTGGCACCGGTCAGCCGGTGGCCCCTGGCCAGAAATCCTCATCCTTTTTCAAGGCACCGGCCAACCGGTGGCACTGTACCGGCCAGCCGGGGTAGCCCAGTCAAACTAGCCGTTGGCTTTGACCAGGCTGGCCCACTTGGCTTCCAACGGCTCTTTAAGCCTCTCCAACGGCTCCGAAGACTCCCCAAGGGTTCCATGCCTATAAATAAAGGCCAGGGAAGCCCCGGACACTAACCGGATCATATTCAAAGCCACCGTTGACATTTTCCATCTTTGGCGTACCTCCGGAGGACTTCCTCAAAGGAACCCACCTTGCTCCAACAACTTCCACATCCAAGGAGCTCCTTCAAAGAAGCTTGGAAGCGGCCTTCAACATCTCCAATCAATCAAAGGCGCCCAAGACTTCCTCCAATTACAGGTTTTATTGTTTTATTTATTTTGAGCTTTAAAATTGGGTTTGTGCCTACAAACCCCAAACTTTTCTCATCCCCTCTTTCTTTTGGGTTTCACATCACCACTAAGGTGTGAAGAGGTTGTCAAGCTTTCCTTTAAATAGCTTGAGACATAGGTGAGCTATCCTTCACCTGTAAGAAGGATAGTGGGTTCTTGCTAAACCAATAAAAGCAAGTGGGTTCTTGCTAAACCAATTCAAAAGCAAGCTGTAATAGGTCCTAGTGCTACCTCAAAGCCTAGTGGGTTTCTTGCTAAAACCATTGAAAAGCAAGCGGTAGAATCTCTCAACGGTTGAGTTGGGAGCGGAGATGTAGGCCGGGTTTTTGGCCGAACTCCGTTAACAATTTCTTGTGTGATTTCCTCTTTTATTTTCCGCTGCATTTCAACTTTGATTTTTAATTTGTTAATCATTTGTTTAAAAGGCAATTCACCCCCCCCCCTCTTGCCATCATTCTTTTCCCCATTTTCTCCATCCAACAGTATGAACTAAGAATATCTTTTTGGTAAAATAGAATAAGGAACTTCATGGATCTATAGGCTATCCTAAACATAGATATTTCATAGCTAATATAACTAGTTAGTCTCGCGAATATACAAGTAGTGAGTAATCATTTTCATCTGATCCACTATATACCAAATGGTATCTCATTATCTTGAGATCCTAGGAAACTATTTCAAAAATTCTATCATTACAACCTCACAATTTTTCATAGGAACGATATGGAGTTGGACCAAATATCCATGTCTTCGATCATTTGCATTGATCTTATCACATGTCAAATAATAGGGGATAAAGCCTACAATGTCAATTTTTATACCCGACCACTAGAGCTTTTGTATGGAATCTTGATAAATTTTGGTTGACCCATATTTAACAACCATCTAAGAATAATTATTTCTTTCGTAAACTCCTTTCTAATGGATGATGGAACCATCACCCTACCATGAACTAGAATAACACCATGTCTTTCTATGGTCCACCCCAGAACAAATCCATTTTCTACCAATCATTTAAACATCACAACACACTCTAGATAAATCTCATAATATCCTTTAATCATTACACTAATAAGGAATTAATCACCATGGGTTAACAAATCACTACCCCTTGATACTTAGTTATGCACACATTTTATTTTTTCAACAAATCCTTGTTCTTATATCCCATTTTTTATGTACACCCTCATATATCCTCAATCTTCTATGTTGGTGAATCAGAAAATGCATTCCCTTACAAGGATCATACTCCATCTTAAAGTTTAACGTCTTCTTGTAGTCTACATACTACCACTTATGAGGATTATGGTCACTTTTGGATAAAATATAACATAGATTCATGGGGTCCACATACAAGTAAAATATCTCACCATAGAGGAAGTGCCACAAATATTTTGATGAATAAATGAAATATTAAAACTCTAGTTAATGTGAAGGGTAGTTCCACACATTTTTTAGTAGCTGATGTGTTCCAAAAGATTCTAAAATACCAACATGCATAAAAAAACACCCATCACAATAGTAAATGTGTTTCAATTGAATACATACCTAACTATAAGGCCGTTTAGAATCAGTATCTGAGATGACATAATCCTATATTTTGACTCCATGAAATCCTCTTCACACTAGTATATCTACTCAAAATATAGTCACTTTATTTTAGTGTTTTCATGGGGACTGATGGATGAGAGACTTCACGATTAAAATTACATTATTAACAATCCAACCTGAAGAAACACCTAATCTCAAACACATTACTTAACTACTATCCAGTTATATCTATAACTACCTTATCTAGATTGAATAATATTCATTATTCAGAAAACATGTGCTTAAAAAACCACACCTTCTGTATCTAAAATAAACACTTAAAAATACTTTGTTTAATGCTGATGCGATCAAATAATAATCATGAAAATATCTAGGTGTTATGCATGTGATCCAACATCTTGGAATATATTAAGATTCCATCAATCTACATAAAAAATATGAGTCCATGTATGGGCGCAATATTTTTTCATGACATCCTCGAAAACTACAGTAGAATTCATCTATCAAAGAGGCATAACGAGATACATATAAAACCTAAAAAAATATTAATTTATTTTCTAGTTTTTCATCAACTTTTACATAAAGCATATAGTATTGGTAATATAGGTAAATCTTAGAAAACCATTATGATCCCAACTATTGATAAAAAATGTCATCATTTCTTGGAAACAACTACTGGTTTTTCATAGTGATCTAGTTAAAATATAGGTATTCCATGAAAACTAAAATATTAATATCCACCTTCTTGGTTAACAACATTGGATCACCCCAAGTGGAAGTTCCTAGTCTAATGAATAATTTAGATTTATGATCATCCAGTTGTATCTTAATCTCTGTTAACATAGTTAGTTCCATGATATATAGTGAAATCCATATAGGTCATGAAATGGAAATGATCATGATCTAAAACTCAACTCTCTTATACAGTGGTCACCCTAAGAAATCCACGATAAATAATTCTTTGTATGGGAATAATAGAAGAGGAATATAGAAGATATTCATCATTTCCTCTTCTACAAGGAGCAAGATATCTTCCAACACTAAAAATAATTATCTCTATTGAGAGTCTAATCCCACTATACCAACATTGAACTTCATTTAACTGGTTATATAAAATATTCTCACCATTAGGCGATATAAAATTCAATCAAATTCAATACCAATTAATATATTCACTGTAGGAGGTCAACTTGTCCATTCCCAGGACCACGTCATATCTTTTCATCTCTAGAATTGTGCAGCTCCACATAAGGGAGAAGATAGAAACCACCATAATAATTTTTGGACATAGATGATGATGATCAAATTTATTTCCCATGACTGTATTAATAGACAAAATCTCAGAAGGAAACTTAATAATAATGTCAAACCCAGTTACCACATGAGTTGATATGAATGAATTGGGTGAGTTGATGAAATCCAGACTGTATCAAGAACTATTGGGGAGACTCTTCAATATCATCCAATGTTTGATACACAACACAATCCCTTATAGAAACCAATCTATGACATCCTTGTGGTTCATGTGTCAACTGATTCACTAAGACTTGCAAGCTCTACACCTATTGTCTGGTCCTACACTTTACAAATTACATGATTTTTATTTATTCATCCACGAATCCTTGGAATCTGACTACTTCATATTACTAGACTTGTGAAACAAGTGATACGCCTTTAGATAAAATTATATTACTTGAGATAATTCCCTTTATTTACATAATTATAACACCCATTATATTCATCTACCATAGACTAAGTTAAGGAATGGAACAACCATACCCAAAATTTATCTATTATATAATTTATTTTTTATCATGATTTTGTTTTATGGATTTCCTTGGTGTTTTTTATAAACAAAAATTGGTATCTAGGTAAAAAGGAAGAGATAAATTATCGGAACATTGTTAAGATAAACTGTGCACCAGCCCTGTGAAAATGGTGTGGCCTAGACGGTATCTATTTCTTAGAATCATAACATATCACATAGGCATACGACCCCTCCCTTGATAAGCCTGAGACTAGGAAAGTGGCACTTTCCCAAACACATTTCTAGTGTCATGGTAATGCACCTCTTCTAGGTAAACCATTTGGTCATTTTTTTCATCTTAGAGGGAGGGTGAAAAATAGTTGGCATTGGGTTTGAAATATTGTGTGACCAAACTGTGGGGCCTGCTAGTTAACTTATTTAGTTATATTATCATATTATAAAGGTTATCATCAATATCACAATCATCATCATCATTATTATTATAGTTTTCTTCAAAGGGATTCTGTCCCCCTTACCCACATGGTTCCCCTACCTTTCCCAAATCTCTCATGACTAAGCTACATAAAGGGGCTCCTCGTGCATGTCATTGCCTCCTCCCTTTTTCCCTTAAGGGGATATTTTCATCTCTAGTTTTGGAAGTGATCTACACTTATTAGTTCCTCCTCCTTTCTTTGTCCAATTTTATCTTATTTCTTAGTTCCCTTTCATTTATATGTAGTGTACATTCCATGGTCGAACCCTAACCAGATTCTGGTGTATTTCACTTATTTACCACCGATGTATGGGGTTATTGGGTCCCATGGTGACTGAATATAGACCCGAACATTAAAGGTAGTGTATTGAAAATATTATTTCGGTATGTTATTTATGTTATACAAATTTTCACAATTTTTAACTGTGGGGTTTTTGATTTTTGAGTTTTTGGTATTTTTCAGAGGTGTGTTTTCCACTTTCATTCAATAGTGGGGCCTACACACATGCCCATGGGTAAGGTGTATATTTTTACCATCTTTTTACTTATTTGTTCAAGGATATGGGAATATCTACATTGCAGCTATGGGCATACATATAAATATATGTAAAAATTCATGCATGTGTAAAAGTAAATAGTGGATTTAGATTTCCTTCATCAAGAGTAGTGTGTTTTGAGGTAGGATACATATATAGAGAATTTAATTTATATTCCTTAAATTAATGAAAATTTTTAAATGTTTTTTAACATTATTATGTGGTTTTCATTTCTATGAATGTTAATTGTGTCCTATGGAAATAGTTTTTCATTTTTTACTTTATTCACCTAATATTCCAACATGATATTTTATTTTTTAATCATGTTTTCAATCTTATTTGAAAACATATGCTATCTTAAATGTTCAACTGGTTTTATAAAAAAAATATAACTTGGAAAATATGAATTACCAAAGAATTTTTTCTTAAATCCATGAGGCCTTATTTATTACATTCAATTATTTTATGAAATTGGAAACTCCTATTAAGTCACACCCCGTGGAATATAAATTTGATATATCTGTGGTATGGAATGTGTTCTTAGTTATGGGGTTGTATGTGGTTTTTAGGAAATCAAATTGGGATACTCATAATGTGGGAGTTTAGAGGTGAGAAGAAAGATAACCGATTTTGAAATTAAAGAGATATATATATATATGCATGCTACCTTGATAAAAATCACCACTATTTCAATTATCATGGGAATCCCTAGGTAGTTACATGAGATTTTATTTACAAATGTTGCAATAGATTAGATTACAAACCTTCTAGTGGTCCTAATTTTATAACCTGATTAATTTTGAGATTCTACCCTCATTCATGCTAGTGAGTGTGTCACCAAGTGTTAAGGAAGTGTTTGATGATATCTAAAAGTAGTAGAGATTGATTATATGTTAGTATTATAGCTTCTTTCATAGGACTATCAACAAACAGTGTGATCCATTGACACATGTTTTATGGGTATTCTAATTTACTCTATTTTATGGTATTTTTAATGTTATCCCCATACTTTTCATTACATATAAAAATAATATTCTAGAATTGATTATATTTAAAATGATTTATTGATATTTATTCATGTTTGGAAACTGTTTTGGAAAATGTAATGGACAAATGGTTTTAATTAAAAATGAAATCTTGATACTTGTTTTGAATTGAATGGAAAACTATATTTTCTATATATCTTATATTAAAACTAAAATTCCTAGATTTATTTAAAATAGAGAGGCATATGTAATATTTTATTCTAGAATGCATACTGTGACTTAATACTCTCACATATATCACTATCATTGTTTTTAGCTTCTATTAATGCTTCCATATTTTACTTGGTCACTGTAGAATGACATCAGTTTAGTGGTTTATTGTGACTAGCGGGGTCATGTGTATGTTTATTAGGTACTATTACTTTTCATACACTAGATAAGTAATATTTTAATTTTTTTCATTTATTAATTTATCAATTTTCATTGAATTAATAAGACTTGTCTTTTTATTCATGATTTCTAGAATTAATTTCTAGCCTAGGATGATTGGGAATACCACTCAGGCACTATCGCAGTCTGGCTTTGGTGAATGGTTTAGGGTTGACTCTGGATGGTTTGTGAAAAAATGGTATTAGAGGATTCATTTTTTTGGGGATTCTAGGTAGATCATAGATATAATTGTTGGGTCTTAAAAGGAAGGTCATGGGTTTGTGATTGATTACTACCACTCATGATAAGACTTGATTTATTAGGGATAGTTGGGTTTGAAGTCATTATTTTTTTGGTTTTGGGTTATGTAGTTAGCTTTTTTTTAGTTAGATGAGATTTTTTATATTGGGTGATGAAAATAGAAGTGATCTGGTGTAACACAATGAGCTTACATGGAACAGAAAACCATCTGGATCCCATTTTCATTGTTTAATATGATTTCATTGGTTCGTGGATGCTCAGTACATAGTGTGATCAACCATGTGATTGGGGTATTCATAACTATTACATCCTAATTTCAATTATTTTGGTATAAGTGATTCTTCGGTATGATTTTAACTGGTGCGAGTGGATTTTTAAAGGAAAATGATTTTTAAGATGGTTTTCAAAGTGAAAATGGGGTTTAAAAGGAGAAAAGAATTATTTTTCTATTTTTTTCTTTCAAATGGGGATTTAAAAGTAATTTATTTTTGAAGTGGATAATTTAATTTGAAAATTTTTGAATTTGTAATTTGTTTTGTTTAATAAAAATAATAGGGTTCATGGTCTTTTTTTATGTAGTGATAATTTTTTCATTTTAGATTTGTTTTGGTTTTTTTGATGTGATGGGTTATGAGCTTGGTTATTGGTTTAAAATTTTAATTTTTTATTTTATAGTTTGATGTTTATTGGGTTTTATATCTTAAACTGTTTAGTTTATTCCACCTAGAAGGACTCATAAGTATTCTATAGAGTATTTTCATATCATTGGATATACCTAAAATCTAATTTGAATGCATCATCCAATCAATTCTCAGTCATTTCCTATCATTCATCGTAATTGGGGATTCTTAGAGGTTATGGAGTTGATTGAAGATGTTGATAGTCTCTTCAATTTTTTTCAGAACTCTAATTATCGTGAGATTGTGAGGTGTCTCGAGTATTCTTGAAGGAATGGGATTGGACTAGTAGAAGGTGATTGTTCCATCTTCGTTTCAAGTAGGGATATCATGGGAGATAAATAAGACCATTTTCACCCAATTCCCCATTCTTGATGAAGTGAACGGGATGAAAGTGACATACCTCATGGATTCTCAATATAATTTACTGATAATTAAGGGTAATTTTTACCATTTCCTTGAATTAGTTTCCTTTAATCTAGAGATTGGGATGATCAAACAGTTTAAAGATAAAAGTTTTGGCTAGGGTCTCTCTAGGGTTTAAGGATCATGTCATTTCTTCTTGTAAAGTCTCATAGAGAGGAATATGTTAGTTGATAGTATAGTTTCATTGGGTTCTCATGTAGGTTTCCCATATGGGGGGAGTGTGGACCAAAAGAAAATATTCTAGAAAAATTTTATTGTTTGTAAATTTTTTGCATTCATCATTCCACTAACATTTTTTATTCTAGTTTTTTTGGGAACTCTATTCCATATTTCAATTATACTTCAAAGGATTTTCTGCGATTTCAACATTTTCAATCCCAAAATAAGTTCTATAAGTTTCATTTATGATAAAAGGAGTTTCCACTAGGGAATATTATCTTCTAACTACGATGTAACAGATGTATCAAAACATTGAGGGTCTATCCATAAGTCACAAAGTAATTATTTTCATCTAGTGTAGAAGTTTACGGGTGTGGGTGATTCATATTTGACATATTTTCTCTAATGATGGTGTGCTGTCCCTTAAGGTTTTCCCATACTATGGTTTTATGTCTTTGGGAAACTTCCATTTTGATGATCATAATGACCACTTTCTTGAAATTTCTTTTGTTGTGCATTGTGGATGTGCAATTTGAATACATAGTACTGTTTTGGAATGGGATTCAATTTCGAGTGGTTCCTGTTTGGAGATACATTACTATTAGTAATTATGAATTGTGTCTTTTCAAAGTGTCATGTTTATGTCTTTATGGATGAAACCTTATCGGGTTGGTGGTTGTTTTCTTTGAGAATTCCTTATTGTTCAATATTAGTACTTGTCAGTTCCTTTATTCTGGGAGATCCGTCTCTTTCCATCGTGTATCTCCATGTTTTTTTCTCTAGTGTTTTTTGAGTGTGACATTTAGAGTTGAATGGTCACATCGGTATTTGTGGTTTCATTTGGTCTTTTTATTTTTGAGTTATGATTTTTTTTGTTAGTTTGGATAAGTGACTTTATGGGGGAATAATGTTTTTATGGTGGGGAGAATTGGCACACCTCAACCAATATTTTTCTATTATTTTATTTATTTTTGTACGAGATTGTGTTTTCTAGATTTTCTAGGTGTTTTTTAGAAAACATGCGGGGTTTGGTATGAGTATGTGGCGGCATGTTGTTAGCACGTGGTTAGAAGAAAGCATGCACTCACCTAGTGAAAACAATGCATCGTTGATATTGATTCTATCTAGGTCACAAGATTTAGAAAATGGGTGTGAAGCACCTTCTAGGATAATCGTGTTACTAGTAAAGTGATACATTCATGGTCGTACGACTCGATGTACGGGGATTATCCCCTCCAGTTAAATGTTGTGGCCATATTTCCTCTTACATGAAGGTGACCACATGCTTTGGAAAACTGTGAAAAAAACCATGCATTCCACCATTGTTTTTAAGAAAATATGTTTAATATAAATTATTATAAAATATTTAATTAATTTTATTAAAATATTTGATACCCAAAAATGGGTTTCCTCCCCACTTACCCATGTGACTCTTCTTTTATTTCCAATCTATCACATGACCTAGATACTTGAAGGAGATCCCCACACATTACACTGTATCCTCCTATATTCCTCTAATGTGTGTTTTCTTTTTCAATATTGGGTGTGACCTACTCTAGTGACTTCCTCCTCCTATCCCCCTTCTCTTTTTTCCTTAATTATTGTTTTCCTTTCCTTCTCATATTGTTCCCATGCTATGCCCGAACCCCAGCTAGATTGTTGGGTATTTCTATTTGTTCTTTTTAATGTCTAGGGTCTTTGGGTCCCTTGGTGGATGATTATAGCCATATACATTAAAGGTAGTGGATTACCCATGGGGCTCAGTTATGTTTTGTTTTGTTCCCCAATTTTCCACAATTTTTAATTATGGTCTTAGTAATTTTTGAGTTTTTATTATTTTTCTTCAATGTTATTTGGTCCACAATCCATGAGGGTAACCTACACATATGTTCATATTTAAGGTATATATATATACACACACACTCAATTTATAGATATTACTTCATGGTGAGGGGAATATCTACATTTTATCTATGAGTATATATATATATATATATATATTTATATAAATGCATCTGTGTGATAGCATAAAGAATAGATTAAAATTTCCTTTATCCAAAGAAGCATGTTTTTTTGGTACAGTCCTTATGTATGGGCCTATAATTTGGATCCCTTGACTACATGAGTATTTTTAAAAGTGAGTTTTTTTATTATATTGTAGGTCAATGAAATGAATGTTGATTGTGGCCTATGTGAATATATTTTCATTTGTTTTACTTTATTCACCAAAGATTCCAACATCATTCTTTATTATTTAAACAGATTTTCAATATTATTTAAAAATGTACTATATTTTAAAAGCTAAATTTTTTCCAAATGTTTTTTGACATGGAATGTCTAAATACAAAAAGGATTTTTCATAAATTAATGAGTCCCAGTTGGCACATACAATTATTTTATGAAATTGTTAAACCCCACATAAGGTATCCCACCTTGGAATGGAAATGTTATATATGTGGGGTATGAAATGTGTTCACGGTGATGGAGTTGTACATTGTTTATGTTACTCAAAAAGGGGATGCAGTTAAGGTGGGATTTTAGTGGTGAGAAGGTGAATGTGGTTTTCTATAAATAAAGTGATATATATGTGTACAATACCTTGATGAAACTCACCTCAATTTTAATTATTATGGGTATCCTTAGTTATAGAGGTGGTATCCTAGGTACACATACCACCCAAGTTGATATTACATATTTTATATTGGCCATGAGTAGATAACCTAACTACTTTTGGGATATTCCCCTTGTTCAAGCCGGTGTGGGTGTCACTGTGTGTTAGGATAGTGTTTGATGATAAGAGATGCCTGAATAGATTTATTACATGCTAGTGTTATAGCATTGTCCTAGTCCATCTCAACCAACACCTGAGATCCCAAGACACATGTTTTACACATATGATAATTTCCCCTATTTTCTAGTATTTTTTATAATGTGACACCCCTACTCTTAATATTATATTATAGAACCAATTCTAGCACTGATTATATTTTAAATTATCTTATTTAATGTAATCATGCTTGGAAAATATTATTGAAAATGTAATGGAAAATGGTTTTACTTAAAAATAGAAGCATGATACTTTTATTTTAAAAGAATGGAAAACCTTATTTTCTATTTATTTTATTTTCAAACTAACAATATGAGATTTCTATTTAACATAAAGGTATGGGGAGTAGTTTATTCAGGCATTTCTATTGAGTTTTAAAAATAAAAAACTATGGATCTATCATTGTTTTTATCTTTGGGTTCAACTTGCAGCTTGAACTTAGTTGTTGTAGATAGATAATAATACAATGGTTTATGAAAAATTGTAGATTCACATAAAGGTTTTCCCGAATTATTTATTTTTTTTCTACTTAATTTTTCTTATTATGTTCTGTATTTATTTATTTATTATCTAATTTTCATGGGATAAATCAATCCCAACTGAGTGTACTTGATGCTTGAAACTTCTTTCCTGCAAGGGAGGATTCTTAACACCTCTTCTACCTTGTCGTGGGCTGACATGGGTGATTGGTTTGGGTTTTAACATGGTGGGTTGATGAAAATAAACCTATTATCTTCTCTAACTATTGACTACTAACATATAATAAATCCTCTGAATTCCTTTTCAAACTCATAGAATAGTTAATTTTGAATGTGATGAAGAAAGTAATTATCAATCCACCAACAGTGGGGAGGTGGCCCACAACTATGTGTTTATCAATGAACTTATCTATCATAAGTACCTTATGATGTAATTCTTCATAGGTTACCAGGTAAAATTTTCAGACATGAAGTTTCATATCATAGTGAGGATATATTTCAATCCATATTGGTTTTATGAAACATTCCCCACCAAAATGAGAACAAATTGAATCAAATCAGAGATGCGTGTTGAATTGGAGGACCATATCATTATACCTTATTGGAGATCCATTGATTCAAGAGCATGGTCTAGATTTAGTTCATTTTTAAACAACTATTTGAAGATGAGATCCTTGAAGGTCAACCATGTCATTCCTACCTTTTTACCATCCTATAGCATGTCGTCCAACCAATTTCTAGCAGCACCATTAAGAAAGAATGTCACAAGATTTACCTTATGTTTATCTAGGGGTATCCACCAATTTAAATTTCCTGTTATTGAATCTTATAGGGTGTTTTGTATCCTTAGGTACTCCAAATACCTAGAAGGATGTGGTATGCTATAGTTGGTTTTCCCCTACATAATCAACCATCATCGACCCACCCATATGGGATCCTCCATCCTAAAAAGGCACTACCCAAATGAGTGTCTAATAGATAAATTCTGTTTATCGACCTACTTTGAATTCCTATTGAATATGCTTAGTTGAATCATTATACACAACATGTGGGAAAATTGGTTATGAATGATGTATTTGAGGTGGAATTTGTTGATATTTTTTATCAATCTATAGAGAATTCCAACAACTAGAAAAAAAAAAACCATTAGCAAATTATTGACACACATAAGGGTATAAAAAATGGTTTAACCTAATAGGATACACCAATAATAATTCATAACCTCTTATGAACTACCCAAAACTCAAGAAAAGACTCTAGTACCTTCACTATAGTTATAACAACATATATATATATATATTCAAGCATATAATAATCTTGATAAAATAATATAATTAAAAAAATAATGTACCAAAAGAATATATCATAATTTTAATAGGAATTTAATTATATTTAATCTCCCTAATTGGTATCCCTACAATTTTTCTATCCCATAAGGTAAATTTAAATAAAGGTAACATCACAATACAAGAACATACAATCTGGCATTCTGGTAACTCATAGTTCCACTCAATAATGAATGATAGGAACTAACATAGTTCCCTACCCAAGTCACATCCATCCGAACTTCTATTTATCCTATACCAAGTCACGGAAATGAGAAGAAACATGTCAGTTAACCTGGTTATGTAATACCTTTTTATAAAACCCATACCCATTCTATCGATTCTAATCCAAAATCCCACATGAACTCATGAAAGCCTCCATATATGTAAGAGGTTATTGATTAGTGTAAATGTATGAAGATGCATCTTGTGGAGTCTATGACCATAATACCATGTAAACATAAGTGAATAATAATGGTAGAAATAAATAATAAATCAACCTATGATAAATGAATAAATAAATCACCATCAGAGTATTGGAAATAAAAAATGTAACAACTAGTAAAATGTCTATATTGGATGTCAGATACATATCCAAAACTAAGAAGAGGTATCCTTATAGGCGATTAATCAATATATGAATTAATACAGCTGAAAAATTTATTATAAAAATTTCATCCTGATTCCAACTTATGATTCCCAAATCATCCTAATAAACCTGTTCAACTACCCACCATAGGGAAAATTCACTTTATAGGTCCCTTTGTCCTGATATATATATCTTCATTGAAATTCTTGAGTATGGTGTGAGTATGGGATTTATTAAGATATCACCAATGACCCTTTTCCAATGTGTATATGATAATTTTTTTAGTTCCCTGAATTCTAATAGAACACATATCAGTATAAAATATATCAAACAATCTCAAATATATGCAGGGTCTTAAAATACCAACAATACATGTTTTGGGTACATGTCATAAAGAACATTGATCATCCTTCTGACACATCCACCATGAATGGATAGGGAATAGACATATCTAAAAAATTACCCATAAAGGGATAGACTATATACATTCGAACCAATAATCTCACATATCCCTATTAAGTGATAGTCTATATGGATCAATCTACATGATCAATTGAAATGATAATAGAGGATCACATGTGACAAAAGGTAAAAATTATGGATCAGGAATCATGTTTTCAGGAAAGAGTTGTAACCATCATAATCCACCAAGAAGAAAACATCAACCGTAGGTCTCACTGGGAAATATAAGATCACCTCATATGATCAAGCATCAACACATAGGTCTCATAGGGAAATATAGACATTAAAATTATCATTCTACAGACTCGTATAACATGCTCTATGGTCAAGGACATCATACCATAGGTATATAAAGGATTTTATGATAAGGTTCGGTGTCTTAGTCTTATTTCCCCACCAAAACCTAAAACCATTCCCGATCCAAAATAATAATAATTATAGGTTCAAGATTAGGGTAAAACACACCCAAATAGTTGGAAAAGTTCAATCAAAATAAAAAATATCCACTTCATGAAATGATATAGGTATGATTGATTTGTAATTTTAATTTCCTAAATAAGGCTACAAATTCGATAATTGATCAACAATTCAAATGTTATAACACATAAAAACCCCAATATATGATCAAATAATGTATGATATAATAAATTATAATTATTTAGAAGAGGATATAATTGATCTATATTGAGTGATAACTCACCAAATTGGATTCAATGGATTTAATCATTGTACAAGTGTTGAACAAATGAGGTGAACATAGAGGAGAGTTCCCTAAAATAATCATAGAGAGCTGCTAGGTACTAGGAGTTAGAGAGGTCCTATGATAATGATAGAAAATGGGTAAATATTAAGTTATAAAAAATTGTATATATAATTTGGCAGGATATATTTGGCCTTGAGCCACCCCACCAGCCAGGTTGTAGCCTCCACCAGTGGGACAATTGTCGATGGGAAGAAGATTTTTTTCCTAGGATCCCACTGATTGACTAATAGCCTCCATCAACTCGTTGATAGTTTTTGAAATACTTTCCTTTACCGAAAAACCCTATAGTACGGATGTAAGGAGTAATATACCTTGAAAACATACAACATGACCACCGACCTAGTCATTTCTATATTTCAGCCTTCCGAACACCTTTATGATACATCCAAACTCATAAAAGACTATTCAAAAAAATTGAAATAATGATCATAGCTGTATCTAAAATAGAGAATGTCACACCATTATGATATAATCCTACAAATATTGACACAAATTGAAATTAAAATCACCAACTCATTGAGTTTTTCAATGAAAAATTCAATAATATTATGATATTTAAGAAAACATGTGTGAATTCCTATGAAAATTAAATCTTTATATTATAGATGTACTGATAAATGTTATAACATGACCATTTATTAGTGTACTATGTCCACTATATTGGGCATTTTCATTACATTTGGATGGATAATCTATAAGGTGTTATACTAACACAAGGATAAAAACAAATGATATTCAATACACATAATAGAATTTCCATCCTCTATCCCCCCTTAATGGCTCCCAAAAATTAGTGTTTTTCATAATGGAAAGACTATGAGTATTATACCACTAAACCATTTTATACTTGGTCACCCAAGATAAAAATGATAAGTAGCTTATAAAAAACCTTGAAATCATTTTGGTATGTACAAATCAAGTTCATGTCTGTGATTTGACCCATGAATCATCCTTGATCCCATATTAAATAAACGAATATCTATAGTTTAAGTAGATAAGAATCCCACTACGAATCTAATCATGAAATATAAGGGATGTTAAAATATTTATTTTGTGAGGATATACATGGGATGACACAATAATGAAATTGGAATAACCCAGTAGGCCTATATCTCTAATGGTATTTCTGAATATTGTTCAATTATATATAAATAAAGTGAGAAAACCTTATAATAACTGATACACATGAAAAAAAATCAATAGTGGTGACCTGTCATAAACCTATTATTGACTAACAACAAAAAACTGAGAATTACAAACTAGGATTCTTCCCACCTAACACTAGAACAATAATAAATATAGTTACACTAATGAATGAAAAGAAATAATCCTAAAATACACCATTGAGACTGTGATCCTTGCATGACCACATTACATTCATATAGTAAAATGATGAAAAATGCCTTTAGATGTTTTTATAATGAGTTTCCAGGTGTAACAGTCATTATGTCATTGAATTGTATGACCCATTAAATTCTTTATATGACAAAAATGCATCTTCTACAAAAAAAACTAAACCCAAGGAAAACTATTTTAGTGAAAAATAATCATGGTGACAAATATAAACTCCCAAATATCTATATAGACCCATTACATATTAATTCTCTTCCCATGATTCATCATTTCCAATAATCTGTAATCTCATTTTCAAGTATTATTTCTATCCCCAATCAACAACAACAAGGGTAAAAAACGTAATAAATATAAGCATTATACATTCAATATTAGATCAGAAAGTAAAATAATTATAGCATCATGAAAACACTACCAATATATGAATCATACAAAGTATACGTTTCACATCAAACACATGTTATGCCACAATTGTTTAAGGAAATATCCAGCTAAATCATTCTTAGTACTGTAACAACTTACGTCTCATCCAATGAAACCTTGAAGGTTTTAATTACCGATTCAAAAAATTTGAAATTCCCCAAAAACCACATGAAAAAGTAATTTTATGTTCCATAATGATTACATTGTTTTCGATATAGATTATATTTTCTAAAAACCAAAATAATCAATTACTTTAAAGACATATAGGAAATAAAACTCCAATGAAATCATTATGAAATTGAATTTATAAAATATTTTTAAAACACATATGAAATAATTCCACCTTTATAAAAAAACTCTCCTAATAACAAAAAAATAATTCATTTAAAAAATAAAAGGTTTTATTATAGAAATTATTCATCACAATTTCAAAATAATGAAACTCCTTTAAATATTTTACTGAACTGAAAAGATCTAAATATTTTCATAAAACATTGTATAAAATAATTTTCATAAGTCTTATATTATGACTAGAAAATATTTTTAATATATATACTTCTAATTGAATTTTGTAATTTGAAATCCAATTTTTCGTAAAAATATTGATCTTTAATTGATATAACATATACAAGAGAAAAAAATCCTATTCCACCAGGAAGAAATATAATATTCACCAATCAAATATTATGCATGAAAAGGTGACAAATTTTCTTATTAACTCATGAGTAATCAAATAGTTTCTGGTAAAAAATGTTACATTATATTCTAATATCTTAACAAATTGAAATTATTTCAAAAATAAGAATTGTTTTTTGATAATTTACAAGCTAACGTATTTTATGACATTATGCTCCATTTTTAAGAATATTATTGGAATCATTATGTTTGAAATCATGTATGGTCAATTAATAATTTATTTAAATTTCAAAAATTATCACAAAAAAATAATTACTTTCTTCAAAAATCAGTGAAAATTTTATTAAAATTTCTAAAAATCATTTAAAACACTATAGCAGTATGTCTTTATTGACATTGTACAACGTTACTTAAAGTTAAACCTATTTGGCCATAATTACCATTTAATTTCATATATTGTAATGAATAACTATAACAATAAATACAATTATGTTGTAAAATTAACAGAATAATTACATTTTTAGCATCCTTCAGGGATTGTAATTAAATAATCATAAAATTAAAAACAAAAAACATGACAACATTCTATTAAGTCAAAACTATAATAACTCTACTTATATACTATTTATTATAGTAGATGTTCTTCAAAATATTTTATTATAATAAGGAATAACAATGGAATTCTATTATTTTTATCCTATCAGGAAATTAACCAAGGAAATAATAACAATATGATTTATCATGTTATTTATTTAATCCAAGACAATATGCACCAACTTCCAAATTGTTATATTAAAAAACAAAATGTTAAATTTTAGTCTAAATAAGAGACAACCAAACATATGTAAATGGTATCTACGATGTTGACATGACAATAATTACTCGGTATACAAAAACAGTAAATATGTAGTTATTTAAATAAGTAAATATTCTAAAATTGTACATATTATTATAAAATAGCATTGATTTTCATTACATTTTAGTTAATTATTTTCAATTAAATCCAGTACTAGTTTATGTTCTACATCAATATCAATTTCATATTCCCTTAAACAACACAACATAAGGAAGGTCTAAAAAACAAATAAATTCAAAAAATAATCAATACAGAATGACACATTAATGAAAATTTACCATATTTCCAAAACCATTCCATAGGAAAACTAAGTATCATCTGTTGGCACATTTATACATTTTATAAAACATTGTTATCATGTCACCATGTTCCAAAGAATAACTAAAAAAATATAACATAAATTAGTTTATCATAGAGGGAATTATATTTACTAATGCATGATACACAACTCTCAACATCTAAATAATTCGTGTTGAGGTGAAAAAACCATAAAGTGTTATAGAACACGTTTTTTACCATGACTACCATGATAACACGATGTTAAAAAAAATAGTTTTTATACATTTAATGTTTTGATGAATCCAATGTAACATCCCATGTATGTAAAGAATAATAGATATTTTTATCTATGTCTATTAATGAATTAGATAGTGTTTTAGAGGCTTAAAATGAAAATAAATCCAATCTTAAGCATGAAATACTCTAATATTTTTTAAAGGATTATTTTACTGTCTTTTGATGGAAACCATTTTTAAATCTATCTATTGACAATTTTATAAGCTATGTTTGTCAAAATAAACTTATTCTATATTATTGGGACATCAAAATTTACTTTGTGTGAATTTTTGGTACTTTTCTGACAATCTTCATTTTTTTATGAATAGTGAAAAATACTGTATTTTACATCAAAACTGCTTTTTAATCTACTTTATTTATATGATTAGATTATATTTTGAATTTATTTTAAAGTTAAATTAGAATATATTTTTACCATTTAATCCAATGGTGGTCATTAGGATTAATTTCACTTTGGAATTGGGCATAAACTAATGCCAAACATTTCATAGATATTGTTTCAAAAAAACCCGCTATTTGTTTTGACAACGAGAATTATTTTTAAATCAATTATTGAAATTTCTGTGTATGGAATTTGTTAAAATGGATTACATATTTGGAATCAAAAGGTCCAAATTATGCAATCAGGACTCTTTTGTTTTTGGACATTATGAATAGTAACGACAGTAATTATCATTAATTATCTTTATTAATGAGTAATTAGGTAGTTAAGGATAATAAAATGATATCATAATAATACAAAAAGACCACAACATGTGTCCTAAGGATACTGGTTGTCTCATGGCCGACCATGGGATGCCTTGTGACAAACCTGGGGGCCCCATGGAATCACTTTTGTGAGAAAGTGACTTTTTATCTTTTTATTTTTAAAGAATGTAAAATGTGACAAAGAATGTATCACCTAAGTAAAATATTTTTAATTTTGTCTACATAAACTATCATTTGGACTATAAATATTCATTAGACATCTAAAAGTATTTCCTACATCATGATATTTTTTTTATAATTTTTAGACATTAAATTTATTAAATTATTTTGACATCATGATGATGCAGCGATTACCTCATTAATAAAGGATTTAAATAAAATGAAATGATAATTTGAAATCTATGACCTACACAAGTACAAAACCTATTGGATGTGTGGATTTATATCCCTTATCACCTTACCCTTTAATTATATCAATTTGGGACCTTTTGAATCCGATAAATCATTTTCAAATAAAGTAACATTTCTTTACTTTCCAAGAGTGCCCCTCCTCTCCTCTTATAAAAGGCCCCCACCTCTACCTCCTTACACACACTCCCAAAGCCTTTGGCTCGGCCAACCCCTGCACATTTTGACTCTCCACATCCCTCTTTTACTCTTTGAATCCTCCCTTTGTGCAGAAGTCTTCCCAAGGAAGCCTTTGAGCTCAAACCAAAGGGAGTTACCCGATTTTAAGGTAATGACTTCACTTGAGTCATTTTGATTTATTTTGCTTCTCCAACCCCCTAAACACTTTTTATTCATTTCTTTTGTAACAAATCTAGTATATTAAATATACTAGGATGTTTTTATAAGAAGTATTGGAGATAAACTTACACACACCTACATCTAATGGTTAAAGGACATACTGTTTCCGTGGATGGTGAATTTATGCCTCCCGAAACAATTATTGTTCAACATTATTTTAACACCTTTAAAGGTGGCCATTGAGATGTCACTATATTTATATATGATATATAATATGTTTATGTTTTCCGTAAGCTTCTGTATTTTTCATTTTGGGCATACCTTTATGGTTTCCATTATGGGTAAACGCGATATCTTCATTTGACGTAATGCGGACTACCGCCCCCTCAAAGTGATTTGATTTATTAAATAACATATGTGGGACGTATAAAGAATGGAACTATGATATTATATATGATATTATACTGGAATTATAGTATACCTCTATATCATTATGATTCCATTCTATAAAATATGAAATAGAAATGAAAGTAGTGTTCAAGCGTATGTACGGCTTACCGTCTCCATGAACGGTGCATTTCATTTCTTACCTCTAAATGATTATGTTATATTATAAATGCATGTATATACTGGATATATATGATATATAAATCATGATTATAATTCTGGATATAATGGATACATGAACAACTTGTAATTATAAAGGGATTATTTTTGACTCAAGTACCAATGATCGTTAAAACGACCGTTATTAACTTAAATAATTAAATAGTGTTCATGACATAGAAATTAGTGATATAAAAGGAATAATGAACTTGAAAAAGGTTCTTAAGAAAGTATAAATTAACTCAAGTTTATTATTCAGGACATTAAAGATTGATCAAGTCAAGTTGGACCCGAGGTATAGGACTTCGTCTCAATCTCCTTTCATTGAGGGATATTTTGTTTTACACACAACCTTCTTTTATACGGTGTATAAACCCCTTTGACTTTTAAGTTTATTCAAAAGGAATATTTTTTATATGAATCGTTTACTAAATGAAAAAAGAGAATGTTTTTGTCGTACTTATGCGGTGACAACGACTTCTCCGTCGCTGTGACCATTATTTGAGTTTCAGCTTCCTCTACAAGACCTACCTTTTATTAAAAGAAAAATAAATACCATGTTTTACTTTTATTTTATTTTGGTATTGAAAATGGTTTTCATAATGTTTTTATATCAATGTGTTGTATTGATATCTTGTGATTGAAAGTTGGAAATGTAATGTTTCCTTTATGCATGTTTTATGTGATACGATTATATTGAGGTTCTTGGGCATTATTAAGAAGACAGGTTGTTCCGTGATAAACTAAGGGCGGGTGAGCCCGATATAGCTCTCCAATGCATTGGGTAACGCGAAGGAGTGAAACGTTAAGGTTTCTCCGAAGAGATTTAGGGAATATACTGTGATGGGTATTCCAAACGTAACCAAGAGGGTCACTCCCTACATAATAATGTTATGAATGCCCTCAAGTTACCTTTATGTCTTATGATTTCTTTGATTTATTCATGATTTGATGAGGTATATTAAAGTGCTTATGTTTTATGGGTAAAGTATGATTTCATTCTTATGTATATATGTACCCATGTTTCATTTCCATATTTTTATATCCCTTACTTAGATTTTTATGCTCATCCCATGTTTTTTTGAAATGTATTTCACAGGTCAAGGGAATGTTACATGATATGATGATAGTGTCAAGGAAGTGTCAAGAAAGAATCCATGTTTTATTTTAAATATGTTTCCATTGATGGGAAAGAAGAATACTATCTTTATGTAACAACTTTGTTTATATGTGGAATGTAAGGCATATTTTATGATCTAATTCTCTAAAACTCTAATCCTGAAAAGATCCTCAATGTGTAATCTTGTAATAACTCAATATTAAATAAGGTTTAAGGTTGGGGCCTTATAGTTGGTATCAAAGGTCGGTTTAGATAACATTAGGAGTTAGAATTATATTAAATGATTATCCAAAAATATTTTTTTATGGTCAAATTGAAGTGATATAGTATTGAAGAATACCATGTTTCTTCATCTAAGACATGTTTGTTCAGAATGGTTTTCCACAGAGAAAATAGGGAAGCAGTGCTAAGAAGGCAAGCAGAAGGAAATAACCTTCCGAATCAGCATCTTGAGATGGTCGGAATTGGAACTGAACAGTTTGTTGCAGTAATGACGCAGTTGACTCGAGCGATAAATGGTGGTGGTATCCATGCATGAGATCAGCGAGATCAACCGCAGAGGAACATGTCAGTGGTGGAACATTTCATGAGGCAACATCCCCCATCATTCAGAGGATCATCTGACCCTATGCTAGCAGAAGGGTGGATAAAATCACTGGAGAATATTTTTGATGACATGGGGTGTTCAGACAATCAAAATGTTAGTCTTTCTATTTACCGTTTGGAGGGTGAAGCAGATCAGTGGTGGTTGATAGTTAAAAATATCAGGGACGCTGATGAGATTGATGCTCTCGGCTGGGATGAATTCAAAGGTATATTTCTTGAAAAGTATTTTCCTAAGGTTGTTCGACTTAGGATGGAAAAACAATTCTTGGAATTGAGGCAAGAGGAAGAATCAGTGGCTACCTAGGAAGAAAGGTTCACTCGATTGGAAAGGAATGCTCCAAATTTTATCCGAGACCTTGATAGTTAATCAATCGTTTTTACTCAAGATTAAAGACAAAATATCTAAGGGCATAGCTTATTGTGAGTTTAAAAGTTATGAAAATCTTGTTCGATGTGCTGAGAAGGTGGAAATGGAGTTTTCCGATGATCATGTGTTCTATAAGAACCAGCAGAAGAAGAGACCAAGGTGGCAGGAGAAAGGGAAGAATTCTTCAAAAAACTCTGATGGTAAGAAATCTAAGTTTCCAGTTTGTGATAAATGTGGCAAAAGGCATGCTGGGGAATTTCTTCTGAATTCTGGAAAGTGCTACCAATGTGGTAAGATGGGAGATAAGGCTCGTGATTTCACTAAAAAAGATCAAGGTGAAGGTAAGAACAAACTTTATTTACAGTTAGTGAAATATTTTATGTGCAATGAGATGGGTCACTATGCAAACGAGTGTCCGACAAAGAGATTCAGTGATGGGAAACAGTTAGACTACAAGAAGAAAGGGGTGGTGAAATCCTTTGCCACTACTCCAGCAGATGTAGGGCCATCAAATGAAGTTGTATCAGGTACTTTGTTTTTTCAGATTATGCCAGTGTATTGTTTGATTCGAGGTCCACACATTCTTTCATCTCTGAAACCTTTTCTAGTAAAATTGGAATACCATCTCAAGAAATGACTCCTGAACTTTTGGTAAAAACACATGGGGGAAATGTTGAGGCAAAAAGAATTTATAATAATCTTCATATCCTTATCTGTGGAAAGAACCTACTTTCAAACCTTATTGTTCTACCTCTAGTAGAGTTTGATGTTATCCTGGGTATGGATTGGCTCTCTATTTACCATGCTATGATTGAATGTAGAGCTAATGAAGTTTCTTTTCAGAAAGACTTTCATTTTGTGTACAATAATGAACCCTTACTGTTGATAACTTATAAAGAGGCCAAAAAACTTGTAAAAGATGGAAATGAATGTTACCTTTCACACATTGTTGAAAACAAGGGAACTGTTCAGATTAATGTTGTGTCAGTGGTAAATGAGTATCCTGATATTTTTCCTGATGAGTTTCCTGGAATAATACCAGATCGGGAAGTTGAGTTTACTGTTGACTTAGTTCCTGATACTAAGCCAATTTCAAAACCCCCTTATCGAATGGCTCAAATTGACCTTTTAGAGTTGAAGGAGCAATGGAAAGATTTATTAGAGAAAGGTTTCATTCGACCTAGAACATCACCATGGGGTGCTCCTATTTTATTTGATAAAAAGAATGATGGTTCAATGAGACTTTGCATTGATTATAGAGCCTTGAATAACATCACTGTTAAGAACAAATATCCTTTGCCTCATATCGATGATTTTTTTGATTAGCTACAGGGAGCTCAGTATTTTTCAAAGATTGACTTGAGATCGGGGTACCATCAACTGAAGGTAAAGGAAGCAGATGTTCCGAAGACCGCGTTCTGTACAAAATATGGCCATTATGAATTTGTATTAATACCTTTTGGGCTAACCAATGCACCTGCTGTATTCATGGACTTAATGAATAGAATTTTCCATGAGTTCTTGGATAAGTTTGTGGTGGTTTTTATTGATGATATTTTTGTGTTTTAAAAAAGTAAAGAGGAGCATGAAAGACATTTAAGGGTTATCTTGAAAACCTTAAAAGAAAAGAAACTGAATGGAAAATTCAGCAAGTGTGAGTTTTGGTTGCAACAAATTTCATTCCTTGGTCACATTGTTTCTAAAGACGGGATAACTGTTGATCCTGCAAAAAAAAAGTTGTGGAAGACTGGCCAAGACCCACAAATGTCACTGAGATTCATAGCTTCCTTGGTTTGCCAGGCTATTACCGAAGGTATGTTAGAAATTTTTCACGGTTATCTAGTCCAATGAAAAAGATAACTCAGAAGACTGTTAAGTTTATCTGGACAAAAGAATGTGATGATTTTTTCCAGGAATTGAAAAGAAGATTAATGAATGCATTAGTTTTGGCACTACCTTCCAAGAATGGTGAGTTTGTTATCTACAGTGATGCTTCATTTAAAGGAATTGGTTGCGTCCTAATGCAGAATGATCAGGTAATTGCTTATGCTTCACGACAGTTGAAAACTCATGAGGTAAATTACCTTACACATGATTTGGAATTAGCTGCTGTTGTTTTCGCTTTAAAAATTTGGAGGCATCATTTGTATGGAGTAAGTGTGAAATATATACTGATCACAAAAGTATAAAGTATGTATTCACTCAGAAAGAGTTAAACATGAGACAGAGGAGATGGCTAGAATTAATCAAGGATTATGATTGTACAATTAATTACCATCTGAGAAAAACAAATAAAGTGTCTGATGCTTTGAGTCGAAAAAGTAATGCTTCATTAACAATGTTGAGTTTGGAACGTGATCCTTTGGTTAATGATTTGATGAACTTTGGCATAGAAGTTGTTAGTGCAGGAAGTTCTTCTATTTTGTTTCAAGTATCAGTGAGATCATCTCTATCAGACAGAATCAAGCAGGCACAGAAGCAAGACAGTGAGTTTCAGAAAAAGGTAGAGTTGGTTCAGAAGGGTAAGTTTCCTGAATTCAACATTGATAATGATTGCGTTTTGAGATTTGGGAAGAGATTGTGTGTGCCTTGTGATTCACAGCTGATGAGAGAGTTGTTATGTGAAGCTCATAGTTCTCCGTTTTCAGTTCATCCTGGCAGTACTAAGATGTATAGAGATCTGCAGGAGTATTACTAGTGGGATGGAATGAAAAGAGATATTGCTGATTTTATTGTGAAGTGTTTGACATGTCAACATGTTAAAGGAGAGCGGCAGTTACTGAAAGGGACGCATTAGCCTTTACCAATTCCAGAGTGGAAATGGGAGAATATATCCATGGACTTTGTTGTGGGATTACCAAAGACATCTCGAGGTAATAATGCAATCTGGGTTGTTGTTTATCGTTTGACTAAATCTGCTCATTTCCTTGCTATAAGAGATACTTTTTCCCTAGATCAATTTTCCTGTTTGTATATTAAAGAGATAGTCAGGTTACATGGAGTTCCCCTCTCCATTGTATCTGATCATGATCCCAGGTTCACATCTAACTTTTGGAAAGGCCTTCAGAAGTCGTTGGGTATTGAATTAAATTTTAGTATAGCATTTCATCCTCAATCAGATGGGCAGTCAGAATGAACAATTCAGACCTTGGAGGATATTCTACAAGATTGTTCGATGGATTATTAGGGAATTTGGGACCAATATCTTTCTTTGGTTGAATTTTCATATAATAATAGTTTTCATTACAGTATACAGATGGCACCATTTCAGGCATTATATGGGAAGCGGTGTCGAGCTCCAGCTTTCTGGGATGAAGTGGGTGTAAGGAAGTTGATGGGACCAGAATTGGTAGAAGAGATGGCTGAAAAAGTTCAGCTGATTCAGAAACACATGAGAACAGCTCAGAGCAGGCTGAAGAGTTATGCAGACAATAGGAGGAAGGATCTTTCTTTTGAGGTAGGTGATCATGTTTTTCTCAAAGTCTCACCATGGAAGAGTTTGATGAGATTTGGTAAGAAAGGAAAGCTGAGTCCAAGGTTCATTGGACCATATGAAATTCTGGAGAGAGTTGGATCAGTTGCATACCGGGTGGCTTTACCTTCGAGTTTATCTCAGGTACACAATGTTTTTCACGTTTCGATGTTGAGAAAGTATATGCCAGATCCATCTCATGTTTTGAGTCCAGAGGTAGTTCAGCTGGAAGAGAACCTATCTTAAGAGGAACAACCGGTCCAGATTCTTGACCACAGGGAACAAGTGTTACAAAATAAGTTGATTAATCAGGTAAAGGTTTTGTGGAAAAACCACATGATGGAAGAGGCAACATGAGAATCTGAAAATGCAATGAGGGATAAGTACCCCCATTTATTCGATAAGTAAATAAATTGTGGGGATGCAATTTTCTAAATGGGGGAAGGATGTAACATTCCAAGTAAGTAATGAATAATAGATATTTTTATCTATGTCTATTAATGAATTAGATAGTGTTTTAGAGGCTTAAAATGAAAATAAATCCAATCTTAAGCATGGAATACACTAATATTTTTTAAAGGATTGTTTTACAGCCTTTTGATGGAAAACCATTTTTAAATCTATATTTTGAAAAATTTTTAAGCTATGTTTGTCAAAATAAACTTATTCTTTATGATTGGGACATCAGAATTTACTTTGTGTGAATTTTTTTTATTTTTCTGACAATGTTCATTTTTTTATGAATAGTGAAAAATACTATATTTTACATCAAAACTGCTTTTTAATCTAATTTATTTATATGATTAGATTATTTTATGAATTGGTTTTAATGATAAATTAGAATAAAGTTTTACCATTTAATTCAATGGTGGTCATTAGGATTAATTTCACTTTGTAATTGGGCATAAACCAATGCCACACTTTTCATAGATATTGTTTCAAAAAAAACCCGCTATTTGTTTTGACAATGGGAATTATTTTTAAATATATTATTTCAATTTTGGTGTTTGGAATTTTGTAAAATGGATTACATATTTGGAATCAGAAGGTCCAAATTATGTAATCAAGACTCTTTTGTTTTTGAACATTATGAATTGTAACGACAGTAATTATCTTTAATTGTCTTGATTAATGAGTAATCAGGTAGTTAAGGATAATAAAATGATATCATAATAATACAAAAAGACCACAACATGTGTCCTAAGGCTACTGGTTGTATCCTGGTCGACCTTGGGATGCCGTGTGCCAAACTTGGGGGCCCCATGGAATCCCTGTTGTGAGAAAGTGACTTTTTATCTTTTTATATTTAAAGAATTTTAAATGTGACAAAGAATGTATCACCTAAGTAAAATATTTTTAAATTTTTCTACATAAATGATCATTTCAACTATAAATATTCATTAGAAAGCTAAAAATATTTCCTACATCATCATATTATTTTTATAATTTTTAGACATTAAATTTGTTAAATTATTTATGACATCATGATGATGCAGTGATTACCTAATTAATAAAGGATTTAAATAAAATGAAATGATAATGTCAAATATATGAACTACACATGTCCAAAACCTATTGGATGGGTTTATTTTGAACCCTTGTCACCTTACCCTCGAATTATATCAATGTGGGACCTTTTGAATCCGAAAATCATTTTCAAATAAAGTAACATTTCTTTACATTCCAAGAGTGCCCCTCCTCTCCTCTTATAAAAGGCCCCCACCTCTACCTCCTTACCCACACTCCCAAAGCCTTTGGCTCGTCCATACCCTGACCATTTTGTCTCTCCACATCCCTCTATTACTCCTTGAAGCCACACTTTGGTCAGAAGTCTTCCCAAGGATGCCTTTGAGCTCAAACCAAAGGGAGTTACCCGATTTTAAGGTAATGTCTTCACTTGAGTCGTTTTGTTTTATTTTGATTCTCCAACCACCTAAAATATTTTTATTCATTTCTTTTGTAAAAACTCCAGTATCTTCAATATACTAGGATGTTTTTATAAGAAGTATTCGAGCTACAATTACACAAACCTACATCTAATGGTTAAAGGACATACTGTTTCTGTGGATGGTGAATTTATGCCTCCCAAAATGATGATTGTTCAACATTCTTTTAACACCTTCAAAGGTGGCCATTAAGATGACACTATATTTATATATGATATATAATATGTTTATGTTTTCCTTAAGCTTCTGTATTTTTCATTTTGGGCATACCTTTATGGTTTCCATTATGGGTAAACGTGATATCTTCATTTAAGAAAGTGCAGACTACCACCCCCTCAAAGTGATTTGATTCGTTAAATACCATATGTGGGACGTATAAAGGATGAAACTATGATATAATATATTATATTATACTGGAATTATAATATACCTTTATATCATTATAATTCCATTCTATAAAATACGAAATAGAAATGTAAGTAGCGTTCATGCATACGTACGGCTTACCGTCTCCATGAACGGTGCATTTCATTTCTTACCTCTAAATGATTATGTAATATTATAAATGCATGTATATACTGGATATATATGATATATACATCATGATTATAATTCTGGATATAATGGATACATTATCAACTTGTAATTATAAAGGGTTTATTTTTTACTCAAGTATTAATGATTGTTAAAACGACCGTTATTAACATAAATAAATACATAGTGTTCATGACATGGAAATAAGTGATATAAAAGGAATAATGAACAAGAAAAAGGTTCTTAAGCAAGTAGAAATTAACTCAAGTTTATTATTCAGGACATTAAAGAATGATCGAGTCAAGTCGGACCCGAGGTATGGGACTTCGTCTCAATCTCCTTTAATTCAGGCATATTTTGTTTCATACACAACCTTCTTTTATATGGTGTATAAACCCCTTTGACTTTTACGTTTATTCAAAAGGAATATTTTTTATACGAAACATTTACTAAATGACAAAATAGAATGTTTTTGTCATACGTATGCGGCGACAACAACTTCTCCGTCGCCGTGACCATTATTTGAGTTTCGGCTTCCTCTACAAGTCCTACATTTTTTTTAAAAGAAAAATAAATAAAATGTTTTAATTTTCTCTTATTTTGGTATTGAAAATGGTTTTCATAATGTTTTTATATCAATTTTTTGTATTGATATCTTTTAATTGAAAGGTGGAAATGTTATGTTTCCTTTATTCATGTTTTATGTGACACGATTATGTTCAGGTTCTTGGGCATTATTATAAAGACAGGTGGTTCCGTGATAAACTAAGGGCGGGTGAGCCCGATATAGCTCTACAATGCATTGGGTAACGCGAAGGAGTGAAATTTTACGGTTTCTCCGAAGAGATTTAGGGAATCTACTGTGATGGGTATTCCAAACGTAACCAAGAGGGTTACTCCCTACGTAAGAATGTTATGAATGTCTCAAGTTTCCTTTATTTCTTATGATTTCTATGATTTATTCATGATTTGATGAGGTATGTTAAAGTGATTATGTTTTATGGGTAAAGTATGATTTCATTCTTATGTATATATATACCCACGTTTCCTTTCTATATTTTTATATCCCTTACTGTGATTTTTATGCTCATCCCATGTTTTTTTGAAATGTTTTTCACAGGTCAAGGGAAAGTTACCTGATGTGATGATAGTGTCAAGGAAGTGTCAAGAAAGATTCCATGTTTTATTTTAAATATGTTTCCATTGATGGGAAAGAAGGATACTATCTTTATGTAACCACTTTGTTTATATGTGGAATGTAATGCAAGTTTTATGATCTAATTCTCTAAAACTCTAAACCCGAAAAGATCCTCAATGTGTAATCTTGTAATAACTCAAGATTAAGTAAGGTTTAAGGCTGGGGCCTTATATCCAATATCCTAGAAAACATCCCACCTAGTGTACCAACTAAATTTATACCATTCGTAACATTCCACCCCTCACCCATTAGCTGAAAAATATGTGAACGTTCTACTGACCTTATATGATGTCTCCCAAAACCAAAGGGTAATAATGAATTCCAAGGGTATACATATTCATTGAAAGATTCTTTCCCCATTAAACATACAAAACCAATCAATTTAAAAATAGAAACAACCATAACAATACTATATGATGTATAAAATATTAAAAATAAAATTCAAAATACAAAAATTAATTAATATAAATGTAACAACAAAAAGAACCTTGAAAAAATATGAATAAAAAATAATGAAATATTCAAGCACCAAGGTGAAACCCCTATAAACTCTTTGAACACAAAACAACAACCAATATCCATCTCCATCATTAGTGAAAACCATAAAAACATGAAATTATTTAAAAAATAATTATATCCTCATTACTATATCCTAGAAAATGAAAGATGAATACATACCAAAGTGAAATTGTT
The DNA here is from genome assembly GCA_963277665.1 of Viscum album. Classification (NCBI taxonomy): domain Eukaryota; kingdom Viridiplantae; phylum Streptophyta; class Magnoliopsida; order Santalales; family Viscaceae; genus Viscum; species Viscum album. The sequence goes on from OY728129.1 coordinate 321,313,551, forward strand.
GGGCGTAAGCATAAAAACCATGTATGAAAACCCCAAGATACATTTCCCACATGCCCCTAAAATGAGAATAGCGTTTTCTTGTTGTTTTTTAAATAATTGTAAAAATTACAATACCAGTCAACAAAGATTCACATTTTTTTTATAAAACTAAATAAATCATATAGAAGTATTTTATCAAAAAAATTATTTTTATAAACAATATCCACATTTCCTATGAGCCCACATGGTGTCCAATGTTCATGTTCGACCACAAACACAGAGAAATCCATTTAAGTCGAATGAATTCCCTAATACGACTAATTGGTGACCCATCATTCACCATGTTTTTAATTAGTGATATAATTTCTCATGCCCCCTCTATTGCACAAGGGCCATGTTCGTACCAATAAGACACAATAAATTAAAAATATAATCAATGTTCACATCCATATTTTTTATTTGTTTTCACAACAAAAAAACATTTATGTTCCAGATAAACTATTAAATAATTTTATGAAACACGTTTTGGGAAGTACCATAATATATGATTCCATGATCAACCTTCTATAGTAATTTTTTGAAGAGTTTCATCATGATTATTTCATTTCAAAAAGGATAAAAATTATTTTCTAATTAAGAGATCCTTTATATTAAAAATTTACTGGAAAGAGGGGGAAACCTCATACCACAAATGATCATAAAAAAAATAGCATGAATGATTTCTAATCTTTGGAATAAATCAATCAACTAAATTTGAATGAAAAATGCTCATATAAGGAAGGAATTAGTATCAATAATCACTTTCTAGAAGCCCTTAATCAAGAGAAAAATCAAGGATAAAAAGAATTATTGTGACATTATGTCACCTAATTCCAGGTATCACTTGAGGCTTTGTTTTACCTTCTTTATATTGGGTCTTGTCTTGGGGTCATTTTCGGATATTTTGGAATTTTTGGTATAATATAGGGATGTCATTGTTGGAACACAGTTTTTTAAAATGGTACACACCTCACTGAAAACCATGTACCCATGGAAAGAACTAAAATTCACAATTGATTAATGTTTTCAAAAACCATAAACCCACCTAGAAAAATAATATTTACCCAAAAATTTTTGGGGCACATGAATGGTGCATGATTTCCCCTAACTATGCTCCCCGTCCAACTAACCATGCTTGTGAGATTTTAAAGCTCTAAAATTAATTTAACAAAATCCCAAAACCCCCCAGTTCAAGTACCTAATCTCACCAACAATCTCTAATATGATTTCGTTGGGATTTATGGATCCCCAAATGTTCTTTTGTATCCTCTAACCTCCTCCTTTGGTGAATCAATGTGCTGATGAAAGATATGATCCCTCTTCGATAAGTGGATCTCTACTAGGGTGTTGTATCATGATATCTCTTTATCTCATACATATTGTGTATTTTATCATAATTTTCCTTATAGATGAGAAATTTATTTTTATGGGAGTGATAGTTTTCTTGTTATCTCTTGATTGTAGATTATATTCGTTGATCTTCTTCGCCTTCAATTGCCGATGGTGTTCCCATTACGGTTTATAATCATTTGATATCCAAGATTAAAAGATGCTGGTTTTATTTGATATATTCCATGTAATTCAAACATTGATAAACTTTTTGTTTGAAATATATTTTAATTGATTTATAATAATTCTATTTAACATGGTTTAAATTGTAATATTAAATAGCATGGATTCTGAGAAAACACCCCAATTCCTACGGAAATGGATTTTTGGGGTGAATTTTGTAAATGATGGAATTGATGAATTTTTTTTATTTTTTTTAATATAATAAATTTAAATGATTAAAAACATTAATTCGGTTTTTATTAAAAATTAAATAAATGGAGAACAACCAATGTTTTGTTTTTGAAATTTAATTGGCATGTTGAAACTGAGAACTACACAATTGAATTGAAAATGATAACTGATTTGAAATGATATAGTTTTACAATTATTTATTTATTGATTAGTGACATTGGATGCTAGTTAGTTAGTGGGTTATTTGTTAAAATAATACTTGGATACTAATCCCATAATAATGGTTCCACATTTAAAACTCTAATAAAAACCTATTTAAGTATGATTATCTCTAATGTGATATTGATGATTACTATTCGGCCTATTCCAAAGGGATGCGTCCACACATGTTTAGCCATGATAACTAATTTAAGAAGTGTGGGGATCGTATATCTAAAAACTAACATAATATAAAGTAAATAACTACAGAGCTTGTTATATCTTATTTGATTACATATGCCATTATTTTTTACCTATTTTACTCATGCCAAATGATTTGTATAATTTTCCATAAAAATGTTTATTTATCCATGACTAAATTGTTTTCCATATATTGAAAATAAAAAATATTCTAATTTAAATGTTAAAATGATGCATTATTCCGTATATTATTTCAATTAATTTTAATGCTTGATTGGTTTATTATTATGGAACCTATTATGAAATAATTTGTAAGACACTCCTAGGATTTATATATCACACCCAACATTTTCCATTGGGCATTTTTTGAGTTTCTTGTACCAGGTCCAAGAAAAGGGATAACATTACTTGATGGTGGAAATTTTTCTTGACCGTTCGTACTATGAAGTGGTTTTGTTGATTTGTGGATCTATTTTTGCACTTATAATATAAGGTTTCCTGATACTTTTTTGTGTCGTAATTATGGATTCCATTGAGTTGTTTATCTATCTGATTATGTTACCTTTTACCTGCTTATTTTTTGTTACATTTTACTTTAGGATTATTGTTATAACTACAAGAATATGGTTTTTATGATGCTATATTATTGAAAAATTATTCCAACTTTTATCATATATGATTCTATATTCTAGATTCCAACCTGTGGGGATTAAGGACACCGATTTTTCTATGACAGAGTTGGCTCAGGTATCAGGTTACTAGGGTATGTGTGATTGTTTGTGATAAAATGTTATCAAAGGTGAAGGTCACGTATTATACCTTGATGTTTTAGGTGGTTTGGGTTCTCCTAGTTTACAAGAGGTAGGATTTATGGGACATGGTAGGATGTTTTGAACAAGTACTTAGCTATCACTTATCGTATCGATCCTTAAGTCCCCATGGGTGGATGGGGATAAGTGTATTTGATGAATATTTTTATATTTTTCTTGTATTTTATGTATTTGAATAAAGGGTTCTGAAAATCTAAAACATTTAAATTCAGTTTGGTGGAATTTAATACATTGACTCTAGTTTGAGTTGATGATATGAATGTCCATTGTTAAAATTATTCAGATAATTATATTTATGGTGTGTATCATAATGTGTCTAATGAGTTGTTTGAAATGAAATAATGAGGGAGATTATAATTAACTATGGTAGGAAAACAATCCATTTGATTTGAATCTCATTGAGATAGTGGTGAACGCTTTCAATGCAAGAGGACATGTAGCCACAACAATTCCTATTTTGGACCAAATTATAGATCATCAAATGGGTTGATATAGAGATCATGCACACTAGTTTCTTCAATAGAATCTAGTATATTTCCATGTCTCTAATGATCATCATGTGGGGAGGACTGATTGAAAGGAACTGCGTGGATTTTTGAGTTCAATGTAATGCCTTATTCAATTAAAATTATGTGTACATATTTGAATCCTGAGGGACCTAACTGACGTTGGTGGTATTCATTAGTGTTGGAAAAGAATCATGAAGCACTATAGGAGAAATAAATCATGTTATCATTTATCTACATGTTAAATCCAGATTCCATGGTTTTAAGAATATCTATATAGTTTCTTAATCTTTAGAAAAGTGAAAATACTATGACTCGGTAAGAAAAATAATTTATTGGGATGCCATAATTTTTATAGAGATTATGAATAATGAGAATAAAAAACATAATAATTCAATATGGTATGTTGATAGTATATTCGATCTTATGTTCTCGTGGTAAAAATAAATTCCCATGTTGATGTATTTGATAGAGCATTGATTGTTGGGCATGACCTGGTTGATAATACAAGGTTGGAATAAGTTTCTTTTTCTCCCATTAGTATTTTTATGAGTTATAATAAAGGAAAGAGGAATTAGGGCATGTATTATGGTGGATACTGATAACTGGGTTCTTTATGACCCCATGTAGTGCCTACTATATTTCCTTTGACTTGATTCTAGTTTGGAAAGGTTGGGAATTCAAAACATGTATACACTGAGGCACCAAATATCAATAGTTCCTACTGACACTCCAGTCACTTGCAGAAATCATGTTATATATGTTATACTCCACATTATTTAATGGTAACATAATTACCTCAATTTATTGTGGTGAAACTAGATGCTTCATGGAAAAAGGGGTTCCAGATATTTACATATGGAACAAATATTCTTCATGTAAAAGAATAGTTTGTTGAGGATGTTGACACGAGATTAGCAACTGGAAGAGGTACCATCACTACAACTTCATCCTATGTTATTTATTTATTTGATACTTGTACATCTCACTCATTCATATCAACACATGTTGTTTGTTTTATAACTCTTACTTCAAATCATCAATCTTACTTTATGGATATTATTACACCCATCAGAACAAAGAATTAGCAGGGTATTCAGTGTCCAACATATGTTTTATTTTATTAAGATATTGATCTTACATGTAATTTTTTATTTCTTTATATGAAAACTATTGATGTCATTCTTAGAATGGATTGGCCAAATTATCATTTTTTCAGATTAACTGTTATCTTCGTCGGGTCTCCTTTACCACACCCAAATGGGTGGGCCATGACTTTCATGGAGAATGAGACACAAGATTGAGTATAGATAGACCTTATTTTCTTGAGTTGGGTAAGGAACTATCAATTTTTTTTAACATGGATCAAGAATATTTATGTTATGATTTAGAACCAATTTTTGTCATGTTTCCCATCGTTTTCATCCTGATTTATCCAGTTTAAGATCTCAGTCATTATCCATTACTTCTTACCATATTGTATCGAATGAGTTGAAAGATTTGAAGGCTCATTTGGATGATTTTATTGAGAATGGTTTTATATACATGAGTGTGTCAACTTGGGTGACACCTGTTAACATTGAAAAGAGAGTTGATGAGTGCTTTATCAATGTGTTAATTACTGAAAGCTCAATTGAGTCATGGTATAAAACAATTATATGTTGCCTTAGATAGATGATCTGTTTCATCATTTGGTTTAACCAATTCTCCTATAATATTTATGGATATTATAAAAAAGATTTTAATAGAGAAGCTCGACTTATTATTTGTAATGATTGGGGATGAAATCATGGTTTACTATAAAACTAAAGATATCATGTCTTTTATTTGGGAATAATGCTAAATTTTCCAGAAATCAGCGAATTTATGGAAATCAATACAAATGATATTTCTAGATTCGGGAAGTAGAGTTATTTGTAAATGTGGTCTTGAAACATGGTATCTCATTTGATACTAAGATGGTGAAATTTGTATGATATGGGAGAAGACATGTATATTTTTTGATATACAGTTCTTCTTAGTTTTAGTAGGTTATTATTATCAGTTTTTAATGGATTTATTATAGTTCTCTTCTCTGCTGACTACTATCACACAGAAAGGAGTGAAGTTCATTTTGGGTGGCTAAGTGTTAGATTTATTTCATTTATATTAAATGTATTTTGACTTCTATGATGGTGTTGGATCTTTTATAGGTTGGGTAGGGTTATAAGTTCTTCTATGACACATCAGGATCTATTTTGGGATGCATTATTATTCTATGATATCAAATCATTTCCTATGGCTCTAGAAAGTTTAGTACACATGAATATAATTACCCAAAATTTGATCTAAAACTCATGGCTTTATTTCATTCTCTTAAAGGATTGTATAATTACGTTTTTAGAGAAAGGATTAATACTTATTATAATAACTAAATCCCAACTTATATCATTACTCAAAAAGTGTTGAATCTATATTAGGGTATTTGGGTGGAGTATGTATAGTAAATTGATTTATTGATTTCATATAATAAGGGAAAGGGGAATTTCATCACTGGTTCTTTTAGCATAAAAATTATGATTTAGGCCATGATATAATCATTATAAGAGTATATATTGACGCAATTTTTCATAGTTTCATTTAGGAGTCCAAAATAATGAGGCTGAGGCTTTTTTGACCACTGTTCATTTGACCTCCTATCTTCAAAAAATGATTCTTTAAGATAAATATTGTGTTTATGAATTACATGGAATTATAAAATCTTTTTATAGGAGGGATACCTTCATTGAGTGGTGATTCTTCATGGATGGTGTTCTATATTTTTTGGAATCGATACATTGGGAATTTTTCTATGAGAAATACTTCGATGGGAGATTTTCACAATTATATTTGCGAAGTGTACCTACCTAACGCAAAGATATTTCATGTTCTGTGGTATTAATTGTGGTTACCATGTTTGATATGGGACATTTCTAAATTTGTTTCACATTTTTATAATTATCAATAGGTAAAGGAAAATCTCTATAGACCTTTATATTTTCTCTATTCCCTTCCAGTAACGACTTGGGTGAGGGATGAGATATATATGGAATCTGTTGTTGGTTTACATCAAACCCATTAGATGAATAATTTGATATGGACTGTGATCAATATACTTACCAAATCAGGTCACATAATACTAATTCATAATACAACCAATATAGAGGAATTAGGGATCATTTACAAATAATAGGTTTTCTGGTTTCAGGGGGTTCAATCCGTGATTGTCTATTATAGAGATCCCCAATTCACTTTTCATTTTAATAGAGGCCTCCAAGGGGAAAAGTGATCCAAGATGATCTTGATCATGGAATATAATCCACAGATAGATTTCAAAAAATAATGAGTTGTACTGATTTTGGAATAAATTATTTGTTCTTATGTACTCGATTGGGGTGTAGATAAGGATATCCACATGGGACTGGTTCAGTTTTCCAATAATAACAACTACCATTATTATATTCATAGGGCTCCCTTTAAGGACTTTTATAGCCTCCCATGTATAAAACAATTGTGTTGGTCAGATACTGGTGAAGATTCCTTCATTAGAGAATGTTTTTTCTAAGATAGGATGATTATGATCCAGTTCATTCATCATAGAATGTTTATGGCACAATGATAGAACAAATCTTATGCTGATTCTTATCGATGACCCTTAGATTATTCGGTTGGTGATCAAGAATTATTGATTGTTTCACCTATTTTGGGTCATAGACATTTTGGAATATATGTAAAGCTTCCACAATAGTTTATGGGGACTTTTTTGGTTGTTGATAAAGTGGGTAAACTGTCATAACATTTAGAACATCCACCACATTTTATATTGATACATAATATATTCCATTTATCACAACTTTAGATGTATCTCTCTAAATAATATCATGTATTTATATGGGATGACCTTGATGTTGAGCCAAATTCGTCAGTGATTTATTATTCAATCGTGATTAATGATTCAAAGACAAAATTACTTCATAGTAGGAAAATACTACTGGTCCTTGACCCATGGGAGCATGGTTATGATTCTCATGAGACATGCTAGCCTGTTGTATTGGTGAGAGAGTAGTGGCCTTATTTATTTGGTATGGAAACTTCTGGACATGAATTACATGGATAGAATGTTTTTATTGTGTGGTGGTTGTAAGATTATGTTACTTTATTTCAGGTATTCATTGACCCTTTATTTCAAATACTTATGGTTTGTCTTATATTGGGTTCATTCAGAGATATTTTTTAAATTTTTGGAAGCTTTTTGGGCTATGCACATTTAGCGCATGATTTTCCCAGCATATTCTCCCCCCAATGAAAAATGTGCACCCCTATACTTTGGGTAAATACCAGATTAGAACATAGTTTATCATACCATTCACCCACCTAGGGGAAACTATTTTCCCCAAATTTTAGGGGCACACAACTGGGGAATGGTTTCCCTAATAGTGTCCCCCCATTAAGCTAACCTTCATGCATGATTATAATGTTTTGAAATTAGTTTTAAAAAACCCAAACCCCTTATTTTATGTACCCAATCACCCTAATAATCCTTAATATGTCTTAATTTTTTGTGAAGTATTTCTAAAAGTGGTTTTGTCTCCTCCAACCTCCACGTTTGGTGAATCAATGGTCTAGTAGAAGTTCTGATCCTTCATCGGTATGTTGATCTCAACTCGGTTTTTCTCTCACAATATCTATTTCGATCCTCCGTAGAGAGTATTATATTTTCATCTTCTTTGTCCATCTAAACTCTATTTTTTTGGATATAATCTTGTTCTTGTTAGATCTTGATTCTATACATGATTAATTGATAATATTTTACGTAGATCATCATTGGAGTTTCCATTATGTGTATTGATAATTTAATTTTCTTTGAATAAATTTAAGTATTTCCATTTTATATTTTTCATGGAATTGAAACCTTATATTAATTATTATTTTTCGAAATAGTTTTAAATGAATTTATAAAACCTGAATTTGACATGGTATTGCCTACAATCAAAAATGGAATGGATTTTGAGAAAAACCATGAAATTTTAATGGAATTTGGATTATTGGTGGAATTTGGAATATTATGCAATTTATAAAATCATTTGAGAGTTGTTTTTAGAAAAAAAAGATTCAAATGAAATTATAAAAACCAAAAAATGGTTTTGTTTTGAAGAGACCTAAAATGATGATTGATCAATATTTTTTTCTTTAAATTGAACTGGCATATTGGATCTAAAAATTGGGAAATTGAATTATAAATTATTATTGGGTTTAAATGAAAATATTTTCCCATTTTTTATTAATTGGCTGAGTAAATGTGAGCCTAGGTTGTTATAGGGTTATTTTGAATAATCATGCTATGATATTGGTCCCCTCTAAATTTATTGATGATGAAAAATATAACAAAAAATGGTTTTATATTGATTACCCCAAATGAGATTTTGATAGGCCGTATTTAGCCGGAGCATGAGGGATGTGTGCACACGTGTTTAGCTATGATCACTAATTTTAGATGTTTGGATATCCTAGCTTCAAAAACTAACAGACTTTAGGGAAGATGAATATGGTTCTTATTATGTCTCATTTTATTATATATTTCATTACTTATCAAACATTTTTAATCATTCCAAATGATGTATATATATAACTTCATATAAAATTGTTATTTATTCCATGTTTAAAATGTTTTCCATCTTTTATAAAGAAATCATGTTTTGTTTTAAATATGAAAATGTTACATTATTACATGAGTCGTTTTATATAAATTGAATCTATGATTGGTTAATTATTATGGAATATATTATGGAACACATATTGAGAGCATACTGGTCTTTATAGATCACTCCCTGCCTCTTCGTTCGGGAGTTTGTAGATTTTCTTCTTTCTTTCCCAAGAAAAAGGAAAGGACCACATGGAGGTGGCATATTTTCATGATCCTTTGGTCAACGGATTTTTGATAGTGACTACTAGAGATGTTTTCCACATGGTAAAGAGGGTATTCTAATACTTTTCTTCGGTTTAAATTCGGGTTTTCTTTATGTTATTTATATTTAAACTTGGGTACTATTTTAACTATTAGATTTATGGTACGTTGTATTTTTTTAGCATGTATATATTGACTTATATTTTTTTTAGTCTAGTTTTTTTACAAAACCATTCACAATTTTATCATGTATTATTCCATGTTCATGTCACCAACCTGTTGGAATCAAGAAAAACCATCAAGCTTGGTCAGAGACAGCTCAGGTAAGGACCCAACCATAAGCATTACAAATTCCAATGTTTTTTTAACACTGATTCACTTTTCTAAAATTATGATGAAATTGTTTGTATATAGTATTAGAGAATTAGGAAAAATAATTACAAACCAAACCCATACATTACATATGGAAACACCTACATTGTATCCATTTTTATATAAAAAAGTCTTCATAATAAAAAATTATTTATTATCCGGACCAATCTTTTCAGTTTTCAACTTTACCTTATTCATTTTCTTTCCCATTCATTAACCAGGTGGATTTTTTTTTAAAATGTTGGATAAGAAGAAAAATATTAATAAGGGGCATAAAAAATAAATCTATTAGTTTAGTGAAAAAAATAAAATACTATAAAAAGACTAAATTTACCACAATGATCATTGAAATGATGAAATTAATCATATCCAAATTAGAGTCAAACATACTTATTTTCTCAAAGAAAATATTAAAACATGTAAAAAAATAACAACCCTTTTTGGACTCCTAGAGAATAAAATTCATAACCTATTTTAAACCCATGTTAGAAATAATTGGATCCATGTTTAATCCATACGAGAAACCCTTTAAAAACAATATACATACCTATAATGATTAGGAACATTGCAACGTGCATTGGAGATCTATCTTGCCACATCCAAAGCTATAACTGGCTCAACTGGTGCTATCTCAGAAATCCCAACATTTAAGTTATATCAGTATCCTCCGAGAACTACAATGGGGATGAGAACATAATATAAGTTGTATCATTATCATCCATTTCACAAATAATTATCATGTACCATATCATGAATAATAAAATTTATGATCTCACTTTTCATCACAAAACATTGGAAAAACTCTTTGAGTCCCATATGTAAAAGACATTCTAGTTTTAAAATATCCTATTATTTTATAAACCGACTGTTAACACCAAAATATAAAACAAGGTATTTTAAATTTTTCTATGAATAAAGGATCACAAAACTTATTTTGATAAAAATAAAATTATCATTTTGAAAACACTTATTTTTTTAATAAATCAGCATGGTTATAAATAGAAACATTTTCATTGATAATAAAAAACATAATATTGTAATAGAATCTACAAATAATCTAGGAATCATTGTCACGAACCGAATCTGGTCGCCGCAAAAACCGGCACCCGACCCGACCCGTGGCAAGTCCCGAAGGGCGTTCCCGATCCCCACGGGCTGGCACAAGTGCCCGGGTATCAAAAACTGAAAATTGGGAATGATTTACCCGAGTTTTTATACTTGAAACATCAAATGAATCCAAGAAACCAAATCTGGATTTTTCAAACCGAAACATCTTTTTAATAAATTCAGAACTGAATTGAAAAATTTTAAAAAATGTTTGAAGATCATTACAAAGGTACAAACCCAATAAAAGACAGCCCAAGAACCTCAAAATGGCAAGAGGCATCTTCCCCAAGCCATCTCCACAACACCGCATCATGAATGACCGGTGGAAACCCGTACTGTTGGCACAAAAGTTATACCCAAACCTGAGACAACAAAATAACCAAGTCTACTTACAACCAAGGGTGTATGTAGGGTGTGATCCAAGCCCAATAGGATACCACCACTAAGATATTCCATATAATAATCATTTAAAGACGAAAAGCATGCAAGTTTTCAAAAACATGAAAAGCTAGTTACAATTTCTAAAAGCTGCAACATTGAATAAGAACAGTTTTCAAGTCGGCTATTTTAAAGGATTAACACTTTTTAAAATAAACACCAAAGCTACTGAATTTTCCAGCAAAATTTACCGTATGCCGATGGTAAGCACAAAATATCCAGTGAGCATAAGCAATGGGAAATAACCCCTAGGCACTAGCTAGCTGTGGGTCCCAGGTACCTCGCTTCTCGGCGAGAGTAACCATCACAAATATCTGTTCTCGTGCACGAGCCACTAGTAGGGAACATACCCATAACCTAGTGGTCCCCAATCAACATCATCTTAGTTTTGTTAGAGTTGTAAGTGTCAATCTTGCTAAGTGAAACTGAGGCCAAACCCCACGGGATCACTAGCATACTAGTACACCTCAACCCACCTAGATACGCGGGTTTTCCCATTGTGCTCAAACAATTTCAACAAGTCAATGAATATACATTTCACATGAAAATATCATTTCCATATCATAAATTCACCAAACCGCCCACATGTATACAACACAAGTCACAAAAGTCCACTTTTCATTCAAATGCATTTTGAAATCAAACTCACATAAAAATAGCCCACAACACTTTTTGCATAACTTTCACAATCCAACACATCCTTTAACAATTTTATAAAATACCTAAAAATATACTAAACATCACATAACAGCCCACTCACATGTTTCCTAAAACCCTTTTTATAAACAAAATCCACTTTTTACATCGCACTCACACAAACAGCCCATATAACGTTCACACCTCTTTCACATTTTAGTAAATCCATTAAACATTTTTATAAAACATTTCCAAGAGGATACAAATAACATAACAAAACTATTAACATTTAAAATGGTCCATTTGAAAGTATAAACAATCCAAAACAGTTTTCCAATATGGTTTCACATCTTACATAAATCATTAAACCATTCAAAACATTCATAAAACAATTCTCAAGAGTGTACCAAATCATTTCCCAAAAAAACTCATTTCAAAACCATATTTCAAGGAAAAAATCACACCAATACAAATTCAAAACAGAATTTTCATCCCCAAAAACATTTATTAAACTACCCCCATGTGTTATAAAAACACCTCAAACAATACCACAAAAAATCCACATGAAAAGAACACGTTTTCAAAATCACTTTCAAGAAGTTCAATAAGGCTTTACACCTTAAACCCATTAAAATAAACCTCTTTAAAACCTATTGGCACACCAATATCCTACCAAATCATAATTGTCACCCCAAACAATATTTATTAAACCAATTTCAAATGTTATAAAACACACCCAAACAATTCCCAAAGGGTTGCACATGTAAAACACCCAATTTTTTAAACTAAAATGAAACTGTAAAAACAAATGCTTTACCAAATACAAAATAAACAGTTCCCACAAAACACACAGCATATTAATAAATGCATAATAAGTAATTCATGCAAACTAACTCATCTAGAAATGATTACACATGGAATCACCTACCTTTTATGCCGAAACCCTCAAAACATGGTGCGAAACATCAACCGCACCACTGCCGCACATCAAAGAATATAAATCCAGAACTAGAACACCAAAAATTGACCCAAAAGATACCAAATAAGACCATATGTTCGAACCCTATGTTCTGGACATTCTATAAACTCTTTAGATAGGGTGGAAACCCTAAGGAGAAGAGAAGAATTGAAAAGAGAAACATTACCCAAAATAATCTTGAAGAAAACGACCTAAACTCCACCAGAATATGAATTTAAAAATATCCAACTATTCAAGGGATGTTCGAACAGGGATTATGAGATAATGTAGGAATTTGAATGGGGGGAAAAGAGTAACAATTGAGAGAGTTATGATGGAATGAACTTACCTCCTCAAATCTGCCCGATTTTAGAAACCCCAAGACTTTCAGCACCAAATCGCGATGAAATAAATCTCCAAAGAGGGGGGAAAGGCACTGGGAGCGCGTCTGGGCTTCTTAGGATCGAGTGGGAGGTATAATCACCGAAAAATCCATTTTAATGAATAAGATATTAAAAACATAATGAAACAATTTAAAACTGGAAAATGGGCCTTCGAGTTGGCCCAATTCTCAAATAAAAGCAAAAATCCCCCATGTATATGGATTTATAAAGGCCCCAAATTTAAATGTGGGATTACTATATCAGGTGAGAACAATTAGGAGTTGGAATGAGTCAAAAATATTAAAAATTGAAAATGTTATAAATGAAACAAAATTTATTTTTAAATCTGGAATTGTGCTCGCAGTTTGGCCCAATTCATGAAAACTCACCTATTCTCAATAAAACCTTTGGAAACCACCAAAACAAATCATGAGTGGAAAATAAATTTAAAATAACCCTAAAATAGGTTATGTACATGAAAATTCTCCCCACCTTGAAAATTTTCCGCCCCGGAAAGTCACATCAAGGTCAAAGCAACAACCAAACCCAACTGAGAAACCAATAGGTACACCCTTGCAAGGTGTCACCCCCAAAGGTCAAAACACCTCCAGTGATCAATGATGGAAGGAATACTCTCACAAACCAAACTTACACCACTTTCCTGAAACAATAAATTACATTCAGGCTTTATCCCAAATGAAAACTCCTCAAACACAATCTGAACAATACTCAATCAATTTACCCAAAAAAACAACAACATTGAACAAGGTTACACTTCCCTACTATAACTAAACCATTGGAAACACTCCAATATCAATATTTACCCAATGAATATGTAGGTAGTTAGATATCATTGAATGATAATACCTACTTCCCAAACAAGTCCAAGAAAAAAAATATGAGTTACTCGTATGAAGAGACACAAATGAGCTCCCCACTATAAGAGACAACTTAAATTGTTTTCCCGAGACAGAATCAAGACACTAATAGTGGGAGGCCCAAACATACTCTCTAGTACAAGGGATATACTTCCATTAAATGTTTATGAAGGAACATTATTGAGAATCATAGTGGGTCTCCCCATCATAAGAACTGACCATTTTAACCGACCAGCATGGGCCGACACAGAAAGACCCAAAAAGAAATTAAAGATTTAGGAAGGGCGCAGGATTAGTCCGCATGGTTTGGAAAACTGTGCACTAACTATGAATATAATTATTTCTACATGTCTTCCTATCACACGACCACTATTAAACGTGCACAAACTATGTGCTCAACCATGATGAAACCAGAGGTTTGAACTATTCCCATCTTTCATACTAAGGATAGGACTTTGTACAAGGGTTTAAATGGCCCTGGGATTTCCCCAGACTACAAGCCACCTTCTCTCCGAGACCTATGGCTGGAGCTCAAATGATTGAAGCATCTTCGGCCTCGTAGTTAAAATTTGGAAACCCAGTGAATGAGAATTCTTCTTTTCGATGCCACCAAAAACTACACCGCAGTCCCAAATAAGTTTTCTAGACATAACACATTCCAAAATCACTTTACCTTATCCTGATATTTCACTGAAACAAGGTCTAAGAAGATACACACACATCACAACTTTTTTCTTCAGGTGAGAAACAATAGAAGTAAAGAACACCTACACTCACATTCCTCTAAAATAGATGATTTTGACATTTTTCCCAGGGAGACATTTTCCCAACATTACAGGGACTCTCAGAGGATTTCACTACTTTCACCTATACAGTCAATCGAGTACATGACATCATAAGGCATCACCAAACATGACCATTTCAATTGATATAAACAATTCATGGAGAGGGACCTTATACAACATCCCCAAACAGCACACAATTATAGAAAGTGGTGACAATATCCTATCATGACCATATTTCCTACACCAGTGGTTTAACATGAACTCATGATTCAAAGAATCTTTGAAGAACCCAAAGGCCCTCTTAAACACCATCGAGACAATCATCCACACTAACAACCCTAGACCATATCCACCTTCGACAGATCAAGAAACATAAGAAACTAAGGTCTCTTTCAACTTTCCAAGAGCACTCTCCCGTTATAAGAGGATCTACAAATCAATTAAAGGAATGGGTGTAGACTCAATCTAGAAATCTCAAGAAAAAGATTCCTTATATTGATCAACTGGAGGGTCTTAAAACGAAGAAACAATCAGGGTTGCACTTCAATTATGCACTAACCTTTAATGGGGGTGTACCTTATCCAATGATTGAACCCAAGGACCCAACCAAGATAGTCCATTGGTCAAGATATACCACAAAACAGATCCAAACACATGTAGGGAACCATCGTAAAGGCATCCCGAAACATTTTTCAAAAGAGACCACTAACCATCCCTACAACACAACTTACTGACCAAACCCAAACCCAAAACACAGTTCAAACAGGAGGGGTTCTTGGACATAAAACATCCCACAACATCAACATTTTCCGAAAACACATAATATACACCATCCCAAAAAAAATCATCAATAAATCATGTTTTCTTTATTTAAAAACATTTCTTTGAAAAAAAATGGTTCAGCGGTTAGCGCATCCACCAATGGTACCCCATGGACCTTACACATGCATGTTTCTATGCCACACCAGGCACCCTCCTCATATCCATCCCGACACTCATCCAGTCATGTCATCAACCATCCCTCTTCCCATATAACCCCATGCATGTGGTTTCTCATGAAAATACCAATGGTTAAAACAAAAATTCTTTCCACTTTTCAAAACCAAAATGGTCAACCAACACATCCTTTTTCTAAAAAACACTAACCAAGAGATCAAATTCCAACTCACATCTTACAAAAATTTTCAGAAATTCACAACCATTTAGAAAATAACTCACTTTCAATATATTCACATCAATTTCAAAACATCTCATCCCATTAAAACACTCTTTGATTGTTTAGAAAACTCTATTGTAAACACTTTTCAAAACCAACTTCAATATAGTTCTTGCTTTCAAAAGAGGTGTAAAACAACATTTTCCATTTCAAAACAATTCTAAAAATTCAGTTCCACCATTTCATAAATCAATCCATTCCTTATTTATTTTAAAATAATTTCAGAAAAACTTTATACTTCTTAAAACCAAGTCCTTTTAAAACCAAAGTTCCAAGATTGCAAAACTATAGTACAAAACAATCTGAGAGGAAACTAGTTTCAGTTGGTGAATTGGAAATATGGTTGGCGGCCATATTCCAATCACTTCACTATCACATAGAGTGTTTTAGAGAATATCCCCGGCTCCACATGGCTTGCCAGGCCCTGTGAGCTCACTGAGACCATTAACCCAACTCTCTTTTCATTTCCCATAATCATCATTAAACCAAGAAAAAAAAAGAACATAGATAAATCCCAACTTCCCCTGGTGACTCGAATCTCGTCATGAGGTGTGGTGATCAGGCACACTACCCATAACCGAACTACAAGGTCCCAACAATTCTAACTCTAATATATCCCGACTGTTCCCTAAATAACATGGCCCAAAGAGTTAACCAGAACCTCCTCTAATACCATTTTGTCACGAACCGAATCTGGTCGCCGCAAAAACCGGCACCCGACCCGACCCGTGGCAAGTCCCGAAGGGCGTTCCCGATCCCCACGGGCTAGCACAAGTGCCCGGGTATCAAAAACTCAAAATTGGGAACGATTTACCCGAGTTTTTATACTTGAAACATCAAATGAATCCAAGAAACCAAATCTGGATTTTTCAAACCGAAACATCTTTTTAATAAATTCAGAGCTGAATTGCACAATTTTGAAAATTTTTTGAAGATCATTAAAAAGGTACAAACCCAAGAAAATACAGCCCAAGAACCTCAACATGGCAAGAGGCATCTTCCTCAAGCCATCTCCACAACACCACATCTTGAATGACCGGTGGAAACCCGAACTGTTGGCACAAAAGTTATACCCAAACCTGTGACAACAAAATAACCAAGTCTACATACACCCAAGGGTGTAAGTAGGGTGTGAGCCAAATCCCAATAGGATACCACCACTAAGAGATTCCATATAATAAGCATTTAAAGACGAAAAGCATGCAAGTTTTCAAAAACATGAAAAGCTAGTTACAATTTCTAAAAGCTGCAACATTGAATAAGAATAGTTTTTAAGTGGGATATTTTAAAGGATTAACACTTTTTAAAATAAACACCAAAGCTACTGAATTTTCCAGAAAAATGTACCGTATGCCGACGGTAAGCACAAAATATCTAGTGAGCACAAGCAATGGGAAATAACCCCTAGGCACTAGCTAGCTGTGGGTCCCAGGTACCTCGTATCTCGGTGAGAGTAACCATCACAAATATTCATTCTCGTGCATGAGCCACTAGTAGGGAACATACCCATAACCTAGTGGTCCCCAATAAACATCATCTTAGTTTTGTTAGAGTTGTAAGTGTCAATCTTGCTATGTGAAACTGAGGCCAAACCCCACGGGATCACTAGCATACTAGTACACGTCCACCCACCTAGATACCCGGGTTTTCCCTTTGTGATCAAACAATTTCAACAAGTCAATGAATATACATTTCACATGAAAATATCATTTCCATATCATAAATTCACCAAACATCCCACATGTATACAACACAAGTCACAAAAGTCCACTTTTCATTCAAATGCATTTTGAAATCAAACCCACACAAAAATAGC
This sequence comes from Viscum album, assembly GCA_963277665.1. NCBI lineage: Eukaryota > Viridiplantae > Streptophyta > Magnoliopsida > Santalales > Viscaceae > Viscum > Viscum album. The sequence continues at coordinate 321,331,559 of OY728129.1, forward strand.
CCACAACACTTTTTGCATAACTTTCACAATCCAACGCATCCTTTAAAAATTTTATAAAATACCTACAAATATAATAAACATCACATAACATCCCACTCACATGTTTCCTAAAACCCTTTTTATAAACAAAATCCACTTTTTACATCGCAGTCACACAAACAGCCCATAAAACGTTCACACCTCTTTCACAATTTAGTAAATCCATTAAACATTTTTATAAAACATTTCCAAGAGGATACACATAACATAACAGAACTATTAACATTTAAAATGGTCCATTTGAAAGTATAAACAATCCAAAATAGTTTTCCAATATGGTTTCACATCTTACATAAATCATTAAACCATTCAAAACTTTCATAAAACAATTCTAAAGAGTGTACCAAATCTTTTCCCAAAAAAAACACATTTCAAAACCATATTTCAAGGACAAAATCACACCAATACAAATTCAAAACAGAATTTTCATCCCCAAAAACATTTATTAAACTACCCCCATGTGTTATAAAAACAACTCAAACAATACCACAAAAGATCCACATGAAAAGCACATGTTTTCAAAATCACTTTTAAGAAGTACAATAAGGCTTTACACCTTAATCCCATGAAAAGAAACCTCTTTAAAACCTAATGGAACACCAATACCCTACCAAATCATAATTTTCAGCCCAAACAATATTTATTAAACCAATTTCATATGTTATAAAACACACCCAAACAATACCCAAAGTGTTGCACATGTAAAACACCCAATTTTTTAAACTAAAATGAAACTGTAAAAACAAATGCTTTACCAAATACAAAATAAATAGTTCCCGCACAACACACATCATATTAGTAAATGCATAATAATTAATTTAATCAAACTAACTCATCTAGAAATGATTACACATGGAATCACCTACCTTTTAGGCTGAAACCCTCAAAACATGGTGCGAAACATCAACCGCACCACCGCCGCACATCAAGTAATATAAATCCAGACCTAGACCACCAAAAATTGCCCAAAAAGATACCAAATAAGACCATATGTTCGAACCCTATGTTCTGGACATTCTATAAACTCTTGAGACAGGGTGGAAACCCTAAGGAGAAGGGAAGAATTGAAAAGAGAAACATTACCCAAAATAATCTTGAAGAAAACGACCTAAACTCCACCAGAATATGAATTTACAAATATCCAACTATTCAAGGAAAGTTCGAACAGGGATTATGAGATAATGTAGGAATTGGAATGGGGGGAAAAGATTAATAATTGAGAGAGTTATGATGGAATGAACTTACCTCCTCAAATCTGCCCGATTTTAGAAACCCCAAGACTATCAGCACCAAATCGCGATGAAATAGATCTCCAACAAGGGGGGAAAGGCAATGGGAGCGCGCCTGGGCTTCTTAGGGTCGAGAGCGCGGTGGAATCACCCAAAAATCCATTTTAATGAATACGATATTAATAACTTAATGAAACAATTTAAAACTGGAAAATGGGCCTTCAGGTTGGCCCAATTCTCAAATAAAAACAAAAATCCCCCATGATTATGGATTTTTAAAGGCCCCAAATTTAAATTTGGGGTTACTATATCAGGGGAGAACAATTAGGAGTTGTAATGAGTCAAAAAAATAAAAAATGGAAAAAGTTATAAATGAAACAAAATTTATTTTTAAATCTGGAATTGGGCTCGCAGTTTGGCCCAATTCATGAAAACTCACCTATTCTCAATAAAACCCTTGGAAACCACCAAAAAAAATCATCAGTGGAAAATAATTTTAAAATAACCCTAAAATAGGTTACGTACGTGACAATAATGACATAGAAAAAATATACCCATTCAATATTCGTTAAATTATTTTCCTTTCATAATTTTGTAAAAAATGAAAGAGAAACGTTAAATGATGATTTTTATAGAGAGTGTCCTTTACATTGAGTCTGGATCATTATATACATTCATTATATTACTAAATAAAAACATAGGTTAATTATTTACTTGATTAAGAAAAATTTTTAATATTATTATTCCTTTTATTTTAATTATAACCTTTTTTAACAATTATTTATTGTTTATGTTCATATTCAAAGATTTTACAATAATTCATTCATAAGTCAAGAATGACTTCTATATATTAACCATGGAGAAATCGATTAGAATTAAATCATATACAGAATATTATTCATAAAATAATTAAAAAAATTATACATTATTTATAATTTTAAATCCAACAATGAAATATGGTTATTGAAATGAACTACGTAACAATTGTGGAGATGGTAGGATGTACTTACACATGAGTTACAATTCCATTTTTTGATGAACATTAGAAAAATAAGGTAAATATTATTTTAACATTATCTAATTATAATAATATCATATATATCATATTAATTATTTACATATACATATATATATATCATGAATGTGATGTGGAGTTGAAAAATAGTCACATCGCTTCATGGAGGTGGTAGTCCACACGTACACAAAAAACAATGTTATTATTTTTTGTGAATGGAATGGATAGAATTTGAATGTCATGTTATATCTCTGTACGGATAAATAATACATTAATATAATATATAAATATCAGTATGATCAGTCATGAGATATGGTGATGGAAAATAAATTACATAGGTTCGCAAGTCGGTAGTCCACCTTACACATGAACGATGAATTATTTTCACATTTGATGAATGTGGAGAAGGATATAAGTCATTACACTAACATAATAACATAACATTATATGAATTATACTAGATTTTTTATATTATAATTAATTAATAATATTTTAGGTATGTGTAATAATAAAAAAATCGAAGCACTTGGAAAAAATTATACCTCTTCTTCGGGAAGTGTTCCTTGCTTAACACTTTAATACCATTAAGGGTGGTGTTATTTAAATTATAATATCCCTATTATGTGATAATATATTATAGTAATATAAATTTTCTGGTATTGGTTGAAAAAATGGGGTTCTAAGTGTAAAAAAATGAGAAAAATAAGTTCCCTTTTATAAGAGATGGCAGGGGCACTCCTGGCATTTCTCAGAATATTAAATTAATAAAAATTAATTTTTAATTAAAAATTACTCATAAGTTATAAATTTTAAATATAATATGTCTATGGGTGTAAAAAATCATAAAATCTAAATTAGAAAAGGATTTCTCTATTTATACTCTTATTATTTGGTTTTAACCCATTTTCAACCCCATTAATTCTTACCATGACAACATGATGCTTTATAATTTAAGGGTTAATATAGTAACTATAAAATGTAAAAATAAACATAAATATAACATCGTTGATATTTGAAATATTATACTAATTTATTTGATGAATTTAATATTTTTATGAATTTTATATCATTAAATCAAGAAATATTTATTATAAGATAAAAACAATATCAATGTATAGAACAATTCATTACCTTCACATTAATAAAATAAATATAACAATAATAATTTGAACAAAATATTTTATTATATAGTTATAATTTAATGTTCATATATTTTTTTAACATTAATCATCTGCAATTATATTTATTTTGATATTTTTAATATCATTTATTTTATTTTTCAATTAATGAAATAATTATTTTATCAGCATTATATAAAAATTTAAGTAAATTATTTTTCCATTAAAAATTTAAAATGTATTAACATAAAAAAAATAAAAAACTTATCATTAAAAATACTATTTTTAGTATAACTAATCCGTAGTATTAAACTATATTAAAAAAATATAGGCTTATTAGAAACAAGAGTGTGACATGTTCAAAATTTCTTTATATAAAGTACTATAACGGTCAAAATCACATCCATGTGGCCCCCAAAAGGTTACAATTTCGACCCTTGTATGATTATAGTCAATAGAAAATCATAAAATAATATTTTTCATTGTTTTGGGATAATTTATTCGTTCTTAGCTTCTCATTTCTAACTTAAATTACCCAAATTACTCTTTACTATGTTAATAAAATTACTATGGTTACTAGAAGTATTTTAAAAAACTAAAAGGAAAATATATATTAGAAATTAAGAAAAATTGAATTAAAATGTGGAATAAATTTTTAAATTTCAATAAAATGTGTTTCATAAATTATTTTAAAATGACTCTGAAAAAAAACCAAAATTTGTTTTCCAAAACAATTCCCATCATAAAGATAAAATATTTTCATACTAAATTAAACCATGAAATTCATTTTAAATACCAATATTACAATATTTTAAATCAAATATAAATTATAAAAAAGTATAACTAATTCAAAACATAATTTGATAATGTAAATGCTTTAATATAAATATAGTTTTCAATATAAATCAGTATTTTTAACTATTCCTAGAAAACTAAACATTTTCAAAAAATTATTGAGAATTCATTTTAAGATAATTATTTACATTTTATGTCAAAAATTAAATTGCTTTTGTTGAATAAATTTTATATAACATATATAAATTATATCATTCTTTCGTAAAATAATATAATTTTTTTGATGAAAACAAATTTTAGAAAAAACATGAATATACTAAATTGTATGATTATTTTCTAGGAAAATTATAAGACATTAATATTTTATTTGATATATATATATATAACTAAATATCATTATTATTATTAACCAATAATTAACAACTATGTTATAATGGTCATAATTAAATAATAATATTTAGTTGTTTGATTAAGCTTGATGTGTCCTGTGTTGTACTCTATCAAAAATAGTGTTTCATTTTAAAATTTCAGGGTTTCACATTTCCCCATCATTGAGAATTTTTTCATAAAAATATTATACTCATGCTCAGAAACCAGGATTTTAATTTTAAAAATATCTTTTTTGAAATCCCATATCATAAAAAGGATTAATAAAACATTCACTTGATAAGGGAGAATTAAAAGTACAAAGGTTATAACAGAAAAAAACATAATTGCTCTCTCTGTAGAAAAACATGGACATTGAAGAGAAAAATAATCGCTTAGGACTGATAGAGAGTGATAGAGAAAACGGTCATGAGAATGTCAATTATCACAAAATGACAAATATATTATAGGGTAAATGGCCATAATTTTTCGCAAGAAAAGAAAACATATTATTTTTTAATTTCAATCTTATTTTCCTAGAGTTGAAGAATTTATTTATACTATATATGATGAATATTGGGAAATATACTTACTTGAGAAGTAGAGTTTCATCCTTTAATAAATTCCATCCCTAATCTATTTTCTCACTCTAAATGAATAGTTTTCAAAATAATATTTCCATGCATGATGAATCATAATCAAGTTCTATAGATCAAAAAATAAAAAAATGAAAAAAAAATTCTTTCTCAGTTTTAGAAGTAACCATAACCAAAAATGGTTAGTACAAGATAAAACAGTTCTTAAAAAATAATGAACCACTATATGAGGAAAAAAATATTGAATTTCCAAAATTCAAAAGTAATACCTAATGTTCAATATAGATAATGAAATAAATTAGTATTCTTAAAATTCCTCAAAAATATTATATAGTATTATTGAATCCAAAAAAATATTGTTACATAATATTAAAAGATTAATTTAACATTTATGTTATAATATAACATCAATAAGTCTTCATTTCTCATACAAAAAATGTAATATACAAAATCACATAATCTACATGCTATGAAAACCATATAAATAAATCAACAGAAATCCACAAAAAATTATATATTATTTCAAAATATAATTCAAACTGTATTCCTCTAATAAAATATCATTTAATTACTTTTTAATTTAGTCATACAAGGTTCCCAAAATACTTAAAATCATTTAAAATAACATTGATAACATAATAGAGAAATGATTTTACAATCCCATTGTTATCTATTCGATAAAACTCATGTTCCAAAAATGAACATAAAATTTATCTTCTTGATTTGTTAAACAAAAAAATCATACTAACTAGGATACTAAATAGACTATTGGTAGGAGATGCACCCTTTAAGCCCTTCAGATGTGGGTTCAATCCCCGTGGCCATGACGAATGTGAAAGGTTGTCACTCATCTTATGGTTTTATTATTTATAAAACAATATTAATATAAAGCTTATAAAATTATATAAATGTGCAAAAAATCCTCAAAAGCATATTTAATATATTAAATAATAAATAAATATTCTAACCTAAAACGATATCTCATACTTTTAATTTTTCATCCAAAAAATTAGTAAAATATAATTTGCCCAAATTAAATATCCCAAAAAATATCATTAGTCACCTTAAATTTAATTATTTAAAGCTTAAAAATGGTTTTATAATACATTGTTCCAAAGATCAACCTCAAAATTTTAAATCCAAGGTGGTAACTCAAACACTTCAGATAAAAACACCAGAAAAAATTATAATATCTAATGTTATCTAAAACCTACTCTAATACCAACTATAATGTCATGAAGTTAATCATTAAAAATTCCAGTGTTTTTGAAATATAATTAACTTTATTAATTTTCTAAATATCTTTTAAGATTATATTTTTGTAGAATTAGGAAACAATTTTACAAATTAAACCCATAAATTATAGTTGGACACTTATACCAACATCTTGTTTACATAAAACAAAAGTTGTTAAAGTAAAACATGATTCATTTTAATGATAAGTCTTGAAAAAGTTCATCTTGACATCATACTTGTCCCCAATAATCCTTAAACCCTTTGAAAAACATTTTAAAAATATGGTATTACCATAAAAAGACTAGTAACTGACATAAAAATAATAAATACATTGTTATAATGAAAAAACATGAAAACACAAAAATATTTACCTTTATTTCAATGGATTTTGAGTGGATGAAATAAATAATTTCCAAAATAAAATTGCACACAATATTTTTCTCAAATATAACATTAAAAACCATAATAGATAAATAAAAATCATTTTTGGAAACATAGAGATTAACATTCATAAACCATTTTAAACTCGGGTCAGAAATACCTATATCCATGTTAAATCCCTAGGGTAAACCCTTGTGTGACTCCCTCCTTATTTCCCCTCAAGATAAAGAACCTTAACTATTTCATTATAGTGCAATTTGGGCACACTCAATCCTATAACGGGATTAACTGATGCTATCTGGGTGCACCCGAAGTATAAGCTATATAAGGATCACTTGTGAGATATAATGTGGCTCAACCCTTTGTATAAGCTGTATCAGGCTCACCTATTTTTCATATAATTCTCAAGTACTGTATCAGGAAAAAAAATCTATGTTCTCACTTTTCATCAAAAAAACCATTGAAAATATCTTTAAAAACCATATGGAATAAAATTTGGGAACAAAAATACCTTTTAAAACCATTTTTAAAACCAAAATACCCAAAATAAGGTGAATATTGTTTTCCTTTGATGAAAATATCACTAAAAATTGATTTTGAGTGAAATAAAATTTCTGTTTTGAAAAACATATACTTTAAAATGGTTTTGAACATATAAATAAATAAATTTCATTTAAAATAAACATTGAAAATTTTAAATAAATCTTCAATTTATTGACGCATCATGCAAGTAGAAAATTACACTAATTCTATATATGTTAAAAAACATTCAACTTGGAATTTTGTAAAAAACAAAAGCATAACATTAAAATATTATTTTAAAAATGAATTTCCCTCACCATATATTACAATCATCATGTAAATTATTTATCATACTAAATATTAGACTTATGACAATTATTTTGTTGATTTGGTACATTATTCATGTTTTTATCCCTTTTATTTTACTTATTACCATTTTATAATAATTACATTATTTTTTAACTTCACATCGGACGATTTGACGATATTTAGTTCATAAAGAATGACTTCGGTATGATGTATGTGGTCAAAGAGGTCAGAATTCAATAATATCAAAAATAATATTCATAAAATAATAATCTCATTTATAAATTTATTATTATTCTACATCCAACCTTGAAATATGTTTATGAAAAATGAACTACATTACAATCCTTGAGACAGTAGGTCATACATACGCATGAGTAAGGTTTCCACTTATTAATGACCATTACGGAAAGAAGGTAAATATTATTTTATCACTAAATAATGATCATAATATCATATATATATAATATTAATTTAATAAAAATAATTATATATATCATCCATGTTATTTTATGATGAAAAACTAATCACATCACTCCATGGAGGTGGTAGTCCACACGTATTCATGTACCACATTATATTTTTTTCTATGGATGGAAAGGATAGAAAATAACTAATATATTATATTTCATAATGATAAATATTTCATGAATATAATATATAATCATTAATAATAACATTATAACTAATCTTGATAGATTTTGATGGAAAATGAATAACATCGGTTCACGAGGCAGTGATCTTTCGTACACACGAACAATGATTTCCATCCCCATTTAATGAATTTGGAGATTTACATAGTCCATGAAACATACAAAATAAAATCTATGTAAATTTATTATATAGGATTTGTTATTTTAGGACTATTTAATGCGTTTTTGGGATATTGAAGAAATACTGAAACACTTGATTAAAAATGACATCTCTTCTTCTGACAATCTTCTTTTATTAACACCTTAAAACCACTAAAGGAAGTGTTTTTACATAAAATAAGACATCTTGAATTATAATAGGGATTCTCGTATGAGTTATTGGATTGTATTGACCTAACCAAATGAGGTTTGATGTGTTATAAAATGAGAATATACTATATCCTTTTATAAGAGAGTGGAGGGGCACTATTGCTATTACTCGAAATAATAAATTAATATAAATTATTTTTCAATGAAAAAATTATTAAAAGATACTCATTTAGAATATAATATTATTATGAGTCTAAATATCCTCATATAACATAAATTGTAAATGTATTGACTAAATATTTACCCATATTTTGGGTTTTAGCCCTCATTTAACCCATTTAACGTTTACTAAGATAACACAAATTTTTACACTTTGGAGGTAAATATATTTAATATAAAATTGAATAAAATCCATAAATGGACCATTTATGATATTTTTAACCTTAATACAATCAATTTTAAGAACGCAATATTTTTATTTCTTTTATATCATTAAATTAAACAGTATTTATTATAAAAGTTCAATAATGTCAATTTTAAAAACTAATCATTACATTAAAATTAATAATATTAAGATAAAAATTATAAATATAAAAAAATTTATTGCTTCCCTAACATGTCATGTTCATCTGTAATTTTTTAATCACATTAATTATCAAAAATATATTTATTTTAATTTTTTTAGTTTCATTTATTTGATTTTGGAAATATTTAAATAATTACTACATCCGAGTTATTTAAATATTTCAGGTTATTATCATTTGAAAAATTAATAAATAAATTACCATGATGAAAATAAATATTTTTGGACATTCAAATAGAATTTTTAGTCGAATATATTCTCTTGTTAACAACATATTAAAAATGGAACACTTATTAACCACAAGAGTGTGACATGATTGATTTTTCCTTAAAGAAAATATTATATAGGTGAAAATATTATCCATGTATCCCCAAAAGGTAATACATTAGACCCTTGGATTTTTATGGGTGAGATAAACTCATCAAATATTTTTTATGTATGTTTATTTGTTATTTGTTTTTTCTTATCATATTGTTTTTGGACTAAATTATCTGATTTACCCATTATTGTGGTAATAAAATTACTATGGTTACTATTAATATTATAAAAAAATAAAATAGAAATATTAAATATATTTTTAATAAATTATTATAAATTTGAAATAGTTTTTAAAATTTTCAAAAAAATTGTTTATTAGTATAATTTAAAAATAAATTGAAAACATAATGAAGAAATTTTTTAAAAAATTGTTTTTTAAAAATAATATTTTTTTATACTAAAATTAAGTATAAAATACTTTTAAAAACAAATAATTAGATTTTTTAAAATAAAATTAACTATAAAAATTTGAATAAATTTAAAACATATTTTTACCTTGTAAACACTGTTGGCATCGAAAAATGCATCCTTGTAATTCACTGAATGCTTTTATACTTGATCCATGAGCATATATCATTTAACAGGCTTCACTTTGACTATTTGTTGAGCCCAAACAGACTTACGAGTCATAAACTATGGTCGTTTGAAGTCAGTCTACCATAAATAGCCATTCAGGATGATGTGGGGATGATGTACGAGTTTTCACAAAAATGAAATATTATGTGCAAATGAATTTTTCATGACAAAGTGAAACAAAATATAATGTGCCCCGCCGTTCAATGTTTCTCCAACAAATAATAGTGCACCCCCTAATTTCAGAAGGCCCATGGAGGTCGACTGCCACTCTAATGGACGTAAGTCCGTATCTTCTACGCCTGCACGGAAAAGACCCCATCTTGAATGAAAAACATCTATTTTACATGAAAATGTGAAAATTAACCAAATACAGTGCGCAAAACATCAATTATGCGCACAACCCATCCTTATTATGTGCAGCCTTTTCCTATTGCATGCAACACATCCCTATTGCACGCAATACTTCTCTATTGCCTGCCAGACTTCAATATTGCACGCAATAGTGCCACGGTGTCCAATATTGTTTGCACCTATTTCATATAGTCCAATATTTATTCCAACCAATCCGGCATGAATCCCATCCCACGTTTGGCCCTTCGCTTCTGTCACTGACCCCCATGAGAAATGGAGAGTCGCACCGTGAAATTTTGGGCTCGGGATGTCGGCATTTTCTGTTGCACCATTATGTGCACCAACCTTCTACTTATTGAATACTATTATTGGAGATACTCCTCCACACACCATGAAATACATTATGTTGACATATTCCTCTTGGTTCGTTTTCCATTTTTTGAGTTGTGATTCTCATCATCAATTCCCTAAGTAGCTTGAGTCAAACGATACCTTAAGAAACTCATCCAAACCCCATCACTTGACTACTCTACCATGTTAAACTAGAAAGGGACTCTCTTTTATAAATCCCAACACCAACCATTTCAAAGCCCCATATGCCGAATGGTCATATCTCTTTGACTTTAAACTGTAGTGTACCCTATATGAAAAATATAGGATGCATCGATTTTTAAACAACAGATTCCTTATGCCCAAAGCATAAGATACCGACAGTCCATACTACATGACTAAATACTATTGTATACCTTATAAAAATATATAGGGTGCCTCTAACTCCAAATAAGAGATTCCTTATGGTCCAATATTATTATGGAAAAGTCCTTTCTATGTGACTATAAACTATAGTACACCCTATGTGACAAACATTATATTCCTCTTGATTCAGACAACATATTCCATATGCATCTAGTATAAAATTCCAGTAGTTCTTACTACATGACTTTCAACTCTATCATTCCCTATCATTCAATAAGAAGATGCCTCTTTTTCCAAATAAGAGGTGCCTTAAGTGACAAGAATAAGCACATTAGCCTCAACCCAGTTGGTGAGGACTCCTTAAGTTCATCCAAGAGACTCGGGATCAAAACCAGGTGGAGGTTAATTTCGGATACTGTAGCAGGTACTCTAGCAGGAACTATGCAGTACTATATCAGGAACTGTAGTAGGCATTGTTTGGCACTATTGAAGTCAGGAATATTCTCTCTTTTGGGCCTTTGGGCCACAAATTTGGTCCCTAAGTCCTTTAAGGACTTTGGGCCACCCATTACTTTAGGTCAGTAAGTCCTTTGGGCCACCTCAAGGCCTTCATGCCACCTTAAGTGAAAATAAATACTAGACAACCTACAAGGAACAAACATCAGAAGGGGGATGAGAAAAGAGCTTTCACCAGTGCAGAAGCTAAATGGATTGCAATAATGAGAGGGTATGTCACCTGCAATCGGGACAAGCATGTGCGTGCATGGAAAAGCCTATCCAAATAGTTATGAAAAGGTGGAGAGCTGTTTTCACGATGAAGATTATGGGGAGGTGAAGTTCCAAGTAGTTAGTATGGGTTGTATGTATTTCTTGAAGCCTACAGGCACTGAATTCCTCTAAAGCCTACAGGCCATGTAATACTTACACCCAGGGGCCTTATAAGGATTCCACCTCACCCCTTGAAAGGTGGATTACCATAAATGTATAAAAAAATGTAGTCCTTCGGTCCATTGGAGTATGTGAAAAGAAAAATATACCTCATTAATTGATTTTAGTGGCATACTTTCAATAGCGTAGGAATCCATTAAATCATTTCATCACTCCACCTCATGCTCCGGGTGACTTACATTCATATATTCATCATTTTTTATGTCTGAAGGAACACCCTAATGGCCTAGTCCCATGCTGCCTCGGCTCACCTACCATTCTAGAACAATGCCCCATATGACATTGGATGACACTTCATGTCAGGTCCTATGTTTCGCTCACTGTCAACTATCGACCCTCATTTTTCTGACCCCATTTTAGGAAAAGCGATATGGATGCTATGTTTTGAACACTATAAATAGTTATCCATCATCTTCATGACACCCTCACCACATTCTGAATGATGAGAAAGGGATTCCCACTTTTCATCTCCATTTGATCACACTGATTCCAATGTAGTTGGTGTTATCCATTATCTGAACTAGTTCATTGTTGTAGGCCACAATTATATGCCTAAACCCACTAGTGATTTGAGATGAATTCACGTCCAGAAATGAGGAATACATCACGATATTATTTCATGTGCATGCCCCATTCACCATTGCTGCTCCATAGCGGCACCCGCAAAACTTCCATGCATAAGCCTCATTCACCATTTTCTCTCCATAGCAGCACCCGGGCAGCTTCTATGCATTATCCCAATCAACCATTTCCCCTCCTTGTGTTCTCAATGTTCCATCCATACCCTAAGTCACCATGTATGAGCCCCTCTTATACACAATACAGTTATCCCACACACCATTCTTCTATATGACCCTCCAAGTTTTTACGAAGTGATTTCAAGGTCCCATAGGAGGTGCTTCACATTGCATTGATTAGACTTATTATACTTCTCATACACACGCTACCGGATATTTATTCAACGCATATCTATGATAACAGGGCCCCCTTAGTGGATCACTCCACAAAACAACATCACCACGACTTTGACGATGGCTTCCCTTCCTCATGGGTGGGTAGGTATTAGTATTGTAAGTCCGAGGGTGAGGAGTCGACCTTTCTCGTCCAAGATGCATGACGTTAAACTAATAAGAACCATCGTACTCAGCATATGACATTAAAATGTAGCATCTCCCCATGAAATAAACGCATGGCTCCCTATCACTGACATTCTCCATGCCCACTCATCTCCACAAGAGTGTGATCTTTTTCTCACGGAACGAGATCCTCATTGTTGGAGTGACGTTTATTCTCAGGTAATGGAAAACATCCGAGTGTACGCCCCCATTCCCTTATTTTGGGAGGTAGAACCACTGATTCTACTCTCTTCTTCTATTCCCATTATAGGAGGAGATATGGGCATCAAGACCGTCATTACCACATCCCTCTCCCTCAAGGAATTTTCGCCATCAGGCCTCCATCATAGTGTAAGTCCCAGCCTCCATCTCACTGGGATGTTAACAACACATAATCCCTTGTTTCCTCTTTGTTCTGCTAACCATGGGTAATCTCCACTCCACTTTTTACAGAAAAAACATTTGTGATGTGATCGTCTGGTCTTTTCTACCTCTTGTTTCTCACAATAAGAATGACTCACATGAGATTAGAGTAAGCATGGATCGAGGAATCCTTCCTGGGCCTCCCTAGAGCATATTCTCCAAGCCCCATTCTAAACTACATAGACATTGTTCGTTTTATCCTAAGAAAGGTACGTAGGAATCCTTATTGAGGATCAAGGCCTACACCTGTTGTCATGACCCATTCACATCGGTTCACTCATCCCACATGATGTTAAACTATATACACCATTCCTATCTACGGGGGATTTGATCCTTATCTCCTAAGCATGGTACGTAGGAAGCCTCCCTGACGTTCATGCCTAACACCCATCAGTCTTGACCACTACATGTTGGTTCTCCCCCATCATACATTTCAATAAACAGTATGTACCTTTTTTTCCTTCAAGACATTAAACTATACCAGTTCGAACATCATGAGCTTGTATCATTTTCTATAAGGCCAGGTAATTTAGAAGTATTCTAGAGGACCAATCCCAATCAACGGTAGTATATTTCATTCCCATTGAATGGTAATCCATTGTAATTACTAATCGATGGTAATTAATTTCTTTCTAAATCAATTGTAAGTCGTTTCATACCCAATCGATGGTTAGCCATTGTAATTCTCAATCAAAGGTAATCTATTGTGTTCCCCAATCAAAGGTATGTTATTTTGTTTCCCAATAAATGGTAATTATTTGTGTTCCCCAATCGACTGTAAGCCATTTTTTACCATGGTCGGTGGTAAGCCTTTGTCAACCCCAACCAGCAGGAAGAAGTTGGAACCCAAATCAGTGGTAATCCATTGTAGTCCCATTTGTTGGGACCCACATATCTGGTCTGCCCCTGTGGCATCAGACCATCCTAGGCTTCTAACCACACATAATCCCCAGTATATCATTGGGTCATTTTCATATTCATAAAACACGATTCTATACCCCCATCCCAAACAACATTAACATTTATTCCTGTCCACGAGGATACGTAGGAAGCCGCCCCAAGGTTCAATCACATCATTCATGTATCGTACTGGTTTACCCTCAATACTTTGTGTTCCCAGAAGATCATGCCCCAACATGAAGGTTCTACATCCTCTAGGTCCCATCCATATGTCCATCCTCACAGTCATCCACCTCAGATGTCTGATCGCCCAACCAAACCATGCGGACATTGATTCCCTATAATGGGGATACATAGGAAGCCTATATGGGGTTCAATACCAACACTACCATTACCTCCAAGAAGGATCCATATCATTCTCCATCCACTTCACTAAACCATTCATCATCCATCATGGTTTTACCTAGGCGGCCACATCCACATGAGATCATGTCATCCACCTCCCCACTGCTCAATGAAATACCTGAGCCGCTGGCCACCCCTAAGCCCCAGCATGTTTCAAGGTCATTGTCCTTTTTGTATACCCTGATTCCAGGTCTCTCCCATAGAATAAATGGTTTTTTATCCCTATCATCTATACAAGGTATGTATGAAATGTTGATGAGGTTCAATCCAAGCCAATGGTAAACCTTGGTGTTCCCCATTATGGGGTGCACTCTCCCTGATCTTCCCTTAGTGGTGTTTAGATCAGTCATCACATTTTGACATCTTCCCTTTATGTAACACACCACCCTGCGTCTGCTCTCATTGGGTGTTCTGACCTATCCATACGGTGTTCCCCATTATGGGGTTCATTCTTTCTGATCCTCCATCAGTGGTGTCCAGATCATCCTTCCTGGTGTGATATATTCCCTCTATGGGACACACCACCTTAACTCCCTCCTCATTGGGAATTCTGATCAATGAATCTGGTAAACCATCCAAGTTATCCCTCCAAGGGAAGTACCCATATGACCTGTCTCAATGGGATGTCTCTCCAAGATGTCAAACTCATGGCCGACATCGTCTTATGCATGAGATGCCTGAGAAAAACCTCAGAATACACGCCTTTGGTGAAACTATTTCCGATAGTTGTTAAAATCACAACATACCTCTTGTTAAACATGTGATGGTGAGAAAAACCACTGAGCTATGACTTTGGTATAAGATACCCCATGACCGATGTGAGATTCCACCAGTTCTGAACCCTTCAGATTCCATCTTATGAGGAAAAATATAGGTTCCCTAATTAAAACGCATCCAGAAATACCTCAAAACTCCAGATATTGTAATCCAATCCAATCGAATGTTGCTGCACTTTCAAGAAACATTGGAATTTCTTGACAGAAGTATTATAATTAACTGTCATCCACAATGATAGGCCTCTAGGAATGAGATTCATGAACAATGACTCCAATATATGAGGGAGTCTCGGACTAGGCGATGAATTCTAGGAAGGACCAACAGAAGGAGGAATCGATATCCCATTATCTGGTTATGATCGTGGATAATACATCCTTAAATAATCGATGGATGCCGCATGTCATTGGAAAACAGTAATGTGGGGCAACAAACAATTCACCCTCCACAGATAGATGTGCGCCCTAGCGAATGCATCAGAAACAAAAATGGTGAACCTGACGTAAGTCTCTTCTTCTTCAACAATGAGTAGACCAAAAATGTTGGGAAATTGAGGCATTCCCGATGTGAATCCCCTCTATTTCACATGTGAGAGGATGAGTAACATCGGGTGTGTAAATACTATGATCCATCGTCTCCTCGCCAGCATAGCTACTTTTAAAGGTCACACAGGGGGAATTTTCCCACAACTCCATCAGCACCTCGCTGACTCTCCGCCTTAACAAGCAACGCAGGTGGAATTTTCCCATACCTAAATCAGCTCCTCGCTAACTTTTCCACTTTATGAGGATTCGCAGGTGGCATCAGCCCCTCGAATTCTATAGCTCTTCACCGACTCCTCCACCTTATGAGGCAGTGTGGGGGGATCCATCTCCCAACTCCATCAGCTCCTTGCTGACTTCTACTCCTTAATAGGTCATGCATTGGGATTCCCCCTAATTCCATCAAATCCTCACCAAACTACCTCATTAAGAGGTCATGCAGGGGGCTTCATCCCCCGATTCCATTAGCTCCTTTCCCACTCCACTGCCTTAAGATTTCATTTAGTGGAATCATCCCCCAAATCCATCACCGTCTTGCTAACTATGCCACCTTAAAGGGTTGTATATGGGGCGTCCTCCCCCGACCCCATTAGCTCCTCACTGACTCTTCCACCTTAAGAGGCTATGCAGGGGACATCATCCCTAGACTCCATTGGCTCCTCACTAACTCTTCCACCTTATGGGGCCACACATGGGACATCATCCCCTAACTCCATCGGTTCCTCACTGACCCCAACGCCTTAAGATGGCAGACAAGGGGCATCTGCCACCGACTCCATTGCCTCCTTTTCGACTCCACCAGCTTAAGAGGACACACAATGGGAATCATCTCCCAAATCCATCATCTCCTCGCTGACCCCTCCCCCTTAAGAGGTTGCATAGGGGGTATCTGCCACCAACTCGATCATCTCTACACCGACCTCGTAGACTTAAGAGGCCGTTGAGGGGGAATCTTCCCTCGAATCCATTAGATCCTCACCAAATCCTCCCCATTAAGAGGACATGCTGGGGGCATCAACCCCCCATATGCATCATCTCCTCGCCGACCCCACTGCCTTCACAGGACACACATGGGGAATCCGACCCTACTCCATTGGCTCCTCTCCGACTTCATCGCCATCACGGACCGCTTAGGCGGAAACCATCCCCAATCCAACGGAGAGTCTCCAAAAACACCAAAATCCATTACAGAGGTCCTCCCAATACCACTACCATCCATCATGGAGGTCATCCATATTAGAAACATCATCCAACATGGAGGTCCTCCCCATGAATCTATAAAATCCATCATGGAGGCCCTCCATTTTTCAAATCCAAGACTTTCCCTGAAGAACCAATACTGGGAGTAGTTCGTTCATATGCATCTTCCTATATCCCTAGATTATGATATGGATTTCCAGACGTCAACACCTTATTGGCTCTATCACCCCCATCGTACAAACTCTTCAGGCTTCCACACCATCCGGGTTCCATTGCCCTATCATACAGTGGATCCTCATTTCCACGCATTCCAGCCTCCATCGCCCTGTCGTACCGATGCTTCATGATTCCATGTCGTCCAGGCTCCATCGACCTCGTTGTACAGATGCTCCTAGCTTTCCATGCCTTCTAGTCCCCATCACCCCTATGGTACAGATGCTCCAGGATTCCACACCATTAGGGATCCATCACCCCTGTCATATCGATGTCCAGGCTTCTATGCCATCCAAGTTACATTACCCCATTGTACCAATGCTCTAGGATTATACGCCTACTAGGATATATAACCTTCTCATACCGATGAACCTAGATTCCATGCATTTCGGGCTACTTTTCCCCCTATCATATCGACCCTCTAGGCATCCATGCCTTCTGGGCTCTATCACCCCAGTGGTACCGACACTCCAGGGTTCCACAACATCGGGTCTCCATTGCCCCCATTGTACCGATGCTCTAGGATTCCACTCCTTCCAGGGTATGTGGCCCCCATCACACTAATTCTCCAAGATTCCACACCATCTGGGCTCCATAAGCCACATCATACTGAGCCTCGAGGATTCTGTTCCTTCTAGGATTCATCGCCCCATCGTCCTGACGCTCTGGACTTATATTCCTTCTATGCTCTGTCTCATCTTCGTATCAATGATCCTGGCTTCCATGCCTTTCATGCTCCTTTTCCCCCATTTTACTGATGATCCAAGATTCCAAGCCTTCCATGCTTTTTTACCCCCATCATACCAACACTCCAGGATTTCACTCCTCTCGGGCTCCATCACCACCATCATACTGAAGCTCTAGGGTTCCATGCCTTCTAGGATACATCACCCCCGTCATACTAACGCTCCATGCATGCACACTCTCTAGGCTCCATATCCCCCTTCGTACCCACACTCCAGGATTCCACGCCTTTCCGGATCATTTGCCTCACATCATTCCGACCCACCATGCTTCCATGCATTTCGAGATCCATCACTAATGTTGTATCGATGCTCCAGGTTTCCATGTCGGCTGGGATCCATTTCCCCAATTGTACCGACACACCAGGATTCCACACCTTCCAGGCTCTATCGCCTATGTCATACCGATGCTCCAAGGTTATGTGCCTTCTTGGCTTCTTCGCCCCATCAACCTATGCCCCAGGCTTCTGTGCCTTCCAGGTTATGTGGCCCAATTGTACCAATGATCCATGCTTCCATTCTTTTTGGGCTCCTTCTCCCCTGTCGTATATACTTTGCAGGCATCTAGGACTTCCTAGATCCTTCACCCCCTATTGTACCAATGCTCTAGTCTTCCACCCATTCTGGGAACAATCTCCCCCACTGTACCAACGCTCCAGGCATCCACGCTTTCCAGGCACCATCACACCTTTCTTACTGACTCTCCAGGATTCCATTCCATCTAGGATCCATCATCCCCATCATATCAATTCTCTAGGATTCGTTGCCTTCCAGGCTCGATCGCCCCCATCGTACCGACACTTGAGGATATAATGCCTTTCGGGCTCCATCGCCTCCATCGTACTGATGCACTAGGCTTCCATGCCTTTGGAGATTTATCACCCCTGTCATTCTAACTCTCTAGGCTTCCATGCCTTCCGGGATCCATCACCCCCACCGTACTAATGCTCTAGGCTTCAACACCTTCTAGTCTCCATAGCCCCCATCATACCGACGTTCGAAGCTTCATGTACGTCCAAGATCCATCTCCCACATCGTCCCAATGCTCCATGCCTCCACAATTTTCAGGACCCATTGCCTCCATCATAGAAATGCACCACGATTCCACACCTTTAATGCTCCATCATCCTCATCATACCAAAGAACCCGAAATTCGAGCGTTCTGGGATACTTCGCTCCGCCAAAATAAAGTCATGTTATCATCACTCCCACAGTCCACATCCTTTTAATAGATTACACTGGGTTAATTTTAGGGTAATCCTATCAAAAGGATTACCCACTCATCCCAAATCACCCAAATGGGGTAGATATGACCATCCCTCTACCGACACAGTCCTTGTGGTTCCATGTCCTAGTTTCATGACATTAAACTTCCGAATAACCATCATCTTGGTCGAATGATGTTAAACTGTGAGACAACATCCGGGCCACATGATGTTAAAAGGTATATCATTTTGGTCAATGCTAAGTGACCTAAAACTAAATTAACTATGGGAACAACTATGTGACTATAAAACACCATCATTCACTCGTCCTAGCTATATGAAATTAAATTATGCTCCAGGTCCAAACTCTATTACCTTAATCTAAGAACCTTTGGTCCCCACAATAAGACATTAAACTATCTGCAACACCATAGTTTATTACTCTGAGTTGTGCAACGTCTTACCAATCCCATTCCCTGATGCACTGTGATGTATAACCTAGAGTGTTGGAATCCATATGAACATAATCCTAATCCATCTCGACTCTTCATAGTATCCCTTTTATTAGATCCATCCCTTTCTTCAGGTCTGAAGGGGCCCATAACAGCCTGGTCTCTTGAAAAATTGGCTAACCTACTGTATTGTGCCAACACCCTGAAATAATTCAGCTGAAATTTTGCAATAGGACCCATGTTTTTAACATTGTTACTAGTCAACCCTCATTTCTCAATCCTTGTTCCATGTATCAAGATACAGATGTAGTGTTTCTAACATGGTCATTAGTTATCCTCCATCATTACACCACAATCATTATGATCCAAATAAAAGACACCATGATTCACACTTTTTCACCTCTCTATGATTTGGTGGAACTCCAACACCCTTGGTGTTACCCTTCTTTGCATCTTTTCATGTTGATTGAGTATGCTAGTGCCGCTAGAATTTACCGGGTCATGAATCTCCATTCCCATTTTTGGGTGCTTCAATTTTCTAGAAAATCCCACAATTTCTCATTGTTTCCCACATCGAATAAGAATCATGTGTGATTAGTAGTTTTGTTAGGATGTGTACAGACATGGTTGAGTGACAAAAGCATCTTCATCTCCCATGATGTAAAACTGGATTATTTTCTTGCATGACTTTAAACTACTCATCTTCATCCCAAATAAAATTAAAAATAATTATCGTCCCACGTGACTTTAAACTTCTCATATTCATCTTGCATGATGTAAAACTGCATTATCATCCTCCATGACTTTAAACCGCTCATCTTCATCCATCATGACGTTAAACTTCTCATTTTAATACTTCACGACTTTGAACTTCTCATCTTAGTCTTGCATGACATTAAAATGAATTATCATCATTCATGAAATTAAACTTCTCATCTTCATCCCATATGAAGTTAAACTACATTATCTTCATACAATAATTTAAAATTTTCATCTTCTTCCTTCATGACATTAAACTACTCTATATTGTCCTACATTACTTTAAATTTCTCATCTTCATCATGCATTATGTCAAAATACGTTATCGTGATGCGTGAAACTAAACTACTAATGATCAACATACATGAACATAAACTTCATTATTATCATGCATGACTTTAAACTGCAAATCATTGTCCAGCATGATGTTAAACTGCATTATCGTCTCACAAGTCTTTAATCTTCTCATCTTCATCCCATATAACGTTAAACTACATTATCGTCCGGTATGACATTAAAATCATCATATTCGTCTTTCATGACATTAAAATGCCTTATCATCCTACATGAATTAAAATCCATCATCTTTTTCTGCCATGTCATTAAATTTCCCATTATCGTCTTGCATGACATTACACTACTCATCATCATGCCACATGGTGTTAAGCCACATTATTGCCCTGCATGACATGAAACTGCTCATATCTTTCTTTCATGATGTTAAACCACATTATCGTCCTGCATGACTTTAAACTTATCATCATCATCCTTTATGATGTTAAACTATTAATTATCTTCTTGTATGACTTTAAACTATAAATCTTTGTCTGGAATGACTTTAAACTTCATCATCATCCTACATGACTTTAAACTACTCATCTTCATCCCTCATGGTTTTAAACTTATCATTATCATCCTGTATGAAAATAAATTGGTCATCTTTATCCTACATGACATTAAATTTCATTCTTGTTGTGTATGATTTTAAAATGCTCATCTTCATCTGTCTTGATGTTAACCTTTTCATTATTGTCTTGCATGAAATTAAACAGCTCATCATCATTCAACATGACGTTAAATTGCATTATCATCCTGCATGACTTTAAACTACTCATTTTCATCCATCATGAAATTAAACTACCCATTCTAGTCCCACCTGACCTTAAATTGTTACGTCTTGGTCACATGATGTTAAAATGTGTGAATCGTCCAAAATGGAGGACGTAAAACTACTCAACATTCGTCCTACATGACGTTAAACTCTAACCGGTAGATATAACCATTTGTTTCAAGATCTAAAACCATAAAATAAGATCTCGTTTTATATATTTTCTCACCACACGACGTTAAACTGCATGTCACCTTCATGAACTACATATGTATTGATTTTCATCCTCAGGGGATACATAAGAATGCTCGGATGCCTCTTCATAGAGTCCATCCCCCAAACTCATTTATTTGACTATCCCACCTGGGTTTAGTTCTCTTGGAGGATCCCTTATGGTGTAGTGTAGTCTTTTCCCCCCACTCATATCGGAAATATGATGATGACACCATATTTCCCTCCTTGTTCTTTTATCCTCCCATGTCTGCATCAAATGATGTTAAACCACATGGACCCATCCGAACTACATATGGATTTATTCTTATCCTCATAGGATACTTTGGAACACCCTGTCATTTCATCTATAGGCTCAACACAAACTACAAGATCTACCCTAGGATCTGGCGCCATGGCCTGGGTGTTTCTAAAAAGACATGGTAAAGTGCAAGATTTTTTTTCCTTCATTCACGTAAGGTTTATAACTATTGCACCATGTATCCACCTCCATAGAGATCTCCACATCTTTCTCCCTTTCCAGGTGACATTAAAACTAGACATGCATAATCATGGTTCACACATCCCCTTTATTTGGGTATTCATCATCTTTCACATCCAAAAGGACCCTCGGATGACAATGATGATATTCCCTAGGTCTCTCCTACCATTTCAGGCCAACGTCCTCAAGGATCATGATGAGAAATGGATAAACGGCTTGCATTGTGAATATGGTTAGTGGTCATAAATCTTTTGGTGTTACCATTTCAGGCCACACTGTGTGGATGTTGTGTTTTGAATGCGATTAACATCTATGAATCATTATTAGCACCACCCCTGTATGTACCAAATATTGGGTGTCGTGGTTCATTTTCTCTTATTATCCCTTCAAAAATCCCTCTGCCTGAGGTAGGAGTTTTGATATTTTCTATATAAAGTCGACCTAATCTTCTTCCCTAATTGCTATACCCATATATGTTTGCAATATCTTGATCCTATGTCTTGTTTCCCACACTAATAATTTTTCATGATGGCTAGGATCATTGGAAAGAAAATTACCGCATGAAGGGTCATGTATCTATAGTCCGAGCCCTATGACCTAAAACTATGATCACCATCCACTTCACCCCAAGATGTTAAACTACGAGTTAGATGGGACTTCCCGCTTTAGGTCCCTAGGAATTTTTAGCCTCCTGGTCCAAATTCTCATTTAGTATCATGCAATTTGGTATGGTCTTATGTCCTCATTCACATAGGGTTACTCACCATGTCATACACATTACTCGTCACATCCTTACCTATTGGCATTAAACTGCAAAACACTTCTAGAACTTTGTGTGTCATTATTTGCATCCTCATGGGATACGTAGGACATCCCAAATATTTAGACTTTGTGTCCACCCATGTTTCATATAAACCGCTTCATCGTTATGTCCTCCTAGCCCAAGTTCATCTTGAATAGGTATATGGTGTGTTGTGGAAACCATGGCCTCATTAAAACCAGTTTTGTAACTGCCATGCCACGTAGATATCCCCCCACTGAGAGCTCTTCCTTCCCCTATTCTACTCTCATATTTTTGAGTCTTATGCCATTTTGTTGGGCACATTGACCTTCTTTGGCGGTTCACCAATGTTTCCAAGAGCACTCTACTTCATGACCTAGAATGTTGGATTCTACATATACATGTTATTACCCATGTGTAGGCTTCATGTTCTTCTTCATTTGGAATTTCATCATCCTCAAAATTCTAAAGGATCCCCAAATGGCATGGATTGTAGGCCCTAGTGATCTCATACTAACTTGTGCTAACATCCCTAAGAATTTCAAACAAAAAATTCATAAAAGTCTCATGTTGCGAATATGGTCAGTGGTCAATGCTCATTTGTCGTTCCCATTTCATGTCACATGATGTGGTTGATATTTTTCAAACACAGTAATTAGTTATCCTCCTTCATCACACTACCTCCATAAGTCCCAGAATGTTGGTTGTTTGATTTACATCATTGTTCACTCCATCATCTCCATGTGGATTCTCGACATGCTTGGTGTTTTCCCTCAGTGCGCATTTGCATGTTTGGAGGACAAATCCACAGCAAGGCATCATTCAGGGCTTTACACTGATTTTACCTTTTCATGTATTCCATGTGTTTCAAAGTATTTTTCCTCCCTTGTTTCCATCATCTTGTGTAGCTCACATTGGATGAGGGATTTGGTCGAGGTTTCCGCCCATTTAGAAGAGTCCGGCTTCTCTGTGATCTGAGTTCTAAGAACTTAAAACTAAGATCACTTCGTGTCCTTTTGATAGAATTTAAAACTACACAAACCTCATAGAACTACATGGAGATTGATTACCATCCTCATGGGATACGTAGGAACTCCCAGACATTTCATCATCAGGTCCAGCTCAGGTTCCACTAATTACCTACATCTGTTCGTTCTTTTGGTCCTGACATTCACATGATTTCATGTTGTGGAATGTGTGGGATTATGTCCTTAGACATGTCAGGTTTGCAATAGATGGACCATGTACTCCCTTATTGGGATGTAGTCTCTCCTTCCTCTTGTCTCGAATGATGTTAAACTGCACCTTCAAAACTATGTATGGATTGATTCCCATCCTCATGGAATATGTAGAAACACCGAGATGTTTCATTCACAGGTATAGCCCCATATTCAATGAACTCTTCTTTCTCCATGACCCAAGGTTTCTTCCCCAAAATTGGGCGTGGTGTGTTGTGGACCTCATCCTCATTCACATCGGGTATGCTTTATCACACCATGCGCACCCCCCTATAACCTCGTTTCTTCTGTATATTTCCAAGACATATAACATTATACTATTTTTCCCAGTCCCACATGATATTAAACTTTTATGCCTTTTCTATAAGACATTAAAATATAGTTTTGGTCATATCATACGACCCAAAACTATTACATTATCATCATGGCCACAGGACGAAAAACGACACTCCATTGTGATATCCTCACTCATGGGGACATCCTTTTTGGTAGTGGTGACTGACCATACCATTTTTCAATGCCTACATATGGATTAATTACTATGTTGATTCCAAGATTCTCTATCCTAAGTTTATCACTTCCCAAAAAAAACACATCCATCTTACATAACAAACAAGATATATCAAATGCTTCTACATTCGGTCTGTGGTCCAAACCCACAAGATGATATTTTACTTGGAATTGGTACCCTACCATACTAATTCTAGAACTATGTATGTAATAATCCCCATCATCATGTGGTATGTAGGAATTCCCATGGACAATACACCAGGACTAGCCTAACTTTCCTTTTCAATCCCTCAACCTAAACCTCCCCAGGGAGCACATAGTGATATGGAAACCTATTGTCCTCATCCATGTATGGTATCCCTCATTCCATTTCATCAATTGTCTAACTACTATGAACATAAAATAAAATCTCTCATCATCCTTTCTGCATAATGTAAAACTGCACTACATTACCTATAACTATGTGTGGCTTGATTCCCATGCTTATGTGATATGTAGGAATTACCAGACATTACGTTTGTGGGTCCAACCACTGGAATCTTAAATCCTTCCACCTTTTTTTATCACCCGTTCCCAAACACTTTTGGGATCAGGTGGTGTGGCGGGTACCTTTTAGCCTCTCATTCACGTCGGGATATGTACCGTTCCACGTGTTTTTTTCTAGGTAACCATGTTCTCAACATAAGCCGTTAAACTGTGATTCCACCCTCAACAAGTTCTGGATTCCCCATGATACCTATGGGATGTGTTTCCTTCCATTCCATAGATGAATTCCACCACCAATATTGCTCTATAACCAAGATATTCCCATGAACTATGTATTTCTTGATTCCCATATCTTTGGGATACATAGAGACGTCTAGGAATTTCTCCTCGAGTCCCACCCCAGGGTCACTAACCCTTATGACCCCTCAGCCTCGATCACATACCACTCTCCATGACCTTAAAATGAGATCCTAGATCCCACTCAATGTTGCTATAAACTATTATCCTTGATCCAAGATGTATGACCTTAACACTATATAAAATTTCATTATTTTACGATGTTAAAATATGTGTCTACCATCTTTGTTAATATAATGTAAAACTGTAATTCATTATTGTTCTTCATTAGAGAGGTCCTACCTGGAGGTAGGTATGATCCATAATCAAACTGATGCACTCACCTAATGTGTTTTCACCATGGTGGAATAATTTCAAGAGTGTTGGACTTCATTTGAACAACTCGTCACTCCACCCTACATGCTTTTTGTGCCCTTTATTTGGATATTCATCCTCTTTCATAACTGATGGAACCTCCTAAAAGTATGAATGCTTGGCCTATGGGTCACCTACTATCTTTGGATATTGTTCTAGAAGGCAAATGGATGAAATTTCGATTCAGGACCCATGTTTTTAACACGGTCAATGGTCAACCATCACTTGTGGTCCCCATTTCTGGATAATTGAATATGGATAGTACATCTCGAACAGTGTTAGTAGTTACCTCTCATTGTCATTCCATCCATACAATGTTTAAATTTTTTCATATAGTGATTCACACTTCCCCTTCCCTCTGTTCAGATTGATTCCCAAACCACTGGTATTACACCACATGTGTAATAGAGCACTTTGGTATAGGCATGTTGTTTTTTCCAAGAACCCTATTCTCTAGTCATAGGCTCTCTCAACCTAGGCACTCCCAAAGGCGATCGATGTCTCATTCTGATCCCAATAAATCTTTCTATGTTTGGATCTCTCGTACAGGTGAATTATTTTCTATTGTATCTTGTTTCCAACACAGAACATGACTCATGTGGTATTAGAGTCATATTTCGTTATTTCTTCAATTCGATCATGATAAAAAGGCCCCCATGGGAGGAATTTTCCTTAGCAGTTTACTTAGAATTCGGTCCTCCTCTCCATCCTCATACTCGTTGGACCCCATTCTTAGGGGGGAATTTGTTGGAACCAGAAAATGCATCAATGTAATTCACTGAATGATTCCATAAATGATCTAGGAGCTTAGCTCATTTCTAATGATTTTATTTGAACTATTCATGGAGCCTTAACGGAGTTACGGGTCAGAATTTTTTGTCGTTTGAAGTCAGACAATCAAAAATGTCTAACCAGGATGATGTGGGGACAAAGTGCGAGTTCACACGAAAAAATGGAATCATGCGCACAAATGGGTTTCTATAAAAATGTGGAATGTAATATTATGTGCACTATCATTCAAGGTTTTTCCTATAAATAAAAGTGCACCCCATTCTTCCAAAAGGTCCCCAGAGGTCTGCCTCTACTCTGATGCGTGTATGGCATCATCTTCTACTACTGTGTAAAAAAACACGTATTTCACAAAAAACAACACTTTTGCACAAAAAAGTGAAAGTTCTCCCAACATTTCACGCAATCCATCACTTTTGGATTCCACCCTTCTCTATTGTGCGCAACCCATCCCTATTGCGCACCAAACATCCCTATTGCGTGAAATCCTCCCTTAATGTGTGAAACACATCCCCAATGCATGAAAAACTTCAATAATGCATGAAATAATTCCACAGTGCCGAATTTTGTGTAAAACTGTGTCATATAGTCCAATATTGCACATGTCCCATCCTGTGTGAAGCCCATTGATTCACGCAAAAATGTCCAGTCCAGCGCATGATCATCGGTACCTTAGGGGCTGCACCCCCAGACCAACTACTCTAGTTCAATGAAGGGTTGTGGTCGCAGACCTCAAAGAAAATCCCTTCACATTAGCCACTGGCCAACATGAATAGTGGAGAGTTTCGCCACAAAATTTGAAGTCCTAGACATCGATATTTTCCATTGTTCCCATATACACACCGACCAACCACCTATAGAATACCATGATTTGAGATACTCCTCTACACAACATGAAAAAACTTGAGTCGACATGTTCCTACTGGTTTGTTTCCCTTTTCTTTAGTTTAGATTGTTATCATCAATTCCCTGAGTACCTTGAGTCGAACCATTCCTAAAGAAACTCATTCATACCTCATCCACAGATTTCTATACTAGGTAGAACTAGAAAGGAACACTCTTGCATAAGTCCCATCCCGAACCATTTCATAGTGCCTTATGCCAAATAGTCAATTCTATATGACTTTAAACAGTATTCCACCCTATATAAAAAAACTAGGATGCCAGTTGATCTGAATAAGAGAGGCCTTATGCACTAAGCATATGATGACAATAATCCTCGCTACATGACTATATACTATAATACACCCTATATGAAAAGTATAAGATTTCTCATGCTCCACAAAATAGATTCCTTATGATCCAAGCATAACATGACAACAATCCTTTCTATAAAACTATAAACTATAGTACAACCTATATAAAAAACATAGGTTTCCTCTTGATCCAAACAAGATTTTCCTATATCATCAAGAATAAAATGCCAATAGTTCTTACTGCATGAATTTATACTGTATAATTTCTTATCATTCAATAATAAGATGTCTCTTGTTCCATATAAGAGATGCCTTAGGTGGAATGATTACAATACCTCGTTCCCAGATTATAGTGGTGTAATTTCATGAGTGTTAGAATATATTTGAACATTCCATCACTCCACTTCATGCTCCGTTTGTCCTATATTCACATATTCATCCTCCTTTATATTTGAATGACCCCCTAATATTCTAGTCACATGCCACCTCATCTCACATATTGTTCTGGGCTAATGCCCCGTAATACTTTAGATGAAACCTCAGGTCAGGTCCTATGTTTCAAACACGGTCAATAGACAAACATCATTTTTATTCCCCATTTCAGGCTAACATGAGATGGATTTTGTGGTTTGAACACGGTCAATATTTATCTTCCATTTTCATTCAACCCACTCGGTATTACAAATGTCGGGCATCTGATTCACACTTTTCATTTCTATTTTTTGAACGGATTCCAATGCACTTGGAGTTATCACGCTTGTGAACTAGGGAATAGTTGTTGGTCACAATTATATTCCTCGACCCACTAGCATTTTGTGATGACTTCATGGATAGTAATGTGGAGCACAACACCAGAAGCTTCCATGTGTAAGCCCCATTCACCATTTCCACTCCGTGGTGGCCCCCGGGCATCGTCAATATGTAAGCCCCATTCAGTATTTCTACTCTTTAGCGGCACTCGAGAAACATATATGTTTAATCCGCATCCACCATCAGCCCTCCTTATTCACTTCACATTCTATCATTGCTGTAAGGCACCATGGTTGAGCCCCTCTTATGTGAAACACACCCATCATGCGCACCTTTCTTGCGTACATCCCTCCAGGTTTGTACAAAGTTATTTCAAGGTCCCTTGGGTGGTGCATCATGTTTTGTTGATTACCCATATGCTTCATCATATGCTCATGATAATAATTATTTCTTCTTCACATAGAGACTCTAATGCCCCCCCCACACTGGATCACTCAATAACACCCCTCACCCTCGAATTGGTGATAGAATCCCTTCCCCAAGGGTGGGTGGGTATCAGTTATATATGTCCTAGTGGTGCAGATTAAACCCTACTCATCCAATATTTATGACGTTAATCTGACAAGCACCATCGTCCCTAGCACATGATGTTAATATGTAGCATTGCCCCATGAAAAAGACATGGGGTACCCCATCTCAGAAATTATCCATGCCCACTTGTCTCTATGTGAGTGAGAACTTCATCACAAGTAATGAGATCCTAATTTCTGGAGATTCGTATTTCCACATGGATGGGCAACCATCATGGTGTAATCTACGTATCCTTTCTTGTGGGAGGTAGTACCTCTACTCCTCCTATCTTCTTTGGTGCCAAATACTGGAGGAGAGATGGTCACCGAGACCTTTGTTATGCCATCCCTCCCCCACTGGGATTTGTCTATATTGGGCCTCCATCATAGAGTAAGTCCAAGTCTCTATATCCCAGAGCCGATAACCATTCATAATACCATGTTTCCTCTTTGGGCTACTAACCACATGTAATCCCTACTCGAATTTCAGTAGGTGCACTTTTCACGACCTGATCGTCAGGTCTTTTCTACCTCTTTATTCTCATACAAAGCATGAATCACATTGTCTTAGTGTAAGAATTGACCATGAAATTCTTCCTATGCCACCATAGAACATAAGGACCAAACCCAGTCCAAACTATGTTGAATTTGATACTTTTTTCCTAGGGAAGATACATAAGAAGCATCCCTGAGGATCAGCCCCAACACCCCATTCTCCCAGACCATTCATGTCAGTTTACTCATTTCGTATGACGTTAAGCTATATCAAAAATTCCGAGATACGTAGAATTTGATCCTTTTCTCTCAGGCGGGGTATGTTGGAAGCCTTCGTGAGGTTCCATACCAACACCCATCAGTCTTGAACACTTCATGTCGGTCCACCCACGTTCTGCATGACATCAATCTTTATTCCCACTTTGGTCTTGCAAGACGTTAAACTGTACCTATTTGAACAACATTTGATTCGATTCTTTTCTCCTAGGAAGGGGAGGTATGAATCCTCTAGGAGGTCCAATCCCAATTGACGATAGGTTGTTCCATTCCCAATCGACCGTATATTGATTTAATTGCAAATTGATTGTAATTTGTTTTATTACGAATTGATGGAAATCTATTTCATTACCAATCGTGGGTAATCCATTATAATTCCCAATATACGGTAATCCGTTGTGTTACCCAATCAACAGTAAGAAATTATATTCCCCATTAGATGGTAATAAATTGTGCTCCCCAATTGATAGTGAGCCATTATGTTCCCCAATCAATGGTAAGATGTTGTGATCCACAGTTATCGGTAATTCATTGTCAACCCCAACCAGCAGAAAATCGTTCGAACCACAATCGATGGTAATTTGTCATAATCCCCTTCACCTGGACCCACATCTCCCATCCCTGATGGGATCAGACCAACCCAGGATACTAACCACACATAAGCCCTAGTACATCATTGGGTCATTGTCCAATGAATACACCCTTATTCAATACCCCCCATCCTGAACTATGTGAACTTTGTTCCCTAACACAGGGATATGTAGGAATCCTACATGATGTTCAAGGACATTATTCATGTCTCGTCATAGTTTCTCCCTCGAGCCTTTGATTTCCTGGTAGATCATGCCCCATCTTGGAGGTTCTACTTATTATCGGTCCCATCCACGTGTCCATCCTCCCGAGCCTCCTCCTCAGGTGTCCCATCACCCCAAAAAACAACAAAGACATTGACTCCCCACCATGGGGATATGTGAGAAGCCTATATGGGGTTAAATACCAACACTACAATCACCTTCATGAAATTTCCATCTCATTCTCCATCAAATTAACTCAACCATTAATCATTCATCCTGGTTTTACCCCCCCCCCCCCCACATCTAGGTGAGATCATGTTATCCACCACAACAGTGCTCCTAGAAGTACCTGGGCCGCTGACCTCATGTAAGACCCATCATGTCTCCGGGTTTTTTTCCTCTGTGTACACCCCAAATCTTTAGCTGGCCCTTTGAACTACATGGGTTTTGATCCCTGTCATCTACATAGGGTAAGTAGGAAACCTCTAAAAGGTTAAATACCATCCGATTGTAATCCTTGGTGTTCCCCTTTATGGGGTGTACACTCCCTAATATTCCCTTAGAGTTGTTCAGATCAGTCTTCACGGTGTGACATCTACCCTTTAAGGGACACACTACTCTAGGTTGTCTCTCATTGGGCATTTTGTTCTATCCATCTAGTGTTCCGCATTTTGTAGTGAACTCGTTATGATCCCCCCTTAGTTGTTTTCAGATCATCCTTTACAGTGTGATATCATCCCTCTATGGGACACACCTCCTCAGATTCGTCCTCATTAGGTGATCTGATCCATACATCTTATAAACCATCCTAGTGATCCATCCAAGGGATGTAAAAATATGATATGTCTCTATGGGAAGTCTCTAAATGATGTTAAACTCACATTCTACCATGTCTTATGCATCAGATTCCTAAGGAAAACCATAGAAGATGTGACTTTTGGGTAAATATTAATGCAAGGTGTTAAAATCATGGCATACCTCATGTTAAACCAGAAAAGCTGAGGAAAAACTCATAGACATACCTTTTAAATAAGATACCACAAGACCGACATGGGATGCCTCAAGTTCTAAACCCTTAATATTCTTTCTTATGAGGATGAATACATGTTCCCCAATGTCCACGCATCCATAAATGCTCCGACTTTCCCTATGTTGTCTTGTACTCTGACTGAAGGTTGTTACCATATCAAGACCCTTTGTAATGTCCAAATAGAAGCTGCGTAATTAACCAGCTTCCAAAAATATATGGCACCAGAAATGAGATTCAAGAACAATGACTCAAATATATGAGGGAGGCTCAGACCAGGTGATGAATTAAAAGGGGGAATCCACAGAAGAAGGAACTGATATCCCATCATCCTATTTCGATCAGGGAGAAAACATCCCTGAATAAGAGATGGATATTGCCCACCTTTGGAATGAGGGAATGTGGGGAAAAAACAATAAATTCTACACAGATGAATGTGTTCCACAATGAAAGCATATAAAACCAACAAATTAATAATAAATACAAATTTCAATATAAATCAATATTTATCACTATTCCATGAAAAAACAATTTTTTAGAAAATTACCAAAAATCAATTTTAATATAATTTTGATATTAATTATTCAACAATAAAATTATTTTTGTTTCAAATAATGTTTCATTTAATTCTATGAATTATATAATTCTTTCAAAAAAATAAGAGAAAATATTTTATTTTGAAAATTAAAATGACTTTACTAAATTGTGTAATTATTTTATAATCACCTACCAATTAATTCATTTGATTTTAAAATTAATATTTATTTCATAAATTATTATTTCGTATTCATACCCACCAATTTAACAACTATGTTATAACACTTCTAATTAAATAATAATATTCATTTTTTTTATTTATGCTTAATGTTTTGTATCGTTTACTCTATCAAATATAGTATTTCCTTTTAAAATATTAGGATGCTACATCTTGGGTATCAAGGTTTCAGGTCATCTAAGATGGTTTGTGTCAATGAAAATTATGTTATGTTGAAGAATATTGAAAATAAAATATAATACCCATATAATTTCATAATCGATATCCCTTCAAAGACCACAACCCCCCAAAAATGGCACTCGATTAGGATAATTGAAAAAAGTGGGTTTGATGGGTACTATGACATGGTTATTTTGGATCCAGGATCTTTACCAAAAATAGACTACAAGGGGTTTCATAATAAAAAGTTGTTTTGTATTGTACATGGATCCCACTATGGCGTAGTGAAGTCATGATCTCTGTGGAATCTAGGTTGTATCCTCCCTCCCCATAGTAGAGACCGTTCCAAGCGCAAGATTTTATAGCACTACTGTGTCGCATATGTGGACTCCCCATGAAATATTCTGACCACCATGACATAGTTTTTCCCTTGGTACACAAGGTTTATTCATGACAATTATTCAATGACTTCCGTATATTACACAATTCCCAATAGCTTTCCGCATCTCACAAGTAAACTCTAGACACGATATGGTGACAACCATGGCATGGTTCTTCTCATGGTGCACCTCAAAAATCCCAAAAACGTGTTTTAAAACACCAAACACAATCATCTCTTCCTGAAACCCAATAAAAATTTCATAATTCTAAAAATTTGTCTATATAAAATGGAAATACCTTATAGTAACCCAATATAAAATGCATTTTTAATTCAATTTTTTAAATGATTCGTTATTCCATCTCAAAAATATAAATAAAAACAAGAGTACCAATGGTTTAATAAAATTTATGACTAGATACATATGAAAAACATGTAAACATTTCTCCATAATCAACCTACATAAGATTCCCTTATAGATATTTTTTATGTTCTAATCATGTTAATAACACCTGGAAGGGAAACATAAAAAATGAATGAGATAAAATGATTAGTAATAGAAAATTTAAAAACATTTCATATTGTGTTATATCATAAGAATATGATGAAAAAATATAATAGGATAAACATATTATTAAAGGAGAACAAAACAATAATCTTGGCTTATAATTCATGATAAAAGGCCATGTAATCTGAAATGAAAATAAATGCGAACGAAAAAGTGTGTGAAATTATGAGAAATTTAACATGAGTTGATGATCATAATTATAGGAATGTGGTAATGATACTACCATGTTTCATATATATATTTATACAAACGATATGTGTGGGATACCCACAAAGTCATTAATCACAAAGAAGACTTTGAATAATCCTTGGTGTACCTTCTTGGGCTTGGGATATTCCTTATTTGTACCCATTTTATAGTGATAAAACCTATCATAAAACCCTTTGTTTTGGGATAAATCATTTTATTTAAATTTTGTCTTAAAATAAATCCCCTCATGTGCCCACTTAAGCTCATGAAATGTAAACATTACTAATTCATGGAAAGTCCATATTGGAAGTCACCCATAAATCATACATACATATGGTTCAACCAGAATAAAATTATTAAACAGATCATGAAAAAATAATGGATATTAAATAGGGGTTCACAAAATTTATAGATTCTATCATCAAAATTTTCCTCAAGAATATAAATGGTTAAATCCAAAAATTCAATCCTCGAAAAGATTAATTCAAAATAAAACTATATAAGTGATTTATCAAAAATAAATTCCAATGAAATTAAACTATTTGATATATAGTGGATAATATTTTTGAAATTGTAAATTTTTTTTTATAAAACTCTTTTATCCTTAGAACAAAAGGGGTTGTAATATAATCAATAATTTTTTTAATGATGAGTGGAATCATTTTAAATAACATTAAATTTTAAAATATTCTTTAACAATAGATATCTATAAACATATAAATTTTATCAAAAGTAATTTGGGTGGAAGATAAAAAATTAGAAGGATGGAAAACCTTTTTTAAATATTTTGAAATATATTTATTGATAATCCACATCATAAGAAGAGTAGAAAGACATACTTTTTAGAAGAGAGGAAAGAAAATATAGAGGTAAAATGAGATAAAACCTACTTAGGATTGAAATTATAAAGGATAAAATTAGTGGTAAAGGGATATCATTGAAAAGGAGAAAAAAATATAGTTAATGAGGATATGAAGTATTCTTAAAGAGGATATACAGTTTGAAAATGAATTCCATCAAGTTGAAATAATTGTATTGAAAAATTATATTTCCCTAGTGTGGAATAGATATTATACCAATATAGAATATTAATGGTGAATAAATAAACCATGGAATAAAAAAAACTGGAAGAATCATGTAACTTAATTAAGGGATTAGTGTTAATGAAGAAAGTTATGACCCTGATATCCTTTGCATTAAAAGCAATTTAAAGAAGAAAAATGATAATAATTTTCAAACCCCTTGAATTACATGAATATGGTAAAAGAATTCCTTATAAATCGATCAAAAAATTTCACTGATTCCATGGGAGATAATATTAAATATTTTTCAAGAAATTAAATTTCAGACACAAATTCTTAACTTGAATTCTCCCATAGTTTGTCTCACTCTAACATCGACACTTCTTATATTATATCATTACAAAATGAGGTAATGAATCTAATGTATCATCATTGAGAAGACAATAACGACTAAAAGTTGTCTTGAAATGATTATAGAATGGTTGGTTAGTGTTTTGGATGAACTAAGTTGTTTGAAATGTGAGGGGAAGTGATAAGAAGAGTGCCACTTTTATATGTGAAAATGGATGACATTTTTGTAAATCATAAAAAAATGTTTAATAATGGGAAGTCAATATCAAGTAAACCAGCTTCAAAATTTCGAAATAATTAATTGGGGAAGTAATAAGGTTAGTAAAGGCTTATAAATCTCCTTAAAACAATTTTTTAAGAATTATTTTGGTTTAAACATTGGTTAAACTTGTTTTAATAAATTTTATTTTTTACTGAGGTAAATAGTTTTTACCAAAGTAATTTTACTTTTATTCATGAAATTGAATTTTTAATTATTTAATAAACTATACCTATTGATTACAAATATTAATTCAATTTTTTATTTTAATTTTCAACCATTTATATGAAATATGTTTATATTACAAAATGTATAATTTATTGAAGACAATTTTTTTTTGGAAAATATTACTCACGCTCTAAAATGTCAAGTATGTGTTTGTAAATAAAAAAAAATTTGAAAAATTATAAATTAACTAATAAAATAATATTTTAGTCATTTAAATAGGTTTCGTGAAATTAAAATCCATATTTATATACTATTGATGCCAAAAAATACATGTTATTTGTAAAAAAAATATTTTACATTATTCACTAGAAAATAAATATTTTTAAGAAATGTCCAAAAATAATATTAATATAATATTTATATTTGTAATTAGTAAATTAAATTAATTTTTTAAAAATAAAATACTTATATTTAGGAATTTATTATTTAAATGGATATGTAATGAAAACAACTTTTATTTAATTTTTTTTAAACATTAAGTGATCTTAGTAATAACGCAAAGAAATTTGTATCTCAATGATTTCAATATGTAAGTTAATATATTAAAATAATATATACTATTAGAATAATCTTTTAGAAGTTCTTGATAGTAATTTATTAATACATTAAATAGTTATTTGAGGATGGATAATCCTGTTATATATCAAATCATATCAGTTATATATCCTTTAAGTGTAATCATTTTTAAATGGTAAATATATTTTTATTTATTAGAAATTTTATTATTCTTAATGTTTCGTAAAAATAAAAATTTTATGCTCATTTCATTTGTATATTTCTTTTTGAAGAATCTAATGAACAACATGTTTATACAAAGAGTTACATTTCAAAATATTGGGATGTTATATTCTACACCTTTTAATAAATTACATATTCATAATTTTAGTTATCCATTTCTAATTAAATAAACTAATTTTATCTAAGAGAGATATATATCTCATGATATATTTTCTATATTTTTATCAACAATATTTAGAAAAATATCATTTTTCATAGGAATAGGTTAATCGTAATATTGAGTTTTTCTCCAATCATTGGTGAGAAAATCTCTTATGATTTAGAATCATCGCACTTATAATGGAATAAGTTTTCTAATGGATCTCACAATTATCCTAGTACTAATAGATGATAATAGGATATTTTGACATGTGTATTTCAATTTACCTATTTTTTTATTTCTATGTAATGTATATGAATATGGATAGTACATTTCAAGAATAAAATTACTTCACCCAAAATGGGAAAATAATACTTTCATGATTCGAATTCTATAAACACCAATAAGGGTTAAAGTAATAATATATGATTATATCAAATAATTATGGTGTGGATTTGATGATCTTAGAAAAATTCATAAGAATACTAAGGTGGCTGAATCTAGACTCAAATTATATATCAACAAATATAGATTAGAGGGTGATTATTAGTTTTAACCTTACTTTTCAGGAATGAATTTTTGCAACAAGAATAACCTATGAATTTCCTTATTTCTTTGATAATGGAGGTTGGTATGTTTTTTAACCTTGTTATCTATTTTGTTGGGGAAATATTTTTCATAGTACCGAAATAGCATAAACTTAAGGCCTTTCTCATTATTACCTTCCATTTAGTTGATTGTATTCTTAACCCAAGATTGAAAATGGTGATATTAATAAAAGATAATTCCATATTTGAAACACTTTATTCTTCCTTTTTGACATTCTATTTTGTGTTTATTCCGAAATTTATGACATGTAAGAAGTTGATTCTTATCTCTATCATCGTATTATCTTGTGATATTCTATGATACTCCATCATTTTATACTTTTGTGTGTTCTACTTCTTGTAAGAAAGTAATTTTTTAATCAAAACCATGATAGTTTGGTGAGCATATCCCCAATATTTTCAACACCACCTTCTATCCCATTTTCGAATTAGTAAAATTACCATATTTTCCATCATGTACATTATTTAAATGGATCCTAATATATATAGAAATTTCTAAAACTAAAATTACTTAATATAGGGTGGTGGAAAATTAAAACTATTATAGAATTGTTACAAGATAATAACATTAAAAAATCCAACCTTCAAATATCATAATCTCTGAAATTAGAACATTATAATTAATTTCAACCTAAATCACTCTTCATTTCATCTAGTTAACATTATTTGGGATTCTAGAATATTAATTAAACTAATTACTTATGATAATAAATCCTTAATAATATCTGGTGAAGAGAATGTGATTAAAAAATCAGAACCCCCAGGAGAATAAATCTGGGTGTCTAGTCTAATTTACACTCACCCTGCACCAAAGTGATGATTAAGTCAATAAAAATCCATAATTTTATAAATTGATTACCTTTAGGATGTGTTTTTCACAACTACATTTACTTTATAGTAACCATACATGATTATAATTTATAAGATAATCACAAATTTTATAATTTACCAAAAATATGGTGATATGGTATCCTATACATATATTTCTCTCATATACTTATCCTTAGGGTTTTCAATAAAATTTTGTTATCATATACCCTCAATAAATATACTAATATAAAAAAATTAATTTAACCATAATCTGATACAAACTACCATAATCCAAGATAAACCTACACATTTATTTCCATATATTACCTGAATAATCATTCAATCTGAAAATTAGTCTCACAAAACAAAGAACTAAAGGCATAGTGTCTTTGAGGATGAGCATTATAAGAAACAAACATGAATATTTTTTCATAAGATAATTACACTAGAATTTCATCTTGATTTTCATATGTTATACTCAATATAATAACTTGGGGAAATAGAAAAAAAGAAATGGGTGATATCAAACACTTCTTAAAGGAAAATTATCTATATTTCATCAAGTTTTAGGTCAAATTCATATGAGTAACCATGAGAAGGTAAAATTATATTATTTAATTGTAATGGAGTATTAATAATTATCCATATTCTATTATAGGAGGTCATGTAATCTCTATGAATAAAATAATTATATAAAATATGTGTCGAATCACGAGACATTAAGCACAAGTCATGTTGGTTAAATATAGGAAAAATGTTATGTCATAATTGTGTGGTATAAACAAAATCATAGAAATAATTTGTCAAAGATATCCATGAATTCATTCATAATACTTTAGTCTTGGGCTAATCAGCCATATTTTCTCTTTGGATTTGGATAATCCAGTTGTATACCCATTGTATTGGGAGAAAAACATCCATGTACCCTTTTATTGAAGGATGAATCCTCTCATATACCTTTTATATATGAATAAATCCTCATGTGTACACTATTTATTGGGATAAATCTTCTTTTATAACATTTCTATTTTGTAAAATTTTCTCATATAACATTTGTCTTGGGATAAACCCATTAACGTTCCCATTGCATTGGGATAAATACTGTTGTATACCCTTTTGAGATCATGATATATAAAAAATTACAAAGAATTTTGGGGATAAATATAATTCCACCATTCAATAATCCATATATATGCTGACTCATGGAAACATTAATTGAACAAATAATAAATAACTCATAAAAATGGATTTCCCAACATTTCTAGATGATACGAACAATGTAGACAACAAGAATGTAAATGGTTGAGGCCAAAAACTCAATCCGCCAAAAATATTATTTCATAATAAAAATTAGAAGGCAATTCATCAAAAATAATTTCCATGAAAATTAAGAATTTGGATATAATGTGGAAAATGTTGCTAAAATAATAAAAAGGTTTTATTTTTGAAAATACTATTATCATCGGTGTAAAAGAATATGTAATGATCACTTTTTAGAATTCGTTTTATGAAAATTGTATTAAAAAAATATTTAATTTCAAAATTAGTCATAATTAAAATAAATTTTAAAATAAATGTTATCATAAGAAATATAGGATGTAATAAAAATCATTTTGTTAAGTGGTATGTAATTTTAAATATTGAAAAATATCATTGTTGAAAAGAAACATCATAAATAGAGTAACAAGACACCCTTTTCAAAAATGAATTGGAAAATATGGAGGTCACAAATATTAAAACATAACTAAGTAACCAATTATAGATTATAAATTTAGATGGAAATTAAAAATATGTAAATTGAGGGGAAATTATCGTTAAATAGGATGAGAATTATTTTTAAAGATGGTATACTTTTTGGTAACAAACTTTATTAAGGTAAATTTTTTATAATTAAAAGTCATCATCCTACTGGGAGGATAAGAAAGAAAATTTACTTTGATTATTTGCATGTATGTAATCAATAATGGAAGAAATATGTTTAAAAAATAAGTATTTTAACTCATCAAATGGAGTAGATTAAATAAATAACCTTATGACCTTAGTATCCTTTGAATCCAAATCCATTTAAATAATTAAAATAGCATGGTTATTAAAACCCCATGAAGAAAATTAATATGTTTAAATAGAACAATTAGTGTTTAATCACACTATATTAAATATTTCATGAAATAAAATAAGAAATTTTTCTCATGTAATAAAAATGGAGATACGAAACTATTACCTTGAATTCCCACGTTTAGATCTGACACTAACCTCATCAATTCTTAGATTACATCCTTTGAAAATGTGGATAATCTTGAGAGGGATAGTATTTTAAGAATACCAAAACATTATGATGGTTTATTGGAATGTTTAGAGAGTGTTGGGAAGAGTTTGGACTAAACACAGTGGGTTGGGTTGTGAGGGGAAGCAAGGAAAAAAGCTCTCATTTTATAATTGAAAATGGATGGCATTTTAGTAAATATAATTTTTTTAATAATTCGATTTCACTCTAATAAATGTAGCATTAAAAATGAGAAACAATGGTAATGGGAAGGGATATATATGATTTAGGCATCAACCACTCATTCTCACAAAAGTTTTAAACATTCTTTGGGTCCTTCTATCAAGGTTAAAGCCTTTTTCCCTTATTTTATTTTTACCATGGTAAATAGTTTTTACCAAAGTAATTCATCATTTATGCTTGAAACTAAATTGGTATTTTTTATATATTTTGAAACTAATTTTTTAAATTATGAAAGAAATTTTATTATAAAAGTTTTCTAATAGTGATAAAAATTAATATTCTAATACTGAAATTATTATGTATTAAAATCATTTTTTTAAAAAATTTCACATTAAATTATAAAATGAGGAATATGAATTTTTAAATTAAAAACATTTTTTAAAATTATAAATTCACTTATAAAGTAATCATTCAGTCTTATAAGTTTTTTTTCATAAATTATCAATTCATACTTTTATACTAATAATATCATAAAGGTAATGTTATTTTTAAATTTTTTATTTTTCAAAATTTACCTATTTTTTAGAAAAATCCCAAAAAATCATAATAAAATAATATGAAATTATAATATTATACTAAATTTCCAAAAAAAATTATATATTTATATTTTTAATAAAAATATAAATAATACTAATTTTATTCAAAATATGACTTTTTGAATCATTAAGAGTTTATTGTAATATATCTTCTCAATTCCAATATTAATGTTGTTAATATGTTAGTTAATTTCTTGAAATATTATATATTGTCAAAAAAATCTTTTAAAAGTGATTGATTTGAAATTTTTAATACATTAACAATTTTTTGAGAATAGTTAATCATTTTATATCACAAATTATACTTATTATATATCCCTTAATTGATAGAAATTTTAATTGGTTAATAAATTTTTTTATAAGAGGTTTTTTCTGTGGTTATAGTCTATTTGTTATAAATATGCCACTACTCTGTTTAGTTTAGTATTGAATTTGGAGAAACCGATTGTACAATATTAATTAAATGAAATTTACGAAAAATAAATGAGTGTCGTAAACCTTAAATCGAGTGTGTTAGAGAGAGGGCACGTGTTGGTATTATTTTCATTAATACCCTAATTATGACTATGGCATAAGATTTTTTAACTTTAATTTTGGATATATGGATTTGGAGTGCTCCTCACAAGTTACTATGGAGATAATTTAAAATAAAGTGATTCAATAATATAATATAATTCCCTAAGGACATCATGTTTGATCTTCTAGATAGCAGAATTGACATTGCTTCCTCATATCACATTATATTATCAATTTATGTGAGTACAAATTCTTTATTCACCCTATAAATATATTCATGTAAAAATGTAGATTATATTTAAATATTTCATCCTTGATAGAGTATTTATTAAACCGTATCTTCAAGAAGAAAATCACTACTCATTTAATTTCAAATTTGGAGGAAATTTTTGTTCGGGTCAATATTAGTGAATCTTTGATGATATAACTACATATTTTTGATTTAGAAAATAATTCATGGAAGGTAGTATACATTATTTGTATAATCATGGATATTGGGGGGTTTTAAAGATAAAAATTATATCCATTTAGGAAATGGATTATTGAAAATCCTTTTCCCCACTGAAAACCATAAAAGTGGGGAGTTGGAATGACTTTGATCACTCTAAACATAGACAGCTTATGTATGCATGGGTTGGATTAACAATTCAGTCCTTCTGTTCTTCACAATAATTTAATTCATATCGGACACTATGTTTTGAGCTAAATTGGATAATTTGGCTACTGGATATACTTTATAATATTACTACGGTAATTTTTATCACTACAAAGATAGAAAAATAGACCAAGTGATCTGGATTAGGATACATTAGTCAGATTCTGGTGGTGGTGGATATCAGTTCCACATTGATATATGAGGATTTTCTTTTCATTATGGATGAATACAAGATTCTATATATCACTTATGAGTGTCTGAACCTATTCTAAACTAGTTTACATATAATTGTTCATGTGAAGGTGAAATTAAACAAGAAACCCAATGTTATATCTACTAATTAAAAGGAAAAAATGAACAGATTTTTAAGAAGTGAAAAGGTAAGTTAACCTAAGATTGTTACAGGATCTGAGATAGTTAATAAGAATACATATGTTAATGTGCAGTTCTCATATCATAATCTGAGGGGGGGGGGGGTTTTATTAAAAAGTATAAAATTTAATAGGTTGGTAAGATATTCTAATGTTCCATTAAAATTTTAAAATTCATGCCTCAATACTCCAATTTGGTATGAGAATGTGAGGGTTTCCATTTTGCACAATGCAGGGGATCTTCATGAAGTTTTAAATTTATTGTGACAAAATGTGGAAATGGTTCAACTATTATAGGTTCTTCCCCTATATTTTTGGATAATAACAAATATAATTCTACTATGGTTAAGGCGAGTTTAGAATGATATTCATGGAATAAGAAATAACGATGTTTTTTGTGAAAAGAGTCAATTGGATTCGATGAACCAGAGGTAGTAGGTCATGACATTGTTGAGTTTAAGTCTTATTTTATACATCAAATAAGGATTTGAAAATGATACAGAGAATGGCCATTAAGTATGGATAATAGTTCACCTTTGCGGGGGTTGAATAAAAAAATCATGTACAATACCCTTTTTAGGCTTGCATTCTTGTGGAATATAGAAATGATTCATCTCTAACTTG
The DNA here is from genome assembly GCA_963277665.1 of Viscum album. NCBI lineage: Eukaryota > Viridiplantae > Streptophyta > Magnoliopsida > Santalales > Viscaceae > Viscum > Viscum album. The sequence continues at coordinate 321,375,202 of OY728129.1, forward strand.
GAGTTATTTAAACCAATTGGTCCTGACGATTCTCATCATTATCATTTTCAAAAATATATCAACATAATGAAATACAATAGTTATTTAGAGTAATTAGACTGATATATAGGTTTTTAATCATCCAAAATATATCGTTATTGAGATGTATTGTCGAATTGATTTATGTCCTCGGTTGACATTGTGGGATTAAAAATAGTTCCTATAAGGAACACATGGCTCAATAAATATTTTTCCTTCTTAAAATCATCAATGGTTAATAGATCCTATAGACCCCATATATTTAATTAGGATAAAATGAGTATTTTTATTTTGATAATGGACTTATCAATTATATTCATTAATGTATTTGATGTAACATTATTTATTTTTTGGTTTTCATTGAATATTGGAATTTCTATCTTTTATGAACTCTCTCTAAATATATATTATCCTTTCTTTAATAAGTGGGGTTGGGTATTTTCTAGTACATTTCTTATTTTTATAATTGTGGGATATTATTATTATTATTATTATATGATAATATACATGTATTATTAATATTACCCTTATTATGTTATTAAAGGTATATTTATAAACATAAAGTTTAATTGTATGATTATTATGATAAGATATGTGTCTGTGAATTTGTGGATATGTAGGGTTATAGTTATTATTATCAATATTAGATAAGAATCATAATATGAATTTGGGGATCATAAAATTGAAGAGGAAACCCCAAAGAGGGGTTCCCTCAGAGAAGAAAACTACAAGATAGGTGGAGAGGTATCCAACGTAGACCATAAACATCCCTTTCACATATAATTTTCATCAAATACTTCAAATCATGATGATCATATGATATTTTAATTATTGAATCATGAGATCTATTTAGGGGTTTCATTAGTTTGACATGTTCATTCGAATTTGACCTAAACTCTACTTTATTTATTATATTTTTATGCCTCAAATGTGTCCTTGGACATATTTATAAATTATTAACAAGGAATAAATGTTTTTTCATCACCATAAATTGAGGTTTTTGAGGAATAATTTAACAAATAAATTTTTTAGAAACATTTCATAACATTCATATGTTTTCATGGTTGTTCAGTTTATTGTTTTACCCATTAATATATTTTATCATGAAATTCAATTGATGAGATTATTATTTTTTAAAACATTCTTTATATAAATATCATTCAATATATATAATTTTTCACTCATTTATTTCATTGAATTTTAAATATATTCGTATTTAGTTTATTAGTTTATTAAAATACGTTCATTAACCTGTTTCAAAATTAGTGTTATAAATGAAATAATTATTTATGAAAACTAACATAATGTGGGAATTTTTAACTTGAATATGTAAATTATAAAAAAAAATATTTTTTTCCCTGTGTAATTGTTTTGGTTGTAATGAGTCAAGACATTAGTTTTCAGATATCCAAAAGGAGGGTTGTGTTTCTATTAATATATATAATGTGTAAATTAGAAATTTTGGAATTAGATCCATGGGAACCTATTAATATATTTTGGGACTAGAAACATATAGTTTGAATGTGGAATCGATTAAAAAAAGTTCTTATGGGAAAATTTCATCATTAGTATGAGAAATGTAGAAAAATGGATTATATTAAGAACCCACTTGACTCCTAGAGGTAGGCCATAATAATTCCAGTGAGTTAGGTTTTTAGGAATTTCTACCGGTCCTAATGTAAAAACCCCAGTGTCATGCAATTGAGACCCTAGTAGCCTCACTATGATTTTTATGAGATCTATAGAGCTTCTAGTAGTCACCAAGGCATTTTTCCTAAAAGTGTATAATTGATAAAAAAATTTCTTTTCCATAAAATCCCAACTAATACATTCTTGAATGAAATTAATCATAGAAAAGAGGGATTTATTATTTTTCATCTAAATTACCCTCAAACTATGGTGATCTGGTCATATTTTTTCAATAAATCCACAGTGCTCTTCCAAATTAATATATCATCGCAATTATATTTTGATTATTGTAATACCAATTTGAACTATTTAACAATTTTCTGGGATAATACACCATTTCTTGGGGATTAAAATTATATTATGATAATTTTGGGTCTGTTAAATAGAGGAGGCTTGAGAATTATGGAATTTCACCATTGCACAACACTTGGTAGTGATATTTTACCATGTTGATTTAATTAGAAATTTTGGTGGAATTTGGGGAACTTTTTCAATGTATCAAATTTATTATTTATTCTATTATCTAATTTTATTAAGAGGAGTTTGTTTTGAATGGATTGTTACTCATTGTTGATGGTTTGAAAATCAAGGAGTTTCATCTGGAGTATTATGTTAGTAATGTCTATTGAGAGTTTTAATTTAAAATGATTTTTTTTGAAACTATATTTAATCTTGATTATGTATTTTCTTTATTAGAGATAGTTAAACCTAGTATGATGCTAAGATTATATTAGATCACATAATTGAGGTAATTAGCCTCAAAACTTTTGTATTTTGACTATTTGGATAACTTATTATTTTTTTTCTATTTATTATTATTGTGAGCATGGTTATGTGAAATTGAATAGAATTATTAAATAAATAGAATGGCCTTGCATCATCATAGTATTCAACAATTACAATATAGACATAAAAAGGATTTGTTTTTGGGGTTGTGGTGGAATAATTATTTCAAGTCTATCATGTATAAATTTTGGTTGGGTGTGTTGTTCTTTGAATAGAAAATAATTCTTAATTTTTAAATATCAGTTAAAATAGAATTTTTTTTGGTGAATGATTAAGGGAAAATGGTTAAAGATATTTTAAATGAAAAAATGATAATTTAAATGCTGAGTTGTATTTCAATTGGAATTTTTAGTGGAAGTACATATGAAATAAATTTGAAAATGAAAATGGTGATATATAATAGTGGGGTTTTAATTATATTGTAAAATATAAGGTTTCTATCAAAGAGGGGTTCTAAGGGTTTTTAGAAAGGGCATAATATTAATAAGATCATAAGTGTTAGCCTTTTAAAAATTAATTAAAACTATTCTTATGAATTCTATTTTATAAGAATGTCATGGTAGTTTATTTTTTTATTTAATCTGTATCATTATACTTTGTGAGGATTATGTTACCCAATTAAACCATGTTTTACATTTTTATTATTTCTTATTATGATTTCCTAAATATTTTCCAACTTTACCTTATTAATCTAGATTATATTAGTCCTATTTAAGAAATATTCACATTAGTGTTGGGATGGTTAGATTATGTTGAGAAGATTATTATTGATCCTTTTGTCATAGGACTAAAATAATCATGAGATATATATTTTGGATAATATGAGTTAAGGGAACTATAATTACTGGAACATGTTAGAGTGAGCCATGGGGTTCAATCAGACTTCATTTTAAGGATCACAAGTTTTATGTGATTATGGTATAGGTAACTCTTAAGATTTGTGTTTTATGATTATATGGAATTCATAATAATAAAATAGATTATTTAGTTCATTTATGATCTACCCTCTAAATAAATCATATTAGTTGAGGTAGGAAATAGTCCCTTTGGTTAATGTATCGATGAAAAAGGCTAAATTTATGATAAGAAGTCATAGTAGTATGATGATCCGTAGATTGTATCTAGTATAACACCCCAAGATTTTATGAGTTATTTTTTTTAATTTTTGTGATGTCTTGTGTGGTACATGACACGAACATTATCTTGTGATATACAAAACATCAAATTAGCTTACAGTATACAAAACAATATTCTTTGCTTATGTTGGCCACAATTTTATGTTCTTTTGATAGAATTAATTTCACGAAACATTGTGTATACATTTTATTAAATGTATAAATGAACTATTATTGGATTATATTATACACATCACTCAAGAAATATTACACTACATGCAACACTGACATGTATTGTGTTACATGCAAGAGTGCCCTTTTTCGATTGCGTTCATTGAACATGAAAACAAATTTCACTAAACAACAATATATTATCGAAATATTAATATTTGATGGGATAAAAAAAACCATTATGAATAGTGTTAACAACATTTTGAATTTTTTATCATTGGCATTCGTCCTACATAATTTATTGAACACAATATGGAAAAAATACAATTTTTTCGAATAAAAGATGTATTTTTTGAAAAAATGCAGTCTAACCACCTTTTGATAGTGCACCCATTTTAAATAATGTTTTTGCTGATTTATGAGTTGAATTTGACAAAAAAATATTCTTCTTTGGAAGTGGGATATAAAATTTTTATTCGGATGAATTTTTGATATTTTTCTGATAATGTTAATATTTTGATGAAAAATGATAATATGATGAATTTTAATTGAATACAAATTTTTTAATGGAAATAAATTATATGGATAAAATATATTATTTGTTTGACTCCTTCGGTGTTACTAATATTTTAATGATCACTAATCCTTTACTTTCTATAAATATTTTTAATCCTGTTTATTCTATCTCAAATCATGCATTCAGATGATTAGTATCTTAATAATTTAAATAAACCTATCTAAGTTTTTAATTGCAATACATTGTGTGTAATTATTGTACACAATATTTAATTTACATCCGAATGATTTCATTGATGAATGACTATGTCTAAACCTTTTTATGAATATCATTGTTCCTGTCTGTATAAAAATATTCGGCTAAGTCTGAGAAACTATGAGTCTGCCACCGGTTGTGATTTTATGGAAAATGATCCAGAAACCATAACAATCTAGACACCATTACCGTCCAGACACCATGACCATCCAGACACCGTGACTATCCAGACACCGTAACCCTCCAGACACTATGACCATCCAGACATTGTAACCATCCAGACACTGTGACCATCCAAAAACAGTGACCATCCAAACACCTTAACCGTCCTGAAACCGTCACCATGCAGACACCATAACCATCCAGACACTGTGACCATCCAGACTCCTTGACCATCCAGACACCATTACCATCCAAACACTATGACCATTCAAACACCGTGACCAGACACCATGATCCAAATACCGCATCTATGCTACCAGTTCCTAATATCTATATGACTATGCCATCATTGATGTGTCAGCACTCAAATACAAATAAGGATACACCATTTGAAGGAGACACCTTTTCATGGAGACACTATTTATAGAAAAACATTCACACCATTTATAAATCAGTTTTTCATTTTTTTTCATTTAATTTATAATGGTCATTTTTGAAGCTTTTAAATGCACCGCCATAATTAATGTTTCTTTATAGACATATCATCTGACAGTAAGAGGTATGAGGTGTATAATACATGCATCATGTCGGATCCAACACATGCACTCCAAGAATAAAAGAGAAGTGCGGCACAGAAATAAGATAGAGTGTGATAACGAAGTACACACAACCTTTCCTGAACACAATAAGTGACCCATGCAACTCAACATTTCTGAATAACACACGATGCATTCTGGAATCATCAATCTAGACACCATAGATCAGAATCGTCGATCACATCTTTTCATTTATAATCCCACAAATAATACAATCCATACCTAGTTGACTTATGATACTCTTTTTTCTAGGACAGGACTCAATTTCTTCATCTGTTTGATCTGAGAAGTCCAGAGCTACATAGACTAACACTTAGAGAACAACTAACCCTATCTCATAATTTCTGATCTATTGTTTATTATTTCTCTTATCTTTCGAGTAGTGTGTTTATCTGTATTAAACAATCATTATCTCCTACATAAAACTAAATGATACAAAATATCATTTATCTTTAATCTTTTTACACATGTATATTCCCACAGATATGTGTAGAAGAGGTTGTGTGTAACCTGTTAGTTCATACCACGAAGAACTGTGGAAGAGGTTATTTGACCTGGACAGTCTTGTGTACTGTTTTTAAAGCCTGATACATGCTATGTATCTAGTTTATTTATATAAACTTCTTGGTGGAAGTTGATCACCAAGTGTAGTGTATTAGGTCTCGGTTTGATACTGAACCACTTGTTTTGTATTTATTGTGTAGTCTATTTTAGTTGTCTCTTTTTTAAAGTTTAATTAAAGATTCACTAAATTTACTTTGATTATTAATCTTGGAAAGAATTTATAATTGTATTTCCTTATTTGAATAGCTTCAAAAGTAATGTTAATAACCAATATTAAGATTACTGAGAATTAATCAATCTTCTAAAAAGGTATTTAAATAGTCAAACCTTCATAATAGAATAACCTTGATTAAGTGGACTGTATTTAAATTTATTACGGAACCCTTTTAAGAATACTTTTTAAAAATAAATTTCGAATAGATACTCAATTCACCCCCCTCTTGAGTACTCTACTCCGAACAACATGTAATTCTTCAATTTTTGTCTTGATCAAATCATTAGGATATGTGTTCCTGAGTCTGAGAAAGAGTCCTTTCTAAAATGTTATTATGGAGAGTCATATTGAGGAAAATTTTGTACAATGAAAACCACTAAAAATGTCCTCCAAATTTGTTTATACAGGCCTAACCTCACTAAGTATTCCTTCAAATTCTACAAAATTTGTCCTCAGTGTCAGAAATTAAGATACATTACCAAAAGGAATGAAATTCACCTCACTCCCATTATGGTCGTTGAAATATTTTATTATTGGGGAATTGATTTCAAGGGACCCTTCCCAAACTCTAGGGATACCTCTACATCCTCTTAGCTATTCATTATGTCTTGAAATGGGTTGAGGCCATTCTCACCAAGTCAAATTACCATCATGTCACAATCCAATTACTAAGAGAGCTTATATTTTCTCGATTTGGAATTTATAGGGCTATAATCAGTGTTTGAGGAACCCATTTCTGCGACTGCCAATTCTCTTCACTCATGTCTAAATATGGGACTTATTATAATGTTTCCACTGCATACCATCCTCAAACCAATGGCAAAGATGAGTTAAAAAATATGAAGATTAAGGAAATTCTTGAAGAAACTTTCAATCCATCTTTTAAAGATTGGTCCAAATAACTCTTGAATTCCCTTTTGGCATATCGAACAACATTAAAACCCATCCAAGGAATGTCACCATATAGGTTGGTTTTTGGAAAATCCGGCCATTTAGCTATTGAAATTGATCATATGGCATTTTGGGAAATCAACATATTGAATTTTCACATTTCCTTGGCTGAAGAAAATTGGAAATTAGATATTAATGAACATGAAGAATTTAGGATGGAGGCTTATAAAAATTCATGGATAAATAAAGCTGGATTTCAAGGCTACCAATCTAGGAATCTCAAAGTGACACACATTAAACCGGGAAAATTCATGCTCTTGTATAGTTCAAAACACCATTTACACCCAGGAATGTTATGGTCTAGATGGTCAGGTCCATTCATAGTGTATCATGTATACCCCCATAGGGTAGTAGAGATTCAGGATCTCACAAGTGGTCACATTTTCAAATACAATGTTCATAGGTTAAAACCATTCATCAAATCATTCAATAAACATGAAACGGATGTTGATTTTACTGTGCGAACCAATAAATAGGGAAAAAAATTGATAGATTTAGAATCCATGTTGGGCTAATGACATTAAACAAAAGCGCTGCATAGAGGACAACCCTTGGTTTTCATGTTTCCAATCTTTATGAATCATCTTTATTTTTCAAATATGATTAATGAATCATTTTGATATTTAAAAAATGGATTTTTTTACCTTTCCTTCTATAATGATTATGGATGGGTATAAAAAGGGAGCTTTATATTCATTTGTGTCACGTGGCGTGATCCCTGAGTAATACCTCACCCAAAAATTTAAAAAGAAGACAATATATCATCATTTTTTTTATTTTTAGGGGTTTCTAGGTTAAAATAAATAAATATATATATAAGGACATGTTATATGTCCTATGGAAAACCCCATCACAACCGCCGAAGCCAAGGAGACTCGATCCCGGGACTTATGGGAGACAAGGTCACACACTTTCCACTAACCTACATCTTATAGTGTTTCCATATTCTATAATTTTTTTATATATACTCATATTTTACTTTATTTATTATATAAATATATATTCATATATATTTATATAGTTTTGTTTTGTTTGGTGTTTGTTTTTCCTTTTTCCACTAGGGATTTCTTAGAGTGATGTGTAGATCAAGGGATTAAAAGGGAGTAGAAATAATTTCAACTTCAACCACCAGGTGACTTCATTCCATGATCCTCATTTTCAATTTTCTTTTTGAACTCCCCTTATCAACCTCTACCCCCTTCTAAATGTTTCTTTTCTTCAAACACTAGGGTAGTGTTAATTTCTGTAGTATGGGGGGAGATAAAAAAATTTCTTTTGTGTGAAAAAGAAAAATGATTTGAAAAAAAGTGATTCTTAATGGAATGAAATATTCTTTTAACCTTGAAAATGATAATACACATTGCACACTTTGAAATTGAATATTAAATAATTTTTTATGCATTGATTTTTATTTTAATGCATGTTTAAGTTCATGTGTGATGATTTTGGAAAGTGTAGTTGTCTGATGTAATTTTTCATCATTTATATTTTCATCCATTTAATAAACAAAAAACACAATGCACATCCTCTATATTGTGGGGTTTTAGTTTGAGATCATGGGGTCCCCCAAATAAATAGCATAGGTTTGGTGGTCATTTTAGTTTTAAATTTAATATTCAATAATAAATAATAATAATAATAAATTTGTGTGTATAGGAATGAAATGACCTAATGTGTGGCTTTCAACACTCGTGGATCGTGACTCCATATTTTTCTGGACCAGAGTTTGTAATTTTATCTCTATTTATAGTAATTTGACTTTGTTTTCGACTCGGTTTACTCAAGATAATACCCGAGTATGTGGTTTGCACTTGGTGCCCTAAGGTCATTGAGCCTGGGAGTCATCAGCAAAGTCTCGCTACATGAGTTGACTCTATTGATTGAAAATTCAATTACCATGAAAAATTGAAAATAAAAATAAAAAAATTAAATACTCATCTTAATGTTGAAATTTTATTCCACATAGCACTTCCATAATTCCCCCTTGAATAAAGATGAACCCCATGTCTATTGTGGTACTCAACACTTCATCAAGATTAATTGAAATTAGAAAAAATGTGGTGATAAATTTGAACAATGTAATTGGATTGGGATTGGTATATGCCTCTTAACATAGCCTATTTTAAATTATTTTTATGGGTTTTATTATTTTTTGGTATGCGGTCTTTTGGTGAGCAATTTGTATTGATTTTTTTTTGGGAAAACAGAATTTGAAATTCATGTTTTTTAGATACATTTTTCTTTGGACTAGAAAAACTAAAGATAGGGTGTGATTAGACAATGAATGAGGCTAATATTAATTTCTAATATATATATAATATTAATGTGATTTATTATTAATAAACATCATTTAGTGCATTTTACACTTTGAACATTAATTCACATTATGATTGTAATTCCCTCTTAATATGAACTATTACATGGTTCTTTTTTGAACACCTCCTAAAATTCAAAATGGTTTGGATTTTATTTTCATATTTTATTTTTAGGATTACCCTTACACTTGGAACTATTCATAATTTTGGAGTATTGGAAGATTCACATTGGAAGACCAACAAAATGGGCTTTCCTGGAAACACATTCTGGACTATGTAAATTAGAAAACATCCCAATAACAAGAATGTAGTGGCCAAGATCCAAGCCCAATGATTATAAAACATTAACTAAAGGTAGATAACATCATCAAAAACATTTAATTAGAAATGGTAAAAATCTAATTATGATATTTAATTGTGTTACAGGCAACCCAAGTTGGAGATAAAATTATGGGCCAGATTCTTCGACCTAGAAAAACAGCCCATCATTTTATATGTATCTCATAAACCAGAAACTATTTTCGGCTGAACCTTTACAGATGGTTAGAGGAAATATAGATATTAATTTATTCCCCTATTTCCCAATCTAATTAGGACATCTATAAACTCATTTAGGTGCTTCGGTTCGTTGGATGCAAGCTGGATGCCACCTCTTGTCAAGAGTAGAAAATACTGTGTTCCACAAGCTTCCCACCACCCTAAGCCTACCATACTCAAGTGATATGAATTTAACTATTGGATTCTTGACCCAAGGCTCCCAAAATTCCTATTTATGGAAGTGGTGTCGGAGGATTTATTCATCTTTGGTGCTTTTTCTAATTATAATGTTATGATGTGAATTTGTTTCCTTGAGGATTGTTTCTCATGTAAGTTGTTCCATTTACCATAGTTTCTTAATAAAATTAATTCTTCTACTATTATTTTTGTTCTTCTTCATATCACATTGATACCTTTGGTTCATGGTGTGAATTTATTCACACCAAAACTTGTGAAATTATCACACTACAGTGGAGTGATTAATATTTTTTTTGTCTTTTTTACATCTCCAATTCCTCCCTCATGAGTCTTCTTTCCACTTCCATTGAAACCATATAATCAATGGAGGGATAACCCCCTTATGGGTTGATACAAGGGAGTATTAATGGGATAGATTGGATGTTATTTCAAAATCCATTAATTTATAATCACTTATTTTAATTGAGAATTTTGTTTCAAGATCATTAAACTCCTTCGTCCTTGTTGAATTTAAGGCCACACACTTCAATTTCTAATATGAACCATTAGCTTGAAGTGCTCAAAACATTGATCCCTCAAGTGTATATGTGATTAATATTAAACTGTGTAGGAATTAAACCACTAAGTGATGTTGTTTTTTGATCTTCTTAAATGAACCCATATCAACTATAAGAAATTAAAATAGCTGAAGAAGGAAAGAATTTAATCCACCCAAAGTGATAACCTAGGACCAAATCATTATTTTAAATTAAATTCACTTAAGTATCTTAGCATTAACTTAAACACATCTAATATCAACCAATGTTGGCCAATTTATAGAAAAAAACAATCCATATAAACACATTCTGGGAAAATTAAACTGGAAAATATCCCAAGTCAACCCCTTTCTACTCCCTTGGATCAACCCATAACTGGGTGAGCCCTCCATTTATTCTTTGGTTTCAATGAAAGTGGAAATTATACACATGAGGGAGGAATTGGAGAAGTAAAAAAATGATAATGAAATAAAGATCACTCCACCATTGTGTGATAATCTTACAAGTTTTGGTGTGAATAAATTCACACTTTGAACCAATGGTATCAATGTGATATAAAGAATAACAAAATAAGATTATAATAAGAAATTTTATTACGAAACTATGCTGAATTGAACAACTTACATGAGAAAGATAAACTAAAAGAAATAAATTCAAAACATAACATTACATTTAAACAAAGCACCAAAGATGAATAAATCCTCCAACAAAACTATCTTAAATAGGAATTTTGGGAGCCTTGGGTCTAGACCCAAATACTTAATGTCATACCACTTGATTATGGTAGACTTAGAGTGGTGGAAATCTTGTGTAACTTAGTATATTCCATTCTTGACATGAGGTGGAATCCAGATTGCATCCACTAAACAGAAGCACCTAAATGAACTTCTATATAGACGAATTAGAGTGGGAAATTTAATAATAAAACGAATATATGGATGTAACCTAACCTTCTTTAATGTTTCAGCAAAATATACTTCATTTTTAAAGAGATGTGTGTAAAATTGTGGGATGTTTATAAGGGCTGCAGAATCTGGCCCAGAAGTTTATCTCCAACTTTGGTCACGTGTAACTTTTTTAAAACATCAAAATTAGTCTTTTCAACTATTTGATGAATTGTTACCCAGGATTTCCTTTAACTTCAGTTAATTTTTGAGAATCATGGGGCTTGGATCCGGACCGCTAAAGTTTTGTTATTGGGATATTTTCCAGTTTAATTTTCCTATAATGTGTTTCCATGAAAGCCCATTTTTCTGATCTTCCAAAGTGAATCTATCAATACTCCAAAAGTATGAATTGTTAACTATGTAATGAGAAGTCTGAAAACAAAATAAAAAAAATAAAATCAAGACCATTTTTTATTTTAGGATGTGTTAAAAATGTACCATGTAATAGTGCATTTTAAGTGGGAATTACAATCATAATGTGAATTAATGTTCAAAGTGTAAAATTCACAACAATTGTGTTTATGAATAATAAATCAAATGTGTATTATATATATTAACAATTAATATTTTACTCGTTCAGTGGATAATCACACCTCCAACTTGAGATTTTCTAGTCCTGAGAAAAATGTATCTCAAAAACATCAAATTCGAATTCCCTTTTCCCAAAAAAATTTAATACACATTGGTCACCAAAAGACCTCATAACAAAAAATTATGAATCCCATAAAAATAATTTAAAACAATAAAATTTCAATGGAATATCCTAGTACCAAGCCCATTCCATTTTTCAAATTCATCACCACATTTCATCTACTTTCAATTAAGAATGATGCAGTGTTGAGTATCACAATAGACATCGGGGTTTGTCTATATCCAATGGGGAAATTATGGAAGTTCTAGGTGGAATAAAATTTCATCATTTTTACGAGTATTCAATATTATTTTATTATTATTTTTTTCCAATTTTTCCATTGTAATTGAAATTTCACTCTATAGTGTCATCCCATGTAGCGAGACATTGCTGATAAATCCTAGGCACAAAGACCATAGGGAACCATGTGAAGCCCACATACATGGGCATTATCTCAAGTTAACTCAGTAAAAAAAAGTCAAATTACCACAAATATAGATAAAATTACTAAATCTGGGCCTGAAAACTTTGGCGTCACGATCCCTAAGTGACGAAATCCACGCATTAGGTTATTTCATCTCTCTACGTGAAAATTTATTATTATTATTATTATTGTTTTACTTTTTTATTGAATAATCATTTTAAAACCAAAATGATCACCAAACCTATGCTATTTATTTGGGGGACCCCATGAACTAAAACTAATACCCCATGATCCAGAGGATGTGCATTGTGTTGTTTTTTGTTTATTAAATGGATGAAAATATAAACGATGAAAAATCATATGGGACAACTACACTTTAGAAAATCTATCCACATGAACTTAAACATGCATTAAAATCAAAATAAAGGCATAAAAAATTATTTCATATTCAATTTAAAAGTGTGTAATTTGTATTATCATGTTTTATGTTAAAGGGACATTTCCTTCCATTAAGGCACACTTTTTTCAAATCATATTTTTTGCAAACAAAAGTAATTTTTATCTCCCCCCCCCAACTTAAAATAACATTGTCACCAGTTTTTATAGAAAATAAAAAATTATAAGGGGGTAGATGAAGAGAACGAGAGTTTAAAAATGAAATTGAAAATGAGGATCATGGAATGATGTCACTTGGTGGTTGAAGTTGAAATTCTTGCTACTCCCTTTTAATCCCTTGATCTCCACGTCACTCTGAGAATTCCATAGTGGAAAAAGGAATAACAAACAAACAAAAATACAAAACTATATATATATATATATACATATATATTTATATAATAAATAAAGTAAAATATAAGTATATATACAAAAATTATAGAATAATGAAACACTATAAGACGTAGTTCAATGGTAAGTGCATTCCCCTATCTCCCTTTGGTCCCGAGTTCGAGTCCTTGCAGCTTTGCCGTTTGTGACTGGGTTTTCCCCATGACCTATAATATTTCCTATTATATATATATATATATATATTATTATTTTATTTTTATTTTAACCTAATAACCCATAAAAATAAAAGTAAACTGATGATACAATGACTTATTTTTTAATTTCTGGATAAGGTATTACTCCGGGATCACGCCATGTAACATGAATGAATATGTCGCTCCCCTTTCATACCCATCCATAGTCAGAATATAAGATGAAGTCAACTGTATCATTATTTTTAAATATCAAAATGATTCGTTAATCCTATATTAAAAATAACGATGATTCATAAAGATAGGAAATATGAAAACCACGGGTTGCCTCCTATGAAACATTTTTCTGTAATGTCATTAGCCCAATATAGATCTCAAATATGTCAATTTTTTATGGTTCATAGCTTGGATCAATTAAATAAAACCATATTTCCTGTTTATTGAATTATTTAATGAATTATTTATACCTATTTCAATTGAATTTGAAAATACGGCCACTTGTGGGATCCTAAATCTCCACTGCCCCAAGGTGGTACACAAGATGCACTAGGAACAGACCAGAGTATCTAGACCGTAACTTTCATGGGTGTAAATGATGTTTTGAACTATACAAGAGTACAGATTTTCCCAGTTCAAAGTGTTTACCTTTGAGATTTATTAGATTGGTAGGCTTGAAATCTAGCTTTATTTATCCTTGAATATTCATAAGGCTCCATCCTAAGTACCTCATGTTCATTAGGATCTAATTTCCTCTTTTCTTCAGCCAATGAAATGTCAAAATTCATTTTTTTGACTTCCCAAAATACGATATTCTCAATTTCCACAGGTAAATGGCATGATTTTCCATAAATCAACCTATATGGTGAAATTCCTAGGATGGATTTAAATGATGAATGATATGCCCAAAGGGCATCCATGAGTTTTTTGACCAATCTTTCCTAAATTGATTGACAATTTTTTCAAGAATTTGCTTAATACCCATATTTTCTAACCCAGATTGACCTTTGGTTTGAGGATATTATGGAGTGGAATGTTTATGAGAAATCCCATACATAGACATAACTGAAGAGAATGGGTGGTTGCATAAATGGGTTCCTTAATCACTGATTATAGCCCTGGGAATTCCAAATCAAGAAAATATTTTGTCTTTCAAAAATCAGATCACAACATGATGGTCATTGGACTTGGTGGGAATGGACTCAACCAATTTTGAGACATAATCAATAGCTAAGAAGATGTATAGGTATCCCCTAGAGTTTGGGAGGGGTATCATGAAATCAATTCCCCAATAATCAAAGATTTCAACGACCATCATGGGATTGTGGGAAATTTGATTCCTTTTGGTAATGGATCCAAATTTCTGACACTAAGGAAAACTTTTACAGAATTTGATGGAATCATTAGTGAGATTAGGATAGTAGAAAACACTTTGTAGGTCCTTTTTAGTGGTTTTATTTGTATAAAAGTGGAATCTACATGCCTCTCCATGACAAAATTTTAGAATGAACTTTTTCTTAGACTCAGGAACACATTTCCTAATGATTTGATCAGGACAAGACTTGAAGATGTGAGGATCATCAAACACATAGTGTATGACCTCATAAAGAAATTTCCTCTTATATTGGGTTACAAAAAAATTTGGAATGTCACTGATCACCAAATGGTTAGCTATGTCAGCATACCATGGTCAATCCCTCACTGAATGGAGGTGCTCATCAGGAAATAAATATGACATAGAAAGGTGATGTGAGTTGTATTTTAATTCCATCCTAGAGAGGTGACCAACTACAACATTTTCAACACCATTTTGTATGCTCAATAGTAATATTGAAATCTTGATGAAGAATGACCCACATAATAAATCAATCCTTGGAATCTTGTTTTTGGAAAATGTACTTTAGGATAGAATGGTCGGTGCAGACACTGATGGGTGATCCTAAGAGATAAGACAAGAATTCCTCCAAGGAAAATACAACAGACACCTTTACCATCCAGACACTGTGACCATCCAGACACCGTGACCATCCACACAGCGTGACCATCTAGACACTGTGACCATCCAAACACCATGACCATCCAGACACTGTTACCATCCAAACACTGTGACCATCCAGACATCGTGACCATCCAGAAACTGTAAAAATCTAAACACCATGACCATCCAGACACTGTTTCATGGAGACACCATATCAAGGAGACACTATTTCATGGATGCACCATTTATAGGCAAAGTGTGACACCATTTCTTAATCTATTTTGTCATTTTTACTTTAATTTATAACGATCATATTTGATGATTTTAAATTCACTAGCATAATTAATGTTTCTTTTTAGACATATCATCTGATAGTATGAGGTATGAGGTGCAGAATACATGAACCCTGACAGCTCCAACACATGCACTCCTAGAATAAAAGAGAAGTGCGGCCCCAAAACAAAACAAAGAGTGCAATAATTAAGTACACATGAGATATCCTAAAAAAAGAACTGAAACATGAAAATCAATATTCATGAAGAACGCATGAATCATTATTTGATAGAAAATCTGAACACCATAGATCAGAATCATCGAGCACATATTCACAGTGAAAATACCAGGAAGAATACAAACCAAATCTAGATGACTTATGATACCTTGTTTTCCACGAGAGGTCATGATTTTTACATCTAATTCATCTCAAAATTCCAAAACTGCATAGACTAACACTCTGATCACTTATAACCCTATCTCATGATTTCAATTATATTGTGTGTTGTTTTGCTTATCATTCGAGAAGTGTTTTTATCTGTATTAAACATGCATGTATCCTGCATCAAACTGAAGGATACAAGATATCATTTCTCTTACATCATTCTACACTTCTGTATTCCCACAAATAAGTGTGGAAGTTTTTGTGTGTAAACTATTAGTTCATACCCATGAAGAACTATAGAAGTGGTAGTGTGACCTGGACTATATTGTGTACTATTGTAAAGACTGATTCAAACTGTGTATCTAGTTTTTTTATTTTTACTAATTGGTGGCAGGTGATCCCCATCTGGAGTGTATTATGTTTCAGTTTGATACTGAACCACTTGTTTAATATCCACTATGTTGTTTAATTTTAGTGGTCTCTGTTTTACTATTTAATTCTGAAATCACTTAATTTACTTTGATAGTTAATATTGGAAAGAAGTTATAATTGTTTTTAATTATTATAATAGCTTCAAATGTCATGTTAATTACAAATATTATGATTATAGAGAATTAATCAATAATTAAAGAAGTTATTTAAATAGTCAAGCTATCTTGACAATATATCCTTGATTAACTGGGTTGTATTTAACTTTATTGGGGAACTCTTTTAAGACTAATTTTTATATATAGATTTTGAATAGATACTCAATCCACCTATATTGAGTACTCTACTCTGAAAAACATTTTCTACCAGATGAGTGTTTTTTAATCCTATTATGACTCTGTTTTTTACCCTATTCAACTATGATTTTAGTTGTATATTAAAGATCTATAGATTTCTATTAATTATAAATTTCAAGATCTATTAAATTATTTCATTATTATGGATAATATATTGGAATGTACTGCAAAAAACAGATCACCATTATATATTGGAACCAATTATGATCAATGGAAAATTAAAATGAAAATGAATGTAGAATGTTTGAGCTTTGAAATATGTTATTCAATTACAGAAGAATATTTGATTCTTGCTTCTGATAAAATCACTTGGGATGAACCTACCAAAAATTCCTTTTATAACAACTTCAAAGGTATGAATGCTTTACATTTATCTTAAGGATATGTGGAATTTAATAGAATCTCCTCATATAAAATTGCCCATGGAATTTGGGATACATTTACTATTTCAAATGAAATAACTTCAAGTGTTAAAGAAATAAGACTTAATACTTACACTATTAAATATGATAACATTAAAATGAAACCTGATGAGGTTATTTCTTACATGTATCATAGGATCAACATAACTATGAACACGATGATTTCTCTTGGAATAGAAGTCACTAACAAACAATAGATCATGATGATTCTCAGATTTCAATACGACAGATGGAGTGGAACCTCTATCTCTATTAGAGAGTCATGTGACAACATCAAACTACCTATAAAAGGCATCATTGAAAAAATTGATGATGTATGAAGAGAATCTAAATGTCAACACGGAAGAGGAGTATAAACCCCAAAAAATCTATATCATTCAAGACCACCACCTCTAAAAACAAAGAAAAACAGAAATTTGAAGTTTCTATAAAAAGTTGTAGTAGTGAAAAATAGTCACCTAATAGTGATGAAGAGATAGATCAATTATCTAGCAGGTTGAATAGATTTTTCCAGAAGAAGGAATTTTTCAGAAATCCAAACTTCAATGGATGTTATGATAAAAAAGTAAGATCGAAGAAATATTGGAAAATAAGTGACAAGTCTAATGATATTGTCTGATATGAATTTAAGGGAAAAAGAGATATCAAGGATGATTCTCCCAAGCCCAAGTACAAAAATATTTATGAGAAAAAAGATAGAGATTATAAAAATGAAAATAAAGAAACATGGAGTGCGTCTGAGAACAGATCAAGTGACTCAAAATCTTCACATGACAAAAAAGCTAACAAAGAAAATTTGTGTTTTATGAAAAACACATCTGAGGAAACACTGGAATCTCTTATACATAATGCATATTATTATGGATATGAGAGTGACTATGAAAATATTTCTAAGGAATAAATGTTTGAATACATTAGTATGATTGAAGAGAATTGAAAGGAACAAAAAGATAAATACAAGTCTTGATGAAAGAGCATCCTCTCACCTCAACTATTAAAACTAAACTCACCGTAGAAAAGAAAAAAATGCACAATTACTCAAAGAGAAAAATGTACTCAAACTATATAATGATCAATTGAAAAAGTATCTTGAAAGTTTTAATAGTGGTAAAGATACCATTGTTTAAATGATAGGTAAATAGATTTCTCTTAAATATACATATGGCATTGGCTATCAACCTGGAAAAGAGAAATTTTAGAAGCACTAATTTTGTTTCTAAATCTAGGACATACATCTTTAATCCCAATTCTGGAAAACATTCAACTAGATCATGTTATGATACCGTCTCTACTATTTCAATATTTTCTGGAAAAAATAGAGTTTATTTTTCAAATACATTATATAATGACTACAGGAAACCTATGAGGCATATATGGGTTCCTAAGGAACTAGTTGCTAATATTACTGGACCCAAAAAAATGTGGTGAAACGCGCGGCCGATTTTCGCCTATCGACCGGCCAAAGTTCCAGTGCTATGCTAATGTGTATAGCAGCACTCGGGTCGAATCCTCAGTGATGATTCATTGAAATAGTCGTTTGTTTTTATTTAATTGTATTCTGATTGGGGGGTTTGTTTACAGAGCTTATGACATAATTTATGGATGATGTTTGATTCAACAAATTGATAAGGATTGGGGTGAGGTCATTATTAGGGAGTTAAGCTTGTGATATCCTTGATCTTTGCTTTATATTGCATTTAAATTAACACTCATTTCACAAGATGACATCGATTAGAATTCCTAAGTGTTAAATCTTTAATCAAAGCATTAAATTAATTAGGATTTTAATCTCAATCAGTACATGTTTATGGTAGTGTATTTTTAGTTCCAATAATCCATGGAAACCACATGCTAAACAAAATATGTCATTAATCCATGACAAATTAAGTCCAACATACACAATGTTAAATTAATGAATACTCATTGAGAAAATACTCTCAATCACTTAACATCCCTAAATTATAACTCACACCAATGAGATATTTACTCATCCATTTGGGTGTTTAATATTCTGGTTATAATAATTATGATGATAAATTAAGAATAGAATAAAAAGAAAGGGATTAGAAAAGAGTGGTACGTCGACACACAAACACGAACGATGATGATAATTAAAAACGGATTTTCAATTGAATGAGGAAGAAAAATAATGGAAGGGGATTGAACTGAATTTCAACTATTTTAAGAACATAAATATTAAACTACAGATGTTGGATGATAATAAGAGACATTGAAGAAGAAACTTGCATTAAAACAGAATTACAAAAGAAAGGACTTACAAAATTACAAAAAGGAAGAACATGAAAGTAAGTGAAAACAAAGAGAAGAGGAAAGGTCTCTCAAGTGAAAACATGAGTATGGAAGGTCCTCCCAATCCTTTGTAAAGGCTTTTTTCATGCCAATATTTTATCCTCTCTTCTGAAATTCCAACCCCTCTAAAGGAGAGAAGGGGAGAGTATTTATAGCCCAAGGAGTGGACTGTTTTCATTCCCAATCTGTCCCTCCACTTGATTCGCCAATTTGGAAATTCAGACAGCCTAATATTCAAATATATCATTCTTCAATGTTTTAGACAATAATGTTGGGCGACTACTCTCAAAAGTGGGAGTCATTTGGACTTACAGATCAAAAGATATGGCCGTTTGATTAAACAAAGTTAAACATTCCATTTCAATCCAGTCTTTTTGAAGTCCACAATGTGAAAGGGTTTTTGAATATGAAGATGCCTCAAATATGAATGGTGTCTTCAACAATGTCGGCCGTCTATGTCTCCTATTTCACATTGAAAAATCTCAGCTCGATTTTATGCTTACATCATGAGATATGTCATGCATACTATACTGATTTTAATTCTCGTCCATAATGGAGGTCTGGATTTCAAAGCTATATTTGGGCCCATTGTACTTGGATTTGGGCCATGAAAGTTTTATCCAAGATGAAATGTAGTGTCCCCCGAATTATGGTGGAGTGTTAATGTTTTTGGACTTCTGTATTGAGCCCAGTAAATCAATCTTCATGGTTGGTCCAGTTTGTTCACAGATTCTTTGGTCTTCTTTGTGAGGACCATATGACCCTTCAAATGGCAGAATTGGCTCATGGTACCTTCTAATGAAATGTTTTATATTTAAAGTATAATCCTAATTAACAATCACCACACAATTTGGATCAGTATAGTGACAGTTATTATTAAAAAATTAAACTGACTCAATTGGACTACTTCTAAAAATGCTTAAAATTTATACTTAATATTAAAACATTAATATTTCACACAAATTATGCACATTTCATATAAAATCAGTAAAGGGAGAATATAATAAGTCATGAAAATATTAATAACATCAACTCCCCCACACTTAGTTTTGGGCATGTCCTCATGTGAAACAAATATAAAAACATGACAAAATCATTTTTACTCACCAACAGATATTAAAATTGCGTTTTCTCCAATCAGGGGAGGTTTAGACTATTTCAGTCATCCATTTTGAGTTCCACCACAATTTGTTACAAAAACAACGTTCCAAAACTAATTCATTTTTTCATGCACAAATATAGAAATAGAAAATGTGGACACTCAAAACTCACACCTCTCAAGATGATAAAATTCATTTGTGGAGGTTCACTCTTTCACCAACCAAAAGTGAAAATCATAGAGTTTGAAAAGAGTTATCAGCTTACAATCCCTATCCAACGTGAATAATAATCAAGAGGTATTTTTAAGGGGTTTTTCTGTGGCTAAGGGACGGTAGGAATATAATGTCTAAGAGAGATAATAAGAGGGTTAAAATACCAACATAGAAAAACAATGCACATTTTTTTGAAATAAAACATGGAAGGAAATGAAAACACATATTTAAAAGGGAATGATTGTGTGAAGAAAGACACAGTAGAGAAAGAAAATATGATGGCGATGAGAGGATGAAATATTTACAAACCACCAAACTTCTCCCAATGATATAAGAATATAAATCAAGGGTTCTTTTTTTTATTTTTTTTATTTTTTTTTTCAAAAGTTGGCCTTGAGAAAGATCTCACACTCATATCCCATCCCATGTTTAATCTCCTCACGACACTAATTGTAATATTTATAACAAGATCAAAGTTTGAGGAAGATTTATTTTTGACCTACCTAAGACACAACCCATTTTTTCAATTTTTTTTTATTTGAATTTTTTTGTGGAACTTTTTTGAACACTTTTCAATATAATTTGTACAATTCATTACCAAATCCCATTGAATGAAAACCTCCCCCCCCCACACTAAAATGGATGCTTGACCTCAAGCATATGATAACACACCATAAATTAATGAAATGATACCCAAAAATGAAATCCATTCCCCCCCCCCCCACACTTAAATTTCAAAAACATATGCAATGAAAATCCTTGTTGATATTGGGTGGGATAAGGTATTGGGCTTGTAATGTGGCTATCAAAGAAAATGTTTTCATAGGCTCAAAGGGGCTTTCAAAAGGAGGATTAATTTAAGGGAAATGGGAGGCTATTTGGCTATTGTGATTTTCATGTGGTTCAGAAAATGCCTCTATCATATTAATACACACTAAGGTAGGAAATTCAGCTCGAAGGTCCACAAACTCAAGACTCACAAATGGGGGTGAAAACACTCATTTTAAAAAGATGGCCATAGGTGGCCTTGGCATGAAAGAAAATGTTGTTCCTCATGGTTCGGGAAAAGAATTTTCCAAATCAAAAATTGAGCATTCAAAATCTGTTAATTTTGACACAAAATTCATTATCCAAAGCCATGATGAAAATGAAAAATATTTTAGATGAAAAAACGTATGTTAACTCCCCAAAATGGTTGGACAAAATTTCAAAACTCGATGGTGAGTTAGCATGACACTTTTTTCTGTAATTTTTTAAGTGATTGTGTTTTTTTGGTTTTTTTAGATTTTAAGGTTTTTATAAAATACACACCCACAAAAGAAAGAAAGTGAAAAATAAAGGTTTTTATAAATAAAATGGTTAAAAAATATAGAGAGGAAGAAGAAGAAATAGGTATAGAGAGGAAAAGATAGAGAGAGTTAAAGGGAAAGAGGTGCCCCCTGGTTTGGATTTGGCGGGTCGCCTTCTCCATATAATGGTAGGTCAGCTAGAGAATTTGGGGAGCCAGTGGAAGTTGATGTTGTTTCAGGATTGCATGTCCTCTCATGGTGATGCTTTAACCGATGTCCATTAACCGTGAATGTCCTTTTGGAAGAGGGGTCTTGGACTTGCACTGCACCAAATGGGTAAACATTAGTAATTATAAAAGGAACTTCCCACCAAGAATTAAGCTTACCTGGATGAAGACGAAATCGACAATTGAAGAGCATTAACTTTTCACCTTCATGAAATTCCTTTCTCAGGATGTGTCTGTCATGGTGTACCTTTGACTTCTCTTTGTACATATTGGATTTTTCATAGGATTCAAGTCAATGCTCCTCCAGTTCGGCCAATTGCAATAGTCTTTCTTCACCAGATTTTTCACATTCAAAATTACAGGTTTTCACAGCCCAAAAAGTCGTATGGTGGATTTCAACTGGTATGTGACACGCTTTACCAAAAACTAGCCTAAAAGGAGACAACCCAATGGGTGGTTTATAGGCAGTTTGATAAGCCCAAAGGGCTTCACTAAGTCTCTCAGGCCAGTCTTTTATGGTGGGCTTAACAATTCTCTCAAGTACCCTTTTCACTTCTCTATTAGAGAGTTCAACCATACCATTTTTTTGGTGGTGATATGTAGTTGATGTTTTATGAACAACCCCATTCTTTTTCAGAAGAGATTTTATGGTTCTATTACAAAAATGGGTTCCTAAGTCACTGATTAAGGAATGTGGTGTGCCAAATCGTTGGAAGATGTGGGTCTTTAGGAACTCACTAACAGTATGAGCATCATCCTTCCTAGTGGGTTTGGCCTCAACCCACCTTGAAAAATAATCGACTGCAAGAAGAATGTATGAGAATCCATTAGAAGGGGGAAATGGTCCCATGAAATCGATGCCCCAAACATCGAAGATTTCACAAAAAATTAAAGGCTTTTGGGGCATTTCATTTCTATTTGAAATTGTGCCAAACATTTGGCAAGTGGGACATGATTGAAAAAACTCATGTGAGTCCTTGAAGAGTGAAGGCCAGATGAATCCAGAGTCTAGGACCTTTCGGGAGGTCCTTTGTGGTCCATAGTGGCCACCTTCGGGAAGTGAGTGACAGAATTCTAATATGGAAGAATATTCATCTTCATCAACACATCTCCTAATTACCATGTCTACCCCAGTTTTCCAAAGTTTATTTTCTTCCCAAAAATAGTATTATGAATCAATTTTCAACTTAAGTTTTTGTTCTTTTGAAAAAATATCAGGAAAAACACCAGAAACCAAGTAATTTACAATTGGGGCATTCCATGGTAGTTTTGGAGTGAGAGATAAAAGGTGCTCATTTGGAAATTCAGGATCAATGATTTCAGAATGAGTAGAATTAGGAATTCTACTCAAGTGATCAGCCACAAGGTTTGTTTTTCCCGTTCTATCTTTGATTTCAAGGTCAAACTCTTGAAGCATTAGAATCCATCTTATTAGCCTTGGTTTGGATTCACTTTTCTTGAGTAAGAACTTAATAGCAGAATGGTCTGTGAAGATGATGATTTTGGCACCTAAGAGATAGGGCCGAAATTTATCTAAGGCATAAACCACAACTAAAAGTTCCTCTTCAGTCACAGTGTAGTGAGATTGAGTTTCATCCAATGTTTTTGAGGCATAATAGATGACATGAGGAATTTTTCTCTTCTTTGACCAAGAACAGCCCCAACAGCTCTATCAGAAGAATCACACATCAATTCAAAGTGTATGGACCAATCTGGGGGTTGGATTATTGGGGAATATGTAAGAGAATTTTTGAGTTCAATTAAGGATCTCTTGAAAACCCCAACAAAATGGAAGGTGACATCATTTTGGAGCAACCGAGTGAGTGGGAGGGATATCCTACTGAAGTTATGGATGAATATATGATAGAAACCGGCATGACTGGGGAATGAACGGATGTCTTGAACAGAATTGGGTGGAGGAAGTGATTGGATCACTTCAATTTTGGCAGGATCGACTTCAATACCATCTTTTGAAACTATGTGCCCTAGAACAATCCCATTTGAAACCATGAAGTGACATTTTCCAAAATTTAACACAAGGTTGCACATGACACACTTTTGAAGGACTAGAGAGAGTGAATGCAAATAAGATTAAAATGACTCGCCATAAATGGTGAAGTCATCCATCAAGACTTCTATGGAGTGTTCAATGAATTCTGAAAAAAATACTCATCATACACCTCTGGAATGTTGTGTGAGCATTGAAAAGTCCAAAAGGCGTTCTCTTATATGCATATGTTCCAAAGGGGCATGTGAAAGTAGTCTTTTCATGGTCCTGACGTGATATTGGGATTTGAAAATATCTGGTTTATCCATCAAGAAAGCAATAGTGTGAATTTCCGGCTAATATTTCTAGCATTTGATCAAGGAATGGAAGAGGGTAGTGATATTTTTGTGTTTTATCATTCAATTTTCGATAACCAATTCATACATGCCATTTGTTCTTCACTCGAGTTGTGAATACCTCCCCATGTTCATTTGTGACAACAGTTATGCCACCCTTCTTAGGTACAACTTGAATTGGACTAACCCATTCACTATCAGAAATTGGGTAGATAATACCAGCTTGAAGAAGTGTGGTGATATCTTCCCTAACTACCTCAAGGATGAGTGGATTGAGTCTTCTTTGTGGTTATCTAATTGGTTTGGATGATTCCTCAAGATGGATGTGATGCATGCAAAGGGCAGTGTTGATTCCTGGTATGTCATCTAGGGTCCACCCTAAGGCCTTTTTGTTTTCCTCTAACACCTGAACATGTTTGGACTCCTCAGTTTCAGTAAGGGTGGCAGAGATAATGACAGGATATGAGTGATAATGGAAGAGGAATGCATATTTCAGGTGTGCATGAAGAGGTTTCAGATCAGTCTCATCTTTTACTTTTGGGATCGACAACTCAGGAATGGAAGAAGGGACTTCAGTTGCTTCAGGTTCATTTTCCTTAATATTGTCCAAGGTGGAGGAGTAGAGATCAGAATTGATGTGGAATTCAAGAGAGTTTTCAAGTTCCTCTAGATTGATGGAGTCTATGAATGAGAGGTCCACATCAACTTCACCATTTATGACTTTTTTAATCATTGTGAAGATTTCACAAGATCCATTATCATTAGAACATGAATAACATGGTGGATTGGGGTTCAATTGACTCTTAGAAGTTTCCTCAGAAGCATGGATTGAGAATGCTGACTGATCCTCAGATGGGTATCGCATGGCTTGGAAAATGTTGAACATAACCAGTTGGTCACCGAATTCCATGGATAGGATGCCTGAATGGACATGAATCTTGGTTCTCGGAGTCATAAGGAATGGTATTCCTAGAATTAGGGGAGATTGAGAAGATTTCGTCTCACCTTCCATGTCAAGGACATAGAAATCAGCAGGGAAGATAAGATCATTAACTCGGACAAGGACATCCTCAATTATTCCCTCAGGACGGGCTGTGCTTCTATTGGATAACTGAATTACAACACCCGTTGGGTGCAAGGGACCTAGTCCAAGGTTAGAGAAGATGGATTTGGGCATGACATTAATTGAGGCTCCTAGGTCTATGAGTGAATCATCAAAGTTGGAACATCCAATTTGGCATGGGACTGTAAAGGTCCCTGGATCTTTGCACATAATGGGTATGGAATGCTGGGTGGAAACATTTTCAAAGGTCCTAAGTTGCCTCTTGTGGGTGCACAATTCCTTAAGAAACTTGGCATACTTAGGAATTTGTTTTATGGCATCTAAGAGGAGAATGTTGACTTCAACACGTCTAAACATGTCGAGAATTTTAGGATCATGTTCAAAGGAGTTCCTTGGTTTAGAAACGGCTTGAGGAAAAGTAATTGGATTCTTAAGTGGAATGGAAGGAGGTGAGGGAATGGTTTTAGGTTCCTTTTCAAGTTTCTTTTTCTTTTCATTTTCTAGGTTAACATTCAAAGGAAGGTTTGAGGATTTATCATGAGGCATAGAAAGTTTCTTTCCTGATCTAAGTGTAATTGCACTTACATTACCCTTGGGGTTGGGTAATGGTTGAGCTGGGAGTTGGGAGGAATTTGATTGTTGTTTCTGACTCAGGTGGGATTCAAGATGACCTATTTCAGTTTCAATGTTTTTAGGGCTGAAACGGGTGAAGGAGGCAAGATATTCTACTGCACTTTCCCATGATTTCTTGGTAGAAGAGGCTTGTCCCGGATTGGGATTACCTTGATTTTGGTTCTTGGGAAAGCGATTGTATTGGTTTTGGAATTGGGAAGGCTCACTAGGATAAGGCAATCCAGGAGGAGGATTGTTCCTTTGAGGTTGAGGAACAAAAGGATAATGTTGATGGAAGTTACCACCACCTTGAATATATTGAAATTGGATTGGATTTTGAGGAGAGAATTGAGGGGGATGAGAGATGGTATTACCATACCTCAAGCCTGGGTTAAAGGTAGAAGAGAAAGGCTCAGAGTGAGGTTGGTTGAAGTTTCTAACAAACTGACCTGATTGTTGAGGGTTGGGGTTCCGCTGAGCATATGCTACATTAAGCTCCATTAGTCCAGATGAATCGGATTGATCCTCTTGAAGTTGTGGACAAGTGTCAGTTGGATGAGATGGAGAGTTTCATATTCCATAGTTTTTGATTGGTCCAGGAAACATTGATTGTGGAGAAGACGAGGTTGGGGATTTGGTAGCCATAGCTTGTTGTCGCACAAGACCTGTAAGTTCACTCATCCACTCAGTCATTTTGTTCGGCTCAAATGATTGATTATCTTGGGCTTGTTTGACTTGAGCATGTGCTCGAGTATGGAACTGTTGTGTGTTTGCAGCCATGTTACTTATGAGATCTCTTGCTACTGCAGTAGTTTTATCAACAAGAGCACCACCACTTGCGGAATCAATGAGAGTTCTCTCCATAGCCAATAACCCCTCATATAAGTATTGCATCAAGAGTTGGTCAGGGATTTGATGATGTGGGAAGGTTGCCACGAGATTTTTGAACCTCTCTCGGTACTCATGGAGTGATTCACTTGGGAATTGATGGATACTACTTATTTCCTTTCGGATAGAAGCAGTATGACAAGCAGGAAACAATTTTCTATGAAAAGCTGCTTCATGTCATTCCATGTGGTTATGGAACCAGGAGGTAGGTAGTAGTGCCATGAATTAGCAGTGTCATCTTGGGAAAAAGGGAATGCTCGGAGTTTTATTTGTTCTTCAAAAACCCATTGAGGCTTCATGGTAGAGCATACTACTTGGAACTCTTTAACGTGAAGATGTGGGTCCTCACCAGCTAGCCCGTGAAAATGAGGGAGAAGATGAATCAAACCTAATTTGAGTTCGAAGTCAGCATCTATGTTTGGATATTTAATATCAAGAGGGTGGTAATTCATATCAGGGGAAGCGAGTTCTTTTAGGGTTTGTTCCCTAGGATTGGCCATTTCAATTTCAACTGGTTGGATGAGGACTGGTTCTTGAATTATTTGAGTATCTCTTATGTTCCTCCTAAGTTGGCGAAGTGTTCACTCAATTTCAGGGTCAAAAAAATCCAAGGGATTGTTTGGAAGGCTACAGGGCATTCAGAGAGATTTTGGAAGAAAGAGTAAGATGGGGTTTTCTTTGTATTTTTTTCAGTTTATGATTTTTATGAGAAGACGGGTTTTTCTTTGTGATTTTTTTTCAATTTTTTTTAAAATTTTGTTTTTTTGGTTTTTTTGAAAATAACCAGAAACTAATGACTAATTAAAGCACCATCCCAGGCAATGACACCATTTGAAATGCGCGGACAATTTTCTCTTATCCACCGGTCAAATTTCCAGTGCTATGCTAATGTGTATAGCAGCACTCGGGTCGAATCATCGACGATGATACTTTGAAATAGTCGTTTGTTTTTAGTTAATTGTATTCTGATTGGGGAGATTGTTTGCAGAGCATATGACATAATTTATGGATGATGTTTGAGTCAAAAAATTGATAAATATTGGGGTGAGTTCATTATTAGGGAGTTAAGCTTGTGATATCCTTGAGCTTTGCTTTATATTGCATTTAAATTAACACCCACTTCACAAGTTGACATCGATTAGAATTCCTATGTTTTAAAGCTTTAATCCAAGCCTTAACTTAATTAGGATTTTAATCTCAATCATTACATGTTTATGGTAGTGTATTTTTAGTTTCAATAATCCCTGGAAACCACATGCTAAACAAAATATGTCATTAATCCATGACAAATTAAGTCCAACATACACAATGTTAAATTAACGAATACTCATCGAGCAAATACTCTCAATCACTTAACATACCTAAATTGTAACTCACCCCAATGAGATATTTACTCGGACATTTGGGTGTTTAATATTCTGGTTATAATAATTATGATGATAAATTAAGAATATAAGAAAAATAATGGTATTAGAAAAGAGTGGTACGTCGACACACACACACACACGAACGATGATGACAATTAAAAACAGATTTTCTATTGAATGAGGTAGCAAAAGAAGGGAAGGGGATTGAACTGAATTTAAAATATTTTTAAAAAATAAATATTAAACTACATAAGGTGGATGATAATAAGAGATATTGAAGAAGAAACTTGCATTAAAACAGAATTACAAAAGAAAGGACTTACAAAATTACAAAAACAAAGAACATGGAAGTAAGTGAAAACAAAGAGAAGGGGAAAGGTCTCTCAAGTTAAAACATGATTATGGAAGGTCCTCCCAAGCCTTTGTCAAGGATTTTTTCGTGCCAATATTTTATCCTCTCTTCTGAAATGCCAACCCCTCTCAAGGAGAGAAGAGGAGAGTATTTATAGCCCAAGGAGTGGACTGTTTGCATTCCCAATCTGTCCCTCCACTAGCATCGCCAATTTGGCTATTCAGATAGCCGAATCGTCAAATATATCCTTCTTCAAAGTTCTATAAAATAATGTTGGCCGACTAATCTAAAAATTTGGAGTCAGTTGGACTTACGGATCAAATGTTATGGCTGGTTGATTAAACAATGTTAAACTGTCCATTTCAATCCAGTCTTTTTGAAGTCCATAAAGTGAAAGTGTTTTTGAATATGAAGATGCCTTAAAATCTGAATGGTGTCTTAACCAAGGTCAGCCACCTATATATCCTATTTCTCACTGGAAAATCTCAGCTCGATTTTATGCATACATCATGATATATGTCATGCATACTATACTGATTTTAATTCTCGGCCCGAATGGTGGGCTGGACTTCAAAGCTTTATTTGTGCACCTTTTACTTGGATTTGGGCCTTGAAATTTTTATCCAAGATGACATGTAGCATCCCACAAATTATGGCGGAGAGTTAATGTTTTTGGAGTTCTGTATTGAGCCTAGTAAATCAATCTTCAAGGCTGGTCTAGTTTGATCACAAATTCAGTGGTCTTGTTTGTGAGGACCATATGACCCTTCAAATGCAGAATTGGATCATGGTACCTTCTAATGAAATGTTTTATATTGAAAGGAGAATTCTAAAAAACAATAACCACCCAATTTGGATCAGTATAGTGATAGTTATTATTAAAACATTAAACTGACTCAATTGGACTGCTTCTAAAAATGCTCAAAATCATACTTAATAATAAAACATTAATATTTCACACAAATTATGCACATTTTATATAAAATCAGTAAAGGGGGAATATAATAAGCCATGAAAATATTAATAACATCATGTGGGTACCAAAATCTATTTTTATTTGTCTATTTTGTAGGAAAGCTGCTCAAAGTGTTCCTATAATAGCTTATGGTACTTGGACAGTGGGTGTTCAAGACACTTGATATGAGACTATTCATGATTCAATAATTTAATAAAAATTGAAGGATGAAATGTAAAATTTTGTGATAATTCCAAAAAAAATATTATGGATTTTGTCCAAATCAGTAAATCTCACTCAGTTTTGATTTCTAAAGTACGTTTTATTAATGGAATGAAATATAATCTTCTTAGCATTTCACAATTATGTGATGATGGATTTCATGTTAAATTTGAAAAGGATTCCTGAAATGTTTTTAATTATAAAAATCAATTAGTATATTCTACATTACAAAATGAGAATTTATATGCTGTTAAAATACATTCCTTAGATTATCCAAATGCTTCATGTTTAAGTCTGATTCAAAAAGAGCCTTGGTATTGGAATAGGAGTCTGTGACACTATAACACTCACTACCTTTGAAAGATAATGAGAAAACGCTTTGTCAAAGACCTACCAAAACTTGAGTTTCCAAATGATAAAGTGTGTAACCCATATCAAAAAGGGAAGCAACACAAAATATCATTCAAACCAAAGAATGAAGTGTAAACTTCTCAACATATCTAATTGGTTCATATGGATTTGTTTGGACCATCTATAATTTCTAGTTTAAATGGAATGAACCATGATTCTGTTCTTATATATGACATTTCTAGATATACTTGTAGTTTTTTTGGCTCACAGAATTTAACCCTGCTCTCATTTCACTAAATATGCCAAAACCATAGAAAATGTTAGAGGACTTAAAATTAAATCCTTAAGAAGTGATCTTTTCCTTGAGTTTGAAAATCAAGGGTTTGAATCCATTTTTTCACAAAATTGCAATATTCATAATTTATCTACCCCTAGAATATCTCAACAGAATGGAGTTTTAGAAATAAGAAATAGAACACTGTAAGAGATTCCTAGAACCATGCTTAGTGGATAAGACTTACTTATATATTTGTGGGCTAAAGTTGTAAATATAGAAAGTTATATTATCAATAGAGTATTTATTCTACCTATCCTTAAAATCACACTATATGAGTTATAGAACAATTGAAAACCCAAACATAGCTACTTTAATGATTTTGGTTATAATTTATATATCCTCAATACTATGGAAAATATAAAAAAAATCATCCAAGAGTGATGAAGGAATCTTCTAAGGATATTTAATTTCTAGTAAATCCCATAGAGTGTTTAATAAAACATCTAAATGTGTGGAATAATATATCGACGTAAAATTTGATGAAATAGATCTACATGAGCCTAAGACTACTATAGGGAACCTGGAAGATGATGTATCAAATCTGGGAATTAATTCATAATCCTCTAATCATCATGTAAAGGAATATATGAAAACTTCTTGTTCTGTAAATTCTTTAGATTCTGATCACAATGATCTAGATCCTGTTGATGAACCTAAAATCGTCAGTCCTTCATTTTCTAGAGTTGTTAGAGCTCTAATGAACCATCTTTTAAATATTATTGTAGGAGAATTTGATAATAGAACTAAAACGAGATCTTCTCATAGAAATCAAGTTGAACATCAATCCTTATTGTCACAAAATGAACCTAAAAACATTAATGCTCCTATCAATGATCGATTTTGGGTGATGGATTTTCAAGTAGAACATAATCAGTTTGAAAGGAACAATGTTTGGAAACTTTTAGAAAGACCCAAAGACACATTCACCGTAGGAACTAAATGGGTTTTTAGAAATAAGGTATATGAAGCTGGTAATATAGTAATAAAAATAGTCTATATTGGTGTTAGGTCAACAAGGATGAATACCCTGAGAGGGGGGGGGGGTGAATCAGGGTATGACAAATTTAAAATTAAAGCCCGTTATGATCTTTTTTCACTGTTAAAAAAACACTCTTCTCTCTCTTTCCCAATGCACAATAAAAATAAATGGTAAAGCATGCATAGGACACAACAGTTTTTACTTAGTTTACCCCCACTAGGCTATGTCCATGGAGCATACACTGACAATGTACCAATGTACCAAATCCACAACAATGAAATTGTTGTTTACAAGGTTCAGGATAGATCACTTCTATTCCCAGGCTCACTGCCTTTACAATGTTTAGGGTCAGCTCACTGCTTTCCCAAGGGTCACTCATTGTATCTCTCTCTGGCTCAATGCCGATGGAGAGGATCACCTTCTTCCTCTTCCATTTCTCACTACTCTGGAAAGGATCCACTCATAGTTTATATAACTGCAGGTCTCTTCATTATCAATAATGAATTTATCCCTCGTTGTATGTAGATGCTCTATTGAAGTCCAAATTTCACCCGTAGATGAATCTCCATTTGCACCGATGGTATTGGGAAATCTTCCATCTTTCACGCATCCCTGAATGACTGTTGAGAATCAACCTTACCTAGCACCCTTCTCTATGATAGCGTACGAGTTATAACTACCACACAAGTCCACCTCATCCACATCCGCGATGCAAGATTCTACTACTCCAAACTTGCGCGACTCACACCCTTTTACAACCAAAACAATTTTGGCACGCAACCAACAACTTTCGTGATTCTTCAATATCTAGTGTGCAATTCCACCTCAACCACTTCCACGACACCTCCTTCATCAACTCTAAACTTGGGGGACTCACTTCCTTTCTCTCCCAAACCATTTTAGGCATGAAACTATCACCTGTCACGCGACTTCTACTTGCACGACCACACACCACTTGTGCGATCACCACACCGACGTGATAAGAGCCCTAAATTTTTCTGAGTGTCAAACTAGTACCAAATGAGGTGGGTTCAACCTGTATTTATCTGCATTTGGACACCCTTTTCGATGACACACAAGTCTCCCCTCGACGTGCATGTTTCGGCGCGCAAGTCTCTGCCGCGCAAGACACTTGTGCGACCAACCTTAAAACATTGGAGACGGTCTTTCCTTTTCCATATTTTGATATTCTGATCTTAAAAAACATAGTGAATTCAATTTTACTCTCCTTAAATTCAATGACACAAAAGTCCCATTGCAAAATAAACTTTTCACTTTTTGTCGATTTTCAGGCCCAAAAATTGGGCAAACACTAGGAAACGGCACCACCTTGTATCTTCTCTTTTCGTACCACCTCCAGATCATCCATTCCTTTGTCGACATTCTTGAATCAAACTTGAATAATTAAACACATCCCTTGAACATGAAATGACACCATGAAATCCCCTTTGTCAAAAAATTTGTACGTCCTGGTTTCCATTGTCAACAATCACAACACAAATGCACACTTTTTCAAAAAACACAATTACCTCAAAAATACTTCAATGATTCTTTGATGGATATTTTCCCAACAATTGGTTACACAATACTATAGTCAAGAAAATGTAATTGACTATGAAGAGACCTTTTAACTAGTAGCTATAATTGAATCCATCAAAATTCTTCTTTCTTATGCAGCACATCTGAATTTCAAATTATAAAAAATGGATGTCAAAAGTGCATTTATAAATGGGTATATTACTAAGGATGACTTTGTTGATAAGCCCCCTGGTTTTAAAAACCCTAATTTTCCAAACAATGTTTTTAAATTATCAAAAGATTTATACAGTTTAAAACATTCTCCAAGAGCATGTTATGATAGATTAAGTACTTTTCTTATTTCCCAATGTTTTTCAAAAGGAATAGCTAATCCTAACATTTTTATAAAATTAATTTATAATGATGTTTTAGTAGTTAAAATTTATGTATATGACATTGTATTTGGATCATCAAAATGTTCATTATGTATTGAATTTTCTAAAATGATGAAAAATAATTTGAAAGGAGTTTAATGGGTAAACTAAAATTTTTTCTCGGATTTCAAATCATTCATAATAATGATGGAATTATTTTAAATTAAAGTAAATATACTAATGATCTTATAAAACATTTCAAATGGGTAGCACATAAAGTAGTGACACTAAAATGAGTACTACATGTAATTTGGATCCTAATAAAGATGTAAAATCTATTGGTCAAACCACTTACAAAAGAATGATTGGAAGCTTACTATACTTAACTGCTAGTCAACTTGACATTATGTTTAGTCTGTGTATGTGTGATTGATTTCAATAAAATACTATGTAATATCATTTAAATGATGTCAAGATAATTTTCAAATACCTCAAGCATAAATCCAATGTATTATTATTCTATCCCAGAGGACAATCATTTTAGTTAGTGAGTTATCTTGATGCTGACTTCAGTGGTTGTAAGTTTTATATAAAAAGAACCTCTAAAACTTTTCACTTTTTAGGTGTGTCACTAGTATCATGGTGTAGTAAGAAACAAAAATTTGATTTATTATATACAAAAGAGGCTGAATGCATATCTTCTAGTAGTTGTTGTGCAAAAATTTTGTGGACGAAACATACATTACTATATTATAGATATCAATTCATGCATGTACTTATAAATTGTGACAATACAAGTGACATTAACATTTCAAAAAATCCAGTTTCACACTGTAGGAAAAAAAATATAGATATAAGACATCACTTTTTGAGATGAAGTTATCCTAAAGGTGACATAAATTTAGAATTAATTGAAACTAAATATCTGCTTGCTGATATATTCACTAGACCATTAAAATATAAAATCATAGATTAAATCATACATGAATTGGTTATGATAAATCTTTAGTAGTTATCTTACTATATCATATCTTACTATTTCAACCATTACAATTTCACAAGTCACTATCTTGAGATTACTATTTTTCATTTACAATTCTATAGTTTTACTTTCTAATGACTTTTTGTTCTTGTTTACGGTCTCACAATTACCATTTCTTGGTTACTATCTAGCACTTACTATCCCAAAAAATACGGTCACACAATTAAGAAATCACACTGTTATGGTCTCAATGTGAATGCCTGATATGGTCTCACCTTGAAAATTGATTATAGTCTCACCTTAAAGATTCTTTATTGTTTGATTTATTAATTATAATCATTATCTAGGTAATTCATTGTTTTACTTTCCTGCACTTTTTATCCTTCGACGCATGATATCCCTAAATGATAAAACAAAATAAGGTATGCTCATTCTTTAATCAAGCTCTCTTATCTTCTCTCAAACTATAACCCCTCTTTCAACCCTTCTCTCTCTAGAACCTTCAGTGAAGGCCCAAGATGTAATTCCCTTCGTCATAAACTTCAGAGAAGGACATTTCAAATTTAGAAGTTGATGATAGCGCCAAAATTAGCACCCGAGGGTCCTCTAAATGGGAATCTAGTGAACCAAATAGTAGTTCCTTAAAAGGAGATATGCCCTAAGTAGATTCTGATAAGTAAGTCTTTGGTGTTTAAAGTGCTAACAGAGTCAGGCTGGATAGATTGATTTACTAAGGAGGATAGGCCTATGTACCCCAATCTAGTTGCACAATTTTACCAGTATGTTCAATTATTTTTTAATTCAGAAGATGTCTATGTTGTGAAAAGTTGGATCAATGGCCATAGATGCACATTTTCTTCGTGGTTATGGGATGCATGGCTTAGGATATCTCATGAGGGTATTTTTGAGAACTACCAGAGAGGTCCTCCACCTACAAGTGAATTTTTTTGTTTTGGAAAAAGCTTTGAGAAGTTTAACTAGAAATGAAATAAAGTGAAGAGCCATAGATTCTGAGTTAGATGAAGAATCCAGACTCTTGTATAAGTTTATTCATAAGTTGATAAGACCTAGAAAAAATGATTTTTGCTATATTCTAGTGTCATGATGTTTTTTCATACATCTCATGAATAGTGGACATAAGATCAATATTTTTATGTATATCATACAACATATGTGTGAGTTGATCAAAACCACCTCCAAGCCAGTCTCCCGGTTTTATTCTAGTATTTTCTCAGTTATTCTTCATGTAAAGGGATTAATTAGACCAGATGAAGAATTCATTAATGATTATGAGTTTTTCCTCTCAAAAGTTACATTAAAGAAATGAAAATCAGTTTGAATCCATGGAGAAATGTTTGGGTGGAAGGTAATGAAATAATTTATGAAATGTTTAATCCAGTGGAATAACCTCCAAGACCTAAGGATATCTCTGATCCTAGTTTGGAGCTAGATGAACAAGATGAGTATTCTGACAAGGAAGAAGAATAAGTGGTTGTTGTACCTCCGAGAGAAACTTTTATGTTTGAGAAAGATAGTAAATCTTCTCCTCAAGTATTATTTGAAGAGGAAGTGCATGTTTCTGAAATAGTTGTCGATCTAGAGGAATAACTTGCCTCTAAAGAAGAATCTGATACTAAGGTAAGTGGAAATAATATTGTTGAAGAGCATAGAGAAGATGATATTTTAGTTGTGAAAGAAGCTACCCATGAGGAACTCCCAGAGGAACAATTTGTTCCAAAATATATTCATTATACTAAAGATAAAATGGAGCAATCCATTCAGTTGCCTAGAAATGAAATGGATGCAGAAATTAGGGATGAAATAGTGAAAATAGATCAAGGGTCTAAATCTCTCAGTCCTAAAAATGTTTCACTTGTTAATAGGGACCATCCTCCCCCCCCATTATAGAATATGTTGAAGTCCCTAATACGATTGATCCGAGATCACTGGATACATGGTATAAATTTTCCAGATGTTTTGATGTGAGTGATTCAAAAGTATTATCAGTCAAAGGTCTTGATTTATCTACTATGTTTCCTTTGAAATCCATTCCTGATATTGTCTCTACAAAGGAATCAGATCCTCTCTCAGCTCCTTTTTTTGAGCCTTCACCAGAATCTCCAAACATGGTGAATAAGGATGTTCTGAAAGATTTTGGAGATACCATGTTGTCTAGGGTATAAATGCTCATGAATGATCAATCTGTTCCATAACAAATCATAGTAAAAGATATGATTCATTATTTTTGGAAAATGTTATATGGACGATTCAACACAATATGCTTCCTAAGATTCAAGAAGTCAGTGTTGACAAAAAATTGTGCAGTGATGAAGTAAAAACTCTAAGAGGTATGGTTGAAGAAATTCATAGAGTGATAACCATAGGGTCATACCCTAACTCACATCTTGTTGAGGATGTTAGTCCGACCCCATAGGATGTAGCCTCACCTATTTAACCTCATTTTACTTCTATATCCGATGAAGTAGCTGAAAAATAAAGAAAATTGATTAACAGACATGTGAGCTTGTTATTGGACATAAAAAGATAACTGATGAGTATTAGGAAATTCCCCATATATTTCTAAGTAAACTAAAATCCATTACCTAAGCTATCACTACATCTCATACTTTTGGACATTAATCTCAACCTTCTTTAGACAGTGATCTTCTCAAAACAATTGTCAAGGAAGAACTACAATCTATGCTTAGTTATTTTGACAAGGAATCTCTATCTGAAGTTATCAATTACTATAAAAGAGTCTTGATTTGGGGAGATTTAATTTCTTTATTTCCAATATTTCATAGCAATAAATTTCTAATAATGTGGGCTTATACTTCAACGAGATACTCTCTAATAATGACATGACCAAACACTTAAACTATCTTATAGAGAATCCATGGATTCCATCAGTAACTCAAGTTTTCAAAACACAAGCCCAATAGCTCAATAATTTTATTTCTTTTTTTAGAAAGTTTATAGAGAACAAGGATGACTATAGAAAAGACATGCAATATGGGGGATAGATTTTTTATGATTTTATCAACATTTTAAGGCCTTATCTTCAAGTCCATAGTACAACAATTGTCGCTCTTGTAGCTACACCCATGAGATCAGGTTTACCTACCTTCTCAACCTCTCCCGTGGCCTCCAAATATATTTCTTTCTCCTAGGCTCTAAGTTAGATCATGCATGTTATCATGGATCAACAATTGCTTGGGTCTTCTACTGCACCCAACTTGCCCCCTTCTGTTTTTTGATGAACATCCTTTACCTTTTTCATCCACTGGTTCGCTCCCTTCTTCCACTTCTCCCTATGCTCTTATGGATTATTCTTTTGATGGTATTTCCATGGGCAAATAGAAGACAAAATAGTGTTGAAGAACAATGACTACCATATTTTGATAGAGATTTTTTATGTATTTTTGTTCCTTACTGTTTGTAATGACACTAATTATCCATCTAATTCATTGTGTACTTTTCATTGTATGCTTATTTTTTAATATTTTAGATAAACCCAAAAGTTAGAGAAATATGTATTCTATATGCACTTAAACTACATTAATGAAGAGACACATTACCTCATAATGAATCTATCATGCACAAAAAAATCATAAAATGGGAGATTGTTGGACTCCTCCTGTGTTACTCATGTTGTAATGATCACAAATATTTTATGTTATGTAAATCTTGTTAACCAGTTTAATCTATCTCAAAGCATGTGTACATATGATTAGTATCTTTATGAATTAAATAATCTTATCCAATATGTTAATTTCTATACATTATGTTTAATTATTGTACACTGTACTTAATTTACAACATAATGATTTCTTTGATGAATGACTAAGTCTAAAACATTTTATGAATATCACTATTTATGTATATATATAGATATTTGGCTAAGTCTGAGAAAATGTGAGTCTCCCACCAGTTGTGATTTTCTAGCAAGGCAACCAGACACCGTTCCCATCTAGACAGAGTGGCCATCCAGACACCGTACCGTGACCATTCAGACATCGTGACCATCAAGACACAGAGACCATCCAATCACTGTGACCATCCAAACACTATGACCATACAGACACTATGACCATCCAGAAACATTGACCATCCAGACACTATTTCAAGGAGACACCATTTCGAGGAGACATTGTTTCATTGAGACACCATTTATAGCCAAACTGTGACACCATTTCTAATCTATTTTGTTGTTTTGACTTTAATTTATAAAAGTCATATTTAAATCTTATAAATTCACAGAAATAATTAATGTTTCTTTATAGACATATCATCTACTAGTAAGAGGTATGAGATGCGGAATACTTGCATCATGTCGGCCCCAACACATGCACTCCTAGAAAAAATGGGAAGTGCCGCCCAAAAACAAAACAGAGAGTGCAATAAAAAAGTGCACATGAGATTTCCTAAAAACAAGAACCAAAAAATGAAACTCATCATTCCTTATGAACACACAAATAATTATTGAATAAAAAATATGGACCCTATAGATTAGAATCATTGAGAACATCTTCACACGGACAATACCAAGAAGAACACAAGCCAGATCTAGCTGACTTATGATACTCTGTTTTCCATGATAGGACTTTATTTTTTCAACATATTCATCTCAGAAGTCTAGAGATTCATAGAATAACACTCAGAGCACTTCTAATGCTATCTTATCATTTTTTCTCTGTTGTGTATTATTTTTCTTATCGATCAAGAGGTGTGGGTATCTGTATTAAACATGAACTATCTCCTGCATCAATCTAAAGGATAAAAGATATCATTTCTCTTACAACATTTTACAATAGTGTATTCCCATGGATAAATGTGGAAGAGGTTGTGTGTATCCTGTTAGTTC
The DNA here is from genome assembly GCA_963277665.1 of Viscum album. Taxonomy (NCBI): domain Eukaryota; kingdom Viridiplantae; phylum Streptophyta; class Magnoliopsida; order Santalales; family Viscaceae; genus Viscum; species Viscum album. The sequence continues at coordinate 321,414,991 of OY728129.1, forward strand.
ATACCAACAAAGAACTGTGGAAGAGATCGTGTGACCTGGACTGTCTTATATACTGTTATAATAACGGATTCAGGCTATGTATCTAGTTTATTTATATAAACTGCTCGGTGGCATGTGATAACTATGTGGAGTGGATTAGGTCTCAAAATGAGACTAAAACACTTGTTTTATATCTGCTGTGTTGTTTAATTTTTGCTGTCTCAATTTTACAGTTTAATTCAAAAATCGCTAAATTTACATTGATTGTTTGTCTTGGAAAGAAGTAATAAATGTTTTTTATTTATTTGAATAACTTAAAATGTAATGTTAATAACTGTAATTAACGTTACTAATAATTTATCAGTATTCTAATAAGTTATTTAAATAATCAAACATTCATAACAGTACAACCTTGATTAACTGGGCTGTATTTAACGTTATTGGGGAACCCATTTAATAATACTTTTTAAACAAAAATTTTGAATAGATAAAAAATTCACCCCCTATTGAGTACTCTACTCCGAAACCCATTATTGAATAGTTTTAAATTATAAATAGAATATATTTGTGTATTTTATGGAAATGTAATTCATTTTCATTAATTTTACATTAAATTCATATGTAAAAATTTTAAATTGTTTGGGATGTTTTAATCAAAAACTCATTCTTTCAATAATGGGAATAATTTTAAATTTACTATTGTAACTAATGTGTTTGTAATTTTTAAAAATATATTTCATATTTTGAATCAGTATGTCCAAATTATTTTAATGGGATACATTTGTTTTTTGGACATTATTAATAGTAACTTTGGTAATTATTTCTATTACCATAGTTGAAGGTAAATATGTTAATTAAGGGTAAAAATAATATTATAAAATTACCCTAAAGCCTAAAAAAATTCTATTGGATGACTAAAAGTAGACCCATACCACCTAAGGGTTAGAAAAAATTCATTTCATGTAATTGTTTCCGTGAAAATGATGTAATTATTATTAAAACCAAAGAACATGACAACATATCACTCTCTTATATCTTATATGTGAAATAATTTTAATTTTGGGGGAAAATTCAAAAAACATATTAAGTAAATATTCAATTGAAATATAATTAATTTATATAAATCATGTGACATTATTTATAATTTTTAGAGATTAATTAATTATCATTAATGATGACACAATAGTGATGTAACAATTGTTTTACTACTAGAAATATCTAATAAATGGTTTTAAAAATATTAAAAGAAATATCATATGAACAAATTGAAGTTCACCATGAATTTTCTAAGTGACTATGAAATTTTTGGAGTCTATTAAATATTTTGGTTCTAATTTATCTATGATGATTTTATTTAAATTCAAATAAATGAATAGTTCCAAAACTGACAGTAATGATATTTTAGAAAAAATATCATTTTATTATATTATTTAAAAATAATATAAAATATATTAAAATTTCAAAGTTATAATTATAAGATCTAAAATATCATAAAATACCTATTTATGGTCAATTAAAACTGTTATGTAAATATTTATAACCATTAAACATTTAGAATGTTATTACAAATATTAAAATTTAATAGAATAACTATGTGTCAATTAAAAAGATATGTTATAAATTGGAAAAATTATTTATCCAAAAAAAATTGTATATTGTATTACTACCCTATCTCATATCAACTTCGAATTAGAGAATCTTTGGATGTTTTGGGTAGGATTTGATTTTAATAACAATTAATATTTTTGGGAGTTTCCTAAAGTGCCCTCTCCTCTCTTGTAAGAGGGAACCTTATCCCTCTCCTATTTACTCAATTTTGAGACTTAAAGATTTTAAAAACCCTAACCATTTATCTTCTAAACATCCATAGTAGTATTCTAGAGGTTCTGGTTTTATCAAAAGTCAAATTATTTTTCCCTAAGACGAAATTTAAAGGGGGCACGTCGAGGAAGTGGTAATCTCTTCTACCGATTATTTTAAATTTATTTCTTCTTTTACATCCTCTTATTTAGTTGTTTTATTATAAAGTAATAACATAAGTATCAATAATATACTTATATGATGATATATATATATATGAAACAACCCCATTTCACCTTCTTTCAATCCCATAGAAAACAAAATCATAGCATGTGTGTACGTACTGCTTACTGTCACCACAACATTGTGTAATCTGTTTTTCACCACCACCTTCCATGGATGAGTATAATGGTAGAAATAATGAATATATATGATTATTATATCATTATAATAATTATAATTTTTTTACACCATCCAAATCAACACTATTCATCTATTATGGGAACTATATCATCGCTCGTGTGTACATAAGGCTTATTGTCTCCACGGCGCGATGAGATTCATTATAAATGTTAACCATTAATGAATCTCTATAAATTATATATAATAAAAAACAATTAAATATATGATATAATAATGATATTATAGATATATATATCATTTACTTACTTCCATTCAATTCAATAATAAAAATAAAACATCATTCATTCGTATGTACGACCTACCGTCTACATAAATGGTGTATTCCATTTATTTTATCTATATTATATATATATATATATAATATATAATATATAAATAATTTTTTACATTATGGATGTAATAAATCAATATATAAGTTATAATATCATGAATAACAATTCAAAAAACGTACGATAAATAAAATGATTATTACCTAAAACGTTGCTTTAACACGGAATTGACAAATGAATGAGTAATATAATGTCGTAAGTGAATAATATATTATATCCTAAATATTATTATGGTTCATTTACAAGTTCATAATATAGTCAAACCCTATATATAATAGTTTCAGTCATATATAGAATAAATTGGACCTATGGTTATGGATAATTTTCCAATCTCATTTTTATCCGAGATTATTTATATGTATGTATTTACTAGGGATTTATTTATCAACCATATCATTGTTTTTAAAAAAATGTTTTCATAAATTTTTTGATATTTACTGTATATATATTTAAATTCATTTTTACCCCTTTTTTACTTTTACTACGGTGTATGTATGGAAAATTTCTTTTGTTTACCATATTAGGTACTTTTTGACTTTTCTGACAAAAGTATGAGGAGAATGTTTATTTTAATTCATACTGCATGAATGGATTTATTTTATGGTTTCATGACACCTTATTTCAAAGAATAATCTTTTTCACTATATCATGTTTATTTTCAAATAAATTTTTCTCTTTTAAAATTGCACGACATTTTTAAAAACGAAAATATTTTTGTATAATAAATGATATTTTCCTTAAGAACAATGGTCATGTGTTTTATCAAAATATGTTTCCATCTAAGATGATTCTTTTAAATATGGTTAGGTTAATATTTATATTATTATTATTATTTGATTGTGTTGATGAAGGAATGATCTTTTTTATGGACTATGTTATGGAGGAATGATGTTTAAGAAACCCATTTTATTTCATGGGTTATTATATAATGAATGATTTATATTTTGTGGCATATATACTAAAGATTTCATTATGAGATGGGTGGGACCTATATATCCCTCCAATTCATTGGGTAATGTTTTATACCTCCTGATATAGACATGGAAGGAATAAAAAGTAAATCTGGTTCAGTAATACATGGCAGGATTGACATGTAAAATTTGTTCAGTAATGGACTATGTCCACTAAGTTGGTCTTGGAAGCAATGCCTTATCTATAATGGAAATAATATTATGATCTTATTAGTTTTCAAAAATTACATGTTTAATTCCCATGTTATTCTACCATGGTTAATATTCCTTTATGATCCATGCCTTACAAACTGACAATAATTATTTTATGACTCAATATTTTGATTTTAAAACTTTATGTTCATGTTTTTATGTTCAAATGTTCATGGTTTGTTTTATATTTTCCATTTTTACCCTTACTGTGAATTTGAAGTAACCCTTTTTATATTTTCCTTTCCCCGGGGTATAAAAAATGTTTTATTTAGGAAAAAAGAGGAAAATCATTATGTGAGATGTTAAAGATATTTCACTAAGTTAGAATATTATGTTTTCTATTTCTTAAGACACTAAACTAATACGATATTTGGGTGTTTGTTTGTTTCATGTATTATGTATTCTGAAAAAGAAATGTAATATCCATGTATTTCATGCTTGGGTATCTATTGTTGGTATCATAGTAATGTTTTAGTCAACCTTTGGAAACTAGGATGTGAAATCATTATTGAGATCCCTAGAGATAGTTCAATAATATGTCATGGGATGCCCTAAGAAAAAGTAAAGTATGGATTAAAAACATAGTTTTTCAGCTATAATGATGTATATCCTTGGGTTAAACCAAATATATCTTAGATTGAAATATTTTATGTAATTTACATTACTTAATTGTTTCTAATATTTGGTATTTATTTGTCACAATTTTTTTTCTAATCATAGTCAATATACTAAACTGCATAGAACATAGAAAACTGGTGAATGTTTCAGATGTGTAAATGTTGATGATTATGATGATCTACTTCCAAATTGGAATTATCATGAAGAGAATCATTCTAGTGGTATAGGTATTGGTCATACTTTCGAAGATAAAGAGATTCTAAATGATATGCGAATGTTATGTGATGTTCTTCATGTGTTGTTTACATTGATCCTATGAAGCTTGAGGTTCAGAAACAAAATGACATGATTCATATCTTTGGAAATAAGAAGATAATGGATCGTGAGTATCAATTTATGAATGAATTTGGATTATTGAGGTGTATATGTTTTGGAATTCAAAGATTATGTAATATAAATCAAGAAATATAAATGTGATGTCAGTATAAGGATTGGAAAGGATATTATGAATAGTTATATGGGGATAGTAAATTTATTTAAGGGTAAGTTTATAAACTTGGAGAACACGTGATTAAGGGAAAGATAACCCTTAATATATTCATTATGTTAAGATATTGAGCTTTGGGTAATGATATGTTGAATGTGAATAAGTAAATTATATGATTCTAGTTTCTTGAAATCTGACTATATAGTTTATGAAAAATGGGTTATGTTATCATGGATGTAGAAGCCATCTTTTTTGGACTTAATTAATATATCATATATGTTTTGAAATAAAGAAACATTCATTTTTTCAATAATGATATCTGATAATTCAGGTTTCTACCATGACTCAAAGGAATATATGATTATGTTATTCAGATGTTTGGAATGTGAAAACCATGATCTTCCTTATGTGATAAGGGTGAAAAATTTTATATTGATTTAGTTAAATTTTTTCTAAAGATTTATATTTTATGTTTTGGGAACGATTATAATGTAATATATTTATAGATATTATACGTTATATTATTGTTTATGTTTGTTAGAATAATGTTTTATCTCACAGTAGGTGGAATTATACATATTTGATTACTTATTCTACCTTTTCTTAGGAATAATGGAATGACCCTTCATTCAATCAGATGATCTGATTACACATCAAGAATGAAAAATTAGACTTCATTTCATTAAATAATAAATGAAGTGGAAATTGTTCTGGGGGTGACCAACGATGAGATTATATTGAAATCAAGTAAGTATTTATTCTCATAAATAATTCATCTAAATTAGAGGAAGATCAGGAAACCAAAAATGTTATCCTAGTACCTTCTTTTCCTATAAATCAAATAATCCCCTAAATAATCACATATTTATGGATTTCTGGTAGGTAACATTCTCTTAACCTTATTCTCAACCACTATCCATCAGAACATGATGGTTATATTTCTCCCTTATATCCATGTTTCACATACCACCTATTTTATCCTATGTGGAATCCGAGTGATTAGTTACTTTGTGTAAGCAATATGTTTCTAACATTCTTTTAAAAAATGATGTTTTAGTATTCCCTATTACTAGGTTGGATTCCATGAAGGGAACTTTCGTGTAGAAAACCATTTATAACCCTAAATAGGTTCGAGGTAGAAATTCATTTTAAGGGGGGTCGAATGTAACAACCCAAGATTTTATGAGATAGATTCATTTTAATTTATTTGATGTATTCTATGGTATTGTACAACACAATTAACTTAGGATATACACAACACTGTATTATCTTGTAGTATACACAATAATATTTTTGGCTTGTGTTGCACATAAATTTAAGTCTTTTTGATAGTATTAATTTCACGCAATAATGATTATATATTTTATTCAATGTATAAGTGAACTATGTTTGGATTAGGTTATACGTAGCTCAAAAGGAACCTTACACTACACACCACACTAACTTAGATTGTGTTACATGCAAGAGCGATCTTCTCCAATAACTTGTGATGTACGCAATACTAAGTCTCCCTAAACAACGATATATTATTAAAATATCATTATTTAATGTGATATTAACTAAAAATTATGAATAGTATTAACCATAATTTGAATTTTATATCATTTTTATTCATCCTACTCATTTTTTAGAATATAATATGAGGAAAAACAATTTTTTGGATAACAAATGTATTTTATCAAAAAATACAGCTTTACTGCATTTTTTTTGGTGCATCCATTTAAAACCCAATTTTGACATGTTTATAAGTTAAATTTTACAAAAACACATTCTCCATTAGAATAGGGATATAAAATTTCACTTTGAATGATTTTTTTATAATTTTCTGATAACTTTCATATTTTGATGAATTGAGAAAATACGGAAAATTTTAATTGAAAACAACTTTTTTAATATAAATTATCTTATGGTAAAAATATATTTTTGAATGTTTTTAAAGTATAATTAGAATTTATTGTTATATTTTAAGGAGATTAAAGTAATTTTTCTTAATTTTAAATTGAATTCATATGTAAAATCATTTCAATCTTTTGCAATGTTTTAACCAAAAACCTATTTTTTCGACAATGAGATTAATATTAAATTAATTACTACAACACCTATGTATATAATTTTGAATACTGTATTCGATATTTGGCATCATCAGTTCCAAATTATGTTAATGAGCTACTTTATTTTTTGGGCATTATAAATAATAAAATTGGTAAATATTTTTATCATCATAGTTTAAGGTATATCGGGTAATTCAGGGTAAAAATAAAATTATAAAATTACTCTAACACCATAAAAAATATATTGGATATATAAAAGTAGACACATATCACCTGAGAGCCGGAATATATTCATTTAATAGACTTCTTTATATAAAAAGAATGTAATTATTATTAAAACCAAACAAAGTGACACTATGTCACCCTCTGATATCTTATAAGTGTAAAAAGTTTAATTAAGTGGTAAACTTCATGAAACATTACAGTATGTCATCAATAGAACCCTAATTAAAATATATACATATTGTGAATTTATTTATATATTTTAGAGACTAATTAACTATCCTTAATGATGACACAATAGTGATGTAAAAAATTATTTTATTAATAGAATTATCAAATAAATAGTTTTAAAAATTTTAAATGAAATATCATATTAACTAATTGAAGTGCTCCACGAATTTCCTAGGTTACCATGAAATCTTAGGAGTGTATTAAATATTTTTTTTTCGATTTTATCTTTTTTGATGATTTTATTTAATGTCAAATAAATGAACAGTTTCAAAATTGACAATATTGCTATTTAAAAAAAACATTATATTAAATTTTCTAAAAATCATAAATAATATTTAAATATGAAAAAATTAAAATTATAAGATAGAAATTTCATTAAAATACCTATTTATGGTCAATAAAAACCATATATGTAAATATTTATACCCATTAAATATTTAGAATGTTATTACCAAAATTAAAAGTTAAAAGAATTACTAAGGGTTAATTAAAAAGATATGGATTAAATTGACAATATAATTTTTCAAAACATTATTGGTTGATGATAGTACAAAACTATCCCATATCATCTTCAAATTTTTTTAACTTTTGAATTTTTTGTAGGGTTTTTTTATTATAGATTAATATTTTTGAGAGTTTCATAATGTGCCCCTCTCTTATCTTATAAAAGGGAACCTCCTACCACTCCTCTTTACACCATATTGTGCCTTCATGATCGGAAAACCCCTGTCCATTTATCTTATAAACATCCATATAAAAATTCAAAAGGTTTTGGTCTTCTGAAAAGAGAAATTCTAGTGCCCTAAGAGGAAATTTAAAGGAGGCACATCGAGGAAGAGGTAATCTCATCTACCGATTATATCAAATTTATTTTTTCTTCTACTCCCTCATCCTTAATTGTTTTACTATAAATTAATAACATTAGTATAACAAATATACTGATATGTTATTATAAATATTAAACAATCCTATCTCACCTTCTATCCATTCTATAAAAAAACTAAATCATTGCGTGTGCGTACGTACAGCTTACCGTCTCCACGTCGTAGTGTAATCTTCTTTTCAACACCACATTACATGGATGAGTACAATGGTATAAATAATAATTATATATGATTATTATAACATGATAATAATTCTGAAATATTATACACCACACACTTCAATACCATTCATAAATTATGGGAACGATATCCTTGCTCACGCGTATGTACGACTTACTGTCTCCTTGACGCAATGATATTAATTCACCTTGTTAACCATTCATGAATAATTATAATTTATATATTATGAATAATCATTTAATATATTATATAATATTTATATTGGATTTAGTTGTATATATTTCATTTACTTTCATTCTATTCAATAAGGATACGAAAATAGTGTTCATGCAAACGTACGGCCTACCCTCTCCATGAATGGTGTATTCCATTTGTTTTATATATCTGTTATATATATATACTAAATATATATAACATATCAATTATTTTTTACAATATGGATGTATTTAAATCATGAAATAAGTAATAATATCATGAATAACAATTCAAAACACGTATGCTAAATAAAACAATTATTACCCAAAACAGTGTGTTAACCTGTACTTGAAAAATGAACGTGTAATATAAAGATGTAAGTGAATAATATATATTATCAGAAATATTATTATGGTTCTATTTCAAGTTAATAATTTTCATAAACCCACTATATATAAGTTTCACACAAATACAGAATAAACCAGACCTATGGTAATGTATAATATTTCAGCCTCATTTTTATTCATGATTGTTTATATGTAAGTATATACTGGGGATTTATTTATCATCCATGTCCATGGTTTCTAAACAATATTGTAACAAATTGTTTAATATTATTCTATATATTTTTAAATTCATATTTACCAATTTTTTATGTTTACTACATGGAATGGAAGGATTCATTCTTTTGTTTACAATACGAGGTACTTTTTTACTTTTCCCACAAAAGTATAAGGAGAATGTTTTATTAACTAATATGGAATGAATTAATTTTTGTACAGTTTCATGATTCCTTATTTCCAAAAATATTCTTCTACAATATTTCATGTTTATTATCAACTAATTTTTTTTCTTTTAATATAAGGTGGTATTTAGCGAAATGAATTTTTTTTTGGAAGAATAAATGATGTTTTCTTGAAGAACTAAGTTAATGATATATATTTTGTGGAACTTGTAAGAATGTTTTCATTATGAAATGGGTGGGCCCTATAACTCAATAAAATACATTTGGTAAAGATCTATATCTCATGATATTGACATGACTGGAATGACATGTAAATTCAGTTCTATAATGAAGGGCTGGAACAATAAGTAAATCTAGTTCTGTAATACATTATTAGAACTACAAGTAATCTCGGTTCAGTAATGGACTACATCCACAATGATGGTGTTGGAAGCAATGACTTTTCTACATTGGAAATAATATTATGTTCTTGTTAGTTTTCCACAAGTAATGTTTTATGCTAATTCAATTCTATCATGGTTAATGTTCCTTTATGATACACATCTTACATACTGCCATGATTTATTTAATGACACATGATTTTGATGTTTAAAATTTGTATTCATGTTTTTACGTTCAAATATTTATGGTTTATTTTATATTCTCTATGGTTACCCTTACTGATATTTTGAGCTCAACCTTTATATGTTTTCATTTCCCAAGGATATAATGAATGGTTTTAGGTAGGAAGCAAATAGGGAGATCTTTATATGAGAAGTTGAAGATTTTTAAAAAAATTAAAATATTATGTTCTGGTATTCCAAAAACACTAAACTAATATGGTCTTTGAGTGTCTGTTTGTGTCATGTATTAATTATTCTGAAAAAGAAATGAAATGTCCAAGTTTGTCAAGATGGGGTCTCTATATCTAGGGATGATATTAAATGATTAATTTATACCTCCTATATATTTTTTTATCAATAGTGAGTGGGTTCCCTCAAAATATGTAGTGGTATGCATATGACAAGCTTATTCATTAGGATATAACCCATAGGGTGGTGAATAATAGTCTGACCTTATCATTTGTTATTGGTATTATGGAGCATAATCTCATATTCTTGTGTGGTGATGTACACTGAGAATTTTCATAGTTGATATTGAGATTTATTAATATCTTCTCCACGATATTGGTGTCTAGAAGTGAGGTAAAATCTGACGATTCTCTTGGTGTAAGGGTTTTTATCACCAATTTGAAGCCCTTTATTTCAGTAGAATCAATTATTCTATATTTTAGTCTTATTTTATTTATTTTTGAGGTATCTGGGAGTTAGGGTCCAAAAATATTATTTTGGAATGACGTGTTCAGATTCTTGCTTTTTGTTATCAATGCAGCTAACCATGCAGGGAGGATGAGTCTCTAAAATATTTGTTTTATAGTTATTGAATGGTTTTATTAAATAATGAAGACACTCTAGTAAAAACATTATACCAAATTTTTAAGGAGGGATTGAACCAGTTAGTTGGCACAAAATTTTCAAATCCATATGAATAAACTATGTGGCCAACATAATTAACAAGAAATTGTGAATTTACCTATTTTCCATGATGTATTTTAACCAATTTTAATCTTCATCCCTCTATCCAATACCTCATTGAAGATAGCTGCACCCTTCCACGGAGCTCTTCTCTCCTTTTCTCTTTGGTGTTTTCCCTCAATTTTTTCTATTTTTTTCAAGGAAATGCTTGATTTCTTTGAAATTTATCATCCCTTATTGTCTAATTCCTTATTCTTCCCAATTATTTCAATTATGGAACCATATATCTTTATTAATGATGTACATAGTGTTAAGAATGGTTTTAATGAAATATTATATTATTTTAGGCTTGTGAAGATCCTCTCTTCCCATATCTATTTATTTTAAAATAAGTTGATGAGTTTTACTCTATTTTGAGGTTGGATTCTCTACCAAATGTGTCTTTCCCATGTTAACTACTTAGCCCTTAATTTTTATTTAATTTATATTTTGTTATTACTATATAAGTTATTTAGTGATATTATCTGATTGTTTATTATTTTTTCTTTTATTGAGTAATTTTTAATGTCAGTTTAAAATGGATTTATTTAAAATTTAGTTATATTCATAAAATGTATTTAATGAAAATAATTAAGGAAATAAATCATTTCAATTAAACAATCAAAGCATTTTTTTCGTATGGAATTTACTGCTAATTTTATATACATTGATTATTAGATTATTGGAGTAAATTATATATATATTCCTTTTTAGAATCACATTGGAGACGTTAGGTAAGTGAGTAACCCAGATTGACCCAACCTAGAGTGTAGATCATGCACTGACTAGGGTAGTGGCCTAGCTAGACTGGATTTTATAACAGGGTGTATTAGTGTATTATAGAGGCAATTAAGCTCATAAGGATGTATAACTAGGTTCATCTATTCCAAATACAATACCATTGGTTAGTAATACATACCTAAAATTCATAAGATGATCTTATGGTGTTTGTGTTGTTTTCCACAGCCCATAATTCATTATTTATCTTATGATATATCTAATAATATGATTCGATCGTTTTTGTTCATTTTACCATATTCACCATTTTTCAAACCATGGATTTCTTTTCTAAAACCTATGTGAGATAAGTTTTATTTATAAAAATTGATTTAAATATATTTTTTAAACATGGAATCAATGTTTTAGGATGAAATGATTTATTTAGATACATAGAGGAATCATACAGGTTATTTTATCACACTATAAATATGTATTTAGTTATATGTAAATTTGTTTTGGATATAATATAGGTAATAGAAAGTGAACTATAATGTTTGGTGGATCTTCTTATTGTTATTTCCATTCATAATTTTGTCTACTATGGTGACCATGGGTCTTGCGGAGGTTGGGTTCATATGGAGTGTTTTGAGATCCTTAGATATTTTTGGTTATTTTTCACTGTACACCTCAAACTCATTTTTATTTTGAATAATGTGGTTTAGAGGTTTCAATCAAAATTCTATAATGCATATGATTATATGTTTATCTGTCATTGTTTATTTCATATCACTATGTATGGTTTTCCTTATATTTAAAAACGTTTTATTTTTTGGTGTCTATATTTAAATAATATAATAGTAGTTCATGAGTTTAATGTGAATACATGTTTTTTATTTATATTGATAGGATTAAAATATTCCCAATAGGGTTTATTTGATACCTTGGTTACTTTTAATACCTTTTGGTGGTTGAAAATGTGTTTCTGGTCTTGTGGAAATAGATCGTGGGTAATAGTTCAACCCAATCAGTAAAAATAAAAAATTTATCAAAGCCCTATTATTATGAGGGGAGTAAATATTGAATATAGAAAGGATAATCAAATATTGAGTGGTATATGTAGAGGAGTTCCAAGACAATGTTTCATCATGTCAAACCAAGAGTAATAGTAGGTTTTTATGAGTTTTTTCTTGGATTTGATCTTTATTTTGGGTTTTTATGAGAATATTAGATGTTGGTTACTGTTAGTTATTGGTTTTGGGGAGTGTCCATGTGTCCTTTTGAGAATATATTTGTTTTAGGGTGAAAATGGAGGCAGAAGAAGAGGCGTATGATTTAGGGACATGTTTAGTATAAACAATGTGTAACATGTGTTACCAATCCTATAATCCTTTTGGTTCCATTTCATATGGTCGATGCATGGTTTTCTAACTATGTGATCAAACCATGCACTTTGAGAAAAATCATAAAATTATAAATTTTTTAACCCATTTTTGTATTTGAAATTGTTTTTAATGATGTTATTACTTTATTATTAAAAATTGAATGTGTTTTTATGATTAGATTGATGGTTTTAAAAAAGAATTATTTATTGATTTTGTTCATGTATTAAGTTTTATTACTATTTCATCCCAAAAGGACCCTAAAAACTGAAAAATAGATGATTTTTAGAATTTATTTCAATCAATCCATATATTATACCTTGATATCATTGAATTAGTCATTTTTTCCATTTTCTCTTATTATAAAGCGGGATGAAGACATTAGTATTGGATATCATACCATGTTTTAGATTTTTCATAATAGGATCCACCAACCCTTTTTAGTGATAACGGGCCCCAATATCCTATGGAATAGATAAAAATAATCATTCCTATATTCTATTTCCCTATTACCCAATGAAATTTAATTTTTAATTCCTCACATACATATTGGAAGAACCTAATTGGATGTTTTCAGAGTCTACAATAGAAAAAATGTTTCACATGGAAATCACCTAGAGTGAATTCATGAATATGTTCAACTAAAAGTAATATTTCAATACCTTGTGGGGGGTGAAGGACCATATGGTTATGACATTATATCAAGGGATGAACTCAATAAAAGAATATTCTAGCTACGTTTGTTTATATTACTATAAATATACACATGATGGACTACATCAAATCGTGAAGCTTCTAAATGGGGGTTAAATTCGGAGATTTGGTCAATGCTTATTCTTATTTATCCACTAACCTATATAGGGGTACTGGAAAAATATATCTTTGTTGAATATAATATAGTGGGTTTTTTGGGCCCCAGTTATGCTCCTTCTATGATTGGAGGCAGGTAAAGATCATCGTTTGGTTAGAAGTATATGTGAGAGGAGTTCTACCATTGTAGTGTTGGGGAACCCACCTTTCATCATATTCTACATGATTTAATTCCTCATTGAAAAAAGATGTGACTTTATTTTATTGAGAAAAGTATGGGCACATAAATCAACAATTCTACGATAAACCCATTGACTTTCACAAGCATGGGAGTTTGATCTAACTTCAATACCATTATATAGGACATCATTAGTGAAGTAATGTGGGTCTTCTATTTCTAAGAGTTCCTAGTTTCACCCATATGCATCTAAGGGTGTTGAATCCCACCATTAGACAAAATTAGATTCACATATGGATAATAATATATAATGGTGATTGTAATTATTGTTTCTATATATAGTTGATCATGTTATAGAGTATGCGAATGTATGTCCAGATACAATTAAAGGTATTGTGTTGATTTATTCTTCCATGGATTCATCATTTTTTTATATATGTGAACACGATTATATTATCTCAAACAAATTGATTGAGTATTTAGGATTAAATTTGTATATGATTTAATTCAGAATGTATATTTCCACTCCATGGGAAGTGGGGGGTATTATGGCTTTAGGTTTGTTTTGTTTCATGATGTAATATCTCATTTTTAGATTATATAGGATTTATTTTCCATTTAATTGTATGTTTTCAATCTTGTTATCTTCATGGGATAAATGATATTTTTTAAGGCCATGATAAACTACTATAGTCATTTGGTTCCATTCTTCTCTCATGATGGTAATAGTCTTGTCATATATGGTGAGTGGGATACAAGCTCGAGGAGAGTAGGAATAGTCTTTCTAGATGTTGGATGTATATCATTATATTTATTTATTTTTCTCTCTATTTTTACTGAGAAGTGTTTGGTTAGTCAGCTTCTATCAGTGGGAGAATAATATATATTGGTCATACAAAATAGTTTTTTGTTTGGTGTCCCCACCTCAATTTGGGGCATATATTTCTATCATATTTCTTCTTCATATGAAACTGATCTCCTTTCTATTACACCATATTAATTGTTCCCAATTAATGGAGTTTAAATTCAAGTTATCGGATCTTGAAGTAAATGGATGTAATCTTCTAAGTGTTTCACCTTGATCGACACTAGTTTTCTTTTTGAAGAAGGAAACTGGGAGACTTGGACTTTTTATTATTTACCAAAACAAATACAAGATACCACCAATAATAAATACCTATTTCTGGAATTTATGATCTCTTTTACCACTTCAAATGATCATTGTGGCCTTCCATTATCTATCTAGGATTGGGATATCATAAAATGAGGGTTTGGGAAGTATATATCCATAATATTACATTCAAGAGTAGTTAAGGGAAATATGAGTAAAGAGTTATTCCATTTGGACTTAGTAATTCCCCAATGGTTTTTATGGAATTGATGAATTATATTATCCATACCCTTCTAGATTAATTCATGGATGTGTATGTGGATAGAATCGTGGTGCACAATATTTCGAGAAAGGAATACAAGGGCCATTAATTATTTGTCTTTGACACGTTGGGAGAGAAAATCCAAAATTCTAATCTATCTAAATTTTGGTTCTTATTCTAGAAGGTAATGTTATATGATAATGTGACATCTAGGAAAGTAATTTCAGTAGGCCCAGATATGTTACAGGTAGTGATATATTGTGAGAAACCCATGAATGTGTTTCAGATCAGGAGCATATTTAGTATAGTTCCGAACTACATGCAATTCTCATGGTTGGGTTTTCTGATAACATCCTTGCATTAGAATTTTATTAATTTATATTGGTATAACCAATAATACAGATGTTTTATATATAGGAATGTGAGTCTAATTTTATACTATTTTCTAAATCCCCATGATCTAGTAATGGTTTATTTATTATCTTAGGATTATTTTGAATGGGGATTAGAAATCCAAGTTGATGTTGATTGACCACACAGTGGTGAATGGATCTCATCCATTATTCACACATGAGAATAATTACACCAATAATAAATTGTATTTTGTGGTTATGATTCATTATTTATATATGTGATTCGACATTATTTTCATAGATTTTTTTAGAATATTCTTAGACCATAAGAGCATGATTATTATTTCACCCATAGGAATTTAAATCACTAAGTGGATGATATATATAATTTTTGTTTTGATTTTAAATATAACCATTAAAAGGGAAATTTGGGGGTTTTTAATTTCGTCATTAAGATACACTATTAGGTAGTGCATGAATCATATGATGAATAAACCCTGGCGGTTTTATTTATTGAGATTCACATATATATGAAAGAGGAGGGTGATCATGGGATTTTAGTTTGTATAAAACCAATATCTCTATTTTATTAATATATTCATCTTGATAAGGTAATTGGTCTAGAATGTATACACCTTAGCCATGTTTTAAATGGTATGGGATCTCTTTTAAAGGGTCCCAGTCTCTAGGGGTGATTTTTTTAAAGAGGCATGTTGTCCCCTTGGATTTAAGGACATTATTGATGGATAGTTTGGACTAGTATAGTTGTTCCTTTCCATATAGCGATAAAAAAATATATTATGAATATAAACTCTAGTATTGGTAATCTGGGATGAGATACTAGGTTGAAGTTTTATTTTCCAAGTGCCTTACCCATTAGATGATTTTTTTCATGCATCTGAGAATTATAAATTTGTTTTATAATCTTACCATTCCAATGTGAATGCGGGGTGATATTTAAATTAAGTATGTGATGTTATTTCCCAATAATACACAGGGGAAGGAATTTAATTTGGTTTTTATTGGCTGATTGAAAAATTCAATAAATTTCATTTCAATTATATATTTGACAAAGCTAAAAGAGCTTATAAACGTCTATGTCTAAGATATTTTGAGAGTTAATGTAATTACATTGTCCATTATATCTAAGAGAGTCATGCGCGTCAAATTTTGGTTTTGGAAAGATCATTAGGAAGAAATGGGATCTCAGTTGATATTGAGACTAGTGTAATATCCACATATAGATAGTCAGACTGTGTGGTACATCGGGATTCTTGAAAATATACTCTGTGTGTGCATGGTTTATAATGGAGGTTCTTAAGAGAAGAATATATCATTTCTTGAAATTTATTCTAACAAAAATTATCAGGCTCAATTTTAATGGATACCATTTTAGTTCATTATAGGTGTCCATGTGTGCCACCTATATATGTTTCATGACTCGTTAATCAATAATTATTGGGGATAAGAATAATTTAGGAGAAAAAAGATAAGGTGAACTTGATTTGGAATAGGCTAATAACAGGAAAGAATCATAAAAAATCATATGCTGATCATCAATGTCATCCAATGGTATTTGTTTCATGGATCATGTTCTTTTGAAATTTCCCCCTGTTATGGATACCGTTGGGTGGGAAGATAAGTTAATATGGAAGTGTGATATATGTGTCCATTTTAGATTTGGGAACATCTAAGAAAGGTGGTGTACTATTTATATTCACTACCTCATTTGACATCCATTCATGACATGTTTCATGTATCCCATATAGTGAAAGACTATCTGGTTATATCATATATGATCAAATGTGAGGATATGAATGTTAAGCTAAATACCGGTTTTATTGATTATCTACATCACATTATAAATTACTTGAACCAGATTATGTGTGTTATATCTATTTCATTTTTCCATTTTCTATGTAAGTGTGTCTATAATAGACAAAAGATATTGAATTGTAAACAATTAGGAAGGAGATATAGCCACAACTATTTTTATATTTAAAACCCCAATGAGTTTTTAGTGGCAGAAAGTGACATGGTGGGAAAAACTATAACACCCACCAATCAATAGTATATATTTATTTTATATTTTATTCTATTTTTTTTATTTTTTGAGTTTCAATGACTTATGGGTTGAAAATATGGTTTCTTACAAACATGTTCAGGTGACCATGCAATGCTTACTTTTTTATAAACCATGTAAGATATGGGATAGGGATCCTTGTTCCTTTTTACATGGCCACCACAGAAGTTTCTAAATCATGTATACTCCCAAGGAAAACCTTGAAACTGAGTTTTTAAAGGGTGAGTGGCCTAGACAGTTGGGAAACAATTCTCCAACCATGCATTCAAATATTGTGACCCCTAGTTCAAATAAAATTTTTAATTTGCCTATTTCCCCATGAATAATTATAACGTACATTCCATTACTTCTCTCCTCAGTCATTCAAACATTCATATCCATTCAGTGTAGATATTCTTTCATTTCCTCTATAGTATCCTCCCTTGATTCATGGAGGATGACATAACAGTAAAGAAGGTTTTCATTACGATTTCTCCGCCCTTCACTATCTATTCAATTGTTCATCCTTATTATTTTCTATTTTGAACCATAGTTTTCCCTATGTATTGAACTGTAATACCAGGAGATTTTATGATATATTTTTTTTAATTCCATCATTTTGATATATTTCGATACACGCAACCCTAGGTATTAATGAACCATAATATAGATTTCCATTTCATCTTATCCATTAAAATAGACGTAATTTATAGGAATAAATAGAAAGTAAAAATAACATGGTTTATATATATAAAAAAATCATTGGTTATCAATTGAATAGAAATGAAAATATAAATATAATTTGAATGTAAAAGATAATTTTTTCTTAGAAAACTATTTTTAAGAACATAATGTGGGTTTACATTAATATATTATATTAATCAATATTGATTAATTATTTTATTGATATATATATATAATTTAATCATTACAATTTGATATCATTTATCTAATATTTTTTTTCTATTCATGGGAAAATAATAGATCCAATCTATGCTAAAAAACTATAATTTCTTAAAAACCAGTTTCATCATGTTTTGAAAAATTATTTTAAAATCATTTTTTCCACTTTTATAAAATTTATTTGAAATAAAAATCAATTCTCGTAACAAAATTTGACAATTATCTTATAGTAATTTTTTCAATTTTTTTATAATATTATTTTTTTGATGAATAGTGATAATACTAATTATTATTGGAAAAAATATTTTTGGTTTAAGAATTTACAATGATAATTTTTTTTTAAACATTATAAATGTAATCTTTGTTTAATAATATTATGATTAATTTAATTAACATAATTTAAATCAAGTATATGTTGAAATTTGATATACAATCTTATAATAAATAATATTGTTTTTTTAGATAACCATCCATTATGCATGTCTGTTTAATTTTAAATTAAATTATTCCACTTGTGTGAATTAAATTTGGTAAAATTAATTTTAATTTTTTTACATATAATAATTAAAATTAGTTAATATGTTAATAATAATATTTGGTTCTAATTAATCGTTGAAATATAATAAATTAATAATCATGTCTCTGGTTAAAACATGTTTAATATGGGTTAAACCTAAAGATATGGGTATGTTTTCTAATTAAAATTTATTAAATCATATTTTATATAAATATTTACCCCTTATCCTTTATCATATTTGAATATATGTACATATTTATACAGTTTTTTCAAGAATTACTTTATCATTTTATATTCATTTAGGAAATTTCAATGTGGGTTCCATTCCCCATTAATGAAAGGAAACCTCATCTCCTCTCCTCCCATATCCACACTTAATGATATATTTTTATCAACAAACTAATTACGTATAACCATTAATTACATCCAAATCCATGATTTAGATCCCATATTATCATTATATAAACATCCTAGATATTATTTAGGAGTAACCTAAAGAAATTTTCTAAAGAATTGGTAAAATTATTAACCACACAAATTCATTTTATTTCAACTTCCACCATATTAAAATATTATTAAACGTTCATAATTTAATAAAATTATTACAAAATATATAATTATATTTTTATAGTGTTGTAACTTATTCTCATATCACCTTCATTGAAATGAGAAATAAAACTTTCAATCCTATATACGACGAACTACCGCCTCAAGAACCAACGTAATTCATTTTCCATCACAACACAAATCTACTATATATAATGAAACATTTAATGAATATATAATATATTGATAGCATAATACTACTTCTGTATTTTTAACATCACATCAAACTTCTTACCTTCCAATCAATTAGAGAACGATAACATCATTTGTTCATACGTGTGGACTATAGTCTCCATAATGTGATTTGATTTGTATGTCATTTTAGTTTGACATGGATGAAAAATGGATATTTTTTTTAATATATATGATATATATAATATAAAAACTATTCTAGAAAGGTTAAATAGTATTTTTACGTCTTTTGTTCCATCCTTTGTAAAATGGAAATAATGTTCATGCTTACGTACGACCTACCATCACAATAAACATTATAAACCATTTATTTATCTATATATTATATAGATTACTATAAATAAACTAATAATGAATTTATATTATATTTATATAATTATTCAAAAAAATTATTATGAAACCATAATCAAACTACATGTAATAAAATTATTAAACCAAAACATACATGAAAAAGAAAGCTGTTATTAGATAAAACTGTGATTTTAACCAAGAATTGATAATAAATGAGTGAAAAAATGATTTACATAAATCATATATGGTATGATATATCTGAGAATAGATCATGAATATATTTATAATAAACCTATATTTTTTATATAGTGGGTTAAAATGTGTGTGAACAAATTCGATACATGAGTTAAGGGATTCTCATCTAACTATTATTTCTATAGGACACATGCCGTATTCAACACATGATTATTTTTGGAGGTATATATACTGACTATGAAGGAATTTTGTGATTATTATTACTAATTTAATGATGATTTATATATCCTTATATGGATATTTTTTCATGAGTATTACAGTTCAAAATATACTGAAGTAATATTTGTTTTTTGCTTTCAATCTTAATGTTTATTTGAAATATTTCTATTTAAGTATATGATGATAAATCATCATGATAAATATCTCCGTAATATCATGAATTTTCTTCTATTATGTTTATTTTTGGATATTAAATGTTTTCCTTTCATTTTATACTATTTATAAATGCAATATACGGAAATGAAATTTTCAATGAAAATCGACTTTTTCTCACCCTTCAATTGAAAATACTTTTTTATACCTATAAATGTTTTTAAAAAATGTTTTTAATAATTTATTTATATTATATTATGAATTTTAAAATCCATTTGTACCAATTTTTTATTTTTTAAAATATTATTGAAATGGAATCAAATATTCTTTTTCTGAACTATGTACATTTTGATTTTTTTAGAAAGGTGTGAAAGGAATAGTTTATTTTTTACATATAGGAATCTTATGAAAATTACCACCAACGTGCATTCTCAATAAATTGAATATTCATATACAATTTTAAATGATTAATTTCAAATAAAATTATTTTGAAAATTTTAGTTAAATTTTATATTAAAAATTTATTTTCAAAGTGAGTAGTGTATTTTCCTCAAGAATGTTGCACGTATCTTCTAATAGTATTTATATTCATAAATGGAATCATCCCTTGATTATACATATTACTTTATGGTCATATGATCCTATAATTCGATCCCTATTCTTTCCCTATATGGTTTAAGATTATGTTAATATGATTTTTTTGAAACCCATTTATTTTTCAACCGGTTATGTTATAATGAATTGATGTAATGATTATGAAACCTATTTTTTTATGGGTTATGAAATGATGAAATTTGTATGAAACCCATTTAGTTTTCATGAGTTATGATATGACTAATGTTTTGAAATCATGTTATACACATTTATATTATTTTCATTATATGATGGGAGAGATCATAATTATATAACCCGCAAATGCATTAGGAAAATTTAGATATTTCAGAAGAAAATATGTCTCGAATAGGCAGTTAACCCAGTTTAGTAAGAGACTCTTTCTAGTATAATAGTCTTGGTAGTGAAATTTGAGTAATATGACATTTTAGGGAGTGAACCCAATCCACAATGATAGTTTTTAGAGTGGTTCTTGACTAATATCATGGTTTAGAGAGTGAACCCAATTGACAATGATAGTCATAGAAATATTCTTTTACAACTAAGGAAATGATTTCCTATGATTATATATATGCCAGAAATATGAGTTTTATGCCAACGGTTCTTTATTAGGGCTCATTTTTTTTGATTCTTTTATGATTCATGTTGTATATACTTCCATGATTTATGTCATGACATAAGACTATGATCTATGTTATATAGGGTATTGTTTTCAAATGTATCATTCATCTCCTCATACTATTTTGATATTGGTATGTTTTTTAGATCATTGATATCTCCATTGTTTACCCTTAATGATCATCTATGATCACCCTTTTTATATTTACTTTACTTGATTTATGAATAAAGGTATTATGTAAAATATGTTTAATAAGGGTTCTAGTTTTGTAGAATATAGTGGGAGATGATTCTGTTCACTTATGAACAATTTCATTATGTCTCCCAATTTACAAAGACAATAAACCTTTACAGTATACATCTTTGTTTTTTTTTGTAAAATGAAAATGAAAATTCATATATTATGATTTAATATATATATATATATGTATGAATTTTAAGATATATAATAGTTAATATTAGAGAATATTGATACTTAACTTCTAAAAACAGATGATAAAAATTTAGTGATAACTCATAGGAAAATTCTTATTATAAGAGAACATCCAAAGTTATTGAAATGAAAGGAGTAGTGTTTTCTATGAAAAATATATTAATTTGTATACTATAAGTGGATTTGGATTTGGAATAGATGGATCTTTATGTAGTGAACCAAAAACATGTTGGTTAAGTATGTCACCTCAATAATTCTACTTCATAGTGAGAGTGGCCTTATTATGCACCTATTTTGACACTCCCATCAAATATAGTTTGATAAGTCATACTTTCATTATGAAAAATCATAATGGATTTGAATATATGATGACCATAATTTAACTAGAATAAACATATATTGTAAATTTTTTAAATAAAGGATTCATGAATTATACTCCCTCTAACTAAATTTTAACTATATGATTTCACATTTTAATTATTGTTTCTCCAAATTTTATTATTTGAATCATTCAATGCTCAAAACCTAAAAAAATGAAATCAATAATGAATTCGAAGTAAAATGTAATTATTTTCATTTTAATCCTCCAAATGTTATGGGTTTTGGAATACAAATATCATTTCTATGTTTACACATCTTTATTATGCTATAAATCATGATGAACTTTTAAACAAGTAATATAGGGTACAAAATTATACTGAGTCCTTTATAAGGGAACACATATTATATTTTTTTGGGTTCATTAAATATGTTTTTACTGAGAAATGGTTTAGTACCATTAAAAATATTTTTTATTCTATAATATTTAGTGAATTTAAAATTAATATTTCCTATCTATCATTTGGAAAAAAAAGGTATCTCAATAGTGGACACTTATTTTTAATATGGAATAACAAGAAAAAATTTAATCTATCGTGTTGGATGAGTATAGTAACTTATTTTACAATAATTACATTTATCATATTCATTATATGAAAATCTGGAAGGAATTCCTTGATCCAATTAATAAGGATGATGAATTTGTTGGTACCTATATAGAAAATTTTACATGACCTCCAAGGTACACTTCTAGAATTATTATACAACATATATGAAAGGTTGACCGATTCGTTAGAGGATCCCAAAAATCTCTCTAAATAGTATTATCCATAAGTGAATTCAGTATATATGAAGAAATAATCTGATGTGGTATCATGGTAGAAATAGAAATTGAAGTTAACCATCAATATCATAGTTTTGATAAGAAAAGAATTATAGATTTCAATGTAAATTTAAAAAACTCTAGAGAGTAGAATATGAGACATATATTATACACAAAGTGTCAATGGAAATATTGAGGAAATTAGATTAAAGGGACTTATAAAACTTTTAATTGTAGTAAGTAAGTTCATCAAGAAATTGAATGCTAAATCGATGAGAATATGTTATTTAATGATGTGAATAGAGTTTAATATTCACAAAACGAACCACTTACCCTCACAATCATAAAATTAAATGATTGTGGTCATTATTCTAAACATTTATCAAATTCAAAGGTTAATTGTGATGATCAAAAATATCAACTGGTTAATCCAAGACGCTAAAGGAAGTATCATGATTTCATTATTTCTAGCAAGGGTTATGATAATGATGTGGTGAAATGTTCACTAACCATCAACAATAAAAATATTATTGTCATATTTTAATCTGTATCTACCACTTAATTATATATAAATACCTTTTTAAGGGTATCAAAATTACACCCCAACAATTAGATGTGGAATTATCACTAAAAACCCATATTGGAATTATGATCAAAATTCAAGTCTATGATTCTTCTTTGGTTGAAATTTTAGGGAATATGTTTCCAGAATAACTTGTTATTACCCCATTAGTTAAATCTAATGTTATGTTAGGATTGGAACATATTTATCTATTTAAATACCACATTAATTTTAATTGAATAGAAGTCATATTTAATATTACAATCTAACCTATGATCATCGATCAGTGTGATGATAAATTTGATCTTCTAATAAAGATCACATACATTTTTTTGTTCATGATTAAAATTAAAATGGGTTATTTATCATAGATTCTTAGGCAGAAACTCAAAATCGATAATATGCCTATTTTTTGAGTTTTTTTATACCTTTCTAGATTAGTTAATTTTTATTTGACAGAATCATGATGTTGATTGGTCAATAGAACTCATATCTGGGGATATATCCATATAAATGAATCCCTATGGAATGAAACCTATTAATTTATAGAAATAAATGAATAATCTATTGGAGAGTCTTAATACTGGATTCATTTAGCTGACTATGTCACCATTGGGTGAACTAGTTGTTTTTCATGTGAATAACGATATATCGATGTGATTCTGCATTTATTATCTATAGATAAAATGAACATAACCAAGAACATGTATCCTATAACCTATATTAGTGATGTGTTTGGTTAACTGCACAAAGCTCAATACTTCTCCAATATTGACAATTATTATGTATATCCTCAATTGTAGGTTAGGAAGATGTATAAACCTTAAAAAAACATTCGATACATAGTATGCACACTATGCATATATAGTAATACCATTTGGTATTTTTAATTCCACCACTATATTTATGGATTTAATTAATAGATACTTTTTAGATTACCCTGATAAAAATTTGGTAATATTTATTTAATATATTATTATATATTCAAGGAGTAAATTGCATCTTGATGATAACCTAAGGATTTTACTAAATACTATAGGGAAAGATAATATAAATTAAAAATTTACGATGTGTGAATTTTTTCTATTGAAATATTCATATTTGGGTCGCATAATATCATGTGAGGGTATATTGGTGGATCCATCAATGGATTTGACAATTGAACATTTTCACAGACTAACCATGGAGATTGAGAGACATAGTTTCCATGGTTTGGAAGGACTATATCGATGCTTTATGGATAATTTTTCATGGATTTCCAATTTATAAATTATGTTTACAAAAAAGGGAACAAACTTCCATTGGATCAAAAAATGTGAGAAAAACTTCCAAGGAACTAATCATAAGGTTAGTCAGTGAACCTATGCTTACATTACTCATTAGTGGATAATGGTTTGTAATCTATAATAATCCATTGAAGAAGGTATTGGGATGCATTATCAAGTATAATAATATGAGGATATATTATACCTCATGAAAATTGAAAATTCATGGGAAAAATAACTGAATCATAATTTTAAATTAGCTGTGGTAATTTTTTGTTAAATATATGGGAGCATTATCTTTATAGAGAACAATGTGATATATACAGTGATATATTTAATCTATTTCATAACTTCTGATACATGCAATCCCTTGTCTAAATGAATAGTATTATGGTATACCAATATAACATAGTCATTAAATTTTTTGTTATGAATAAAAATAAATAAATTATGAAAGGTATTTTCATTACATAAGTAAAAAACAAAACCATTGGTTCACAATTTATGATATATGAAAATAAAATAATCATTTAAAAGCAAAATAAAGGTTTTTCTATAAAACTATATTAATAAAAGCAATGTGTTTTTTTGTTAATAATTTAAATTAATTACTAGTGGTGAAATATTTTAGAGAAATTTATATATTATATTATATTAATTTTTTAATTTATAAAATAGTATTTCCAGATATGAGATAAGAAATAAACTAGTTAATGGTTTAAATTTATATTCTTTGTAAAAAATGTATATTCCTATTTTTCATACATATTTAAATTTTTTTTTTCCAATTTCAAAAAAATTATTTGAAAAAATGAATACTTTTTTGGAATCAATATTTTAAAAAAATCTTATGGTGAATTTTTAAGAGTTTTTTTAAAGGATAATTTTTTATGAATAGTTAAAAATTCTAATTTTAATGGATAAATGTATTTTTAGTTAAAGTATTCCCAAAGTTCAATTTTGTTTATATTTTTTTAATGTAAAATTCGTAAAATTATATTATTATATGTATAATTTATTACAATTGACTTAATTTTAATTTTCAAATTCTATGTTAAAACATTATATTCTTAAGAAAAAAAATTCGTTGAAAAACTGCATTTTCATCATGCTTGAGAGATTATTTTTAAATTTAAATATGAAAATTATTTGAATTTAATATTATAAATTTATTAAATATTTGTAAAAAAATAATTAATATTAGGTAATAAGGCCAAATATATTTTGTGTCATAATAGATAGTAAAAACAGCAAAAATGAATTATCATGGTTAAGGATAAAACCGGTTTATTAGGGGTAAACCATAAGATAAGGGTATTTTCTCCAATTAACATTATTTATATCATATTACATGGCTAGAATTTGAACTTATTATATCACATCATCGAAAATATGGAAATTTGGAAGAATATTTCTTGAGAATTTCATTATCATTTTGTATTATTTTTGTAAATTTCTAAGTGAGTTCCCTCCCCCACATATAAAATGACAAGTTATCTTCTCTCCTCTACAAAAACATTTAGCCATTTGGATCAGAAAAAACATTAAAAAATATTTAAATTCCTCCATATAATAAAGATCCCCTGTTTAAATTAGAAATGTTTCCATGGAAGGCTTTATGTGTAAACCTAATTAGATTTTCTCAATAAGAATTATAGTTCTTAATAATGAACTTAGGGTTGTATTTCTTCTTCCAACTCAATTATATATTATTCAACCAGTATGATACAATAATAATAGTATATCCCATATTATTAGATATTATTATTTTAATATAATTACCTTGATACATCTTATATTTCATCAAATGGGAAACTAAACCATCCATTGTGTGTAGGTAGACTACCGCCTCCTGCACCGATGTAGTTGGTTTTCCATATCCACCTCCCACTAAAAGATATAATCATCTATATAATGTACTTTTATGATTTTAATTAAATATTTAAACATTTTTTATTATAATATCACATCAACCATCTTACCTCTCAATCCATTAGAAAACAATAACATCTTTGTACTACCAACTCCAGTAATCGATGTGATTTGTTTTCCAATTCAGTTTGAAAAAGATGGTAAATATGATATTATTAATAAATATATATGGTATATATTATATAAATAATATTTTTAAAATGTGAAATTTTATTTACCTTTTATTATCTCCATCCTTTAAAAAATAGAAACTACATTCATCCCTACACATGACATTACATCTCCAAGAATGATGTAATTAATTTATTTATATATAACATTTCTGGATGACACTAAATAAAAAAATATTTTATATATATTATATTTATATCATTATTAAAATTATAGCTATTATGTATCCATGATCAATTAAAAAGGAACAAAATTACTGAATGAGAACAGGCAATAAAAACAATGCAGTTATTACTAGAAATAATTTTTAAACTAATAATTGATAATAATTGGTTAATAAAAGGTCATAAGTAATGAATATGTGGTATGTTATATATTATAATGGTGTATTTAATATATTTATTTTAAACCTATACTTATTATGTAGGATGTTAGAATGTGTATAAAGATAGTTGAGGCATTAGGTGAGGGTTTCTCATCTAACTTGTATTTATGTGGGACACATTCTATATTCACGACTTCATTATTTTATGAGGTGTATATACATTCCATGATTGAATTATATGATGATCATTATGAATTTTAGAGGGTTCTATATATCCAATTTTTGTCAAGGGTTAGTGTATTCAAAAGTAACCAAATTGGTATAGGTTTTATATTGCAATTCCATATTAAGATTATTATTATTTTTTTGTGATTAAAGATCATGTTTTATCAATAAAAAATCTCATTAATATTATACGATGATATTTCGAAGTAATTTTAATACATGTTTAATTTTTTAAAAATTTTATAATGTTAATGATTTTATTATTTTTAGAATAATGAACGTTTTTTGATTTTTTTTACCAAGATGAAAATGGAATGGTTTCTTCTAACTTATACTACATGAATTTTATTCCACAATCGTGAGAAATATATGATAACAATATTATATTATATTTTTCTAATTATATTTTCAAATAATAGTATTTTGACATCAATGTTTTGAATATTTTTTTTAAATGTGATTTTCAAGGTGGAATGTTTATTTTCCTCAAGAATGTTTTAATTATATTTTAATTTCCTTTATATTCACCAATGAATAAACCCTTGATTATAATTAGGATATAATAAGTAAATGATCCAAGGATTCCATCCTTATTGTTTATCTAGATATGATATGCCTATTATGAGAATATTTTTATTAAATCCATTACTTTTTCCATAGGTTATGTTATGAATAATTGATATAATTATTAAGAAAGCTATGTATTTATTACAAGATATTACATAATGACATGATTATGAATTTGGTTTCATTTTTAGGGGTTTTGATATGTAGAATGTTTTAAAATCATATGGTACAAATCATTATTATATTTATTAGTTTAATGGTGATCCTTGAATTATATATCCCTCTAATTCATTGGGTAAAGATAGATTTTGCATAAGATAAATAATACTAGAATCATTAGTAAACCCAGTTCCTCATGGGATGATGTCCACTATGATATTCTTGAGAGTGAACATTAACTACTAAAATGGTTTGGGGAGGGAAACCAATATACTATGATAATGTTGTGAGTGAACCTAAAAACTAAGATGGATTAGGGAGTGAACTAAATATTACATGATTTTCATGAAAATGAGAATTCATTACTATAGAAATGGGTTTTGATTCTTATGTATATGAATAAATATTGGTTTTATGACAATTTAATTCTCTCATGGAACATATTTTTTTTATTCATGTCTTATTAAATTCCATGGTTTATTGAATGACTCATTATTATTATTTATGTAAATTTTGGTGTGGGTTTGAAATATTATCCTCAAATCATAATACCCTTATTCGCATGTTTTGTTAAACTGATCATTAATATCTTTCTTATATAAATTTACCAAGTATCTTTGCTCTCCCGCTATTATCATTACTTTCCCTTGGTAATGAAGAAAGGTATTATGTATGATATTTTTAATAATGGTGATATTTATGAAGAATATAGTGGGAGATGATGTAGCTCACTTAGGAACAACTTGTTTTTGTATCCTAGTTTCCAAAAATATACTTAATTATTATGGTTTTCAAGTGTCTTTTTATAATATTAAATAAATATCCATATATTAAGATATAATATCTATATATTAAATGTATGGGATAATAGATGAACTAACAGTTAAAAGTATATTTTTACTGAAAATATTATTATTCCATTCTTGGGAGGATCCTTTCATAGAATTTCATATGTTTTGGGGACAATGTGAGGAGTTTAACTTGATTTTCAGGTAGGTTTTTCTACCGAATGTGACATTGCAATATAATCCACTTAGTTATTAAATTTCTATTTGATTAAAATAATTATTTTTTATTTTTATGAGATTTTGAGGGTTGTTATATAATTTTTATCCAAATTATTGGCTTTCGTTTTATATAAATATTTTCCAAATAGATTTATTTTAAATTTATATTCTTCATAGAATGTGTTTTATAGAATGATTTAAATAACTAAATGAATTAAATTAATTTTTTATTAGTTATTTCAAAAGTAATTTACCGTAGATTTGGAATTCCAAATTTATGTGATTATTGGCATAGATTATATTTATATTTTGTTATTTTAAGAACTCGATACACCTCTGGTGAGTTGGTAACTCGGAAGGATAAAAACCCAAGTATATATTGTGTACATACTAGTGTTAGAGTCGTTGTTAGATTTAGTGTTCTAATGGGATTGATTAGTACCCCATAGAGGCAATATTTTACTAGGAGATGTGGGGATCAGTTGTTCTATATTTTCTAGAGTTTGTAAGAAAATAATTGTTCCCTTAAATATATTGGTCTATCCTATTTTGTTTGTGATATTTTTTTATCACTCATTTCTATATTGATCTGGTGATATCTCATATGCCATATTACGCCATTTATATATATGTTTACATTTTTATTATGTATTAAATTATGGATATATTGTAAAAAATGAAAGGGGTGTTTTTTATTATTTTTAAAGAAATATATTTAAAAAAATTGTTTTTTAAATAAAACTAAAGTTTTCATTATGAGATATGTTATGAAGAGATATAATGATATTATATTGTGAATTTTTTCACAGCTTGAAAATTTCTTTTGGCGTAGAAAATATGGTTATATAGGATAATGTTAATGGAAAGGGTTCCATTATATTTTATAGAACATCATTATGATGTTCTCCCTTCATAAGAATGTCATATATGGTGACCGTGTCTCATGAACGGATTGGGATCATGTGAATCAATTTGGGATTGTTGGTCATTTTGGGCTATTTTATAGCATCCACTTTTTGTTCATTTTTATTTTATCCTTTGTTGTATAGAGGTTTTAATTATTTTACCATTATTACCATGATTATATGTTATATGTTATTGGGTATTTCTATATCTTTATCTCTTTTTGTTTATATTTATATTTTGAAATTGTATTTTGTGGGTAAGGGCATTCAATATCTAGGTGGATAATAAATAATTTGTGGTGTAATCCATGTGTTGTTTATTTATATTTTTTGGGAGAATGTATTTCCAATTGGTCACCATATTGTTTTACATGAATCTATAAAATTGAATGTAGGAACATTCTTTAGGTATTGTAGATATTGGGATCAGGTGATGGGTCGAGTTGACCAGAGCTACTTCGTTATAAATGGGGATGATATTTTCAAATTCTTATGTAATGGATGACCATCTTCACTTATGTATCCACATATAAAAGATCATGGACATAGAAAATATAAATTTTTAATTGTACTATAATTAGGTTTCATAGATCAATGTGCATCAATATTTATTCTCCAAAATAATGTTGGATCCTAACACTGACATAACTTATAATGAATGTAATATAGACTAATCCATACATAATCAGATAGGTGGATTCGGTGAGGGATATTGTAATGACATGGGGTAAGACATTTGAGTTTGGTGATTTTATTCCATATATTTAGTCCTGATACTTTATTTGGATCATTTTGATCTCAAAATTTATATTGTGATTTAATTTGATATTTCATCCCTCTTTGATTTCCTTTTCCATTTATATTTCCATTTTATTTTTTTTATTGAGGGTTAGTCCAACTGGGATTAGCTATTTTTTGGATTTCAAGACCTAATTTTTATTTCCAATATTTTGTTTGTTTTTATTATTTATAGGTAGTATGATGACTAATAATTTAAGTGAAACACTATTGATATATACTATATGGTTTTGGTGAGACGTATTTAGGATTAAAATTTACAATATGAGAGATATTTTGAGGTTCAAATCACTTGTTCATGAGGGTATACATTTCATCAATCACAAGTTGATAAGTCCTAACCTATGGTGGATGGATTCAGTATGCCTATTTTGGATTTCCGTGTCATCTATCCATGATTCCATTTTCATATGGATTTTAATGAGTAGATATGAGTTATGTTTTTGAGTTTGTGAGTATCAATTATCATTTATATTCATTCTCCAATTATATTCAAATAGATACACTTCATAATTTGCACATAGTGTATCAATATGAGTGATGGATTACAAATGGGTCATCGTTGTCACACCTACCTTAGTACACGACATGGGTTTTAGTTTACATGGGTAGACCTTCATTTTTTCCTTTTTATAATGGTTATAATCTCAAATCTAGGTTCTTAGATTGAGATGTGAAGGGTATTAGAGACTGTTGTTTTGAAAATATATAGTCCATTGAGCTAGGATGTAGGCCATTATATTTATTCAAATTATTGTATAGTACATTATATGTATCACCTAGTGGGAGCCCTATTATTAAACTATATTTATGATTCATATTATTTTATTTTATCTACTTTTGATACAAAAAAATATTTTTGTGCATTTAGTAGACTATTTACTTATCTATTTTGGACAATGGGATTAAATATTATCTAACAAATTTTTTTCCAATGATTTTTGTATGTCTATTATGTAAATATTATAGGCCAAATTTGCAGTAGATTAAGGAGTTATCATTTTAGGTTTCATACGAGGGAATGGATTTCCCCCATGCCATATTTAGGAATTTCCCACTAATCCAAAGCTTGTCACCTATAGTGTGTCCCTCATCAAGTGAGAAAATTTACTTAGATCATTCAATTTTTTAATAAACCTATATAGGGTGTTAGAAATGGTACCACGACATAATTTTGGTTTGGATAATTTTAGTTTGAGGTAGAGATTTTATGTGTGGAAATGGATGATAGATTGGGAGAATTTATGGACCACATGACATTAGTTAAAACCCATTTAACCAAGGGATTTATTATGTCATGTGTATGAACTATAGATATGGTTGAGTTGTTCAAATGAGAATCAATTCATGGGACGGGTGAGATTCTGCATGATTTATGGGACTCATCCAAGAGCTAGTGAATTTGTGTACACATTAATAATGGCATGCTTCAGGAATGATACATGTGAATAATTGTGCTCTTCCATGGTATATAACCTTGTATGTATCCATTATCCACTGAAGAAACTTATAATCTATTTTGAAATTTAAAAATTAAATTATAAAGGGTGATGATTTTAATATGGATCCATGGGATTTCTTATGATGTGATTGACTATGATTATTTTGTTCTATATGAAATTTTTTTTTTCAGATTGAAATTTTGAGGATTATATAGTTTTGAAAAGAAATATTTTTTTAGTGGATTTTTGGTAATGATCAGCATAACCATGGATTTGGGAAATTAATGATCATTATTATAATTTTAGAAATCTCTTTTAAAATTCATGTATAAATGTATTTGAAGAAATGGATTTGTTGTTAAATTCAAGGAATAAAAAATATAGATATATTATGATTTAAGGTCTTGACATAAAACAATTGATGTCAAGCTGTGACCTAGGAATTTTTAATTTCATATTTTTACTTTTATATCATGGTTTTTAGGGAGATTTTTATTTTACTCTTGTTTGATTGATGTTGTGAAATAGATCATGTGATTAGTTTTGGAAAATGAGGTTTTTCTAGATTATACCACGTAGATTTGTGTCCAAATGTACATTAATATTGGGGAATGAAAAATTATACTGAGTTTCTTTTAAGAGTTAGTCCTTATTGTGGGGATCTTCATAAGACATGATTTTGAAGTTCAAAAATGTTCATGGATTGAAGGTTGTGTTTATTTTCTGCCTTGATGTTCCGTAATAGATAAGAGAATGGTAATTAGAAAATTGGATTTGTGAGTGATATAATTTTAAAAATAGTGTAAATTAAAATTATTTTAGTGTAATGAGGGAGGCTATGGTAAGATTAACTAATGTCATTATAATTTCGTTATGTAACATCAGTTAATTATGCAGTCTTGGATTTTTAGTTGCATAGAAGGGATGTAACTATGATTTTGGGATTAATTTTATTGTGTTGGTGATGTATAGTTTATGTTAGAAAAAATACATAAAGGTTTTGCCTTAATGTTTTTGGGGTGATTGTGTTTTTTGATAAAGTAATAAGACCATGAATTAGTATGGTTGGTGTTACTAAAGTACATATTTAAAGTGGGGTTGTTTCCTAGTGTTTAAAAAAATTTGGCCCTCCAAATAAGGATTTTGGATTTTTTAAAAGGAATTTTTTTCTGCA
Organism: Viscum album; assembly: GCA_963277665.1. Taxonomy (NCBI): domain Eukaryota; kingdom Viridiplantae; phylum Streptophyta; class Magnoliopsida; order Santalales; family Viscaceae; genus Viscum; species Viscum album. Next base: position 321,449,138 of record OY728129.1, read on the forward strand.
AAAGGTGTTTTCGGACTGAGAAACAATGTTCTTGAACCGCAGAGGAGGTATGTAGAATGGATTAGGAAAACTAGCAAAGGCAAGATATCAAGATAAAAATATTGTCCCGAGATTGAAATAATGCTACATAGAACACGAATGAAAACTATTTTATGGGAGTCTTGGAGTCCATGGAAGGATTGCAGTTCACATGACGGATCATCCTTTTCCGAACGAGGTGGTGATTTCTTGAGTCACAATGGTTTTTTATCATTGGGGGACAATGGTCGCTGCAAAGGATTAGTGTAATATGCAGACTACATAGCAATATTCGGTGAAGGATATATTGTATCGAGTTTTTGAGTAAATTGGATTATAGGGTTTTAAAAATTTCTTTTCTTATATAATTACCCCTTATTAGATGATTAAACAGAGATAATTTCACTAGAAAACATCATCACTCCAGTAAGAATTCAGCAATATTTGAAGTTGTTTACAGGGGAGAAATATATGAAGGAGAAGTGGTTTATAGGGAAGAAAATATATAAAATGGAAATTATGTGAAGATAGTTAGTGGAAGGGTATTATGGGGCTTTATTAACCTCAATGAAAAGTTTTCCCTCGAAATGGAAGTGGATTCTGGAATAAGAAGTCTATTGAAGTAAAGGATGTACATGGATGAAGTGAATATAGATAGAAGAAAAGCTGATTTGAGAAATTATCATGCCACACGTTGGAAGGAAATTCATGGATAATGTAAAGAAGTTATCTAAGGGAACAAAAAATATCATGAAAATATTTTTCACAAACTAACTGTTCTCAGAAAAAGGTGAATATCATATAGGGGTGAAATAGTACATTAATAGAGTATCTACCTACTATTGTGGATGCATCAATTCCTGAAAATTAAAGGACATAAAATTCCATAAAACATGTGTGGATCCCTTCCATATTTTTTAGTAAAAGATGATGGAGATTGTGATCCTTTCCACTGATAGTGATCCAGATAAAGAGACATAGGAAGTGACCCTTGGGAAAGTAGTACGATGACCCTTCAATCTATAAATCTGGTGAACATAGATATAAAAGTGATATATCCCAACCATTTTAATTTGTATGTGACCCTTAGTGGATTTGTTACATCGGTACATCACTGTTTATGCACCTCGGTCATAGCCCAGTGATGTTGAACTCAGTAAAATTGTCATTTCATTTGTAGGATTTAAATATTGATCAAATAAATCAACGAAAAAAGGAGGGAAATTTGTTTTCTTAACAATTAAACAAGATAGAAATGGGAATGAGTTTTAATCAATCATTCCATTATTCATCCCCCACATGGTATTTATCAATATTAGGCTAGCAATTAGTATCAAAGTAAATGATTAAATATTAGAGGTTCTATCTCAATATAATAATGGGAGGTTTTCAATCACAATAGGATTATGATATTTAATGACAAAATTTTAAATTAATGAATAATATAATGTAGCACTACTTTTGATAACTAGGAATAGATGTCTTTATAACAGTGATGTAATAAATTTTATCAAATAACAAAAGTGGTGCTTTATCAGAAGCGGGAAAAATGGTCTTGGATGCAGAATCCAAAGAAATCAATTCATTATGGGGAACCATATCCAATAAAATATATAAAGGTTATTTAATGTAATTAATCACATGTTATTTGGATAAAATTGATGAATTTTTATTATGAGGACTCAAAAGTCGAAGAAGAAAACGTCGTTTTCTATAGAACAAGTATGAAGATCTAAGAATGAAACCTATTGAGTCTATTAATACATTATTTGATCGGGTGAATGTAGTTGTGGAAGACATCTGTGGTCTCACATAATTTTCAGAATACATCAATATTTTTAAATGCATCTTGAGAAAACATCCACCTCGGTTTAATTTTAAGGTTTCTATATTAGAAGATAAATATCTGAAGAAACTTATATTGGATAAACTGCACAGAAATATTCTAGAATATAAAATCAGAACTGATGATAACGATGCTATCGAATAGTGGAGGTCCAAATAAGTTGAATTCAAGGAAATAAATAAGCTCACTATTGGATATAGTCAGGAGGAAGAAATATTTTATGATTTCATGTCATTTCCCTTTTTGAATATGAAATGAGGAAGTGGAATGTTCCAAGTTAACTTACACTTAAATACTTTATATGTAGAAATATTGGACTTTTTTGTCGTAATGTGGCCCAAGAAGCATAATGAATATAAAGTGGATGAAGTTGAAATTTCCATGAAAAAACATTTATCCTATGTAGAAGGAAAGAAAAATTTTAAGATAAATTTCATTAAAAAGAAGAATTTATTTTCAATTGAAGATGATATTTCAATATAATCTTATGGAGAATAAAAATATGACTCTAAGGATCATCAAGCAGTGCTATGGTGGCAGTTGGTAGAAATTCCCAAACAATGGAAGAAAGGAACAATGGAGAACATGAAATTGAAGGATGATTTGACTTAAATTTTTTATTATAAGCTATATTAAAATAGATATATGTTTGGATATCCAAGATAAAGAAAGCCAAAAAAGTGGTTCATGATGCAAAAATTGTACGCAATAATACGAAGAAGATAAGTTTATGCTGAATGATGATGTTGAAGAACTAACTTATTTAATTCAACAGGGACCAGAAATGGTTTTCGAGAAAAAGCTCAAAATTGAATAAGAAAAAAGGGAAATAGATAGTTTTTTTGAAATTTAAAAAATATCAAATAAAAAAAATCAATGAAATTGAATATGAATTCATCAGTCTATAAGAAAGTGTTAAGGATCAATAAAACCTCTTGACTATCGATATGAAATTGGGAAAGAAGATCAAAATGGTATTAAAAATATTTAAAGTGGGGCATAGTGGTATTGTAGAATAGAAGAAAAAAATCAAATTCAAATGATAAAGATAGCATGTGGCTTGATCGAAAACAGAAATCATAAACTGTTAAAGTCATACTGTAAGAACCCAGTTCGAGATTAAATATTTATTTATGTATGATGCAGAATCTGATGATTTATAAAACCCAAGGGACAATGATTAGTGTATAAGTGACACAAAAAAATTCACCATGCATCATGTGTTATTACTATGGAAATATAGAATGCTAAAAAATATGTGTTTCTATGAAAAATCTTATAAAAGTGAATTAGGAAAATAGAGGCACCCACATAGAACTCAATATACCTAGTTATATTTTAATGGTCACTTCATCATGTGTCGAAGAAGTGGACACATATTAAGATATTTCACATCAACACTATTGTGAAGTGTTCTGAAGTTGACTAAATAGAATCATAAAAATATTCCAAATGTATCATAAAATGAGATGAACATGAAAAAAAGATTTGAATATCTATACTATGAATCGCTTCCATCATACTCCAAGGAAGATCAATATTAATAATCTATATCAGCATGAAATTTAAAACACACATCAAAAATAAGAGAGATGAAAAAATAATGCTAGTAGAGATTTATATCAAAGGATTAGATCAAAATGTAATAAAAATCCTTGACAGTAGATGCACCTTATATATGAAATTAAATAAGTATCTAGTGAAAAAAATCAGGTATGATTTGGAAGGTATCATAATATTTGGTAATTATTAATTCTTGATGATTTTTGGTTTATAAAAATCTATATTTGTAGGATGAGACAGGTGATGTGTTGATGCCTTGGTTGTTGAAAGTATGATTCACAACATTCTTAATGAAACTCAACAATGAAACTCATGGAATTCCAAAAGATTTTATAGGAAATTATGTGTCATCAAGGAAAAATAGGGTGTAGTTGTTTTGCAGGGAATACAAACAAAAGAAAATATCTATATTTTGTGTGCAGAAGATATGATATTTCTGTCCGAGGATGAATAAAATAATTTTTGGAATAAACATCTTGGTAACTTGAGCTGAACATCATTAGAATATCTGGTGAAATATGGAACTTCTCAAGACCTCCACTGATTATCACATGATCATATTGATACATGTGATGATTTTCAATAAGGGAAGATTATTCTAAAGACATATAAATAAAAAGTGAAAATGTCAAAAAAATATTGATTCAGTGGGTGAATATTAAAGTGTGTTGACCAATTTCAGGAATAGATACTGATGGAAGGATATATTATGTTTTATTCATTGATGGTTTTAGCTGAATGGAATGGTTTTCAATTATCACCCACAAATATGAGGTGCTAAATTGCATAAAAATTATAAAAGGGTAGTTGATAAGATGCTAGGTCAAAAAATATGGATGATCCAAAAATATAATGGAACAACATCCAAAAAATATCCAAGTGGACTATTATTTGTAGAAACATGGGATAAGGCACCACATTTTAGTTGTAAGAACTCTATTGTAGAATGGTGTGGTGGGTAGAATAAAATTAATTATCAACAATATGGCTAAAAATTGCTCATTGAGGATGACCTTCTTGAGATGATTTGGAATGAAGCTGAAATGAAATCAGTCTATACATCAATTCGAGATTTATTGTGTCCAAATAAGTGAAGACTCCATATGAGATACGGTATGGAATCATTCCAATGTTTATGTACATTATAGTCTTTGGAATCAAGTGTTTCATTATCAATAGATGGAACATTGGAAGTTCGAATACCATGGAGATGAAGTGATATTTAAAGGATAATGAAAGAAATGAATATCATCTAAATTCTTCATTATGTAGATTGAAATGGTTTTTGAAATCCATGTTATAACTATAGAAGAGAATGGGAAAAATATTTAGTAAATACATGATTAGACTTAGGATGATAGTGATGAAGAAATAAGAAGTTCTTGGGATGTTCAGTTCTAGAATATGAGTCATAAGATGATAAAGAAAATGAAAAGGATTAACACAATTTAATATCTATAAAAGGACTGAAGATATGAGATGAAATTTTTAAAAATATCATAATCAATGATTAGATAGTGCCACTACGGATGATAAGAATTAATAATATATAGTAGAAATCATACTTATCATAGGTAGAGCCTAAATTCTTTGATGAAGCAACTCAAGATGAGAATTGGGATCAAGCTATGAAAGAAGAGCATAACCAATTTAAAAGTAGAAAATATGGGGGATTATTATGAGGCAAACAAATAAGAATTTCCTTTAAAATAATTGGGTCTTTTATTTCAACATGAATAAGGATGGTTTAGTAATACGAAACAAATAATGACTAGTGTGAAAAGGGTACTTCTATATAGAGGGAATTGATAGTAATTAAACATTTTCGAATGTTCCAAGGCTAGATACAATTGGATTATTCTATGATATAGTTGACAAAGTAATGATCAATGTTTTCCATATGGATGTCAGGTCATTATTTCAGAATGGGGTTGTTGAAGAAGAAGTTTATATTGACTGTCCACATGGTTTCTCATTCATGAAGAGACAACAGTGTTTTTTGACTGAAGAATGATTAATATAGTTTAATTTAAGCACCAAGAGAATGATATTTTGGGAGAGATTAATGTTTGGGGAAGCTAATTTTTTGGTTTGCTGGAGTTGATTACAATCTTTATGTCCACATTGATAGAAATAAAATAATGGCAGTGATGGCATATGTAAATGAAAAAATCATTGTTGGATAAGATAAAGTTCAATGTAGCAGATTCATAGAATTCATTAAAATAGAATTTGAAATGTCGATGATCAAGGAATTGATGTTTTTATTCAGTTTATAGGGGACATAATGGAAGAATGACACAATAATTTCTCATTCCAAATATGCCAAGGAGGTTCTGAGAAGATTTAGAATGGATATTTCTACGGAGATTAAATCTCTGGTGGCTAGCCAAATGAAACTATCTTGGGTTGACAAAGTAAATGCAGTCAATATCACATAATATAGGAAAATCATTAGGAGTGTATTGTAAACGACTGTGACAAGACCTGATATTGTTATTTTTATAAATTCCATGAAATAATATAACTAAAAAATCATAATAAAACCTATGTTTTTGAAGTTAAAAAAATAAATTAATAAATCAAGGGTAGAGTGGATTTCTGTTTATTGATCAATGAAAAATAACAGTTATTGGCGTATACATATTCGGATTGGAATGGATCAATAGATGATAGAAAATTCACATCAAGTGGTGAATTGTATCATAGAAGATTGTGTATTTCATTCTTAAGTAATAAATTATATCACATTTCATTGAACACCATAGAAGATGAATATATAGCTTCTACTCAAACATGCACATAATTATATAGGATGAAACAACAAATTTACGACATGGGAGTTGAATTGAAGTCTCTAATCAGAATCAATTATGATGATTCAAGTATTATAAATGTTCAAAAAATCCAGTCCATCACTCATGGAGGATGTATATTAAAATATAGTAAATTTTTATAAAGGAGAAAATGGATCAAGGGCTAGTGAAGTTGGAGTATGTGCCTAAAGAACTTGAGGTTGGAGACATTATAACAATGGAATTACACAAAGAAGCATTTTAATGGCATCAAATGGCTCTTGGAGTCTAGGGGACTTCCCAAACATGAACAAATGTATCTGTGGGACCATCTCTCCCTGAGTTATGGTGTGTTTTTCCTTAATTTTATGATATGTGTTCTTTCCCATATTTAAGACACTAATGAAGTGGCCTTTAGGTTTATTGATTAAGGGGGATAAATTAGGGATATGAAAGGGGAGAAAATTTCATAATCAAGATAAGGGAGAATCTGATATAGGAAGTAATGATGATGTTAGTGCATTAAATCTGATGAAGCTAAACGTGATCGATCAAAAGATATATATCACGATAGCCGAGGTTTGTGATGAAACAATATGAGTGTTGTTGGAATAAAATGATGTTATTCATTGATGAACGTATCATCATGATTTTGATTCTCATGGTAATCATGGATCATGTTGACTTAGAGTGTGTGCTAAGAAAATCATTGCTTGTTATCTTAATTGCAAGAAGTGAATACTGATTGAAGTTGGATGAATGTTTTATAGGGTATCAAAAATATCAAGAGTTTTTAACAAAAGCAAATTAAGTATTTTTCATAAATATACCTTATAGTTAAATATTAGTGTTTTTAGGGTGACCGTGTTTGCTGAAAAATCCAGATGACCATGAGGGAGGTATGAAAAATAGATTTCTGCTAAATGGAAAATGTAGGATTTCTGCACAGTAGTGTTATACAGACCGCGAAGGACACTACATGGACCATGAACAAAAATCAGTTCACATGAGGCTTGGAGGCCTCATAAGGATTTTAGTTTCCATGATAGCACATTATTTATATATTTATGTTGTGATTTATGGAGTTGTAATGATATTTTCATCAATAGAAGAAAACAAAATCCGCAATGGACTAGTTCAATATGAAAACCTCCTAGAAATATATGGTGAAGGCTGTACAACATAAAGGTTTTGAGTAAATCAGATTATTAGGTTTGGTGTATCCATATTCCTATATTAAGACCCCAAGAGCAGATGAATAACCATATATAATTTCAATAGAAAAAATCATTGCTTCAGGATGAATTAGGTGAAGTCCAATGTTGTTTATAGGGTTGAATTATGTGAAGGAGATTTTTTTCATGGTGTAGAAAATATAAATAATGTATGTTCTGTAAAGATTGTTAGTAGAAGGGGATTTTTGGGATCTATATACCGTAATGGAATAAAATATATTTGGTAGTGGAGGTAATTCATTTTTGAAGAAGTGGTATGCTGAAATAGAGGTGGTTTGTAGAATACGATGCAGTGTGTGGATGTGAAGGTGGTACACAGATGAAGTTGTTTTCTGCATAAGAAGAGGTGGTCTACGAATCACTCACACAATGTAGTGCAAGTTAATTCATATAAGAAGTAAGGGAGTACAAAAACATCACAAATAATTTTCAAAAGTAATTTTGAAAGAAAAACTATTTTTGAAAAAGTTATATTTAATATATGGGTGAAAACCATACTTAAATAGAGAATCTACCTATAATAGAGGATTCATGACATAATAAAAAATGAAGGTACCTACAAGTCCATATACAATGTGTGGATCTCTTTCATAATAATGTGAAAAAGAAGAAGTAGATGTTGATCTTTCTCACCTGTAGGGAGCTAGAGAAAGAGACATAGGGAGTGACAATTGGGAATATAGTGAGATGGACCTAGACTTTGTAAAGGTGGTCAACCTAGAAATATAAGTGATCTAGGTTGAACATTGTAATTTTGAATTGAGCCTTTGTGGATTTGGAACATCATCACATCATCATTTTATGCTCCATGGGTGTAGCCTAGTGAGGGTGATCCTTGTAAAATTGTTTTGTCTAATGCATGAATTAATTCTATTCAAATATTAATATAGGAAATGGAGTGAGGAGTATTTTTTTAATGTTGAAACATGATCTTAAGGGGTATGAGTATTAATTTTTTATACCCGGATTCCCCCTCCCCCTCTCAGCATATTTAACCTAATTGGGATAATTATTGCTATTTTATTGAAACGTTGAATGTTGGTGGTTCTATGTTAGTAGAAGAAATGGATGTTGTCAATCACAAAGGGACTCTGATCTTCGATGGGAACAATATTAAATTATTGAATAATAAAATGCAACACTACTTTCATCATTTGAAATTGAAGTCTTTAAAGTATCAATGCATGGAATTTTGGCCTATATCAACAGTGGTTCTTTATCAGAAGCTGAACAAAAAGAATTGGATGAAGATTCTAGAGGAATCATTGCATTAGGGGAATACCTATCCAATGAAATATATATAAAGGTGATTCCATGTAATTCATCAAATGATAGTTGGGAAAAATTTCTGAATAATTATGGGGGTGACCCAATAGTCATAGAACAAAAACTACAAGTTCAATAGAACAAGTATGATGATCTCATAATGCAATATATTGTTTCTATGGTTATGATATTTGATCTGGTGAATGTTGTTGTGGAAGAAATGCATGGTCTTAGAGAAATTAATGAAGTAAAAAATAACACTAAGTGAATTATGAGAAAACATATACATTAGTTTAATCTAAAGGTTTCTGTATTGGAAGATATAGATCAAAAGGATTTGACATTGGATGACTTGAAT